>OY728130.1:187492549-189892549 GCA_963277665.1 Viscum album
AATCAGTTACATAAATATGTGTGACAAACATAAATACACCCAATATAAGTTGATATTAAATTTAAAACAATCATAGTTCTTGAACACATATTCATAGCATGACATAATCAAGAAGTAGAGGTTTAACCCAAACAATTGTAATTGGGATATGATGTTCTCCTACAGAAATTCGACAGCCTAACAGTGTCACTTAAAAATTCAGAAAATGAGAGGATGAGAGATAAAAAGGGTATATAATCACTTTAACATAACATTTACAACAATAAGGTTATATAATAACATATCCCAACATAATAAAATGTTAATTAAAATACCTAACAAAAATAAGTCTTTTAAAAAGATGATGGTGAAAGGTTCCCTTACAGATTTGGGTAACTTTCGAAACATACGCCACATGAAAGAAGGGTCATACAATGAAGATATAAATACCCATAAATTAAATTACATTATATAAATAATAAAATCATGGGTGGTACATACACCACACAAAAGAAAATAGTGGCAAATATAGCATGAATCTTACGGGAACAAAAAGAGAGATAAAAATCCCTTACCTCGTTGTGATCAATCGATTCGTATGACCAAAAGATAATAAACATAAAATGATTCATAGAATAACATTATTATAAATAGAATCATGATAATATATATCAAATGGTAGAAAAAATACACAACATGCAATAAATAATTGGTGAACAATGGAAATCTCATAGAATTAAAAGCAAGATAAGAAATCCCCATACGAAAATTCGCCAGCCAAACGACGCCACTTAAAACATAAAAAAACATTAATTGATGAGATTGAATAGGGTCTCTAATTATATCAAAATAAAGAGTACAGTATTATGGATATATATATCATACCCCAACACACAAAAAAGTAACATGAAATACATGACATAAAATAGAACTTTGAAAATGAGGAGGGTGAAAGAATCCTTTACAAAAATTCGGCAGCCTAACGGTGCCACATAAACATTATTAAAATAAATTTATGAGAGAAAGAGAGGGTCTATCATCATATGAAAATAAAAATTAAAGTCGTATTAATATAAAATAACATCATCCAACATAAGAACATGGAGCATAAATGTAATGACAAAAATAGAGTACTTGAAAAGAAAGAGAGAGGTAAGATCCCTTACATCAAGTCCGACTTCTCTTGTTCATTTCATTATATTCATGAATAATAAACATTGGTATATTAATAATTGATTAAGTAACTCCTCTAAATTTTATTATACAATTCATATCACATATTATAATGTTATAATAATTAGTTAATTATGTGAGTTCATATCAGACATTTTCGTCGATTTTCGGTACATGAGTCAAAAATGAACTTGTATGAAAAGAATTGTCCATGTAGTTATAAGTACATCATCTCCAGAATTTTATTAATGATTTAAATATCATATATATCCTGTATATATTCATTTTATACTATTCCATAACATTTGGAGATAAAAATGAAATGCACTGTTCATGGAGATGATAGGCCGTACGTATGCATGAACGCTACTTTCATTTCTATTTCATACTTTAATGGATTAAAAACAATATGATGCATAGTTATATTATAATTACAGTATAATATCATATATAATATCATTAAATACATCTTTTATACATCCCATATATGGCATTAACGATTTAAATCACTTTGAGGGGGTGGTAGTCCGCAGTTCCTAAAATGCAATTATCGCGTTTACCCATTATAGAAACCATAAAGGTATGGAATATAATAAAAATAAAGAAGAATAAGGAAACAATAAACATAATATATATCATATATAAATACAGTGACATATTAATGGCCACCAGGAGAGGTGTTAAAAGAATATGGAACAATCATCGTCTCGTGAGTCAATAATTCTCCACCCATAGAAATAGTATGTTCATTTCCATTATATGGAGTTGTGTGTTTGTGTAGCTCTATTAATTCACATAATAACATACTAGTATATTTAATATACTGGTTTTGTTACAATAGAAAGGAATAAAATGAGTTTAGTGGGTTGGATATGCAAAATAAAACAAAAGAACATAAGAGAAGACATTACCTTTAAATCAGCTAACTCTCTTTGGTTTGAACCAAAAGGTTTTCTTGAAGAGATTTCTGCCTACGGTAAGGATTTTTGGATGAATTGAGGGATGTGGAGAGATAAAATGATCAGGTTTTTTGTCGAGACAAAGGCTTGAGAGGTGTGTGTAAGGGAGTAGAGGTGGGGGCCTTTTATAACAGGGAGGATGGGCACTCTAGGAAAGTCTTGAAAAGTTACTTTATTCTAAAATGATTTTCGGAAATTAATGGTCCCAAAATTATATATTTAGAGTATAAGGTGATAAGGGTTATAAATACACTCATAAAATAGGTTTTATACAAGTGTAATTCTTGTATTTTACCTTATCTTTTCATTTTATTTAAATCATTCATTAATGAGGTAATCACTGCATCATCACATTGTCATAAATAAGTTTATTTATTTTATGTCTAAAAATTATAAACAATTTACCATCATGTAAAAAATATTATTAGATTTCCAATGACTATTTATTTTCTAAGATATCATTTATGTCATCAAAATTAAAATTGTTTTACATAGGTGATACATACTTTGGTTACATTTTTCTTTCTTTAAAAAATTGAAAAAAGGTCACTGTCACACTAACGTGATTCCATGGGGTCCCAAGGTTGGGACAAGGCATCCCATGGTCGGCCTTGATACCACCAATATAATTAGGACACATTTTGGGGTCATTTTATATATTTATAATATTATTTTGTTACCCTTAACTACCCGATTACTAATTAAACACAATAATTAAAGATAATTACCGTCGTAACTATTCACAATGTCCAAAAACCAAAGTCTTAATTACATATTTTGGACATTATGATTCCAAATATGGAATCCATTTTATCAAATTTCAAACACAGAAATTACAGTAATTAATTTATAATAATTCTTGTTTTCAAAACCAAAGACAGGTTTCTAAAAAGTAAAATCTATCAAAAGATTGATTTGTTTTTACATCCAATTTAAATGTGAAATTGCATAAAATGAAAAACATTGTATGAAATGAGAAAAACGTAATTAAATTACACATTAAAACCAATTAAAAAACAATTTATCACTATAAATAAATTGGATGAAAAGGCAGTTTTGAATTAAAATGCAGTTATTTTCACTATTCATTGAAAATGAAAATTTGTCAGAAAAATACCAAAAAATCACCCTAAGATATATTTGATATTCCAAATTAAAAAATTATATAAATTGTTCTAAATTCAGAACATAGAAGTATCATTAATTAATTTTATGATCATTTCCCACTGTCAAAACAAATAGCGTGTTTTTAAGAAACAATATCTATTAAAAGATTGAAATTTGTTTATGTCCAATTTTAAAGTGAAATTAATTCAAATGACCAGCATTGTATTAAATGGTAAAAATATATTTTAATTAAACATTAAAACCAATTAAAAATATAATCTGACCATATAAATAAATTAGACTAAAAGGAGGTTTTGAATTAAAATACAGCATTTTCACAATTCATTAAAAAATGAACTTTATCGGAAAAATAACAAAAATATACACAAAGTAAATTTTTAAATATTTACTCTAAAGAAGGATTTTATTTTTCCGAATATAACTTATAAAAGTGACAAAAAGTATATTTAAAAAGGGTTCACCATCAGAAGGCGGTTAATCAACCTTTTAAAGAATATTAGAATATTTACGCTTAAAATTGGAATAATTCACATTTTAAGCCTCTAACATTTATTGGATAAAAGTAAAAAAAATTTAAAAACATATATAATCATTTTTATTTAGTTATGATCATTCTTGACATTACAATGGTCAGACGTTAACTACCATTTAAAATAATATTATTATATTATTAGTGTGCAACGTAAGATTTCAAAGAAACTCGTTGTTGCGTGTTGGGTACTCCATCAAAAATAGAATCCTCTTTAAAGTAGTATTGATATTGTATTCAAAAATATTAATAAATATGAAAATGTCATATACTTTATTTACCTGGGATGTTACATCCTTTCCCCCTTTTGGGAATTGCGCCCTCGCAATTTTAAAATTGGGCTCGGAAACTTCATTGAAAGTCCCATATCAGAACAAGAGTCAGTAAATCTGTAACATTAAGAGAAAGAATGAGAAGTACAAAGGTCACCCAAGTTAACCCATACTAGGATTCCATGTAGGAAAACATGGACATGGAAGACAAAACAAAGGGTCATGTTCTAATGGAGGGTGATAAAAAACATGATTAGGAGAAAGTAAACCATAAGAAAATCACAAACTTATGATGGGTTAAATGGTATTTGATTCCCCAGTAAGAAATGTTAACAGACAACTTTTAGTTTTATGTTATTTTTCATTGAGTAATTTATTTCTGAGCCTAACTAAATTCTAAGGAAACATACTTACTTGTCATGTAGACATTCATCTCTTACTATATTTCTTACACAAACTCATTTTTTTCTCCAAAAGACGAGTATTTAGGATGACTTGTTCACATTAAGAGTGCTATAATCAAATTCCAGAGAATCACCTAATCCAAAAAATAGAACTATATATTTCCTATTCATTTAGACCAAAACCCAAACTAAAAAAAATTTAGCACGCGATCAGATAATACGCAAAAAGGATAATCCTTTATAAAAAGAAAATCTATTCTTAATCTCCAAATTTATCCAACTAAACCCAAAGTTCAACAAAGAACATTCGATAAACAATTGTTGATATAATTCTTCAAAGTAAACCAAACTAAGATTGGAACCCAAATCTTTGAAGGATTTAATCTCATAGACTTCAAAGGTAAATATTAACATTTATCTCTAAATAAAATCAATTGCTCTTAAATTCTCATATTGAAAAGTAATTAACCAAATCATATATCCTCCATGATAGGTCAATAATTTCCTAGATAACCCCAAATTAGCGTATTCTTGATTCATAAAATCATCTAACGAAAAATAATTTGTCATAATAACTAGGCACTTCACGTAGTCTAGTGGTAGGCGCTAAATACCGGCCGCACTTTGGTTGTGGGTTCGATTCCAACGTCTTTGTCCGACGCGACGGGCTGTCACACGGTCAGTGTGTTTTCCTTTTTAAAAAACTATATAATTCTTAAAACCTTACCAAAAAAGAGATAAAATCATGAAAAATAATTATAACATTATTTAACCTCAAGTTTATCTCATGTCATTCATTTTTCATCATAACATATAGTAACCCATAATTACCTCAAAAGTAAGGATCATATAAACCATAATGGTTGCCTTTATAATTATTACATGAACTTCCACATCGAGTTGGTTATCTCTTACATGATTAATTAAAGAACTCACCAAGGTTCAAGTAGTTAATCATGACTCTTGATATTTGGTTGAGAAAAACCACAAGAGTTTTCATTGCATCTCCCATATCATACAGTTGTTCATTCATAAAATTGTCACAGTTTTCTTCCCATCCACGGTTACTTTGGTGCCTACAAGATCCAGCCATTTACTAAAACCAAAAAGGTCAGTGTGAGTATATCAGAAAAATAATCATGTACTAATGAGGAAGACAAAAACCATGATATACTTATCCAAGTTATCTAAATCTCATTCTAACTTTCAGAAATAACAATGACTCCATCTAATATAATAACCATTGTGGTTATACACAACCTGTCACCTATGATTAATGAATACCCTAACCTCTAAAGTTATCTAAACGATCCTTTGATACCAACTATAAAGACCCGGCCTTAAAAAATTACATAATATTGAAATAAATGAATAATTCACATTGAAGAACTTTTCAGGTTTAGAGTTTTAGAAAATTATGACATAACTATTACATCTCAAAAGATTATAAAGTAGACACTCCTACTCAGTTTCCATTTTTTCACAAAATAAAAACACTTAAAAAGAAACATGTATACTTCCATGTTTTAGATAGCATGTCTTTCCTTGATCCCATCCTTGACCTAATTCATCTTTAAGTCTGGTGGAAAGAATTTAAAAAACTTGGGATGAGCATAAATATCTCAGTAAGGGATATAAAAATACAGAATGAAAACATTAGTCCATGTATACATAAGAATCAATTGAATCATAAATTACTCATAAAATATAATCACTTCAACATACCTCATGAAATCATAAGATTTATGAATAACTCATATAAATCACAAGACATAAAGCTAACATGAGGCATTCATAAAATTTTTACGTAGGGAGAAACCCCCATGGTTATGATTGGAATACCCATCATAGTATATTCCCCAAATATCTTTTGAGAAACCTTAGAGTTTAACTCCTTCGTGTTACCCAATGAATATGAGAGCTATCGCGAGCTCACTCGCCCTTAGTTTAACATGGAACCACCCAACTTCATCAAAAATTCCCAAGAACCATAACATAATCGTATCACATAAAACATACATAAAGGAAGCATAACTTTTCCACATTTCGATCCTAATATATCCATAGAACACATTGATATAATCAAAAAATTATCAAAACCATTTTCAAAACCACAATAAAAGAAAATTAAAACATGGAATTTATTTTTCATTTAAAAAAGTTATGGCTTGTAGAGGAAACCGAAACACAAATAATGGTCACGGTGGCAGAGAAGTCATTGTTGCTACATAGGTAAGACAAAAACATTCCCTTTTGTCGTTTAGTAAAACAATTTTTGTAAAAAGATTCCTTTTGAATTAAAAGTCAAAAGGGATTATTATAAAATTAATTAAATAAGGTCGTATATAAATTTAAGTATGCCTCAACAAAAGGAGATTGAGACGAAGTCCCTTACAAAGACGGTATCCTTAGATTATGAATAAATCAATTACATAAATATGTGTGACAAAAATAAATACATCCAATATAAGTGGATATTATGTGTAAAGCAATCAATGGTCATCCACGCATATTCATAGAATGACACAATCAATATGTATCGGTTTATCCCAAACAATTGAAATTGGGTTAAGAAGTTCCCTTATAGAAATTCGACAGCCTACCAGTGTCACTTTAAAATTCAGAAAATGAGAGGATAAAAAGGGTATCTCATCACTTGAACATAAAATTTACAACAATAAGGTTATATAAGATTATATCCCAACATAAGAAGATTTAAATTATAAGACCTAACAAAAATGAGTCTTTTCAAAAGAGGTGGGTGAATGTTTCCCTTACCGATTTGGGTATATTTCAAAACATATGCCACATGAAAGAAGGGTCATATAGTGAGGATGTAAATACCCATAAATTAAATTATATTACAAAAATATTAAAATCATTGTCAGTACATACACCACAAAAAAGGAAATAGTGGAAAATGTAGCATGAATATCACGGGAACAAAAAGTGAGATAAAACCCCTTACCTCATTGTGATCAATCGAGTCGTATGACCAAAAGATAATAAACACCAAATGATTCACAGAATAACAATATTATAAATAAAATCATGATAATATATATCAAATGGCAGTACACAATACACCACATGCAATAAATAAGTGGAAAACAATGGAAATCTCACAGAATTAAAAGCGAGATAAGAAATCCCCTTACAAAAATTCGGCAGCCTAACGACGCCACTTAAACTTCAAAAAATTGATTAGATAGAATAGGGTCTTTCATCATATTAACATATATAGGACAGATTTATGGATATAGATATCATACCCCAACATAAGAAAAAGTAACATGAAAGACATGACAAAAAATAGAACATTGAAAATGAGGAGGGTGAAAGAATCCTTTACAAAATTTTGACAGCCTAACGACGCCACTTAAACATTCTTAAAATAAATTGATGATAGAAATTGAGGGTCTCTCATCATATAAAAATAAAACAGACAGTATTATTAATATAAAATAACATCCTCCATCATAAGAACATGGATCATACATGGAATGACATAAAAGAGAGTACTTGAAAAGAAAGAGAGAGGTAGGATCCCTTACCTCAAGTCCGACTTGTCTTATTGGTTTATTTATATTCATGAATAATAAAATATGGTCAATTAATAATTGATTAGGTTCCCCCTGTATGTATTATTATTCAATTCATATCACATATTACAATGTTATAATAATTAGTTAATTATGTGAGTTCATATCAGATGTTTTCATCGATGTTCGGTACATGAGTCAAAAATGAACTTGTTTGAAAAGAATTGTCCATGTAGTAATAAGTACATCATATCCTGAATAATATTAATGATTTAAATATCATATATATTCTTTATATATTCATTTTATAATATTCCATAACATTAGGAGATAAAAATGAAATGCACCGTTCAAGGAGATGGTAGGTCGTACGTACACATGAACGCTACTTTCATTTCTATTTCATACATTAATGGATTGAAAACAATATGATACATAGGTATATAACATTTAAAGTATAATATAACATATAATATCATTAAATACATCCTTTATACATACCATATATGGCATTAAGGATTCAAATCACTTTGATGGGTCGGTAGTCCGCACTTCCTAAAATGAAATTATCGTGTCTACTCATTATGGAAACCATAAAGGTATGGCATAAAATAAAAATACAGAAGCATATAGAAACAATAAATATAATATATATCATAAATAAATACAGTGACATATTAATGGACACCATGAGAGGTGTTAAAAAAATATTGAACAATCATCGTCTCGTGAGGCAATAAGTCGCCACCCATAGAAACAGTATGTCCATAATCATTAGATGGAGGTTTGTGTATGTGTAGCTCAAATAATTATCATAAATACATCCTAGTATAATTAATATACTGTTGTTGTTACAAAAGAATGTAATAAAAAGATTTTAGGGGGTTGAAGAAGCAAAATAATACAAAATAACATTAGAGAAGACATTAACTTTAAACCGGGTAACTCCCTTTGGTTTGAACCAAAATGGTTTCTTGAAGGGCTTTATGCCTAAGGTAAGGCTTCTAGGATGAAGAGAGGTATGTGGAGAGATAAAATGATCAGATTTCGGTATAGAAAAATGCTTGAGATGTGTGTGTAAGGGGGTAGAGGTGGGGGCCTTTTATAAGAGGGAGGAGGGGCAATCTTGGAAAATCTTGAAAAGATACTTTATTGTAAAATGATTTTCGGATATTAAAGGTACCACAATTATATATTTCGAAGATAAGGTGATAAGGGTTCCAAATCCACCAATCTAAATGGTTTTATACAAGTGTAAGTCTTCAATTTTACCTTATCTTGTCATTTTATTTAAATCGTTCATTAATGAGGTAGTCACGGGATCATCAAGGTGTCATAAATAAATTAATTTACTTAATGTCTAAAAATTATAAAAAAAATTACCATCACCTAGATAATATTTTTAGCTTTAAAATTAATATTTATAGTTTAAGTGATAATTTATGTAAACAAAATTAAATGTTTTTTACTTAGGTGTTACATAGTTTGGTTACATTTTCTTTTTTAAAAAAAATGATAAAAGGTCACTATCATACTAAAGTGATTCCATGGGGTCCCAAGGTTGGCCCAAGGAATCCCATGGTCAGACATGGTACCACCAATAGAATTAGGACACATTTTGGGGTCATTTTATATTTTTATTATATTATTTTGTTACCCTTAACTACATGATTACTAATTAAACACGATAATTAAAGATAATTACCGTCGTTACTATTCATAATGTCCAAAAAAAAGAGTCTTAATTACATAATTTGGACATTATGATTCCAAATATGGAATCAATTTTATCAAATTACAAACAGAGAAATGTTAGTAATTAATTTAAAATAATTCTAGTTGTCAAAACAAATGACGGGTTTTTAAAAAGTAAAATTTATCAAAGGAGTGATTTGTTTTTACATCCAATTTAAAAGTGAAATTACATCCAATGAACAAAATTGTATTAAATGATAAAAAAATTATTAAATTTCACATTAAAACCAATTAATATGACAATCTAACTATATTAATAAATTGGATGAAAAGGTAGTTTTGAAGTAAAATGCATATTTTTTACTATTGATTGAAAATAAAAATTTGTCATAAAAATCCCAAAAAATCAAACTAAGAAATATTTATTATTCAAAATACAAAAATTATATCAATTTTACCAAATTAAAAACATATATTTTGCATTAATTAACTTTATAATCAATTCCCACTGTCAAAACAAATAGCGTGTTTTGAAAAAACAATATCTATTAAAATATTGAAACTTGTTTATGTCCAATTTGAATGTGAAATTAATTAAAATGACCCCCATTGGATTAAATGGAAAAAATATATTTTAATTAAACTTTAAAACCAATTAAAAAGATAATCTGACCATATAAATAAATTAGACTATAATGGGGTTTTGAATTAAAATACATCATTTTCATTATTCATTAGAAAAATGAACATTATCGGAAAATTAACAAAAATTTACACAAAGTAAATTTTTATATATTGATTATAAAGAAGGATTTTATTTTTCCATATATAACATATAAAAGTGAAAAAAATTAGATTTAAAAATGGTTCGCCATCAAAAGCATGTCAATCGACCTTTTAATGAATATTAGAATATTTACGCGTAAAATTGGATTCATTAGCATTTTAAGACTCTTACATATATTGGATAAAGTAAAAATATTTTTCAAAAGATTATAATCATTTTGTCGTTAGTTTTTTTCATTCTCGCCATTACAATGTCTAGGCGTTAACTACCATTTAAAATAATAGTATTATATTATTAGTGTGCTACGTAAGACTTCAAAGAAACTCGTTGTTGCGTGTTGGGTACGCCATAAAACATAGAATTCCCTTTAAATAAATATTGATATTTTATTCAAAAATATTATTAGATATGAAAATTTAATATTCTTTATTTACCTGGGATGTTACATTGAATGATATAGAAAAAAAATGAAAAACTGCATTAAAAAATGCCAATAATACCGCGTGGAGTCTCTGTGAACCCTAAAATGATCTCATCCCCTACCATAAAAGTATAAATCATGTCATATAATACCTTAACTACCATATATCAATCCAAAAAAGGGTGTATATATATAAGAAATTGGGATAGATAGAGGAGTAGACCTAAGAAAAATCCCCAAGAACGACCAAGAACAATGATGTACCACAATAATCTAGCTTTAAAATAGCAAGGAAAGACTTCAGAAACCCTCAGGGACAATTGGGGAAGCATCATTGATCATTTTCAAGATAAAATTTCAAGGTAGGGATTCATAGGAGGAAGAAAGTAAATGTTAAAGTCCAAAAGGTGTGAGATACAAAAACTTTGTATGACACTTTTTTACTTGTTCATGGGTAGTCACATTGTTAGACCAACCATGTGGGGAAAGTTCTCAAGACATAGCCTCAAAGCCGAACCTCCTATGGCTGGATCTCATGTTTTCCAAACTGTTTCCAAGTCATGTAAATTCCCACTATCTCAAGTGGCACAATTTCCCCTAGGCTTCAATATGAAATTGAAAAACCATGCGCTTTCTGTGAGCCTTCCCTTTCTCCCATATCTCACTATGCTTATATTATTGGGGAAGTTTCATAATTTTCCAAACCATTCACCAACAATGTACCTATATAAAACCATCAAAAACATTATATAATTTATCTAGAATCTCCCAAACACCACCTATACACTTTACATACATAAAAATAATAAAACATGGCTTACTTACAAGAAACATGAGGTACTACATTCTCCCAAGATTTGGTTATTCCTTCCTCTAAATATAGAAAAACATTATCTTGCTGAAAGAGTTATAGTCATTTATCTTACATATCATTATCTAATTTCGAATTATCATACATATTCAAAGCATGTTTCCAAATAATTCACACAATACCAATTGTATTACCATGAATGACTGTCTCTTTTGTATCAACCACATCAGGATATGTACCAATGAATCATTTAAATCTTGTTAAACATGATCTCATCGAATGACATGGTTAATATTAGAACCATACTTTTTATTAACTGAGATTTATAGAATACATTATGCACTACACATATAATTGGTGGTAATTCAAGCTAATATGCCCCCACAGCAACCCATTCTAAAATCTCAAAAGGGTATATGTTTCGAAAATATAACATTCCATAAATCCAAAAACAATTAGGTAAAATCCTTAGAGATATATCCAATACCACACAATCCCTCACCATGAAAGACTATGTTCATCAACGATGTTCCACATATGATTTATGATGTCTTTATGCCCTCTCCATTTATTCACTAATCAACTAAATCATCTCCATAGTTTCTTGGAGAAGGCTTATCCCAAATAGAGAAGAAAAAATTATTTCTACAAAATATATAAGATAATGATAAGGATTTCAATAAAATTATTCAAATGAAACCATTTTTATAAAGTCTTGATAATTCTTTTTATAGGATCACACCATAGACAGAGAATTTATTCCCATGTGCCACCAAAATCTACTACACTAGGATACATCATGACTTCTAAATTTCTTCTCACCCGTTTTCATTGTTTGTTTGTATGAGTATGATATGTCATAATCATGGTCAAATGATTCAAAAGGTAATTTTTTAAGGATTTTTGTAAATGATAAAAAATCCTTGTATCTCTTAGTAACATGATCAAAACATGTACACCAAGCCTCGTTACTAGTTCTTGAATATATATTTTTGATAAGTCATCCACTGAATGAGATTCAACATTTGGAATAGATATATTATCACTCATATGGAATTGTGATCCAAAACCATTATTGGAATACATGTTGAAAAATACATAGCTTTATTTTAACAATAATAAAAAGGAAGAGTTAAGGACTACACCATACTTGTTGGTTAGAGAATATCTTCCTTAAAATTATATCATAATTAGAATTTCAAAAAAAATCTCATCAACTGTTTTTTCCATACCGAACCACCAAAACAATGTTCTCAAAACCTTATAATTCATCTATATTATATGATGATCAACTCCTTAATAATAGTTGTAAACATGAATAAGTTGTTCCAAAAAAACCATAGGTACAACCACCTGATTTTTTAACCATAATAATGATATCCCCTCCAGCATCCATCCCTCACTGGTCTCTCCACAATGTGTTTTGACATCATTGATACATGTTGTCAATCGAATGTTTCGGCATCCTTAAAAATATTGAATATATTAGGAAAAAATATAACTATAAATTAAACTACAACATCACCTTTATTTCCATATTCCATTAGAATGTATTCTTGGGATGATGTCAATTACCACTCATCGGAATCCTCTAATTCATTCTAAGAATATAGATTTTTTCTTAATGCATCAGCCACTGAATTTCAATTTCCCATTTTATACATCTAATCACTGTCATAAATTTTATGATACTCCATCCGTATTATTTATCACATGATCAAATCCCATTTTAGGAAAATATTCTTTACTCTATTATGCTCCATGAATCATGTAAATTACTCACAAAAGAGATAATGATGCAAAGTATTTAAATCATAGAATATGGAAGCTAAATTCAAAAAATCTGTTCTATAGTTCTTCTCATTCCCTTGTAATTTTATTGATCCATAAGAAAAAAACAAGATCTCCCTAAATGAAAACACATCCCAACCCTGATCCAAAAGAATCATAATGCATCATGTACCAATATATAGATTCATTACAAACCAAGATTTAAGCTATTGTAATGAGAAATTTATTTTATTTAAAATAATAACTAAATTCCTCATCCCATTGGAATGGAACATTATTATTTTTAAATGTTATAAATGGAAAATATAGTTGTGTGAAAAAATGATAAGTTGTCAATAATAATCAGCTACATGAAGAGCACTCTATATCTCGAAGTCATTTTTTGTGCATTCCAAGATAGAAAAGTATCATTCTTTTATGTTCCATAGAAAAGCCTAATTCAGAGATAACATGGACATGGAAATGTTGATATTGTATCCAAAAATAGAACATTGTTATTTTGGAATAAGAAAGATGATCCCTCAAGATTTCCAACACTATCTCTAAGTGTTGATCATATTGTACCATTTTCTTTGAATACAATAATATGTAATTCACAATATCTGCCACAAGAGTATCGAAATTTTGATAAAATATTTGATTCTTAAATTATATAATGAACTCTGTATCATTTATAAGACCGCAATGAAATACCACATATTCATAATGTCCATATCTACTACTGAAAGGTTTATTTGGATTATCCTCCTTCTGAAATCACAATTGGTAATGTCTTGGCTGGAAGTAAATTTTTGAGAACCATAGATATCTCCTAAATTGATCAAACATATCATCAATTCATTGAAGTGGATTCAAGTTTGTAATAGTATATTTATTATGATTACAAAACTACACACACAACTAAAGAGTTCCATCAATATTTTAACAAAGAAGACATGTGTTACCCACAAGGATACGGTAGGATGAATTAACCCTTTGCATTCTATCCCTGCAAACTGCACTTTTATCTCCCTTCATTATGTTGGTTCCAACTGGTAGGACATAAGGGTAATAGTGCTTTTCCATGGATGGGGATGAATCATAAAACCATCTTCCCTTATAGGTGGTAACCCTAATAATTGTTTAGAAACACATCACGAACTGATCCATCACTACTGGGAAATTATTTTTCTTGATCTCATCATCGATGTGAATGAAAACACTACCAAATGGTATAATATAATTTTTATTTCCATTTCCAACAATACTTTTTAACATACCATTACATTCTGGAATCCTAAAAACATATGCTCAATTAAATCATCAGTTTAAAAAATGAACTTTGTATTATAATCTTAGATGTGATCCATGTACATTTTCAAACAATCCATACCTTGAATTTTATCAAAAATACCATTATTAGACAAAAAGCAATACCATTTTATCTATTCTATCTCAACAATTATATAACATACATTTATCATAAAGGATCAACACTCTATTTTACATATATTAGATTTATGTTTTATCACATAAAAAATTATGTCAACTTTTAAACATTCCAAGTCAGAATAATGAGAAGAAATAAAAGAATATGATCCAACAGTTTCAAAAAAATATTTCTTGAGTGATGAGTTAATAATAATTTTACCTCTCCACATAGGTGGTCGAGACCGATCATCCAAAATAACCTATTCATTTCCATATAATTCCATCATCACCGCACTTTTTTATTTGTTTTCCTATTTAGATTACCCTTGTTGAGGAGTCATTCAATTCCAAGAATCACCAAGGCTAGATATTTTCCGATAATGATAGGTATTTCTCTTCCCCCACCCCATTGAAGCACAAGTCAAATGAGACACGTGAGAAGATTCTTCCACATCCATCCTTGGAGAAATATAAAAATAGTTCATAAGATCTCCCATATTATTGTAGTTGTGGAATAATCTAGGTTTTCCCTACACTATCACAATATGTTGTCAACATAAACACATTGAAAAAAAAACCTATGTACTCTTTGGTCAGGGAGAAGTGTTTACCAACCCAACCATATAATTTTGATCCATGCTCCCACACTAAAAATTGGTTTCCCTCTTATACTTTATCCCCCATTAAAGTTCCCACCATTTCCCATGGGTATGAACATAATTCCACCTACCGGAGTTTATTAGTTTCCCATTTTAGCTACTTTAACTCTATTTACCCTCTATGTATAATCCTTAACACCGAGAACAACAATATTTGAGAAAATATCATGTCTATTCCCCAATTCAGTGATGTTTTAATTCATGTACACCCAAGAATAAACCTCGGGTGAAAAGAAGACTAACTTAATAAATCATACCATATAATCTCAGGTAAAAAAAATTTCCATCTTCATTCTGATGAAGTAAATAATTCTTTGATTTCCAAATATGTGAGGATTTAATTTTTTATTAAACAATTCCTCAAAATAATCTTATGAAATTTCGTGGTCTAATTTATCGTGAACAAATAAATCCCACAATGGTAATGAAATATCATATAATATATAAGTCATCTACTTGACCTTAAAATCTACTTGGGTTCCATAGAAATCGAAAATATGATTCATCCAATTCAGCCACACCTGTGACTTTTCATGTTTAGAATTAGCTCAAAAAATGGGTGGTTCTGCATCTTGAATTGGTCGAAATGATCTTCTATCCTTGGTTTATCCATATTGTTCATTCTATACATAGACTATAATTCTTAAAAAAATAATAACTACCTATTGGTTTACGTATGGTCCATGTGAAAACAAATTCTTATTAACTTCTTCTTGTTGTTTTCTATAATGCCATTGGGGTTCCAGTTTTTACAAATACCACAAACAAAATAAGTATCCATCTCTATTAAAAAAACATAAAATTTCAAATTTAATCATAAAATAATATATGAACAATGCTATCCAAAATAGAACTTAATTTCATGTTCACGCATTTTTGAAAAACTCCCATTCTTTTGAAAATCAATGTATTTTCCAAATATCTCAATCACTCTCTTTTCAAAATCTCCCATTTGAAGCCAACTATATCCATTTTCAAAAAAATATCATGTTTTCACAAAATGATACATCATTAATCAAAATAAAATATGTTCTCTTAGTGGGAAGTCCTTTCTGTAATGCATATCATTTTCGTCTTATTGGCTAAACACATGAAAATGAGATTAAAAATCCAATAACCATGTCTAAAAAATAATTTACCCATATCCCTTGTAACATATAGATCAACATAAAAAGTATTTCTTTTATTCTGTACATTTCATGTACGAAAAATCATAATCCTTTCTATGATCCCAACTCCAGGAATGTACCTGGATGAATTAAACTCCATGACAGACAATGAATAAAATGTCAAATACCAAAAACTACAATTACCAATTTTTCAATAATAAATTTTAAAGGAAAAATTTGATACCAGATGTAACATACAACTTCTTCTCATTGTCTTGATATGTTAAATGTACTTTACATGGCCTTAAGTGACATCCCTAAGATGCCAGAGGCTAGAAATAAATTCCAAGGGATTCATTAACTATTGGGGGAATATTTACAATTTGAAAATAAAACAACAATCCGTACATGTCATAACCAAATATACCACTACATGAAGAATGTTATCAATGAAAGGAAACTCAGTGTAACCATTTATATTGATATCATACGAAAACCATTAACCATAATGGAAGACTACAAAACAATAATGAACATAGTGGAAGACCATAAAACAAAAAAAAATCCAAGACAACTATAACTCCAAATCTCCAACATACTCCATGATCCACTACACAAAATAACCCCTATATCACTAATCGCATCTAGAGAAGTGTGATACATTAACTTTTCTAATGTCCCAATAAATTACATCTATAAATCA
This sequence comes from Viscum album, assembly GCA_963277665.1. NCBI lineage: Eukaryota > Viridiplantae > Streptophyta > Magnoliopsida > Santalales > Viscaceae > Viscum > Viscum album. The sequence goes on from OY728130.1 coordinate 187,509,922, forward strand.
TCAATGTTCCAAAAAAAAGGATGAGTAATGAGACCTAGTATGATTTCCCCAAATGACATCCAAAATCACTCCACTAGGATAGAATATGTTATCACATTTAGGTAAGATATTTTATATAAAAAATTATAAATGGTTTGTAGAACAATATAAAAATGTGTATAAAAATGTTTCTTAAATCAATTATGAGGGAAGAAGCCAAAACCAATCTCCACCACCTTTCATAAAACACTTATGGTCATCACCCAGTCTATTCCACTTATCCACACATCCACTAATTCCACAATTGCTCCTCCTTAAAGAGTATATTAGTGATTAATCTTTTTAATAAGGCATAAATTACTGAATCAATTTGACCATGGTAATTCACTCCTATATTTATTCCAAACTATTGAGGGGGTTACATCACACCCATATCAATCCCAATTCAAATGATCACATACCACACAACCATGCCGAAAAAAGTGTTCTGAATCCATTTGAATAAAATAACATATTTAATAAAAAATCTAATTTTCTATATAACAAAACCATTAATTATTTTAAAATAATAATCTTAAAATCATGTTTCAAAAATATCTTTCCAGAATAAAACTGAATTTCTAAAATTTCACAAATCATCACCCAATAGGGTTTTAAAAGAAATTTCATAGTGGATACTCAATCAATTTCATGAAAACCCATGAATTTAATATTAAGGATTCTTTTTCAAAATATAAGAGATTATATTGAAGCCTCCTAACATGAAATATTTGTTTAAAATAATAAACTACATGAAACTGTGCCAACAAACCTCGGTTATATCATCATTAATATTCCGCTTCCATCATCATCCAAAATGCCAAAAAAATCATATATCACCATTAAAAAATAGATCTATCCAAATCTGGGGAAAATCTAATAAATCGAGAGGGATAGAGAAGTAGATATAAAAAATCACAATGAATTACCATGAATGATCACATACCACAAGGATATAAATATAAAAAACCAAAAGGAAGCCTTAAAATCACCTCTATACCGATAGGACTAGCTTCCGTGACATTTTGGAAAAGAGAATTTTTATGGGACTATATAGGTGATAAAAAATGGATTGAGAGACCAAAACATGTGAGATACAAAATTTTAGGATCTCAAATTTAACCCATTCATGATTACTCGCATGGTAAAAAAACATGAAATAAGTGTGAACAAGACACTGCATTAGGGATGAACCCAACACGATTGGATTACAAATTTTCAAAACCATGAACCAATCAGGGGATATCCCATTTTCTCAAGTTGAATGGTTTCTCCAAGGCTTCCACATGGGTTGGAAAAATGATGAACTGACTATGTGACTTCTCTTTAGCTTCAATCTTAATGTGTACGGTTTCCTAGATAATTTTCATGGTTTTCCCAAACTACACACAATCTGTAAACATTTATAAAATCCCCAAAAGACTAAAAAATGATATACAGTCTATCCCAAACATCTATTATATACTATACATATTTAAAAAAATAAATTAATCATTACATACTTGATACTAAGTGTACTATATTGGAACCGGTATTGGAGAATATTTTCACAGGGTAAACCCTATAAATTCTACCTTGTGAAGACTCTGAATTTAGTAAAACTCTAAGATTCCCACTAATATTCAATAAACATAAGAGTAGAGGACTTTTAAATTTTCCTATGATAGAAAAAAAATTTCAAGTCATCAACATGCATTTTTTGACACAAATATATCCATGGGAATAGATGAATTTTGTAAATGATAATCATGGAAATTAAACTTGGACATGTTCTTCCCCAAATAACACATCCACAAGTTATTGTGTAAATTGAATAAGTTTTTAGATATTTACCTTTCCATATTATTATACGTTATCAAATATTTATAGTTATGTTATAGATTAAATGGGATTCATGTTTAGTTTTTACCATTGCATATTGACTATAATTTATGGTTTCTGAATACATTCTTCTATACGTATGCCTCAATGGGAATTTGGACATACCTTTTTTTGTTTCATTTCCCTATATTATGAATATTATGTATTTTAATGGGTTCAAGGAAACTGAATAATTTCTATAATTAGGTTTTATATTTTATCCCAATTATAAATTATGTATCTTATATGTTTTTTTCACTCCAATGTTACAAAACCTGTCAATCCTATGGTATTTTTCACTTGTATCTATTTCAATTTAATAATGTAGACACAAACTCTAGGTTACAATAGTTGGGGTGGTTACAAAAAATTATCTATATACAATCAATATTACTGAATATAAGTACATAATCATTAGAAACAACAAAACATAAGAATAAATATGGTTTTGTTTGATGACAACCAAATTATTATCAATTGGTATATTCATAGATGAAAATAAATCTAAAATATCATTGGATAATTTCTTGAGAAAAATATGCTATATATATTTAAATTAATTAATAAAATGTCAAAATACACCAATATTAAATATTTTTTTGAATATAACAATAATTTAATTAATGTATTCTTCTAAATAATTTTCAATTTTTATGATGATATAACTCATTTATTCAATGTACATTAAAAAATTCCTTCTAAATTTAAAAAAAAATGAAAACAAATTTGTAATATTGAAAATGAAAAGAATATTATATCTAAATTATTTTTTAAAATTAAATAGTGTGTAAAATAATGAAGTTAAATATTCATAGGTTAAATTAAAAACATTCTTGAATACATTTTTAGAAAACATATACATGGAATAAAATGACTCTTGTTCAACTAGAATAGATTTTGTTTCATTAAAAAATTTCTACTAATCTCAAAAGCAATTAAAAATATAAATTAAATTGAAAAAACCTAATTCATATAAATAATGAAAGTATAAATAACATATTGGTTTTAATATTTAAATTAATAATTATTCCATAAACATAGACCAAGAAATACACAATAATGAATATTCATGATATTGTGTAATAATCCCTTACCTCAATTAAAAATTAATTAAAATATTATTCTAACCAACCATTATGTAAATTTAAATTTAAAAAAAATAAAAAATGGATCTATAAAAATACTTATCATATCAGATATGATTAAATTATTATATTTCAATATCCTGTTATTAATAATTCATTATTAAAAATAAATTTTTTGATTTTACTATCTGGTTCATAGATGATTCATTTTAGATGTTTCAAATGATGTATGTTGACCATGGTTTTTATAATATATTGAATGTTAATAATTATTTTAAAATAATTCATATTCATTATATACATATAAATAATCATCATTGAAGCATATATATATATATATATAGAAAAATTATTTACATCATTCGCAGATATGGTATGTCATACGTACGCATGAACATTTTATCTAGTTTTTGATCGAATGAATGAATGATAGGTAAGTATTAATAGAAATTTAATAAAAGTTCATAAAATAATGTTTATCATATATATTCTTTATATCTATGCTTATTACAAAACATGTAATAAAGAAAATAAAAATAAATCACCTAACTTTGTCGAGGTCTTATTCCATGAGTACACATGGACGACGATATGATTTACTAATGGATTGGAAAAAATGAATGTATATATAATATTAAATTTTAATAAGAATAATTAATTCATAAATATTTTATATATTATTTATATTTTGAAACTCCTTATGTTAATGATAACATATCTGGATTATTGTATTATTAATGAATTTCATTTTCTGTGATAACATATTATTTTGTAAATAAATTTGAATAAACGTGAATATGGTTTTAAATTAGTCAACTATAGAATGACTCACCCATAGAATGCATCACTTCTAGAAATGATTCACTACAAGCTATGAGTCACTACTTCCCTAAATCACTGCCTGAATATCTCACTAGAAGACAAGTGTCATTTCCATACAAGATTCACTACTAGAAATGAGTCACAACTAGAAATGTTTCACTACTAGAAATCAGTCACTACATAATATAGGTCACCAAAAAAGATAACATACCTCAGGGAATTATTCAGTTGTTTTAATTAATAATTCAAAATTATTTATTACAAATGATATTTTATGGGAGTTAATGAAAAAGATAATTTGTTTACTTTTAGTAACCCCTTACATGGATTCATTCAAGACAAGTAAAAGATCTATACAAGGATCCACAGTATCATGATGATTATTCTTCAATAGATATTAAAACATTAAAAAATATATATTTTTAATGGTCTTACCATGTCTGTGTGTTCTGATTTTAATAATACTATAAGAGTATATTTGATGCTCATCAAGAGAGAACATACATGCTGCAGACTCAAATATATTCAATTGTGAAAGAGTAGAGTAAACATAATATCATGATTCATTCCTACATACATAAAATAGAGGAATGTAAGTTGATTTTCTACTAAAACATTCAAGTAAATATTTCAACCACTATTCCTAGACAAATAAGGGAAATATCAAACCTTGTATACTTTGTAGTTTGACAAACACTTCATTTATATATCATCCGTTCTATTCTCTCTATTTTTTTACTTTCAAGTAGTACTTTTTTATCTATTTATTAACTCAATCCAAATATTACTATTGCAATTGATAATAAATTATATTCTCTTATATATCATCTAATCTACAAACCCATTGTTATTATGGAAGAGGTCCCTATATGGCCTGATTTATTTCTTCCCACATATAAATATGGAATACTATTTAAGCATTGAAATCTTATGATATGTTGTTTGTATAACTGATCTAGGTTGTGGATTAGATTATTTTTATATAATATTTAGGGAAGTGTAAGACATCCATGTGGAGGAGAAAATGACCTTATTTGAGAATAGACTCTATTTTTATTCTGTTGGTAATTTTATTTTTGTTTTTTTCATTTCAATGATTTAAGGCTATTTGTTTTTAATCTTTTTACAAAACCTATAAATTGATAGTTTTTATAATCTCGTGTTTATACTGGTATTTTTGAGTATATTGATTTTAACAATTAAATTATGTTCCATAATTATTTTAACATAACGCAAATCAATAATTGTGAAATATTTTAAAAGATAAATCGTATATCAAACTACTCTTTAGATTATCTAGGAATTTTTTATTAAATTGAGGTATTTGATTTAAACTTGTTTTTAACATTTTTTTGGATATTCAATTCCCCCCTATGGTGTTACACTCTGCGATAAATATTTGGTATCATGGGTTTTCAAAAATCATTCGACATTTATTTTATTATTTTTATATAGAAGAAAATGTTTATATCTAAATTTAGTTCTTTATGTATAATAGAAAATATGGATTTTCTACCAATGAACTATTTATATTAATTTCACTATTTTTTATCATTGAAAAAATAATATAAAAATTTATATTGAGATCATGGGTTTTCATATACATAATATAATTGAAGATCAATATATAACAACAAAAGCTGGTAGATTTTCCTAAATTGGTTATACTAAATCATGTTTTAAAAATAATTGTAATTCTATAAATCTTATGTTGTAATCTTCAGGTGATGAGGAATTTAATATAATATATGAATGTAAAACTATATTGGAAATTTGGGACTATTTAGCTACTTATCCTGATGGAACATATAATGTTTATGAAATTAAATTAAATACCAATACTATTAAATATTATACATTTAAAATGAATAATTATGATATTTGTTTGACATTTATGTCATTCTAAATGAGAACATGAATACAATGAACACACTAGAGAAATCAGTCTCTGATAAAGAACAAAGGATGTTATTTTTGAGGTTTCTTCCAGATATATGGAGTGGAACCTCATTATCTATTAAATAATCATGTGATGAAAGTATATTATTAGTAATCTAGGTGAATAGAAAATTGATGACATGCATTGAAGAACAAAACATAGTAGAGTAGATGAGTGTGGACTAAAATGAAAATCAGTATCCTTTAAATGTTCTACCTCAAAACAAAAATGGAATTTTCATAATGAAAGATCATGTGATGTAGAATAACCTATTGAAATTTATGATAATATGGACCTAATAAAATTAATATTTAAAAGAATTTATATAAATAATTATTTACTTATAAAACCATGAAAAAATGTTCAATTTAAAAATAGAATAAATTGGGGAATAAATTGTAAGAGATACGATATTTCAAACTAAATCATTTACTATGAGTGTAAAAAGAAAGTGAATTAAAAGATGATAATCCAACTATAAAAAAAGAAATAATAAGACCTAGATAATTGTTATTAGAAATAATGAATGATGACTTTGAGTATTTCTATATAAATATAAAGTAATTTTGACATAAACCAATCAGATATGCATGATAGATCTAAAATCTATTTAGTGAAAAAAATAAATCCTTGGAATCTAATTCTTTACCTACTCATTCATAAGATAATAAAAATTTTGGATATAAATTAATGATGAAAAAATGGTGGATAAAATTCTAATGATGACATGTTTTATTACTAAAACATGATATAATATACATTAAAGGAGAATAATGATAAATATAAAATTCTAAATAAACAAAATTTATTTACTTCTAATTTGTGGTATAAATAGACAATCGAAAAATAACAAAAATTATCAACTATTAAAGGATAACCTTGAATTATAATTTAATAATTAAAAATTAAATTAGTATATGGGATAATTCACCACTGGCTAAAAAACACTCACAAAGATTCTTGAAAATCAAAAATCACATAAATACACTACTCATATAGGGTATCAACCTAGGTAGTGGAATACTGTGAAAAGTATATTCATTTATAGTACTAGTTTTCTATTATTTTTTACTCTTTTAGACCTAAAAATAGTTTCTACTTCCAAAAATAATAGAATCCAGTTACATGAATTTTTTAATGAAAATATGTGATCTTCAAGATTTAATTACTAATATTTATGGACCTAAGATTATTTGGGTAATAAAATATTTTTTTTGTATTTTTTATTTATAGGTATATTTCAGAATATTATCCAGTAATTACCTACGGTACCTAGAATGTAGCTATTCCAGACACATGATTTGTCTCTTTTCCCCTACATGTGACAATGTTTTTTAAAGATATTCCCACAGTCTTCAAAATTTGAAGCTATCATAATCCCTTTTTAAATTCTAATTTTCATCCTCTTGATGCCATTTTATTCACCAGATTCCCATATTGTTTTATGGAGTTAATGTCATAGAATTATAATAATGATAATGGATGGTGGATATGTCACTTTTAGTGACAATTCCAATGGAAAATATATTACCCTTGGAAAAAATAGTATTTCTAATAATGTTTGTATTTATAATTTTTTGTCTGTATATGCTTTAATGTATAATATTCCTAGCATCTCAAAACTATTTGGTTATGTTTTTCATGTTAGGAATGAAAATTATTCAAATAATTTTCTTTATTTATAATAATATGTATTTTTAACATCCTAGAAAAATGAAAAGGTTTATGATGTTAATTTAGATTATTTATTTTATCATAATTATAATTTTAAAAGGATCATTTATAAAATAATCGTTGATTTGGAATAGAATACTAGGCCATTTCAATATTCACACACCTAGAAAACTCACTTTGAATGGGTTATTCAAGGATCTACATAAAATAGTTGTAACAACAGTGCCTTTTATGAGAAATATTTTGTTTTTATGTTATATAAATCATCAAAGTAATCTTTCACTACACATAACACTAGATTGGCTTTCTTTACACGCAACTGTGGCCTTCCTCGATAGCTTGCGTCGTACGCAATACCGAGTTTCACTAAACAACAATATATTATAATATTAGCCGTTATGAATAGTATTAATAGAATTTTGAATTTTATAAAATTTTAATTCATCTTATACATTTTCTAGAATGAATTATGAAAACAAAATTAGTTTTTTGGATAAAAGAAGTATTTTTTTAAAAAATGAAGTTTTACCGCCTTTTGATGGCGCACCCACATTAAATCTAGTTTTTGACAAGTTTATAAGTTCAATTTGAAAAAATAAAATTCTTCATTAGAATCAAGATATAAAAATTGATTTTGGATAAAATTTTCATATTATTCTGATAACATTCATATTTTAATGAATAGTAAAAACACGTTATATTTTAATTAAAAAAACTTTTTTCATCGCAATACATTATATGGTTAAATTATAATATTGATTGTTTTTAAAGTATAAATAGAATATGTTTTTACCATTTAATATAATGTATGTCATTATAATTAATTTTACATTGAATTCATAGGTAAAAACATTTCATTCTTTGGAAATGTTTTAACTTTTAAAACCTGTTTGCTTAACAACGAGATTAATTTTAAATTAATTACTGCAACTTCTGTGTTTTGAATTTTGAAAAATGGATTCCATATTTGGAATCTGTGGGTCCAAATTATGTTAATAGGTTACTTTTAGTTTTTTGATATTATGAATAGTAACTATGATAATTTTTATTTACTACGGTTAAAGGTAAATAGGGTAATTCAAGGTTAAAAGAATATTAGAATAATTCAAAATTACCTTGAAACTTTTCCTAACCTTATTAAACGAGTATTGGCCGACCGTGGTCATCCTTGGGTCGATTTTGGGACCCCATTGAGCCACTTGTTAGTGACAATGACAATTTTGATTAATTAATTTAATGTAAAGACAAAATTGACATTAACAAAAATCTTTTAGTAATTAATTTTTATAAGGGGTTATATAAATTATATTTTCGACTATAAATATTAATTGGAAATCTAAAAAGATTTCATACATAATTATATTTTTTTTATAATTTTTAGACACCAAATAAATTTAATTATTTATGACACAATAATGATGAAGTATTTACCTCATTAATAAATGATTTAAATAAATAAGATTATAATGATTAAAATATTTTCCAAAACATTTCCAATTCTAATTGGATGATTTTATTTCAACTATTAGTCATCTTATCTTCATCTTTAATGATTTATGGACCTTTTTAAACTAAATATATGTTTATAATAAAAAATATTTCCACACTTTCCAAAGGTGACCCTCTCCTCCCTTATAAAAGGGAACCTCCTCCCTCTCTTCCTCACACCAATTTGAGCCTTCAAGCTCAGCCAACCCCTGCCCATTTCACTTACCTACTTCCTTAGAAACCTACTAGAGGTACTGGTCTTATCAAAAGACCAACTCTGGTGCCTTAAGAAAAAGTTTAAAGGAGGCACTTCGAGAAAGAGGTAATACCTTCGACCGTTTTCTTCAAGTTCCATTCTTCATCTACTCCCTCTTCGTTTGTTGTTTCATTATGAGGTATTAACATCAGTAGCCCTCATATAATGATATGTTATTATAAATATTAAAAAACCCTATTTCACCTCTTATCCATCCTACGGAAAATGAAATCACCACACGTGCGTACGTACGAAATACCATCTCCACGTCGTGGTGTAATCTGTTTTCCACCACCACCATACTTGGATGGGTATAATAGTGTAAATAATAACTATATATGATTATTGTAAAGATATATTGATTATTAAAAAGTATACATACACTTCAATACAATTCCACGATCATGGAAACGATATCATCGCTCGTGCGTACGTACGACATGTCGTCTCCACGATGTGATGCAACTCATTCTATATGATCTTCATTGAATAATGATTATATAAATGAATTGAATGAATTAATATGATATATATTACACTAATTCCATTCTGTAAATGATGTTTCTATATCCTATAAATAGGAATAATAATTTATTCGACAAAACACGCATAAGAACAAAAAGTAATAAACACCCGAATAACAAGTAGTAATGAAATATTACTAATAAGAAGCTAAGAATATGACCATATATGATTTCATAACAATTATTATGATTCTGTAATAAGTAAATGTAATTATTTAAATCATCATACAGGAGGTTCGGACACGTACAAATCATATCGGACCTAAGGTAAGGGAAAATATCACAATCTCATTTTTATCCGAGATTGTTTATACATTGGTATTTGTTGGGGTGTATTTTATCATCCCCATCCATGTTCCCTCAATATGTAATACTGTTTCCATCCACCTACAATTGTTTAAATCCAATTTTACCCTTCAGTGAGTTATTAGTAAAAGATATGATAGGAATCTTTTGTAGTTTTTCGTACGAGGTACTTTTTGACTTTTCCGACAAAAGTACGAGAAGATTTTTTTTTTAAACTTATACGGCATGAATGGATTATTAAAACATTATTTCATAGAAGATTCCATTACAAGTTTTCAAGTTTATTTTTAATCAAATTCTTTTAGTTTAAAATTGTATGACATGTTAAGAAAGGAATATGTTTTTGAAGTAGAAAGGATATTTTCTTCAAGAATGGAGTTCAAGTGTTTTGTCAAAATTATTTTCCATCTAAGATAATATAGGTTTCTGTTTCTATCCTTATTATTACATGGATTTTATTATGTTGTGATGGAATTATTTTTATGAATTCCTTTATCTTATATGAATTGTTTTATGATGTCATGATGTTTAAGAATCCCATTTTTATTACATGGGTTATGCAATGATGTATGATTTATGATTTTGTGGAACACATAAGAATGGTATAATTATGAGATGGGTGGGACCTATATCTCCCTCCAATGCATTGGGTAAAGATTTTATATCTCATGAGATAGACATGGCTGGAACGGCAGGCTAAACAGGTTCAGTGAAACAGGACTGAAACGAGGAGCGAACTCGGTTCAGAAATGGACTTTGTCCACTAAGATAGTCTTGGCAATGAGTATTGACTAATATGAAATGATTCTCTATTATTATGTGTGTATTCCACAAAGTTTCATGTTTTAAGTTATGATTATTGGGATTACACTTCACTACCATGATTTATCCCATGTTAGGAAATTATGATCTCTCTTGCTGGATAAGATTTTCAAAAATGTAATGTTCTTATGAATATGATGTGATTGATATTTCTTTTTTTAACCTTACTGAGCATTTGAGCTCACCCTTTTGTATGTTTTCTTTCCCCAAGTCAGGAAGAAGGTTATTAAGTAAGATATTCCAAGGGACTATAGATGTGATAAAATAAATGGGAAACAGTGTAGATGCTTTACGAACCAGTTTTTTATGTTTCCCAATTTCTAAAGACACTACACTTATACGGTCCTTTCATGGTTTTGTTATATTTTGTAATAAGTATGCTTCAATTTTGAAGTATTAACCATGTATGTAAAGTAAGGGTTGTTATAGTTGGTATCATAGAAAAGGAATAGTCAACCTTTGGAAACTAGGATGTGAAATCCTTAGTAAGAAACCTAAGGATATGTATAAGAATAGAACACAATATTAGTGTTTTAGAAATTGCCATGAACAACCTATGATAAGACCTTAGGTGTAACGTTTTGTTCTTGATTATGTGGTTTTCGTTTTATAATTAGTGTTGCTCACACTATTATTCTTGGTTTTAGTAAATGGTTGGAACCCGAAGGAACCATGTTAATGCGGAATGTGATGGGAAATGTAATGATTGTCCCCCTGAGCAACCAAACAATACGGGAGCTGGAATGAAAAATCATGTAGCCATGCTCACACAACTTTCTCAAGCTATGAATCATGCAGGACTTCCAAATGAGAAAAGGAAAGAGCAACATTCTGTTGAATCCTTCATGAGGTAGCGTCCGCCTTCATTCAGCGGGTCTTCTGATCCATTAGTGGCTGAACAATGGATCAGTACCACTGAAAATATATTTTCAGTTCTTCAATGTTCTGAACATGATAAATTCATCTTAGCAGTGTATCGTTTGGAAGGTGCTGCTGCTCAATGGTGGAATCTTATCAAGAATATGAGGAAAAGAGATAAAATTGAGTCCATAGAATGGGACGAGTTCAAGAACTTATTTTCCAATAAGTACTTCCCTTGTAATATTCGAAGAAATATGGAGAAGGAGTTTCTTTAACTAAAGAAAAAGGATGATGAATCTTTTGGTACCTATGAAGAAAATTTTACAAGACTTGCAAGGTATGCTTTTGGTATTATTATCCAACCATAGAGTAAGATCGATCGATTATTTAGTGGCTTAAACCGAAGTCTTCAAAGGGTGTTAGCCATAAGGGACTTCAATAGCTATGGGGAAATCGTTCGATGTGCTCTCAAAGATGAGATGGATATTGGAGTAACCCATCAGTCATATGGGTTTGATAAGAAGAGGAAAATGGAATTAAAAGGAAATTATAAAGACCACACTAAAAAGAAGAAAAGTTTTCCATTATGATCAAAGTGTGGAAAGAAACATGGAGGAAATTGTCTTAAGGGGACAAGAAAATGTTATAAGTGTTGAAAAGAAGGTCATCGGGAAATTTAATGATCAAATAATGGTATGAAGATGTCTAATGATGCAAACAAAGGAAGGGATACACAGAATGAACCTACTACACTTCAATGTTTCAAGTGCAAGGAGATGGGGCATTATGCCAATCAATACCCAAATCCAAGGGTTGATGATGATGATCGACCTCAACAAACTCTTAAGGCCAAAGACAGTGTACTGTCACATGCAATTACTATCGGCGATGTGGAGTATGACAACGAAGTGGTGAGAGGTACACATACCATCCACTCTAAAGTAGAAAATGTTTTATTTGATTCTGGATCCACCCACTCTTTTATTTTGGAAAAATTTTCTAAGGGTATCGCCGTATTACCTTAACAATTAGATGTTGAGTTGGCTGCGACAACTCCTAATGGCACAACAGTTGCATCAAAAGTTTACAATTCCTCTCCGATTGAAGTTTGTGGGAAAGTGCTTCATGAAAATCGTGTGATCCTTCCTATAGTGGAATTTGATGTGATTTTTGGCATGGATTGGTTTTTTTATATGGAGCTCATATCAATTCCCAAAGAAGGGAAGTCACATTTCATATTCCAGATCAATATATGATCGTCTATCGATGCAAGGATGAACATAACCTTCTAGTAGAAATTTCTTCTATCTTATGGGTCTGGATTCAACTAAATAAAGGTTATTTATCTCAAATGGTTGGATAGAAACTCTTGATTAATAATATGCCCATTGTACGGGAGTTTGAAGATGTATTTCTGGAGGAATTACCGGGTCTTCCACCAAATCGTGAAGTTGAGTTTTCAATAGAACTCCTACCGGGTGCTTTGCCTATTTCAAAGACACCATATAGAATGGCCCCATATGAGTTGCAGGAATTGAAGAAGCAACTCCAAGAGAATCTTGATAAAGGATTCATACACCCTAGTGCGTCACCTTGGGGGGCACATGTTCTTTTTGTTAAGAATAAATATGGATCAATGAGACTCTGCATTGATTATCGAGGACTTAACAAAATCACCGTCAAGAACAAATATCCTCTCCAATGCATTGATGACCTATTTGACCAACTACGTGGAGCTCAATACTATTCCAATATTGATCTTCGTTCAGGGTATCATCAATTAAGGGTCAAAAGGGAGGATATACCAAATACGGCTTTCCGTAAAAGGTATGGACACTATGAATTTATAGTGATGCCATTTGGTCTTACTAATGCCCCTGCTATCTTCATGGATCTGATGAATAGAGTCTTTAGAGACTATCATGATCAGTTTTTGATTGTCTTTATAGATGATATTCTTGTCTATTCAAAGAGCAAGGAAGAACATGAAGATCACTTGAGAATTGTATTAAAGACCCTAAGAAAGGATAAGCTTTATGCCAAATTTACCAAATGTGAATTTTGGCTTCAAATTGTTGTATTTTTGGGTCACATAATCTCAAAAGAGGGGATATCTGTGGATCCAACAAAAACAGAGGTTATCGAAAGATGGTCGAGGCCAATAACAGTAACTAAGATCTGAAGTTTTCTTGGTTTGGATGGATATTATCGATGTTTTGTGAAATATTTTTCACGATTATCTAATCCACTAACCAAGTTGATTCGGAAAGGAGTTATGTTTTTCTGGATAGAGGAATGTGAAGAGATTTTCAAGGAGTTGAAAAGAAGGTTATCCAGTGCACGTATGCTCACACTGCCTTGTAGTGGAGAAAGGTTTGTGATCTACAGTGATTCATCCAACAAAAGGATTGGGGTGTGTTCTTATGCAAAATGATATGGTGATAGCTTATGCCTCACGACAGTTGAAAATACATGAGAAAAATTACCCAACTCATGATTTGGAATTAGCTGCGGCAATCTTTGCATTAATGATTTGGAGGCATTATCTTTATGGAGAAAGGTGTGACATTTATACTGATCGTAAAAGTTTAAAGTATATTTTCACACAAAAGGAGCTGAATATGCGCCAAAGAAGATGGTTGGAGCTGATTAAGGACTACGACTACTCAATTCATTACCACCCTAGGAAAGCAAACTAGGTGGCAGATGCATTAAATCAACAAGACCATGCATGCTTATCCATGATGAGGATAACAAAAGATCCTATATTTATGGATTTACAAAGGATGGATCTTGGAATTATAATGAAAGAGGAAAAATTGTATCTTTCTCAAATGAATTTTCAACCATCTATACATGTGAAGATTAAAGAGGTGCAGAAAGAAGATGTCGAGTTACAAAAAATGGTGAGAAATGTTCCTGAATTCAACCTTGATTGTGATGGGATAATAATGTTCTAGAATCGGGTTTTTGTTCCTCCCATCACCGAATTAAAGGAGCTGCTGGATGAGGCTCGTAGTTCTTCATTCTATATTCATTCGGGAAGCATGAAGATGTATAGGGATCTGAAAGAGTACTTCTGGTGGGATGGCATGAAAAGACATGTTGTTGAATATGTCTCTCGATGCTTGGTTTGTCAGCAAGTTAAAGCTGAGAGACAGAAGTCTAAGGGGATGTTACAACCATTACCCATACCTGAATGGAAATGGGAAAACATCACTATGGACTTTGCCACCGTACTTCCTAAAACATCCAAAGGCAATAATTCAATCTGGTTTATAGTTGATCGTCTTACGATGTTGGAAAACTTCATTTCTATTAGAGAAGATTTTTCTCTTGATCGTCTTGCTAGGATATATGTAAAGGAAGTGGTAAGATTGCATGGAGTACCGATTTCCAATATATCTGATCGGGATCCGAGGTTTACCTCAATGTTCTGGAGAAGTCTTCAGCATACTCTAGATATAGAGTTGAGTTTCAGCACTGCTTATCATCCTTAGACAGACGGTCAGTCTGAGAGGACAATTCAAACTCTATAAGATATGTTGAGAGCTTTCTCTATGGATTTCAAAGGTGGTTGGGATCAACAACTACCTTTGGTGGAATTTTCTTATAATAATACCTTTAACTCTAGTTTTCAGATGGCTCCTTATGAAGATCTCTATGGACAAAATGAAGGACCCCAACTTGCTGGGATGAAGTTGGGGAAAGAAAGCTATTAGGACCTGATATCGTTGATGAAATGGCCGAAAAGGTCAGATCTATTCAACAACACATAAGAGCATCTCAAATTCGACAGAAACGTTATGCCGACAACTGAAGAAAATACCTAGAGTTAGAAGTGAGTGATAAAGTTTTCTTAAAAATACCTCCCTGGAAGAAGGTCATGAGATTTGTAAAGATGGAAAATTTGAGCCCTAGATATATTTGTCCTTTTGAAATTATGGATCGTGTTGGGAAGGTAGCTCACCGATTGGCGCTTCCACCGAATCTCTCTCAAGATCACGATGTGTTCCATTTATCTCTCCTGGGAAAATACATACATGATCCTTCACATGTACTCAGCTCAGAAGTTGTACCTCTGGAACAAGATCTTTCTTAGGAAGAACAACCGATAGAGAATTTGGATCGTAGCAAAAAATTCCTACGGAACAAGACCACTCGCTTGGTGAATGTTTTATGGAGGAACCACCACTTAGAAGAAGCTACATGGGAGCTTGAGGATATAATGAGGGAGAGGTATCCTAATCTGTTTGTTACAAAGTGATGAATATCGAGGGAGAAATTCATTTTAAGGGGGGTAGAAGGTAACACTCAAGACTTTTATGAGAAATATTTTGTTTTTATGTTATATAAATCATCAAAGGAATCTTTCACTACACACAACACTAGCTTGTCTTGCTTTACACGCAACCACGTCCTTCCTCGATAGCTTGCGTCGTACGCAATACCGAGTTTCACTAAACAACGATATATTATAATATTATCCATTATGAATATTATTAACTGAATTTTGAATTTTATATCATTTTAATTCATCTTATACATTTTCTAGAATGAGGTATGAAAACAAAATCAGTTTTTGGATAAAAGAAGTATTTTTCAAAAAATGCAGTTTTACTGCCTTTTGATGGCGCACCCACATTAAATCTAGTTTTTGACAAGTTTATAAGTTCAATTTGAAAAAATAAAATTCTTCTTTATAATCAAGATATAAAAATTTACTTTGGATAAATTTTTCATATTATTCTGATAACTTTCATATTTTAATGAATAGTAAAAACACATTATATTTTAATTAAAAACAACTTTTTTCATCGCAATACTTTATATGGTTAAATTATAATATTGATTGTTTTTAAAGTAAAAATAGAATATATTTTTACCATTTAATATAATGTATGTCATTAGCATTAATTTTACATTGAATTCATAGGTAAAAACATTTCAATCTTTGGCAATGTTTTAACTTTTAAAACCTGTTTGCTTAACAACGGGATTAATTTTAAATTAATTACTGCAACTTCTGTGTTTTGAATTTTGGAAAATTAATTCATATTTTTAATCAGTGGGTCCAAATTATGTTAATAGGTTACTTTTAATTTTTTTTTGATATTATGAATAGTAACTACGGTAATTTTTATTTACTACGGTTAAAGGTAAATAGGGTAATTCAAGGTTAAAAGAATATTATAATTATTCAAAATTAACATGACACTTGTCCTAACCTTATTTTATGAGTATTGGCCGACCATGGGCATCCTTGGGTCGATTTTGGGACCCCATTTATCCACTTGGTAGTGACAATGACAATTTGGATTAATTGATTTAATGTAAAGATAAAATTGACATTAACAAAAATCTTTTAGTAATTAATTTTTATAAAGAGTTATATAAATTATAGTTTCGACTATAAATATTCATTGGAAAGATAAAAATATTTCCTACATAATGAGATATTTTTATAATTTTTAGACACCAAATAAATTAAATTATTTATGACACAATAATGATGAAGTATTTACCTCATTAATAAATGATTTCAATAAATAAGATTTTGATGATTAAAATATTTTCCAAAACATGTCCAATTCTGATTTGATGATTTTATTTCGGCTATTGGTCATCTTATCTTCATCGTTAATGATTTTTTGACCTATTTAAACTGAAGATAAGTTTATAATAAAATAATATTTCCACACTTTCCAAAGGTGCCCCTCTCCTCCCTTATAAAAGGGTACCTCCTCCCTCTCTTCCTCACACCAATTTGAGCCTTCAAGCTTGGCCAACCCCTGCCCATTTCACTTCCCTACTTCCTTAGAAACCTACTAGAGGTAATGGTTTTATCAGAATACCAACTCTAGTGCCTTAAGAGAATGTTTTAAGGAGGCACTTCGAGAAAGAGGTAATACCTTCTACCGTTTTCTTCAAGTTCCATTCTTCTTCTACTCCCTCTTATTTAGTTGTTTAATTATGAGGTAATAACATCAGTATCCCTCATATACGTATATTTCATTATAAATTTGAAACAACCCTATTTCACCTCTTATCCATCCTACACAAAATGAAATCACCGCGCGTGCGTACGTACGGAATACCGTCTCCACGCCGTGGTGTAATCTATTTTCCACCACCACCATATTTGGATGGGTATGATGGTGTAAAGAAAAACAATATATGATTATTGTAACGTGATATTGATTCTGAAATAGTATACATACACTTAAATACAATTCAACGATCATGGGAACGATATAATCGCTCGTGCGTACATACGACATTCCGTCTCCACGATGTGATGCGACTCGTTCTATATGATCTTCATTGAATAATTATTATATAAATGAATTGAATTAATTAATATGATATATATTAAACTAATACCATTATGTAAATGATGTATCTATATCCTATTAAGAGGAGTAACAATTTATTCGACAATACACGCATAAGAACAAAAAGTAATAAACACCCGAATAACAAGTAGTAATAAAATATTACTAATAAGAAGCTAAGAATATGACCATATATGATATCATAACAATGAATATGATTCTGTAATAAGTCAATTACATTATTTAAATCATTATACAGAAGGATCGGACACGTACAAAGCATATCGGAACTAAGGTAAGGGAAAATATCACAATCTCATTTTTATCCGAGATTGTTTGTACATTGGTATTTTCTGGGGTGTATTTTATCATCCATATCCATGTTCCCTCAATATGTAATATAGTTTCCATCCACATACAATTGTATAAATCCAATTTTACCCTTCGGTGAGTTTTTAGTAAAAGATATGAAAGGAATCTTTTGTCATTTTTCGTACGAGGTACTTTTCGACTTTTTCGACAAAAGTACGAGAAGAAAGTTTTTTTAAAAAAATTATACGGAATGAATGGATTTTTAAAACATTATTTCCAAGAATATTCCTTTACAAGTTTTCATTTTTATTTTTAATCAACTTATTTTAGTTTAAAATTTTAGGACATGTTAAGAAAGGAAAATTTTTTTGAAGTAGAAAGGATATTTTTCTCAAGAATGGAGTTCAAGTGTTTTATCAAAATTATTTTCCATCTAAGATAATATAGGGTTCTATTTCCATCCTTATTATTACATTGATTTGATTGTGTTGTGATGGAATTATTTTTATGAATTCCTTTATCTTATATGAATTGTTTTATGATGTCATGATGTTTAAGAATCCCATTTTTATTACATGGGTTGTGCAATGATATATGATTTATGATTTTGTGGCACACATAATAATGGTATCATTATGAGATGGGTGGGACCTATATCTCCCTACAATGCATTGGGAAAATATTTTATATCTCATGAGATAATCATGGCTGGAACGGCAGGTTAAACCGGTTCAGTGAAATAGGGCTGAAATGAGGAGTGAACTCGGTTCAGAAATGGACTTTGTCCACTAATATAGTCTTGTAAATGATTCTTGACTAATAAGAAATGATTCTATATGATTATGTGTGTATGTCACAAAGTTTCATGTTTTAAGTTATGATTACTGGTATTACACTTCACTGTCATGATTTATCTCATGTTATGAAATTAGGATCTCTTTTGCAGGATAAGATTTTCAAAAATGTTATGTTCTTATGAATATGATGTGATTGATATTTCTTTTGTTTACCCTTACTGAGCATTTGAGCTCACCCTTTTGTATGTTTTCTTTCCCCCGGTTAGGAAGATGGTTGTTAAGTAAGATATGCCAAAAATGGACTATAGATGTGATAAAATAAATGGGAGACAGTGTAGATGCTTTATGAACCAGTTGTTTATGATTCCCAATTTCTAAAGACACTATACCTATATGGTCCTTTCATGGTTTTGTTATATGTTGTAAGAAGTATGCTTCAATTTTTAAGTATTAACCATGTATGTAAAGTAAGGGTGTTATTGTTGGTATCAGTGGAAAGGTATAGTCAACCTTTGGAAACTAGGATGTGAAAGCCTTAGTAAGAAACCTAAGGATATGTATAAGAATAGAACACAATATTAGTGTTTTAGAAATTTCCATGAACAACCTATGATAAGACCTTAGGTGTAAAATTTTGTTCTCGATTAAGTGGTTTTCTTTTTATAATTAGTGTTGCTCACAATATTCTTCTTAGTTTTAGTCAATGGCTGGAACCCGAAGGAACCGTGTTAATGAGGAATGCGATGGGCAATGCAATGATTGTCCCCCTGAGAAACCAAACGATTTGGGAGATGGAATGAAAAATCTTGTATCCATGCTCACACAACTTTCTCAAGATATGAATCATGCAGTACTTCCAAATGAGAAAAGGAAGGAGCAACATTCTGTTGAATCCTTCATGAGGCAACGTCCACCTTCATTCAGCAGGTCTTATGATCCATTAGTGGCTGAACAATGGATCAGTACCACTGAAAAGATATTTTCAGTTCTTCAATGTTCTGAACATGATAAATTCATCTTAGCTGTGTATCATTTGGAAGGTGATGCTGATCAATGGTGGAATATTATCAAGAATATGAGGCAAAGAGATGAAAATGAGTCCATGGTATGGGACGAGTTCAAGAACATATTTTTCAATAAGTACTTCCCGTGTATTCTTCGAACAAATATTGAGAAAGAGTTTCTTGAACTAAAGCAAAAGGATGATGAATCTGTTGGTACCTATGAAGCAAATTTTACAAGACATTCAAGGTAAGCTTCAGGTATTATTATCCAACCTGAGTGTAAGATCGATTGATTCTTTAGTTGCTTAAACCCAAGTCTTCAAAGGGCGTTAGCCATAAGGGAATTCAATAGCTACGAGGAAATTGTTCGATGTGCTCTCAAATTTGAGATGTAGATTGGAGTAACCCATCAGTCATATGGGTTTGATAAGAAGAGGAAAATGGAATTCAAAGGAAAATATAAAGACCACACTGAAAAGAAGATGAGTTTTCCATTATTCTCAAAGTGTGGAAAGAAACATGGAGGAAATTGTCTTAAGGGGACAAGAAAATGTTATAAGTGTGGAAAAGAAGGTCATCGGTCAATTGAATGTCGAAATAATGGGAAGAAGATGTCTAATGATGCAAAAAAGGAAGGGATAGACATAATGAACCTACTACACCTCAATGTTTCAAGTGTAAGGAGATAGGGCATTATGCCAATCAATGCCCAAATCCAAGGGTTGATGATGATGATCGACGTCAACAAACTCTTAAGGCCAAAGACAAAGGAAAGTCACATGCAATTACTATCGGCGATGTGGAGTACGACAACGAAGTGGTGAGAGGTACACTTACCATCCACTCTAAAGTAGCAAATGTTTTATTTGATTCTGGATCCACCCACTCTTTTATTTCAAAAGAATTTTCTAAGGGTGTCGCCGTATTACCTCATCAATTAGATGTTGAGTTGGTTGTGACAACTTCTAATGGCACAACAGTTGCATCAAAAGTTTAAAATTCTTCTCCGATTGAAGTTTGTGGGAATGTGATTCCTACAAATTATGTGATCCTTCCAATAGTGGAATTTTATGTGATTCTTGGCATGTATTGGCTTTCATTATATGGATCTCATATCAATTGCGAAATAAGGGAAGTCACATTTCATATTCCAGATCAATCTATGATAATCTATCGATGCAAGGATGAACATAACCTTGTAGTGGAAATTTATTCTATCTTATGGGTCTTGATTCCACTCAATGAAGGTTATTTATCTCAAATGGTTGGAGAGAAACTCATGATTAAGAATATTCCCATTGTACGGGAGTTTGACGATGTCTTTCCGGAGGACTTACCGGGTCTTCCACCAAATCATGAAGTTGAGTTTTCAATAGAACTCCTACGAGGTGCTTTGCCAAATTCAAATACACCTTACAGAATGGACCCAATTGAGTTGCAGGAATTGAAGAAGCAACTCCAAGAGAATCTTGATAAAGGATTCATACAACCCAGTGCGTCTCCTTGGGGATCTCATGTTCTATTTGTTAAGAAGAAAGATGGATCAATGAGACTCTGCATTGATTATCGAGAACTTAACAAGATCACTGTCAAGAACAAATATCCTCTCCCACGCATTGATGACCTATTTGACCAACTACGCAGAGCTCAATACTTTTCCAAGATTGATCTTTATTCAGGGTATCATCAATTAAGGTTCAAAAGGGAGGATATACCAAAGATGGCTTTTCGTACAAGGTATAGACACTATGAATTCATAGTGATGCCATTTGGTCTTACTAATGCCCCTTCTATCTTCATGGATCTGATGAATAGAGTCTTTAGAGACTATCTTGATCAGTTTGTGGTAGTCTTTATAGATGATATTATTGTCTATTCAAAGAGTAAGGAAGAACATGAAGATTACTTAAGAATTATATTAAAGACCTTAAGAAAGGAGAAGATTTATGCCAAATTTACCAAGTGTGAATTTTGGCTTCAAAAAGTTGCATTTTTGGGTCACATAATCTCAAAAGAGGGGATATCTGTGGATCCAGCAAAAACAGAGGTTATCGAAAGATGGTCGAGGCCAATAACAGTAACTGAGATCAGAAGTTTTCTTGGTTTGCCTGGATATTATAGACGTTTTGTGAAAGATTTTTCACGATTATCTAATCCACTCGCCAAGTTGACTCGGAAAGGAGTTAAGATTGTTTGGACAGAGGAATGTGAAGAGAATTTCAAGGAGTTGAAAAGAAGTTTATCCAGTGCACCTGTGCTCACACTACCTTGTAGTGGAGAAAGGTTTGTGATCTATAGTGATTCATCCAAGAAGGGATTGGGGTGTGTTCTCATGCAAAATGATATGGTGATAGCTTATGCCTCACGACAGTTGAAAATACATGAGCAAAATTACCAAACTTATGATTTGAAGTTACCTATGGTAATCTTTGCATTAATGATTTGGAGGTATTATCTTTATGGAGAAAGGTGTGACATTTATATTGATCATAAATGTTTAAAGAATATTTTTACACAAAAGGAGATCAATATGCGCCAAAGAAGATGGTTGGAGATGATTAAGGATTATGACGACTCAATTAATGACCACCCTGGGAAAGAAAACAAGGTGGCAGATGCATTAAGTTGACAAGACCATGCTAGATTATCCATGATGAGGATCACAAAAGATCCTATATTTATGGATTTACAAAGGATGGATCATGGAATTATAATGAAAGGGGAAAATTGTATCTTTCTCAAATGAATGTTCAACCATATATATATGTGATGATTAAAGAGGTGCAGAAAGAAGATGTCGAGTTACAAAAAAAGGTGAGAAATGTTCTTGAATTCAACCTTGATTGTGATGGGATAATAAAGTTCAGTAATCGGGTTTGTGTTCCTCCCATACCTGAATTAAAGAAGGAGATACTGGATGAGGATCTTAGTTCTTCATTCTGTATTCATCTGGGAAGCATGAACATGTATAGGGATCTGAAAGAGTACTTATGGTGGGATGACATGAAAAAAGATGTCGCTGAATATGTCTCTCGATGTTTGGTTTGTCAGCAAGTTAAAGCTGAGAGACAGAAGTCTAAGGGGATGTTACAACCATTACCCATACCTGAATGGAAATGGGAAAAAATCACTATGGACTTTGTCACCGGACTTCCTAAAACATCCAAAGGCAATAATGCTATCTGGGTTATAGTTGATCGTCTTACGAAGTCGGCACACTTCATTGCTATTAGAGAAGATTTTTCCCTTGATCATCTTGCCAGGATATATGTAAAAGAAGTGGTAAGATTGCATGGAGTACCACTTTCCATTATATCTGATCAGGATCTGAGGTTTACCTAAATTTTCTGGTGAAGTCTTCACCATACTCTGGATACTGAGTTGAGTTTCAGCACAACTTATCATCCTCAGACAGGTGGTCAGTCTGAGAGGACAATTCAAACTCTAGAAGATGTGTTGAGAGCTTTCTCTATAGATTTCAAAGGTGGTTGGGATCAACACCTACATTTGGTGGAATTTTCTTATAATAATAGATTTCACTCTAGTATTCAGATGGATCCTTGTGAAGCTCTCTATAGAAATAAATGAAAGACTCCAACTTGATGGGATGAATTTGGGTAAATAATGCTATTAGGACATGATCTCGTTGATGAAATGGCAGAAAAGGCCAGATCTATTCAACAACACATAAGAGCAGCTCAGAGTCGACAGAAAAGTTATGCCGATAACTGAAGAAAAGACCTTGAGTTTGAAGTGGGTGATAAAGTGTTCTTAAGAATATCTCCCTGGAAGAGGGTCATGATATTTGGAAAGAAGGGAAAGTTAAGCCCTAGATATATTGTTCCTTTTGAAATTCCGGATCGTGTTGGGAAGGTAGATTACCGATTGGCACTTCCACCGAATCTCTCTCAAGTTCACGATGTGTTCCATGTATCTCTCCTGAGAAAGTACATACCTGATCCTTCACATGTACTCAGCTCAGAAGTTGTACCTTTGGAACAAGATCTATCTTATGAAGAACAACCGATAGAGATTCTGAATCGTAGTAAAAAATTCCTACAGAACAAGACCACTCACTTGGTGAATGTTTTATGTAGGAACCACCAATTAGAAGAATCTACATGGGATCTTGAGTATATGATGAGGGAGAGGTATCCCCATCTGTTTGTTACAAAGTGACGAATTTCGAAGGGAGAAATTCATTTTAAGGGGGGTAGAATGTAACACCCAAGAATTTTATGAGAAATATTTTGTTTTTATGATATATAAATCATCAAAGGAATCTTTCACTACACACAACACTAGCTTGGTTTTCTTTACACACAACCGCGACCTTCCTCGATAGCTTGCGTCGTACGCAATACCGAGTTTCACTAAACAACGATATATTATAATATTATCCGTTATGAATAGTATTAAATGAATTTTGAGTTTTATAACATTTTAATTCATCTTATACATTTTCTAGAATGAGGTATGAAAACAAAATCATTTCTTTGGATAAAAGAAGTATTTTTTAAAAAATGCAGTTTTACCGCCTTTTGATGGCACACCCAAATTAAATCTTGTTTTTGACAAGTTTATAAGTTCAATTTGACAAAAAAAATTCTTCTTTAGAATCAAGATATAAAAATTTACTTTGGACAAATTTTTCATATTATTCTGATAACTTTCATATTTTAATGAATAGTAAAAACACGCTATATTTTAATTAAAAACAACTTTTTTCATCGCAATACTTTATATGGTTAAATTATAATATTGATTTTTTTAAAGTATAAATAGAATATATTTTTACCATTTAATATAATATATGTCATTAGCATTAATTTTACATTGAATTCATTGGTAAAAACATTTCAATCTTTGGCAATGTTTTAACTTTTAAAACCCGTTTGCTTAACAACCGGATTAATTTTAAATTAATTACTTCAGCTTATGTGTTTTGAATTTTGAAAAATGGATTCCATATTTGGAATCAGTGAGTCCAAATTATGTTAATAGGTTACTTGTATTTTTTTTTTGATATTATGAATAGTAACTACGGTAATTTTTATTTACTACGGTTAAAGGTAAATAAGGTAATTCAAGGTTAAAAGAATATTATAATAATTCAAAATTAACTTGACACTTTTCCTAACCTTATTGGATGAGTATTTTCCGACCATGGTCATCCTTGGGTCGATTTTGGGACCCCATTGAGACACTTCGTAGTGACAATGACAATTTGGATTAATTAATTTAATGTAAAGGCCCAATTGACATTAACAAAAATATTTTAGTAATTAATTTTTATAAGGGGTTATATAAATTATATTTTCGACTATAAATATTAATTGGAAATCCAAAACTATTTCATACATAATGAGATTTTTTTATAATTTTTAGACACCAAATAAAATAAATTATTCATGACACAATAATGATGAATTATTTACCTCATTAATAAATGATTTAAATAAATAAGATTATAATGATTAAATTATTTTCCAAAACATGTCCAATTATAATTGGATGATTTTAGTTCAACTATGAGTCATGGTATCTTCATATTTAATGATTTTGGTACCTTTTTAAACCGAAGATAAGTTTATAATAAAATAATATTTCCACACATTCCAAAGGAGCCCCTCTCCTCCCATAAAAAGGGAACCTCCTCCCTCTCTTCCTCAAACCAATTTGAGACTTCAGGCTCAGACAAACCCTACCCATGTTACTTCCCCACTTCATTAGGAACCTACTATAGGTGCTGGTCTTATCAAAATACCATCTCTAGTGCCTTAAGAGAAAGTTTAAAGGAGGCACTTCGAGAAAGAGGTAATACCTTCTACAGTTTTCTTCAAGTTCCATTTTTCTTCTAATACCTCTTCTTTCGCTGTTTCATTATTAGGTAATAACATATGTATCCCTTATATAAGGATATGTTATTATAAATATGAAACAACCCTATTTCACCTCTTATCCATCCTACGGAAAACGAAATCACAGTGCGTGCGTACGTACAGAATACCATATCCACGTCGTGGTGTAATCTGTTTTCCACCACCACCTTACTTGGATGGGTATAATGGTGTAAAGAATAACTATATATGATTTTTGTAAAGTGATATTGATTCTTAAATAGTATACATACACTTCAATACAATTCCACGATCATGGGAACGATATCATTGCTCGTGCGTACGTACGACCTACCGTCTCCACGATGTGATGTGACTTGTTCTATATGATCTTCATTGAATAATGATTATATAAATGAATTTAATGAATTAATATGATATATATTACACTAATATCATTCTTTAAATGATGTATCTATATCCTATAAAGAGGAATAATAATTTATTTGACAAAACACGCATAAGAACAAAAAGTAATAAACACCCGAATAACAAGTAGTAATAAAATATTACAAATAAGAATCTAAGAATATGACCATATATTATATCATACAATTAATATGATTCTTTAATAAGTAAATAAAATTATTTAAATCATTATACAAGAGTTTCGGACACGTTCAATGAATATCAGACCTAAGGTAAGGGAAAATATCACAATCTCATTTTTATCCGAGATTGTTTATACTTTGGTATTTACTGGGGTGTATTTTATCATCCACATCCTTGTTCCCTCAATATGTAATATTTGCTCCATCCACCTACAATTTTTTAAATCCAATTTTACCCTTCGTTGAGTTTTTAGTAAAAGATATGAATGGAATCTTTTGTCGTTTTTCATACGAGGTACTTTTTGACTTTTCCGACAAAAGTATGAGAAGAAAGTTTTTTTTTAAAAACTTATATGGCATGAATGGATTTTTAAAAAATTATTTCCAGGAAGATTCCTTTTAAAGTTTTCATGTTTATTTTTGGTCAACTTATTTTAGTTTAATATTTTATGACATGTTAAGAAAGGAACATGTTTTTGAAGTATAAAGGACTTTTTCCTCAAGAATGGAGTTCAAGTGTTTTATCAAAATTATTTTCCATCTAAGATAATATAGGGTTCTGTTTCTATCCTTATTATTAAATTTACTTGATTATTTTGTGATGGAATTATTTTTTTGAATTCCTTTATCTTATATGAATTGTTTTATGATGTCATGATGTTTAAGAATCCCATTTTTATTACATGGGTTACGCAATGATGTATGATTTATGATTTTGTGGCACACATACGAATGGTATAATTATGAGATGGGTGGGACCTATATCTCCCTCCAATGAATTGGGTAAATATTTTATATCTCATGAGATAGACATGGCTGGAACGACAGGTTAAACCAGTTCAGTGAAACATGACTGAAACGAGGAGTGAACTCGGTTTAGAAATGGACTTTGTCCACTAAGATATTCTTGGCAATTAGTCTTGACTAATAAGAAATGACTCTCTATGATTATGTGTGTATGCCAAAAAGATTCATGTTTTAAGTTATGATTATTGGGATTACACTTCACTACCATGATTTATCCCATGTTATGAAATTATGATCTCTTTTACAGGATAAGATTTTCAAAAATGTTATGTTCTTATGAATATGATGAGATTGATATTTCATTTGTTTACCCTTACTGAGCATTTGAGCTCACCCTTTTGTATGTTTTCTTTCCCCAGGTCAGGAAGAAGGTTATTAAGTAAGATATTCCAAAAAGGGACTATAGATGTGATAAAATAAATGGGAGATAGTGTTGATGCTTTATGAACTAGTTGTTTATGTTTTTCAGTTTCTAAAGACACTATATCTATATAGTCCTTTCATGGTTTGTTATATGTTGTAATAAGTATGATTCAATTTTGATTTATTAACCATGTATGTAATGTAAGGGTTGTTATAATAGTATTTTCAAATGATATGTTCTACAGTCTGTCCCAAATATGGAAATAATAAAATATATCCTTCTAATAAAAGAAATATTCCTCAACCTCTCAACCCCTATAGTTGATTCACAAGGCATTTTCCGAAATATCTAGTTTTTTTAGTTTACATGGGTATCATTAGATCTATGTTCTTGTATATTAAGTTTCTATATATATATATATTGGAATAATTTCTGGATTACACAAGTGTATCATACTGTAATTTTACGAAGTATAATAAATATATTGGAAATCTGAGTGGACATAGGAATTAGTCTTTGAGAATTGATATTTTCCATGATTTTGAAAAAAACAATTAGATCGTTTTCTCAAAAACAGGTTACAGTAATAAATATTTTGATCCTAGAACCCTTTAGTAGAATTGTGTTTTAGAAAAAATTAATAAAAACATCATTTATTTTCCCTGAAAAATTATATTGAGAATGACCTTCTTAATTATTTTTGTTAAAGAGGCTATTAATAAATCTTGTTGAATATTTAATTCTATTTTTATTATACATCTATTAAGTAAATCTGATAATGAATTATAAAATAATATCAAGATAATGTTTAATTACATTATTCTAATTCATTTCAATGTTCTCATTCTTAACACGATGTATAATAATGAAATATTCTATTGGAAGAGTGATGAAGTAATATTCTATAATTATTCAACAACTATTAAATTATATCATGTGTTTATTGAATGAACTATGATTTTTGAATAGTATATTTGAGGAATATTTTATAAAAATGATCCACATGAACCTAAATCCCCTTTAAAAACCATGAGGATGATTTATCAATTTTAAATATTAATAAAAAACCTTCTGATTATTCTTTAAAAAAGAAGAAAATAACCCCCATTTATGAGGTTCATCATGAAAAATAGAACATGAACCTATAGAAGTACATGATATGTCTATAAGTTTCATTTATTATGGTAGTTAGAATTCATTGATACAATCCTATAGATTATTTTGTTGGATACATATATAATGGTATATAAAATAGTGATTGTCATCAAAATTGATTTGAACATAAAGCATTATGCTCATATATTGATCCTAAGAACAGAAATGATGCAAAAAAATGAATTCAAGTTGATGTAAATGAGAGAGTCACAAAATCAGTTTGAATGTAATAAATATTTTGAACACGTAGTGACTCTCAAATACAATATGACTATTGGAACAAAGTCGGTTTTTACAAACTTATTTAATGAGTAATGCAATACAGAAAGAAATATTTCTAGAATAATTTCCCATGGATATAGTCAAGAAATGGTTATGGACTATCAGGAAACCATTTCAGTGAAGGAATTATATGAATCAATCAGAATACTACATACTAATGTGGAACAATTGGATTTAATACTATATCAAATTGATGTTAAAAGTGATTTCATATATAACTATTTAGTATAAGGTTTTTTTGATCAACCCCTTGGATTTCAAATTCCAAAATGATAAAATCATTTTTTTAAATTAATAAAACCTTTTTATGCTTTAAATAGGATCATAGAGCTTTTTATTAGAGGATAAACTATTTTCAAATATCTAATTGTGTTTCTAATAGAATAGAATATCTTAATCATTTTTTACAACATTTTAAAAATATCATTTTGTAGTTCAATTGTATGTTGATGCTTTTATTTTTTGATGTTCTAAAAATTATTTTTCTTTATGTTTTTCAATTATGGCTATGAATGATTATGAAATAAAATTACTGGATGAATATAATTTCTATATTAGTTATCAATTTTTTAAACAATAAAAATAAAAATATATAAAATCAAATTATGTACAAAAAATAACATCTAAAATTTATTTCTTTAGTTATCACTAAAAGTAGTGATACTCCCATGAGTAATTCATGTAAGCTAGATCTTGATGAAACTATCAATCAAGTTGATCAATCCAATTATAGAGTTATGAGTGGAAATTTTCTATACATAAATGTCAGTTTACTTAAGATTATGGTTTCTGTCTGAATGTGGGACAATTTTCTGGAAAACTATAATGAGCCTCTTTCAGAAGAGGTTAAATTTATTTTTAATTACCTCTAATATAAAATATATTTAGGATTATTCAACCCTAGAGGACAACTATTTTACTATGCGAGTTATTCAGATGTAGATTTTGGTGGTTGAATGTTATATATAAATACCAAATATTTAATATGTCATCCTTGATGATTTTCACTAGTATATTTCTTTAGTAAATATAAAAATAGGGAACCACCTACTGAAAATGATGAATACATAGTTTCATGGGTGTTTTTTGTACATATTTTGGGGATGAGACACACTTCTCTAGATTGAGGTTACTAATTAAAAACTTTTCATATAAATTGTTAAAACCCAAGTACAATATATATTTCTAAAAACCCTATGTCTCATTCTATTACAACACATATTGATTTAAGGAATTAATTTTTGAGAGATCGTTTTTTAAAGGATTATATAACTCTTAAATTTATTGGGACTGAAAATTAGCTTGATGATGATTTCACAAAACCATTAAATTATAAATAATTAAGATACTTAAAACATGAATAATGAATTATAATTTCATATTAGTATTTAATGTTGGAAAAGTCACTGTTGAACATTCCATGAATGGAAAAGTCACAATTGAAAAATCCATTATTGGATAAGCTACCATTAGCATGATCCACCATTGGGATATTACTTGGTTCTATTTTGTTACTAAGCACAATTTCTTGTTTTCTTACAACAATAACATCCTTATATTCATTTTTACTCATTTTTTACTACATCATAAATATTAAAATAAATAAATGATAAATATTCCTTATAGTTTAAACTCAAGTCAAGGACACATGAACATTACCCATTCAAAACAATTCAGCATTCCTTTCTCTCATCACATTAAGCCGTATTTTGATGTTACATCAATATCCAATTCTCTAAATTGGTGAGACCGAATTTTCCTTTTGATTCATATCCTATGAATTTGATACATGTGAAGATGTCTATATGGTAAATGAGAAGTTATTTTTTAGAACTAAAGAACCATCAACCTAAAAATTATGTGGTTATTGCTAAAAATGAAGTGTTTGAGTAATTCTTGTTATTTAGTTTGTCTTGGTTTATTTGTTTGTTATAGGACTATAGATGGGTATATTGGTTCTCTAAAAATTACATACCTTTCTATTTTGGGTTAGATAATTATTTTTATTATTATGATGTGTTTAGTTTTACTGTGAAAAAATATTTCATTCGTATCATGATTGTGGGTAAGCTGTTAACATTTTCATAAAAATATTTTAAATAGTTTATAATTGTTCCTTATCATTGAGTTTTTTATTATTATAAAGGTTCAATGAATAGTGAATACAAATCATTTATTTTTTAGGATGCACTTCTTGATCTGACTGGTGTTATTACTCTAATAAGGCATACATTTACTGAGTTAGACCTGCAATGAAAAATTCATTTCATGTTTATTCATAATTTTTTCATATTCAATAAATGGGGACTTTACTACTATATGATATCATGATGTGTACCATATATTTCTTATGAAATGATGGGATAATATTAACCCTTACAGACACCTCATGCTGCACATGATATAAATGGTTAAGTTAACATTGATATAAAATTATATCGTTTAACCAATATGGATTTCAAACATGTTTGATTCCATGTTATTGAAATATTATGCAGAGGACGTTCAAGTAAAATATAGTTGTTTCTACCTTAATAAGTTTATCTATAAATGGAAGAATTGGAATTAGAATCCCATGGATTAGAAATTTGGTTAGAGATAATGATAAACTCTAAGAGTATTTTAATCATATAGATTATCCTACCTGACTCAACAACCATATGGATCATGGCATGGATCTATATGATATAATGTGTCATTATGACGAATAA
The DNA here is from genome assembly GCA_963277665.1 of Viscum album. Taxonomy (NCBI): domain Eukaryota; kingdom Viridiplantae; phylum Streptophyta; class Magnoliopsida; order Santalales; family Viscaceae; genus Viscum; species Viscum album. The sequence goes on from OY728130.1 coordinate 187,541,795, forward strand.
AAAGATGTTAAGGTTGTTTTTAAAAAAATAAGTGTAAGAAGAAACTTCTATAGAAGAGAGTGGGGAACCATATTTCCATAAGATTCATGGATTATATTTTGGAGAAACTAGCCCTTCCATTTATCTACCCACCTTAGAAGGTCTATTAATTGAAATAGATGCTGATGAGGAGGAGGAAGAGGATAAGGTATTTAGAAATTAGTAGATATGATGTTATTATAATTATTCTAAGGAATATTTAGAGGTATTATATGGTTATGATGATGATAATAATAGAGATGATAATAATTTTTATTATGGAGTTTATGATGAGGATAATAATGGGGATTGTCATAATCACGTCGATGTCGATGATGTTGCGAGGACACAATCCCGTGATAATTATAATTATTCTTGAGTTAGTTTTATAAAAATATCTAGTTTTTAATGTTCCCTATCTATGGATATATCAGTTTTAGTTTACAAAATTATGGTCATATTACATCTACTAGTAGGGATACCAGAGTATATACATAAAGGATAAATCCCCAATTTTTGTCAATATAGAACAAACTAATGTAACTTCTTCCAAATTTTTTGGTTGATTCTTATGATGAGTGGAAAAAATTCCTATGAAAAATCAAGCTTAGTTTATAGTATTTAGAGTCTAGGTAAATTGATGAATATGTTAAAGATCATAGATATTCTCTAGGTGTTTCTTCTTTGACGGAGGATGAGGTATCATTAAAGCGGGAGCCTTCCCATGTTTTCAAACTACATGGATTATCTTGTACTGATTTAGATAATGAAAAAATTGTTCATGACCATAGTAATCTACCAAAGCATGGTTGACCTACTATATTAGATAGATTTGGGAAAGGTCCTTTTTGTTACATAGTTGAGTATATTAACAGTACTAGTTAGTTTCAAGGATTCCCTTTAGTTGTACCTGCTCTATTTGTTTTGGCATAGACTATAATGCTTAGTGTTGATGGATAAATTATACCTTCACCTACCGTACCAATTCAATCAGTTTTTCTTTCTATATAAGATTTATAGTCTCTATGGGATAGTCTTATTTCATAAATTAGTATGATTTTTATGTCTCGGGAACCTCATGTCACTCAGATCAGTGAAGATGATTCTAGATAAATTTTGGATTTTTTTTTATTCTATAATAATCTGAAGATGATTTTTTATATTGAGGAAGTAGAAATTTAAAAAAAAATCTAGTGACATGGAATACATGATTTTGATTAAAAAAGATATTCGAACAACAATTGGTGCTGGTTAGGATGCATTGATGGACAATTAAGAGTGTGTTTCATATATTACGTCAAAATGATATTCTCCCCATCCCTCGTCCTCATTTGAGTCTGATTTTTTTAGATACATTGTTAGAGAGAAGATCCACGTTATGTGGGGTGATTTACATATTCCTAACGAAGAGTACATTAGGAAGATTACACAGTATGGTGGGATCATATATAAACTAGTAAGGGAATGTGTTAATGAATATTAATGTGATTTGGAATGATCACCAAGTCCATAAAATATTATCTGTCTAGGGTATATATCAAACAAGAGATGAATTGCCATTTCATTTTATTTAGAAAAATCTAGGATGCAACCTATTACGATGTAATTCAATTAATAGGTAGGTCAGGTCAATGTTTTCAAAACTCTTCTCCTATCATTAATAAAAAAGAAGAATGATTTATTTAGTGTTTTGGATAGAGAAGGAACAATTATTAAGTAATTTTTGATTCAAATGAATCATTTCATATATGTATTAGATACAATATTTGATTCTCTTTAGGTGATTCTCATGTTATCTGAAGCATCATCTCCTTCTACAAATTATTTACCTCCACAGTCCTTGAAAATTAGTATGTATCAAATCGATAAAGTTAGAACTCACATATCCATGATCATCAAAGAGCTACCTCATACTGCCATTACAACTTTGGCCACTACCTCATCCCCCTCGTCTTCTATATCAGTGCCTCTTACCTTTGAAAAAGGAAAGGTACTTTTTGATCATACCTATTGAGATGATATTGAATTTTACTATCCATAGTCTTTGGTTGGGATACGTTTTTTATTTTCCCAATATTTTTTGGTGCCTATAGTACAATTATTTTTTCTATAATAAAATCTCTCTTACGATAAAAATAATATTCTTTTTGTTTATTATCTAATATTTTTTATTATATCATAAGGGAGATAATATATTTGGAATTTAACTTCATATCATACTCACTGATAGATCAATTCTTACATTATTAATTAGATATCTTTGATACAAAATTTATCCTTTAATATCCCATCTATTTTATTTCAATATTAATTTGAACATCCGTTATTATTTAGAAGTAATTTAAATTACCTATCATAAATTCAAAAAAACCTATCTTTTATACACAATTATTTAGATTCATTTTATATTTGATGTTCATTATATCAGAAATTTTACATTTTAAATGTAATGAATATTATTACTCTTCAAATTCATCTATTTTATTACTATGATTAATTTATAAATGGTTTAGGAAATTCCATGATTTTATATTATAATAATGGGGAATATTATTGAAATATCATTATATTAATGATAAAAAATTATTATTATTATGTTTATAGTGACATTTATGTGTTATGATTCCATTTTATTATATCAATAAATTTCTGTAAATTTGGATATGTTCTAAAATGAGTCCCCTTCAAACTAACACCCCGCCATATAGACTCACTGCTATACATGACTCATTGGATGATATGAGTCACCAACAGACTGAATCCTCGCTAAAATGACTCACTAGTAGACATGAGTCACCTCCATACATGTGTTACGACCAGAAACGAGTCATCGTTAGAAAAGATTCACCACTAGAAATGAGTCACTACCAGATATGAGTCACTACCAGAGATGACTTGCCTATTTGATTTCTTCCATTTCTATGTTTCATAATATAAAATTACTTACCCAAATATATATTTAAATTATGTTATTTTTAATGATCCCTCAATGATTATTTGAAAACCATTACATAGATGAATTCATGAAAACACTGTGATCATTATGAGGATCCAGTTTTCCATAATGATAATTCCTCAAAGTGTATTAAAATATGTAGGAATATATATATATATATATATATTTATAAAATTAATTCCTCATGAACATGTGTTTCAAGTTGTTTAATACTAAAATATTTTAGTGGATAATAATAACATGAGAACATACATGGTTATTAATCACATCTATTTGACTATAAAAAAGTATAGTGAAATGAATGTCATTATAATTTTCTATAGATTGAAAAGTGAACGTATTTAATATATTTTTTCATACAAACATTCAATGAAATAGATAAATATTTTCCCCAATCCACATATGGGGACTCTAGTGCATCTAAATACTTACACACTGTGCAACATATCATATTTATATCATCCTGGTTTCCCTATCTATTATCTATTTTTAAATTTATACAATATTTATTTTTCACTGATTATTAACACACACCAACTCAAATGATTTAGTTACACAATAATTGATATTATCTTCTAAAACATTTCATCTATATATGCAAGATTAATGAAGAAGAGATCCATGCATGTCATGAGTTTTTTCTTCCCACAATTTATATGGATTTGATCCTACAATGATTATGCTATATTATTTATATAACCCATCTAGGTTAGGGATCCAATTATTTCTATATATTATAATTTGAACCAGTTGATTTAAAATATAATGGGATTTGGTATCTTTTTTATAATAAAACCCTTCTTTATTTCATCTTTTTTTAGTTTTGCTCTCCATTTCAATGAATTAAATAAATTTGTTTTAAAACTATAAAAAAACCTATACATTGATAGGTAGTCATAACTAGGGGTTATAAAAATTATTTTTATGAATATTGATTTTAAAATCTAATTTAATTTCTATTATTTGTTATAGCATCACCACACAGGATTTTCTAAATCTTTTGAATGATCAGGCATATATCAAACTACTATTTTTATTAACTCGATGTTTTTTATTAAATTGGGGGGTTAAGTTTAATTGTTGTTGAATTAATCCAAAATAATGTGTACTAAATACAACCCCAATTGATTATGTAATTATGAACAGAAAATTTCGTCCTTATTTCCATCTATGGAATGTCGTGATAAAAATCGGTTTTACTAATTTTTGGAGATAATATCTTATATGTACGCATAAAAAATGTTTACAACTTTCATATGATGGAGAGGATTTGTAACAAGTTATAAGAAAATAATTATAATGTTATATATAATTCATATAATATATCTATTCATTAATGATGGGAACAATATATTTATAGGAAGTATAAGTGGGATGAAATTTGAAAGGGTAGGTAAAGATGAATACCTCTTCTTTGGTAGAATTTTATGACATCATTTTTGAAGGAAGATTGTAATTGTCATTTAAAAAAAATAACCTCCAATTAACTTTTTATGGATGATAAAATGATAATTGGAAAGGATTTTTTTGAATTAGTTTTCTCAATTAATTTTAAAGTATAGAATTGAGGGTGTCCATTTATAAGTGGGGTAGATGACACAATTTGTAATTAATAAAAATATTTAAATATAATGAATACATGATCATGTTAATGATGAACCACGTGGAAATAATTTCAAATAGATGAAATCATTTTTTTTATATAACTTCATAAAATATAATTTTTATTGGATTATTTGGAATTACATACTTTATTTTTTACCACATCATTAAATGTTATTATCTTTCAGTGTAGTAAAGATTATTCTAGTCTTAAATCGTTTAGAGATTACTTAATAGTTACAATAAACACATAAATGTATACATAATGAAATTATATATCATTTTTATCCATCATTTCTTTTTTAATTAATTTTTTATCTTATAAATAATTTAATAACACATTAATTTTCAGTGGATATAATAATTTTCATTTTTTAAACTATTAATTTACAATTTAATTAATTCCATTATTACTGTAATTCCAAAAAAAATATAATAATTTCAAAAATTCCAAACATTTTATATTTATCTAAAAAATTCATGGAACATATGAATTCATCAAAACTATATTAATATTAATATTTTAAGAGGAATTTATATTATTTTTATATTAATTGTATAAATTCATTATCAGTGTTCATTATTAATTTACCATAATTATTCATTTAGAAGAAATTATAAATATGTTATCATGATAAGATAAATTAATTCTTCTATTAAATAAACAATTTGAATATAACCTATTCAGTTTTAAACCATATAATGTATTTAGTGACATTAAATTGAAGAGAGTTATAATATAGAATATTCTATACATAAATGAAGATAATATTTATTACGATGAGTAATTATAATCAAATTTCAAATTATTATAATTTTATATGTCCATGGTATAATTATTTCAATAAAATTAAATAAAGGAATGTTTTGGGTGGATTACGAGACCACATCTCAAGGATTTGACACTATTTTACCTGTTTTACAATTATAGGAGAAACAAATATTTTCCAAGGTTACTACACCTAATGAAAAAAATAATTGAAAAAAATTTAAAAAATATTATCCTCGTGATTTAAAATATTGCATAGTTTTTAAAATAATCAATTCATATATGTCGCAATATATAATTTTAAATAAAACATATAAAACACGATAAAACATAATTTTCCAAAAAAAAATATTATAAAATATTTTTACCCAAATTCCTAGAGTTATTTTAATTATAATAGCATGTATTCAATTCAATGTTTAAAAAAAGATAATTATATTTTGAAAATAATCTAAAATTTAGGGCAAATTTATAAGTACTTGAAAAGAAAAGATAATTTTTAATAAAAATGTAATTTTAACTTTTCAAACAAAAATCATATATTTAATAATTATTTCTAAAATATACTTTTTCATTAATTTGAAATTATTATTTATGAACATATATTATTATTTTAAATAAAATTAATAAAATTATTAGAGTATAATTATGATAATTTTTCCCAATAAGAAATTTAAACCATTATTAATGTAAATGTATTTTTATTTCATTTGATGAAATTTTTAAAGATTATTTTATATAACAACTTATCCCATTCACATACCCAAAGTTAATAACTAGTATATATATATATATATATATATATATATATTATATTCTTTTTCAATTATAATAAATTATTTTTTTAAATATATATATTTGAAAATTACAATTTCTATAAAGAGAAATGCATTCTAATATATCATAGAGTTAAATTATGGACCATTACATAATTGGGACCTCAAAATTTTTATCATAGTTAAAAAAGGATCTATATTTAAAAATACCTATTAGAAAAAGTAGCAACATAAATTTGGATAACAAACTTCCTCGGAAATGGGAATGTTGGATACATAATGGTTACTTAAAATATCATATATTTAATTTTTTGGACATGGAGAAAATTGGTGTGTTGTAAGAATATAAAAAGGAAAGGATATATTAACATCCAAAGACTAATATAGGGTAATAGAGAACTAGAAGATGATAATTCTTATAACCAAAAATTCATAAATCATTGATGAGTGAAAATTTTATACATTAATAAAAAATTAATGTGAAAGGATAAAATATTAATTTTTGGAACCTTTTCAAAAATTTGTGTGGTTATTATTCTCTCATGATCTAGAATAGAATAAAATATACCAACATGAATTATTGTAGTTAATAATTACAATTTCAGCGATAGGTTTTTTGAATTAATCATATTTGTTTCTCTTCTTCCAACTAATGAACATTCTGGATTTTTTTTCCAAAGATTAGGGCATATCCGTTTTTATTAATGAAAAGAAAAGAAAATAGAACAAGGCTAATAAAGTAAAATTAACATTAAATAGATCATAATATGAAGAAAAGATGGAAATTCATTGCCTATTTCTCAAAATTTCTTTCAAAACACTAATGGTTTTCACATGTTATCCAATAAAGATAAAAATATTACATTAATATCCAAACCATGAACATGGACCTCCAATTATAGAATTATTCCACTTGATAAATAGTTAACCTTATTCAACAACCAAAATATGTATGAATATATTAAATCCCCTTTTATAAAAAGAAATTGGTCATCGATTTTTTAGAAATCAACAACGACATTTTTCTCCAAAAAACTAATTTTGCTCCAAATTCTCATACCAAATGTGGGAATACATTAATCATATATTATATTAAAATATAATAATAAACTTAATTAAAATAAATCAGCAATGGAGTAATAAATTATTAAAAAAGTATGGTTATTAATTTTCCTCATATAAAATCATAAACTAAATAGTATATTCCAAAGATCAATAATTATAACAAATAACATTTTAATTAATTACCTATTAAATTTCACGGTCATAAATACAATTCAATTTAATTTTTTTAATTTGAATCATATATTTATCCCATATAATATTTCTCAACTCAACATCATGAACATATTAATGTTTATCATTACCCTAATCAAGTTCTCTAAGAATATTTCAACATACCAATAAATGATTCACCGTGAATATGGGTACCATTAAACAAATTTTTTAAAATTATTAAACAAAATATAATTTTCAAAAACTGTAGATGCTTCGTGATTCATATAAATTTAATACCACAAATATAACACTTATATAATAAAATATTTAATAGCAAAATCATACAATGTTCAATTCAGTCACTTAGATGAATGGCATAATTGTGTAATTTCCTTTAACATGGATAAAATAATTTGATTAGGGAATTAACCAAGAAAATTATGATATTACCCAATAATATTAAATATCACTATAAATTGTTACATAGGTTGATAGTTATATACCGTTATATAAATTTATATTTTTACTTGGATGTTACATTCTACATTGCTTTATTTTTCACACAGAGACAAATTTTAATTCCTTCGAGAAATATACTTGAGTGTTTCATTCAAAAAAAAGGACATTTATGAAATTGAATCTTCATCCATTTATGGTCTTCATGAATATTCAATATTACCATATCAGTTGTGTCAAGATTTTAACTGATGATGATATTGGTAATCATATAATGAGATAGTTGTGTAAGAAAAATCATATTTTTTCTTCTTATAGATCCAATATCATTTAGTTCCCCATGAGGATAGTCATTTAATTGTCATTTATATTTAACATTAGAAATTTTGATTCCAGTTTCACTTATTGAATGAAACCAAAGAGAAAAGAGTGAGCATAAATTATAATAGAATAAAATCCTGAAAAAAATTATTGGTTTTCTAAATCATGACACCTATAATTGAATCTAAGAAATCATAGTATTAAAAAATAATTAATAGTGATCAAATATTCAAATCCTTCATTATGGTACATATTTACTATTTATGCTAACCAACTCATATCCCATGGTAGTTCATATCATGTTCACATGAAGGGGAAAACCACCATGAACTATAATTATGGATTCGATATCGTAGACTAACACATTTTAAATTAATTACCCTGATATAAATTGGTAAAAAACCAGTTCCAATTCTATTATCTACACATGAATGTATTTTTAGGAAATTCATGTAATATATACAATAAAAAACGTTTTATAATAATTTAATAAAATTAGATATATCCTCGATATCACCCATAGGGTTTTATTCCCCAATATATGATTTGATCCATCTAATTTATATTATTTCTAGTTACCATACTCTGATATAAACTATAATTACCCTAAACCTAGTACACCCGAGCAAGTGGTTACTTTTTACACTGGGAACTGGATATTTGATTTCATATCCAAATATACCAAATTATATAATTATCAAAGTATGATAGATACATTTATTTTTCCCATATATATACAGGTTTCCCATATTACATTGAAAATATAAAAAATCATATCATAAGATTCATTTTTAATCCGCAATTTCATTCATTGTACATTTATTAATATCATAGAAAATGAAAAACAAATAATGTTTGATCTAACATTCTTATCAATTGTTATGTATTTTTAATGTTATCATTAGTAAAAAAATAATAATTAAAATCTTAGTGTGGATAGTCCTAAAACATTACATTAAGAATTGTCTTGATTTAAATGAGAATTTATGGTAAATGTAAACATAAAAAAACTTGTATTTTGAAAATTAAATTCTTAATTAATGGAATTAATAATTTTAGACATTAATAATCAGGTCATCTAAAACATGAAAACATGAATCATACTATCATGGATACTTAACAATGAAATTAAGATTTTATCATACTCTTAACCAGTACATTATTATTGTATGTAAATGAATTAACAAATTAAAAACTATTATGACATGATTTTAGATCTTAAGACTATACCTATTTCTAATTAGTTTTATCTCAAGAGACCTATTAATGAGTCATGGGGCTATCTCTAATCATGCCACACCCATCATTTACACACCCCATGAATGACATATATACAGATGGTCAATAGGATTCAATTTCAAAACACAATATAGGTTAATTGTTATATACATTGAATAATGTATATAAATCATTGACACTTAATGATTATAAACCATATAGGGAAATAATAATGATTTTATCATTTGATAGTTGAAAATACCAAAAATGAACACTGGAATCATTCCTAAGGAAAATAACCATTCAAATTTGAAATTAATTTTTAAAATACAATATTTTATTACAAATAATTGAAACAAATATTATAAAACAACATTGAAAATATTATATTGAATCATCAAATCATGTAGTGGTTATAATAATTAAAAATAGTATTTATTCCATTCATGTTAAAATAAGTGATCTATTTATATTTTTTAAAAGAGGTTAAATGTACTTTTTTTAAAACAACCTGAAATTTACTTTAAAAAGATGATAAAAAATAATTTATTAGTATTAAAATTGATGATCAACATTCATAGAATAATATAATAAATATTATCAGAAATTTTTCAGAAAACATTTACATTGATGTAATATATTCTTGATAAAATTGAAAATAATGTTAATTTTCGGTAAAAACATTATTTTAGTATCCTATGTTATTAAAAGTTGATAATGAAATAAAATAATATAATTCTAACATATATCATGACGGAATAAAATATATTGGGATTATGTTATAAATATTATATAATTCCCCAAACATTAAATGAGACATAAATAATCCCAAATAATGACGAGATTAAGAAATAAACAACTGTCTCATGTCATACATCCATTTTTAAAAATATGAAATCCATTTTTACATATTTTAATCTATATTTATTCTATAAATAAACAAAATACCAAAATTTAATATCTCATATTAAGTTTTTATAACAATTTAAATCAAGTTTATCCATAATTAATTATAGAAATCACCACTTTTAAGGGTTAAAAGTCTCATTTGTTTTCATTATGCTTCGGTTCAAATGTCCTATTACATGTACTTCGAACATGGTTTAATCATTATAATAATATTAAAAATGATAAAAATTTCATTTGTATCCATTGTATATTTTTTTAGAGTTATATATTAATGGTAGGTATATATAAATATTGTGCATCATTCATTGAGATGCTAGATTGTAAATTCATCTGAAAAATATTTTTAGTTTTTTGTATATGGAATGTCACGACCCGTCCCCCGAGACCCGCATCGTAACTACCCCAAGCCTTTCTTCTATAGGATAGGTCCTGGTGACTAGGACCAAAGCCATAATTCCCAAGAACAGGGAAGGCAATGCCTTTATAAAACATAAACACACACAACCAGAGTAAAAGCGGAAGCAAACACTATGTAAAAGCTGTAAAACAAGTGTACTGAAAGTAAAGGGGCCAGAATACAAGACCAACTGTAAAGTACAAATACAACTAAAAGCATGTACAACTAAAAGGGACAAACAACTGAAAGGTTAATGCAGCTCCTGGATCATCCACCTTGGATCGCACCTGAAGGATAGGTACAGATAGCCTCCACAGTGCTCCACGTCTGTCCGTCTCCTCCGGGTGTCGACTTTTTGTGAAGTCCACCTCTAGGTACCGTCCATTAATCATACACCCCACCTCGGTCAGCGTTGTCCGTTGTCTGCATCCAACACAATGAGGTGCGGGCATATCCCGTTCAGGGGTGAGTATAACGATACTCAGAAGGGACCCTGAAACCCTCAAGGTCTCACAAAAACTAACAAGGATAAACAAAAAATTAGGATTTCAGCGAATAACAATTACTTAGGTATATTCCCACACATATACCTATTTTTTTAAATAACCCCTCACAATCAGGAGGAAAACTCAATGGTCATTGACTCAGCTCAAACCAGGATTTTATTCATGAAGTTGAAACCATGGCTGCTGGAGAACTCCTCCTCTATCGAGTAAAGTGGGAATGCCGCTACAACCAAGTGCTTCCCACTAACCATGGACTGCTGAAGTACTCCACCTATGGAGTACTTTAGGCCTGCTGCTACAACCAAGCACTTCCCACCATGGGACTGCTGCTACAACCAAGCACTCCCCCCTCATATCCTACAGAGGTACTCATTCTATCGATTACTGTGAGTCTGCCACTACAATCAAGCACTCCTCCATCATGGATCTGCTAATACAAACAAGTACTCCCCAATGGGCCATCTGAATCACTCAGATTCGATCGATCAGCAGTCGCTAGGTCTCAGCCAGCTACTAGGTCTCTGCAATCTGCTCGCTCGTCACCGAGAGGGTCCACTCCACGAGCCTCAATCCAATACTCCAGGTGTCACTAAGTCTCATGTGAAAGTACCACAAAGGCCTACCACGTCATAGGGGTCTCAAGGCAATATATGTCTCGTCAATTGGATGCCCAGTCTGTGAGTCATTGGCTTTTCCTTTCCAGGGGCCCGGTTGGTTTTTTAGCTAAAACCAAGCCGACCATACTCAAATATCATCTGAATCTCACGTGGAGTGTTCCAAAAGAACAATCTAATCAAAAGGAAACCAGCGTAGTTTACGACACCTCAATCGGACGTCTGGTCCTTATGTTATAAGCGTTTCTGCTCTGAGGGCCCAATAGGTTTCGGTTTTGAACCAACCTGGCCATTTCTCCAATGTCGCCCAAAACACACTTAGAGTATTGCAAAAGGACCGCTTCGTCGTGAGGGTCCCAGTGCCGTAGACGGCACGTCGATTGGACGCATGACTATGATGTTATTCGCATTTAAGCAAAATAGGCACGGCTCGTCAAGCCCGGTGAGCTGGTGGGTCGGCCCGCTCTGGCTCGGTGGGTCCGACGTGTCTAAGGTGTCGGTGCGGCCTGAAGATGGGAGTCCAGGCCTAGTAGGGCTTGGCCTAGCCCAGGGTAGGCGGCCTAGCCCGGTGGGGTGCGGTCAGGCCCGGCTGGCACGGCCGGCGGCTGGCCACGGCTCGGCCAACAGGACGAGCCGGTGCGGGGGGGAAACATTTTGAACCGGCAGTGCCAATAGGCACCTCCCTCCTATCCAGATGACCGAAGTCGACTAGTCTTTCCGGCAAGAGTGGCCCGTGGCTGCGGGCCGCGATTCCTCTGCCGCGGCGCTGTTGCGCGCCATGGCTTCTTCTACCGGGCCAGCCGGTTCTTCCGCCAGAGCAGCCTGGCCTGTGCGGGCTGTGACTCTCCGTAGCTCAGCACCATGGGGCACCATGGTTTCTCCAGCTCAGTCAGCTGGTTCTTCTTTGGCCGAGCAGCCCACTGTTACGGGCCGCGGTTCTTCCGCACGTGGCCGGCGCGCGGCCGCCGCCTTCAATCCTCGCCGCTTTCCATTGAGAATTAGAAATCAAGAAACAACAGAGAGTCATCGAGCAATGTTCATTCGTCCCGCACCCTCTGCATTATGTGGTAACAATTGGCCATAGACAGTCATTCGAATTCAACAACGACCATAGTATAATTTTATCATACTAAAAATATACAATTAACCTACCTCAGTTTCAAGAGCGGATCACGTCAATGAGTCGCGGAAGATAGGCGTCACGGAGGTCGGGCTTTGTGGAATATAGATGTGGATTCTGTTGACATTGGGGTGCATCTGAAGTGAAGTGTCGATGGAGAAATATTTCGTGTTCTTCATCGGAGTTGTTCTTCGTTGAAGAATGACGTTCTCTCTAATTCTCCAGATCATTCCCAAGGTCCTCCCAACAAAACAAGTGCCCAAAATATAATATCTAAGTCTATTATTTTATTCACACATTCAATTCAAAAATCAAACTCTTTACTTAATTAATTAGTGAGTTCATTCAATTAATTGAAATGTATTGGCAAAATTTATTAGGGAGAGAGGGAGGTGAAGAGATCACATTAAAATGGGGAGTTGTCATAATAAATATAAGAGGAGTTAAATGGAGGGTTTAAAGGGATTTGATGGGAGGTGATAAGTTAGGGGATCGTGTGGGCCCTACCACCCTCGGATATATTCTCCCATTGGTAGTTAGGTGGGTTGTGGGGCCCAACATTAAATTTTTTGGGAGGAAATAACTTCCATTTAAAATAAAATTGTAACACACCAATTTTATTTAATTCTTAATGAATCCCCAAATTTAACTACCACATATGACAAAATGCAACTGTGGTGAAGGTCCCCTTAAGCGAATATTAGCGCTGCGAGTTCATTGGTGTCCCTGGTTTTCAATTCCGACCACCGGTTCAAAAGATAGAAAAACCTGCATGTACGTTTACTGGACGTACCCGAACCAAACTTTAGAAATTGATTATGGGCACACCGAGCCTCAGATTCAGGCACTATTAGAAACTGCAGACACGTAAAATTCCAAAGTATTTATGAAAAAAAAATACCTTGACATTTTCCGCGTCTTGACATTGCCCCCACCTCAGGGCTTTACATCCTCATAAATCTACAACATATACTAGGGAAACAAAGGTGGGTTCTATGCACACATTTGAGCCTCCCGCTCCAAAGTTCTCTCATGGAGGTTCCCGTGCTACCAAAGAATTTGCACCAGAGGAATCGACAGTCCACGAAGGACCCACTCCTGTCGTTCCTCGATCTCCACCAGGACCACTATAAAAGTCTCCTCATCATCGATGTACAGCTCCTCGTGGTTGATGATGTGGGATGAGTCATGCACGCATCTCCTCTGCTGAGATACGTGGATGGCGTCTTGCACCCTGTACATCTGAGGTAGAAGGGCCAAGCGGTAAGCCACCTCACCTACTCTACTGAATAATTGGAGGAGTGACTGCAGATTGGCTGCACCATCCCTATCCACAAAAAATCTCAGCAACGCCGCCAGCTGCCCCGTCGCCTCTCCTACAAGTTGAATGCTTGAACTCATGCTGAGAGAATATGCTACTAACATTCCCTTCCTAGGAGTATAGACTATCTCAAATTCATATTCATTGAGGAACTAAATCCATCACCACTGTCTCAGGTTCAGGTCCTTCTAAGATAAGATACACCTAATACAATTGAGATTAGAGTAAATCGTAAACCGTTCGCTCAACGAACTATCGGTGAGACTATCGAATTGTAAGAACTCATCTTCACCCTTCTTTGCCTACGATTTACATGAGTTGCTAAGATTTCTAATTTTCCAAAAAAGGATATATGGTCTCATCCCCTAGATGAAACACATCTTTTGACTAATACTATCAATCTTGACATGGACGGTATGAATTCATGTTGTCGATGACGTCGTGAGGCCTCGACGCTACTAACAAGAGATCCAACCATTACTCTTGCCTGTTCACTGGGTTTACTCTAGTAAGAATGCCTAAAGTGAGGGTCAAGTAAACATTATTAACTGGAACCTCTTAGAATTAACCACACAAAAAGAAGGGAATGAAAATTTCACACAAGGACAAGTGTTTTTTTATTACTGCAACTCCAAGTACAAAGACACATAACAACCAAAAATAACAACATCAAGGAAGATAGAAGCACCAAGAACATAGGTCTCCATGCATGAAACTAGTCTTTCTCATGTCCTCCTACTTCCGGAGCTCCATAGTCATATGCTTCAGCTGCCTGAAGATGTTCTCTCCCATGCCCACTCATTCCCTACGGTCGAGGTGGACCTCATGGTGGTGGTGGTGGCAACACCTCGAAGCGTCGTCCACCACCAGGTGCATGGCTATATCCTCTGCCACGGTCTCCTACTCCTCGAAGTCCACCTCAATCGAACCTCAGCCTCTTCTTGGGAGGTCCTTCATCTATATGTTGTTCGTCTGCAAGGCGGGTCGGACAGTCAAGTGCCATGTGACCAAGCCCGCTGCAGGTGAAGCACAGTCCGCTCCTGGTATGTTATTCTCTACCCCAGGTACCTCACACACACGATCCTGAGTCATGTGATCGAACACTTGTGGGTATGGTCCTCTTGGACCCCTATGTCATATGTCTACTACCAGCAGCAGAAGACTCCTCTACATGTCGACTATTGGTGTGTCCCTCTGCTGCCGATTGCTCAGCAAGGAAACTCTCCACTATGAGGGCTCGCTCCCACAACCCCATCTACGTCGGGATACTGTGGGAGACAACTAAAGATCTAATCTCACACTTGAGTCCCTGACCAAAGGGCAAGGACCTAAAGAATGGTTCTCGTACAATATCAGTGGAGTAGCACGAGAGGTCGATGAACATCGCTGAGTATTGAGATACACTAATGATTCTATGCTGCAGATGAAGTAGCTCATGTTTCCCCACCGCTCGAAGGGTGGATGGGAAAAACTATACCCGGAATAGTCTCTCAAAGTCTACTCAGGGATGTTTCGCCTCGTCATGTGTCTGGAGCATCAGGCTCCACCATCTACCTACTACTGCCTCAAAGAGGCTGGCAGTAAGGATCACCATAAAGTCTACTGGTGTCCCTATTAGCCTGAAGACTCTCCCCACAACCTCCATCCAATCCACAACCTCATGTGTGTTCATATCTACCCGGAACATGGGTCGCCTTTGGCTCTGGAACTCATGCAGCACGCTCAAGCAGCGTGCATCACCTGTTTCTAGGGATGGTGGCATCGATGGCCCAACAGGTGGTTGTACTATTGGTGCCTCTGCTGGTGCCTAAAATGGAAGAGGGAACTGTACTGTGGCCTCGTCGTTCGGAGGGCTGTCAGTACGTACAACTCTCAGGTCTCTAGCTGGTCATCTGCAGGGAGACATCCTGAAAGAAACACATGCGAAACGGTCACAGACTATTCCTGGTGATCTAACCTGGTTTTATCTTAATTAAAGGAATAGTTTTGATACACACAGACAATCAGTGTTTTCATAAACTAAGTCATAAATAAGTAGTCAGGGTCCTGGTGTACGGATACGTTGGCCGTCACCCCAACACTAGACTCCGTGAACTGAAAACCACACTTGGTACTCTTAAAACTATTACTTCATAGAAAGAATGATCATAGTTCAGAGTTATGTGATAGAACTAACTCCTTTGATACCAATTTTTTATAACCCATCCCCTGGGGACCACATCGTGACTACCCTAATCCCGCCTTCCATAGGCCAAGGGCTGGCGGCTAGCACCAAAGCCGTAATTCCATAGAACATGGAAGGAATTGGATTTATAAAACGTAAACACACACATCCAGAGTACAAGAGCAAGCAAGCACTAAGTAAAAGCTGGAAAACTAGTGTACTGAATGTAAAGGGGCCAAAATACAAGCCCAACTATAAAGTACAAATACAACAGAAAGCATGTACAACTAAAAGGGACAAACAACTAAAAGGTGGAAGCAGCTCCTGGATGGTCCACATGGGTTCCCACCTGAAGGATAGGTACAGAAATCCTCCACAGTGATCCACGTCCATCCGTCTCCTCTGGGTACCGACTCATCGTGAGGTCCACCTCTTGGTACCGTCCAATCCTCATACACTCTGCCTAGGTCAGCGTTGTCCGTCGTCTGTATCAAACACAACGAGGTACGAGCATACCCCGTGTAGGGGTGAGTATAACGATACTCAGTAGGGACCCCAATACCCTCATTGTCTCACAAAAACTAACAAGGATAAACTACAAATTAAGATTTCAATAGATAACCATTACTTAGGTATATTCCCATACATATACCTAAGTTATCATGTAACCCATCACGATCATGAAGAAAACTCAAATGTCATTGACTCATCTGAAACCAGAATTTTCTTCATGAAGTTGAAACCACAGCTCTTGGGGAACTCCTCCTCCATCGAGTACTGTGGGCCTGCTGCTACAACCATGTGATTCCCACTAACCTTGGGCTGCTAAAGTACTAAACCTGTCGAGTACTGTGGGCCTGCTGCTACAACCAAGCACTTCCCACCATGGGTCTGCCGCTACAACCAAGTGGTCCCCCTCATAGCCAACAGAGGTACTCCTTCTGTCGAGTATCGTAGGTCTGCCACTACAACCATGTGATCCTCTGTCGTGGGTCTGCTGCTACAACCAAGCACTCCTTACTGTGCGATCCGAATCACTCTGAGTCGATCGATCAGTAGTCCCCATGTCTCAACCAGCTACTAGGTCTTTGTAATCTACTCACTCGTCACCGGTAGGGTCCGCTCTACAAGCCTCAATCCGATGCTCAAAGTGTTACGAAGTCTCAGGTAGACGTATCAAAATGGAACGCCTCGTCATTGGGGTCTCAATGCAACATACAGTGTCTCAATCGGATGCCCACTTAGTGAGTTATTGGCTTTTCCGTTCCAGGGGCTCGGTTGGTTTTTAAGCCAAAACCAACCCGACCATACTCCAATATCATCTAAATCCCATGTGTAGTATTCCAAAAGAACCATCTCATCAAAAGGAAACCAATGTAGATTACGTTATGTCAATCGGACTTATGGTCCTTATGTTGTAAGGGGTTCTGCTCCGAGGGCCCTATTGGTTTCGGTTTCGAACCAAACCGACCGTTTTTCCATGTCGTCCAAAACTCACTTAGAGTATCGTGAATGGACTACTTCGTCGCAAGGTTCTCAGTGATGTAGACGGCGCATCAAACAAATGCACGGTAGTGAAATTATTCGCATTTAAGAGAAGCGGGCCCGGATCGTCATGCCCGGTTGGTTTGCGGGCCGGCCCGCTCTAGCTCGGTGGGTCTGACCTGTCTAAGGGGTCAGCCCGACCCAATGATGTGTGGACCGGCCTGGTAGGGCTCTGCTCGGCCCGTGGCAGGCGGCCCGACCCGCAGTTGGCGCGGCCCGCGGCTCCGCCAGCGGGCCGAGCCGGTGCGAGGGGGGGCACGAATTTTCGATCCGGTGGTGCCTAGCGGCGCCGCCCTCCTATCCAGATGATCTTCCCGGCACAAGCGGATTGAGGATGTGGGACACGATCCCTCTGCCGCGGTGCAGTTGTGCATCGTAGCTTCTTCCACCCGGCCGGCCAACGAGCCGATCGATTCTTCCTCCAGAGCAGCCCGCCCAATGCGGGCTGAGGTTCTCCGCAGTGCAACACCCTGGGGCGCCGCGGTTCCTCCAGCCTGTCCGGCTTTGGCTGGCCGGTTCTTCTTTGGCCAAGTGGCCGCGATTGCGGGCCGCGGTTGTTCCGCACGCAGCCAGAAAGCAGCCGGCAAGCGGCTGCCGCCTTCGATCATCACAGCTTCCCATTGCGAATTAGAAATCAGGAAACAATGGAGGGTCGTTAGGCCATGTTTGTTAGGCACACGCCCTCTGCATTAGGCAGTAATAATTGTCCATAGACAATCATTCGCATTCAACAATGACCAGAGTATAATTTTATCAAACTAAAATTATACAATTTCCCTACCTCGGTTTCAAGAGCGGAGCACATCAACGAGTCGTAGAAGACAAGCGTCGCAGAGGTCAGGCATCACGGAATATGGGCATTGATTCCATTGATGTCGGGGTCCGTCCAAAGGGAAGTGTTGATGGAGAAATCCTTCGCGTTCTTCGTCGGAGTTGTTCTTCATTAAAGAACGGTGTTCTCTATAATTCTCCAGAGCTTTCCCAAGGTCCTCCCAACAAAACAAGTTTCCACAAAAAAATAGCGAAGGCTATTATTTTATTCACACATGCAATTCAAAAATCCAACTCTTTAATTAATTAATTGAAGAGTTTATTTAATTAATTGAAATGTGTAGGAAAAATTTAATATAGAGGGAGGGAGGTGAATAGATCACATTAAAATGGAGAGTTGTCATAATAAATATAAGGGGATTTAAATGGGGGGTTTCAAGGGAGTTGAGGGGAGGTGATAAGTTAGGGGCTTGTATGGTCCCCACCACCTTTAGTTTTATTCTCCCATGGGAAGTTAGGTGGGGTGTCGACCCCACCTCCAACATCCTTTTGTGGGAAATAACATCCACTTAAAATAAAATTGCACCACACCAATTTTATTTAATTCTTAACGAATCCCCAAATTTAACAACCACATACGACAAAACGCAACTGCGGTGAAGGTCCCCTTAAGAAAATACCAGCGCTGCGAGTTCATTAGTGTCCTCAGTTTTCAATTCTGGGCACCGGTTCAAAAGATAGAAAACCCCACATTTACGTTTACTGAATGTACCCGAACTAATCTTTAGAAATTGATTCTGGGCACACCGATCATCGGAATCAGGCGCCGTCAGAAACTGCGGACTCGTAAAATTCCAAATAATTTAAGAAAAAAAAATTCATTAAATTTTTCGTTTGTTTGAATGGAATGAAATAACATTATATAATAAATAATGATTATTGAATCTTTAATTTTTAATATTTATTATATATATTCATAAAATTTTTATTTATTTCCTTCCATCTAAATAGATGAAGAAAAAAAACACATCACTTCTTGGAGGAGGTAGTACACAAGTACACTCATGGAATAATATTTTTTTATATTAGATTATAATGTAAGAAGTTAGATTTTATATTATAATTTTATAATCAAAATTATTTTATAAATATCATATATATTACTTCAATCCATATTTATAACTATCCATGTACAATGGGAATGAAAAATGAATTACACTAAAACAATGATATGGTAAGACATAAATACAAATGAGTGAGGTTTTAACCATTCATAACATGTAATAAAGTGGAAATGGTGTTTAAAAAAAGATTATAAGTATATTAGATGGAAATTATTTCGTACTTTAGTATCCATAAAATATATTTAAATTGTGTAGATACCTTAATAAATTATAAAGTGTCAGTAATGAATATTACCTCCCATTTAGTTAACATCCTTTACGTCCCTTCTTATGGAATGCTATAATGATCATTCAATATTTCAAAATCATTTTATTAATGGAATGGTATTTGGATAATATTATGGGGAATTATTTTCCATTATATGTTTTTCATTGTGTTTTAAATGAATGAATGGAGGGGTGTCATATTATATGTGGGGGGAAGGACAAAATTAGAAATAAAAAAAAGATATAAATATGTTAAATATATTTTCATTTGAAAGATTCAACATGTCGCCATAATCATAATGAAATTAAATGATGTTTATGAAATTACATAAACAAAAAGAATTGGAATTTATTCATTGTTATTTAAATACATATTCTTAGTTTATCTCCTTTGATATATATTTTTAACCATAACCACAGTAATGGAATTTCTATATTTAATGATCGTTAATTTCAATTACAAGTTTATAATTTTCAAAAAAATGGAAAAATTGTCAAAATAAAATCAATTTAGGATACTTCCATTACTTTTAAAAAATATAATTTTTTATATAAAATAATAAAGTCTATTAAAAACATATCTCTATTTTCATTTTCTACAATATTAATTTATAATAGAATTAATGTCATCAATACAGTTATTCAATTAAAATATAAAACATTCATAAATACATATAATTTTATATTTAAATTAATAACTATTTAAAGAAAATAACCATATAGAAAATATATAAATGTAATATTTTTAAAATCTTTAATTTTTTTAAAAAAATTAATTAATGAAATATTGTGTTAGTTTTATGTAAATATGTTAGGTAATTATTAAATCAATCAAAATTATTTAAAAATTACCATGATTAAATCATTATTATAATTTTAAATAAACAATTACAACCAAATCTATCCTCTTTTTATCTATACTAAAAAATTATAGAAATAAATCCCATAATAATGATATTTTTTAATTTTCTACTCAAAATAAAATAATAATTATTTTCATTGAAAAATGGAGCTAATATTCTATATATATATTTATATATATTAGGATTTGGGGTGTCTATGGATGAATTTATTCCAAAAAATTAAAATAATTCATCTTTTGCGGAGATTTGAAGACCTTATCTCAGTGATTTTACTATATTATTCTCACTTTACCCTTACATAGGTGACCACGATTTACCATGGTTACACTTCATTAGGAAAAAAATTAAGATGAAACTTTTTAAAAAATTTAACACCAAATTTCAAAAGATTTATTCTATTTTTTATAATTTAATTCACTAAAGATTAATTTTTTAATTAAAATTTATGACTATGAAACGTAATTAAAAGTGATATTCTAAAAACAATACATATACGCATAAAATAAATTTATATAAATATTAATTATAATATTTATTTCAATAAAATTATATTTTTTATATTTAATAAAAACTAACAAATGAAAATTTTAATCTAATACAAAATATACAGTATCTTTGTAATTATATAAAATGAAAATAATGTTTTTAGAAAATATTAGTATTTTTAAATATTCATTTAAATTTATAATTTTCTAAAAATTCTCCAAAATTCATTAATGAATTATTTTTATAAGATTAAATCAAAAATAATTATATTTTAAGACATTAAAATTTCTAAATTTTAAAGAAAGTAAATAAACAATTCTCTTAAAATAAAAATACATATTTATTTAAAATTTTTTGTAAAATAATATAATGAATGGAATAAAAAAATTCAAAATGTTCTAATATACATTTATTCTGAAAATTAAATGGATATTTTATTATGATATATTATATTATAGTTTATTTACACATTAGGTTATGGGTAATTAAAGATATCGAACACATTTGATTTATTTATAGTTTAATTTATTATAACATCATGGGGTGTTACATTTATGTTATATTAGGATCGTATCCCTAGTGAATCAAAAAATTAGTTAATATTTGTTGTAATAGAACAAAAGATACATAATATATAATTTAAAATTCTCATTTTAAATAATGAAAATGTCCTTTTTCCTTCTATATCATTAAAAAATAAAAATTACCAGATCATTTATTAAAATATTTTATTTGAAAATCTCCATAGAAAACATGAAAAAAAAATTCAATGTAAATATTGATCATGATTGTGTTAAAATATGTTCATTCCATATATGATATAAGCTAACAATATTTTTTTACACATTTGTAAGTAGTAAAAAGTGTCTCGTAGTTGATAAATTTGAAAATATTCCTTCTAATCATTTATAAATAAATGTGAACAGAATTAAAAATAATCATTCCCAGATATTTATGTATTGGTAATGGTATACTAATAATATTTTTTTGAATATATACATGAATGAAAATTTTCATCCACACAAAAGGAAATAAGTTTTATTTTTTATTCTCAAAAACATTTTACTAATAATTTTATGTAATAATGAGAAGATCATTTTACTAATTATAGAAAAATCCCTGAGTAAACATTAGAGAAAATATATTTTTGTTCTAATGGATAAGGATCATATAAATTACCTATATTTAAATTTAACAAAAACACACCTGAAATTAAATTACACACTAACTTAAACACTTACCTCTCTTGTATGATTAACATCATAGTCCTATGTAAAACTATATCAAAAACTAAATATTTAAATACCATATTTATTAACTCGATTAATGATATAATATGATACTACAGGATCATATAAAACTTATCACCACAAATATTTTTTCATAACATGAATCACATCTCAATGAATTAATATCGAGGTGAAGAACCTATATGGGTTTAATAATTTCTATATAAAATATCTTAAATCATATAACAACTGATTTATTTGTAAATACCAATAATTCTAATAATAATAGTTATAGAATAAATTAATGGAAAAATTATGCACGTTACAAATCAATGAAATAGTAAATATTTCATATGTCTAATGAAAATAAAACTTGGAAGAGATCTTATTTTGTCCTATTATTTCGTCATTTTCAAGAATTCAATAATAATGTATAATTTATAGAGATTTATTATATATATATAGATTAAAAAATATTATAAAATCACTATATATAATTTTCTTTATAATTTCAATCTACCATTTTATTAACATTATATTATTAAAAGGACCATTAGGAATAAAACATTATATATTTTCCATGCATGTTTTAGTTAGATGGTTATAATAAATCCACCCTGATAATGGTTTCATCATATCCAAAATAATTATTATTTATAATGTTTTATTTTAATTAATTATATAAACTTCTATAAAAATTCATATAAATTGTTTTCCTAAAATCATTTGGATCCCTTCATGGATATGGTTGAGCATACGTATGCTTGGGTGATGTTGCCACATTTCTATAATGGATTGAACAAAAGGAAAATAATAAGTCATCTTTATATATAAATATTTATTTTTTAAATATTATATTTATTAATTAATTATATCCTTATTTATATATATGTAAATTAGAAATAAAAAGTGATGTACATCGCTTTGTAGAGGTTGTAGTCAACATGTACACTAGAGCGATGTTATCCTTTTCTAATGATGTAAAAGGCGATAAAAATTCATATACCAATAGCCTAAAAAATATCCATTTATTATATACCATTATTTCATTATGTTATTATGGTTATAGAGCTTTTTGATGATTTGTATGATGAATGAAGTGTGAAAAAATATAGTAAAAGAATATACATATTATTCAGGTATCCACTTTTGAAAAACACTATAATGATTCATGGATGGGTATTTTGGTAATAATAGAATCTCTTTGTTGTGAGTAATTATGATTTGAATTTAATTTTGATGATATTGTTTTAACTAATGGGATCATGTTTTGTTGATGAGAGATAGGAGAAGGTGTATAATTATATGTGAGGAGTGTGGGACATGTGAAATTGTCATTAATATTGTAATATAACATAGTAACTATAAAGGGAATATTTCTACAAATTGGGTGATGTTTAAATATTGGATTTTATAATATTTTACTCCATTATTGAATAGGATTTATAAAGTTTATTAAGTAGTTTTACCACTTGTCTCCTTGGTTTAACCCCTCGTAAATACCATTTTCCTTTACCAATGTGATGGACGTTTACCTCAGTTGCTATTATTAAAAAAGTTAGTCTAAACAACCTATGAAATTTCAGAATACAAATTCATAATTTTGGAAATATTGAATTATATTAATGTTAAGTTAGGTTTAATAAATTTAGTTTAAAATATGGGGTTAAAATGAGATGAAAATTGTTTTCTTAAAAAAATTATTTGTTTCTTATAATTTAATTTACACTTATTTCATGCCTTGTAAATCCAATTTTATGAATCTTAATAAATGTTCTCAATAAATTATAAACAATTTTTTTAAAATGATTCATTAATGGTCATAATTTAATTTATTATGATAAAATATTGTGTAATCAATAAAATGGTTTTCATTAAAAAATTTCTTATTTTTGTAAAATATATTTTGAGTTGCTTTTTATACAGTTGATAATAAATGTATTAATTATTATTAATTAGATAATAATAATTAATAATATATTTCATTAAAATATTATTTTATTAGTCTCTTTGGTATATAATTATTAGAATAATAAAACCTTACAAAAAAATCTTTTAAACAAAAACAATAGTATAATTAGTATATTATGTTGAGTTATTTTTTTCATATGAATTATTATATAATTATTCATTATGGAAAAAATTTATACTTATATTTCATAATTTTTTTAGTCTTATTTATTCTTTTCAATTAAATAATACGGCAAAAACTGTTGAAATTAATAATTATATTCTAATTGTATAGTATGACCCTTTAAATATCTGTGTTGCATGTAAATCACGATATCGAGCACATCAAGATTCATAGTCATAAGATATATTATTAAATCTGTGTGTTACATTTTTAAAATTTATAAATTCCCCATGTTTATTTATATTTTTTCATATATCAAAAAATATTAGGGATACTTATGCCTCATGGCATCATTGGGTTCCTATATGGATTCCAAAAATTTGTGATTTCACCATGGAACATTATTCTAGTGAGATTCATTTCCACAAAAAATTTATCTCTCTTCTCTAATATTTCTACTAAATGTTACTAATAATATAATTGTAATATAAATATAAAACCTATGAATTTAATACATGTTAAGTATTTTTTATGTACTCCCCCAAAATTGATGCGAGAAACACTTCATGAACATGAGTGTAGTTCAATGACTAATCTAAAAAATAAGTCACCATGTAAAAACAATAAAAATATGAAAGGGAATAATATAGCTGTGGATTTACATTCCCTTATCCATAGATCACATATCATTCTTATGATGTGATATTAATAGGAATACACTACGTCCATCTTTTAAATTTGGATCTCAATGATGATCATCAGTATCAATATTCTGTATAATCTAACCTATGTTGATATACTTTCTAATGGCTCTAATATTTTCTATAAATACCTATTATAACCTTAAAAACAATTTATTTATTTCTCCAAATTCAGACCATAAGATTTTATTTATTCATTACATACCATAGGGGGATTCATATGGACCCAATTAAGTACTATATTGAATTCTATTTCTAAATGAAAACTCTAATAGATATATTTTTTGATCCCATCATGCTTTGAAATTAATAAAAATATATCTCAAAACATCTTATAGAGTTATATTTATCCTCATAGACTGAACATTATAGTATATATGACACGTTTTCATTAAGATCAACTCTGAACCCAAATCAGGTTGAGTATTTCTTCCAAACTTCTTTCTAAACCATAGATCGTGATATGATATGATTATAAGTATTATTCCATAAAATAATTCTAATAACATATTTTATAACATGTATTGTTCATCAAGAGATAAAATCATTTAATAGAACTAAAATTTGATAAATGTTTTTTACAATTGACTATAAGCTATATAGTAGTATGGTCTTTGGTTTTTTAATTGACTCTGATAATGAAATACATAATAAATTTTTCTTAATTCAATTATGGTATGGTTAATTGTTTTAACTCCCCATTATACATCTCTCTCAGAGTGTGAGCTTTATATGATTCCAGTCAGGTAGATATATACTTAGAAAAATATAATTTCACAATATCCCATAAAAAATACTATTTCATATCTATAAACCACATAATATTTCTTTGATTATTAGCGAATAGTGAACAAAAAGGATAACAAAATAATGCCTTCTTCAAATATAGTATTTATAAAAATTGGATCTATATATTTATCCTCCTATCAGAATCATATATGAACTCAGGAAATAATACCTTCTTCAAATAGAGTATTTAAATATATGGATGAAAATTCATCTATCAAATATATGACCTCTTTCATTTCATCAGAACGTCATTATCCATATTTTAAAAAACATAATCATTCTATTTATTTTTTTCATCATGAAAAAACATTCATGGGAATTCAATCAAATGACATCACCCTTTTTGTTCATCTTCCCATGGTGGTAATGTATTAAGTGTTCATAATATTTAGTCAACATAGACCATGTCCTTTTGATCATTTTCAACTCATTAAATGTTAATATATTCTTTAAAAATGTATAGTTACTATATATTTAACACCATTAAACTTATGGATAATGAATATATATATTTAATTCAAAATATATTTGTGGTAGCTCCAAATAATTAGTTAGGTAATTATAAAAAATGATTTTAAAATGAAGAGAGAAATATAATAACACCTTGTAATTACATTGGATAAAATTTCTTATTCATATATTATATTCAATAATTGAGATGAAAACCGATTATCCACCTTACGGTACTATAGGAATTGGTGAAATGACCAACACAATCTTCACATACAATAAAATTTCCTCACAATAATCTATCAAGGAGAAATTGTCTTCTATCTATGTGAATTTTGTTATTGGATTTCATATCATTGTGAAATATTTCCACATTAAACAATATTATCTAGTTACTCTAAGAATTGTCTATATCAAATCCACCATATTTGGTCTGAGAATGTGCTAAAAAATTTCAATCATTTAAGGATCTATCAATATATCCTCTCTTGAGATTATATGACACATTAAGGAAACATGATATTGACAAAATTCAAACCTGTTAATGTTTTCATTTAGTTTCTCCTTCCATGGTATTGTTCACACAATAAAAAATTGATTGTTATTCTCCCACATTCAATTAAAATATATATGAATTTAATTTGCAGTGACTAAAAAATATTTATCATGGTTATCTCAAGACTATATTGATTAGATGAACTTGGATCGTAGTTGATTTCATTGTAAAAAATAACATCACTAACAATTCATAATTACCCAACATTGTATAGTAGAATGGCATGTCTATGTTATCCACCATGTCCATAAATTTATGATATCCAGAATGATTCTAAATCATAGAAAGGTATTGTTCTTTTTAAAGTTCATCGAATAGATCACTAATATTTGATAGATGATACATGATATGAATAATGATCTTGTTATGTTCATGATAATCAATTCATGGAAGAAATAACCCATATTTGTATTTAAAAAAAGAAATGGAGAACCTCAAGGTGACATAATATTGTGTATTAATCCATTTTCTAGATTCTCATGGAGTTTTTTCATTGTTTACTATAAATCAGAATAGGTTATTCTACATGGAGTCATGGAAATATGTATATCACCATCTATGAGTTGTACTTAAAAATCAACATCAAAATGTGGTGGAATTTAATTAACCTCTTGAATACATCGATCATTATATTACTAAAAATTTCATTAATTAAATTTTAAGTTCCACTACCTATATTTGAGATAAATAACCCTTATTAATAGGTCATATAAAATAGTTAATTTTTATTGGATGTTCATGTACACACTCCACATTATAAATAATCATAGGTTGTGGTATGATATCAAATTTTAATTACCTTCTTGGAAAATAGATATGGGATATACATAAATAGATCAAATTCATGGAAAAAACGCATCATGTTGGACTATAAGGATAATTTTATGCTTTATAGGAAGAATATTACCACAAACTACCTTCAGAGATGAGTTATAGACTAGAGATGTGATTTTCATACCAAGATGTGTTTTCATTGTCAAATCAACATCTAATAATTGTTGTAGTGATTTGATAATATATTTAATTAATAATGTTATAAAAATTTTCTCATAAATTTAATTAAAAACTCAAATTTTTATAAATTGAATGATAATCCTACATTTCAGAACATCATTCTTGTGATTGACATTAATATTTTTTATTGCATAATCCTTATTTTTATTTTTATTTTTATTTTTATATTTTCTATTATCAAAAATATCTCATGCATTATGAAATTAAGTACTCTAATAAAAAATTCCTTTAATGGAATCCTTCCTTTTAATCACATAATATTTTCATTACATTGTACAAAAAGAGAATCTATTAATGTTTATTCTCTTATAAACATGGAAAATAATACCTAAAAACATAAAAAATATTATATTAAAATTTAAACATGTCATAATAGGTTCATACAATGTGTATTTTATTCATATCATAACCAAGGGCATAAATTAAATTAAATAGCGAACATAATGCCTAGTAAGGGAAATCAAGGGAATCAATTTACATTTGATCATGTTTATAATCAATAATATGATGAAGAATATTATAATGGAATGGAAAAGGGAACATGTTCAATATCATAAATTAAATAACATGAATACTTACTTGTAAATGTTTCAATAAAATTTTTATTATACCTTGTTATGCTTATCATGGAGGATTGTTGCTAAGGTGTCATAAAATTTACCAATGTTAATCACCAACGTATTATAAAACATGTCATATATAGTGATTAAATTATTTAACCAATACATTTCAGTGATATAAGGAAACAACATTAAAATTTCATAATATCATGGTTCCACGTAGATCATAATAAGAAATTTCATAAATAACTTGTGGAGAATAAAAGAAATGGGTTCCATTTCAAAATCATGTTGTTTTCAGATGTGCATAATAACATTATCATTTTATTATTTTCCTCACATCAAAAAAAATGTGGGCTTATATTATGTTAATAATATAATAAAATAAATAATTATAAAATATAGGTGATACCCTTGGAAAATAAAGATTCATGGGTATTCACCATAATAGAATAATAATGTATTTCACGAGAAGAAGAGAGAAATATCAAGAATTAAAAACTACAACATAACGGTTATAAAATGTTGTTTCGGAAAAGGGTAAAAAGGGAGGTTACAATTGTTTGTCATTGATATTATAATATTAATATATTTAATGTATAAAATAAATTTTATATAATAACATTGTCTGGAAATTTGGAAGTTGTACCACATTAAAAGTGAACCTGAAAGGAAAAGAGAAGTTTATATTTCTCTTACATTACAGAGTAACTCCTAAGACATGAGGATAGGCTATTGGGGGATTGATTACTCCCTAAGAGGTAACAATATCATATATTTACTATGAATTAATTGTATGTGATTATAAATGAATAAATTGTTGGATGTTTATAGCAAAATTTAGGGATTTGTTTATTAATTTCGAAATTTAGGTCTTAAAAACATAGGAATATCAAAATGAAAGAAATGGTATTTAACATGGAATTTAATCATAATATTGGACACTTGGGACAAATTTTATGTCAGTTTAATTCACAAGTGTAGACAAAGATTTTACATTAATTATTTCTGCATGGAGAATTTATGTTTTCTCCAAATAAGTTTTCCAATGTTAAAGTTTCCATTTTAGAATTTGGAATGTAAATTATATATTTTTAACGTTATAAAATATATTAAATTACATTATATATTTAAAATTAAATATTTTAATTCATTTATTTCAGTTAATGTATTGTTACATAACTATGATATCATTTATTATGAAAAAACCCATATTTTATTTTTTCTATTCATGAAAAATAATTCATTTTAGAAAATTATTATAAATTCAATATAACCTAATCTCAACGTGCTAATTACATTTTTCATATTTATTTAATAATAATAATAATTCAAAAATTATTAAAATGTCAACAGTTAAAAACAAAATCTATATTTAAAATGGGTATGAAAATTTCTATCATTGTACAATATTAAAATTACATTATCATTTATTTTTAAATATGAACTTTTTAGAAATATTATATCATTAGAAATAAACAATGTTAATAATATGATAGTTCATAAAAATAATTATTTCTTTTCTATAAGTTAAAATTTTGGAAACAAGAAATCAATTTTTCAAATTCCATCTAAATTTATTTACGAAAGTTTTTTATAAAATGGAAGTGATAGAATAAAAATTCTATTTATAAAATGGAGTTACACATTAAGTAAAAAGGGAATTGACACAAAACTCATTATTACACCTATATATTCCCTATAGTTAAGGTGTGAAATGGTGGTAGTTTCATGGGGTTCCATGGCTAAAATCTATCAAGTTGTAATCTACGATTACTTAAACTTATCTTGTAGATGATTTTGTTTATGATTCACTTTATGAAGAAAAAATAGGGGTTTCTTAGGTTGTATTCCATGTGATAATACCCCCTCTTATGTTTCAATATATGGGATTTAAATGGAACTATAAAACAAATTTAGTATATCGACTCTTATTTTTTAAAAATTATCTTCTGTCAAATTTTTCTTATAAACAATAATTATAATGTTATACTTATTATCAAGAGTATATATCAAAATAGTCATATTGTCTTCAGTTCGTAATAGACCAATGTTCATATAAATGTAAAAACTAAATAGTCATATTTCCCATTATATTAACTTAATTATTAAAGAGATATGGTTTTTTGTGTATAAAATAATATAACACACATTTTCTGGAAACAAATATCATTAAAGAAGTCTGGGTAATATCATTCTTACACCTTAAGAAATTTCATCCCAAAAATTTTCAACTCATTATCATAGATGAGAATAGGTGTGGATACTTTTTCTTCAATGTTTCCTATAGTTCCAATGTCGCTTATTCATATTTATGGTTTCTCTACGACAAAATGATGAGGTGGGAAGTCTTTTTGGGTAGAACCATGTATCTATGGTCTATGATTTCTACTAACATATCCTCATAAGAGAGGACATGTTCCAATTATACTGTCTCATGATTCAATACATTTGATGGGTTGGGTATGTACTTCCTCAAGAGAGACACGTGGAATATTCACAAACTTTTCCAAGGTTACATAGATGTTCTATCCATTAGGCCACATATCTTTTTCCTTCATGTATTTCCTAGGGGCCAATGTAACAGGGCCTAAAAATTAATTTCTTCTAAAACTACATGAATATCTTATAAGGTGATATGTTTTGGAAAATATTATTGGAAACACCAAACTATAAGTCCCTTTAATGGTTGTCAATATGTCTCTTTAGTTGATTATTAGAATCTTTTATGTGACATTGGATATCATGGACTTTTTCCATCATCTCTTTCAATATATTAGTCTAAAAAAGATTTCCTTCACCAACATCATCCCAACGTGTAGGAATTATATATCTCTGCACAGATAGTTCTTCCTAGGGTGTCATTTAAATACTTTAATGGAATCTTTTGTTTTATTAGAACTCAACTAATATGATTTGCTGATCCCGTCTATATTCAAATTCCACCGACCATGTTCTAAGAATGTATTCATGTGTTTGAATAATCCTTTAAAATTGAATAGGACATACTGAAATTAAAATAAGTATTCAGATCTTGGTGATTACTTCAACATAATTTTTATTTGAACCATGGATAACAATTAGAATTTATTGAAAGTGTAACTACATAAAACCTCAAAACAAAATTTATGTAATTCATAGAAAATTGGTCAAGGGAAAAATCTTCCCAAATTGTAATGAAATGAAAAGTATTTTTGTGACTATCCACTAAATCCCTTATCATAATATTTAATTTCAATGTCCTTAGGAGACTAGTGACAAAGTCCAATGTGATGTTTCCCACTTTTATGTTGGTATGGGTATTGGTTATAATACACGTTTAAGAAGTTGTCTCCCTACATTTAATTATTGACACCCCAAGTGCCATTTATTTTTTTAGTCAATCTCCCTTTTCATGTTATGTCACAAATAATGATCTCAAAGGACCCTATAATTTATTTGTGCATAGAGGATTTATAGAGTAACTAGTGCTATGATATTCATCCATCAATCCCTTCTTTTTTTCTATAATTTAAGGAACCCAATTCCTTGTATGAAATTTTAGTACAATTTCTTGATAAATATAAATATCCTAAAAATTCTCATTCTTCACATCCTCTATCTTCTTCTGCCACTAATGATCTTCTGTTTGAAATTTCATGATCTTATCTAGTAATTATGATTTATAAATAAATTATGATATAGATGATGATGTCCTTTCTCTTATGATTCCTAGGTCTAGTTTTACAAAGTCATTAATCCAAGGATATCCTTGAATATTCATTAGTTCATGCACTTTTATAACAAGAACTATTATAAATTAAATTCTACCTATGATTTAAAAAATGTTTTATTATGTAATATGTTTATAGAAATCAAATTCACTGGTTTTGTTTGATTATATCCAATTGGATTTAAAAGACCATTATCTATAATTACCATTGATAATATAGCCATTTTACAATGATCGTGTGATTATAAAAAATATAGAGTATTAACAGTCCAAAAGTAAAGAATAAGTGATTCCCTCAATCAATAGGATAGTTCCCTAATAATCCCATCTATTAGGGCTTTTTGAGAGAAGTATAATTTCTATACATTTCCCATGACCATGTTATAGATGATATCCAACCACATAAGAATTATAATAACTTTTTATGGGAGAATTTTAGATCTTCGAGATCACATCCCAAACCATGTTTGCTGAAATGCCACTTGAATTTATCAATATAACACACCTTAGTCTTACGAAGTATTTTAATGTATTAAATGGATATTTTATAAAGTAAAAAATATTAATATGTACATCAATTTTTAGAGTAATGAATATATTTTAATTCATTTATTTTAACTTGGTAAATGATTTTTATTTTGAAACAGTAAGTTACAAATTTTATCTTAGATTCATATTCAAAATCAGTTAACAAATTAACAAAATAATGGATTTATGAGATAAATAATATCTTAATTATATTTTATTCTCAAATGATGTTTATCAAATAAAAATGAACCTATAAATTTTATAGATACAAATGTATTTTTAATAAGGTTTAGGAAAAAACTATTTAATAAAAACTTGTCATTCTCAATAAATGTCAGTTTTTATATTCAAAATGAGATTTAAAATATTTTGAAATTTATTTAAATATAATGAATATTTTTTTGGAATCAGAATGTTCAAATTATCAAGAGGTTATTTTTTCTTAATTTTACGAGAGAGCATATTTTTCAAGTATAAATTAAATACAATATAAAAAACCTTTTCATATTGTGACATCATACTGACCCAAAATCTAATGATATAAATACAATAATGTGTATACAAGTCATTATATATTTTTTACCATTATAATGATATTATTTTATTTTATTTTTATTGATTTTTTAAATCCATTATGAATCCTCCAAAACATATAATATATATTTACGGTTTTGAAGTCATTTATTTAGAAGTATGACTGACATCCATGTAATACAAGTAATTATTTTATTATTTTAGTCCCTTTACTTTATAAAATAATTTATCCCACTCCCATTTGGAATAAATCAAGGGATAAAATGTGGGATGGTTGTTGGTATATTTTATTTTCATAAATAGAGTCCAAACACAAAATAATAAAGAAATCCCCATCTTTTCCTATATAATCCCAAATGAGATATCATTTTATTCACTAAAATTCATTAATCATGATCACAATCTCACCCAAACTCCCTTCTATCCTACCTAGGGTCCTCCCTAGGTTCCCCAATCTCTTAATAATTCCATCACAATCCTTTTGATTATCCCATTCATGTAATGGATCCTCCACCCAAATATTTTATCAATCACTTGTTTTATGTTATGTCTTTAAATTTCAACTTTAATATATTGGGATATGTTATCACATATCCCCCATAATGATAATTTTATGTATAAATGTTGTTATCCCATTTTACTCTAATTTTTTAAATATATGAACTCTTATGTACAACTACTTACCATTGAGAACATTTATATGGGTTAGTTTCTTTCTCTTATAGGATAATGTTTATTCAATATCAAATTTCTATGATTTCAAACTAATTATTTTGGTACATCACATTATATGGAATGATTAATTTCAATTTTATTTTGAAATTATTATTTCCCCTTTCACTCTCATTAATCGATTTTATTAATTTTCTGTGACACTGTAATTAATGATGCAGGATTTTCCCCTAATTTTCTATGACAAAAAAAATATGTAGTGAATACCATAACCATTTTTTAAAAAAGTTATTCACCTTTATGAAGTTATACTTTTTTGTAGAGTTATAGTTATTTATTTTACATTATATTATTTTTTTATAAAATTTAGATGATTAATGTATCTATGTCATATGATCAATGTGGAACACTTGAGTATGGATTATTAAATGAATATTATGGGTGAGCCTATATAGTGCTCAAATGAATTTTTTAATTTTTAGACTCATTATACTACATGTTGGGTTTGGTAGTGATCAAGATTTCTTTATGGTATTTTTCCACCATGGTTTCATGGTTGGTCTAGCATTCAAATATTTTTATGATGCTGTGTTTTAAGTTGTTTCCACAATTCCCATGTAATAATTATCATGTTATATCTTGTATCATTGTTAATGATTATGATTACTACTATTCTTATTCCTCATTTATCTGCCAATTTTTTAACATGTATTATCCTCTTCAAGTTATTCCATGTTTATTCTAGTACGAGTCTTTATATCTCACCCCTTTCTTATTTATATCCCATAGTCATCCCATGTGGTTTTATGTTTGAATAATTACTTTAATAATGTTAATGAAGTTATAAGTAAAGATATTTTATTTCTTATTTGATGTTTTTTGTAATGTAACTAATTACCAAAAAACCTAGACATCATTAACAATGAAGTAATATTAAATATGTTCTTATTTTAAAATAAGAATCGTTATAAAATAAAGATTAGGGTTGTTATAGTTGATATTATAGGAAAAGGTTTGTTATTTTTGGGACTTGGATTAGAAAACCCTATAAAAAGGAATAGGTATAACGTCAAATATAAGTAAACATCCCAAAATTTTTGTAAGTATGAATTTATTGTTTTATCAATAAAATGAATCCCTTTCTAAACACTACAAGTGGACATGGTTCTATCAAATATCTAACTAGGAGTAACTACTCTAACAATGTATTCCAGGAATGAATTGGGGTTACATGGTAAGTGACAATGAATGTTACTGTGGACTTGGTTTGACACTCTTGGGGGATATTATTTGGTAAATTCCTAATCTCATTACAAACCATTATTATGTGATGAAAAAAAATTCCTATAATAATACTTATAATGAAGTAGATCATCTATATCAAAGATTTAATTCTATAAATTCATATGTTAAGTAAATGAATATAATTTATATATTATCCATTTAACATAAATGGATTCAATTTTATGTGTTTATTTATTTAAAATTAATCACCCCTTGATTT
Organism: Viscum album; assembly: GCA_963277665.1. Taxonomy (NCBI): domain Eukaryota; kingdom Viridiplantae; phylum Streptophyta; class Magnoliopsida; order Santalales; family Viscaceae; genus Viscum; species Viscum album. The sequence continues at coordinate 187,577,539 of OY728130.1, forward strand.
CCTTTTACTATATCTAATGGTCAGAAATATGGGGAATAACATAAAAAATCAATGTGATGAGCAATGTCATGACTGCCATAACAAGATTCTAAAATCGATGGGATCAGGGATCGTGAACATCATGAGAATATTCTCTTAGCTAACTCAGTCTCTGAATAAAATCAAATATTTTGAGGAGTTTCCAAACCCCCCTTATTGAGAATAAGATGAAATTGATATTTTCATGGGATAAAGTTCTCCTACATTCAATGGATCATATAATCACATAATCTTATTACAATTGATCCATTCTATTGATATAGTCATCAACATTCTCTAATGATTTAAATAAGGGATGGTTATTATGATTATTTATTTTATTGATATAGATACTAATCAATGGTGTAAATTGATCCAAAATATGAATCATGAACAATCGATCAATGAAATGGAGTAGAAGGAATTACCGAATATATTTTTTGAAAAATACGTTCATCACACTCTCCATCATAAAATGGAGAGGTACTTAATTTATTTCAAGAAGAAAATAGATGAATCTATTGAGTTTTATATGGAAAAATTCACAACACAATCATGACACACCTCTGAATTTATTATTACCATTGAATTCATGAAAATGATATTTTTTGGTGGGCCAAAAACTAATCAAAAAATACCTTGGCAATTCGTGACATTGGTATCTATAATGAAATTTTACGATGTTAAATCAATTTATATATTGTGATTGGAAAATCCCATGGGTTTCATGGGGGTAAGAAGATTAAATTTGAGTTTAATTCTGGTAGTCTGATGGAGAAATATAGTGGTTCCAAATAATTCCGACATCCCACTTTTCAACGATGTGGAAAAAACGACCACAGAAATTCCAGAAAGGAAATGAATAAATGATCCATGTGTGGGATGGAAGGAGACATGTCTAACATTTTCCGAATAGATAAAATGAATAATTTGAAAAAGGAGAGAAACGATTTTGTATAGCCTCAACACATTTTTCACTACATCAAAAAAAAATGGTATCATGGAACTTTGTAAACCAATTACCTAAGACAAGGGTTTTTGGAGACAACCAACATCCTCCATGAAATTTTGAGAAACCTTTTTCTGTCAAACATGATGAGGTTAATTCCTACAATTATGTGGTAATAGGTACAGTAGTTATTTGTTCAATAATAGTGAATATAATTTTTTAATTTGGTTATACTAATTTGTTCATATCATAAAATTTTAGTATAACTACACAATCAGCACTAAAAATCTTGCATGTTGAGCTATAAAAGAAAGAATACTAATGGGGCAATTATTTCATCCCATTTATATAACTCTTCTCTAATCAATATTTTTTGGATTAACATCCTAATAAAACTTTTCATACTACCTTTGGTATAATTTTATGTAATTATAGTCTTGAAAGGCTATCATTATATATAGCCAACATAAATTTCCGTGAGATTGAAATGAATGTCTGTAGGGTTAATTGACCCCAAATTCTATACAAGTGATGGGAGGTTGACGAAGCATCTTTAAAATAATCATCTCAATAATGGATATTATAGCCTTATAATGAAGAATATATAGGTAAAATGATTTAGTCTATGGATTGGATATTCCCATTAAGACATGACTATTTTGAGGAAATATGATGATGTTTTTCCTGAGGAATTTCATAGTCTTCTTCATAGTCAAGATGGTTAATTTTAAATCGATCTTATACATTGGGTGTTTACAATATTGAAGAATTCATATTTCATGGATGTTGGGGAACATAAGAAGATAAATAATCTAATATATGAGATTATGTATACATGGTTTATAAATCAATGTGATTTACCATGGGGTATAATAGTCGTCTTCACCAAGAAGAATGATGGGTCAATGCACCTTTGCGTTGATTATCGTGAAATCAAAAAGATCGTGATAACGAACACATATCCTTTTTCATATATTTATTTAATGTTCAATTAGCAACATAGATCACATTACTTCCCCAATGTGGATCTCAAATTAAAATATTGCCATTTTAGGGTGAATGTGGATATCCCCAAGATAGCTGTTTGAACAAGACCAGGAAATAATGGGTCCATATAAATACCATTCAGACTCACTAGTTCACTAGAAAAATTTAGGTACATGATGAATATAGTTTTTAGATAATACCATGAACAATTTTTGGTACTATTTTTAGATAATATTCTATTAACTCTAAATCAAAGGATGAAAATTAGGAGCATTTGATCGTGATGATCATGACCTTATGATGAGATGTCATTTTGGTTGTGTACCAAATGTTTGAGTTCTAATTTATGGAAGTCTCGTTATGGGGGAATATCCTTACAAGAAATGGGATATATGTGGATAATTGGAGGAAAAATAAATTGAGGAATGGGTGAGGCCAACATCCAGGATAGATATCCATGTTTTCCCTGCGTTAAATTGGTATTATCTATGATTTGTGATAATTTTTTCATGATTTTCTGGCACTCTTATAATGATAACATAGAAAAGATTCATGATTTCATGGAATTATGAATATAAATATAGAATCAATGAGTTGAATGGCTGGTTTATCACATCCATTTGTCTCACAATATACATAATTGGAGAACATTTTGTAACATTCATCTATTCTTTTTAGAGGGGATTGAGTTGTGTGTTGATGAAAAATGACAAATTCAAAGCCTATGATTCATGAAAGTTGAATATTAATGTATATATCTGTAAAAATAAATTTTATATATTTTATATAGTGGTATATTAATTGATAATATGAATAAATAGTCTATTTTGGGAGATGTGTGAAATATATTAGGGTCACAAAAGCCTCAAATATATATTTTCACAAATAGATATGAATATATGGGAATGAATTTTTTAGAGATGAACAAGGACTATGAATGATAAATTAACTACCATCCTATTAAAGCGAAAAAATGGAGGATTCAATATGTAGAATGGTTCCAAAATTTTTACCATTTTTGAAAAATTAGATAGATCTATTCTTCTTATAATTGATGATGATTGACATGATAATCATAAAATAATTAATATCATAATTCATTTCACAAATTATTTATCAACCATTTCTTCATGAAAGATTAAATGAAGCTAAAAAATATTATGTGGGAATTTAAAAGAATTTGTAAACTATAAGAAAAGGTAAATCATTAGAGTTCAATGTTAATGAATAAATAATAGTGAGGTTACGGTCAAGATTAGGTTTCTATCAAATCATCAGTTATTGAATGAACTATTTGATGATGCACATAGTATGAATTTCTCCATTCACCTATGAAACACAATGATATATCAGGTTCATTGAGAGAATTGTTGGTGGGACAACATGAAGATTGATATCACTGAATATAAATCAAACTAACTCATATTTCATCAAGTGAAGGATGAAAGGAGGAATTATAATGTGATGAATCAACCATTATGCATATGATCATGGAAATGGGAAAACAATTCCATTGACATTGTCATTTTACTTTTGAAGAAATAAAAGATGAACAATGCTATCTAGGTTGTCATGGATTATATTATAAATATAAAAAACATTATTGTACTTAGAGTGTATTTCTCACTGGATCAAATTTCACGAATATACATCATATACATGTTGAGGATGCATGGAGTACAACTTTTATCTTTTCCCAATCAAGATCAATGATTCCACAATATGTTGTGGAAACTTCTCTAGTATTCTATAAACATGGTTGGAACTTTATTTTGTCCCATCACCCCAAACTAAAGTCCAATCGGATTAAATGATCCAAACACATTAGGGCATTTTGAGACACTTCCCAATTGATATCTAAGAATGATGGGACCAACATCTTTCCATTTTTTTTCTTTAACAAAAAATGTTTTCACTCGTGCATCAAAATGTCTCCTTATGAAGTTATTTATTGGAGGATATTTAAAAAAACAATATATTCCGATGATGTTGGGGTACACAAATATCTAGGTCTAGAAATGGTTGAGGAAAAGGTGGAAAAGGTTATGACCATTTAGAATCATGTTATGGATAATCAGAGTCGAAAAAAATATCTATGTTGATAATCTTTGACGAGACTTAGATTTAGATGTCGGATTCACGATATTCGTCTACATATCTTCATGAATGAAAGTGGTCATATCTATGAATAAGGGAATTCTTATTCCAAGGTAAATAATCCCATTTAATATCCTTGATTTCATTTGAATGGTGGCATATCAACTAGAACTCCCAATAAAACTATCTGAAGTACATGATGTATTTCATTTTTCCCTATTTTGGATTGTCATACCATACCCATAACATGTACTAATTCCATATGTTGCACCATTGGATAATGAATTTTCCTATGAAGATAATCCTGTAAAAATTTTAGATCATATATAAAATTTTCTACGAAATAAGACAGTTCCCCTTGTAATTGTTTTGTGGAGAAACCAATAGATGGAAGATGAAATATTGTAATTACAGGAGGAAATAAACATAGGTAACATAATCTATTTTAGTGTGCTAAATGAAACAATTTCGGGAGATATATAAATGGAGAATTTTATAACATCCTTAAAAATTATAAATTAATTTCCCCATTAGATTTCATTAAATATATTATTATATAATATGGTTAGAGAAAACACACGAACTTATATTTCCTTGTGATATCAAATTATACAATAAAGTCCATTATGTACCATTATCATTGATAATATATCAACTATATACTTATCATGTATTTTTTATATAATTATGATTTTAACAATCCAATTGACATAGGAAAAAAATTTAAAGACCCAGAAATTTCAAGGAAAAATTCTTCTTAAATAATTTGGAATTTTACGAATCTGCAGTTTCCGACGACACTTGATTCCGAGGCCCGGTGTGCCTGGAATCAATTTCTGATATTTTTTCATGTACGTTTAGTAAACGTACATGAGGGTTTTTCTATCATTTTAACTGGTGCTCAGAATTGAAATCGAAGGGCACCGATGAACTCACAACACCGGTATTCTTTTAATGGGATTTTTACCACAGTTGCGTTTTATGTAGGTTGAAAGTTAATTTTTTTGGGGGATTATAATAAATTAAATAAAATTTTTATACACAATTTTATTTATAATTTGGGGTTATTTTCCTCCAAGAAGAAGTTAGGGGTGGGGCCCACACCCCACATAACCTCCCATGAGAGCATTTAGTGTGGTGGGGCCCACATGAACCCAAACCCTTTCACCTCCCCTCAACTACCATAACCTCCCCATTAACACCCCCCTTAATTAATTTGACAACTCCCCCTTTTTAATGTGAACTCTTCACCTCCCTCTCTCCCTAATTAATTTTCCAAAACCTTTTAATTAATTAATTGATCCAAAATTAATAAATTATTTTAAGTGTTTGAATTTTGAAAGAATTAAGCCTTTATTTTATATAGGTGGTGTTATTTTATTTTTGGTTTGGTTGGCGATTATGCTTTGGGGTGGCTTTGGAAAATAGAGAAAATTTTCTTCCAACAAAGAACTTGATTTCTCACCGATGAAGAACTCAAGGCCCACGACCATCATGTCCTTCATTCTTTTTCCTCTACATCTAGGAAGAAGACTCCGCCCTGAGGAACGACAACTACACTTCCTCCTCGGACACATCCTGATGTCAACGAATCGATATCATCATTTAATCCTCTTCCCGCGACACAGACAAACAATCATCGGAATTAAGGTAGGGGGTTTGCTTCAATTTTAGTTGAATAAAATTGTTCTTTGTTCTTCGCTGAAACCATGTTTTAACTTCAGCCATATGATACCACCTAACACGGAGGGCACGGGCCGAACAAACATGGCCTAACGACCCTCCATTGATCCTTGTTTTATTTCAATTGAGGTAGGGACAGAAGAGGCAGCATCGACTAGAGGAAGAGGCGGCCGTAAGCTGGCCATGGGGAGATGAACCACGACCCTCATCCGCAGGTCGCTTGGTCGAAGAAGAACCGGTCGGCAGAAAACGGCCGGGTTGGGGGATTGCGGCGCCTCTATGGCACCGTGCTGTGGAGAACCGCGGCCCGCGCTCCGTGGGCCGCTTCGTCGGTGAATCGGCTGGCTCGTCAGCCGGACAGGTTGAAGGTGGCCGTGACACCCACAGGTACCGCGTGGGAGAACCGCAGCCCGCCCATGCAGGCCGCTCACGTCGGGAAGAACGGCCAGCTTTGGTCGGCCAAATAGGAGTGGCAGCGCCGCTCGGCGCCGCCGAATCGGGATGTCGGGGAGTCACGTCCCCTCACCGGTCGGCCAGCTGGGCCGCGCCGCGGTGAGCTGTGGGACGGGTCGCGCCATGCAGGGCCAGGTCGCGCCACACTGAGTCGGGCCACTCCACACCGGGACATTCTGCGCCACGCAAGGCCGCGCCATGCCGGGCTGGGCCACACCCCGCCAGGACCTGCTTCACTGGGCCGGGCCGACCCTCAACCGGGTCAGACCCGCCGAACCAGGTCGGGCCGGTCCCATTTCACTTAAACAGGAATAGTATCAATATCGCGAGTCCAATTGACAAACCATCTACGGAACTAGGATTCTCATGATGAGGCAGTCCTTTTGCGATACTATAAGTGAGTTTTGGACGACTTTGGAAAAATGGCCGGGTTGGTTCGATACCGAAACCAACCGGGCCCTCGGAGCGGAAACACTTATAACTTTAGGACCGGACGTCCGATTAATGTGTCATCAACTATGTTGGTTTCCTTTTGATGAGACAGTTATTTTGGAATACTCCACTTGAGGTTAGGACATTGTAGGAGTACGGTCTGGTTGGTTTGAGCCTAAAAAAATGGGCCCCTAGAACGGAAATGTCAATAACCCTCAGACTGGGCCTCCGATTGATGCGTCATCTGTTGCGTTGAGACCCCTATGACGTGGCAGTTCTTTTGAGATACTTCCACGTGATATTTCATGACACTTGGAAGTATTGACCAGTAGCTCATGGAGGGGACTCTCCCAGTGATGAGTGAGCAGTTTGTAGAGACTTAGTAGCTGACTGGGACCTGATGATTGTTGATCGATCGACTCGGAGTGATTCGGATGGCCCAGTGTGGAGTGCTTGGTTGTAGCTGTAGACCCACGATGGAGGAGTGCTTGGTTGTAGTGGCAGACCCACGGTACTCGACAGAAGGAGTACCTCTGTAGGCTATAAGGGGGAGTGCTTGGTTGTAGAGGCATACCCATGGTGGAAAGCGCTTGGTTGTAGCAGCAGGCCCACAATAATCGAAAGGTATAGTAATTAAGCATTCCAAGGTTAGTGGGAAGCGCTTGGTTGTAGTGGCAGACCCACTGTACTCGACAGTGGTGAAGTTCTTCAGTATCCGTGGATTCAACATCGTGAATGAAAATCCTGGTTTGAGCTGAGTCAATGACCTTTGTGTTTTCCTGTTGAATGAGATGGGTTGCATGATAACTTTGGTATATGTATGAGAATATACCTAAGTAATGGTTATCCATTGAAATATTACATTGTGGTTTATTTTTGTTGGATTTTTTGATACCTAGAGGTTCTTGGGGTCCCTAATGAATATCGTTATACTCACCCCTGCACGGGCTATACCCGCATCTCGTTGTGTTGGAGGCAGACGATGGACAGCGCTGACCAAGGAAGAGTGTACGAGGACTGGCTGGTACTCGGAGGTGGACCTCATGATGAGACGGTATCTGGAGGAGATGGTCGGGCATGGAGCAAAGAGGAGGCTTTCTGTACCTACCGTTCAGGTAGGATCCATTGTGGATGATCCAGGAGCTGCTAGACACCATCCAGTTATTTGTCTTTTATTTTTACTTGTTTTTCCTTTCCTTGTACTTTACTGTTGGGATTGTATTTCTGGCCCCTTTACTTTCAGCATGTTTGTTGTACAGTTTTTACATAGTTTTTTCTTATGATTTTTCTCGTGTTGTGTGTGTTTATGATTTATAAAGGCAACGACTACCCATTTTTATGGAATTATGCCTTTGGTGCTAGTCTCCAGCCCCTGGACTATGGATGTCGGGAATTGGGTAGTCATGATACGGGCCCTGGGGGATGGGTCATCACAAATTGGTATCTAAGGAGTTGATTCTACCACATAACTTAGGACTCTGATATTTCTTTTCTCTGAAGCAATAGTGTTAAGGGTACTAAGTGTGGTTTTCAGTTCAGAGAGTCATATGTTGGTGTGGGCGGCCGACGTATCCATACACTAGGACCCTCACGTCTAACTACTGACTCAGTGCATGAAAACACTAATTGCGTGTGTGTTTTCAAAAAAAATTCCCTTAAGTCGGTTCAAAACAGGTCTTCTCACCAGGTATAGTCTTTTGATCGCGTCGCATCTGTTTCTTTCAAGATGCCTCCCCATGGATGTCCAGCTAGAGCCTTGAGAGTTGTAACACCCCAAGCTTCTATGGTATGTTTCTCTTTGAATAATGAGATGGCGTGTGTTGTATGCAACATCAAGTTCTAACACACCACAACCAATCAAACTAGCTTTTATGAATAGTCATACCTACTTTTTGAAATTTTATAAATTTTATCTCTCAAAATGGACTTCATTTTTGGATTTGGAGTATCGAATTTAGCCTAAGGTGAAATTTTGGTACTTCGGATAACTTTAATATTTTGATGAATAGTGAAAAGTACTAAATTTTAATTAAAAACAACTTTTTAATCAAAATAATTAATAGTGATAAATTATGAATTTGAGTGGTTTTAAAGTATATTTAGATTATATTTATACCATTTAATACAATGTTGGTCATTGGACATAATTTCACAATTAAACCGAACATAAACAAGTATAAATCTTTTGATAGTTATTATATCTTAAAAACACGCTTTTTGTTTTGACAGCGTGAATTAATTTTAAATTAATTTCTGCCACTTCTGTGTTTTGAATTTGGAAAAATTGATTCCATATTTGGAATCAGGATGTTCAAATTGTTTAAATAGTTAACTTTTATTTTTAGACATTTTGAATAATTACTTCGGTAAATATTTTATTTACCATGGTTAAAGGGTAAATCCGGTAAATAAGGGTTAAAAACTAATATTATAATTATAAAAAATTACCCTAAAACGTGTCCTAACCTTATTGGTTGATACATGTTCGACCATGGTCATCTTTGGGTCGATTTTGGGACCCCATGGTGCCACTTGTTAGTGATAGGGACACTTTATTTTAATTATGTTAAAATGAATACCAAAATGACATAAGCATATATCTTTTAGACAAAAATTTTTACATAGGGTTATATATGTTGTAATTTCGACTATAAATATTCATTAGAAAGCTAAAACGATTTCCTACAAAATGATATTTTATTTATAATTTTTAGACATTAAATAATATAATTTATTTATGACACAATGATGATGCAGTAAATACCATAATAGTGAAAAATTAAAATAATTGATATTATAAATACCCAAATAGATATAATTTGAGGATTTTAATGAATTAAACTAATTTTATAGGCTAATATGACATATTAGTATTTCTTTAATCGACCTTTTTTGAACTAATCATTCTGTTATGATTTTCACAAAAATCAATTATTGAATAGTGTCAAAATTGACATAAAAGAGTTTTTAAAACAATATTATATTATTAATTGATATTAAATTCCTAAAAAACTAAGGATCGTACAAGAGACTTATATCATGATATGTGTATCCTTAATGGAAAGATTGGGGGTCTCTTTGATGTTTATAGAAAGTTTATTAACCATATAATATAAAAATACAAAGAGACATTGTAAAAGTGAAACTAATTAACTAAGAGTTAATACTTAAAGATAATGTTAGTGTAATGACCCAAACCTTTCTAAATTCTATTGGTTGAGTGGTTTTCGACCTATCACCACCTTAAAATTTAAATAATCCACTTTGGAGCCATTAGAAACCGAATATGAATTTATTATAAAATAATATTTCTAGCTTTTCCAAAGGTGTCCCTCGCCCCTCTTATAAAAGGGCACTCTCCCTTCTCATTAACTCACAGCTTCAAAGCCTTCTGGTTCGGCCAAACTCTGCCCAAATACTCTCTAAACTTCCCTCACATAATCCTAGAGGCTTTCCTTTAGACAGAAATCCAACATAAGGAGCACTTTTGATCAAATCAAAAGGAAGAACCCAAAGAAGAGATAATGATTTCACCACCCTTTTCCAAGTTCCTTTCTTCTTCCACTTCTTATTTCTTTGTTATTACCATTATAAAATAATAACTCCAGTATATTATATATAATGTGGTGTTATTATAAATATTGTACAATCATATTCTGTATTCTATCTATCCTTTGAATAACATGTCACAATACGTGCGTATGTACGGCTTACCGTCTCCACGTCGTGGTGTAATTGTTATTCAATAAATTATTATTTGGATGGGTATAAAAATGATGTTTAATTAATATAAATAATAAATGTAACATGATAATGATTCTATATATATTATATACCATCCAATTATATATTATTTTAATATCAAAAGAATGATATTGTCGCTCGTGCGTACGTACGGACTACCGTCTCCATGAACGCGATGAGATTCATTCTCCATCGTATCCATTCAAGTATAATTCTCATTTGATGATTAATAATAGTATCTAAGGACTTTATATAATTCTGGATATGATTAAGATACAAACTATCCATGATAGACATGGCTTATGTAACAAAACATATAAAAGAAAATGAGTAAGTTAACACCCAAAACAACGATAATACTAAGATATTATTAACAAATCAATGTTAAAAGATCATATATGATATCATATTAATGTATATGATTCTTGTATAATTTAATAACAATTATTTCACCATTATACAGGAGTTTATCCTACCCCCAACCAAGGAAAAGTACAAGGTAAGGGTTAATTTCGCAATCTCTTCATTATCCAAGGTTGTTTATACGTAATAATCTACTGGGATCTCTTTATCATCCACATCCATGTTTCTTAAAAATGAATTTCAAAACATTTTTACTATTTAAAAGAATATGGGTTGAAGTCATTTATACCCTTGTTTGACTTTTTATAACAGTTTTATAAAGGAATCTTTCTGTCGTTTTCCAAACAAGGTGCTTTTTAACCTTTTCGACAGAATTAAGGTAAGAATGTTTTTTTAACTTATACGGTGGGTGCGGCTATTTTCGGCCGTTATAAAATCGTCGAATCTTCCCTTACAAGATTATAAGAATATTTTCAAGGAAAATGTTTTATTTTATAAATATATGACTCTTAAATGATTTCAGAATAGAGAGAGATATTTCTATAAAAAGAGTTATGATTTCATCTATGTCAACATCCTTTGATGGATTTTATGCTTATTTGATGTTGATTTATTATGATACAAAACTTCTATATTGTATTGATGGTTTTGTGATATGTTTGACAGTGAATGTGTTGTTTTTATACCATTCATGGTTTATGGTGAAAGTATTAACATTTCGTATGCTAGTTTTAATACAAATGTTTATGTTATGTTTAAACCTTTTCATATGGGAATGCATTGGACTTAATATGTGATGGGTGGAGCCCGCTATAGCTCTTCGATGCATCGGTAGGTCTCATGAGACAAACTAGTGTCTTGGAACAAGGCTTTGGAAAAATCTTATTTGTATTCTTGGCACGAGGCCTTTGCTATGTGGTTATGATAGTCTGGCATTATGCATTCCATCATTATAAAAGTGGTTATTGATATTGCATGTGATTATTCGATTAGTAGAATATCCATGTGAATAAGTAAATGGAATTATTTCATTTTATTTTTGCCATACTATGTTGAAGTTAAAGTTTAAAAGGATTTCGTTTTATTTATACATTTCTTTAAATGTTTATTCTTATTTATGAAAGTCTCCGGTATATTGTTATCCTTACTGGGCATTTGAGATCACCCCTTTTCTATGTTTCATTTTTCCCAGGATGTGAAGAAGTAAATTATGAATGACCTGTAAGGATATTATGAGGGGATAATAGTGTGGACTATGGAGATTATATATGTAACCTAAGAAGTAATATTGATCATTTCTTTGATGGGTTAAAACCATTTCTCCATAAAGCATTAGTCTCACAATTCTTCTCATCGTACGAAGACATTGTCTCATGTGCTATCAAGACATAGAAATAATTCTCAATGTCTTATGACTTTAAAGAAAAGCAAGAGAAGAAGAGATCTGCTGATCAATCTAGGAATGGAAATAAGGGGAAGAAGGGAAAGGTTGAATATTCATCATGTGGTAAATGTGGGAAGAAACACCCCGGTACTTGCTTGAAGGGAATGGGTGTTTGTTACAAGTGTGGCGAAAAAGGCCACCAAGCTCGTGATTGCAAAGGGAAGAAGGAAGCTACCTATGTTCAATGCTACAATTGCAGAAAGATGGGACATTATGCAGATGAATGTCCTAATAATCAGGGGAACTTACCTCAGAAAAGCCCAAGGGATCAAGGACAAGCTTTTTCTATCAGTACTACTAAGGTAGAAGCTCCAAAAGACGTGGTGGCAGGTAATTTAATGGTTTCCTCAAGTTTAGAAAATGCATTATTTGATTCTGGATCATCGCATTGTTTCATATCTTACCAATTTTCTAAGAAAATTAGATATTTCCAATTTGATTTAACAAGGGAGTTGTCAGTTAAAACACCTAAGGGAAGTATCATTGCAACAAAGTTTTGTGAATCAGTCCCCATTAGAGCACATAAATGTTCTTTATCTGCTGATCTCATCGTCATACCTATGATTGAGTTTGATATAATCCTCAGTATGGATTGGCTTTCAGATTATGATGCGAAGATTTATTGTAAGAAGAAGGAGGTTACGATTTTTGATGATGATGATAAGGAACACCTTATATTTAGAGAAAAATTGTCACCACCTAATTTTTATCTAGATCCACCCCCCAGTAGCTCAACTAAATTCAATTATTGGGGAGGAAGAGAGTGAAATGACTATGGGTGAGGAAAGGAATGTTCAAATAGAGTATGTACCTATTGTGAAAGAATATTTAGATGTATTTCTAGAAGATTTACATAGACATCCTCCAGAACGAGAAGTTGAGTTTTACATTGATTTAATTCCTGGATCAAGGCCTATATCGAAGACCCCTTATATAATGGCCACTGTGGAATTAGTTGAACTAAAGAAACAAATAGAGGAATTGAGTAATAAGGGTTTTATTCTCCCTAGTGTTTCTCCATGTGGAGCCCCTGTTCTTTTTAAAAAAAAGGAAAGATGGATCTATGAGGTTATGTATCGACTACAAGGAGATCAATGCTATAACAATAAAGAAAAAGTATCCCCTAACTTGCATTGATGATTTATTTGATGAACTGCATGGAGCTCAATACTTTTCAAAGATTGACCTTCGATCTGGATACCATCAGTTGTGTGTGAAGAAGGAAGACATTCTGAAGATAGCATTTCGAACCAGGTACGGGCATTACGAGTTTACTTAATGCCTTTTGGATTGACTAATGCACCCTCTGTATTCATGGATCTGATGAATACAGTTTCCAAGGATTATATCGATGAATTTTTTGTAGTATTTATTGATGATATCTTGGTTTACTCCAAAAGCTACGAAGATCATGAAAATCACTTGCGCATTATCCTAAAGACTCTGAGAAGACATGAATTATATGGGAAGTTTAGCAAATGTGAATTCTGGCTTCATGAGATTTCTTTGCTTGGCCATATTGTATCTAAAGATGGAATCTCTGTTGATCCTTCTAAGACCAAGTCAATCCAAGAATGGCCAGCACCTATGAATGTAACTGAGGTACGTAGTTTTATTGGTTTAGCAGGTTATTATCGACGTTTCGTCCAGAATTTTGCCTGATTGGCTAACCCATTAACGAAGCTCACACGTAAAGGGGTTAAATTTGTTTAGACAAAAGAGTGTGAAGAATGTTTCAAAGAACTGAAGAGAAGATTAGTCAATGCTCCTATATTGACTCTACCATTGGGGAATGATGGGTTCGTTATTTATAGTGATGCATCGAAGAAAGGACTTGGTTTTGTCCTCATGCAGAATGATTGGGTTATTGCCTATGCATCACGACAGTTGAAAATTCATGAGAAAAACTATCCTACTCATGATCTCGAGTTAGAAGCTGTGATCTTTGCTTTGAAGATATGGAGGTACTACCTCTATGGTGAAAAATGTGAGATTTATTCTGATCGCAAGAGTTTAACGTATATTTTCTCACAAAAAGAACTCAATATGAGGCAAAGGAGATGGCTTGAATTACTCAAGTATTATGATTGCACGATACACTACCACCCGGGGAAGGCAAACAAGGTGGAAGTTGCTTTGAGCAGAAAAGACCATGGATTTTTGAACAATATGAGAATTGAAAGGGATCCAATTTTTATAGATCTAGTGAAGAAGGACATGGGAATAACCAGGGAAGGTGAAACATCAATGATTTTTCAAATGGTTGACAAACCATCTTTTCTAGAAAGGATTAAGAGTTCTCAGACCGATGATGAAGAATTTCAAAAGAAGATTAAAGCTGTGAATGAGGGGTGATTGAGAGACTTTGTGTATGAAGAAGGAATTTTGAAATTTGGGAAGAGGCTTTGTGTTCCCAATATACCTGATCTAAAAAGGGAATTAATGGATGATGCTCATAGTTCCAATTTCTCTATACACCCTGGGAGCACCAAAATGTATAGTGATTTGAAGGAACATTATTGGTGGGACAACATGAAGAGGGAGATTTCTGATTTTGTGTCAAGATGTATGGTTTGTCAACAAGTGAAAGCTGGAAGGCAACAACTTGGAGGAGTCATGAAACCTCTTCCCATACCAGAGTGGAAATGGTACAATATTACTATGGACTTTGTCATGGGACTACCAAAGACTCCTAAAAGGAACGATGCAATATGGGTTATTGTTGATCGTCTTACCAAGTCATCACATTTTCTTGATAAAAGAGAAGATCTACCACTGGAAAGTCTAGAAAGAATATATATTAATAAAGTTGTGAGACTTCATGGAGTACCCCTATTGATTGTTTCAGATCGTGATCCCCATTTTACTTTAAGATTCTGGAAGAGTCTTCAGAAATCCCTAGATACTGAACTTCATTTGAGCACTGCCTACCACCCTCAAATAGATGGACAATCAGAATGAACTATTCAAACCTTAGAAGACATGTTGAGATCCTGCTCACTTTACTTTCAAGGTATGTGGGATGAATATTTACCACTGGTAGAATTTTCCTATAACAATAGCTTCCATTCGAGTATTCAGATGGAACCATATGAAGCATTATACGGAAAAAGATGTCGTACACCAACCTTTTGGGATGACGCTGGTGAAAGGAACTTGTAGGCCCAGAATTGGTGGAGGAAACGACGGAAAAGGTGAAGGTAATCCAAAATCACATCAAAGGAGCTCAAATTAGGCAGAAGAGCTATGCCGATAATCGATGGAAGGATTTGGAATTTCAAGTCGGTGATCATGTTTTCCTAAAGGTATATCCATGGAAGGGAGTCAAACGTTTTGGTAAGAAAGGTAAATTGAGTCACAGGTACATCGGACCTTTCGAAATTCTAGAACAAATTGGGGCTGTAGCTTACTGATTGGCAATGCCCCCAAGTCTCTCCACAGTTCACGATGTGTTCCACGTATCTCTATTGAGGAAATACATGCCTGACCCAATGCATGTACTCACCTATGAGGAATTAGAACTGGATCCCAATCTGTCTTATTGCGAAGAGTCTGTCAGGATTCTTGATATGAGAGAATAAGTACTGAGAAACCGGATGACGCGTCTGGTAAAAGTTTTGTGGAGAAACCATAAGATGGAAGAAGCAATGTGGAAACCCAAGGAACTTATGATGAAGAACCACCCAAGTCTTTTCATGCGGTAGTATTCTAGAAATTTCGAGGAAAAAATTATTTTAAGGATGGGAGAATGTAACACCCCAAGCTTCTACGGTACGTTTCTCTTTGAATAATGTGATAGCGTGTGTTGTACTCAACATCGAGTTCTAACACACTACATCCAATCAAACTAGATGTTATGAATAGTAATACCTACTTTTTGAAATTTTATAAGTTTTATCTATCAAAATGGACTTCATTTTTGGATTTTGAGTAACGAGTTTAGCCTACGGTAAAAGTTTGGTACATTTCGGATAACTTTAATATTTTGATGAATAGTGAAAATTACTAAAATTTAATTAAAAACAACTTTTTTAAAAAAAGATTAATAGTGATAAATTATGAATTTGAGTGGTTTTAAAGTATATTTAGAATATATTTTTACCATTTAATACAATGTCGTTCATTGGACATAATTTCACAATTAAACCGAACATAAACAAGTATCAATCTTTTGATAGTTATTATATCTTAAAAACATGCTTTTTGTTTTGACAGCGGGAATTAATTTTAAATTAATTTCTTACACTTCTGTATTTTGAATTTGGAAAAATGGATTCCATATTTGGAATCAGTATGTTAAAATTGCGTAAATAGGTACCTTTTATATTTATACATTTTGAATAATTACTTCGGTAAATATTTTATTTACCATGGTTAAAGGGTAAATCCGGTAAATAAGGGTTAAAAAATAATATTATAATAATAAATAGTTAGCCTAAAACGTGTCCTAACCTTATTGGTTGATAAATGTTAGACCATGGGCATCTTTGGGTCGATTTTGGGACCTCATGGTGCCACTTGTAAGTGATAGGGACACTTTATTTTAATTAAGTTAAAATGAATACAAAAATGACACAAGCATATATCTTTTAGAAAAACAATTTTTACATAAGGTTATATATGTTATATTTTCGACTATAAATATTCATTCGAAAGATATAATGATTTCCCACATAATTATACTTTATTTATAATTTTTATACATTAAATATTATAATTTATTTATGACACAATGATGATGCAGTAATTACCATAATAGTGAAACATTAAAATAATTGATATTATAAATACCCAAATAGATATAATTTGAGGATTTTAATGAATTAAACTAATTTACTAGGATATTATGACATATTAGTATTGATTTAATCGACTTTTTTTGAACTAATAATTCTGTTATTATTTTCACAAAAATCCATTATTCAATAGTGTCAAAATAGACATAAAATAGTTTTTAAAACAAATATTATATTATTAATTGATATTAAATTCTGAAAAATCTAAGATTTGGTCAAGAGACATATATATGATAGGTGTATAATTAATGGACCACTTTGGGGTCTCTTGGATGTTTATAGTATGTTTATTAACCATATAATATAAAAATACAAACCAACATTGTAAAAGTGAAACTAATTAACTAAGAGTTAATACTTAATGATAAGGTTAGTATAATGACCCATACCTGTCTAAATTATATTGGTTGAGTGGTTTTAGACCTATCCCCACCTTAAAATTTAAATAATACACTTTGGAGCCATTATATACCGAATATAAATTTATTATAAAATAATATTTATAGCTTTTCTAAAGGTGCCCCCCACCCCTCTTATAAAAAGGCACGCTCCCTTCTCATTAACTCACACCTTCAAAGCCATTTTGTTCGGACATCCTCTTCCAAAATACTCTCTCAACTTCCCTCACATCATCCTATAGGCCTTCCTTTAGTCATAAAGTCAACTTAAGGAGCTCTTTTGATCAAATCAAAAGGAATAACCGGAAGAAGAGGTAATGATTTCACCACCCCTTTACCATGTTCCATTCTTCTTCCACTTATTCTTTCTTTGTTATTACCATTATAAAATAATAAATCTAGTATCTTATATATAATTTGATGTTATTATAAATATGTTACAATCATATTCAGTATTCTATCCATCCTTTGAATAACATGTCACCATACGTGCGTACGTACGACTTACTATCTCCACGTCGTGGTGTAATTGTTATTCAATAAATTATTATTTGGATGGGTATAAAAATGATGTGTAATTCATGTAAATAATAAATTTAACAAGATAATTATTCTGTATATATGATATAACATCTAATTATATATTATTTTAATATCAAAAGAATGATATTGTCGCTCGTGCATACGTACGGACTACCGTCTCCATGAATGCGATGAGATTCATTCTACATCGTATCCATTCAAGTCTAATTCTCATTTGATGATTAATAATAGTATCTAAAGACTTGATATCATTCTGGATATGATTAATATAGAACCTATCCATGACAAAAATGGCTTACATAACAAAACATATAAAATAAAATGAGTAATTTTACACCCAAAACAACGATAATACTAAGATATTATTAACAAATCAATGTTAAAAGATCATATATGATATCATATTAATGTATATGGTTCTTGTATAATTTAATAATTATTATTTCACCATTATACATGAAGTTAACCTACCCCCAACCAAGGAAAATTACAAGGTAAGGGTTTATTTCGCAATCTCTTCATTATTCGAGGTTGTTTATACGTAATAATCTACTGGGATCTCTTTATCATCCACATCCATGTTTCTTAAAAATGTATTTCAAAAAAAATTACTATTTATAAGAATATGGGTTAAAGTCATTTATACCATTTTTTGACTTTTTATAAGAGTTTTATAAAGGAATCTTTCCGTCGTTTTCCAAACAAGGTTCTTTTTAACCTTTTCGACAGAATTAAGGTAAGAATGTTTTTTTAACTTATACGGCGAGTGCAGCTATTTTCCACCGTTATAAAATCATCAATTCTTCCCTTACAAGATTATAAGAATATTTTCATAGAAAATGTTTTATTTTATAAATATATGACTCTTAACTGAGTCAAAATAGATAGATATATTTCTATAAAAAGAGTTTTGATTTCATCTATGTCAACATCCTTTGATGGATTTTACGTTTATTTGAAGTTGATTAATTATGATACAAAACTTCTATATTGTATTGAAGGTTTTGTGATATGTTTGACTATGAATGTTCTATTTTTATACCATTCATGGTTTATGGTGAAAGTATTGACATTTCTTATGCTAGTTTTAATACGAATGTTTATGTTATGTTTAAACCTTTTCATATAGGAATGCATTGGACTTAATATGTGACGGGTGGAGCCCGCTATAGCTCCTAGATGCATCGGTAGGTCTCATGAGACAAACTAGTGTCTTGTCATAAGGCCTTGGCAAAATATTATTTGTATTCTTGGCACGAGGCCTTGGCTGTGTGGTTATGATAGTCTAGCATTATGCATTCCATCATTATGAAAGTGGTTATTGATATTGCTTGTGATTATTCGATTAGTAGAATATCCATGTGAATAAGTAAAGAGAATTATTTCATTTTATTTTGGACATACTATGTTTAAGTTCAAGTTTAAAAGGCTTTTGTTTTAGTTATACATTTCCTTAAATGTTTATTCTTATTTATGAAAGTTTTTGCTATATTGTTATCCTTACTGGGCATTTGAGCTCACCCCTTTTCTATGTTTTATTTTTCCTAGGATGTGAAGAAGTAAATAATGAATGACCTGTAGGGATATTGTGAGGGGATAATAGTGTGGACTATGGAGACAATATGTTGTTGTAGTAGTTTTTCAATTTATGATGTAATGTAAAACTTTATGAATATATCTAGTGTTTCCAAGGCTACTAAACCAATCGATCTTTTGAGATTTTATCTTTCTTGTGATCATGCCAATGTTATGTAATAATGCACCGACTATGGGTAACTGGGGTCGGGGCGTTACAGAGTTGTATATACTAAAAGCCACCGAGAGACAAGGCCTCTGTACAAGGCCCTCTACTAGTTGAGGCACCAGTGGTACCACTTTCCGTTGGGCCACCGAAGCCACCAGACCTAGTAGCAGGCAATGCAGGCCGCTTGAGCATGTTGAATGAGTTCCAGTGCCAGAGGCCACCCAGGTTCAGGGGAGAGATGGACCCGAAGGTAGATGAGGATTGTATAGAGGCTGTGGTGAAATTGTTTAGACTGGTAGGGACACCGGCCTACTTCATGGTGATCCTTGCTGCTAGCCTCCTTCAGGCAGCAACAGGAAGATGGTGAAGCATTATTCTCCAGATGCCTTACGAGGCTTCACTTTTATGGGTATACTTCGAGAGCATGTTCCAGGCATAGATTGTACCAGCCACCCTTCGATTGGTGCGTAAACATGAGCTACCGCATCTACAACAGGGTAGCATGACGGTGGAGCAGTACTCAGTGAAGTTCCCCGACCTCCCGCGCCACTCCATTGATATGGTACGGGACCTGTTCTTCAGGGCCCAGACCTTTGAGCAGGGACTGAGGTGGGAGATTAGAGCTTTAGTTATCTCCCACAGCATCCCAGCGCATATGGGGGAGTTGGAGAGAGACCTCCTAGTGGATAATTTCCTTGTTGATCAATATACTGCAGTGGGACCCACTTCTAGTCGACATGTAGTAGAGTCTTCTCCAGTTGGCAGTAGACAGATGAACATGTGTCTAAGAGGACCAGAACCATAGGTGATCGACTACATGACTCAGGATCGGTTGTGTGGAGCACCCAAAGGGGAGAAAGAACCAGGAATACCAGGATCAAACACTGTTACTCCTGTGGCGGTCTTGGTCACATGGAAAATGACTGTCCACCCCGTTGTACAGATGATCAGCAGATAGATGAACGACCTCCCAGGAAGAAGCATAGGTTTTATTGAGATGGTCTACAGGGTGAAGGAGGACATGGCAGGGGAGATAGCCATGCAATTGGTGGTGGACGACACTTTGAGGTGTTTCCACCACCCCCACCAGGAGGTGCACCCTGACCACAGGGAATGGGTGGATAGGGGAGAGCACCACTTCAGGCAGCTGAAGCATATGACCATGGAGCTCAGGAAGCAGGTGGAAAAATGTGGGAGTATTACTAGGCAGAGGGGACTTTGTTCATGATGATTCTAGATTCATTGATGTCGTTGTTTGTGGTTGCTTTGTGTCTTGTACTTTGAGCTCTAGTAATAAAAGACAGTTTTCATTGTGATGTTTTCTTTCCTGCCTTTCAGGTGGTTAATACTAAGAGGTACCAGTTAAAACTGTTGACTTGACCCTCACATTCAAGACTCCAACTAGAGGAGACAAAGTGACCGCACACTGATGCCGATAGTGTGACTCAACCCTTGGAGGCGAGATTAATGGTTGGATCTCTTAGTAGTAGCGTCAAAGCCTTACGACGTTGTCCATGGCTTGAATTAGTACCGTTCATGTTAGGATTTACTTTATTAGGAAAATGACGTGGTTCATTCATGGGATGAGACCGGATTTTCCTTTTCGGTGAAGGAGATATATTACAACTATTGTCAGACGTAAGCGAAAAAAGGGTGTAGTATAATTCGTTACAAATGGCTAGTCACACCCATAGTTTATTCAACGAATGGTTTACGGTTTAACCTAATCTAAAAAGTCTCAGCTGTGTCTTCTCATAGAAGGAGCTGTACCTGAAACGGTGACATTGACTTGAGTTTCTCCGGGACTATGACATGGAGATAGTCTATACTCTTGGGAAGGGGAACGTTGTAGTAGATTCTTTTAGTAGGAGATCGAGATTTCAGCGGCAAGGAGAGGCGAAAGAGTAGCTGGCCGCGTTGTAGATATCCTTTGTGGATAGAGATGAAGCATCCTTTCTACAGTCCCACACTTTCACTCCTCTACTACCTCAACAAGTTAGAGATAGTGCAGGCTACGACGGAGAAGGTGCGGATCATCCCTGAGTGGATGAAGACTGCACGGAGCAGACAGAAGTCCTATGCTGATAGGAGACGGAGAGCACTAGAGTTAGAGTATGGCGATCACGTTTTCCTACGGGTCTCACCTCGATGAGGTTTACGGAGATTTGGCTGGGGTGGAAAGTTATCTCCATGATTCGTCAGACCTTTCCAGGTCCTCAGTACAGTAGGCAAGGTGGATTACCGCTTGGCCCTTCCACTTTAGTTACACCGGGTGCATGACGTCTTCCATATATCTTAGCTGAGGAGAGATGTGAACGACTCATCCCATGTCATCAACCGTGGGGAGCTGGACGTCAATGATGGGGAAAAATTCATGGAGGTCCCAGTGGAAATCGAGGATCGATAAGAACGGGTCCTACGTGGATGGTCGATACTACTGGTGCGCATTCCCTCACAGCACGAGAACCTCCAGGAGATCACAAGGGAGCGGGAGGCTCAGATGCGTGTTCAATACCCCTTTTGTTTCCCTAGTGTGTGTTGTAGCTTTACGGGGATGTAAAGCCCTGGTGTGGGGGTAATGTAAAGACCCATAAATTTCACGAAATTACTTTTCTTAAATACTTTTGAATTTTACGAGTCTGTGGTTTCTGACGGCACTTGATTTAGAGGCCCAGTGTGCCCGAAATCAATTTCTGATGTGTTGTTCAGGTACATTCAGTAAATGTATGTGCGGGTTTTTCTATCTTTTGAACTTGTGCTCGAAATTGAAATCTGATGGCACTGATGAACTCGCAGCACTGGTATTCTCTTAAGGGGACCTTTACCGCAAATGCGTTTTATGCGGGTTGAAAGTTAATTTTTTTGGGGGATTATAATAAATTAAATAAAATTGTTGTACCCAATTTTATTTATAATTGGTGGTTATTTTACTCTAAGAGGAAGTTAGGTGTGGTGTCTACACCCCACATAACCTACCATGAGAGGATTTAGTGTGGTGTGGCCCACACGAACCCAAAACCTTTCACCTCCCCTCAACTCCCTTAAATTGCCCATTAACACCCCCCTTAATTAATTTGAAACTCCTCCTTTTTAATGTGATCTCTTCACCTACCTCTCCCACAATAAATTTTCCAAAACCTATTAATTAATTAATTGATCTACAATTAATTAATTAATTTAGTTGTTTGTTTTTCGAAAGCTTTAATCCAATATTTTATATAGGTGGTTTGATTTTATTTTTGGTTTGGTTGGTGATTATGCTTTGGGGTGGGTTTGGAAAATAGAGATAACTTTCTTCCAACAAATAACTTTATTTCTCACTAAAGAAGAACTCAAGGCCCGTGACTATCATCTTCTTCATTCTTCTTCCTCCACGTCAAGGAATAAGACTCCACTGTGAGAAACGACGACTACGCTTTCTCCTCGGACGAATCACGATGTCAACGAATTGACGTCATATTTGAATCCTATTCCCATGACACGGACAACCGAGCAATGATATCAAGGTAGGGGTTTCCTTAAATTTTAATTGAATAAAATTGTTCTATGTTCTTTGTTGAAACCATGTTTTATCTTCTTCCATATGATACCACCTAACACAGAGGGCGCAGGCCGAACCAACACAGCCTGACGACCCTCCATTGATCCTTGTTTTATTTCGATGGAGGCGGTGACGGAATAGGGGGTGGTGACCGGAGGAAGTGGCGGCCGTATGCTGGCTATGGGGAGAAGAACTGCTGCCCGTATCCACAGGCCGCTCGGCTGAAGAAGAACCGGCTGGTCAAAGCCGGTCGGGCTGGAGGACCGCGGCGCCTCTAAGGCGCCGCGCTGCGGAGAACTTCGGCCCACGCTCCGCATGCCACTTCGGCGGCGAACCGGCCCGCTCGTCAGCCGGCTGGGTTGAAGGTTGTTGGGGCACCTGCAGGTTCCACACGGGAGAATCGCGGGCCGCTCACGCCAGGAAGACCGGCCGGATTCAGCTGGCCGGATAGGAGGGGCGGCGCAACTCAGCGCAGCGGGTTCAGGAAACCATAGGGCCGCGCCCCTGGCACCACTCAGCCAGTCGGGCCGAGCCGTGGGCTGGGTCACGCCCCACCGAGCCACGCCGCGCCACACTGGTCCTAGTGGTGACCTGTCGGGCCGGGCCACGCTCGGCCGGGGAGGGTCACATCCCACCGGGCCGGGCTGCACTTCACCAGGTCGAGTTGGTCCTGCTTCACTTATACAAGAATAACATCAAGACCACACGTACGATCGACACACCGTCTATAGCATTGGGATTCTCATGATGAGGTTGTCCTGTTTCGATACTGTATGTGATTTTTGGACATCTTTGCAAAAATTGCGGAGTAGGTTTGAAACCGAAACCAACCAGTCCCTCAGAGCGGAAACGCTTATAACTTAAGGAAAGAACATCTGATTGACGTGTCTTCAACTATGTTGGTTTCCTTTTGATGATACGTTTCATTTGGTATACTCCACATGAGGTTCAGACATTGTAGGAGCACGATCGGGTTGGTTTAAGACTAAAAACCAATCGGGCCCCTAGAATGAAAATGACAATAACCCTCAGACTGGGCGTATGATTGACGCACCGTGTGTTGCGTTGAGACCCCTATGACATGGCAGTTCTTTTTGGATACTTACACGTGAGATTTCATGACACTTGGAAGTATCGACCAGTAGCTCGTGGAGCAGACCCTCCTGGTGATGAGTGAGCAGTTTGCAGAGACCAACTAGCTGGCTGAGACCTGACGACTGGTGATTGATCGACTAGGAGTGATTCGGATGGCCCATTGGGGAGCGCTTGGTTGTAGCAGCAGACCCATGGATGAGGATCACTTGGTTGTAGCGGAAGATCCATGGTACTCGACAGAATGAGTACCTATGTAGGCTACGAGGGGGAGCTCTTGGTTGTAGCAGCAGACCCATGGTGGGAAGCGCTTGGTTGTAGCAGAAGGCCCACAGTACTCGACAGGTGGAGTACTTCAGCAGTCCATGTTTAGTGGGAAGTGCTCAGTTGTAGCAGCAGGACCACTGTACTCGATAGAGGAGGAGTTCTCTAGTAGACGTGGTTTCAACATCGTGAATGAAAATCCTGATTTGAGCTGAGTCAATGACCTTTGTGTTTTCATCTTGATTGAGATGGGTTAGTTGATAAATTAGGTATCCGTAAGGTCACATACCTAAGTAATGGCTATCCATTGAAATCTTACTTTGTGGTTTATCTTCGTTGGATTTTGTGAGACCTTCAGGGTCTTGGGGTCCCTACACATTGTTGTTATACTCACCCCTTCATGGGTTATGCTCGCACCTCATTGTGTTGGATTCAGACTACGGACAACGCTAACTGAGGCAGAGTGTAAGAGGATTGGACGGTACCTGGAGGTGAAACTCACAACGAGAAGGTATCTAGAGGAGACGGTCGGGCATGGAACACTGAGGAGGATTTCTGTATCTACCCTTCAGGTAGGATCCAAGGTGGATGATCCAGGAGCTACTAGAAACCATACAGCCGTTTCTCTTTTAGGTGTACCCATTTGTCCTTTCCTTGTACTTTACTGTTGGGATTGTATTTCCATCCCCTTTACTTTCAGCATGCTAGTTGAACAGTTTTTACTTTGTGTTTGATTCCTCTTGTTCTCTGGTTGTGTGTGTTTATGATTTATAAAGGCAACGCCTTCCCAATTTTAGGGAATTACGCCTTTGGTTCTAGTCGCCAGCCCCTGGCCTATAGAAGGGGTGCTTGGGATAGTCACGATACAGACCCTAGGAGACGGGTTGTAACAAAAAAATTGATAGCCTTAGCCGAGAGGATTATGCCCTATGAATCCCATTAATTAGTGCTTATGAGGGATATAAACTTTATAGGATTTTACCTTAACCTAGCCTAATCTAAGATCCAATAACATATGCCTGTTAGAAACTATTTATTGGAGAAGGTCTAGCTCATCAAGATCACGGCCCAAACCACGTTCATTGGACCACCCAATGAATGTCCCACCATCACACACCGTACTCTTATATAGTATTATGGGGTATTAAAGGGATTTGTATCAAGACCCTATAAATTTGAATATATACATTTATTATTATTTTATAATGAAAACATTTTCATCGTATTATTATTTCATTGTAAATAATTTTTAATTGGATTTAATGAAGCACAAATTTTATTTTTGGTTAATATTAAATTTCGAATATAGAATTTATGAATTAATGGATTTTGGAAATAAATAATATTTCAATAGAGTAATTATTAAAGTTAAATAATGGGTATTAAATTTAAATGGTCTAATAATTTTTTTGATTCAAATATTATTTTAACAATGGTTTGAAAAACTGTTATTTATCAGAAACCAGTCATTTTTAATAAGTGTCATTTATTATTTTAATATTTATAATTATAATATATATAGAATTATTTAGATAAAATGAATATTATTTTTTTAATCATTACATTGATATTATCCAATGGTGTATTTTCATATTTTTTAGAGAGGATCAAATTTTCATGTAAAAATTAAATACCATTTAAATATACATTGAGTATTATGACATCACAATGCCCAAAAATTATGTGAAATAAATAAAATGAAATATATCCAAGACAAATATATTTTAAAAATATATAATAATGTCATTTGATGATATTTGATTTATTTTTTAAATCCCTTATGAATCCTCTAATAAATTTCATATATTTTAAGGTTGTAAAATCATTTCATTAGAAGTATGACTCACCTTCACATATGAAATTGAATTATTTTATTATTCTAGGCCCTATCACATATAAAATAATTTAAAACACTTCCATTTTGTATAAACCATGGTAAAAACCATGGGATAGTTAGTGGTATCTGTTATTTTATAATGTACTATCCAGAACCAAAATAATAATTAAATATCCCGATTTTCTTATATAAACCCATCCAAGATCCCATTTTACTTCACTAAAACTCCATGATACTTGAAACAACTCTTCAATCCACCCCATATGGTCCTCTTATGGCGTCCCAATATTTCATGAAGACTTTATCAAGCCTACAGAGCCACACCTTCAGGTAAGGGATCATATGCCCTCTTCTTTCATTAAGCACTGAATTTATGTTATGTATTTTATTTTCAATTTTCATATTTTTTTTGATATGTTCTTATATATCCCCCTTACTACAAATTATATTTATAAATGATTATATACCATTTCACTTCTATTTTTTGCTCTTGTGTGCCATTATGTACACATGTTAAAGTGAAAAATTCTAATAAAGAATCATTATTTTCTGTTAATTTTTTTGTTTCTACAATATTGTATTCCATTGAAATCCAATTACACTAGATATTACATTTATTTATATGTCCCTATTTCTTTCAATGTTCTGATTAAATGATAAGATACCTATTTCTCTCTCATGAGTCATTTTTTTAATTTTTTGTTGACAACATTATACTACTAAAATTTCACCACGAGTTTTGATTCCAAAATAATTACGTAGTAAATAACATACCCATTTTTTAAACAATGTTATTATCCTTTTGGAATATACAATAATTTATTAGTGATTTACATGAATGTGTTCCATGTTCTATGATCGTGCAATAAAATTTTATGATGACAGAATCCATGTCCCGTGTTCTATGTGGCACACTTAAGCATTAGTATGAAATGAATTTGATGGGTATGCCCAGATAACAATCCAACACATTGGTTAATGTTTAGTATTATGATACTACTTGCTGGGAAATGGATTAAACAGAATTCCTTTATGGGAAATTTTCCACTATGACATCTTGGTGGGATTACACATTTAATAAGTTTATAATTTCATGTTTTATATTGTTTCCATATTACCCAAGTTATGATTGTCATTTTATATTAGGTATCCTTGTTAAATTTTTTGATTCATACTATTTTATACTTTATTAATATACATATTTTAACCATTTATTATCCTCTTCATGTTATTACAGGTTTATTCTCGTATAATTTTTTATATCTCGCACTATTCTTTGCTATGTTCATAGGTTATCGCATGCAGTTTTATGTTTGAAAGAGTATTTTGAGAATTTTAAATAATTTACTTATATAGATTTTGTATTCTCAAATTTATTTTCTCATGTTATGTACCTAATTCCAAAATACACCTAGCTTCTTGATCATTTGAATTTTATTAAGTGAAGTATTATGTAATAAAAAAAGTTTTAATGTAAAAAATAAGGGTTGTTATAATCACAACATGGTGAATCCTATATATTACATCTAGAAATTTGTTTTATCTTCTAGGATGAGAATTAATTGAATCAAAATGTTATTTAATATGTAATAAAAATATATTTTGTCTCATGTTCAATCCATTTGTGTGAAAATATACTTGAAAATTTTGTTGTTTATTTATATATCACATTTTTCCCCATAATGATTGGTCATCCAAGTCTCAGCGAAAAAACATCAACAATCAGCTCTATGACATGGATGGTATAATTATCCTCACGAGGATTAAGTTATCATGATGCATAAGCAATCGCCTCTTTATTTTTCATGAGGAAACCCACAATCCCATTTAGATATGGATCATAAAAAATAAGGATTCCTTCTCGGTTCATTGGTAGATCTAACATGACTGGAGTAAAAAATCTCTTCTTTAGCTCCAGGAAACATTCTTCACACATCTTTTCCAAATAAAATTCACCAATTTTCTAGTTAACTTGGTTAGTGGATGATAATTTTTTGAATATTTTTTCACAATCCTCTTAAAATATCATGCTAAAATAAGGAAAATATGAATTTTAGAAACTTTTGTAGGATGAGACATGTCCTTTGAAACCTTTATCTTCTGATAGTTCATCTAAGACACCTTCATTGGTTACATTTTTCATTAAGAAAAAAACTTATTGTAATTGAAATTCAAATTTTATGATCTTTACAAATATCCTATCCTTCCATGGTGTTTTAAATATAACCCTTAAATAATATTCAAATTAATTTTTTATTTTAGAATATATCAGAATATCATCAATAAATACTACCACAATGATATCGAAGTAGTCCTTAAAGACAGTAGGCATGATATCCCTAAATATAGTAGGTGTATTACTGAAGATGAATAGAATACCAAAAATCCAAAATTTAATATCTTAATCCAAAGGTAGCCTTTCCAATATCATATTTCTTAAACCAAAATTTATGATAAATAGATCAAAGATCAATCATGTGGAATAATTAAAACCCACAAAGAAAGTCAACTAATTCATCAACCCTTATAAGAGGGAACTTTTTAATCATTGTGATCCTAGTAATTTCTCTATAATCAGAAAATAAACACATTGATCAATACTTCTCCACATATTTAATTATTTCTCCCCATGGAGACACACATGTTGATCTAAAATTGTTCTCCAAAATATCACATAGTTGTTTCTTTAATTCCTCCAGCTCCACTTCATCCATTCTATTTGGGATATTTGATATCGGCTTTAAACCAGTAATGAATTCAATGGGGAACTCTATATCTTATTTGGTTGTAGGTCCCTGAATGTCGTTATGGAATACATTAATGAATTAAAAAACTAATGGGGACACATTCTATACTTATGCATTCATTTACTTCTTCATCAACACCAATTATCTCTATAAAAAAGCTATGTAATGAGTATCTAGATAAGGGTCAGGTGACAATATTTCTTCTTTTAAATCTAAATTACAATTTAAATTCAATATTATTGAGATTTACATTCTAAATTAGTTTATCTTAGAAAAATATTTTAGAGTAAATCCATCCCTAGTATAATTTAAAATTCCTATATGGGAATGAATAATCGCTTTATGATGAGATTATTATGAAAAAAGTTAATAAAATATTTTATATAAATCTTGGATTCTTGGATAATACCTTCAAGATCCCTACCTAAAAGTATACTTCTAGAATTTGAGTGATGTATTCTATAATCTTTGAAATCTTAGAGGAAGTAAATAAAGGCGTAAAACCAGAATCATACAATGTATATTTTATTCTTGAAAGAACAATAAGAGTACCTTCTACCATATCATTTTGCACTTAAAATTAATCCATGATGATAAAAATGAACGACCATGATCACCTAACCTATGTTGAGTTTTATGGTTAGTACCATCTAAGAGCATAAAATTTGGGCACTGATTGGAAAAGTGGCCAAGATGTGTACACATGAATCATAGGACCCTTGGATGGTCATGCACCATCATCCCATTTTCAATAGTATTTTGATGACAAGGCTTCATCTGACTATGATAATTCAGAACAATATGGTCATCTCTTCAACATATGTTTCATTTCTCACTGATGAGCAGGAATTTCTCCAAATACTTCCTCCCATATTTGATTAATGGGGGAAGTTTCACTTTCTATTCGTCCCTTCCAAGATCAAACATCCTTACTATGTTTTTATCATTATATCTATTATTTTTGTTCGATCTATGGGACCATTTCGCCTCTCCGAGCACTAGACTAACCATCTCATAACATCACATTATCTCCTCATAGTTATCATAGTCTTGATAGGATACATATTTCCATCGATGGTGGCTTAGTCAACCAATAAATCTATCAAATATTACATTAGGATAGATGATAATGCTATAGGTATAGTGGGAATTTTTTTATAATTCATCTCATTGATTCCCATAGATTTATTTTTCTGGTGCTTCAGATCTGGTAATTATTTCATCATTTTTATTCACATAGAACATGGGAAATATTTTTCAAAAAAGGACACCCTAAAAACATCCAACACCATAGAATCATTATCCCTTCTTTTATGTGTGTTTTTATCATGTTTCCACACCTAATAAGGTTCACTATCTATATGGTACACAACCAGGGGGGACATTCTCTTACTACAAACAATATATTATAAAAATGACCAATTCTCTGGATCTTATTCATTATTCATCAATCAATGTGTTTGTAGATCCAAAAAAATCAATTGTTTTTTATGCATAAAGGACTAAATATAAATATTTATCTTTGAGTTGAATCTATTCTCTCAATTTGAATCATGTTATTGCTTATAAGTCTAACCAATAGAATCACCATTCTATGAAATTGTTTTTACATTAGCTACCTCTGGAGTACAATCATCACATCATCTATTGTTCTCAACATTTATGTAGATCCTCATATTTATATACCTTTTCTAAAATTAGGATACCTTAGTGATAAATATGATTATATTAATAATCATACTATGATAAATTAGTTTTTTATCTTAAAACATCATATATATAAAATTTATTCATCAAACACTATTATATTTTCTATAATTCTATCATAATGTTAAAAAAAATATTGTGATTAACAAATCATATCCCCAAAGAGTGTCTAACTATTAGTATATAAATTCCCATTGTAGTGGTCTTGTCCCTGTTTGAGTCTATCCTAATGCAGTTTTTTATGTTTACCCCAAGATACATCTCTCCCTAAGACAGATCTTCTATTTTGTATTGAGAAAGAGATTTATTGGCTCCAAAACCACTATTTTAATACTTCATCCAAATAAAAGGATGTTTTCCTGTATTTTTAAATTATTTTAAGGTTATTCCTAATGTTTTCAAATCCTAATTTAAATAAAATAACTAATCTTTCATTTGATACCAACTACAGAATATGGCCTTTTATGTCTTAAAACATTCATTACATTCTACAGTATCTAAGATATTTTAATATTTTGTACCTTTGTAAACAACATATATAATAAGTGAAAACATAAAACCGTCACTTAAACAAATTTTAAGGATTCATAAAAAGTTAATAAGAATATAATTTAGTACATATCATAATATTGGAATATATATCAATGTAAAGGTTGATCATAGGGTCTGATAAGGTAATAAAAGTGAAACCATTTACTTGTGATCATGGAAAAAATCAATAACTACATGAGTAATATCATTATGGAATGAAAAAAAATATTATGATTCGTATCAAAAATAATATAACCTGAATCATAACATGTAAATTTGTGTACAACATATATTGTATAAAGTTTTAAGAATATAATCACTATTTGTCAATGAGGTGTCTCAAAAATTACAAAAATAATTCACCAAAATATCGTAAAACAAGTCATCTCTAAAGAATAAATTTTAAACCAAATATATTAGATATATATAAGGAAATTATCATAATATGTATTAATTTAATTTAATCCACATATTTTATAATCAAACCTTCCATAAATAACCTATGGAGAATAAAAGAAATGGGTTTCATTTTAAAATCATTTCATTTCCTAAAGTGCGTAACAACATGATCATTATTTTCATTTAAACCCATAGAAAAATAATTTGAGTTTAATTTATGTTAGTAAAAAATCTATTGAATAATTTTAAAATCTATTTCAATACCCTTGTAAAATAAGGAGGATTGGGTCTTCATAAAAATAAAATAAAAGGGAATTTCTAGAGGATAATAGAGAAATATTTAGATGTAAAATCAGCAACATAACTCCTTTAAAAGGAGTTTTAGAAAAGTGTAAAAATAAAGGATAGGGTATATAATTATAAAAGACTCAAAATATATTAAAGGTATATATTAAATTTTATAGAAGGATTTAATTTTTATATTTGAATGATGTATGATGTTAAAGGGGGGATTGAATGGAAATGAGAATATGAGATTTCCCTTATCTTATAAGTAACTTTGACGAAATGATGATAGGGAAATTTCTGGATTTAAGACACCATTTAAAGTAAAACTATTATAGAATCATGTATTATTAAATTTGTGTGAAGGGAAATTGAGAAATGGGTTGGAATTTATTGAAAAAGTGGGGGATTTGTTTATTAATTTCTAACTACAGGCCTTAGACACATTGGAAGTGGTAAATGAAAATCCATTGGATTTTCCATGGTAAATGACCAATATATTGGACAAATGGGACTCATTAAATGTTTATTTCATCCAAAATAGTTGAAAACAATTTTATATTTCTTATTTTGTAATAAAATTTATTTTTTCTCAAAATAATAATTTTAATGTTAGTTTTTCCATTTTTGAATTTGGGTAATAAATTATATATTTGGTGATTTTTAAAATATATTAAAATATGTTTAATTTATAAATTAATATATTTTATTTATAATATTGTTTTAATTTAGTTATTAAATAACTTTTAGATAATTATGGTGTAATTAAAACCCCAAAAAAATCAAACTGTATTTTTTCTATTCACAAAACAAATAATGTATTTTAGAAATTTCGATAAATGAACCATATCCTAATTTTGACATGATATTTGAATTAATTATTTTTCATTTATCACAATAGTTCTATGAATATTATAATTTCAGATTTTAAGTATAAAAATCATTATTAATTAAAAATAAAATCTTATTGAAAATGCATAGTACAATTTCATAGAATTGAAAAAATTAAAATTATTTTATCAATTAGTTTTGAATAATAGTTTTCTAAGAAATCAATTTAATTTAAATAATAAATATTTATAATACCTTAGTTTATAATAATAATAATAATAATAATAATAATTTATTTTTAGTAATGTACAATTTCAGACTGAGAAATAAAATTATCCAAATCAATCATAATTTTATAAATAAAAATTATTATCAAAATTTAAATGAGGAAATGACCTGTTTATTTATACAATAGAATTAAAATTTATGTAAATAGGGAATAAAAACGTAACCACTTATGAAACCATTATTCACCCTAAGATTTTGTTCTGCAATGGTGTCAGTTTTCTAGGGTGCCTCAGTTAACATTGAGTTTATGGTAGTATTTAAGGACTTTAACTTCTCGTATAGTAAATATTGTTCAAGATACACTTATTAATGTTCTAAATGTGGTTGTTCAATGTATAACCCCAATTAAGATACCTCCAATTCTTTTTATGAAATATGAGATTCAAATGGATCGACTATACTAGTTGAGCTGAACAAAACTTCTTTCTATAACAATTATGCTTTGTCAAATTTTACATATAAACACTAATTATAATGTTAATATTATTATCAAGTGTATGGTTCCCAATAGTTATAATTGAACAACCATCATAAAAAGATAAAAACTAGAAAGTCACCTTTTCCTTTATGCTCACCTCATTATTAATGGGATGTAGTTCTATTGTGTATAAAATAATATAACACACATTTTTAGGAACCTAATATCATTGAAGATGTCTAGGTTGTTAACCCATAAATCAGAATCATTATATTGTGGGTGAATAATTATATTGGTCATTATTTCCCATCTTTTCATTGGTTTTATGTTATTGTTCTTATAAAATCAATATCATAATTATCAGAACTCCTATAATTGAAGAAACATCACATACATTTCTAGAAATTAACAATATGATTCTACAATAACCAATCCTTTTACATATAATATTAATTATTTTTAACCTAAAATTCTAATAATTACAACCTAGTGATTTTAAGGATAGAAATTACTGGATGAATATGTACACAAAAAATTAAATTAAATAAAACAAAAAATAACTTGTTTACTCACCATAGTGAGATACTAATTCTCTTGGTCCTTTTAAAAATTCATAGGATAACCTGGGGAACACATAAAAGAAACGGTTGATATATAAATCATAATAAGGGATAAATCATAAAAATGAGAAATAACATGGTATCATAAATTATATGCCTCGGGAATAATGACATAAGAAAATAACATGAAGAACATTGCCACAACCCTTCCTCGGGGACCGTGCCATAACTACCCCAAGCCCACCTTCCATAGGCCAGGGGCTGGCGACTAGCACCAAAGGCGTAGATCCCTAAGCTGGGAAGGAATTTTCTTTATAAAAGTAAACAAACACAACAGAGTATGCAACATGAAGTAATCACTAAGTAAAACTAAATACAAAAGAGTGTGTTGGAAAGTAAATGGTCCAGTATACAAACCCCACTGAACAACAAGTACAAGTAAAGGGAAAAACAACTGAAAGTAAAGAGCAGATCATGTATCATACTCTGAGGATTCCTAAATGATGGGTAGGTACAGATGGCCACCTCATCACCCATGTCCTTTAGTCTCCACCGTGTGTCGACACGTCTCAAGATCCACCTCCAGGTACCATCCAGTCGTGGTGATCTCGGCCTCCGTCCGTGCTGTCTGACGTCTGCATCCAACACAACGAGGTGTGGGCATAGCCCGTGAAGGGGTGAGTATAACGATACTCAGTAGGGATCCCGAAACCTGTGAGGTCTCACTATATCAACTAAGGATAGGCAATTAAAGATACAACCACAAAGTATCAACCAACACAACTTAGGTATATGCCCATAGATATACCTAAGTTACCAGTCACAGTCCAGCTCCAACTCACGAGCCCAATCAAAACTCAGTCCACACAAGAAGTATAGTAAAAAACCATGATGATAGTGGTTTAAAGACATGACTCAACTCACACAGGTATGCCACAATTGTAGAGAGATATAGATGATCAGATTTAGCCACGAGATCATCTTAGCTGTCAGACCCACACATGATACAGTCTAGCTAAGCTGTTGGACCCACACAGGATACACTCCATGTAGCAAACCATAGCTAGATGTACATTGAAATTAAATTTCTTTTGTGGAATACTTAATACATAACAAAAACCAACACTCAGGAACCGTAATTGTTTAGTGTCTTTGGATACTCGGAAAACAATCTTCTAATCATGGTGAAAGATCTTCAACATCTCCCATAAAGATCTTCCTCTTTTGTTTTCTTACCTAAAAAATTTCTTTATATCCTAGAAAAAAAGAAAACATATAAAGGGTGAGCTCAAATTCTCATTAAGGTAATTTATAGAGAAAATAAATCAAACCATATACATTTCAACGTAAAAACAAGAACATAACGTTTTAACATCAAAATCTTGGGCAATGAAATAAAACATGGAAGTATATAAGGCATAAATCATAATGGAACATAAATCATGATAGAATATCATGGGAATAAAACATGTAATTTTGGAAAACCATTAATCAGTTGATATGATTTCCATATTATCCAAGGCGTTGCTTCCAAGACCATCTTCGTGGATAAAGTCCCTTACTGAATTAGAGGGTGATATAGGTCCCATCCATATAATAATGAAATCATTCTTACGTGTGCCACAACATGAACATAAATCATTCATCATTACCAATGAATTAGAGGGTGATATAGGTCCCATCCATATAATAATGAAATCATTCTTACGTGTGCCACAACATGAACATAAATCATTCATCATTACCTAAATAATTAAATGGGTTTCATGAACATCATCCCATCATATCATAATCCATATAAAAAAATGGATATCATTTCATCATAATAAAAGTTAAACCATTTAAATCATAGAGACATTATACTTGAAACAAAAACATATTAGATAATGTCATCTTATATGGAAAATGGTTTTGATAAAACACTTGAAATGAATTCTTAAGGAAAATATCATTTTTTCATAAAAATAATTCTCTTTTTACAAAATGCCATGAAATTTTAAATGAAAAGTATTTTTTTGAAAATAGTACTTAAATATTGGAGAGTAAGAATCATGAAAATAAGGTGTTATGAAACCTTAAAAATCAATTCATGCCGTTTAAGTTTAAAAAAACATTCTTCTCGTACTTTTGTCGAAAAAGTCAAAAAAATACCTCAGTGCGTAAAAAAAAGAAAGATTCCTTACATACAATGTATTAAAAGTAAAAAATGGGTAAAAAGGACTTTAAAAAAATATGAAACCGTTTTTAGAAAATAGGTACATTGATGATAAATATAACCCCAGTAAATACTTACGAATAAATAATCTCGAATAAAAACGAGATTGGAAAAGTTATCCCTTACCTTAGGTCTGATATGCTTCGTACATATCTGAAACTCATGTATAGTGATTTAAATAATTTCATTGGATTATTACAGAATCATTTTCATTGTTATTATATCATATATGGTTTATTTATGACTTTATATTACCCGTTCTTTTGTAAATTTGATGTTAAAGTAATGTTTTCGGTAAAGTCGTTTTATTTATCGTACGTGTTTGGACTTGTTTTTCTTGATATTATTATTAATTATATCCTGATTTACTTACATCCAGAATGTAAATCATGATTTATATATCATATATATTCAGTATATATATTTAACAGATTGATAAATGAAATTAAATACACAGTTCATGGATACGGTAGGTCGTAGGTACACATGAACGCGGTTTTCCTTTCCTTATTGACTTGAATGAAAGAAGTTATATGACATATATATATACACATAAATCCTTTATCTTCATTATTTAATATATTTCATTATTATTCATTATATATACTTTATAATCATTCTTGTATGGTTAACACGGATAATTAATCTCATCGCGTCGTGGAGACGGTAATCTGTATGTACGCACGAGCGATGATATTGTTCCCATAATTATTGAATGGAATTGTAGTGGATGATATAATCTTAGAATTAGTTTGATGTTATAATAACCATATATAGTTATTCTTTACACCATTATACCCATCCATGTAATTTGGTGGTCGAAAAACAGATTACACCACGACGTGGAGACAATATTCTCTACGTACACATGCGCGATGATTTCATTTTACGTAGGATGGATAGAAGGGGAAATGGGGTTGTTTAATATTTATAATAACTTATAATTATATTATTTATACTTATGTTATTACTTTATAATGAAACAAATAAATAATAAGAAGTTGAAGAAGAAAGAAATGTGAAAGAATTGGTAGAAGAGATTACCTCTTCTTCGACGCACCTCTTTTAAGATTCCTCTTAAGGAACTAGAGTTGGTCTTTTGAGGAGACCAGAACCTCTATAATGTATCTAGGGAAGTTGATAAGGGAAATGTTCAGGGGTTTTCCGAGCTTTAATTCTCAACATTGTGTAAAGATAAGAGGGAGTAGGTTCCCTTTTATAAGGGAGGAGAGGGGAACCTTAGGAAAAACGTAAAATATTTTTTAAAAATGAAGTCATATTCAATTTATAATAGCTCCAAATTGATTTATTTCAAAGCAAAAGTGGGTATGGGTCGAAATCCTCTAAACCATAGGTTTTAGACAAGTTTAGGTTAATATTTTATCCTTATTATTTAGATTTAACTCTGTGTTAAATAATTTAACTTTTACCATGTCTTGTTGTTTTCTTACACTATATGGTTAATAAACTTACTATAACAAGCCAAAAGAACCCCATGAGGTTTATTATTAATATATATAACTTTATATAATTCATCTGGAAGAACCTTAGATTTTTAGGAATAAAATAACAATTAATAATATAATATTAGTTTTAAAAACTATTTTATGTCAATTTTGACACTATTTGGTAATTGATTTTTGTGAAACTCATATCAGCATGATTAGTTCTAAAAAAGTTAATTAAATCAATAATAACATGTCATGTTAACATAATTTTTTTTATAATTTATAAAAAGTCTCAAATTACATTTATTTGGGTATTTATAATATCAATTATGTTGATATTTCATTAATAAGGTAATTACCGCATCATCATTGTGTCATCAATATATTAAATCATTTAATGTATAAAAATTATAAATAAAATAAAATTATGTAGGAAGTTGTTTTATCTTTCTAATTAATATTAATAGTCTAAGTTATATTGTTTATTACCCTATATTAAAAAAATAGTTATTAAACTTTTATTTTCACTCTTTTAACTCTTCTTTAAATAAAATAATAATAAATGTCTTAATCTTATCCAAGTGGACCTAAAGGGTAATATTTTATTCCTAAGGTTGTTTTTGGTCAAATTACACATATCCAATAGAATTAGGACATGTGTTAGGGTAATAATAATATCATTTTTACCCTTAATTACCCTATTTACTTTTAACCGTGGTAAATTAAAGTAAAAAGTTACTATTCACCTAAAACAATTTTTATATTAGTGAACCACATTTTACTCCTTGATATTAACTATGTCTCTCGTATTTTTGAAATTTAACTCACAGAAGTGGTAAAATTATGTTTTATGTACAATTGCAAATGCCCCTTGGAGGTGGGTAAAAGACGGTAAAAAGTTCAATGAAATTTTTATATCTCTAAAATTATTAAAAACTGACTCCAATTAATTAAATTGAGCTTATATATATATTATGTATCTATTTTGACCTAAAAAATTTAAATAAAATAAATAAATATATAAATAAAAAGTCGGTTTTTAAATAATAACCCAGTGTTTTCACTATTCATCAAAAATTTAACGTTTTCAAAAAAATACCAAAAATTCACCCTTGGATAATTTCGATATTCCAAATCCAAAAATGAAGTCCATTTTGAATGATAAAATTTACAAAATTTCAAAAAGTGGGTATTACTATTCATAATAGCTATTTTATATAATATTTTAATAACATATCGTTGTTTAGTGAAACTTGGTATTGCGTACAACACACGCTATCGAGGAAGGCCGTGATTGTGTGTAATGCAAGCCATGTCAGGGTTGCGTGTAATGTAAGATTACTTTGTTTTTTTTTTGTATAATAGAATCCATCCATATTTCATTTATACATTGATATATATATATATATAATCAATGTTGCGTAGAAAAACTTCTATCAAATGAACTTGAAATTTTTTGTAATAATATCCAAGAATAGTGTTGTGTATTATTCAAGATAATACGGTGTTGTGTATAGTGAAAGATTATCTTGGTGTAGCATACAACACAAGACAAAAAATATATTAAAAAAATTACTTCTCATAAAATATCAGGGTGTTACATTCTACCCCCTTAAAATGAATTTCTCCCTCGAAATTCATCAGGGTTATAAATCATTTACTTCTTGAATATTTCTTTCATGGA
Source organism: Viscum album (assembly GCA_963277665.1). Taxonomy (NCBI): domain Eukaryota; kingdom Viridiplantae; phylum Streptophyta; class Magnoliopsida; order Santalales; family Viscaceae; genus Viscum; species Viscum album. Next base: position 187,617,037 of record OY728130.1, read on the forward strand.
AACCCACATTGTAAAAAGGAATACTAAATCATTAGTTTAAAAAGGAACATTACAAACATAATGAATACCCAAAGTAACTCATCACAGGGTTTCTATATAAGAGAATATAGGAGAAAATATGAATATGGAAGAGAAATATAACCATCATGTTCTGAGAGAGAGTTGTAAAGAACATGGCTATGAAAAATCCAACAATCAAAAATCCATACATTTGTGATGATCTAAGGTACCATCTGATTCATCAGATATGTGGGGACTTGGGAAACATTTTTACTTCTCATGATAACTTCCGTAGTGTTGAAAAAATTGTAGAATTAAAATAAATAATTGCTTGATTTTGGTACAATCTCACCTTTTTTCGTGCCTTGAACAATTTCCACTTCATCTCTTAAAGAAATGAAGTTGAATTTTTCATTCGTGAATTGTTAGAAGATCATGTGATAGAATGATAGGTCATTCCATCGGTTTCTATCGTAAAAGTTTAGCACAATTTATTAAGTATACATAAGTCCATCTATGATGTGATTAATCGTATATAGTTGGTAAAATGGACTTATACTTCATCTATCATAGTGCTTAATAAAATAAAACTAGTTTCTACTAACCAGGGACTTCTTGTAGGCCAGTGGTATGTGTTAAAGGCATGTCGCACTTCGGTTGTGGGTTCGATTCCCGCATCCTTGTCTGAAGCGACGGGTTGTCGCCTTTTCTATGGGTTTTCCTTTTTCTAAAACTATACTATTATAACATTCCAGAAATAATATCTAAAAACATGTTCAATCCTTAAATAATACTATCTTATGTCCAACAAAATCCATTCCAATCTTTAGGCTTATCCAAAATACATTTGTCCAATCTCACAGTGTAAAGAAAATGATTACTTGAAAGTTCAATAACAATCATGTGAACACCATCATTTATCCCCAATATATCACAAGATATATCTTGTTGGTTACATTCCAAACATGTCAATACCTTAATCATTTATTCTTTTCAAACATGAATTACCAATGAACCTTAGTGAAAACATGAGTGCTGTCAAAAGTTAACTCTTTCCACATACCAAAATCCCAAAATTTCTATATACTCAAACCATGATATCACTTTGTCCTTATATCAGTCATGAGATCATGAATACTATGAAAATTTTCATTTTCTCCTTATCCCTTCATTATGCGTAAATCAACTACTTTCCAAAAATATTTCAATCACTTTTCATGGTTACCTGTACCATAAAATTATTGAAAACCACAATGGACTAATAAAAAAATATTCCAATATACCATAAATGTACCTCAACAACATTATTCATGAATACCAATACATAAACACATCAATCCATACTATTCAATGATTTTCATGGAATAATTACTTCGTTAATTTAGAAGTAACCTCTTAGGTCAGGGAATTGAGTTGGGTAATTCCCATGTTCTCCACAAATAAGACATTGAACTCCATAAGAGTCTGTCACTCTATGACCCTTTTCTCCACACAGATAACATCTTCCCCTCCATTTGAGGCATTCCTAAAGGTTCTTCTTCCCTTCTTCTTGATACGTAGAAAGCTTCATCTTCCTTCCTCAATGTTCCTCTCAATGAGAACCTGTATAAATGTTCATCCTCCTCATATTTGATGACTTAGGAATACATCCAAAGTTCACTTTGTTAATCATATATCGTGATGAATAATTCGGCATAATCACAATATCTTTCTCTCTAGGAATTACACGATTTTGTTTATCACAGTCACTAATTTTTCCATCGGAATAAACATTAACTGAATTCCATCTCGTTTCCTCTATTGACTAAAACTAGAAACCATAGTGTTAGAAACAATTAAAATAACAAGGAACCACATATTCATTAAAAGTCACTTATGGGAAGTCTAACTTATCACACAATCATTAATCCATGATACCTTAGGATCACCTTAGGTTATTCATGATCGTCAACATAACTCTAGGACTGTAAACTATAGTTATACTAATCCTTAGGGACACCCCTAGAGATACCTTAGAAATATCTCTAGGGATCTCACTAAAGTTTTCGCATCCTAGTTTCCTAAGGTTAAATAAACCTTTCCTCTGATACCAACTGTAGCGACCCATAGCTTGACGTAAATGGACATTATATTACTTTTTCAGAATAATTAATACATAACAAAAACCAACACTCAATGACTTTAATAGTTTATTGTATTTGGAAACTCGGAACATAATCTTCTAATAAAGGTGAAAGATCTTCAAAAGCTCCCATAAAGATCTTCCCCTTTTGTATTCTTAACAATAAACTTTATTTATATCCTAGGGAAAATAAAATATATAAAGGATGAGCTCAAATGCTCGGTAAGGGTAAGCATGGAGAAAATAAAACAAACCATATACATTTGAACTTAAAAACATGAACAAAATGTTTAATCATCAAAATATTGAGGAATGAAATAAAACATGGCAGTACGTAAGGAATATATCATAATGAAACATCAATCATGATAAAATAGCATGGGAATAAAACATGTAATTGTGGAAAACCATTAATCACATGGTATGATTTCTATTGTAGCCAAGGCATTGCTACCAAGACCATCTTAGTGGAAAATGTCCCTTGATGAATCGAGTTCACACCTTGTTCAAGTCCTGTATCACTGAACGGGATCAACTTGTCATTCCATCCATGTCTATCACATTAGATATAAATCTTTACCCAATACATTGGATGGAGATATAAGTCTCACCCATCTCATAATGAAATCATTCTTACATGTGCCACAACATGAACATAAATCATTTATAATTACCCAATTAATAAAATGGGTTTTGATAAACATCATCCCATAATAACATAATCTATATAAAAAATTTGATATCATTTCATCATAAGAAAAGTGAAACCATGTAAATCATAGATACATTATACTTTAAACATACACATATGAAATAATTCCATCTTATATGGAAAATGGTTTTGATAAAACACATGAATTGAATTCTTGAGGAAAATATCCTTTTTTTCATCAAAATCATTTTCTTATAACAAAATGCCATGTAATTTTAAAATAAAAATACTTTTTGAAAATAGTCATTAAATCTTGAAGAGTAATCTTCAAGAAAATAAGGCGTTATGAAACCGTAAAAATCTGTTCATGCCGTATAAGTTAAAAAACATTCTTCTCGTACTTTTTCTAGAAAAGTCAAAAAAGTACCTCATAACGTAATCAAAAGAAAGATTCCTTACATACCATTTAGTAAAAGTAAAAAATGGGTAAAAATGACTTTAAACATACATGAAAACATTTTTAGAAAACATGGACATGGATGATAAATATAACCTGAGTAAATACTTACGAATAAACAAACTCGTATAAAAACGAGATTGGAAAATTTATCCCTTACCTTAGGTCCAATATGCTTAGTACGTATCTAAACCTCATGTATAATGATTTAAATAATTTCATTGAATTATTAAAGAATCATATTCATTGTTATGATATCATATATGGCTCACTTAGGACTTTATATTACACGTTCTTTTGTAAATTCCATGTTAAAGCAGTGTTTTGGGTAAAATTGTTTTATTTATCCTACCAGTTTGCACTTGTTGTTCTTGATATTTTTATTACTTATATCATGATTTAATTAAATCCATAATGTGAATAATTATTTATATATAATATATATTCAGTATATATATATATATAATAGATAGATAAATGAAATGAAATACACCGTTCATGGAGACGGTAGGCCGTACGTACGCATGAACGTTGTTTTCCTTTACTTATTCACTTGAATGAAATTATGTAGATTACATATATATATATACATAAATCCAATATTTTCATTATGTCATATATTTCATTATTATTTATTATATATACTTTATAATCATTCTTGTACGGTTAACATGGAGAATGAATCTCACCGTGTTGTGGAAACGATAATCTGTACGTATGCACGAGCGATGATATCATTTCCATAATTATTGAATGGAATTTTAGTGGCTGATATAATATCTCAGAATCATTATAATGTTATAATAACCATATATAGTTATTCTTTACACCATTATACCCATCCAAGTAAGGTGGTGGTGGAAAAACACATTACACCACGGCGTGGAGACGGTATTTCGTACGTACGCACGCACAGTGATTTCGTTTTCCGTAGGATGGATAGAAGGTGAAATGGGGTTGTTTCATATTTATAATAACATATTAGTATATTATTGATAATGATGTTATTACTTTATAAGGATACAAATAATGATGAAGAAGTTTAATAAGAAAGAAACTTGAAAGAATCGGTAGAAGATATTACCTCTTCTTCGACGCACCTCTTTTAAGATTCCTCTTAAGGCAATAGAGTTTGTATTTTGAGGAGACCAGAACCTCTATAATGTTTCTATGGAATTTTATAAGGTAAATGGGAATGGGTTTTCAGAGCTTGAAAGCTCAAAATTGTGTAAAGAGAAGAGGGAGGAGGTTCACTTTTATATGGGAGGAGAGGGTCAACTTAGGAAAAAATTAAAATATTATTTTATAATAATGTCATATTCAGTTTATAATATCTCCAAATTGATTTCTTCCAAATATAAAGTGTATATGGGTCTAAATAATCTCAACCAATAGGTTTTAGATATGTTTAGGTTAATATTTTATCCTTATCATTTAGAATTAAATCTAAGTTAAATAATTTAACTTTCACCGTGTCTTCTTGTATTCTTAACTATATGGTTAATAAACATACAATAACAAGCCAAACGAAACAAAAGTGGATCATTATTAATATATATAACATTATCTATTTTATTTGGCTGAACCTTATACTTTTAGGAATAAAATTACATTTAATAATATAATATTTGTTTTAAAAACTATTTTATGTCAATTTTGACAGTATTTTGTAATTGATTTTTGTGAAAATCATAATAGCATGATTAGTTAAAACAAAGTTAATTTAATCAATACTAACATGACATTGTAACCTAAAAAATTTGTGTCATTTATAAAAAGTCTCAAATTAGATTTAAAATGTATTTATAACATCAATTATGTTAATAGTTCATTAATAAGGTAATTACCGCATCATCATTATGTCATCAATAAAATAAATCATTTAATGTATAAAAATTATAAATAAAATAAAATTATGTAGAAAATATTTTTAGATTTATAATTAATATTTATAGTCAAATTTATATTATGTATAACCCTATATTTAAAATGTTTTAGATTTTAAACTTTGATTTTAACTCTTTTAACTATTCTTTAAATAAAATAATAATAAATGTCCTAATCTAATCCATGTCGAACTGAAGGCTAATATTTTATTCCTATGGTTGTTTTGGTCGAATAAAACTTATCTAATAGAATTAGGACATGTGTTAGGGTAATAATAAAATCATTTTTACCCTTAATTACCTTATTTAATTTAAATTGTGGTAAATAAAAGTAAAAAAGTTACTATTAACCAAAAATTATTTTTATCTTATTGAACCACATTTTACTCCGTGATATTTACCATGTTTCTTGGATTTTCTAAATTCAACTCACAGAAGCTTTAAAATGAAGTTTTATGTACAATTGCAAATGCTCCAAGGAGGAGGGTAAAAGACGGAAAAAAGTTAAATTAAAATTTTATATCTCTAAAATTATTATAAATTGACTCCAATGAATTACATTGAACTTATATATATTGTGTATCTATTTTGACCTAAAATAAATTTAAAAAAAATAACTAATTATTTAAATAAAAAGTTGGTTTTTAAATAGAAACCCATTGTTTTCACTATTTATCAAAAATTGAATGTTTTCAGAAAAATACAAAAAATCACCCTAGGCTTATTTCGATATTCTGAATCCAAAAATAAAGTCCTTTTTGAAAGATAAAATATATAAAATTTCAAAAAGTGTGTATTACAATTTATAACGGCTAGTTTATATAATATTTTAATAACATATCGTTGTTTAGTGAAACTCAGTATTGTGTACAACACACACTATCGAGGATAGTTACGATTGCGTGTAAAGCAAGCCAAGTCAGGGTTGCATGTGTGATAGATTCCTTTGTTGTTGTGTATAATAGAATCCAACAAAATTTCATTTATTCATTGAATATATATATATACACTAAATGTGGCATCTAATAACTTCTATCAAACGAACATGAAATTTTGTGTAACACGATCCAAAAATAGTGTTGTGTATTCTACAAGCTAATGCGGTGTTGCGTATAGCGCATGATAATCTTGGTGTATCATAAAACACAAGACATCAAATAAATTAAAAAGAATACTTCTCATAAAATCTTGGGGTGTTACAGTCCAGCTATCTCGTTTATGCTTTCGGACCCACAGAGGATACAACCTAGCTATCTCGTCTAAGCTTTAGGACCCACACATGATACAGTCTAGTTATTCTAGAGTAATAGAGTTGATCAGATGTAGTCACTGATTTATCTAAGTTGTCGGACCCCCATAGGATAGAGGACCAGCTACTCTATCAGAATTGTCGAATCCACACATGAGTTTGGTACATTTGTCGTCGTCGTTGAACCCACAGAGGATTCCAGTACGGTAGTCATCACTGTCGAACCCACACAGGATTCCGGTACAGAAGTCGTCGCAGCTAGCCCTAGGGTTCCCGCACATAGCACGCTCGATTCCGGGAGGTTCTTCTCCTCGAGTCAAGAATTGATAAATCAAAGAAGTCCTAAGTTGATGTATACCATAGTTCCGTATCATTATAAGAAACCAAACGTGACAGACAACATGTCAATCGGACGCTCGGTCTGAGAGTTACTAGCTTTTTTGTTCCAAGGACCCGGTTGGATTTACGCTCATTCCAAACTCGGTCATTTTCCAATGTTGACTAAAACTCACATAGATTATCGCAAAAGAACAGCCTCATCGCGAGGATCCCAATGTCATAGATGGCACACCGATCGGATGCGCGGTCTAGAAGATATTCGCGTTTAAGAAAAACGGGCTCGGCCCGTCAAGCCCAGTGGGCTGGCAGGTCGGTCCGACTCGGTTTGGCGGGTCCGACCCGGCTGGTGTCAGCCCGGCCCAGTGTTGTGCGGCCCACCCAGGGACCCATTATAACTCCCTGATATTTTATGAGAAATATATTTTTTTATGTATTATGTTATACGCAAAGGAATCTTTCACTGCACACAACACTAGCTTGGCTTGCGTTACACGCAATCGCGACCATCCTCAACAGCGTGTGTAGTATGCAATACCGAGTTTCACTAAACAACGATATATTATTATAATATTATAAACTATACTTTATGACTAGTATTAACTGAATTTTAAATTTTATAACATTATAATTCATCTTACACATTTTCTAGAATGAGGTATGAAAATTAAATCTGTTTTTCAGATAAAAGAAGTATTTTTTTAAAAATGCAGTTTTACTGCCTTTTGATAGCACACCCATTTTAAATCTATTTTGACATGTTTATAAGTTTAATTTGGAAAAATAAAATTCTTTCTTGAAACCAAGATATAAAAATTTAATTTGGATAAATTTTTCATATTATTCTGATAACTTTCATATTTTGATGAATAGTAACAACACGCTATATTTTAATTAAAAACAAATTTTTTCATCGCAATAATTTATATGGATATATTATATTTTTAATCAGTTTTAAAGTGTAATTATAATATATTTTTACCATTTAATCCAATGTTGGTCATTTAAATTTATTACACTTTGAAATTGGACAAAAACAAGTGATGATCTTTTGATAGTTATTGTTTCGTAAAAACACGCTATTTGTTTTGATAACAGGAATTACATTTAAAATTAACTAATTCCACTTCTATGTTTCGAATTTGTTAAAAATAGAGATCATTTTTAATTTGGAATATCAAATATAGCTTAGGCTGAATTTTTGGTATTTTTCTGAAAAACTTCAATTTTTGATGAATAGTGAAAACACTGAGTTTTCTGTTAAAAGCGACTTTTTATTTAAATAATCATTTATTTTATTTAAATTTATTTTATGTCCAAATAGATGCATAATACTTATATAAGTTCAATGAAATTCATTGGAATCATTTTATAATAATTTTATATTTATAAAAAATGGTATTGGACTTTTCACCGTCTTTTACCCACCTCCTAGGAGCTTTTGCAATTGTTTATAAAACTTAATTTTACCGCTTCTATTAGTTGAATTTAGAAAATCCGAGAGTCATGGTTAATATTAAGGTGTAAAATGTGGTTCAATTAGACAAAAATAATTTTTGGTGAATAGTAACTTTTTACTTTTATTTACCACGGTTAAAAGTAAATAGTGTAATTCAAGGTTAAAAGAAAATTATAATAATTAAAAATTACATTAAAACATGTCCAAACCTTACTGGATGAGTAATGGCTGACCATGGAATTCCCTGGGTCGATTTTGGGACCCCATGAAGCCACTTATGAAAGACAATGACACATTAGATTAATTAATTTAAGGTAAAGACAAAATTGGAATTAACAAAAAATCCTTTAGTAATTAATTTTTATAAGGGGATATATAAATTATATTTTAGACTATAAACATTAATTGGAAATCTAAAAAGATTTCCTACATGTTTGTATTTTTTTATAATTTTTAGACATCAAATAAATTATATTATTTATGACACAATAATGATGAAGTATTTACCTCATTAATAAATGATTTAAATAAATAAGGTTATAATGATTAAAATATTTTTCAAAACATGTCCAATTCTGATTATATGATTTTATTTAGACCATTAGTCATCTTATATTCATATTTAATGATTTTTTGTCCTTTTAAAACCGAAGATAAGTTTAAAATAAAATAATATTTTCACACTTTCCAAAGGTGCCCATCTCCTCCATTATAAAAGGGAACCTCCTCCCTCTCCTCCTAACACCACATTGAGCCTTCAAACTCAGCCAACCCCTGCCAATTTTTCTTCTCCACTTCCCTATAAATATCCTAGAGGTCCTGGTCTTCTTCAAATACCATCATTATTTCCCTAAGATAAGGTTAAGAAGAGGCGCTTCAAAGATGAGGTAATGTTTGTTACCGATTCTTTCAACTTTATTTCTTCTTCTACTTCTTCTTCTTTAGTTGTTTCATTATGAATTAATAACATCAGAATCACTCGTATGCTGATATGTTATTATAAATATGAAACAACCCTATTTCACCTTCTATCCATCCTACAGTAATCAAAATCACCGTGCGTGCGTACGTATAGAATACAGTCTCCACGCCGTGGTGCAATATGTTTTCCACCACCACCTTACATGGATGGTTATAATGGTGTAAATAAAAACTATATATGGTTATTTTAATTTGGTATTGATTATGAAATATTATATATACACTTCAATACATTTCCATGATCACGGGAATGATATCATCGCTTGGGCGTACGTATGCTCTACCGTCTCCGCGATGTTATGTGACTCATTATATATGATCTTTATTGAATAAGGATTATATAATTGAATTGAATGAATGAATATGATATATATTACACTAAAACCATTCTGTAAATGATGTATCTATATCCTATAAAGAGGAATAATAATTTATTCAACAAAACACGCATAATAACATACAACAATAAACACCCGAATAACAAGTAGCAATGAAATATTACTACTAAGAAGATAAAAATATGACCATATATGATATCATAATAATGAATATGATTCTCTAATAATCCAGTTATCATTATTTAAATCATTATACAGGAGGTTCGGACACGTACTATGCAAATCATACCTAAGGTAAGGGAAAATCTCACAATCTCATTTTTATCCGAGATTGTTTATACATCATAATTTACTGGGGAATATTTATCATCCACATAAATGTTTCCTCAATATGTAATATTATTTCCATCCAACTACAATTTTTTAAATCCAATTTTACCCATTGGTGAGTTTTTTGTAAAATATATGAAAGGAATCTTTTTTTGTTTTTAGTACGAGGTACTTTTTTGACTTTTCCAGCCAAAGTACGAGATAAATGTTTTTCTTTAACTTATAGGGAATGAACGGATTTTTAGAAAATTATTTCCATGAAGCTTCCTTTACAAGTTTACAAGTTTATTTTTAATAAAATTCTTTTAGTTTAAAATTTTATGACATATTAAGAAAGAAAAGTTTTTTTTGAAGTAGAAATGATATTTTCCTCAAGAATGGAGTTCAAGAATTTTATCAATATTATTTTTCCATCTAAGATAATATATGGATATATTTATATCCCCATTTTTACATTGATTTGATTATGTTATGATGGAATTATTTTTATGATGTCCTTTTATCTTATATGGATTATGTTAGGATGGAATGATGTTTAAGAATCTCATTTTTATTAAATGGGTTATGCTATGATGTATGATTTATGATGTTGTGGAACACATAATAATGGTATAATTATTAGATGGGTGGGACCTATATATACCTCTAATGCATTGGGTAAAGATTTATATCTCATGAGATAGACATGGCTAGAACGGCAGGTTAAACCGGTTCAGTGAAACAGGACTGAAACGAGGAGTGAACTCGATTCAGAAATGGACTTTGTCCGCTAAGATAGTCTTGGAAATGAGTCTTGACTAATAAGAAATGATTCTATATGATTATTTTTTTATGCCGCAACATTTCATGTTTTATTTTATGATTATTGGTATTACATTTCACTACTATGATTTATCCCATGATTTGAAATTATGATCTCTTTTGCAGGTTAAGATTTCCAAAAAGGTATGTTATTATTAATATGAAGTGATTGATATTTATTTTGATTACACTTACTGAGAATTTGAGCTCACCCTTTTCTATGTTTTCTTTTCCCAAGGTCAGGAAGAAGGATATTAATTAAGATATGCTGAAAGGGACTCTAGATATGATAAAATAAAGGGGAGACAATTTAGATGTTTTATAAACCAGTTGTTTATGTTTCCCAGTTTCTAAAGACACTATACCTATACGGTCCTTTCATGGTTTTGTTATATGATGTAATAAGTGTGCATCAATTCTGAAGTAATAACAATGTATGTAATGTATGGGTCATTATAGTTGGTATCCGAGGGAGGTCATAGTCAACCTTTGGAAACTAGGATGTGAAAGCCTTAGTAAGAACCCTAAGGATAAGTCTAAGCATAGAACACAATATTAGTGTTTTAGAAATGTCCATGAACTACCTATGATAAGACCTTAAGTGTGAAATTTTATTCTTGATTATGTGGTTTTCCTATTCTGATTAGTGTCTCTCAGACTATGATTCTTGGTTTTAGTCAATGGATGGAACCCAAAGGAATTGTGTTAATGCTGAATGTGATGGGCAATGCAATGATTGTCCCCCTGAGAAACCAAATATTATGGGAGATGGAATGAAAAATCTTATAGCCATGCTCACACAACTTTCTCAAGATATGAACCATAGAGGACTTCCAAACGAGAAAAGGAAGGAGCAACATTCTGTTGAATCCTTCATGAGGCAACGTCCACCTTCATTCAGCGGGTCTTCTGATGCATTAGTAGCTGAACAATGGATTAGTACCACTAAAAAGATATTTTCAGTTCTTCAATGTTTTGAACATGATAAAGTCATCTTAGCAGTATATCATTTGGAAGGTGAAGCTGATCAACGGTGGAATCTTATCAAGAATACGAGGCCAAGAGATGAAATTGAGTCCATGGAATGGGACGAGTTCAATAAATTATTTTCCAATAAGTACTTCCCTTGTATTCTTCAAAAAAAGATGGAGAATGAGTTTCTTGAACTGAAGCAAAAGGATGACGAATTGGTTGGTACCTACGAAGCAAAATTTCCAAGACTTGCAAGGTACACTTCCAGAATTATTATCCAACATGAGAGTAAAATCGATCGATTCTTTAGTGGTTTAAAACCAAGTCTTCGAAGGGCGTTAGCCATAAGGGAGTTCAATAGCTACGAGGAAATTGTTCGATGTGCTCTCATGGTTGAGATGGATATTGGAGTAACCAATCAGTCATATGGGTTTGATAAGAAGTGGAAAATGGAATTCAATGGAAAATCTAAAGACCAAACTGAAAAGAAGATGAGTTTTCCTTTATGCTCAAATTGTGGAAAGAAACATAGAGGGAATTGTCTTAAAAGGACAAGAAAATGTTTTAAGTGTGGAAAAGAAGGTCATCGGGCAGTTGAATGTTGAAATAATGGGAAGAAGATGTCTAATGATGCGAACAAATAAAGGGATACACAGAATGCACCTCCTACACGTCAATGTTTCAAGTGTAAGGAAATGGGGAATTATGCTAATAAATGACCTAATCCAATGGTTGTTGATGATGATCGACGTCAACAACCTCTTAAGGCTAAAGATAAAGGAAAGTCACATGAAATTTCTATCAGCGGTGTGGAGTAAGATAATGAAGTGCTGAAAGGTACACATAACATCCACTCTAAAGTAGAAAATGTTTTATTTGATTCTGGATCCACCCAATATTTTATTTCTGAAGAATTTTCTAAGGGTGTCGCCATATTACCTCAACAATTAGATGTTGAGGTAGCTGTGACAACCCCTAATGGAACAACAGTCACATAAAAAGTTTATAATTCTTCTCCAATTGATGTTTGTGGGAAAGTGCTTCCTGCAAATCTTGTTATCCTTCCTATAGTGGAATTTTATGTGATTCGTGGAATGTATTGGCTTTCTTTATATGGAGATCATATCAATTGCCAAAGAAGGGAAGTCGCATTCCATATTCCGGATCAATCTATGATCATCTATCAATGCAAGGATAAACATAACCTTCTAGTAGAAGTTTCTTCCATCTTATGGGTATTGATTCCACTAAATGAAGGTTATTTATCACAAATGTTTGGTGAGAAACTCATGATTAAGAGTTTTCCCATTGTACAAGAGTTTGATGATGTCTTTCTGGAGGAATTTTTGGGTCTTCCACCAAATCGTGAAGTTGCGTTTTCAATAGAACTCGTACCGGGTGCTTTGCCTGTTTCAAATACACCTTATAGAATGGACCCAATTGAGTTGTAGGAATTAAAGAATCAACTCCAATAGAATCTTGATAAGGGATTCATACGCCCCCGTGAATCACCTTGATGAGCACCTGTTCTGTTTGTTAAGAAGAAATATGGATCAATGAGACTCTACATTGATTATTGAGAACTTAACAAGATCACTATCATGAACAAATATCCTCTCCCACGCATTGAAGAATTATTTGAAAAACTACGAGGAGCTCAATACTTTTCCAAGATTGATCTTCGTTCAAGGTATCGTCAATTAAGGTTCAAAAGGGGGGATATACCAAATACGGCTTTCCGTACATGGTATGGACACTATGAATTTATAGTGATGCATTTTGGTCTTACTAATGCACCTAATGTATTCATGGATCTATTGAATAGGTTCTTTAGAGACTATCTTGATCAGTTTGTGGTAGTCTTTATAGAAAATAGTCTTGTCTATTCAAAGAGAAAGGAAGAACATAAATATCACTTGAGAATTGTATTAGATATAAGGCCCCAGCCTTAAACCTTACTTAATCTTGAGTTATTACAAGATTACACATTGAGGATCTTTTCAGGTTTAGAGTTTTAGAGAATTAGATCATGAAACTTTCATTACATTCTATATTTAAACAAAGTGTTTACATAAAAGATAGTATTCATTCATCCCATCAACGAAAACATATTAAAAATAAAACATGGATTCATTCTTAACACATCCTTGACATTATCATCACATCTTGTACCTTTCCGTTGACCTGTGAAAAACATTTAAGAAACTTGGGATGAGCATAAAAAGCTCAGTAAGGGTTATAAAAATATGGAAAGGAAACATGAGTTCATATATACATAATAATGAAATCATACTTTACCCATAAAACATAGGCCCTTTAACATACCTCATCAAATCATGAATAAATCATAGAAATTATAAGACATAAAGGTAACCTGAGGCATTCATAACATTCTTACGTAGGGAGTAACCCTCTTGGTTACGTTTGGAATACCCATCACAGTATATTCCCTAAATCTCTTTGGAGAAACCTTAACGTTTCACTCCTTCGCGTTACCCAATGCATTGGAGAGCTATATCAGGCTCACCCGCCGTTAGTTTATCACGGAACCACCCGTCTTCATAACAATGCCCAAGAACCATAACATAATCTTATCACATAAAACATGCATAAAGGAAACATAACTTTTCCACCTTTCAATCACAAGATATCAATACAACACATTGATATAAATACATTATGAAAACCATTTTCAATACTAAAATAAAAGAAAAGTAAAACATGGTAATTATTTTTCTTTTAAAAAGAAGGTATGGCTTATAGAGGGAGCCAAAACTCAAATAATGGTCACGACGGCGGAGATGTCGTTGTCGCCGCATACGTACGACAAAAACATTCCCTTTTTGTCATTTAATAAACACTTCGTATAAAAAGATTCCTTTTGAATAAACATAAAAGCCAAAGGTTTTTATACACCGTATAAAAGAAGGTTTTGTATAAAACAGAATATGACTCAATGAAAGGAGATTGAGACGAAGTCCCTTACAAAGATGTTATCCTTGGTTTAAGGATAAATCAATTACATAATTATGTGTGACAAACTAATACACCAAATATAAGTGGATATTAAGTGTAAAATAATAAAAGGTCATTCACACATATTCAAAGGATGACATATTCAATAACTACATGTTGAACCCAAAGAAATCGAAATTGGGTTAAGAAGTTCCCTTGACAGCCTAATGGCGTCACATCAAAATGAGTTGATGAGAGATAAAAAAAAGGGTATCTCATCACTTGGACATAAAATTTACATCAATAAGGATATATGAGAACATATCCCAACATAACAATATGTAAATTAAAAGACCCAACAAAAGTAGTCTTTTAAAAAGAGTAGGGTGAAAGGTTCCCTTACCGACATGGGTATCTTCCGAAACATACACCTCGTGAAAGAAAGAAAATACAACATTGATGTAAATACTAATAAAAGAAAGTATATTACACAATGAGTAAAATAATGGTCAGTACATACACCACTCAAAGTAAATTGTGGCAAATGTAGCATAAATCTCACGGGAATAAAAGTGAGATGAAAAATCCCTTACAAAAACTCGGCAGCCTAACGACGCCACTTAAAACATCCAAAAATGGATTGATGAGATCAAATAGGGTATCTAATCACATTACAATAAAATGTACAGAAATAGGGATATAAATGAACATCCCCCATCAAACAAAGAGGAGCTTAAAAGAAGTGACATAAAGGAGAGTACTTAAAGAGAAAGAGAGAGGTTAGATCTCTTATGAAAATTCGGCAGCCTAACGGCGCCACTCAAAACGTCCAAAATGGATTGATGAGAGGGAATAGGGTATATCATCATATGAAAATAAAAATTAAAGTAAGATTAATATAAAATAACATCCCAATAACTAGAAATATGAGCTTAGAAGGAATGACATAAAAAGAGTGTACTTAAAAAGAAAGAGAGGAGTAGGATCCCTTACCTCGGGTCCGACTTGACTCGATCGTTCTTTAACGTCCTGAATAATAAACTTGAGTTAATTTCCACTTTATTAAGAACATTTTTCTAGTTCATTATTTCTTTTATATCACTTATTTCCATGTTATAAACATTATGTAATCATTTAAGTTAATAATGTTTGTTTTGTCGATATTTGGTTCTTAAGTCAAAAGTGGACTTCTTACAATTACATGTTGTTCGTGTGGTAAAATGTTCATTATATCCCGAATTACATTCATGATTTGGATATAATATATATCATATATATCCTGAATATAAATGTATTTATAATATTACATAATCATTTAGAGGTAAGAAATGAAATGCACCGTTCATGGAGACGGTAAGTCGTACGTACGCATGAACGCTACTTTCATTTCTATGTCATATTAATGGAATTAAAACTAAATGAGAGGTATTTATATTTTAATTCCAGAATTATATTCATCATTTAGATGTATCATTAATCATATATATCAATTATATACATGTACTTATAATAGTACATTACATTTGGGGATAAGAAATGAAACGCACCGTTCATGGAGACGGTAAGTCGTACGTACGCATGAACGCTACTTTCATTTCTATTTCATATTTTTATGGAATGGAATAATAATGATATAGAGGTATATTATAATTCCAGTATAACATAATATATAATAACTTTAAATCCATCCTTTATACATCCCACATATGGCATTAACGAATCACATCACTTTGAGGGGGCGGTAGTCCGCACTTCCTTAAATGAAGATACCGGTTTACCCATAATGGAAACCATAATAGGTATGCCCAAAATGAAAAATACAGAAGCTTAAGGAAAACATAAACATATTATATATCATATATAAATATAGTGTTATCTTAATGGCCACCTTTGAAGGTGATAAAATAATGTTGAACAATCATCGTTTCAGGAGGCCGAAATTCGCCTTCCACGGAAACAGTATGTTATTTAACCATTAGATGTAGGTGTGTGAAAGTGTAGCTCAAATACTTCTTATAACAACATCCAAGTATATTTATGATACTTGAGTTGTTACAAAAGAAATGAATAAAAAGAGTTTAGGGGGTTGGAGAAGCAAAATAAAACAAAAGGACTCAAGTGAAGACATTACCTTGAAATTGGGTAACTCCCTTTGGTTTGAGCTCAAAGGCTTACTTGGGAAGACTTCTGCCCAAAGTGAGGCTTCAAGGAGTGATATAGGGAAGTTTAGAGACAATATGGGTAGAGTGTGGCTGAGCCAAAGGCTTTGGGAGTGTGGGTAAGGAGGTAGAGGTGGGGGCCTTTTATAAGAGGAGAGGAGGGGCACTCTTGGAAGGTAAAGAAAAGTCACTTTATTTTAAAATGGTATTCGGATTTAAGAGGTCCCACATTGATATGTTTCGAGGATAAGGTGATAAGGGTTCGAAATACACTCATCCAATAGGTTTTGGAAATGTGTTGGTCTTAGATATTACATTATCTATCCATTTTATTTAAATCGTTAAATAATGAGGTCATCGCTGCATCATCATGATGTCATAAATAATTTAATTTATTTAATGTCTAAAAATTATAAAAAAACTACTATAATGTAGGAATTATTTTTATCTTTCCAATGATTTTTTATAGTCAAAACTCTGATTTGAATAACCCCTTGTAAAAATTGTTTTAGTAAACCATTTCATGTTTGTCTCATTTTTACTTTAACTTTAAATAAAAAGATATTAATGTCATTTTCCTACCAAAGTGGCTTCATGGGGTCCCCAAGTTGACCCATGGGTTGTCTTGTTCGGTCATGACACATCCAATGAGGTTAGTACATGTTTCAAGTTCATTTCATACTATTAAAACATTATTTTTACCTTAAACCACACTAAATACCTCTAATCGCGATTAAAAACTTAATAAGTTACTATTCACCAAAAAATTATTTTTATCCCATTGAACCACATTTTACTTCTTAATGACAACCATGTATGTCGGATTTTTGAAATTCAAAACACAAAGATGGCAAAATTTCATTTAAACGGAAAAATAAGTTTTTATAAGTACCACTTAGTGGTTTCACTATTCATCAAAAATTGAAGTTTTTCAGAAAATTTCCAAAAATTCACCCTAAGCTATATTTGATACTCCGAATTCAAAAATTAAGTCCATTTTACAAAATTCAAAAAATATAAGTCACATTAATTAATTTAATAATTAATTCCCACTGTTAGAGCAAATAGCGTGTTTTTATAAAACAATAAGTATCAAAAGATTGACACTAGTTTAAGTCTGATTTCAAAGTGAAATTAATTCCAACGACCACTATTGAATTTAATGGTAAAAATATATTGTAGTTTCACTTTAAAAACAATTAAAAATATAATCTAATCATATAAATAAATTATATTAAAAAAAGGTTTTGAATTAAAATACAACATTTTATACTATTCATCAAAAAATGAACTTTATCAGAATGATACCAAAAATTTACACAAAGTAAATTTTGATGTCCCAATTCTTAATAAGAGTTTTATTTGGTCCAAAAGGATGTATAAGAGTGAAAAAAAACTATATTTAATTAAGGTTCTCCATCAAAAGGTGATAAGTGAACCTTTAGTGAAAACTAGGGCATATACGCCTAAAATTGAATTCTTTCCATATTTTATGCCTTTTTCTTTTATTGGATAAATGTAAAAACATTTAAAAACATATATAATAATATTTTAGTTATTTCTATCCAATCCCGCCAATACAACGGCTACATGTTAACTACTATAATATTATTTTATTATTAGAGTGTAACGTAAGATTCTCAAGAAACTCGTTGTAGTGTGTTGGGTACGCCATCGAGCATAGCGTCCCCTTTAAAGTCATAATAATATTTTATTCAAAAATATGGATAAATATGAAAATTTCATATTCTTTATTTACCTGGGGTGTTACATCCTTCCCCCCTTTTGGGAATTTCGTCCTGGCAATTTTAAAATTGGCCTTGGAATGTTCATTGAAAATCCCACATCGGAACAAGAGTCAGTAAAACAATCACTTTAAAATGAAGAAAGATAAGTACAGAGGTCACCCGAGTTAACCCATACTAGGATTCCATGTAGAAAAATATGGACATGGAGGAGAAAACATAGGTTCATGTTCTGATGGAGAGTGATAGAAAACATGTTTAGGAGAAAGTTAACCACAAGAAAATCTCAAACTTGTGATGGGTTAAACGGTATTCGATTCCCCAGTAGGAAAAGTTAATAGGAAAAATTTTTGTTTTAAGTTACTCTTTATTGAGGAATTTATTCATAAGGATACATAATCACTTATCATGTTGACTTTCAACTTTTACTAGATTCCTTAATCAAACTCATATTTTTTTCCAAAGGACGAGTATTTAGGGAGACTTGTTTGCATTAAGATTACTATAATCAACTTCTAGAGAATCACCTAATCCAAAAAAAGAGAACTATATACTTCCCATGTATTTAGGCTTTAACCAAAACCAAAACCAAAAATGTTAGTACAAGTTCAGATAATCCAGAAAAGGATAACCCTTTAAAAAGAAAATTTATGCTTAATCTCCAAAATTTGTCCAACAAAACCCAAAGTTCAACGAGGACCATCCGATAAACAATTTTTCCATAAAATTCTTCAAAGTAAACCAATATAAGATTGAAACCCAAATATTTTAAGGATTTAGTCACATAGTCTTCCAAGTTAAATCATAACATTTATCTCCAAACAACATCAGCTGCTCCTAAAGTCTCGTATTGAAAAGTAATTAACCTAATCACATATCCTCCATGATAGGTTAATCATTTTCATAAATAACCCAAAATCAACTTACTCTTAATTCATAAAATCATATAACTAAAAATAATCAGTCAAATTAACCAGGGACTTCACGTAGTCCAGTGGTTGGTGATAAATACCAGTCGCACTTTGGTTGTGGGTTCGATTCCCGCAGCTTTGTCCGACACAACGGGTAGTCACATGGTCTGCGTGTTGTCCATTTTCCAAAACTATATAATTCTCAAATCATTTCCCAAAAAGGGATAAAATCATCAAAAATGATCATAACATATTTTAACCTCAATTTTATCTCATCCCTTTCATTTTCCAGCATATCATATAATAACCCATAGTTACCTCAAATGTAAGGATCATATAAACTCTAATGGTTAACTTTATAATTATTACCTGAACTTCCACATCGATTGGTCATCTCGTACATGATGCATTACAGAACATACCAAGGTTCAAGTGGTTGATCATGACTCCTTGATATTTGGTTTAGAATAACCACGAGTTTCCTCATTGAATCCTCCATTTTATCTAGTATCTTAATCAGAGAACCACCACAGTTTCCTTCAAACATGTTGTCTTTTTGGTTCCTGCTAGATCCATCCATTCACTAAAAATAGAAATGTCAGTGTGATTATATCAACAAAACCATCATGTACTAATGAGGAAGGTAAACACTAAGATATACTTACTCATTCACTTTATCTAAAACTAGGACTCTTTCTGAAATCCTAACAATTATGGTAATGCCACTTATGCTTAAAGAATACCCTAACCTCTAAAGTTAACTAAACCGACCTTTGATACCAACTATAATTCCCTAGCCTTAAACCTTACTTAATCTTTAGTTATTACAAGATTGCACATTGAGGATCTTTTCAGGTTTAGAGTTTTAGAAAATTAGATCATGAAACATGCATTACATTCCACATTTAAACAAAGTGGTTACATAAAAGACAGTATTCATTCTTCCCATCAACGGAAACATATTAAAAATAAAACATGGATTCTTTCGTGACACATCCTTGAAACTATCATCACATCTTGTACCTTTCCCTTAACCTATGAAAAACATTTCAAAAACTTGGGATGAGCATAAAAAGCACAGTAAGGGTTATAAAAATATGGAAAGGAAACATGAGTTCATATATACATAAGAAAGAAATCATACTTTACTCATAAAACATAGGCACTTTAACATACCTCATCAAATCATGAATAAATCATAGAAATCATAATACGTAAAGGTAACATGAGGCATTCATAACATTCTTACGTAGGGAGTAACCCTCTTGGTTACGTTTGGAATACCCATCACAGTATATTCCCTAAATCTCTTCGGAGAAACCTTAACGTTTCACTCCTTCGCATTACCCAATGCATTGGAGAGCTATATCAGGCTCACCCGCCATTAGTTTATCACGGAACCACCTGTCTTTATAACAATGGCCAAGAACCATAACATAATCTTATCACATAAAACATGCATAAAGGAAACATAACATTTCCAACTTTCAATCACAAGATATCAATACAACACATTGATATAAAAACATTATGAAAACCATTTTCAATACCAAAATAAAAGAAAAGTAAAACATGGTATTTAGTTTTCTTTTAAAAAGAAGGTATGTCTTGTAGAGGAAGCCGAAACTCAAATAATGGTCACGACGGCGGAGAAGTCATTGTCACCGCATACGTACGACAAAAACATTCCATTTTGTCGTTTAATAAACACTTCGTATAAAAAGATTCCTTCTTAATAAACGTAAAAGTCAAAGGGGTTTATACACAGTATAAAAGAAGGTTGTGTATAAAACAGAATATGCCTCAATGAAAGGAGATTGAGACGAAGTCCCTTACAAAGATGGTATCCTTGGTTTAAGTATAAATCAATTACATAATTATCTGTGAAAAAATAATACACCAAATATAAGTGGATATTAAGTGTAAAGTAATCAAAGTTCATTCACACATATTCAAAGGATGAAATATTCAATAACTACATGTTGATCCCAAATAAATCGAAATTGGGTTAAGAAGTTCCCTTGACAGCCTAACGGTGTCACATAAAAATGAGTTGATGAGAGATAAAAAATGGTATCTCATCACTTGGACATAAAATTTACATCAATAAGGATATATGAGAACATATCCCAACATAAAAATATGTAAATTAAAAGACCCAACAAAAGTAGTCTTTTAAAAATAAGAGGGTGAAAGGTTCTGATATCGACATGGGTATCTTTCGAAACATACACCTCGTGAAAGAAGGAAAATACAAAATTGATGTAAATACTAATAAAAGAAAATATATTACACAATGAGTAAAATAATGGTCATTACATAAACCACTCAAAGGAAATTGTGGCAAATGTATCATAAATCTCATGGGAATAAAAGTGAGATGAAAAATCCCTTACGAAAACTCGGCAGCCTAACGGCGCCACTTAAAACTTACAAAAATGGATTGATGAGATCAAATAGGGTATCTCATCACAATACAATAAAATGTATAGAAATAGTAATATAAAAGAGCATCCCCCATCATAAAAAATATGAGCCTAAAAGAAGTGACATAAATGATAGTACTTAAAGAAAAAGAGAGAGGTTAGATCTCTTATGAAAATTCGGCAGCCTAACGGCGCCACTCAAAACTTCAAAAATGGATTGATGAGAGAGAATAGGGTATCTCATCATATGAACATAAATATTACTGTAATAGTAATATAAAATAACATCCCAATAACAAGAAATATGAGCTTAGAAGGAATGACATAAAAGAGTGTACTTAAAAAGAAAGAGAGGAGTAGGATCCCTTACCTCGGGTCCGACTTGACTCAATCGTTCTTTAACGTCCTGAATAATAAACTTGAGTTAATTTAAACTTTATTAAGAACCTTTTTCTAGTTCATTATTCCTTTTATATCACTTATTTCCATGTTATAAAAATTATGTAATCATTTAAGTTAATAATGTTTGTTTTGTCGATATTTGGTTCTTAAGTCGAAAGTGGACTTCTTACAATTACATGTTGTTCATGTGGTGAAATGTTCATTATATCCAGAATTATATTCATGATTTTCATATCATAAATAGCATATATATCCAGAATATACATGTATTCATAATATTACATAATCATTTAGAGGTAAGAAATGAAATGCACCGTTCATGGAGACGGTAAGCCGTACGTACGCATGAACGCTACTTTCATTTCTATGTCATATTAATGGAATTAAAACTAAATGAGAGGTATTTATATTTTATTTCTAGAATTATATTCATCATTTATATTTATCATTCATCGTATATATCCATTATATACATGTACTTATAATAGTACATTACATATGGGGATAAGAAATGAAATGCACCGTTCATGGAGACGGTAAGCCGTACGTACGCAAGAACGCTACTTTCATTTCTATTTCATATTTTTATGGAATGGAATAATATTGATATAGAAGTATATTATAATTCCAGTATAACAACATATATAATGACTTTAAATCCATCCTTTATACGTCCCACATATGGCATTAACGAATCACATTACTTTGAGAGGGCGGTAGTCCGCACTTCCTTAAATGAAGATATCGCGTTTACCCATAATGGAAACCATAATAGGTATGCCCAAAATGAAAAATACAGAAGCTTAAGGAAAACATAAACATATTATATATCATATATAAATATAGTTTCATATTAATGGCCACCTTTGAAGGTGTTAAAATAATGTTGAACAATCATTGTTTCGGGAGGCCGAAATTCGCCATCCACGGAAACAGTATGTTCTTTAACCATCAGATGTAGGTGTGTGAAAGTGTAGCACGAATACTTCTTATAAAAACATCCTAGTATATTTATGATACTGGATTTGTTACAAAAGAAATGAATAAAAAGAGTTTAGGGGGATGTAAAAGCAAAATAAAACAAAAGGACTCAAGTGAAGACATTAACATAAAATCGGGTAACTCCCTTTGGTTTGAGCCCAAAGGATTCCTTGTGAAGACTTCTGCCCAAAGTGAGGCTTTAAGGAGTAATATAGGGAAGTGGAGAGACAAAATGGGCATATTTTGGTGGAGCCAAAGGCTTTGGGAGTGTGGGTATGGAGGTAGAGGTGGGGGCCTTTAATAAGAGGAGAGGAGGGGCACTCTTGGAAGGTAAAGAAAAGTCACTTTATTTTAAAATGGTATTCGGATTTAAGAGGTCCCACATTGATGTGTTTCGAGTCTAAGGTGATAAGGGTTTTAAATACACTCATACAATATGTTTTGGACATGTGTATGTCTTAGATATTACATTATCTTTCCATTTTATTTAAATTGTTAAATAATGAGGTCATCGCTGCATCATCATGATGTCATAAATAATTTAATTTATTTAATGTCTAAAATTTATAAACAAAATACTATAATGTAGGTAATCCTTTTATATTTCCAATTAATATTTATAGTCAAAATTCTTATTTGTATAACCCCTTGTAAAAATTGGTTTAGTAAAACATTTCATGTTTGTCTCATTTGTTTTAACTTTAAATAAAAAGATATTAATGTCATTTTCCAACCAAAGTGGCTTCATGGGGTCCCCAAGTTGACCCATGGGTTGTCTTGGTCGGGCATGACACATCCAATGATGTTAGGACATGTTTCAAGTTTATTTCAAATTATTAAAACATTATTTTTACCTTAAACCACACTAAATACAACTAATCGCGATTAAAAACTTAATAAGTTACTATTCACCAAAAAATTATTTTTATCCCATTGAACCACATTTTACTTCTTAATGAAAACCATGTATGTTGTATTTTTGAAATTCGAAACACAAAGATGGCAAAATTTTATTATATGGAAAAATTAGTTTTTATAAGTATCACTTAGTGTTTTCACTATTCATCAAAAATTGAAGTTTTTCAGAAAATTCCCAAAAATTCACCCTAAGATATATTTGATATTCTGAATTCAAAAATGAATTAAATTTTAAAAAATTCAAAACATATAATTCGCATTAATTAATTTAATAATTAATTCCCGCTGTTAGAGAAAATAGCATGTTTTTATAAAACAATAAGTATCAAAAGTTTGACACTAGTTTAAGTCTGATTTCAAAGTGAAATTAATTACAACGACCAATATTGGATTTAATGGTAAAAATATATTCTGATTTCACATTAAAACCAATTAAAAAGATAATATAATCTTATAAATAAATTAGATTAAAAAGAGGTTTTGAATTAAAATACAACATTTTACACTATTCATCAAAAAATGAACTTTATCAGAAAGATACAAAAAATTTACACAAAGTAAATTTTGGTGTCCCAATTCTTAAGAAGAGTTTTATTTGGTCCAAAAGGATGTATAAGAGTGAACAAAACTATATTTAATGATGTTTCCCCATCAAAAGGTGATAAGTGAACCTTTAGTGAAAACTAGGGCATATATGCCTAAAATTGAATTCTTTCCGTATTTTATGCCTTTATCTTTTATTGGATAAATATAAAAACATTTAAAAACATATATAATCATATTTTAGTTATTTCTATCCAATCCCGCCAATACAACGGCTACATGTTAACTACCAAAATATTATTTTATTATTAGAGTGCAACGTAAGATTCCTAAGAAACTTGTTGTTGCGTGTTGGGTACGCCATCGAGCATAGCGTCCCCTTTAAAGTCATATTAATATTTTATTCACAAATATGGATAAATATGAAAATTTCATATTCTTTATTTACCTGGGGTGTTACATTAGAGACCCTGAGATAGGAGAATCTTTATGCCAAATTTACCAAGTGTGAATTTTGGCTTCAAAAAGTTGAATTTTTGGGTCACATAATCTCAAAAGAGGGGATATCTGTGGATCCAGGAAAAATAAAGGTTATTGAAAGATGGTCAAGACCAACAAAAATAATTGAGATCTGAAGTTTTCATTGTTTTTATGGATATCATCGATGTTTTGTCAATGATTTTTCATGATTATCTAATCCACTCACCAGTTTGACTAGAAAAGGAGTTAAGTTCATGTGGACGAAGGAGTGTGAAGAGAATTTCAAGGAGTTGAAAATAAGGTTATACAGTGCACCTGTGCTCACACTACCTTGTAGTAGAGAAAGGTCTGTGATCTACAGTGGTGTATTCCAAAAGGGATTTGGGTGTGTTCTCATGAAAAATGATATGGTGATAGCTTATGCCTCACGAAAGTTGAAAATCCATGAGCAAAATTACCCAACTCATGATTTGGAGTTAGCTGCAGTAATATTTTCGTTAAAGATTTAGAGGCATTATCTTAATGGTGAAAGGTGTGATATTTATACTTATCATACAAGTTTAAAGTATATTTTCACAAAAAAGGAGCTGAATATTCACCAAAGAAGATGGTTGGATTTGATTTAGGATTATGAATGCTCAATTCATTACCACCCTAGGAAATAAAACAAGGTGGTAGATGCATTAAGTCGACAAGACCATGCTAGCTTATCCATGATGAGGACCACAAAAGATCGAATATTTAGGGATTTACAAAGGATGGATCTTGGAATTATAATGGAAGGGGAAATGTTTTATCTTTATCAAATGAATGTTCAACCATCTATACATGTGAAGATTAAAGAGTCACAGAAAGAAGATGTAGAGTTACAAAAGAAGGTGAGAAATGTTCCTGAATGAAACCTTGATTGTGATGGGATAATAAAGTTCAGGAATCGGGTTTGTGTTCCTCCCATCCCCGAATTAAAGAAGGAGATGTTGGATGAGGCTCATAGTTCTTCATTCTCTATTCAGCTTGGAAGGACGGAGATGTTTAGGGACCTGAAAGAGTACTTCTGGTGGGATGGCATGAAAAGAGATGTTGCTGAATATGTCTCTCGAAGCTTGGTTTTTCAGCAAGTTAAAGTTGAGAGACAGATGTCTAAGGGGATGTTACAACCATTACCTATAGCCAAATGGAAATGGGAAAACATCACTATGGAATTTGTCACTCGACTTCCTAAAACATCCAAAGGAAATAATTCTATCTAGGTCATAGTTGATTGTCTTACAAAGTCTGCACACTTAATTGCTATTAGAGAGGATTTTTCTCTGGATCAGCTTTCTAGGATATATGTGAAGGAAGTGGTAAGATTGCATGGAGTACCACTTTCCATTATATCTGATCGGGATCTGAGATTTACCACAAAGTTCTGGAAAAGTCTTCAGCATACTCCAGATATAGAGTTCAGTTTCAGCACTGCTTATCATCATCAAACAGACGGTCAGTCTGAGAGGAAAATTCAAAATATGGAAGACATGTCAAGAGTTTGCTCTATGGATTTCAAATGTGGTTGAGATCAACACCGACATTTAGTGGAATTTTCCTATAATAATAGCTTTCACTCCAGTATTCAGATGGATCATTATGAAGCTCTCTATGAAAAGAAATGCAGAACTCCAACTTTTTGGGATGATGTTGGGGAAAGAAAGCTATTAGGACATGATCTTGTTGATGAGAGGGCAGAAAAAGTACAATCTATTCAACAACACATAAGAGTAGCCCAAAGTCGACAAAAAAGTTATACTGACAACCGAAGAAAAGACCTTGAGTTTGAAGTGGGTGATAAAGTGTTCTTACGAATATCTCCTTGGAAGAGAATAATGAGATTTGGAAAGAAGGGAAAGCTGGGCCCTAGGTATATCGATCCTTTTGAAATACTTGATTGTGTTGGGAAGGTAGCTTACCAATTGGCTATTCCACCGAATCTCTCACAAGTTCATGATGTGTTCCACGTATCTCTCCTGAGAAAGTACATACCCGATGCTTCACATTTACTAAGCTCAGAAGTTGTACCACTGGAGAGACATCTTTTTTATGAAGAATAGCTGATAGAGATTCTGGATCGTAGCGAAAAAGTTTTACGGAACAAGACCACTCTCTTGGTGAATGTTTTATGGAGGAACCACCTATTATAAGAAGCCACATGGGAGTTTGAGGATATGATGAGGGAGAGGTATCATCATCTGTTTGTTACGAAGTGATGAATTTCGAGGGAGAAATTCATTTTAAGGGTGGTAGAATGTAACACCCTAATATTTTATGAGAAGTATATTTTTTTATGTATTATGTTATACACAAAGGAATCTTTCACTGCACACAACACTAGCTTAGCTTACGTTACACGCAATCACGACCTTCCTCGATAGCGTGTGTAGTACGCAATACCGAGTATCACTAAACAACGATATATTATTATAATATTATAAACTAGACGTTATGAATAGTATTAACTAAATTTTAAATTTTATAACATTACAATTCATCTTACACATTTTCTAGAATGAGTTATGAATACAAAATCAGTTCTTCGAATAAAAGAAGTATTTTAAAAAAAATGATGTTTTACCACCTTTTGATGGGGCACCCATTTTAAATCTAGTTTTTGACATGATAATAAGTTCAATTTGACAAAATAAAAATATTCCTTGAAATCAGGATATAAAAATTTAATTTGGATAAATTTTTCATATTATTCTGATAACTTCCATATTCTGATGAATAGTATCAACAGACTATATTTTAATTAAAAACAACTTTTTTGTCGCAATAATTTATATGGATATATTATCTTTTTAATCGGTTTTAATGTGTAATTAGAATATATTTTTACCATTTAATCCAATGTTGGTCATTGTAATTAATTTCACTTTGAAATTGGATATAAACAAGTGATGATCTTTTGATAGTTATTGTTTCTTAAAAACACAGTATTTGTTTTGATAACCAGAATTAATTTTAAAAATAATTAATGCCACTTCTTTGTTTTGAATTTTGAAAAAATAGACATCATTTTTGAATTCGGAATATCGAATATTCATAGGCTGAATTTTTGATATTTTGCTGAAAAATGTCAATTTTTTATGAATAGTGAAAACACTGAGTTTTTGGTTAAAACTGACTTTTTATTTAAATAATAATTTATTTGATTTAAATTTATTTTAGGTAAAAATAGATACATAATACTTATATAAGATCAATTAAATTCATTGGAATCATTTTATAATAATTTTAGATTTATAAAAAATGGTATTGAACTTTTCACCGTCTTTTACCCACCTCCTAGGAGATTTTACAATTGTTCATAAAACATAATTTTACCTCTTCTGTGAGTTGAATTTTTAAAATACAAGAAATGTGGTTAATATCAAGGAGTAAAATGTGGTTCAATTAGATAAAAATAATTTTCGGTGAATAGTAACATTTTACTTTTATTTACAAGGGTTAAAAGTAAATAGGGTAATTCAAGGTTAAAAGAAAATTATAATAATTCAAAATTACCTTAACACTTGTCCAAACCTTATTGAATGAGTAATGGACGACCATGGGCATCCTTGGGTCGATTTTAGGATCCCATGTAGCCACTTATGAAAGACAATGACACCTTAGATTAATTAATTTAATGTAAAGACAAAATTGGTATTAACAAAAAATCCTTTAGTAATTAATTTTTATAAGGGGCTATATAAATTATCATTTTGAATATAAATATTAATTGTAAAGATAAATCTATTTCGTACATGTTGGTATTTTGTTTATAATTTTTATACATCAAATAAATTAAATTATTTATGACACAATAATGATGCAGTATTTACCTCATTAATAAATGATTTAAATAAATAAGATTATAATGATTAAAATATTTTCAAAAACATGTCCAATTCTGATTAGATGATTTTATTTCGACCATGAGTCATCATATATTCATCTTTAATTATTTTTGGACCTTTTGAAAATGAAGATAAGTCTATAATTAAATAATATTTTCACACTTTCCAAAGGTGCCCCTCTCCTCCCTTATAAAAGGGAACCTCCTCCCTCTCCTCCTCACACCACATTGATCTTTCAAGCTCGGAAAAACCCTGCCAATATCTCTTCTCCACATACCTATAAATATCATAGAGGTCCTGGTCCTCTAATAATACCATCATTAGTGCCCTAAGAGAAGGTTAAGAAGAGGCACTTCAAAGAAGAGGTAATGTCTGTTACCGATTTTTCAACTTTATTTCTTCTTCTACTTCTTCTTCTTTAGTTGTTTCATTATGAAGTAATAACATCAGTATCACTCATATACTGATATTTTATTATAAATATGAAACAACACTATTTCACCTTCTATCCATCCTACGCTAAACAAAATCACCGCGTGTGTGTACGTACGGAATACCGTCTCCACGGCGTGGTGTAATATGTTTTCCACCACCACCTTACATGGATAGGTATAATGGTGTAAATAAATAATTATATATTATTATTTTAAAGTGGTATTGATTCTGAAATATTATACATACACTTCAATAAAATTCCACAATCATGGGAACGATATCATCGCTCATTTGTACGTACGGCCTACCGTCTCCACGATGTGATGTGACTCGTTATATATGATCTTCATTGAATAATGATTATATAAATGAATCGAATGAATAAATCTGATATATATTACACTAATAACATTCTTTAAATTATGTATCTATATCCTATAAATAGGAATAAGAATTTATTCGACAAAACATGCATAAGAATATAAAGCAATAAACACCCGAATAACAAGTAGCAATGAAATATTACTACTAAGAAGATACAAATATGACCATATATGATATCATAACAATGAATATGATTTTTTTAATAAGTCAATTAACATTATTTAAATCATTATACAGGAGGTCCCGACATGTACGAAGCTAATCGAACCTAAGGTAAGGGAAAATATCACAATCTCATTTTTATCTGAGATTATTTATACTTCATAATTTACTAGGGAATATTTATCATCCATATCCTTGTTTCCTCAATATGTAATATTATTTCCATCCACCTACAATTTTTTAAATCAAATTTTACCCATTGGTGAGTTTTTAGTAAAAGATATTAAAGGAATCTTTTGTCGTTTTTAGTACGAGGTTCTTTTTAGACTTTTCCGGCCAATGTACAAGAAGAATGTTTTTCATTAACTTATACGTCATGAATTTATTTTTAGAACATTATTTCCATGAAGATTATTTTACAAGTTTTCAAGTTTATTTTTAATCAACTTCTTTTAGTTTAAAATTTTATGACATGTTCAGAAAGGAAAAATGTTTTTGAAGTAGAAAGGATATTTTCCTCATGAATGGAGGTCAAGAATTTTATCAAAATTATTTTCCATCTAAGAAAATATAGGGTTCTGTTTCTATCCGTATTTTTACATTGATTTGATTATGTTATGATGGAATTATTTTTATGATGTCCTTTTATCTTATATGGATTATGTTATGATGGCCTGATGTTTAAGAATCTCATTTTTATTACATGGGTTATGCTATGATGTATGATTTATGATCTTTTGGAACACATAATAATGGTATCATTATGAGATGGGTGGGACCTATATATCCCTCTAATGCATTGGGTAAAGATTTATATCTCATGAGATAGACATGACTGGAATGATAGGATAAACCAGTTCAGTGAAACAGGACTGAAACGAGGAGTGAACTCGGTTCAGAAATGGACTTTGTCTGCTAAGATAGTCTTGGGAATGAGTCTTGACTATAAGAAATGATTCTCTATAATTATGTGTGTATACCACAATGTTTCATGTTTTATGTTATGATTATTGGGATTACATTTCACTACTATGATTTATCACATGTTATGAAATTATGATCTCTTTACAGGTTAAGATTTCCAAAATGTTATGTTATTATTAATATGAAGTGATTGATATTTCTTTTGTTTACCCTTACTGATAATATGAGATCACCCTTTTGTAAGTTTTCTTTTCTCAGGTCAGGAAGAAGGATATTAAGTAAGATATGCCAAAAGGGACTCTAGATATGATAAAATAAAAGGGAGACAATGTAGATGTTTTATGAACCAGTTGTTTATGTTTCCTAGTTTCTAAACACACTATACCTATACGGTCCTTTCATGGGTTTGTTATATGCTGTAATAAGTGGGCTTCAATTCTGAAGTAATAACAATGTATGTAAAGTATGGTTCGTTACACCCGGCCCTGCAGGTCTGACCTGGATAGGGTGTCGGCCCGGCCCGGTGGGGCGCGGCCCACCTGCGGACCCATCCCGGGTCGGGGGCCGGTTCGGCTCGCACGGTGACGCCGAGCGGTGCTGCCTCTCCTTACTTCCCGGCCGGCCGAAGCCGATCGGTTTGTCCTATGCGAGCGGAATGTGGTTGCAGGTCACAGTTCCTCTGCATGCGGCACCTGCGGGTTCCACAGTTTCCTTCAGCCAGGCAGGCAAGCGGTCGGCCGGCTCACCCACCGAAGCGGCCCGCCCAGCATGGGTTGCAGTCATCTTCGTAGCACTGCGCCGCGGACTTCTGCCCGGCCGGCTGTAGCTGGCCGGTTTGTCCTGCAAGCGGCCCACAGATGTGGGCCGCACCTCCTCCGCGCAACATCTGCGGGTGCCGTGCCTCACCAGCCCGACTGGCAGTAGATGTTCGGTTCTTCAGCCCGAGCGGCCCACGGTTGGGGGCCGCAGTTCTCCTCCACTTGGCTGGTGCGTGGTCGTTGCCTCTAGTCGCCTCCACCAAAATAACCAAGAACCTACAGAGGGTCATCGGGTCGTGTTCTTTCATCCCGCGCCCTCCGCGTTAGGCGATAACAAAAGGCCAAAGACAATCCAAATCTTTCATCAAGAACGTGACATAATTTATTCACTTAATATTATACTAAAACACCCAACCTCAATTCAAGAAAGTTGTTCGCTTGTCGGTGTCGCGGGAATAGAATTCGAAGACGACGTCATACATTGTGCCTATCATACACCGTTGATTCCGTGCCCGAGCATTCTTCCTCGTTCTTCGTCAGAAATAATGTCATTTTTTGTTGAATATATTCTTTTTCCATTGTGGGGATGTTTCTCATGGAAAGAACTATTTCCTTCTAATCCTCCCAAAGTCTCCCATCAAAATATTTTCCAACAGATATATAATAAAAAGTCTCACCAACATTAATACTACCATGCATTCAAAACAATTCAAATGAATTGTTGTCACCAAAAATTAATTAAGGAAGACTATAATTAATTATGTTGGCATAATTAATTGGAGGGAGGTGGAGAGGCTCCACCATTATGTGGAAGTTAAAAAGTTAAAAAGGGGGTTCATGGGAGTTAAAGGGGGAGTTGAGGTGTTAGGTGATCGTGTGGGCCCCACCACACATTATCCTCTCATGGGAGGTTATTTGGGGTGTGGGACCCACCACCAACTCATCTTTGGAGAAGATAACCACCCCTTAACAAAAAAATTTATGTATCACATAATTTTTATTTATTTTAAAAAGAAAACCCAAAAAATTAACTTCTCCTCCTGACTAAACACAACTGCGGTAAACGTCTCCTTAAAAGAATTTTGGCACTACGAGTTCATCAGTGCCCTCATATTTCAATTCTGATCAGCGGTTCAAAAGATAGAAAAACCCAAACGTATGTTTACTGAACGTACCCGAACCAAACTTTAGAAAATGATTCCAGGCACACTGGGCCTCAGAATCAGGCGCTGTCAGAAACTACGGACTCGTAAAATTCAATAGAATTTAAGAAAAAAATTACATAAAATTTACGGGTCTTTAAATTACACCCACCTCAGGGATTTACGTCCTTGTAAAGCAACAACACACACAAGGGAAACAAAAGTGGTTACTGAGCATGTATCTGAGCCTTCTACTACCATGTGCTCTCCTAGAGGTTCTCGTGCTGCCAGCGAATGCACACCAGAGTAATCAACCATCCACGCAAAACCTGCTCCTTTCAATACTCAATCTCTTCTGTGTACTCCATGAATGTCTCCTTGTCGTCGATGTCCATCTCCCCATGGTCAATGATGTGGGACGGGTCGTGCACGTATCTCCTCAGCTGAAATACGTGGAAGACCTTGTGCACCCAGAGAAACTGAGGTAGAAGGGCCAGGCAGTAAGCCACATCACCTAATCTGTTGAGGACCTGGAAAGGTCTGATGAATCATGGAGTTAACTTTCTACCTCGTCCAAATCTCTGTAGACCTCATCGAGGTGAGACCCGTAGGAATACATGGTCGGCATCCTCGAACTCCAGTAGTCTCCATCTCCTATCAGCATAGGAATTCTATATGCTCTGTGTAGTCTTCATCCGCTCCTGCATAATCTACACCTTCTCTGTCATAGCATGCACCATCTCTGGTCCTACAAGTGCTGACTCCCAAGGTTTAGTCCAACACATAGGTGATCTGCAAGGTTGGTCGTACAATACCTTGTAAGGTGTCATCCCGATGGTGTAGTGGTAGCTGTTGTTGTACGCAAACTCCACCAAGGGTAAGTGATCCTCCTACTTGTGACCAAATTCAAGGACACATGCATGGAGCATGTCTTTAGGAGTCTGAATGGTCCTCTATGTCTGACCATCTGTCTGAGGATGGAAGGAGGTGCTCAAGTGAAGCTGCATCCCAAAAACCTCAGGTAACCCCTTCCATAGTTGGGAAGTGAAATGATCACCTTGATCGGAGAAGATAGTCGATGGTAAAACATGAATCCATACAATCTTTTGAATTTAGAGGTGTCCCAAGCTCTCTACTGAGCCCTGCTCTCTGATCGGTAGGAAGTGGGCCGACATGGTGAGTCGGTCTGCGATCACCTAGATAGAGTCGTGTCCTCTGGATGTACGTTGAATCCCCATCATGAAATCCAGGGATATCTCGTCCCACTCCCACTCTAGGACCTCTAAGGGCTGAACCAAGCCTGCTGGAACCTGGTGTTCCACCTTCACTAGATGACAAGTGAGGCATCACGAGACAAAAACTACTATCACCTTCTTCATACCCGGACACTAGTGTTGTCTTCTGAGGTCCTGATACATCTTCACCACTTCTGGATGTACCGCTGGAGGGGAAGTGTGGAACTCCCTCAACACCTCATCTTATAATGCAACTGGTACCATGTTACGTCCCCTAAAGATAATCATGTGCTCCCCACCTTCAGAAAACCCTTCTGGTGCCTGCCCTGAGGATATCAGAGAACGTCGCATCTCATAGTCAACGTCCCCATGATATGCCTCCTTGACTCGTTGAAGCAGTGTAGGAGTGATTGTGAGAGACTGAAGGAAGGCCGATCCATCACTTTCCAAAAAGGATATCTGCAATGTGGACAGATACTATATCGCCTCTCCTAGTAGCTGAATTCCCGATCTCCTACTGAGAGCATCAGCCACAACGTTCCCCTTACAATGAGTATAGACTATATCGATGTCATAGTCCTGGAGGAACTTGAGCCATCGCCGCTGTCTCAGGTTCATATCCTTTGATGAGAAGATGTACCTGAGACTCTGGTGGTCAAAAAAGAATGTAAAATGCTCGCCCATCAGATAGTGCCTCCACATCTTCAAGGTGAAGACCACTCCTAGTAACTCTGGGTCATGGGTAGCATAGTTCTACTCATGCTGTCTCAACTGTCGTGAACCATATGCAATCCCTGCTCGCTCTTGCAACAGGACACACCTGATTATGGTCCCTGATGTGTCGCAGTAAACTATATACTGAAATGGGTGCACTAGTCAACCTCTGTCTCAGCTCATGAAATCATTGTTGGCATCTATCATACCACACGAAGGGTTTCCCCTTCATTATCAATGCTGAAAGCGGTGTTGCAACTCTAGAAAAGTCTGGAACAAATCTCTAATAGTAACCAGCCAGTCCCAGAAATCTCCACACCTCCATCACACTCTTGGGTGGCTCCCAATAAAGTATTGCCTCTGTCTTCACTGGATCCACTGCAACTCTAGCCTTTGAGATGACGTGTCCCAAGAAGTGAACCTCTTGAATCCATAACTGGCACTTCGAGAGTTTACCATAATGCTAGTGCTCTTGGAGTTTATCTAGTACCACCCGCAAATGGTACGCATGATCCTCCTCAGTAGTTGAGTAAAACAGTATGTCTTTGATGAAGACTATGACAAATTTATTAAGGTAAGGCTGGAAGATCCTGTTCATGAGCCTCATGAACACTACTGGAGTGTTGGATACACCGAAGGGCATAACCAATAACTCATAGTGGCCATACCGACACCTAAAGTCTGTCTTCTGTATATCCTCGTCTCGAACTCTAAGATGGTGATAGCCTGATCTGAGGTCTATCTTTCATAACCATCATACTCCCTTCAGCCGATAAAAGAGGTCATCAATCCTCAAGAGTGGGTACTTGTTCTTCATGGTCACCTGATTTAGGCGATGGTAGTCGACACACATGCTCTCATCCGCCTTCTTGGCGAACAAAATCGGAGATGCCCTGGGTGAAACACTGGGTCAGATAAATCCCTTCCCCTACAAGTCCTCCAGTTGTACCTACAACTCACGAAGCTCAGCGGGAGACATATGATATTATGG
Source organism: Viscum album (assembly GCA_963277665.1). Lineage (NCBI taxonomy): Eukaryota > Viridiplantae > Streptophyta > Magnoliopsida > Santalales > Viscaceae > Viscum > Viscum album. The sequence continues at coordinate 187,652,757 of OY728130.1, forward strand.
AGTAGATAACAGTGTTTTCCCAAGGTACATATCAATATACAAGTCTACCTCTCTACGAGGAGGTAGTCCTGGAACATAGTTAGAGAAAACATCTGCGTATTGATCCACCACAATATGATAACTCAGACTCCACACATCAACCGCTCCAAGGATGAGACTAGAAAACTGATGTGTGATCGACTGCCCCTCCTCTGCGTAAAACCATCATGCACTGCAATGGCACACTTCTCACCAGTGAAGGTAAACCTAGTCCCATCCGTGTAGATACACCACAACATGCACCTAATAAAGTCAATCTGATCATGAACTGTGGATTACCAGTCCATACCCAAGATGGTGTTGTAAGGCCTTGACGCCGCTACAATAAGATTACAGTCGAAGATCTCACCTCCTAGAGTAACCTCACACTACTTGCACCAGTACGTAATTGTCGAGTCTGCTCCCGTTAGAGTCTCTACCTATAAGGATGGAGCGAACGGCTCTGTTATAATCTCTGAGCCCAGAACAAGGGCAACATAAATAAAAGAATCACTCACACTTGTATCTATGATTACTACAGAAAGGGTGGAGTAGACATATATATTCCCTCGAATCATCTCAGGTGCTCCGTGGTTGTAGGCCTCGACTGCATGGAGCTGAGCCCGCCTCTGTCTGCCGGATCCCTATGGTCAGGGTGGGACCTCCTAGTGGTGGTGGTGGAAGAGCCTCGAAACGTCATCCACCACCCGCTGCTCAGCCATCTCCTCTGCCACATCTGCCTGCTCCCAGAGGACAACCACAATCGAACCTTTACCTCTTCCTGGGAGGTCCATCTACTATATGCTGCTCATCTACATGGCGGGTCGGGCAGTCACGAGCCCTGTGGCCCTGCCTGCTGCATGCATAGCACTGCCTCCTCCTCGTATAGTTGATTCTATCTTGTGTTCCCCGCACAACCGTACATGTATCCTAGGATCTACCACCTTATGGCCTTGTACACTTATACCACTATGAAATCTGTCTACTATCGGCTACAGAGGACTCTACTATGTGTCGCCCTGTGGTGTGTCTCGCTACTGATGACTACTCAGCGAGAAAGATCTCCACTATAAGGGCTTGCTCCAGCACCCCCTTATACGTTGGAATGTTGAGGGGAATCGTCAAAGCCCTAATCTAATGCCTGATCCCCTACTTGAATGTTTTCCCCTAAAGAACGTGACCCACACCATATCCTTGGAGTAGCGTGAGAGGTTGGTGAACCTCGCTGAGTACTGAGCTATTGTTATGCCGCCCTACTGCAGATGAAGTAACTCCTAAATCTGCACCACATGAAGGGTGGCTGGAACAAAATCTGAGCAGAAGAGACTCCGAAAGTCCATCCAGAGTAAAGATGCCTCGTCATCCAACTAGTTCACATGCTCTACCATCTAAATTATGTTGTATGCAAGAGACTCGTAGTAAGGATCACCATAAGGTCGGCTGGTGTCCCTACCAATCTGAAAACTCTCCCGACAGCCTCCATCCAATCCTCATCTTCCCGTGAGTTCGTCAATACATGGAAACTGGGAGGCCTCTGTCACTGGAACTCGTGCAATGCACTCAGGCAGAGAGCACTCTTTGCTGTTGGGGCTGGTGGTAACTATGGACCAACTGGTAGTGGTGTCGTTGGTGCCTCTGCTGTGATGGGTCACTACACTAAGGCTTTGTCGCTCGGTGGGCTGCCATCTCATACGTAACTCGGAACCCTAACTGGCTGCCTTCGTGGGGCCATCCTGATATGAAACTGGTGTGTGACGGTCAAAACAGAATAACCGGTGAGCTCACACAAAGTAATCACCATGAAAACCTTTCAAATAAAACACACACGTAATCAGTGTTTTCATGCACTGAGCCAGAAATCAAAGGTCCAGGTCTTGGAGTATGGGTACGTTGGCCACCACACCAGCACTGGACTCCCTGGACTGAAAACCACACTCAATAATCTTAACTCTATTGATTCACAGAAAATAATGATCAGTGTCCTGAGATAGAACTGACTCTTCTGATACCAATTTGTCACGATCCATCCTCGAGGCCCATTCCGTGACTAACCCAAGCCCGCCTTACATATGCCAGGGGCTGGTGACTAGCACCAATGGCGTAGATCCCTAAGCTGGGAAGGCATTGCCTTTATGAAATTAAAAAAACACAACAGATTACGAAACTGGATGTAAACACTAAGTAAAACTGAATAAAAAAGAGTAAGCTAGAAAGTAAATGGGCCAGTATAAACCCAACTGAAAATCAAGTACAAGTAATGGGAAAAATAACTGAATGAAAAGAGAAGCTCCTGGATCGTCCTCTAGGGATTCCTATGTGAAGGGTAAGTACATATGGCCACCTCGGCACCCATTTCTGTCAGTATCCACCATGTACCGACTCGTCGCAAGGTCTACCTCCGGGTACTGTCTAGTTGTGTCGATGTCGGCCTCCGTCAGCATTGTACAACGTCTACATCCAACACAACTAGGTGCATGCATAGCCCATTCTGGGGTGAGTATAAAGATACTCAGTAGGGACCCCGAAACCCAAGATGTGTCACAATATCCACTAAGGATAAGAAAAGAAAGATACAACAACATAGTATTAACCAACCCTACATAGGTATATTCCCATACATATACCTAAGATACCAGTCACAGTCCGAATCCAACTCATGATCCCAAGAACAACTCAGTCCACACAGGAAGTAAAGTCAAACACCATGATGGTAATGGTTGAAAGACATGACCCAACTAACACAGGTATGCCACAATTGTAGAGAGATATAGATGATCAGATTTAGCCACGGGATCATCTAAGCAGTCAGACCCTTAGAGGATACAGTCCAGCTAAGCTGTCGGACCCACACATGATACAGTCCAGCTATCTCGTCCAAGATGCCGGACCCACACAAGATACAATCCAGCTATCTTGTCTAAGCTGTCGGACCCACACAGGATACAGTCCAGCTATTCTAGAGTAATAGAGATGTTGAGATGTAGTCACTGATTCATCTAAGCTATCGGACCCACACAATATATAGGACCACCTAATCAGTCAGAACTGTTGCACCCACACCGGATTCTGGTACAGTTATCTTCTTCGTTGAACCCACGGAGGATTCCAGTACTGTAGTCATCATTGTCGAACCCCCACAGGATTCTGGTATAGAAGTCATCGCAGCCAGCTCTAGGGTTCCATCACACAGCACGCTCGATTCCGAGAGGGTCCGCTCCTTGATTCAGGAATCAATACATCAAATCATTCCTCAGTTGATGTATCCTATAGTTCCGTCTCATCATAAGAAACCCAACACAACAGACGGCGTGTCAATCAGACGCCTGGTCTGAGAGTTATTAGTTTTTTTGTTCCAGGGGCCAGGTTGGATTTACGCTGGTTCCAAACCCATCCATTTTCCAAATTTGTCCAAAACTCACATAGAATATCAGAAAATGACCGCCTCATCGGGAGGATCCCAGTGCCGCAGACATCGCGTTGATCAGAAGCGCGGTCTAGATGATATTCACATTTAAGCGAAACGGGCCCGACCCGTCAAACCCAGTGGGCGGGCGGGTCGGCCTGACCCGGTTTGGCGGGTCCGACCCGACTAGGGGTTGGCCCGACCCGGTGGAGTGAGGCCAACCCAGGGACCCAACCCAGTGGGTCGGACCCTGATAGGGGGTCACCCCGGCCGGGTGGGGCGTGTCCCACCCACAGACAGTCTCGGGTTGTGGGCCGGTTCGGCTCGCACGGCGGCGCCGAGCGGCACCGCCCCTCCTTGTTGCCCGACCAGCTGAAGCCGACCGATTTGTCCGGCACGAGCAGCCCACAGTTGCAGGCTACGGTTCCTCCACACGTGGAACCTGTGGGTGCTGCAGTTTCATTCAGCTCAGCCTGCAGGCGGCCGGCTGGTTCACCCGCCGAAGTGGCCCACCCAGTGTGGGCCGCTGTCTTCTCCGTAGTGTAACGCTAAGCGGCAACGCGGTCTTCTCTCCAGTTGCCTGGTTCGTCCAGCAAGAAGCCTGCGGATGTGGGCCACACCTCATCCGTGCGACACCTGTGGGTTCTACACTTCAGCCACATGATCGGCAGTAGCCTGTAGGTTTTTCAGTCCGAGCAGCCCGCAGTTGTAGGCCGCTCTTCTCCTCCACGCAGTCGGTGTGTGTCTGCCACCTTCTGTCGCCACCACCAAAATAACCAAGAACCTACAGAATGTCGTCGAGCCGTGTTCGTTTGTCCCGTTCCCTACTCATTAGGCGATAAAAAAAGGCCGAGGACTATCCAAAGAATTCATCAGGAACGAGATATAATTTATTCACATAAAATTATACAAATTCCCCCAACCTCGATTCAAGAACGTTGTTCGCTTGTCGGTGTCGCGGGAAGAGAATTCGAAGACGACATCGTACGTTGCACCCATCACACGCCGCTGATTCCGAGCTCAAGCGTTCTTCCTCGTTCTTCGTCGGAAAGGATGGCGTTCTTCGTCCTTTATTAGAGATGTTCCTCGTGGAAAGAACTCCTTCCTTCTAATCCTCCCAAAGTCCCCCAACAAAATATTTTCCAACTCAAATATAATAGAAAGGCTCCCCCACATTAAGATTACAATGCATTCAAAACAGTTCAAAAGAATTATTGACACCATAAATTAATTAAAGAAGACATTAATTAATTGTGCTAGAACAATTAATGGGAGTGAGGTGGAGAGGCCCCACCATTACGTGGAAGTTCAAAAGTTAAAAGGGGGTTCATGCGAGTTAAAGGGGGAGTTGAGGGGTAGGGTGCTCTTGTGGGCCTCACCACACATTATCCTCTCATGGGAGGTTATATGGGGTGTGGGCCCCACCTCCAACTCCTATTTGGAGAAGATAACCACCCCTTAACAAATATAATTATGTAACACATAATTTTTATTTATTTTAAAAAGAAACCCAAAAAAATTAACTTCTCCTCCCGACCAGATGCAGCTGCGGTAACAGTCTCCTGTAGAGAATACTGGAACAACGGGTTCATCAGTGCCCTCCAATTTCAATTCTAAGAACTAGTTCAAAAGAAAAAACCCGTACGTAGGTTTACTGAACGTACCCAAAAAAATCTTTAGAAAATGATTCTAGGAACACCAGGCCTCGGAATCAGGTGTCGTCAGAAACTGCGAACTCGTAAAATTTCAAAGAATTTTAGAAAAAAAATTTCCTAGAAATTTTTTGGTCTTTAAAAACATGGTATGATAAAATAATAAAAACATAGGAATGTGGAATAAAAATATAAAAATATATAATCATATATTAATTATATCTACTATGAAACCATCATGTGGCATACATAGTTCCATAATGGATTACAATTAACCTCTAATACCATATTTAATTCCCCATGTGAATAAAATTTTAGACACGCTATTAGTTATATATCATGGAACTCCCATCATAATAAGTTCATTTTTTTGTGTAGTATGAAATAAAATCAATCATAAGGAATAATCATAAGAATTAACAATTTAATGGAATGTGTTTCTTAATCCAACCTCCATGAATTATAAAAGTAAATTTCATAAAGTATAAATTTGATAAATAATAATATGGAATGAATTTCCCCAAAAATAAAGATATAATGATCTAGATATATATGTAAGAGAATTATATACATAATCAAGAATTTATATATTTCATAAATGGATGACTCAATTATTGAAAATGTACGTGAAAATCATTTGGAATATATCTTGAGGGAAATACCTCATTTAATTTTCAAAACCACTTCTTTAAATTAAACAAATTTCCATAATATGATAGTGAAAATATTATTTTAGAATAATGTTTGAAACATATATTGTAATAATAAATGTATTGATCATTCATCAATGCATGAAATTTATTTATTTTTTTATCTTAAAAGAAAAAAATCATATTATACTTTTGTAAAAAAGTCCAAATATTACTTAATTGTAAATGTGATGAAATTTTCAATCTAAACCATATGGTAGAAATTAAAAAGCTTCAAAATGTATTTTCAAATTAATAAATTAATTTTTTTAAAAAATTGATAGATTTTATGAAAAATATATAAAATTAAGTTAACTATTATAGATATAAAAGAAGTGAAAAAATTGATTGTACATATAAATATCATTTTTAATGATTATTTATCCAATAAGTGGTGAAATGGAAACCAATTTTCTAAAACAAATTTAAGAACAAATTGGAATAAAATAGATTTAGTTGATGAAAATAATTTTATATCATTTCCCACAAATAAACATTAATCATACAAAATATTGAAATGAAATGAGATTGTAACATATAGCCTAAAACACTTTTTTAACATTAAAAAAATTAACTTGAAGTAAGAGTATGTCATGGGTATATTAATAAAATTTATTAAATGAAGATATATTTAAAAATAAATCCATTTTTATGTAATTACACCATAAATTGGAATCCTATTGCCTGAACTGAATCATGTATTCAGAAAAAGAGATTGATTCAAAGAAAACACCAACAAAGGTCCAATATTAATTTGATAATCCAATAAGTGATTGCTGGAAAACTTTAAAATACACATAAAATTAAATATGAAATAAATATATTTATTTATAACAATATAAATAGAAATATAATGAATATGAATTATGAATTATAATTATAACCCAATTAATGGTAATTGAGTTAATATAAACCTAACCTGTTAGTAACATTTAACTCAAATTCGCTGGGACAATGTAATGAAAATGGAAAATTAATATAACATGATGTGTAAAGGATTAGTGATAAATTAAATAAATAAATAATTTTATAAACCATATAAAATAATATATTTTAATAAAACTAAAATATTTCTTAATGAACACAAATTGTGACAAACCCCCATGCCTCATGTCTGAATCGACAAGTACAAAATCTGATTATAGAAAAATAAAAAAAAATTAATTATTTAATTATATAAGAATATTTGAAAATTTCATTATTCCATTTATTTTATTTAATTTCTTTTCATATGAAGGTACATTATCATTTATGTTCACATTATTTATTTTATTCATTTTTGGCTCATAATTACAAAATTACATTGACAGGTTGACAATGGTCAATAAAGACTATATTTGATCATATATAGAATATTAATCATAAAATAATTATAATAAATATACATGAATTATAATTTTAAGACCAAAAACTGAATATTTGATTGTAAAAAATTATTTATTATACAATCCTAAAGATGGTGGGGAATACATATGCAAGAATAGTGTTTTTTATTTTTCAAAATTCAGGATATAAAGATAAAAAGTGTTGTTTACTATCTTTATATTTCATGTTATATCATACATATAAAATTATTTATTTAAATAAATTTTATATAAAAAATCCATGGTATGTTGTAATGAAATAACTTGCATTGCTTTATAGTTGAGGAAATCCAAATATACTCACGAACAACGTTAACATATTTAGAGGAATGCAAAAATAAGAAAATATATGAAGTGTTTATTTTATTAAATTATTAATATATCCTCAATGTAATGTATATAATTAAATATATATTCATATAAATATATATATGTGGGAGGTTATTATGTTGAAATAATTCCATTATTTTTTGAGGAGATAGTATGTTGTACACACGAATGATGGATTCCTATTTCTTTTGATAAAGGTAACGATCGATGAAAATTAGGTCATGAAAATAAGAATATATTAGTAAATTTAATTAAATTATATTATTTTATCAAAATGTTTTTATAATTTTATGTAGTGGTGAAAGATTAATTACAACATAAATTCTCATTTATGAACATTAAGACTTCTTCAAAAAACTACTTCTGGTTTACATGAAAAATACTTCCAATGAAAACATGGGAAAGTAAATAAATCATGTATTTGGGTAGGTTGTTGATGAAATTAAATTATTTTATATAATGAAGTAAATATTAATATTGGATACATTTTAAATGAAATTGGATGAGAACATTTTCAATTTTATAAAATATTAATAAAAAAAATATTTTTTATGTTCCAATGGATTGAAAATGATATCGTTCAAAAATATATTGTACCTGAGCCTAATTATATCATCTAATAAAAATTAAAAATTTATATATTATGGTTAATACCTTATATATTTATATTAACCCACATTAACCCTTTAAAAAATCCATAATAATAATGTTTTTACTATTTTGGTGTCTAAATATTAAATATAAAAAATAGCCAATAAATAGAACATAGTTGATATTTTCCACCACTAATTTTATTTTCAAAATCTTGTATTCTTAATAATTTTATATCATATAATAATAAATTATCTATTAAAAAATATAATTCATAAAATTATTTGAACTACTCATTTACTTGACATTAAAAAATATGCATTTTCAATAAAATCCATTGAAAAATCACTAAAATGATATATTTTTCAATTAAATTCATTAAAAACAAATTAATTAAATTTATATTATTTATATTATTTTTAATATCAATTATTTTACATTTCAAATAATTGAATAAATGTTGTGTGAATGTTACATAAATATTCAATGAGTCATTTTCAATTATAAAAAGTAATGAATAAATATCCTAATAAAAACTAATTTCTATTTAAAATTAACATTTTTATCCCTAAATTAGACTTTATTAATCTATATCACAAATCATACTAGTTATTAATAGAAAAAAGGTAAATTTGGATGTAATTTTTTATTAATAGTATATAGGTGTAAATAATTGAAAAATGACACCATGTGGCCTTATATTCAAATACTTTATGTGATGGGAAAACTCATAAAATATGATAATTTAACTACATTATGTAAATTTTTTTTCCACAATATATTATTTTAATCCTATTTACTTTATTTACACTTACCATGGATATAATAATTTATAATAGTTACTATTTATAATGACAAAAAATAAAAAGGAAATAATAATAAAATATGGGCCTCCTGAATAAAAATATTTAATTTCTTTCAAAAACAAATTTAATAATGAATATTAATCTAAATCATTATTTATCCATCAATATATGAGAATATTATTTTTTCAGAAAAAATGTATTTTGGAAATTATAAATGAACTTATATTAACTGTATGAATAGTAATAATCATTTTAAGAATTTTAATTCCTATAAATATATATAGTACATAATAATAATTAAATACAATATAATTATATATTTTTTAAATTTAAAAAGTAGAGAATAATTTCCATTGTTAAAACTATTTTTCGACAACTGCCTTTTTATGAATTAAAATAACTATTTAAGAAAATCATTAAAATTTACAATTCCAAAAAAAATAATTAATAATATTATATTTACATGGAGTTATATTTATCATTAATATCGTATATGAAGATATAATGGTATATTAATTTTTTTAATTAAAATAAATTGTAGTTCTTGAATTTCGTCATTTTTTATTATTAGTGAAATAGAAATCATTTTAGAAATATCAAAAAATTAAAGAATAAGTTATTTATCAGATAATAATCTAAAAATTTTATCTTTTTTTAAATAAAATTTCTAAAATGTTATAGAAATTAATTTTAATATTTTCAAATGGAATGAAATAAAATCCATTTTTTTGAATAAAACAAAAGCTGGAGGAGTAAAATAATTTTTATAAACATAGATTTATTATTTAATATTCATTCAATATATATATATATATATTAGAAACATTATATATATTTATTTCATAGTGTGGTTTTTTCTATTAATTAATTCCAAATCAACAGTTTGGATATAACTGGTGTATTTAAATTATAATAATTTTTTCTAGTTAGGTATAGTGTTTTGTATTGTATTCAAAATCAAACATAATGTGTATCATTTAAATATATCCTAGTGTAAACCTCCCCCCAATTAAAAAATCCATCTATAAAATTTCACCACGGTCTTGTTAATCAATGGATTGACATGTGAAAAATATATTTGTGGAAATCCCACATCATTATAAAGGGTTAGGGGAACATCCTTTTAAAATGAGGGAAAGGTAAATCTGAATGCTATAAAAATTAGGATTATAAATAATAGGACATTAGTGGGATTTGATCATAGGTACATGGTGGGGATAAAATAACAACTAAGGACTAATAGTGAGTGATTATGATCTTTTTCTGGTAGATGTTAGTAATACAAACCCATAAATCAATGATGGGTGATTGTAACATCGAGTCATAATAAATGAACATAATATACTTTATTTTTATTTCATGACCCCTTTCTTAGAGTAAATACAATTAACATCTCTATTGATGAATAATAGTAGAAAAAATAACAAAGGGACATATATAATTTCATCTTTTATTCAATTTTCAAAAAAATATCACATTTCCCTCTAAATTATGAGTAATATTCATGAATGTACCATGCCAAAATCAATAAAATAGACATGTATCATATAATAATATCAGAATAAAATATAACAAGATCGTCCTCATATCGTCAAATATTAACAAAAATTGTCATCCCATGATAATTATAATATCCCAAATGAATAATAAATTATACCTTTTCATATTCAAAATATCACTAAAGGATGATTTTAGACCATACCATAAACCTACATGCCCAATTAAATCAATAACATCAATATTAAAGTATTTTATAACTTTAAAGGAGTTCCCATCAAAAAAATTTATTTTCACACTTCAATAATAATCATTATTGGTAAATCCAAAGGTTATATATAACTTAAACAAACCCAATGTATACTAAAATATTTTTACTTCCTGAAAATTCCCAAATTCAAAAATGGCTGAAATATGTTTCCCAAAATTAAATTGATCTTTATCGATTAAATTTTATTTTTGTAAAACAAATCATACTTAACAGATATAACATATTCATATGGTAAGAAATTCATCCTTGAAACCCTAAAATTGTTGGTTCATTACCTACGACCATGCCAGATGTGATAAAGAAGTCACTCATTCAACTTTTTCTTTATTTTTATAGAACTAAAATAATAAACTATTATAATATACCAAAAATTGATAAACATTATCGAAAATAAAAATAATCATTGATTAATTTTTCAACTAGTATGATTTTCTATATAATCTTTTTTAAATCATATAACATCAATTGACCTTTAAATGAAATAAATGATCAGTCCCAATTGTTTCTAATACATTTAAAATTTCCTCTAAAAAATTCAATGGTATTCTCCTGTAGTTAATTTTTTTCTCAAAAACCCATTCTAAACCAAATGTTTTACGAAATTAAATGTATTAAAACTACTCTTAATCATCATATACAACAATTACATAAACCTCAAAAGTTGTGAAAATGACATTAAAATAGTGATAAACAACAAAATTTTCAACCTAATAATTTTTTTATCACATACCATTGTGTAATATAAAATAATTCAATATTTTTTAACGGTTCACAATGAAAATTTAAATTCACTCAAGAATATATCACAATCTTTTCGTACATATTTTGTAGAAAGAAACACTCACCATTAAAAAGAATTATAACCAACATATATTCATCATATATTTTCATAGTTATTACCCCATGATGCATCTGTTCCAAAACCAAATCCAGTGGTAATAGTTATAGAAGAATATATTTTTTAAAAATCCAAAAAATATATAAATTACCTAATTAAATAGATGTAATCTGCCAAATAATCTTATCTGGATGATTTTTTTTAATTTTTTTCTCTTTTTAAAATACCAAAAAATATATACTACATAATATAATACCAAAAATATTGACTCAAGAAATATAATAATTTTATTACAAGATTTTTAATGTAATAATACAATAATTTTATTTAATGATTGTGATTCCTAGTGTATTTATAGAACTAAGTACATAAAATATCAGAAGAAATGAGAACATTATATAATTATTTTTATTATGAATATTGAGAAGAAGAAAAAATTTAAGCTCCTAAAACTATATATGATTACCTGATGAATACATAAAATAAACATGTGGTTTATAAATCCCAGAAAGAGAGTAAACATGATAAAAATGGATAACATGACATCCTAGAATCTATGGCTCATTAATAATCAAATGATAGAATAAAATAAAACCATTATGTCCTTATAAAATGGAAACATTGGAATTTTGTAGGATCATATAAAATAATACAAGCATATGTCAAGGATACTATTAGGAAAATATCACATTGTGGATATAGTCCCATAATAGATTAGGTTTACTCTCAAATACCATAAATATCATATCATTAATAAGAAACACTACCAAATTAATTGGATCTCTATTTTAGTGAAACCATCCTAAGATATTCATTAATATGTGGGCCAAAAATGTAAATCATTCATAAAGAATTATATTAATAAATACCCATTGAAAGAAATGTGTGGAATATGATTACCTCTTATCATACTAAAATAACATTAAATAATTCATTTTTTTAAGAAACTAAAATAGGGATTATATTACCCATAATTGAAACATATAATGAAATAAATATATTTATAAGAAAAATTTATATATACATAAATTCCATGTAATAAAAAATATCAAAGGTTTTTCTTGTTTATAAATATTTCATTAATTGTTTACATAGAATATTTCATGAGGAAAATAATATTTTTTCATTTGGAAAATACCTTCATTAGATTATCATAATTTAGAATATATGATATTAAAAAATTTCATTTAAAATAATCTTGTAATATTATATACTATTCAGCCAATCATTGATCAGTCTTAATAGCTGGAAATTTCATTCATGCTATATAATTTAATAGAAAACATTTTTTCTCACTTTTATAAAACATTGATGATGTTCCACTTTCAAAACATTGCGACAATATTTATTTTAAATCATTTAATAAAATATATAACATGTATAAACATTTAATTAATACGCCATTGTATAATAGTAAAATCATTCAATAAAATATTTTATTGAAAATATTAACTTTTAGAAAATGATTCTATAACGAAAAAAGTATACAATTATGTTATTACTTAAAATTGAATTTATGGATGTTTTGTTATTCATTGATGAATAAAATTAAAATGAAACATGAAAATAACATTCATTATTAGAGGAGAATACAATATTTTTAGTTTAATAAAATAATAGTTTATGATTTCCCATAGTTAAACACTGAATATTAACAGTCTTGAATTGAATGGAAATTGTAACATAAATGCTTTACTATATTATTAACATTCTAATCAAATGAATTTGAATAAAGAGTCTTCCATATAGATTTCAATCGAATTAATTTAAAGAATCTATATGTCAAAATTAATCCATGTTTTTTATATAGACTATATATTGAAATCGTGGTTGACAACCTAAAATATAATTTAAGAAAATGAGGCTGAGAGAATGAAAACACCTATATAGATCATAACTTTTTATGTGGTAATTATTCAATTAATTTATTAAGTGAAAGTATTTAAATACAAAAAACATGTTTTAATACATAAAAAATTATTAATCCATTCAATCATAATCATTTAATGACAAAGAAGTTGTGTAGAAATATATCTTAATTAATGGAAATTAATTAATAAAGAATCCTATAACATTGAAACACTAAAATAAAATTTCATTAGTTGAAGTAAAATGAATTATAACATAAATTAAATTTAGTTATTAAGTATTAATTATATAATATATAAAATTGGTGTTATATACAATATATAATATTGATATTGTGTATAACATTAAAATATTCATTAATGAAGGGAAATTGAAATGAAATATCTTATCTCGAGTCTGAATCATCACTTACACTACTTAAATTATCAATGGAAAAAAATATGATAATTATTTACATTGTTAATTATATTATCAACGTTAATTATTCCTTATTTTTTTCATTTTATATCATTTTTATTCAATTATATAACTATTTAAGTTCACATATTGCATTTTGGTGATATTCAACTCATAATACCCAAATTAAATCAGAAGCATATGTATGGTAAATAAGGTGATTATTTCATTATACAATGTATAATAAAAATAATATAATTATCATTTTCATATATCTATTATAAATTTAACCCTACCGTTAAATATGGTTATGAAAAAAATGTACAACCTTACAAACCTGGAGAGGGTAGGTCACACGTATGCATGGTTAATCTTTCCATTTTTGAGGATAGTGATGTAAATTATGTAGTGTTATTGTATCAATAAATAATTATTATTATATCATAAATATTTAATTGATTTCATATATAGGAATATATACCACTAATTAGATATAGTAATAAAAATCAAATCACATCTATTCATAGACGTGGTAATCCACATGTACGAACGAATGAAGTTATCATCTTTCATTGAAAATGATGTTAAGAAAATATATCATATATTACATTTATATAATGAAAATTATTTATGAGATTTATTATTTTATATATTTACATTCATTAAATCCATCATTATTTTCATGAACCATCTCATGTCAACCCTGAATCGGGTACCCGATATGATCCCTCTCAAGGCCCGAGAGGCATTCCCAATCCCCACGAGCTAGTGAAAAAGATCAAGGGAATCATTACAGTTAATGAAAATTGTTTTTACCATTAAAAAAATTTAATCAGTGAATAAAAATCACAATCCAAACTAAAAACTGATTTTCAAAACCATAAATCATTTATATTTAGGATAAAGGTTCAGAAAACTAAACAACAACTAATACCAGAATAGCCTGGAAGAAAATGAAACCCAAGACAAGTCCATGTGACCCCAAGGTTCACACTCAAATATATGACTAACTGTCTCTTTAGGCAATCAAACACATTTAATAACCTTCTTTAGTTACTAAAAAACAGAAAAAAATAAATTCAACAGTATTAAAATGAAGTAGGTGGGACCAAATAAATCTATTCACAATGACTATGATTTAAATAATGAAACATAGATTTTCATGTTTGAAATAAAATCTATAAATATTGTTTTTACAAACATTTTTTATATAAAAAAATCATATTTCTATTTCCCTTGAAATTGTGAAATTCTCATCACACATGGGAAAGAATTATGTTCATAAAGAAGAAGTTAAATGTAACCAATTTAAAAACATTTATTTTTTAAGAAAGAGAAAACGTGGAAGACTTGTTATTTCAAAAATATTTCTTGAATCATTTATAAAAAATACACTCTTTCATAATTTACCAAAATAACACAAAAAACAAACCACAAGGATCATGGGTCTATATAATAAGGGAATTGGAACTAATGGTAATAACATTGAAATATCAAGTAAATAACTAGGAAATCAAAGGAGAACCATAATATAAAAAAAATTTAACTCATCCTGAAGGCATTCCCTACCTGAGGACTTCATAATGCCCAAATGCCAGATCATCGCCATACATGGCTTGATCGGGAGGCCCAATCCCATTTCAATGATAAAGAATTAACCCCTACTATAGGCCACTATCTAGTTCAACAACCTAGGATAGTGCATCAATCAATATTAGTAATCCTCATATCTATAATATGGTCTAATACAATGTTCACCTAAATGTTGTTCTAATAAATCCAAAAAAAAGTAGCCACATATAAAACCAATTTCTCAATCCAACACTTTAAACATGAAAGAGGATTACTTTTTCTATCATACAATAAAATTTCAATATAAATCACACAAAAACCCATTTTTAATGTAGCAATCATCACTCCTACACTTGATAAAAATCCATTTTTGTAACACAAGAATAACACACAATTTGTAAACCAATTACATATGCCAAACCTTTTTTTAAATCTACACATAAACCAAAATCAATTCCACAACACCCCTTTTATTAATTAAAATTTTATTATTCTTACTGAAAATCACACATCATGTTCAATAGATCCAGAATTATATTTTTTCTTTATAAATATATTTAAAATTCATCTACATTATAAGAGCCTTTAAAAACACGTTTCACACCTTTAAAACTGTTCATAAGAATATTATTCTAAAAAATTAAACCAAAAAATCACATAAAATATTGCCAATTTCAGGATAAATTAAATTTATAAATCTATTAAGAAATAAAAGTCACTATTTATGGACATAATATGGATATATATATAACCAAAACATGCCTCAAAAACTTATAAACTACCTCTAAAATCTTACTGAGCTATTTATTCAATAAAATTTGTTCATAATTCAGCAATTTCATACCTCATATTCAAAACTATTGAGAAAGAAAAATAATTTAACATCGAAAAACTATTATAAAAATAATATATCACTAATTAATAATTATGCAAGGTAGAAAAATAGTAAGTCAATGAAAAACATAAATTTAAAGGTAATGTTTGTTGTGATCCATCCACAAATGATGAATAAATCCTAAAACCAATGTGGAACCACAAAATCACCATATAAAAGCTATAACAAACCAAAAAGATCATGATTGGACACAAAATTTTAGGATTCTATCACTAAAAATCTAAAACCTAGTAGGGGAAGAATCCCAAACCAAGAAGAGGAAAAAAATGGAGTACCAATAGGGGAAGCCATCACTAGAGGAGGGTGGTGGTATAAAAGTAGTGCCACGGATAGGATTTTGGTGTATGCGGGTCATGTTCATGTGAGAAGGCTAGCATCGGAAAGGTCGTGTAGGTAGAAAATAGGAAATTTTCTAGTAGGGTTCACATTGGAGGAGGGGAATCCCACGCTAGAGAGGGAGGCCACATAAGAAAGAGAGGTGAGGCCGAAGAGATGTAAAAATGGAGGGGGTAGCACAGAATAGGGGGTGAGAACAAGGAATGGTATTGTGTGGGAAGGGGGGAGGGGAGAAATTAGGAAAGATGCACTAAAAAATATATCTAACATAATAATAAGTATTATACTAATAACATGATATTTAAAAATTATAATACATATTAACAATCTAAAATATTAATAATAATATGATTATTGATAATAATAATAATTATAATTCATACTAATTATAATAATTACTCATAATAAAAATAATAATATTTTAATTATGATTAAATATTTTTATTATATTAATTTAGTAACTGTACGCGAACCATGCAAGACTTTCTATTCATTCCATAAGTGGCCACACAGGTACCCAGGCTAACTAAATGGTCTCTTTTAAACATTGTGTACTTGTGGAATGGCATAAAATGCACCAAAAATCCCAATAATAATGGTAGAAATATTCATATTCATATTAATAATAAGAATAATCCCAATAATAATATTATAATTATTATTATTATAAAAACTACTTTTTAATGTTATTTTAAATTTTTAAATTTTATTTTAACTCTTATTTAATTTAATTTTATTGTTTATAATATTTTTAATTTATTTTCAACACCATCCGGCTACACGATAACCAGGGCATAGATGTCTGGTCTCTAAACCATGATTTGATCGTGTGCTAGATCTAGTCAATCCCAAAACAATCATAATTTAAGAAAAACTCATTAATACAAACTGGGACTCAACCCAAACCTCGATATAATTATCCAAAGCTTATATAATAAATAAATAATGTGCATTCAATGCCCATAGTGTGATAATTCTCCCAACCATAATGATGTCCACCCCCCAAAACAACAATAAGGTTTATCCTAAAAAACCGACACTCCTTTATAGTTTATGTAGATCCCGAAAAATAATCTAATATGAAGAGATAAAATTAATATCCACAAAACATATTTGTATAAAATAAATTGTAGAGACCTGTAATGGAATCGTCACCAATTTTCTCCAACCCCCAAAAGTTAAATAACTCTAGATGATTGTTCTATAAGAAAAATAATTTTAAAAACAATAAATCCTTCTTCAAAACATGAACATTATAAAAATATCCAAGTGTAACACATACCATCAATTTAAAAAAATGAATGGATTCAAACCACATTCCACATATACATTTATAACCTTAATCTAAATAAACCCAACCAAAATATGCCCAACTCAACATTTTATCAACGTGTGATCTTACAATTTGGTGGTTGCACAAAATACTAACCATCACCATAACGATACCAAGAATGGAGATGAGATTTTTACATGGGGAGGCCAGATCGGATTCCCCACCTTTATAGTCAAACCAACATCATAGATAAAACCAGATCACCAACATGGGGAGCTCTAAACAGAATCCCCACCATAAGAAATACAGTGACACTGAAATCCATGAAACAGTTGATGTGTCCCCCCCAACTATAAGAACTAATGAAGGGAAACAAACTCGAAAACATTTTACCAAGAGCAGAAACTCCCACCATAGGGGGATGGGACGTAAATGCCTAAATAATGGGGGCCCAAAACCTCAATTGACAACAAACCAATAACATCCCAGCTATTGAATAACACAAGTCATGCCATAACTGATTCACACAAATAGGCTGTAAAAGTACCATTTAATAATTTCATACACCCAGTGAGACCCAACCATTAGAATTTTAAGAAGACGAGGCCACTAAACCTCATCATATCAAAGGAAATAATCTAACCCCAAAATAGGTGATATGGTGTAAATGAGGTTCCCACTCCCCTTTCATATAGATGGATCCAATTAATACAGAACCGGATGATCAATATCTTGAGCATCCTTTATCTTTCATATTGATGTTAGAAAATAGGCCGAAGCCTTTCACCCCTCTACGGTTCTCCTCACTATGTGCCAGCTTCACTCTAGAACTTATGGCTCACTATTTGATGTTTGAAGGATCTCTCTCCTCATAGTTAGTCATTAGAAACCCCCAAAAATAACACAAATATCAAATCTGAATAAAACACACTATCCATGAAGTTTATGTTTGAAAGTGTTTTACGAAAACCATCTATACAATTGAAAAATAATTAAACACCACAAAATAATTCCAGACCAAACAATTATACCCAATGATCATTACAATGAGAAATACACTAAAATAATTCCAAAAAAATTTCATACTCTTGTAAATGAGTCGGGGTGTTCTTTGAAATGTTGGTTTAGGTGTTACATGGATTCTGGGAAACACCCCATCATAACATTTTTAGGTTCCCTAATCTACCACAGGTGTGGTAGTGTTTTAGAGAACTCGAGCATCATGGCCAATTTTAAGCAATCTTTATACACTGATAAAAAATGAAGGAATTTGTATTTGAATAATATAATGAAGGTTTTATTAGCATATTAATTCCCCTAAAAGAACTGGTATCATGGGTTTGCTTCAAATTCTTCTTATAGGAACACTCTTCACCACTTCCAAAAATTCTATAATGATTATCAATATGAAGCCCTCTTGAAAACTCAACATCGACGTAGAAGTAATATCTCACCATATCGGAGAAAGTTATTAGGTCAATCTCTACCACCTTTGACTGTATCCTGAAATAGAGCCCGATCAAAAAAATTCATTCCTTCATGGGATGGTTTGCAACATACCCAAGTTCATAAAATACTAGGTCTAATAAGCATCAACAGAATAATAATATTAATCAAACGAACTATTGAAGACCACAAAACTCTTTTTTCATTCTTACCATCATCATCTTGAATAAATATTGCTAGATGAACAATGAATTTATGAACTCCCATGTGAGATCTTCAAGAGGATTTCTTCGAGACATGGATTTCATCATTTCTTGGTTTGACCTTGGGGCATAAAAGTAGAAAACATTTCTTTAATGACTAAGGAAACACAAGGAATCTAAATTCCCCATTAATCATCAACATCCACTCATCCATGTTGGGAGTTACATTTGACAATAAAGGATAGGTTGGTTCGACATCTAAAATTCAAGAATGTAGTATATATTTAAATCAACTGGTGTATTTTACAATGATTTACTACCCAAAGATACAGCTTGAGAATCCAATAAATCATTGTGGGGGAATAAACTAGGAAAAATGTAAAAAAAACCCAATAAATATGAATTTTACAACATGGATTATAATTTTCAAACAAAACAAAAGAAACATCACTCCCCAAATAAAAGCAACAAATCGCACGATTGAATCTACAAAAACATCACATTTTCCCTTAGAATTGTTTTTGAAAAGGGAAAAATAATAGATTTCACATCCACCAATGGTGATCCATGGGGCCTCACACATGAATATCATCCTTCCATTCAAGGTACACATCCAAATTCTCATACATATCCTTGCATGTGGTCACTCATGGAAACAAAAAAAGATCAAAACAAAACCTCCTCCATTTTTAAAAAACAAAATACATTATTGTTTCAAATTAAATTTTTAACAATTCCAAAAAGGTATTATTAGTGAAATTTTATGAATTAAGGATGATATGAATTGTCTCAAAATGGGGAAACTGGTATCGATTAGTAACTTGGAAATCGTATTGGTGGACATATCTCAATAACATCATCATCACAGGGAGTTATTTGGGACCATTTCCCTACCTCTTCATGGCCTTCTCGGACCTAAAAGATATCATAGGCCGGTTTTTCAACTCCTTTTTCATTTCCCAACAAAAAACAATCCAAAAAAATGAAAAAGAGACCAAAAATCCAGGAAATCACATGCTAACCTGAGGTTCTAAATGAGAAAGGGTTTCTGATGTTCTTTCCATTAAAATATCCCCAACCCTAATAATACTACCCCTTCTACCTCGACATCCCCATGTCAAAATGGGCCCTTTAAAAAAGTAGGGTCCACTAAAGATCCAACCCTCTCTAATACCATAATTTCATGAACCAAACACTGTCAACCCTGAACTAGTCCCGCAAGGTGATCTGTGGAAAGGATGGAGAGGAATTCTTGATCCTCTCGTGCTGGAAACAAGTGCGAAGGGCTTCATTAGATTCAATGGGAATTGTTTTAACCAATAAAATAAAAAATGAAACTAAATAATTAGAAGAAAAAAAATAACAAAAAAATATTTTCAAAACATTACATTATTTACATTTTATTGAAAGGTAAATCAAAATTAACAACTAATAATACAAAAATTGTCATGCTAAACCTAACACCCCAGACACCTCCATGTGACCCCAACGGTCAATGTCAGATATATGACCCCCATTACCTGAGGCAAACAAACTCTATCTATAACCTATAGTAGTAAATAAGAACAAGAAAACACTATAGTACTGAGTATTAAAACTAAGTTGGAAGGCATGAAAATATAAACTCCCAATGCACATTCATTAATTAAAGAAACATTTATTTTCACATTTTTAAAAAAATATATAAATATATGTTTTCCACACATTTAATTTTAAAGAATACAAATCAAAATTTTATTTCCATCATAATTTTGAATAAAATTTTTACACATGGTGGATAGGTAGGTTTGTTCATATGAAATAAAATAATAAAATTTGGAAATAGTTATTTTCTATGAAATATAAAAATATAAACAATTTCTTCTTTCAAATGTCATTATTGAATCCTTTGTAACAAAAATAACCATTCAAAATTTACAAAAAGGACACCAAAAACCAAATAAATGATCATGATGATACATAATGAAGGAATGGACAATAACATTAATAACATCAACAAAATAATAGAATACCATGGAAATAATAGGAGATGAAGAACATACTATACTTGTGGCCCATCATGAAGGCATGTCCTTCATGATGACATCATAATGCCCAAATGCCCAATCTTCACCCTTCCTAGCCTGATTGGGGGGCCCAATCCCATTGTAATGATAAATAAATAGCCCATATATTGGACACCTTTCTAGTGAAATAACCTTGACTAGTGAAGGAATCATTCACATTAATATTTTTATCTATGGTAGGTTCCCATGAAATGTTCACCAAATTATGTTCTATGAAATAAAATAAAAAATCCAAATATACCACCAATTTCACAAACCAACACCAAACTGTTCAAGGAGGACAAACTTCAATAAAATATAAAAAAATTCAATAACACCCACTCCATAACCCCTTTTACTTAATCTATCATCACTTAAAAACATAAAAAAAATTCCATTATTAATATACAAGAATAAAAACCCATTTCTTAAGAAATTTGACAAGCCAAACCCCATTTTATAAATACATTCATAAACCAAAATCAATTACAAAAAACAACTTTCATCCATTAAAATTTTACAATTCATATTGAAATGTGAGCTTCAATTGCAACGTATTACGTATTACATTATCCAATAAGAACCTATTTGAGGTTCATTCTATCCTTATTTTCCTTTAAAAACAAGGTTCACACCTTTCAAAAAATTGATGTAAATATTTTTCTAAAACATTTCAACAAAACGCACAAACAAAATATATCCAATTTTCTTCCAAATTAATTCTAAAAAAACAATAAATACCAATCAAAATTTTTAGACAATAAAATGATATATATAAAACAAATAATTTCCTTCAAAACATTTATACCTTATAAAAACCCAATAGGACTATTTATCATGTAAATGGTGTGCATAATTTAGAAATTCCAAAACATATATTCAATAAAATTGAGAAGAACACCTAATTTCATATAAAATGTCATGTGTAAAAATAATACATCGCTAATTAATAGTTTTGGAAGGTGAGAAAAAAAATAAATCAATGAAAATATAAATTTAAAGGCAATGTGAAAACAGATCTTATCTCAAAGGAAAAAGAACTTCCAAAACCAAGTGTGAAACCACAAACACTCCTCAATCACATCAAAAAGAAAAAAACCATCATAAATCATAAGTATTGGACCCATAATTTTAGTATTCAATCCCTAAGAATTAAAACCCATTCCATTGAATAATACAAAACCAAACAGACGTAAAAAGTGAGTACTAGAGGGGAAGCTGTCGTTTATGGAGGGATGTGATGGTGAGGATGAGAGCAGAAGAGGGGAGTAGTGCTGGTGGGATGTGCATTGGAGAGAAGGTCGGTGACAGTGGGGTTTAGTAGCTATAGAAGTCGGAACCATACAGAAGGGATCAAACTAGAGAAGATGAAACCCACACCATAGATGGAAGCGATGTTGGGGAGGGATGCAGTGCAGAAGAGGGATGTTGCGCCGGAGAGGGTGTCCACACGTGAGAGTGAGGTCGTGCCTAAGGGAGAGGTAGTACTGGAGAGAGTGGCCACCCATATGGATGCATACAAGGAGGGTATAATACCCGAAGAATTAACAAATATAATTATTATAGAATTCATAAATCATTAAGTCTCTACCAACACCACTTTGTTACAACCTACCCATGTAATCATAATTTTGTAACATCAATTATGAGAATTTTGAAAATCTGACATACACGATTGTGATCAGTAAGTTATTTGGAGTCCGAAAAGAAAAAAATAATTTTCAGTGAATAGTAACCTACCCTTATGAATATTAATATGAATAGTAATATGACCCATATAAATAGTAAATAATATTATTATTTCATTTTCTTATGAAAACAAGATAATGATATCTTAATTAGTTTTTCAATGAGAAATAATATTAGTCGCACTTTAAGATTGTTATTTTTCGAATTAACTATGACCCTATTTAATAATTAAATTAATAATATTTAGAAAATTATTTTTGAAAAATGGATTTCAATTTTGAATTCTACATGTCAAAAACTGTTTGGGGGAATTTTTTTGGATTTTTCTGAAATTCTAGAATTTTTTATGAATAGTGAAATATGATAAAATTCCGTATATAAAAATTATCAGTTAGGTACACTATTCATGACATCACAAGTGATTAAAGGCAACATGGTTAGAACTCACATGATATTATTACTATTTAGGGTCACTTTCAATGAGATTATACATAGTCGTGATAAAAATATTATAATAATGATTAATAAATAGTCTAAAATACCTCCCCTCCTCCACTATAAATACCACCCTCACTCCCCTCTTCCTCCCACACCCCTCAAGACTTGATAATTGTATAAATTCTGCCAAATTATCTCATCAATCTTCTTCCCCACGTGCTAGAGCTTCTGGTCTCACCAAAAGACCAAAACCAAAGCCCTTAAGGAGGATCTCTAGGAGAAGAGATCAAGAGGTAAACAACCTCTTTTATTTTCTTTCTTTTCTTTCATTTTAATTTATTCTCTTCTATTACCATTGGCTTGTGTTGGGATATTTCATTAAATATTCCCCCTTACTTTTAATATTATGTATTAATGATTATATATTCCATTCCTCTCATCAAACTATTTTTTATGAAATTTTAAGAGACGATGTTAGGATGCCGAATGTTCATAAGAAATTTAGAAAGTTTTATTTCATTTTAATATTACATTATTTTCTTCTTCTATCCTCACCTCATCTGTCCAAATGATCATGATAAATCCAGTAACATCTATATACTGGATTTATATCATGTGAATTGATGAAACATCATAAATATTCTTACTCCCTCCCTTTTATTTTATAAACGAAATCGACGTCCATAAGGTTCTGATATGTAACCTTCAGTGAAGATGAAGTTTTGTTCTTCAATTTCTTCTTAATTACTGGTAATGAAACCATATTCATGGTTGAACCAGACTATAATATATGTTTTATAACCTAATTAATATTCAGGAACCAGAATATGTACATATAATTAAGTTATATGACAAAACTAGTTCATAATAATCCAAGTACCGCTGAATAATCGAAGTGGTTGTCATCTAATGTTTCAATCTCATTCCATGTAACCAAATGATATAAATGGACATTAACAATTATGTATGTTCATAATTAATATTTAATTTAAATTCTGGATATTTACATCCATTCAACTTCATTACTAAAAAGCAAGTGAACCGAATATGAAAATCAAAAAAAAACACCCTGAAATGACAGAATTCAATATAATAACTTATAAATAATAACATAAAGGAACTAAACTGAATTATGATAAAACAAATACATGTATATTAGGTTATGAAATACGTTATTTATATGTATAATTTCACATTCCATGGCCTTAAGTTCAAGAGGAGAACACATTTGGATTTAAGGTAAGGGGTTTCTCATCTCACTTTCATTTCTGTGAGATTTTCATTGTTTGACACTAATTTCTTGTATGTGGTATATGTGTTCTACCATTTGATATATAATAAAATTATTCTCTTTATAATCATGTTATTAAATTATTCACTAGATTTTCATTATGTTCTGCTCATTTGATTCAACCGATTACATTGTGGTAAGGGTTTTTCACCCGAACTTCCAGTTTCATTCGGGTTACTTTCATTGTCTAATTACCATGATGTAATTCTGAAGTCTTGTTATGTAATCATCATATGTTCTATGTGAGTATCATATATATGTTTAAAAACCACAATCCTTCCTTATTTTTTTATAGTTACATGTTTTAATAGAAGCTCTCAAAACTGTTTCCAAAAATATGAGCCTGATACAAGGGAATTTCTCAAATTCATATCTATTTACAAGGGCACTCTATAATCTATTTTTGGAAACCATTATATTTCTAAAAATACACATTTTATTATGAAAATACTATTATACATAACTTCTGGTTTTATACAAATATTTTCCAAAAGAATTCTACTTTTCAAAGTTAAAGAGTATTTATTTCAAATTGCTTAATGATTTTATAAGAGTATTTTCATTCAATGCTCTTATTGATTCCATGGTATTATTGGGATTAATCATTTTTTAATTCATATACCATATTTTATTTAATGTTTTATGACTAAATTTATTATGGATGATCTATCCTAAAACCATTCATCATATTATTCTGAATGGTTAGTGTTTCTGTTCAATAATTGGTTAAAGTTAGTTAGATTTCATATGATAGTTTCAATATGAATCTATATGTTGTTTATGTTGATCCTCGCTCATATGAGTAATTCATTAGAGTTTTTATGTGATGGGTGGGGGCCTCTATATCCCCTCGATGCGTCGGTAGTTCTCATGAGATAAACTATGGTCTTGGCATGAGGCCTTAACAAAATGATTATTTTGTGGTCCTAGCACGAGGCTTGGATGGTATGGTTATGATGTACAGAATATTCACTTCCCTCATTATGATGCTAGTATTTGAATTTCATGTGGTTATTCAACTAGTAGAATACCCATGATTATGTTTAATTATGGCATCATTTATTTAGCTCTTATTCCTACCATAACATGTTTCAAGTTTATTATTAAAGTCTTTTGTTTTCAATTATTCAACATGTCTAATGTTTATATTATCTTCCGATGTATTTCTTACTCTTACTGAGTGTTTGAGCTCACCCCTTTCTTATGTTTCATTTTCTCAGGACATGAAGAAGTAATTTATTAATGACTTGCAAGCATAATCTAGGAGACTTGATGTTTCTAGTGGACTAAAATAGTGTTTTTGTTTCCCTTCAAGTTGTAATGATAAACTTATGTATGTAACTTGTTTCCAATAATACTAAACTACTTGGTCTTTCAAGATTTGTATTCCTTGTATGTATGCCAATGTAATCAAACAAGGCACCGACTCCAGGCAACTTGAGTCGGTTCCTTACAGTTGGTATCAGAGGAAGTTTAGTATAACACTTGGAAACTAGATTAGGAAATTTATAGTAAGGAACAAAGCCCTAAAATAGTATTTGAGGATAAACATACAAGAACATCCTGGTATTATGGTAAGGAATAGAATATGTGAATCCTTTTAGAAAATACATCCCTGTCTGGATACGATCAGGTAGAGGCGGCTCTGGCACAGATGTATCTAGGGGTAAAACCCGAAAACACTGCATTGAGCTAGACTCGAACTGGAACTGGTAGACTACAGCGAGCCTTTCTACACTCTTGGTTATGACACTCCTAGGGGATATACTTAGGATAATTCATATTTTTTTACAAGCCATTATAAGGGAGTTAATATAAATTTTCCTCAAAGTATTGGGTTTGAATTACTCTAGAAACTAGAACTGAACAATTAAAAACATGCTTAAACAATACAAAGAGTGATGTTTTCTTAATTTTTAGATGGAAAATGAAGGTACAAGTCTTTGTTACCTTCCCACAGAAATCCTCCAGTCTATAATCATGAAGTCATGTACGGAAGACTATGAATCCTTTGGAAACCTCCGACTATCCTGCAAGCTTCATTACAAAGTGTCAAACAACTCAAATGTCCTTCGAATATTTCGGGGATCGGAAGTTGTGGATAACCAAATGGACAATGAAATTTTCGAGAATAATAAAAATAAAAGGAAGTACTATGAGGGACTCTTCCAGTGTTTCACCCTGAATAAGTAATGGTTGGACTTCACGGCTTTCAGAGAAGCTGCAAAGGAGCTAGAATTCCACGCAGTCTTTATGTACCAAATCCTGTGTTTCAGCATGTTAGGGAACCTCTATGATTTTGAATATTTCATCGAATCCTTCAAATATGACGTGGTTCAAAAGATCTTTAGGAACCAAATCCAAGCGGATGTCAGGGAACTTGATGTTACCTGTGCCTATCTCAAGAAAACCACCTGTATCAAACAAGAGCTTGGGTTTAACCATGATCTAAATTGCCGAGAGTGTATTTGGGAAGAGGAGACCCGCGAGCTTTGTTCTTCCCTGAGAGTAGATTTGAATAAAACCTTCCTCCTTAGGTGGTGGTGGTAGAGGGACATCACCAAGGATGTCAGGAAGTCCATACTAATGTTTTGTGAAAGGGATCAAGAGATTGTGTAATTTCTTGAGTTTTATAAATCATGTCTAAATGAATGATGTTGTATTCTATTTTTTGATATGTTTTTATATAAAACAATAACTTGGTTTAAAATGGATTAGTCATACTGAATGTTGATTTACTAAAACTTTTCAGATAGAATATGAGTCAACCAACCAATATTTTATCACTACCTACTGAGTTGTTAGAGACCATAATTGTCAAGACATGCTCCGAAGAGGACCAGCCTTATGCCAACTTACGTCTAACTTGTAAAGTACTCTATTGGGTATTGAATCGTCCAAACATTCCCCATATCTACCAAGGAAGAAATCTGGTCTATTACCGTATTGAATATGCACAATTTTCTGCATATAGGAAAAGAGAGAAGTATCATGAAGCTCTTTTTCTATGTTTCACTCTGGCTGATAACTACCGAGCTGTGGGTAAATTTCTAGAAGCTACTTTGGATGGTGAGCATCAAGAGAACTACCTATTTCAGACCCTGAGTTTTAGTGTGTATAGAAAACTTTACGACATCAATATATTCAAGAATGATTTTGTGCGTGGGAATTATAGGGATTTAGTCTACACTGAAATTTCTGACCTCTACACTTCTCGTGTCTCTCTTTAGAAGCCTGATTTATTTAAGCACAGTTTCGACCCTAGCTTTCTGGAGTGTATTTGGGTTAAGGAAATCGAGCAGGTGAATACTACCTTAGGAATTCACCTAAGGTCGTCATCACCCTAGCATTGGTGGTGTTCCTGGTAAAAGTACTTCTGGAGTAACGTGTGTCTGGTGTTGCGTATGGTTCTGGGAGATTGAAATCTTTGAACTTGGTAGGGTATTCGTGTATTGGGGGACTTGGGAAACAATTAGCCTAGTTTTACTTTTTGAACCAGTGGTTATTTAAGAATATAACGTGTTGTCTCTTCTTTTTTTTATCCTTTCATCAGCTATAATTTTGAATGAGTATCACTAAGTGAACTTTTATAATAAATTTTCATTTGGAAGGACAAACCCATATGTTGTCTCTTCCTGTGGAGATCCTGGAGAGCATTGCAATCAAAACCTATGAAGAAGGGTACCTACCTCTCGCAAACTTTCAAAAAACATGTAAACAACATAATGAAGTGATAAACAGTCCATACATTCTCTCCACCTATCAAGGGAATGCTTCCATTTACTACTGCTTATCCATGGCACAATTGGTAGAGTACAGGCAAAGAGGAAAATACCACAAAGGGATTTTACTATGTTTCACCCAAGGAAGGAACTATACAGCCATGTTATTTTTTCAAGAGGATGCTTTAGAGGGAAAAATTTGTGTATATTACATGTACCAACTTATTATTTTTAGCCTGTACAACAATATCTACAACTTAGATGTCCTCAGTCGAGATATAGTTCAGTGAGTTCTTCATATGTTGGTCCATTCAGACATTTCCAAACATTGCACTTTTCGAGCCTCCCACTGGAAGCCCGAGTGTTCGATGAAAGAGTTTAACCCCTTCCCTCTAAGGTGTGTCTTGGTTAGAGAACTAGAGGAGTTGAGAAACAATTTGTGTTTTCCACTAAATGCACTTGAGGATCCTCTACGATGGAAGGTGTGGTAGGAACGTTTGAGAGCATTCTTTAGTGGTTATGAAATAAGTTGTGAGGACGCAATTCTTCGAAGGAGGGAATAATGTAACACCCCAAAAATTTAAAAATATATTTATTATAGAATGCATAAATCATTAAGTCTCTACCAACACCACTTTCTTACAACCTACCCATGTAAACATAATTTTGTAACTTCAATGATGAGAATTTCGAAAATCTGACATACACGGTTGTGATCAGTAAGTTATTTGGAGTCCTATAAGAAAAAACTAATTTTCAGTGAATAGTAGCCTACCTGTATGAATAGTAATATGACCCTTATGAATATAAAATAATAATATTATTTCATTTTCTTAAGGAAAAAATATAATGATATCTTAATTACTTTTTTAATGAGAAATAAAATTAGTTGCACTTTAAGATTGTTATTTTTTGAATTAACTATGACTTTATTTAAAAATTAAATAAATAATATTTAGAAAATTATTTTGTAAAAATGGATTTCACTTTTTAATTCTACACATCGAAAAATGGTAGGGTTGAATTTTTGGGATTTTTCTAAAATTCTAGAATTTTTGATGAATAGTGAAATACGATAAAATACCGTATATACAAATTATCAGTTAAATACACTATTCATGACATCAAAAGTGATGCAAGTCCACTTGGTTCGAACTCACATGATATTATTACTATTTAGGGTCACTTTCATTGATATTATTCATAGTCCTAATAAAATATTATAATAATGATTAAAATAGTCTAAAATAGCTCCCCTCCTCCACTATAAATACCACCCTCACTCCCCTCTTCCTCCCGCACCTCTCAAGCCTTGATCATTGTCTAAATTTTTCCAAATTCCCTCCCAAATATTCTTCCCCACGTCTTATAGATTATTTTCTCACCAAAAGATGAAAACCAAATCCCTTAAGAAGGATCTCAAAGAGAAGAGATCAAGAGGTAAACAACCTCTTTTATTTTCATTCTATTCTTTCATTTTAAGTTATTCTCTTCCATTACCTTTGTCTTGTGTTGCGAGATTTCATTAAATATTCCCCCATACTATCCATATTATTTATTAATGATTATATATTCCATTCCTCTCATAAAACTATTTTTTATGAAATTTTAAGAGACATTGTTAGGTTGCCGAATGTTCCTATGAAATTTAGAAAGTTTTCTTTCATTTTAAGATTCCTTTCTTTTCTTCTACTTTCCTCACCTCCTCAGTACAAATGACCATGATAAATCCAGTAACATCTATATACTAGATTTATATCATGTTAATTGATGAACCATCATAAATATTCTTACTCCCTCCCTTTTATTTTTTAAACGAAATCGACGTCCATAAGGTTCTGATTTATAACCTTCGTGGACGACGAAGTTTCTTTCTTCAATTTCGTCTTCATTACTGGTCATGAAACCATATTCAGGGTTTATCCAGACTATAATATATGTTTTATAACCTATTTAATATTCAAGAACCAGAATATGTACATATAATTAAGTTATATGACAAAACTAATTCATAATAATCCAAGTACCGGTGAATAATCGAAGTGGTTGTCATCTAATGATTCAACCACATTCCCTGTAACCAAATGATTGAAATGGATATTAACAATTATTAATGATCATAATTATTATTTTATTTCATTTCTGTAGATTTACATCCATTCAACTTCATTACTTAAATGCAAGTGAACCGAATATGAAAATCAATAAAACAAACAACCTGAAGCGACAGAATTCAATATAATAACTTATAAGTAATAACATAATGGAACTAAATAGAATTATGAAAAAATAAATACATGTCTATTAGGTTCTAAAATAATATATTGGTATTTATAATTTCACATTCCATGACCTTAAATTCAAGAGGAGAACACATTTGGATTTAAGGTAAGGGGTTTCTCATCTCACTTTCATTTCTGTGAGATTTTCATTGTTTTCCACTTATATCTTGTATGTCGTATATGTGTTATACCATTTGATATATAATAAAATAATTATATTTATAATCATTTTATTCATTGATTCACTTGATGTTCATTATTTTCTTCTCATTTGATTTGACTGATTACATTGTGGTAAGGGTCTTTCACCCGAACTTCCAGTTTCATTCCGGTTACTTTCATTGTCTAATTACCTCGATGTAATTCTGATGTAGTGTTATGTACTCATCATATTTTCTGTGTTAGTACCATATATATGTTTACAAACCATAATCCTTCCTTATTTTCTAGATAGTTACATGTTTTAAAAGAATCTCTCAAAACTGTTTCCAAAAATACGAGCTCGATACAAGGGAATTTCTCAAATTCATATCTATTTACAAGGGCACTCTATAATCTGTTTTTGGAAACAATTATATTTCTAAAAATACTCATTTTATTATTAAAATACTATCTTACTTCACTTATGGTTTTTTAAAAAGATTTTTCAAAATAACTATTCTTTTCAAAGTAAAAGAGTATTTATCTCAAAATTGCTTAATGATTTTATAAGAGTATTTTCGTTCAATCCTCTTATTGATTACATGGTATTATTGGGGTTAATAATTTATGAATTAATATACCATATTTTATTTAATGGTTTATGGCAAACATTATTGTGGATGATCTATCATAAACCATTCATCATATTATTATTAATGGTTACTGTTTATGTTCAATAATTGGTGAAATTTCGTTACATTTCATATGATAGTTTCAATATAAATGTATATGTTGTTTATGTTGATCCCCGCTCATATGAGGAATGAATTGGACTTATTATGTGACAGTTGGGTCCCACTATATCCCCTCTAATAATTGGTAGGTCTCATGAGAAAAACTATGGTCTTGGCATGAGGCCTTGACAAAATGATTATTTTATGGTCCTAGCACGAGGCTTGGACGGTTTGGTTATGATGTCTGTCATATGAACTTCCCTCATTATGATGCTTGTATTTGAATTTCATGTGGTTATTCAACTAGTAGAATACCCATTATTATATTTAATTATGGAATTATTTATTTAGATCATATTCTTACCATAACATGTTTCATGTTTATTATTAAAGGAATGTGTTTTCAATTATTCATCATGTCTAATGTTTATATTATCTTTGGATGTATTTCTTACTCTTATTGAGCGTTTAGGATCACCCCTTTCTTATGTTTCATTTTCGCAGGACATGAATAAGTAATTTATGAATGACTTACAAGCATAATCTAGGAGATGTGATGTTTCTAGTGGATTAAAATAGTGTTTTTGTTTCCCTTCATGTTTTAATGATAAACTTATGCATTTAAATTGTTTCCAATAATACTAAACTACTTGGTCATTCGAGAATCGTATTACTTGTATATATGCCAACGTAATCGAACAAGGCACCGGCTCCGGTAACTGGGGTCGGGTCCTTACAGAGGGGTAGCTCCAAACATTGGGTTCACACAAGGATGGGTTGTGAGGGAGATGTTGGATGTGAATAGAGGGAAATAAAACCAAAAAAATATATCTAACATAATAAAAATAATCCAAACACTAATAACATAATAATAAATAACTATAATAAATAATTCTAATCTACAATAATAAAAATAATAATAATCATGATTATGATAATAATTAAAATTCATTTTAATTACAAAAATAAATCATAATAATTAAAATATGAACATTATAATTATTATTAAACCTTGTTTTTTATTAATTAATTTCTCATTAAACATTTTATTTATTTTAAACTCTAGGAAATAGTGTGGTCCATATACAGATATAGAGACCCTGTAGTACCTTGTTCCTATTACTAAAGCGGCCGCACGGGTACCCGAGCTAACTGTGCGGTCTCCACCAACCATGTGGTTCAATTGCACCAGTCAAAAACCCACCAAAAACTACCAATAATAATAGTATTAGAAATAATAATAATAATAATAATAATAGAACCAATAGTAATATTATCATTATTTTCATTGAAACATTAATTTAACATTTTATTTTATTTTTCTAATTTTAATTTAACTTTAATTTAATTTTATATTGTTGTTTATTAATTTATTTAATTTATTTTTATGACTAGTAAGGCTACACATTGATAGGGGTGTATCTTCATTGTCTTTTAAACGTGCTTTACCTGTGTACCTGATGTCCCCAAGCCTAAAAAAATAAATCGTTAAATAAAAACTAAAAAATTCAAGCCGAGACTCAATCTAAACTGTGAAAAAATAATCCAATGTCAATAAAATAAAAGAATTTGGTATATTAATGCTTCTTAATGGGAAAATTAGAAATTACTATGATAGGATATTAGGGAATAAAATTACATTGGGTTGTGAGGAGGTCGTCCACAATACACACGAATTATGGTTTTGATTCCCTTTAGATGAAATAGGAGACTGATGTAGGTTATTTAATAAATATAAAAAAATATCATTATATAGTATATATATATATATATTATCATCTTGTTTTAATAAAATTTCATGGGTATTTAAGAAGAAATAAAACAATAATATCTTTTTTTTAAAGAATATATCATATTTGGACGACCTCTTTATGGTCAAAATAAAATTCATCATAGAAAGGGTTCTAAAATAATAATCGATCCATAGATGTGAGAAGGTTCTATAAAAAATGATTTGGGTGGGATTTTGAAGAAAAAATTATGTTTATGTGTCTTAAAAGTTGAGAATAAGTTTCATTTTATATGTTAATGAAGATAATCATTTGGAATTTCTTACAATATTAAATTATTATCAATTTATTTTAATTGAAAGATTGTTGAAAATTATATATTTATATGATATGATCAATGTGAATAAAAATATTATTATAAAATAAAAGTTTTATAGGTTTAGATTAGTTTTACCTTTATCGTCTTTTTTCAACCCTAGAAAACTATTCTATACAATTACCAAGATAAAAATGTTTTTACTCTTTAGGAGTCATAATAGTTACTATAAAAATAATGTTTACAAATATATGTATAGCTGTTTAAAACATTATAGAATATAATAATAAATTCTCCAAATATTATATTTTTACAAATTTGGAACTTTTTTATGAATTATTATTTAATAGAAAATATCATTAATATCATTTTTAGAACTATAAATTTTATTTGATGTTGAAAATAGATAAAAACAATTGAAAGAAAATATAATACAATAACAAATAAAAAATTTATATTTTTTTAAAAAATTCATGGAATATAATTTTTAATTCAATTTATATGTTATATATTTGATAAATCATTTATTTTATTTTCCTATTAATTGACTAAATAGTATGCTAGTGTTGCATATTAATTTAATGTAATTATTTTATTAACAAATATTTTAAAAAAATTTCCATGATAAAAAATAAAATAAATTTTTAAATAATATTTATAAACAAATATACGTAGTTTTTATCCATCTCAAAAAATGTTAATTTTTTTTTTTAAAATCAATAATCTTACATTTTCAATTTCAAATTTTACTTATTTATTTTAAAGGAACAAATAAAAACAAAATATAGAAGAAAGTGTAATTATATCCAGTAATTTGATGTACATTGATGATCATCACTCATCAAATAGAATAATTCACGGTTTTAGGGTTTATTTTTACTTCTTATCATATTATTTTCAAGATTTTTTACCTTATTTAACATTATAGTTTGGAAAATTGTTTATTATAGTAACTATTCTTAGTCAGTAAAAAACTAAAGGAGACTATTTAATATATTTTTAAAATATAATTCTAAATATTTAATTCATATCTTTTATTTAATTTTTATTAAGTGACAAAAATTAACTTAAAATTAAATAAAAAACGAACTATAAAAATCCTATTTAAAAAATGTAATTTTGAAAAAAAATATGATATTATATTTATTCTATAAATATAAATTATAGTTATATGAATTTAAAATTACCAAAATAGATATGTCATATCTTCATGT
Organism: Viscum album; assembly: GCA_963277665.1. Classification (NCBI taxonomy): domain Eukaryota; kingdom Viridiplantae; phylum Streptophyta; class Magnoliopsida; order Santalales; family Viscaceae; genus Viscum; species Viscum album. The sequence goes on from OY728130.1 coordinate 187,687,808, forward strand.
CATTTAAATAGATCCAAAATAAGGGTAATTTTAAATAACTGAACTGGATGAACTTTATTCACCTAATAACGCTTGTTTGAAACATGGTTTTCTATCAAAAAAATAATCTTACATAAAAAATAAAAATACTAATTAAAATATAATGAATTATATTATTAAAAAAATGGTTCATATTTCAGTTTAAAATGAAATTAAAAATATATAATATTCCTCTTAAATTACAAGATTTGATGAATTAAATTGATAGTACTTTAGAAATATCATTTTTTCAATTGACTAAAAATTCAATCAATTCATACAGATGCCAAAATTTTAACCCAATATAATTTTTATATGATGATTCAAAAAATTATATAATTCTTATAAAATTATATTTCTATATTTTTTAAAATTTATTTATAATATTTTCTCTTTGAAATAAATAAAATCTATTTATTTAAAAAATTATTTTTTATGAATAAATTGAACAGAAAAAAATGACATCTTATTTCCTATGAATTAACCAAAAAATTGTATAAATTGGGCCTTTATAATTATTTCCTAATGTTTATATTCATATTATTACATTACAAAAAAGTATTTATGTTATTACAGTTATAATTAAATAATAATATTTTTTGTTCATTTATGCATAGGGTTTAGATTTTATATGTTATATAGAACATAGGTTTTATTTTTCAAATACTCATGGTGTTATTGATTAATCGTGAAATTTTATCTTTTGGGGGATTAAAACATCACCCCTATATATTAAATTCCATTACAGTGATCATTAAACACCATCCTTATTTTATTATACCTAAAACTATTTCAATTAGTGTTTCCAACATCCACTTGAACATTGAGTGGACAAAAAATAATCTCTTCATTTCACCCAATAAATTATATGTATAATTACATTATAATAAAAGGTTTAAATCCACTAAATAAGATATAATTCATTATGTTTTCACTAACAATTAAAAATAAGAGTACCATGATGGTATTAAAATATTTACATCATAGGTACTGACTAATTCAACATCATTGAACTTGAGTTCTAGAATTTACCTCTAGGTTTTCAAATAAATAGTCTTTGGAATGACTTTATGGAGAAATAAACTATAAAAGTTTTTCAAATAATTATTATTTTCTTCTCTCTTTCCTGAAATTATTGATATAATTCCATTATTGATAATATTTTTCTACTATATAATAGACAACTAAAATAAAATTATCATAGTTCTTGCACTAGAGCAAGAAAAAAATCATTTCCATTGAATTTGTGTATTATACAGAAAGTATTGGATTAGAATACCCAGATAAGGTTGGAAGATGTTTTCACAAAAAAACCCAATGGATGGTTTATAAATCCTTATAAATTTCACAATTTCAATATGGTTCACACCCGTAATAATTAGTTGAGAGATTTGGGAATGAATTGGCACACAAGATTTCATTCTGGTGGCCATTAATTTTTGATATACATGAAGATAGTAATTTAATATTCCATTATGATTTTATATAACTTTATTACTCACTATTACAAAGATTTTCTATAAAAAATGTATAATATACTTTTATGAGCCTCAATAATCAAATTGAATTAATATATAAAAAAGAAATAAATGATGGGGAATTATTTATTATGACACTTTTTTATTGAACCAAAACAATTATGGTTCATCACTAGAGTTTGAGACAATTGTTTTTTCCAAATCCTAATCAATAAAAATGATTAAACCCTACTATAATAGAAACTATTATTACCTAATAATTTCTTATATAAATATTACATAATATTAGATAAATATTAAATACATCTCATAAAAATACATTCTCAATGACCATAAAGGTGTACTATTTTGGTGAATACACAAATAAAAAATATAGTTTCATTAAATTATATCAAAATATCCCACAAAATTATTCATATATAGTAAATATCTTGGTGTATCTTACTTAACATCTATCTTCGTAACATGGGGAATGTGGGATTATTAAAGAGGTTATCTCAGATTCTTTGTAAGGGTGTACAATGTAGATATTAATATGTGATCTTATTTGAGAATAATATAATCATAATAATTTGAGAAAATATTCACTACATAGGAAAATCATACTCACTCATTCATGATCACAAATTTTGAGTCATCAAATAATGACATTATACTAACATATGACCCCTTTATAACCATGAATCCAAAATCTTATGCCATATTCCCTAACATTATAATATATAATTTGGATATAAAAAAAGAAAAATTATATGAAATCATAGAATTATAAATATTTATAATCAAAGCTAGGTCATATTATTTTTGGAATGTAACTTGGTCCAAAAAATTGAAATATTTCATAATATAAACAGGGACACACTTAATTTTATTAACATGAATATTGTATCACACAAAACTTAGTGATATTATGATATAAAAAGGATTACCTAATGAATTGTATTGATTAATAATTATAGGCCCTCATGACCAAAGTAATAGCATAAATATTTGTTTAACATGATCATAAAAAATTAATTTTCTAATTATAACATATAATATATAAACGAAATCAGCTTCATAAGAATTTTATCATAACATAATTAACTAGAGAAAATAAAATGAGACTCATATAATAATACTCAAAATACCATCATATTATTTAAGGTATACAACATTAGTGGATTGTATCTTAATATCATACCCCTAGTGAATCTCCCAAACCCTTAATGTATTTTTACATATATGAAAAATAATATTAAAAGAGAATTTTAACATTTCATTTAATTTTTTTCATAAGGTATAATTAAATTCTATATTATGAGATTAATAAAAAAATATTAAAAAAATATTTGAATAAATTAATTTATTAGTATATGAAAATAAAAATCAACATAGAGGGACAATTAATTTATGCATATAATTTAAACCAGAACATTATTATCACAAATTTTAAAAATTATAAATTAAAATATTATGTAAAAAATGTAATGATTCTATTAAATCATCACAAATGAAAGTAATGGTTTGTAAAAAAACTCCCTCACACATTTATTTATTTATAAATAATATATTTAATGGTTTGAAGTAAAATAAAATGAAGAAATGTTTTTCAACCAAAAGGGTAATGATGTCTGTTTTTTATAACATCAATTTATTGATAATTTTATCTACCGTTGTTAGAAAAATAAAAACAATTGTTAAATATATTCAGAATTATTACAGTGGAATAGAAATTATTTGATTGAATATATAAGTATAATATAATTTCCAGTAAAGGAATCTTTATATTAAAATTCATAAAAAGAAATGAAATTGAAAAAAATGTATAACACTCTGGTATCTTATGATTTCTAATCACCAGAGAATAAATAATTTCTAATGATACATTAAATAAAATTAATTTAATTAGATTTTTGATAAAATAATTTAATGACACTTTTGGTTTTCTTAGTATATAAAGTAATAACACATAAAAGGGGGAACCATTATAGGATTTGAAAATATGTATAACATTCAAGACAGTAATCCTTAATTAAATTTATAGATAGTATATTTACAACAATAAAGAAACATGTCTTGAATATGGAATATGTCTCATGGAAATAAATGGGTTATGATAAACCCTTAATATAGGTCATTTATTTAATAATATGCATTTTTTTCTTTTAATAGAATAATGAATAAGGAACTCCATGAAGTCCATAAAATAAATAATCAAAGTGAGGAAGATGAAACTTTTTTATCATTTTAATAGAGTTTATTTCTATATAGTCAATGAAAATACCCATTAATCAATCATTATTCTTAACAAAAAGATATAGGGGTCTCGATAGAGAACCACTATGGAGAATAAATACCTTATATCTCAACTCCTCTTGTTGTTTATTAAGATCTGTTAATTCCATAGTGGCTATTATATGAGGATTTAATGATATTGGTCTTGAATCGGGGATAAAATCAATACAAATCTCATCCTCACGCCCTAGAGTATGCCTAGGTAAATCCTATTGAAATACATCAATGTATTTTTGTACAAATAGGTACATCCTCAATTCGATTATTTATTTCTTCACCCATGGATGATGTTTTCCCTTCCTTCCCATATATTTCATTCATAAGCGCTATTGGGGTGTATCTAGATAAGAATTAGATGATTTAGTTTCTTCTATAAATATAATCGACTCTACATATTCCCCACAAATCATAACATACTTTTATTTATGATTAATCCTTGCATCATATTTTGATATCCATTACATACCAAATATTATAAAATAGATGACCATAGGTTTCATGATAATGTAAACATATAAAACATGTTTATATGACATAATGAGAGATACCTAACACATTTCTGAAGCAAAGGGACTTACCATAGGTGTTTGGACTATCAACTCCCTTGCTAATGTTAATTGGAAATTTCTAATTAAAAAAATAAAAATATATAAATGAATGTGACGATCCATGATTAAAAAATTCCTTAGATAATTTTTAATTGATAATTAAGGTACATGACACCACCTAATTAGAAATTCAACCTCAGTAGTGGTGATTAAAAAATCTTTCCCTTTCTCTATTAGAATTTTTTGGGGAAATTTTCCCTGATGCTTAATACAATAATTTTTATAATTTCCAATCACTATTAAATTGTAACATTGAACATTAGTATCTTCATTCTTCCCCTTGAAATAGTGATATTGGTGTCCTTTTATCCATACCTGTAACAAACTAACATACCCATTAGGCATGTACCGAGCTGTTTCCCCCCACAATTACCATAGGGTGGAAAGCCAAATTTTCCCCTCTTCCCCTCATTTTGATTTCCATATTGTTCATCATCCTTCTAATTCCCCTGATTTCCATTAGAGTCATAAGACTAATATATTTTCTTTCCATTCATGGTTACAAATGAGTTTATATGATAAAATTATATGAATGTTTGGGATACTAGTGCTTTTTAGTGGAATGATTTTAACCCATCAATGAATCGATCAATATTTCTCCATGGGTTACATATATAATCTCAAACATTCTTTTTATATTTTTAAGTTTAGCTACATAATTTGCATCATTATTATCCTCCTGCTTCCTTATACTTAGAAATTTTCTCTCCATATCTTATTTTAGATCACAAGGAATGTATTTTTATTGGAAGAGTTATTTAAATTCACCCATTCCATGTTTTCTACTTCTTCATCATCATTCCTTTTTTCAATTAATGACAACCATTGATCTGTATATCATGAGATATGAAAAAATGAAATTAAATGATTTTCTATTTTTTCACTACCGAATTATAGAAATATCTTCTCTAAGGAACTTATCCATATCTCAGTAATAAATGTATTTTTATTACAATTAAATTTAGGATTCTTTGTCTCATAAAGCTGTCAAAAATTGATCCTCTATGATGGGGATCAAAATGATCTATATAGAAAGGTTATTATTAATAACCTGAGTTATTTATCTGATTATAGATATAATTTGTTCAAAACCAGTTACAATTCCAACTCCAAAAAAAATATCATGCATAGAGGGATATCCCAGAAGGATTTCATATGTTGATATGATTTCATTTTCTTCCCCTAGGTTCCATTTCTAAACAATGACATTCACTATATTCTAATATGAATCAAAATGTGTAATTTCAAAATATGTAATATAAATTGAAATCATTATGCATATCAATTATCATAATCATAAACAGGGTTTCATGAGGGAAATATTTACTTTTAAATAAATCATAATGGTTTTTAATGAAAATGAGAATTATCTTATGCATATCCCCCAAGATTTTTAAACTAGGTTCACATTATATCCCGTTTTCATATACCAGGTTAACCCAATTCAGGCCCAAAAAACCTTGTTGGAGATGTCACTCCTAGGTATATCTATTCCCAAAACCCTCCTATTTTTAGTATCTAGATAGTGATGTATTTTCTAGGAATACCCACAAAATAACAACATTAAACAAAATATTAATATGTTCTTCTATAAATATACCCAAAGTCTATCTTAGGGTGGTGATACCAAATCATTGTCCCTCTAAATATAGTTTTGATGTTTTGTACTAAACATTTTCTAACATGAAATGAAATTCCCCACCCCTAGTAAGACATATTTGTTACATTATTTTCTTACATGAAAATGATCACAATAAATCAAAACCCGAATAACCGATCAGTTTTTTTTACATGGAAAACATGATTGAAACATAATTTTTAAATTACTTATTGAAATGAAAAATAATATAGTGTCTCCTTTTAAAAAACTAATAACCATTAGATTATCATTTCAGTCCAATCATAATATACATCTTTGCATTTGGGGAAAAATGAAACATAACAAAAGGGTGAGATCAGATGCTTAGTAATGATAAAGAATATAGCGTAAGATATCATAAATAAGAATAAGCATTTGAAAAAAGGAATGTAACTAAATCACAAGCCATTTTAAAATAATATTCAGTATAATACGGAAGGAATGTGTCAAATAATTCCTTATAAACATTCACATGGATATTATACTAGTCAAATAATAACCATTAATATTAATAATTAATATCATAATGAGGGAATGCATAATATTAGGAATCATAACCCTACCATCATGGCCTCATTTCAAGACCATACATTAAATAGTAAAAACAAAAAAATAGTTTTTTTCTCATTAGACCTACTAATTCATCAAGGTTCGATAATAGTCCTCACCCGTCACATAGTAAGTCCAATGCATTCTTCCTATGAAAAGGTAGAAACATTAAATATGCATTTATATTAAAATTATTATAAGAAATGTTAATATATTAACCATAAACCATGAATGGTATAAAAATAGAACAAACACAATGAAACATACCATAAATACTTCAATACAATATTGCTAGTTGTATCATAATAAATCAACCATAGTCATGAATAAAATCCAACATATGATATTTACATAAATAAAAATAATCTAATAATTCCATTAAAACACGCTGAGAGAAATATCCCTTTTTTACATTTATTTAATTTAAAATTATTAAAATTACAAAAGAAATAAATTATTTTGAAAATAACCTTGTAATATTTTAAGGGAAGGTCCAAAACGATAGGGGTTTTTAATGGCCAAAAATAATTTCTCGCAACGTATAAGTTAAAAAACATTATTCCCTTAATTTGTCAAAAAGTACATAATGTACCTCATTTGAAAAATGAAGAAATGATTCATTTCAAAACATTTTAAAAAAGTAAAACATGGGTTAAAATTACTTTACTCAATTTTATAAAATATTTTTAAATATATTTTAATGGAAATTCATGATAAGGATGTCGCAGTAGATACTAACGTATAAACAACCTCATATAATATTGAGATTGTAAAAAATTCACTCTTACCTTATACTTTCCTTTAGTTAAGGGTGTAATAACCTCATGTATACGGGTTAATGTATGTTATTAAGTTATAACCGAATCCTATATCTATTTATGATATCATATTTTATCATTTAATATCATTTGGTTAATAATATTTCAGTATTACCATGGTTTTGGGTGTTAACTACTTCATTTTCTATTACTGTTTTGTCATGTATATCATGTTTTTCATGAATAAGGTATAATTTATTCATACTAAGAATGTTATTATGTTTATAATTATTATTTTCCCTCATCAAATAAATTCTATAATCATTATTTAATTTTGAATTAGGAGAAGGAATCTTATCGCATCTTCTAAATGGTAGACCATACGTACACAAGAGAGATGGTATCATTCCCTTGATGGATAAATAGATTGGAATTTGATGGTATATTAATTTTTCAGAATCATAATCATGTCATATTAATTTTTTTCTGTTATAACCATCATTATACTCATCCGTAAAAAGTATTTATGAATAACAATTAACTTTATAGTGAAGAGATGGTAAAGCATATGTACGCCTATATGGTGATATTGTCGTTCTTGGGATGGATAAAAGAAGGAATATGGTTTTATAATGTTAATAATAAAATATAATCATGTAAATTATACTTTTTATTACCTTAGTAAGGAAGACACATAGTAATATGATATAGAATAAAAATAGTACTTGAAAAAAGTCGGTAAAACAATTGCATCTTTCGTAGGTATATGTTTATTGATTTGAAAAAAATCACTACATAGGATAGATTTATGAATAATTTTTAGAATCTAGGATGAAGTAAGTGAAATTTTTAGGATAATTGGAAATTATTTGAAAAAGAAAATGGGATTTAGATGTTCAAATAAAAGAGATAGAGTGGTGTTATTTTATAAGATAGTAGAAGGAAATTTCAGAAACTACAAAACAACTCATTTATTATAAATTAATACTTGATTTAAAATATCTCCAATGTTAGTTATTTAGATTCTATGATTATGATTAGTAAAAACCCCATCAACCAATTATATTTATAAATGTTTACATCAGTAAATTAACATTATCATTTGGATTAAACCCTTAGTTAAACAGTTTAACTCTTACTATATCTACATGTCATTTTATACTATAGGGTTAATATAGTTATAATAAAGTGATAAAAGAACACTAATTGTATCTTTCATGACACATATAACATAATCAAAGTTATTTTAATTGTATTTTTAATTTATATTATTTTTATATCATTTAATAAAATAGTATTTATTTTACTCACAGATGTCAATTTTGAGTTTATTTAATACATAATTTTTTCTAAATTAATAACAAAATGATTATATTGAAAAAAAATTAAATCATAAATAAAATATCAATTTGTTCCAAAAAAATATAGGATGGAATTAAATATTTAAAATTATATTTATTTAACACTTTTTAATTACATTTAATGAATTATTCTTTTAATAATTCAATTAATAGATCATTTTTGTGTCACTATTAAATTTAATTTATTATTTGAAAAAATGATAAATAAATTAACATTATATATATAAACATCATAGTTTTATAAATACTATTTATATTTGACTGTATCACTTATAATACCTTTTATTAAAAATAATAAATGTTTTAAAATTTTAATATGATATTTTTAACTCTTCTTTAAATTATATATAATAAATATCTTAATCAATCAAAAGTGAAATTAAAGGTATTATATTTCCAACGTAACATTTTTTTTTGTAAAAAACTTAACCAATGAAATTAGAATATGTTTTAGAGTGATATTATATTATTATAATATTATTTTTACCTTTAATTACCCTATTCACCTTTAACCATGGGAAATACAATTCAAAAGTTATTATACACCAAAAATTCATTTAATCTTATTAAAATATAATTTTCCAACTAATTACAATAATTCAGGTCTATTTTTTGAATACAATTGAAAACCATGGTAAAATTGTGTTTTATATAAATCTTGTAGATGTGGCTAAAAGACGTGTAAAAATAGATGATCAACAGTTCAATAATTTTTTATCAAATTTTATTATAAAATTATTCCAATGAACTATATTGTATTAAAATATTTTTTATTTAACTTCTATTACATAAAAATAAATTTATCATAAAAAAATTATTTAAATAAAAATGTCATGTTTTAACAACAATGTTGAATTTATCACTATTTATTAAAAATTAAATCTTTTCAGAAAAATTACAAAAATTCACCATAAGATAATTTTGATATGTCAAATTAAAAAAAAATTAAGTCTATTTGGACAAATAACATTTATAAATTACATAATTTTATTAATAATTTTCAAAAATGCTACATAAATGACTAGTTTGATACGTCATGGTGTGCTCAAAGTCGGTGTTTCTTACAGCACAAGTTATTGAATTATTTAAAAAGAAGGGTGAAATTTATGAATGAGGTGTTACATGATATATAAAATTATTTTTATGAAATGTATTTATATTAAATTTATATTTATTTTGGATGATGCTAAAATTCTTTCTATGTAAGAAGAACTAAAGGAAATTATTTATTTTTTCAATTTTTTTTATACATATAGTATGTAATGAACCTATATTAATTTATGAGATTTATTCTTAAAAAAATTAATATAATGAATTTAATTATTCTTATGAAAATATTTTTTTTCATTTATTGTAATTGTTTTATGGCGATTATGATTCAATGCTACAAAATTGGTATGGTTTTTTAGTTATAATCTCATTGATTATTGGGATTGTTCAATAATATACTTACATAGATGAAATGTTATGATCTATTTCTCAATAAAATAATGTATTTTCATTTCCTATGGTTATTTTATTAGAATATGTTATTTCCAATCATTTTATTTTCTTTATATACTCAATAATTGAAAAAATGTATTCAAGAAAAATAGTATTTAGTTATATCTTCCATCAAAACCCATTTTTATTATGTATACATGATTTTATAAAGTGATTTCAAATTCAACAAAGGATTTAATAAATACATCCCCCCCCCCATTTTTTCTATTTTTTAGAGGAATTATCATTTCATTTTCCAAACAGGGCATGTTTGGCTATTACAAAAAAAGTGAAAGAATTTTTTTAAAATGGTTTGACTAGAAATATATTTCATAAATTTAAGATTATTATTTTCATTAGATCATCCTTTATATGATTTCTTTTTTATTTTCTATAGAAGGAATATCTAAAATATTTTACGATTTTTTATTTTCAAATGTAACTTAAAATGAAAAGTAATTTTCCAAATATTATTATCCAACTGTCCTATTAAAATAATTTTTCATCTATGATGAAACAATTTTATTTCAATAATTATTTACTAGGAATATGATGAAATTATACCATTATAATGGGTTATCTAAATTTTTTACTGTTATTACTAAAGGGTGATAGTGAATGCATTAACTCTTCTATATGTTATACTAGATAATTTCCCAATAAAACCCACTTCTTTTACCACATGTTATTCTATAATGGAATTCTGAAATAATTATGTAACCCATTTATTCTCCCTACTATATATTATAGTGTATTTTTTTATAAAACACATTTTTTTCATGTGTTATGATATAATGATTACTTTAAGCCATGGAAATCATATGTATGCTATTTATTATGTGATGGGTGGGACCTATATCTCCCACCAATGCATTGGATAAATATTGATATCTCACGAAATAAATAGTTATATAATGGTGAGTGAAACTAGTTTATTAAGGAAAATTTTCTACTATGATATTATTAGGAGTGATCTTCTACTACTACAATGGATATAGAATTGGATCATTTTTATTATGGTAGTCTGGATAATGATCACTGACCTAGGAAGGAAATTATTTTTTATTACTATGTGTATACATAAATATTATTCCATATTCTAATTTTAAATTGTCATTGCTCAATTTTAATTATTCCACAATGATTCAATTATTATTAACTATCATTATTTATTACAAGAAGGATATTTAGGATCTATTTTGTGTAGTTTATGGTTTTTTAATGTTATTCTCATTTTAGTATTCCATATGATCATAATATGTTGATATCTCTCTAGTTAACCACTACTGAGATTCTAACGTCACTATTTCATATGTTTCCATTTAATGAGTTATGATGGATGGTATTTTTATGATATATCTATGAAGTGTTCTACCTATGAATAAAATAAGTTCAGATGATATAACATAGTTTTGGAATAGTTGATTATGTGTTTATGTTTCCAAAGTCACTAGACCTAAATGATTTTGGTGTGGATCGATTTTTTTAATAATTTTTTACTAAGATATATTATTTATGTCTGAGATGTTTGGGTCATTAAAATTGGTATCAGAGAAAAGTGTAATATACCCCTAGAAACATGGACTCCAAAACATTGCCTATATTCTTAATGATATGACTTTGGAAATGGTTTTTTATATGTCTAATTATGAGGTTGAGTATAAGAAAATGCCCTAGAATTTATTAAAATGGTTGAGAATGTGGTACACATGAAATTACCTCACATTATAGATACAAAAAGTGTTTGTGGCCCTAGAATAGAGTAACCATTATGTAATAAATTCAAAAAGGGCACATTAAGATGGAAAATATCATCTCTATGTTCTCGCTAATGGACATTACAATAGAATGTGTTTGACAAACAAAAGGGATATACTTTCAGAATTAAAAAACTCATTATGATCCATGTTGAATTATTAAAATAGATTACGACATTGAATGACCTAGGATAATCTTAATATTTCATATACTAAAATGAAGGAGTCCTGAGTTAGATATCATGTATGTGGTTTTTAATGATAATGTAGTTCCCCACTATGAATATATTTTCTTACAATATTCTTTTTAAGTTAATTTTAATAACATTAAGAAACATGGTTAATTTTGATTTTGATGAACAATGCAACGATTTTCCCTTTATGTAGACAAATTTTATATGATATGGAATTAAACATATCATCTTTATTTTCTAACAAAATTATCAATACATGAATAATGTAGATCTTTAAACTGATAGAAGGAGGGAACAATGGTTTTTTGAGTCCTTCATAAGGAAAATTAGGTATTCTTTCTATGGATCCACTGAAATTATGGTCACAAATGTTTATTTAATACCACATAAAGTGTTTTCCCCATTTTCTAGTGTATAGAACATGAAAATGTCAATTTGGTTATATATATTTTTGAATTTGGAGTGTAAAATTGTGGGAATCTCATTTGAACTATGTCATGACCCACCTTCACTAAAAAGTAGGGAAGGGTCAGCAGATTGTCAGGCCCTTCCTTTTTTAAGTTGAAGGAGAGATAATGACCCCCGAAACCTGCCTTTAATAGGTCCCGGAGTGGTGACGTGCACCAAGGTCATGAAATCACACACTAAATGGAAGGCATTACCCTTTTTCTTTTAATAGGATCGGGAGAAAAGATAGTAAATCCCACAACACCAAACTGAAAGTAAAAGTAAAGCCAAGAACCATTCCCAATGCATGTTTTAAAGTAAAATACACAATGTATAAGGAGACTACAAGGAAAAAATATACCAAAAGAAAGAACCACAACAACTACAATGATCTGTCATAATGTCTGAGCTAGTACGGTCCAGCACGATCCCCGAAGTCCTCCAGGAAACATGAAAGCAGTTTTATATACGTAGGGTGAGAATAGAAGTATACACATTAGGGATATACCATAGACTCTCGTGCACAAGTGGGGAGGCATACTAATGCCCTATGAGAAAAAAGATAACGAGGAACCTAGCAAAGAAACTAACCACCCAAGCCTCACCAAGGCACACTCCCCAAATAACGCAAGTCAAGTAATATATAGTAATAGCACATCGATGTTTGGGTACCCCGCGCCACTTTCCCACTAGTTATTGAAGTCATCCTACGCATCGAACCAATACTGCCATTCTCATCTCAGTCCCACTGCCATACCCCACTCGCACACACGTGGGCCACAACCACATGTTCCGCCCACAAACACCTGGGCTACAACCACTATCCCGCCTGCAGACACCTAGGACACAACTGTCACATGTAATGATGCATGCAAACACCTAGGCCAGAACAACCACTGCCACGCCCGAAGATACCAAGGCTAGAAGAACTACTGCCACGCCCGAAGACACCTAGGCCTCATCCCGAAGATACTTGGGAAACCACCTGCCCGCACACTCTTGGGCCAACCACCACTCTTCTGCAGCACGAATATTCTTGTGCTAATAATGGACTTCAGGCCATCACAGCCTGCCTGTAGAGTCTTGGGATATTCGATAAAGGGAGCAGAAAAGGATCTAACAACCAGCCACTCATAGGAGTGTTGGAAAAAACACCCTCCCCCATGAAATGGGGGTGTTCTGCACTATGTGCTCAACTTGGGTGGGGCGCGAATAAGAAACATAGAAACTACAAGTTTATGTATAGGTAACAAGCACTCTCCCAATCTAGGTTTTTCTTCAGCCAGCCTAAAGAACATTATCCTTACTATTCATTCGTAAGAGAAGAGAACAACAACCATGCCCAAGTCACAAATCATAGAAAACCAAATCCTCATTTGTCTGATCCTTGTTTTCATGTTCAGTAATAATGTTAAAACAAGTTTATGTACCTACATGGGCAACTAGTAAGCATAAGCGCAAGTGAAGGAAAGAGTACACCCAACAACAATTTAAACATTCACACCCGGTTCTCTTGTAAAATCACATCAACTGAGACCCATCCAAGTGTTGGAACCAATGCAGGTCAAAGTGAGATACAGTCCCCAGTTCCCAGAACTATGAATAAAGAAGGTTTCACAAGAGAATAGGATCCCACCCCAATTTGTGATACAAACAGAGGATCCCATCCTCACCCACATCACCCCAAGTAATCTAAGCCCCTATCCATGAAAACTATAAGGTCACCCGTACTCGGCCTGTGGAGGAAACAACCAAACCAATTCTACCAACACAAGGCAGACTCAACAGATATTTTCAGATTTAAAATATTTTACACACTCCATTATTTCAATTCCACTGGGCTTAAACTGGGGTTATCATCAAAAAGGAGTTGATCCTGGTGCTTTCAATTTATATAGCTGAATATACGTATTTAACCAATTTCCTTTACACAACACAAGGTTCACAACCAAAATACAATCCATTAATACATCACAAGAGGTAAGGGTTTATTATTGCACAGAGAAATACTACCAATGACCATGATTTTCAGTAGGTGTAAGCCCGCATAATTTGAAAATCATTAATCATGAAATAGGAGAAGAACAGAGCATCATCATCGATCACACCCCTCCCCTTCATTCTTTAGATTCCATTTATTATCATCATTAATGTTTGGTTCATCCAATTCTACAGAAGTATTAGCGTACCCACCCTACAAGATACACAAAAAAAAGAGACGAAGGTGAAACCCATAATTGACTGATCAAGGATCGACGTTAAGTCCCTGTGTGAGTATCTAGAGGTCCACAGAACATGATCAAGGAAAACATCGTTGGGTGAGGTACTACTCGCCAGGAGGAAGGGTATTCCGAGCACAGGGTAATCGAGAAAAATAAATGTAGGGAGAAGCCTTTAGGTTATAAAGGCTGATAAGGGCTGAAATATATCACTCTCGGGACAGTTAAGATATGGAGAGAAAAATTCAAAACTGTGTAAGGAGCGGGATCGTGGGTTGACCACACGGTTGGGCCACCCCACACACGCAACTTAAAAGATCACCTCCCTTCGGAGCGGTTAAAATAGACACACACCCCCCTTAACCAAGGACTCCTAAAAATCCTGTTAAAGGCATGAAAAAAACACATGGGTTTTCATTTAAGGAGGGTATCTTACCAAAAATTTAATTTAAATACCATTAATGGGATTTAAGGGGGTCAAAACGGGGTTTAAAAAACATTTTGCGCAAAAGGAGGTGCTACTAGAAAAACCTGTGGGGGTCACCAGTAGGCTATGTCTACCAGTTAGCCAAGGCTACCGGTAGGATGAGCTACCAGAAGGCCGAGCTACTGGTTGGCCGTGGCTACCGGTAAGCGGCGGCTACCGGTAGACCGAGCTATCGGTAGGCCTTGGCTACAGGTAGTTCACAGCTACCTGTAGACCGAGCTACCGGTAGGCCGAGCTATGGGTAGGTTGTGGCTATAGGTAGGTCGAGCTACCACTAGGTCGAGCTACCGATAGGCCCAGCTACCGGTAGGCTAAGGTTACCGTTAGACTTAAGCATCACCGAGAAGCCTCGATAACTTTCCCAGAACACCCAACATCATAGTTTCAGTAAGTAATGGACCCAAAAACCCTGGGCCATTACATCTGATACCTCTCAAACTATTCTTGTCCTCGAGAATATAAGAAAAACCCAGAAAGGAGAAGAGTTGGGTCTGAACAACCACCCTCTTAAGATACATCTCAAGGGAAAACCCATGAGTTTAACTATAGCTAGAAAAAAACTGTTCCCCTATATCCAGGAATACTCGCCCAAGAGTTATTAACCACAACATTCACAACAAGCACAAGGATCACACTATACAACACATGAGTTAGGGAGTACCCTCCTATATGTTAGGATATTATCCACTTTGGGCGGAACTGACTCGCCCACAAGGGTTTAATCGCATCCACATTAATCAGTCCTGATTAGTAGTCAGGTTTTCCCATCATCACACATTCGTACACACACATAGAGAGAACATGGAATAGGTCATCTAATAGCTAAGAAAAACAAGAATTTGTTATATTAAAGAACAATGTACAATATCTCAAGGATCATAACAAAAACAACATGTCATAATAGCTCTGGGTACTAAACGTGTAACTGGGCCTCCCACTCCCAAGTGCTCTCTTCCAGGCCACCATGCCTCCACAACACATGAACCAAGGGCATGGTTTGTCCATGAAGCACTTTCTCCTTGCGATCCTTGATCTTTATTGGTTGTTCTATGAAGGTCGCATCCTCTTCCACATCTAACTCTCACCAGTCGATGACGTGGGAGTCATCGTGTAGATATCGACGAAGCTGGGAGATGTGAAATACATTGTGAACTTTCTCCAACTAAGATGGTAGCACCAGCTGATATGCCACCTCACCAACTCATCCCAGCACCTTGAAAGGTCCGATGAACCTGGGAGAAAGCTTACATCCCTTGACGAACATCCACTTTCCACGCTGAGGGGAGACCATCAAGAACACATGGTCCCCGACCTAGAACTTCAAAGGCCTCCTCCTATTACCAGCATATTACTTCTGTTGGTCCTGTGCCGCCTTCATCTTTTCTCATATAAGCTGAACATTCTTTGTCATGCTATGCACCACCTCTGGGCCAAGAACACCTGCTTCCCCAACCTAAGTCCAACACACGGGTGAGCGACACGACCATCCATATAGGGCATCGAATGGAGCCATGCTAATGGTAGAGTGATGATATTATTGTAGGGGAACTCTACCAAAGTAAATTGTCGCACCAATGATCCCCCAAAGTCCAGAATACATTCCCTCAGCATGTCCTCCTAGGTATGGATGGTGCGCTTTGTCTTCCCATTTGTCTGGGATTGGAAAGTTGTGCTAAGATGTAGCTGGGTGCCAAAAGCATGCTGAAGTCCCCTCCAGACTCATGAGGTAACACATGCATCCCTGTCCGAGACTATGGATCTCAGAACTCCATGCAACCAAAACACCTTGTTCACATACTTCCATGCTATAGCATCCACTGCACTCGACTCCTTAATCACCAGAAAGTGAGCCAACTTCGTCAAGTGGTCCACCACTACCCAGATGGTGTCACAACCCCCTTGCACCTTGGGTAGTCCCGTGACGAAATCCATCGAGATGTCGTCCCACTTCCTCTCGGGGACATCATAAAGTTATAATAACCTTCCTGGAACACGATGTTCAGCCTTTACCTATTGACACACTACGCACATGGCCACAAACTCTGCCACTGCTCTCTTTACTTCGGGCCACCAAAGCTGTCTCCTCAGAACCTGGTACATCTTGGGAAATTTTGGGTGTACCGCTATGGGTGAGTTGTGGAACTCACTAAGAACCTTTCCATGCATCGCCTCTAGAACAAAAAACTTTCCTCGAAAAAGCATCTGATTCTGACCATCCTCTTTCCACCCTTCCGGAGCATCACCCTAGTCAACTCAGTCGCGCATCACTTCATATTCTGGGTCTCCCCACTGAGACTCTTCTACATTCTGCAAAATAGAAGACTGTACTGTCATCTGATATAGGCAACCTCCACCGCTATCCATCCTCGCATCCAGGTGCAAGGTAGCCAACTACTCCATTGCCTTCTAGGCGTCTGCCGACTCACGGACTGCATCCTTCTATGACCTCCTGCTCATAGCATCGTCCACTACATTCCCTTTTCCAGAAGTATTGGAAATCTCGAAGTCTTTATCCTGGAGGATCTCCATCCACCTTCACTGCCATAAGTTTAGGTCCCTCTGGGAGAAGACATACCTCATGCTTTTGTGATCTGTGAAGACCACAAAACATTCACAGATGAGGTAATGCCGCCATACCTTCAGTGTGAAAATGAAATTTGCAAGTTCCAGATCGTGGGAGGCATAATTACGCTTATGAGGGTGTAGCTTACTAGACCCATAAGAGATCACCCCTGTTTGTTGCATCAACACACATCTGAGGCCTTACCGTGATGCATCATAGAACACCTCATACGTCGCCCCTTATTCTGGTAGTCTCAACACTGGGGCATTAACCAACTTCTTCTTCTTCAGATTGTTGAAGGCTGCCTCGCACTGCTCACTCCACACGAAAACCTAGTCCTTCTTGGTCAAGGCTGTCATAGGGGCTATAACTCAGGAGAAGTTGGGTACGAACCTTCGATTGTAACCTGCCAGTATAAAGAAACTATGAACCTCTTCCACCTTCTTGGGTGCTGCCCAAGAAACAACCACCTCAACCTTTGATGGCTCCACCACTACCCCTTATTTTGACACTATGTGCCCAAGGAAGTGCACTTCACGCATCACAAACATGAACTTCGACAACTTCCCATAGAGCTGGTGTTGCCAGAGGACTTCCAAAACCATCCTCAGATGCTCCTCGTGGTCCTCCTCTGATCTTGAATAGATTAGGATGTTTTCGATCAACACGACAACGAACTGATCCATGTACTCCTGGAAGACGGAGTTCATAAGCCCCATGAACATATCCGGGGCATTCGTAACACCAAAAGGAATGACTAAAAACATTAAGTGCCCATATCTAAACCTGAAGGACATCTTCGGGATGTCACCCTCCTTCACCCTAATCTGGTAATATCTAGACCGTAGGTCGATTTTTGAGAACCATATTTTCCCTTTCATCTGGTCGAAAAGATCGTCTATCCTCAGAAGAGGGTAGAGATTATTGATCGTTACCTGATTCAGCCTCCTATAGTCTATGCATAACTTGATACCACCATCTTCCTTCATTGAGAACAAGACTGGAGAACCCCAAAGTGACGCACTCGGTTGAACAAAACCCTTCTTCATCAGATTGTCAATCTGAATCTGCAACTCTCGTAGCTCTGAAGGAACCATCTAGTATGGAGCCATCGAAATCGGACGAGCACCAGGCTGCATGTCTATCCCAAACTCGACATCACATTGAGGGGGTAGAGTCATAACCTCCTCATGGAAGACATCCATAAACTCATTGATGATCCCTAGTAATTCCACCATCTCACCATCTACTGACTCTACTGACAGATCAGCTAACAAGGAGAGGAGGGGTTCCTCTCGCTTGCTGCCCTTCTGACCGCTCTGCTCGCTGGTGAAAGTAACACGTCGGCCGCCCAAGTCAGTGAACACAACCCCTCCTCGGAAACAGTCGATGATGGAACACACAGATAGTAGCCAGTCGATGCCTAGGATGACATCAAATTGTTGTATCTATAGTAGTAGTAGATCCCTGGCCAACTAATGTGGCCCTACCATCGGTCTGCATCCTCTACAAACATATAAAAAGTTGATCTGACCTCTGAATGGTGTGCTCATAGCCAGGGGAACTGGATGTCTCTCGGCATCTAGACCCAAAGCACGGGCTAGACTGGGTTCAACAAAGGAGTTTGAAGCTCCAGTATCGAATAAGGCGTATGTAAGGGTGCTAAAAAAACTAATCGTACCTCAAAAAACCTCTGGTCCCACTGTAACTACTGCCTCAGTGTCATGCAATTGTCCACACCTAGCTCCTCTACCCCGCGACTATTGGAAACCTCCCCGACCATGCCCTGGTTGAGGTACCTGAGGAGAGCCCTGAGGTCGGCCTCCCCCTGCAATGTATGCCCTCGGAGGAGCGGGAGCTCGCTGCCCTTGTTGCTGCTGCTGAAAGGGCCTAGGTAGAAGCTACTACTGAGGTGGGTGCTGGGCTTGTACACCACCGCCATACTGTACTCGGTCTAGGCACTAATTCCGGAAATGTCCATGGCTCCCACAGATGAAGCACCTCTGTCCTGGGCTCGAAGGGAAAGGGCGAGGACCGGGGGACCAGAACTGGAACTGTTGTGGCCTGCTCCTTTCTAGTTGGAACTTAGAAGGTCCTGATGCAGGAGGTACGGTGCTGATGGCCTTTCCCATTGATGGGCCTAGCTGAATCCCCTCTTGTGACACACCGCCCAACATGTGCATCCTCTCCACCACTGATGCCTTCTTCTGGACCTCCAAGTATGTCGGCAAGGAGAAGGGGGTTACAGCGTTTTGGTGGGAGGGTTGGAGCACCTCCTCTAAACGTATCTCCGGAGACTCTTCATCTAGGAAGAGTTCCGGAGAAAAGAGGAGGAGGTCCTTGAACTTGATTCACAGCTCCCTTACTGACATAGTCCCCTGCTAGAGGGAGAGTAGTTCCTGTCTCTTCTCTGCCTTCATCATAGAAGAGAGGAATTATGTCAGGAAATCCTTCTCAAAATTAGCCCACGCCACCTCATCCTCTCTCTTCTCTCCCGGTTAGAGCTTCCACCACTGACACACAGCTCCCCGCATCTAGCTGACGGCCAGAGGAACCCAGTACTTTGTCAAAGCCCGGATCAAGCCAAAGGCTATCACCAGCTCCACTAGCCAGCCCTACGTCTTCATTTCAGAGGTGTTTCCCTCGTACTTCTTGAGGGTCTGTTGCAGGAAGGATCGAAGCATCTTCTGCCACTGGTCATCCTCCTCCTCTCGATCTTCCCTCTTCTGATCGGCCAAGTCAACCTCCTGGGCCTCAATCGCCTGTACAACTCATAGTCGTCTCCAGAGTGCCATAGCTGCAAGGTAAAAAAAGAATGCCTAAGCCCATGTAGTGCAGAATATTGTTCTTAAAACTCCTTAAACTTATTATTTATTTCCAATTCCCCAAAACACCCCAGAAACATGAAAACAAAAGTCATTTATGATGCATGTACCTTTCCTAGGGTCTCTAACCTATAATCAGTGTGGCCTCACTTGGTCGTTCGGTAGGTCTAGAGTCCTTGCATCGGATCACGGGGGCCCTAAAATCTTGTGTCCTGGACGGTCTTCCCTGACCTAATTCACGCACTAAGGTCACCCAACACCGTTTCCCTACCGTCCCATCCAATCCTCACTGTTTCTAACTCTAGACTCCATCCTATCTCTCAACCTCAGCCCTCTGATACCATTCTGTCATGACCCTCCTTCACCAAAAAGGAGGGAAGGGTCAGCAGATTGCCAAGCCCATCCATAATTAAGTTTAAGGAGAGATAATGACCCATGAAACCCACCTTCAATAGGTCCCGAAGTGGCGAACATGACTAAGGGCATGAAATCCCATAGTAAATGGAAGGCATTGCACTTTTTCTTTTAATAGGATTGGGAGATAAGATAGCAAATCCTACAACACCAAAATGAAAGTAAATGTAATGCCAAGAACCATTCCCAATTCATGTTACAAAAGTAAAATCTACAATTTATAAGGAGACTATAAGGAAAAAAATACCAAAATAAAGAACAAAAACTACTGCAATGATCTGTCACATGTTCTGAGCTAGTATGGTCCAACACAATCCCTAAATTCCTCCCGAAAACAAGAAAGATGTTTTATATATGTAGGGTGAGCATACAAGTATACTTAGTAGGGAAAAACCAAAGACTCTCATGCACAAGTGGGGAGGCATACTAATTCCCTATGAGAAAAGAGATAAAATGACACCTATCAATGAAACTAACCACCCAAGCCTCACTAAAGAACACTCCCCAAATAACCCAAGTCAGGTAATATATAGTAATAGCACATCGATGTTTGGGTACCCCGCGCCACTTTCCCACTGGTTATTGAAGACATCCTACTCATCGAACTAATCCCTCCATTAACATCGCAGTCCCACTTCCATACCCCACCCGCACACACCTGGGCCACAACCATATGTTCCGGCCACAAACACCTGGGCCACAACCACTTACCCGCCCGCAGACACCATGGCCACAACTGTCACACGTAACCATGCCTGCAAACAACTAGGCCAGAACAACCACTACCACACCCGAAGACACCTGGGCTAGAAGTACTACTACCATGCCCGAAGTCACATGTCCCTCATCCCGAAGATACTTGGGAAAACACCTACCCACACACACCTTGGGAAACCACCACACTTCCACTGCCCAAAGATTCTTGGGCTAATAATTGACTTCAGGCCATCATAGCATGCCCGTAGAGTCTTGGGATATTCAGGAAAGGGAGCATAAAAGGAGCTAAAAAGCAGACACTCATATGAGTGTTGGGAAAAACACCCTCCCCCATGAAATGCGGGTGTTTGGAACTAAGTGCTCAACTTGGGTGGGGTGCTAATAAGAAACACAAAAAATAAAAGTATATGTATAGGTAACAAGCACTAACCAAGTCTATGTTTTTCTTCAGCTAGCCTAAAGAACAATATACTTACTATTCATTCATAAGAGAAGAGAACAACACCCATTCCTAGGTCACAACTCACACCAAACCAAATCAAAATTTGTCCCATCTTTGTTTTCATGTTCAGAAATAATGTTTAAAAAAGCTTTTGCACCTACTTGGGCAACTAGTAAGCATAAGCACAAGACAAGGAAAGAGTACACCCAACAGAAATTTAACCATTCACACCTGGTTCTCTTTTAAAAGCACATCAAGTGAGACCCCTCCAAGTGTTGGAACCAAAGCAGGTCAAAGTGAGATACAATCCCAAGTTCCCAGAACAAAGAATACGAAGGTTTCACAACAGAAGAGGATCCCACCACAATTCAAGATAGAAACAGAGGATCCCATCCGCACCCACATCACCCTAAGTAATCTAATCCCCTATCCAAGAAAACTATAACGTCACCCATACTCAGCCCATGGAGGAAACAACCAATCCAATTCTACGAACACAAGGCAGACACAACAGGTATTTTCAAATTTAAAAGATTTAACACACTCCATGATTTCAATTCCACTGGGCTTAAATCGGGGTTATCATAAAAAAGGATTTGATCCTGGTGCTTTCAATTTATTTAGCCAAATATACATATTTAACCAATTTCCTTTACATAACACAAGGTTCACAACCAAAATACAATCCATTTAAAAATCAAAAGAGGTACGAGTTTATTAGTGCATAGAGAAAGACCACCAACAGCTATGATTTTCAGTAGGTGTAAGCCCACACAATTCAGAAATCATTAATCATGAAAGAGGAGAAAAACATAGCAGCATCATCGATCACACCCCTCCCCTTAATTATTTAGATTATGTTTATTATATTCATTAATTTTTGGTTCATCCAATTCTACAGAAGTAGTAGCGTACCCACCATGAAAGATACACAGAAAGGAGAGACGAAGGTGAAACCCCTACCTGACTAATCAAGGGTCGACATTAAGTCCCTGCGTGAGTAGCTAGAGGTCCACGGAACACGATCAAATAAAACTTCGCCCGGTGAGGTACGACTCTCCAGGAGGAAGGGTATTTCAAGCACAGGGTAATCGAGAAAAAGAAACGTAGGGAGAATCCTTTTGCTTATAAAGGCTGATAAGGGCTGTAATATAGCATGCCCGAGACAGTTAAGATACGGAAAGAAAAACTTGAAACTGCGTAAGGAGTGGGATCAGAGGTTGACCAGCGGTCGGTCCACCCCACACACGCAACTTAAAAGATCTATGCCCTTCAGAGCGGTTAAAACAGATGCTCACCCCCCTTAACCAAGGACTCCTAAAAATGTTGTTAAAGGCATGACGAAAATGCATGGTATTTCATTTAAAGAGGGTATCATACCAAACATTTAATTTAAATACCATTAATGGGCTTGAAGAGGGTCAAAACAGGGTTTAAAAAACATTTTTCACAAAAGGAGGCGCTGCTGGAAAAACCCGTGGGGGTCACGAGTAGGCTAGGTCTACTAGACAGCTGAGGCTACCGGTAGGCTGAGCTACCAGTAGGACGAGATACCGGTAGGCCACAGCTACTGGTAGGCGGCGACTACTAGTAGACCGAGCTACCGGTAGGCCGCAGCTACCGGTAGACCGAGCTATCGGTAGTCCGCGACTTTCGGTAGGCAGAGGCTACCGGTAGACCGAGCTACCGGTAGGCAGCGGCTACCAGTAGACCAAGCTACTGTTAAGCTGAGCTACTGGTAGGCTGCATCTACCGGTAGGCTGAGCTACTGGTAGGCCGAGCTACCTGAAATCTGCGGCTACCGGTAGTGCGAGCTACCAGTAGGCTGAGCTACTGGTAGGCTAAGGCTACCGTTAGTCTTAAGCTTCACCTAAAAGCCTTGATAACTTTTCCAGAACACCCAAAATCAAAGTTTCACCAAGTAATGGACCCTAAACCCCCGAGTCATTACAAAATATAAGAAAAAAATTCTAAATCTAACTCCCGGGAGTGGAATGAATTTAATATATTATTTCAAAATAAGTATATCACTCTAAATCTATATAAAAATAAATTAGGGGTTCTTTGTGCTAAATAATAAGTTTTATAAATCTTTTTCAACCTATAAAGAAATTTTACAGGGCTTGTGATGTTTGATTTAATAATTATTATTCATCGTAAAGGTAAGGATGATAGAATAATTATTGGGTTAAAATAATGTCTCTAAAGGGTGTTATCAATAATGGAATTCATTTTATGTCAAATAAATTGTTCACTATTCTCCCATAGTGTAAATAGATATTTGAGTTACCTATCAATCTCTTTGTTTCCCCATGAAAATTAAGATGCATTTCAATGGATACTTTAAATAACATGTAGAGAAGAATTTGAACCTTATTTTCTGCTCAAAGTCTAGAACTAAAAATGGAGGAAGTTAACTTATATGGACTTTTGAATGATTTATGTTTTGAATTAATGTTCATATATTAGTTAAATTCCAATTTGATGGGAAGAAGTTATATATTGATGAAAATATAGAGAAACATCCTTATATTGAACAATAAAAACTAAACAGTATCAAATAAAATTTTTATGTGAATTATAATATATAGTGATTAAATATTATGTTTAATGATATTGATAACTACTATAATCCACTTAATCTAACATAAAATAAGAAATATCATCAGAACATTGTATCTAAAATGGGGTAAAATAACAATATGGTGAAAAGTACACATACCTTCCACTATGTAACTGCTAAAATATTATTTCAATATGGAACAATTATTTCATATCTAAATATTGTTTTGAGGGTTTTATGGTGTCCACTATAATATTATATGTACAGTTAGTAGTTAAAACCCCTAATAGTACGATTAAGGTATCTAAATTATAAGATTCCTCTTCTTATGAAGTTTTTAAGAATGTAAAGAATTTTTTAAGAACAAGTGATTGATGTGGTTGTACAGTGATTATTGGGATCTAAAAAATATCGTGATAAAGATAAAATATATTATTTCCCATATTGATGGCCTATTTGATGAAAAACATAGCTTTAAATACTTTTCTATGATTGAATTTTACTCTAGATATTAGAAATTAAATGTCAACAAGGATAGTATACCTAAAACAAATTCATAGAAATATTGGAAACTATTAATATTTAGTGATTCCATTCTACTTTACTAATTATCATTATATCTTTTTTGGATTTATTGATTAGTGTATTTAAATATTATCTTGATTAGTTTTTTTCTTCCTTTATAATTGATATTCTTATTTATTTATAATGAATGTTATATCATGAATATAACTAGAATATTTTACCAAACACACTATGGAAGTACAATCTATAGGAAAATTCTAAATAAAATGATTTTTTAATGAAAATGGTTTCATTTTTTGGTTTTATAATCTTTAAATATGGTATAGCTATAGATACATAGATAGATAAGGGTATTAAATGTTTTTCCAAACCAACCATGGTGACTTAGATATATATTTTTCATGGTTTATCTTGATATTATAAAATGTATATAGAGAATTAATCAATAATAAATTATACAATAAATTAGTTAACTATAAATGGAGAAAAGTTCATTTGGATTTACTAGTGCAAGGAAAATGCATGGAACAAATGATAAGATTAGTTAGTTTACCTATTCTCACATTACATAGAGTAGAGAAGATTTTTTTTAATAGATATTAATTCATACAAGATGGTATGAGGACGAATTACTATGTATAATCACATGTTTATTTCTTATTCCACTCCAAAATCAGAGTTTCATGATTAAAATTAAACAAATCATGATTTGGAGTTAACTACAGAAATTATTTATATAATGATATATAGAAATTATCATCATGTAGAAAATTTAAAATTAAATATATTTAAAAAAGGATGAAATTATATTTTCCGATAAAATGAGATGAATGTGAACAAAGGATATAATTATAGATGATTAAAAATTATTACTCCAAAATTAATTACCATCCAAGGAAATCAAATAATGTGGTCACTACATTAATTTATAAGGATCATTCTACTTTATACATAATTAGGATAAAAAAGGATTAAATATTTTTGTATTCGAAAAGGGTGGATATTGAATTCCTAGAGGAAGGGGATAAATCTTATCTTCAAATTAATTTCTAACTATCTATACATGTCATGATGAAATAGTTGAAGAATAATGATATTTAGTTTTAGAAGTTGAGGTGAAATGATTCTAAATTTTCCATGAACCTGAAGGAATAAAAAGGTCTAGGTACCATCTATAATTATTTTATTAATTCATAATTTTATGAAATTGTTTTTAGTGAAATATCATAGTTCTTATTTCATTAGTTATTCTAAAAATACGATTATATATAGATATATTAATGAGTAATCTTGTTGGGATAGAATTAATAGTGATATTTTAGAGTTTTTGTCACCATTATTGGTATATTTTTATGTTATAGTTGAGACAAAAAATCCTAAGGGGGTTTTAAATCCATTAGTTAAACTATGATTTTTATGGGAAAACATAAACAAGGATATTTTAATTGGACTCTACAACATTTATAATGGGAATAATTAAATATAGGTTATTGTATAACTTCTTACAATGATAGAATACCTAATTGATATCCTATAATTTTCATCCCTAAATCAAAGTTATGGGATATAAATTATTGAAATGGTAAGGCTGTATAGAGTACCACATTTAATTTTATCTATATTAGATATGTGGTTTACCATGAAATACTAATGAAGTCATATGTAACAACTACATATTGAGTTTATTTCTATCACTACATATCATACTCATAATTGTATTAATACAGATGAAAAAATTAAAACCCTAAATTATATTCTAATCTCATATTGTAAGTATTTTACATGATTCTATGATCAACACCTTCTGCATTTTAGTATTTATATAACAATATATTTCACACATGTAATCAAATGGATCCTTATGAAGTCGTATATGGAATTAAATGCAGAACTCCTATGTTTAAGAATGACATCGGGGATAAAAATATATTATGAAAAGATATAGTTGAATAAATTGTACAGAAGGCTAAATCCATTTCATTGTATATCTTGGAAACTCGTAGTCGGGTGAAATTCTATATAGAAAATCATATGTGTGATTTGGAATTTGATATATTTGGAGATTTGTATCTATGAATTTATACATGGTTGATGTAAATGGTGTTTTTATGTAAGGGAAAAATAGTCCACCCATATATTTGTCCCTTGGAAACACTTTGTTATATCGGGAAAATATACTATTATTTGGTGCTTCCATATATCCTCTTCCAAGTTAATGATGGGTATCTTGTAATTATACTAAGGATATACATTAATTACACTTATCATGTAATAAACTAATAGGCCATACCATTTTAGAATGATATTTTTTATGAGGAATATCATGTTGTGTTTCTGAATTAAATAAACAATGTTCTACGAAGTAATTCTATTCATGTCACCAATGTTTTGTTTTAGAACCCCTAGTTTGAGAAAGAAATCTAGGTACATAAGTATATTATGAGGCAGAAGAATCCTAATATTTTTGTATTAGAGTTTTTAAATTTTCATATCGAATTTAATTTTAACAGGTATATAATGTGATATAATGATATTTGATAAACAAATTTGAATACATTTAATTTCATAGGCATCTTATTTGACATACAAAAAATAGTTTTAATGAAACATGAAAAAAAATTATTATTTAAAAATACCCATTATTACCTTGAAATTAAACATTTAAGAATTAATAGTAATAACCATATTTAAAACATTTTGTATAGTGTTATATAAAATGAACAATTTTTTATTAAAAAGTAGTTAATTTTGGGTAAGGTCATTATATCTTTCAAAAATACTATTATATTAAAAAATGATTATTATTTTATTTTGTGAATGATAATAATATTAACTTATAAACATTATAAAAATTAATTTGTAAAAATTAAAATATTTTTTGAAATAATTCTATTAAATTTTCATAGGGTGATTTTTATATATTATTTTGAAAATTATAATTTTTGATGAATTGTATAAAATTTATTTTTTATTAAAAACAATCTTTCCTAAAAAAATTATAAGGGAAAAGTTTTAAAAAAAATTCTTTCAAGTGAAATTACATCAATTATAGATTTATTGATCATATTTAGTTCATTAGAATCATTTTCAACATTTATTTTTGAAATAAAAACATATTAATAATTCAAATATTTTCTCATTAGAAAACATAATTTCTCATCAAAACTATAGTTTTAAGTATAAATTAAAACCTATAACATATAACCATTTAATTTATAAAGGCGTATCACTTAATTAGAATCATAAAAATATATAATATGTAAAATGTAAAACATAATTTTGGTTAATAATTAATTATAAAAATAAAAAATAATATCATCGTTGAGCTGAACATGGGTTTATGGGGTGTTATACTAAAATGATAAGGGTAAAATGATGTAAATTTTTTTAAAAGACTCATTTTTTCAAAATATTTGGAATATATATCCTCTATTATTAGTTAATTTTCCATTTTTTTTATAAAATTAATATTGTTGGTACACATTATTATATTCAAAAATTATGAAATGCGTCCACTAACCCACATATTAAGCCCCACCCAATCCTATCTCTTATTCAAACATCCTTAAGACTTTGTATTATACATTTCCAAACTAAGAACATTATTTACAGTTCAAATAAAATCATAGATTACATCTTGATTTCATAAATTCAATATTTGAATAATTTTAGTCAAACCTAAAGTGGTCTGTATAAGATGTATCATTCTTCAATGAGATTTTTTATTTAATTTATTCTACCACATACATAAAATCAATTAAAAATATATAATATTCCTAATACATTCAGTATATATATGTGCTATTTTTATTTTATAATTACTTAATTCCATCCAATATTCACACAAATTGGAAACGATTATGAGGCTTGTGTCTATGGCTGACTACTGCCTTGCGATCCGATGTGAGGGATTATTTTATCAGAACCTCTCACTACTATGTATGATCTTGGGTATAATGTATAAAAATAAATTTTTTTAACATAAATATACTTTTAAAAATATATTATCACATATACCTTTTAAGATTCCATTCTTTGGGGTATATGAAAACCTCAATTAGGTACAATAGGCTTCCAACTGATGAAGGGATGTGATTCAATTTTTTTTTATGTTTTATATGTTAGGTTATTAGAGTAAAATACAATTAATATATTATATATGTTTTAAAAATAAATGATTCTATAATTAAAAAATATTAATTATCATTATTTTGCTTCATGTTTCGTGAAAATGGAAATAACATTCATGAATACGCATGACTAACCATTTCCATAATTGTTCAATGTTAATTTATTTATCTATGTTTTATTGATTACTCTAAATTCATATATGATGAGTATATCTAATATATATATCATTTTTAATATTCTATATATGTAATGAAGATCAATGTAATAAGAATCAAAATATCTAAGTAAAAAAATGTTTAAAATGCATCAGTTATAACCCAAAACGTAATATTAACAAGTAAAAATTAATAAATATGTAATAAAATGATAATAATATATATCATATAAGATATGATATATATGATTATGGTACTATAGTAAATTTATAGTAAATTTATATATATTAAACAATATTATAGAGCACCTTTAATGTCTTATGATCTCAATGTAATGGATTTTTGTCTCAATTGGACATCATTGAGACGTATCTTATGTTATGAAACAATATTAATTAAATATGATTATATATATATACCATAAGAATTTAATATCATGAATTTATTTGTAATATTAATATTATATATTTCATTTAATGTTATTATTTCATGGGAATTATGATTCAGGGTTACCAAAGTAGTAACTATTTTATGATACAATCTCAAAATTTATTATGATTGTTCATTAATATTTTTCAGGTGAGAAAATATAATAAACTATATATTAATAAAAAAATAAATTTATTCAAATATATTTAATTTAATAATATATATTACTTCCTTTATTTTCCACTAATTATATACTCATGAATTTAAAATAATTTTTTCTAGAAAAATCTTCTTTAATTGTCTTTTTAGTTGAAAATGCCTTTTCATCAAAAATTGTTCCTTATATAAATGTTTTTAAAAAACTTTTTCTGATTTTTTAAAGGATATGTTAATGTAATTTTCAACCTAGTTTTATATTTTAAATTTTTTTTGAATTTAATATTCATGTTTTATTTAAAACAATTCTTACTTGGATTTTACAAAAAAAAATGTGAAACAAATATATGTTTCAACATATAACTCATGTACCAAATTTCTATACATAATGAAAATTATTTTCAATGAATATTCCATTTTTATTTTTTCATTTATATTTTCCAATAACATGTATTCCAATATATTTT
Organism: Viscum album; assembly: GCA_963277665.1. Taxonomy (NCBI): domain Eukaryota; kingdom Viridiplantae; phylum Streptophyta; class Magnoliopsida; order Santalales; family Viscaceae; genus Viscum; species Viscum album. The sequence continues at coordinate 187,718,469 of OY728130.1, forward strand.
ATGAATTTTTAGTTTCATCCAACCTATACTGCTATTAATTGTTTCTCTCTACGAGGACATCATTTGATGTTACCCATGCTTTACTGGGAATTTTTTCATAGGATAAAACCTTATCATTTATCCGAATTGTTTTTTTATGATGAGAATATTTTTATAATTACTTTTTTTTCAACGTGTTGTACCATGATAAAATCTAAATGAAACCCTACTCTTTTCTAAAAGTTATTCTTTGACGAAATGATGAAATGATTATTTAACAAGTTTCTTTTCAATAGGTTTTATTATAATTACATATTTTATGAAACCCATTTCATTTTGTGTTTTTTATATGAATAATGTTTTAAATTATTATGGAAGAAATATATATTATTTTTATTAGTGAGTCATATAACTCCCTCCATTTTTTGGGTAATGTTTGACATATTATTAGACAAATATGACTGAAATAGTGAGTAATCCAAATTTATTAATGGTCTTTATCCAGTTTGATATGTTCAGTAGTGAACCATGTTTACTATAATAGTTTTATTAGGGAACACATTCCACAATGATAGTATTTAAAATGATCCTTGATCAACTAAGGAAATTAATTTTCAATTATCATGTTTACTAAAAAAACAATGACTTATGATAATGTTATGTTCTCAATACTCACATTCTTTAATTCAAATAAGATTTCTGTATTTTCATTATCCATTATTTTTTCAATGAATTACGATTATGATATATGATATGATAGTTATTTTTTCAATTATAATTATAAATTTATCATACTCTTATTCTAGTGATATGTTGATATCTCTCTTTTTTACCCTAAATGAGCATATAAGCTTTCCATTTCTTATGATTCCCTTACCGAGGTTATATAAAAATATTTTATGTATGGTATATCTAATAAGGGTCATATTGATGATGAACATAGTGATACATGACATAGATCATATTGTAAAAAAAATTTATGTGTCAATATTACTCATGGAACTAGACCTAAATAATTCTCTAATTGACTTCAATGTAATGTTGTTAGAATTTTTCTATTCAGATATAATATTTATGTTTTACATGTTTTATCATTATATAATATGTTATAATTTTCTTATAATTTATTCTCCTAAAATAATCCACTATGATGTTTTTTATTTTTATCCACTCAAATATGGATTCATAAGATCTAAAAAATGTATTAGAAAGTTCAGTGTACACAAAACAAAAAGATTTATTTTCAAGAACTGAGCTGGAGGTTGGTGAATAAGTCTTTTCTTTGGAGGAGTTGGATTCTTGTCACATAATTTACACTAATATACAAGATATTATGACATCTATCCTCATGTTACCCATTCAGGGATTGTAATGAGTAAATAGATGACTTTGGAAGTTCGTCACTAGTAGGACATGGGTTGGTGACTTGTATTATGTGTTTAAAATGTATAAAAAGTGGAGGTATTGTAATTAATACAATATTAGAAATAAGAGATAATTTCAACCATTCATCTACATCAAAAATATAAACCTTATCTAATGAAAAGATTTTAATATCCAACCATAAATAAATAAATTGATAAACTATGATCATCTCCTATGAAGAGACCCCTCATACCAATGCCTATTGAACAAATAAAAAATTCAACTATACCAAGATTGACCAATAGAAAACACTAATATACATTAAACACACACAAAGACATATACAAACACACACACACACACACACATATATATATATATATTGCGAGAGTATAAATGTATTCTTTGTAGGATCCACCGTAAATCGTCTTATATAATTTTGAATGAATAAGTGCAATTCCCAATGAATATGAAAAGGAAACACACTCATTGACTAAAAATGTCAAAATATATACTATATAATTCAAGGATCATTCAACAAGTAATTATTATATGTATCAATTCTATATCAAAATCTTGTACATATTTACAATACACTTCATCTACTTTAATGATAGTTTGACTCTCTCAAGGCCTAGTAAAAAAATATAACATTCTTGAATCAATTAAAATGGAAATAACTATATATCATGTCACATCAAATGTGGTTCATTCCAAGATCTCACCAACTTAATCCAACCATATCTTTTAACATCATTTTTTGAATGACACAATAATAGAAACATCATGATATAATATTTAATCGCATGTTCACCATTATAACCATATCCATATAGTGTGTCTAAAACCATTATCAATAATTTATCATGAACTATATAAGAAACTATTATATTCCATACATATTTCATCCCACAGTAACCAAATTCATTAAATCTAGAATACATGTAAATGTTGTAACCTCAAAGAAGTACTTCCAATACGTACATGTTATAAAAAACAAAGTACCATCATATCATGTGTGACTCTATATCCTATTTATTAATCCCACATAATGTATATATTCATATGCACAATGTTGTATCTGAAAGAATGTGGGGAATGTAGAGTAATTTATTTCTTAAAAACCTTATTGTAGTTTAAAAGTACAAGAAACTGATAGATTTTATCATTGAATAATCATATCTCTACTGGTGGATGATATAAATAATAGAAAATAGTAATGGAATATCACATAACTAGTCTAATGGAAGATATCATACCCATGGAGATACTATAACTTATGTCCCTGTTGATAAAATATATTCCATTTCCAGTACTAGGAGATGAATTCACATCTAAGGACACAATCCTCAATATTCCTTATCACATTTCATATAGTTATTGAGTCAAATTATTCTTTGACTTAATCATTGGTATTTTTTGTTTTGGAAATCACCAATTAGTTATTGTTTGTCATGTATGTTGTTTTACAATCCCAATCACATATATCATAATCAAGTATGTTATTTAAATCATTTTCATTTATATTTTATTCTAATCGTAATCACATATATCATAACATCATTTGATATTTTCATAATGATATGCATCATAACCAGGTTATACACCATAGTCATTTTATGCATCTTAACTACATGCATCTTAACCAGGTCATGCATCGTAATCATGTTATGCATTGTAACCACATGCATAATAACCAGGTAGTGTATTTTAATCATGTTATGCATCGTAACCACATAAATTGTAACCATTTTATGTATCATAACAACAATTTTCAATGAAATCACAATATATATTATAACCAAGTTAGGTATCATACTCATGTAATGCATTGTACTGATGACTTACTCGAATATTGTTTACATGTTTTTTATACACAATGTTTCATACTTTTGTATCTATTTTATTCTAAAGAAAAAAATTTCATGAAGTTAGTTTTATAAAAATCAAAACGATGTCATGTATTTTGTTTTTTTATAGTTATAATGCCAACTATCCAAGTTCCTCTGATGTTTTCAGAAAAATTTGATTGTTGGAGGAAATATGACTGTTGGAACCTGAGTCATATAATAGGAGTTCATTTGAACCAATAAACTCAACTTATACAGCTATTTCATTAATTAAGTTATAGAGAGATATTGTGTGACATATCTCTTGATTCATGTGAAATCATTGAAGATACAATATGTGAACAGCCTGTTCCAGGTTTCTATATTTCTATACATGATTTAATTTTCTTTGTTCGTTTGATCATTATGATAATGGTTGAGGGATTCTGGGGATATGTGTATGTTCTGCCGATCATTGTTGCAAGGGATTTCATGTGTTTGAAAGAAAAAGGTGTCGATTACCTTATTGATCGAGGGAATTCAGGTTATTGGAAGACAGATGTGTCGATCATGATTTTGAGGGACAACTCAGGTTGTGGTAAGATGTTCCTTTTATCATAGGAGGTAGGATACACTATTGAATTAGATAAATGAATTGTAATATATTTTATTTTCCACTTCAATTTCTAATAGAGAGGGAATTTTTTTGTTTCATTTATGTATTCATATAATATTCTAATTTAATTTGTTCAATTATGTTCTATTCAGTACATATTATATTAAGTTATTCTATTCATTGAATGGTAGAACCATTTGCATTTTTATTACTCTGATCATTGTAATCAACTAAGATAAAATTGTTTTTCATTACTTGTTGTATTACATCATATCATATCCATAAGATCCAGGACCCATATGGTTATTATTATTGGTTGTTAATTGTATTAGTCTAAGGTATGTTAAACTAAGATCATTATTAAGTGTTTGAATACAATTTTTCTAAACCGAAAATTTAACCCCTCTTGTTTTGTTCCATCTCATATATATATACATCTATGTTAAGATCCATTAATTGGTATAAGAGTATATTTACGATGATTTTTATTAATTTATTTCATTATTTCTGTAAGAAAAATGTATTTCTCTTACAAATCTTTTGTTTACATTTACATACTACACTAACATGTAGAGTGGAAATGTATTTTTTTATAATATGGATGGAATGAATATTGTATCAATTGACAATCTAATCCCAACTAGACCACCTATTTTAATGGGAATGATTATGAGTACTGGAGAGATTGAATGAATACTTTTGTATTTAATACTCGTGTAGATAATATTGTTATGCACACTGGAGATTACAAAATACCAGACCAAGATGTCAGAACCTTCACCAACCATTAGAAACTTGAATATCAACAAAATTACAAGGAACAAAATAATTTGTTATGTTCTATGACCAGGAATTTATATACTCATATGAATCATATGAATCATCCATCTTTATCATGAAGATATTGTATGTCATAGATTTTGGTAAATCCAAATTTATAGATACAATAATATCTTTGCTCTAAGATGAATATCATGGTTTTTTTCTCTATGAAAAATCAGCCTGCAAGATTCAACCAATATTTATAAAAATTATAAATATTATTCAATACATGGGAGATAAGTTTCATGATGATGATGTTATTTTTGACAATATAACTTATATAATATCCAATTATTGGGAATAAAAAAGGACAACTATTGATGAGAACAGGAACGTAACTCAAATCGATCTTGTTGAGTTATTTGGTACTATCTTACTGCACAAGAGAAGAATGAAAAGTGATACAAATTATAATAAGAATAATAATAGTAATGGAACTCTAAAATTTACTACTACATCTCATGCAAAGACACTATAAAGGGTAATAAGATCCAAATCAAAGAAATACATTGTTATATCTGAATCCAGTACCAGTGATTATTCATAGAATTAACTAGCCTATCTTTCACAAAAAATATAAATATTTTATGAAATAAATGATTTCAATATATATTCAAAAATAAAGATATAAAGGAAAAGAAACACTTGGATGTAACATTTTATTAATTTAATATAGGAGGTGATATTAGACCAAATTTTCCATTGACTAAATGAAAATACAGAAAGGTGAAACATTATGAAAGAAACAAGACTATGTATTACATGTTTAAGAATCTTAAAGTCTTGAAAAAAAATATACTTTGAGTGAAAGTGTTATAAATTCATCTGATGAATCTTTAGAATATGAATCATCTAGTCAGAAAAATATATGACTCATTGACAGACTACCTATTGAAAATCAATGTCTCAATGATAAGGTACACAATGAATAATTAAATGAAAATGTTTCTTTAAATTCTAATTACCCATATGAGAAGTATTCTTACTCTTAAGATGATGAATCTTCCTCAGTAGTTCATAATTTACATTCCTTTGAGAAATTATCTAGTTTTTATAAATTACATGAAAATGAGAATTACAAACAACAAAAAAATATGGATAAGGAAAATTCTAGTATATATATCCTTACAAAAGAATTATCACATCATTCAATAGATCATGATCACAAAACTCTTGATTTTGAAAATATTTCGAAAAATCTTATGGAAATAAATCTTTAGTAGGATAAACTTTTAATATAGATTCGACATCTTTTTTAAAGAATTTTTTTTGAAACAAAAAAACCATTCCAAAAAAATTTCAAGTGAGAATGATAATTTAATCATTAGACTAAAATATGAAATTTTTTATTTTAAGAAACGTTTTTCAAATTTTACTACTATAAAGAAATAATTTGAAAAACGGTATTCACAAATTCATCCTTTAAGTAATAGTTCTATAATTCCTTATACTCATTCTAAACCCATTTTTAGTCATAACTATTTTTTCCCCAACGTTATCTATTCTAAACCAAGTGTCAATTTGATGGATAATACAAATTAAATTGTTCTCTTAATAAAACACAATCTTTAGGATTTCAAATATTTTAACCTTTCAAAAACAAATTGGTATTTATATAGTTATTTTTTCTACCATTTTTGTATTCAAACAATGTTGGGTTCTGAAAAACTAATTGTTTCTTTTTCAGGAAAACATACAGTGTACCAAAAAAGGAATATTTGGTACATTGATAGTGTTTGTTCATAAAATATAAATGGAAGCAAATATTTATTTGAAATTTTTATTGAAATGAATGGTGGAAGATTGACCTTTGGTGATAATTCTTAGGAAAATATCCTTGGTACATGAAATATTATTCATTTAGGAATGTTTTTAATTTAAAATGTTTTGTTTGTTGAAGGTGTTAAGAACAACCTTATAAGCGTACGTCAATTATGTGATAAAGGTTACCTTGTTAATGTTTGGAATGATAAATGTTTAGTTCACAATTCCAAGAATGAATTAATTATTTCTTCCCATAGGCATGAGAATGTTTACATACATTACTTAGAAGACCATATGATCCAAGACATACCTTTATTAAGTGTAGTGGAAGACCAATCAACGTTATGAAACAGAATTATAGGACATTGTAACCATAGGAACTTTAGTAAACTCTCAAAGAAAAGATTGTTTAACGATCTACTGCATATCAGGTATGATTCTTCAAAATTTTGTAACCCTTTTAAAAATATAATGAAACATAAAACTATATTTAAATCAATAAATTAAGTTTCAACTTATTTTTCATTAGAGTTAATGCACAGGGATGATTTCTGTCCAACCAAAATTGGATGTATTAGAGGAAAGTACTATTTATTTTTTTTAGTTGATGACTACACCGTATTTACATGGGGCTATTTTATAGAAATGAAATTTGAATAATTTTTCTATTTCAAATCATTTAGATCCCAAGTTAAAAAAGAAAAAAACATACCACTGTTAACTATTCAAAGTGATCATTGTGTTCAAAATTCATGTTTTGAAAAAAAAATAGTTAGAAAGGTATTTCTCACAACTTCCCAACACCAAGAACCACTTAGAAAAATGGTGTTGTTGAAAGAAGAAATCGTATTCTTAAGGAAATGACAAGAACCATATTGAGTGAATAACCAATTACTATGAATTTCTGGGCTGAATATGTAAGTACTACATGTTATTCTATAAATCATGTTTGAACTAGAAGTTTTCATAATAAAACACCATATTAATTGTGGAATCGATGAAAACCTAAAGTTTCTTACTTTAACATATTTGGGAGCAATGTATTTATATTGAATAATTAAGATAATCTATATAAATTCTCACCAAAATCAGATGACAGAATATTTCAAGGTTATTCATGTAAAGACCATAAATTTCCATGTAATGTTTTTAAATAAATGGGAAATTTACGAGTCCTAAAAAATTTATGGCGCGTGATTTTGAGGCCCGGAGTTCCTGGAATGAATTTCTGAACATTATTTCAGGTATGTTCAGTAAATGTTTGAGCAGGTTTTTCATCCTTTTGAACCAGTGCTCAGAATTGAAATCTGATGGCACCGTTGAACTTTCAGTGTTGGTATTCACTTAAGGAGACCTTTACCTCGATCGTAGTAGGTCGATGGTGAGAGATAGATTTTTTGCTTTTCATAGGAAAATAAAAATAAAATTATTTAACATTTTATTTTAATTCTTGAAACTTTTATGTGGAAGTTTCACAGGTGGGGACCACCTAAATTAACCTCCCAATAGAGGTTACGGTGGTGGGGACCACCTGAGGCTTAAACCTCTTGAACTCCCCACTTAATGAGGGAGAAAACTCTCAACTCTCTCTTTAATGGGGAAGATCCTCTTGAGATTCATCCACATTAATTATGAAAATTCACCATGTTAATTTTTCCAACTTGTGTGAGTGTGCCAACATTATATTTTATTAAGTTAATTATATTGGCACCTCTTTCATTTTTTGGTGGAATTGTTAGAGGAGAACCCTTGGAGGATTACACTTCTTCCATGAAGAACGCTCCTCCAATGAAGAACACCGACTTTGAATACTTTCTCCGGACACCCTCCAACGAGGAACGTCTTCGACTACAATGAACCAACGCATGAGCCTTGGATTAGAGTTGTGGGGTGGACAAGACAAATGTTGGAAACTTAATCTTCTTCTCGCACCAACGTTAGCGAGCAATCCAAGGTAGGGGGTTTTTTATTAAATTCTTGAATTATATCGTTTATTTTCCTCTTACATGGAAAGCATTGTGAGTGTAGACCAACCAAAATGAGTTGATCTATGATTCATATTAAATTGAAGAGTTATTCATTCTTGACTCTTATCTTTTTTTGATATGCTTTCTACCGCTCTAACCTGGAGGGTGTCGGCCAAACAAAAAGGGCCCAACCCCTTCGTCGTTATTCTTTATTTTGTTCTTCGCAATGGAAGAAAGTGTCTTACACCATGATGATGAATGAAGAGAGAGGCCAGCTAAACTGGATGCCAGTGAAGGCACGGCGCCCAGCAGTCCCCATCCTTGCCACCCAAGCCATTTCCGCCGACTGCGGCCTCGCGGCTCGAGCTGCAGCCGCCGGGATGAGCTGCTGGGGCCATCAGCACCGTCGTTGTTTGGGTCGAGCCAGCATTGCCATCTGAGCTAAGCTGCTGCCACCGTTCGAGCCATCACTCCCACCGTCCGAGCTGACGCTGCCACCATCTGAGCCCTCGCCACTGATGTATGAGTCGTCGCTACGGTCGGGTCGGGCCACCGCTGCCGGGCTGAGCCATTACTGCCGGGATGATCTGATGCCACTGTGCCGAGCTGCCGCCATCGGGCCGAGCCGCCGTCGACGTCTGGGCCGATCCGCTGCCCGAGCCACCGCAGCCCTTCTTGCCGAAAGATGCTGGCCAAGACGCCCCACAGCCTTTTGCCCTCGCAGAAACCCTCGGCCTAGCCGATCCGCGGGATCATGCCCTCGTGCCACCCTACACGGCCTCGCGGCCACCTGCGGCCATCCACGACCCCACGCAGCCTGCTGGGCTAGACCCAGTGGGACGAGACTCCCTGCATGTTGTGTCATCCCCTAAGGGCTGGGCCACCCATCGGGCCAAGTTGTACCCAACATTTTAGGCTTGGTCTACCTGAACTGGGTCAGCCTAGGCCGGGTCGGGCTGGGTCAGTCCGACAGGGTCAGACCGAACCTAGGATCACTACGACCCATTTACATTTTTTGGCCATAAAATTAGCATCACACGTCCTTTTGATAAAGTGTCAACGACACTTGAAATCATGGAGTGAGACGGTCCCAATGAGTATACACAAATAGAGATTTTGATTATGATGGGGTACAGTAATGTTAGATTGAGCACGAATCCAACCGGGACCCTGGGACTAAAAGGCTAATTACTCACAGATCGATCTTTTGATTGACGCATCGTCTGTTGCATTGATACAACTATTACATGACGGTCCTTTGAGATACTTCTTCATGGTACATCGTGGTAGTTGGAGAATCAACCATTTGCTTGGGAAGCAGACTCTCCCAAAGACAAGATAGCCTAGTGCGCAAACCCAGTATCTGGTTGTGACAAGAAGAGTGATCCTAGCTATCCTGTGCGGGTAAGTTCCTATCTATCATGTGCGTGATAGCTCCTAGCGATCTTATGTGTGTCAGATCCAGCCAACCTATGTGGGTCAGCTCCTAGCGATCCTGTGGGGGTCAGCTCCCAGAGAGCATCTGTGGTTCAGCTCCAGTGATCATGTGTGGGTGTGCTCCATGAGATCCTTTCTGGGTCAGCTTATAATGATCCTATGCAGGTCAAATCCAGCTATCCTGTGTGGGTCAGCTCCTAAAGATTCTGTTTCGGTCTGCTCCTAGCGATCATCTGTGGGTCATATCCAGCAATCCTATGTGGGTCGGCTCATAGATATTCTGTACAGGTTAGCAGCAGAGCCTCTTAATGGAATAAGATGATTCAGTAATTATAAATAATCATCTCTACTACCATACCTAAAGATACACCTCATTTGAGCTAATACAAAGCCTATATGCTTCTTCATGATTGAGATGGATTACTTGATAACATAGGTATATGTGTGGGCATATACCTATGTAGGGTTATATGTTGATTTCATACTTTTTGTTTTATCCTTGGTGGATTTTGTGAGACCTTGAGGGTCTCAGGTCCCTACTGAATATTGTTATACTCACCCATGCACTGGCTATGCCCGCAACTTGTTGTGTCGGATGTAGATGATGGATAGTGTTGACTAAGGACGAGGGTACCAGGACTGGACGGTACTCAGAGGTGGACCATATGGCATGTCAGTTCACAGAAGAGATGGGTGGACGTGGAGTGCTGAGAAGGAAATCTGTAAATATCCTTTTGGTAGGAATCATGGAGGAAGATCCAGGAGCTGCATTTCACCTATCAGTCGTCTTGTACATTCCAGTTTTCCTTGTATTTTCCAGTTGGGCTCGTATTCTATCCCCTTTTACTTACTATAATCACTCTTTTTAATATTAAATTTACTTGAGTTCGTTTCTTTATATGTGCTTGGTTGTGTGTTTACAGGATATAACGGCAATTCCTTCCTAGTTTTAGGGAATTCCTCCTTTGGTGTTAGTCTCCAGCACCTGGCGTAAAGAAGGCGTGCTTGGGGTAGTCACGGAATGGGCCCAGGGGATGGGTTGTGAAAAATTAGTATCAGAGGTCGGTTCTACCATAGAACATAGGACTCTGATCTTTATTTTTTTAACGACAATAGTGTTATGTGTAATGAGTGTGGTTATCAGTTTATGGAATCCAGTATTGCTGTGGTGGCCGACGTATCCATTCACCAGGACCCTGACTTCTGATTTCTGACTCAGTGCATGAAAACACTGATCGCATGTGTTTTTTGAATAGTTTTCTTTGTGATATTTTGTGTCATCTCACCAGGTAAAACTTATTGATTGTGGCACACCTGTTTATTTTTAGGATGCCTCAACGTAGACAACAAGCTTGGGTTCTGAGATTGTACACACTGATAGCCCACCGAGCGATGAGGCCTTGGTGTAGGTCCCTCTTCTAGTAGAGGCCTCAGCGGAGCCCCCAACGGTACCATTACCCATTGGGCTATCAATGTCACCAGCCCTAGAAGCAAAGATTTCATGCTGCATGAGCACGTTTCATGAGTTCCAATGCTAGAGGCCACCTTGGTTCAGGGGAGAGATGGAGACACAGGTGGCTGAGGATTGGTTGGAGGTTTTGGTGAGAGTCTTCTGACTGGTAGGGAAAATAGCTGATCTCATGGGGATCCTTGTAGACATCCTTCTACAGGCAGCAGTAGGCAGATGGTGGAGCTTGATGCTCCAGGTTCACGATGAGGCAACACTTCTCTGGGGAAGACTTCAAGAACCTATTTCGGCAAAGTTTGTCCTAGTGACTCTTTGTGTAGTGCGCATTCGGGAGCTACTTCATCTGCACCATGGCATCATTACTCTGGCTCAGTACTCCGTGAGGTTCATTGTCTTCAAACGTTACTCCACAGATATGGTACGGGGCCCATTATTCAGGGCCCAGACCATCGAGTAGGGGCTCAGGCAGGAGATCAGGGCTTCGATGATCTCAAAAAGCATTCTAACATAGGCGAGGGTGTTAGATAGAACCCTCTAAGTAGAGAGTTTTCTTGCTGAGCAGTCACCAGCAGCGAGACCCACCCCTAGTCATCTCGTAGTGGTGTTTTCTACATCTGGTAGTAGATATATGTCGCAGAGGCCTAGGAGGATGAGACCAACAGGTGGAAACCCGCTTTATTCAGTCTCGGTTGTGTGGGGCACCCGAGGCGGAGCAATTCATACCAAGGGCTGGAATTATTACACATGCGTCGGGCAGGATCACATGACTCATGACGGTCCAAACCACTATACGGATGATCAGAAGATGGTCGAGGGACCACCTAGGAAGATCCAGTGGTTCAACCGAGGAGGTCCATAGGGAGCAAGAAGATGTGGCATAGGAGTTGTATGTGTAGTTTGGGCGATGTTTCAAGATGTTACCACCACCACCACCACCAGGAGGTCCACCCTGATTGCAGGGAGTAGGTGGACATGTGTTAGCTCTGCACCAGGTAGTTGAGGCCTATGATCATAGTGCTATAGAGTTGATACAAGGTAAGATCTATGTCTACTCTACCTTAGCTGCAGTTCTTCTAGAAACAGGTTCCAGTCATTATTTTATTACCACTACCCTCAATCGGAGCTCAGAGATTCCGATGACGTCGTTGGATCGATCCTTACGTCTAGAGAATTCTAAAGGTGTGGATTTTATGATTACACATTGGTTCTAGATTTGTGATCTTACTCTAGGAGGTGAGAGCATCGGCAAGGATCTCCTAGTAGTAGCATCGAGGAATGATGATATCATCTTAGGTATGGATTGGTTATCCACAGTCCATGATCAGATTGACTGTATTTGGCGCAAATTGTGGTTTGTTCAGACATATGGGACCTTGTTTACCTTCATCAGTGAGAAGCGAGCATTTGCAACATAGGATGGACTTACCCAGAGTAGAGTTAAGTTGATCACTCATTAGTTGGATGGCCTTACCCTCAGAGCAGTTGTTGTAGAGATTCTGATCTATCATATAGTTGAGGACCAGTATGCAGATGTCTTCCCTAATGATGTCCTGGGTATACCTCTTCATAGATAGGTGGACATTTAAATTGACTTTTACCCTTGGATGGAACTAGTTTCTACCCCAGCATATCGGATGGCTCCCACAGAGCTTCGTGAGCTGCAGGTACAGCTAGAGGACTTGCTGGGGAAGGGATTCATTCGGCCTAGTGTTTCACCTTGTGAAGCCCCGATTTTGTTCTCCAAGAAGGAGGATGAGAGCTTGAGACTTTTTGTAGACTATTGGCACCTATTCTAGGTGACCGTGAAGAACAAGTATCCATATCTGAGGATTGACCTCCTCTATGGTCAGCTGAAAGGAGCATGGTGGTTTTCAATGATAGACCTCAGATCAGGATATCACCAGCTCAGAGTACGAGACGAGTATTTTCATATGACGACTTCCAGATGTTGGTATGACCACTATGAGTTCTTGGTTATGCCATTCGGTGTAACCAATGCTCCAAAAGTGTTCATGGGACTCATGAACATGATATTTCAGCCATACCTTGATTGATTTTTAGTATTCTTCATCGACGACATTTTGATATACTTTGCTACTGAGGAGGAGCATGCCTATCAATTGTTGGTAGTACTAGACACACTCCAAGAGCACCAGCTTTATGGAAAGATCTCAATGTACCAGTTCTGGATCCGAGAGGTTCACATTATAAGACATGTCATATTGGAGGCTGGGGAAGCAGTTGATCAATCGATGATTGATGAAGTACTTTCTTGGGAGCCACCCTGGAGTGTGATGGAGGTACGGAGTTTCCTGGGTTTCACTGGTTCCTACCGGAGGTTTGTACCAGATTTCTCTAGAGTTGAATCACCTTTATCAGTGATAAAGAAGAAGGGGAAACCCTTCCTGTGGTCAGAGAGATGTCAGTAGTGTTTTCAGGAGCTGAGGTGGAGTCTGACTAGGGACCCCATCATGAGGCTTCCAGAGGAAGGCATAGGGTACGTAGTTTACTGCGACTCATCAGGTACAAGACTCAGATGTGTCCTGATGCAGGAGTGAGTAGTGATCACCTATGGTTCTCGATAGCTATGATAACATGATCAAAACTACGCTACCAATGACTTTATGTTAGCCTAAATGGTATTCTTATTGAATATGTGGAGACACTATCTGATTGGTGAACGTTTTATGATATAATCTGATCACAAGAGTCTCAGGTATATCTGCTCTCAGAGAGACCTGAAAAAGAGACAGCGACGTTGGATTGAGTTCCTCTTGGAATATGAATTTGAGAGAGTTTATAATCCTAGGAAGGGGAACGTTGTAGCAAATGTGCTTAGCAGGAGGATTGGTATAAATCTTCTAGGCAAGGCGGTAGAGCAGCTGGCTGCTTTGCAGATATCTTTTGTGGATCGATATGGAGCATCTTTCCTTAAGTCTCTTATAGTCACTCCCCCACTTCTTTAATGATTCAGGGAGGCGCAACATGGGGACACTATCTGTGAGGCTTAACGTGCTCAGATATCCACAGGGCAGGCACCTGATGGTCTTTCTGAAGTTGGGGAGCACGTCATCCTCTTCAATGGACGTACCATGGTACCAGTGTCACTTGATCATGAGGATGTTTTGAGGGATTTCCACACATCCCCTATATCGGTCCATCTAGGAGTGTAAAAGATGTACCTGGACCTCTGACGACAACACTAGTGGCAGGGAATGAATAAATCAGTAGCAGAGTCTGTCTCTCGATTCCTCACTTGTCAGAAAGTGAAGGTGGAGCATCTGGTACCAGCTGGCTTGGTTTAGCCTTTAGAGGTCCCATATTGGAAGTGGGGTAGGATATCCATGGACTTCGTGACATGACATCCACGTACATCTAAAAGACATGAATCGATTGGGGTGACTATCGACCGACTCAGCAAGTCGGCCCACTTCCTACCAATCATAGAGAAGGGTTCATTAGAGAGCTTGGGACGGCTCTATGTGGAGGAGATTTTGTGGATACATGTAGTACCTTCGATGATTTTCTCCAATAGTGATTCATGTTTTTCTTCTCTGTAATGGAAGGGGTTTCAGGAGGCTTTTGGGACACAACTTCATTTGATCAATTCCTTCCATCCTCAGACGGAAGGCCAGACTAAGTGGACCATTCAGACCCACGAGGACATGTTGGGTGCTTGTGTTCTCGACTTCGGTGATAGCTGGGAGGATCAATTTCCATTAGTGTAGTTTGCATACAGCATCAACTATCACTACACCATTGGGATGGAACCTTTTGAGATGTTTTATGAGTGACCCTGCAGATCACCTTTGTGCTGGAATGACCCAGGGGAGTCACCACTATTGGGATATGGTACGGGATACCATAGAGAAAGTACAGATCATCTATGTGCAGATGAAGACATTACAGAGCAGGAATAAGTCTTATGCCTACAGGAGACAGAGACCTTTTGATTTCGAGGATGGCGACCATGTCATTCTACGGGTCTCTCCTTGAGGTGGTTTGTGGAGATTTGGACAAGGTGGAATGTTATCTTCATGGTTCATCAGGCCTTTTCAGGTCCTCATCAGTGTTGGTGAGGTGGATTACTGCATAACCCTTCCACCTCAGTTTCACCAGGTGGATGAAATCTTCCACGTATCCTAGGTGAGGATATATGTGCATGACCTTTCTCACATCATCGACCATGGAGAGCTAGATGTCAATGATGGGGAGACTTTTACGGAGGTTCTAAAAGAGAATGAAGATCAACAGGAGTGGGAGCTTCGTGTACAATTGATAACTCTGGTGCGTGTTTGTTGGCAGCATGGGAACCTCTAGGAGAGTACAAGGGAGCGGGAGTCTCATATTCACGCTCAGTACCCCCACTTGTTTTCCATGATTTTTATGTGGTTTTTGGGACGCAAATCCAGGAGGGGGGAAAGAGATTGTAAAGAACTGGAATTTCCATGTATTGTTTTTAAATAAATTGAATTTTTACGAGTCTTCCAAAATGTATGAAGTGTGATTCTGAGGCCGAGAGTGCCTGGAATGAATTTATGAACATTATTTTGGGAGCGTTTAGTAAACGTTCGAGCGGGTTTTTCATAACTTTTGAATTGGTACGTGGAATTGAAATTTGAGGGCACCATTGAACTTGTAGCGCCAATATTCACTTAAAGAGACCTTCATCTCAACCACAATAGGTTGATAATGAAAGATTGATTTTGGTATATTCATGGGAAAATAAAAATAAAATTATTTGACCTTTAATTTTTATTCTAGAAACTCCCATATGGATGTTTCACAAGTTGGGACCACCTTAATTATCCTCCCATGAGAGATTATAGTTGTGGTGACCACCCATGCCTATCCTCCCATGAGAGGTTATGGTGGTGGAGACCACCCATGGATTAAATCTCTTGATCTCCCCTCTTAATGAGGGAGAAACCTCTCAACTCCCTCTTTAATGTGGAGGTGCCGCTTGAGCTTCCTCCACATTAATTATACCAACGCACCACATTAATTTTTCCAACATGTGTGAGTGTGCCAATATAATTTCTTCTTAAGTTAATTATATTGGAACCTATTTCATTTTTGGCTGAAATTGTGAGAGGAGAAACCAAGGAGGATTACACTACTTCTATGAAGAATGCTACTTCAACGAAGAATGTCGACTACGACATCTTCCTTAGGACACCCTCCAACAAGGAACGTCTTCGACTTCGACGAACCGATAGAGGAGCCCAGGATTGGAGGTGTGTGTCTGATGAGACAAATGTATAAAACTTCAAATTATTTTTGTGAAAACATCAATGAGAAATCCAATGTTGGGGTAATTATTAAATTCATGAATTCTCTCATTTATTTTACTCGTTCTCAGAAATCATGTCGAACGTGGATCAACCAAAACGAGTTGATCCATGATTCATATTAAATTAAAGAGTTTTTAGTTACTGACTCCTATATTTTTGTTGAGACGCTTGATACTGTTCTGAAGCGGACGGTGCGGGCCAAACAAACATTGCTCGACCTCTTCGCTGTTCTTCCTTATTGTGTTCTTCCCAATGGAAGAATGTGGTTTACACCATGACGATGAACAAAGAGAGAGGTCGGCTAAACTAGCCACTGGTGAATGTACGGCGCCCCACCGTTTGTGGCCTCGCCATCTGAGCCACCGCCACCACCCATGGCCTCACCCCTTGAGCCTCCGCATCCATGCCGAGTCACTGCCACTGTCCTGGCCGATCTGCCACTCGAGTCACCCCCGTTGGGCCAAGTCGTCGTCTGAGCTGCCGTTGCCCGAGCCTCCGCTGCCCTTCCGGCTGAACTGCCATGACCGAGCCTCCATGCAGCCTCATGCCCTCACGGAAACCCCCTTCCTAACCACTCTATGGGCTCGTGCCCTCACGACGCCCTCTGCGGCCTCTCGTGGCCCTCCGCAGCCCCTCGCAGCCTGCGGGACTGGACTCAGTGGGCCAGCTGCCCAATGGGTTGGGTCGTACCTTATGAGACGAGCCCCCCAATAGGCCAATCTGGACCCAGTGGGTCAATCCAAGTCAACCTGAGTAGGGTCGGCCCTATCCTGGTCAGACCGAGTCAGTCCGACAGGGTCAGACCGGACCCGGGCCCACTAAAACCCATTTATATTCTTTTGGCCATAACTTTGGCACTGATTGTCTATTTGAAGAACTGTCTGCGACACTTGAAATCTTTGAGAGATATGGTCCCTTTGATTATACCCCACTAGAGTTTTGGATTATGATGGGGTATAGTAATGTAGAATCGAGCACGAATCCAACCGGGGCCCCGGGACTAAAATGTTAATAACTCACAGACCGGGCATCCAATTGACGCTCTGTTTATTGCATTGGGACCCCTATGATGTGGCAGGCCTTTCAGATACTTCTTCATGGGAAATCATGGCAGTTTTAGAATCGACAAATGGCTTGGGATGCAAACTCTCCCATATACGAGCTATCCTAGTGCGGCAACCCAGTAGCTGGCTGTGACGAGAAGAGTGCTCCTAGCTATCTTATGCGGGTCAGATCCTAGCTATCATGTGTGGGATAGATCCTTGAAATCATGTGTATGTCAACTCCAGTGATCCTATGTGTGTCAGTTCCTAGCTATCCTATGTTGGTCAGCTCCTAGTGATCTTGTGTGGGTCAGCTCCAACGATCTTGTGTGGGTCAGCTCCTAACGATCATGTGTGGGTCATCTTATAGCAATCCTATGTGGGTCAGCTCCAGTGAACCTCTTAGGGTCATCTCCTAGTGATAATGTGTTGTTCATCTCCTAGGGATATTGTTTGGGTCAGCACCAGTGATCATGTGTGGGTATTCTCCTAGAGATTCTATACAGGTTAGCAGCAGAGCCTCTTAACTAAATAATATAATTCATTAATTATAACTAATCATCTCTACTGTCGTTCCTAAATATATACATGGTGTGAGATGAGTCAGAACCTCTATGTTCCTTCATGATTGTCATGGATTACTTGATAACTTAGGTATATGTATGGGTATATACCTATATGGTTTATCTGTTGAATTTATACTTTGTGGTTTATCCATGGTGGATTTTCTGACCCCTTGAGGATATTGGGGTCCCTACTAAGAATTGTTATACTCACCCCTACATAGGCTATGCCCGCACCTTATTTTGTTGGATGTAGATGAAAAACAGTGCTGATTGAGGATGAGGGTACCCGGACTAGACGGTACTCTGAGGTGGACCATACGGCATGTCGGTTCGTAGATGAGACAAGTGGACGTGGAGTGCTGAAGAGGAGATATGTACCTACCCTTTATGTAGGAATTGTGGTCGATGAACCAGGAGATTATTTTCACCTATCATTCATTTTGTACTCTCCAGTTTTCATTGTACATTCCAATTGGGCTTGTATTCTGGCCTCTTTAACTTACTATACTCACTCTGTTTAATATTCAGTTTACTTGAGTTTGTATCTTTCAATGTGCTTGGTTGTGTGTTTACAGGTTATAAAGGAAATAATGTCCTAGTTATAGGGAATTCTGAATTTTGTGTTACTCTCTAGCCCCTAGCCTAAGAATTAATCAATTGAGGTAGTCACGATAGGGGCCTCGTGGGACGGGTCGGGACAATTCCACTACTTTTAAGGCTTATAGTGTTTTTAAAAAACTCTAGCACTATTGAGGAAATAGTCCATGTTAAATTTAATGAAATATATCCCTTTTAATTAAAAACCATTCCTACATCAACTGGCATGTTTTCAAAAACTTATTATCAACCCTTGATTGAAAACACTTCTGAAAATTTAAATAGAAAGAAAATATTTCTGATGCATTTCCCCTATAAGACATTCTATATTATGTTGATGATGAAGTTTTAAAAAGCCCTAATCAATTGTTTCTTATGAATTATCATATCATTGTTGATGTAAATCTACCAATAAGAACTAAATAATCATTGAGAAATGAAATAGAAAAAATTTGTTTTCAATCTCAATTAGAACCTAAACTTTGAATGTGTCCTTAAGTGATGATGATTAGATTAAAGCAACACAAAAATAAATTAATTAATTTTAATGGAATAAAGTTTGTACTATTGTTGAAAGAAAAAAATAAACAACTATAATTGGTGTGAAATCTGTTTTTAGAAATAAATGTGATGCCAATGGAGTCATTATAAGAAATATATCAAGACTTCTTGCTAATGTATATAATCAACAAGAGGGAGTAGACTATATGGAAACCTATGCTCCGATATCTAGACATGAATCTATCCAAATTCTATTATCCTTTTTAGCATTCTTTATCATTAAATATTTTCAAATGGATATAAAATATTCTTTAAGTAATAGTTTGGTACAAGAGTATGTTTTTTTAGAACAACCTCCTAGTTTTTTAGATTCGAAACACCCTTTAGAGCATGATATGATTGATTTATAGGAATTGTTTTAAAAAAATATACAAAAGGTACTGAATATCTAACTCTTTGTTTCAAAATGGAAAACAAAATCATTTAGATTGTTTAAATCTATGTCAACGACATTATATTGGGGTAAAATCTATAATTAGTAACCAATTATTTTGCGAATCTAATGAAATTTGAGTTTGAAATGATTTTTATGGGTGAGTTAACATTTTTTTATGTTTTAATATCTCTAATAAAGCATATGTAACCTATATATCCCAATATAAGTATATCAATGATTTACCTAAAAATTATGGATATGACAACACTAAAAATATAAGTACTCTAATCGGTTCCTCAAACACACTTGATCTTGATGAAGCTGGGATACAAGTAGATCAAACATCTTTTAGATGTATGATTGGTATTTTTTATACTTAATAGATCATTTCCAAAAATTAAAGTTTTTAGTATTCTTATTTTTTAGATATAATTCTAATCCAAAGGAATCTAATTTTAAAGCATTGAAAATAATTTTACACCACATAAAGGGAACTATGGATTTAGGACTACTCTATTTTCGTGAAATGATTTTGTTTTCAAATATATTTCAGTTGGTGACTTTAATGGTTATAAAATGGATAGAAAAGGTACATATAGAACATGTCATTTCATAAGAGATTCTTTAGATCCTTGTTAATGAAAAAAAATTCAGTGTCACTTTCCACTGCTAAAGCTGAATATATAGCAGCTGGAAGTTGTTCTGTTCAAGTGTGGTGGATGCAACACACACTCACAGACTATAGCATAAGTTTTTCCAATACTCAAATTCTATGTTATAATACTAGTGACATTACACTTATTAAAAACCATGCACATCATGCACATAAAAAATAAATAGGTATTTGGTATCACTTTCTTAGAGATCACACACTAAAGGAAGATATTATTTTACAATTAATCGGAACCCAAGAACAACATACTGACATTTTAAAAAACCATTACCATATGATAGATTTGAATACATTAAAAAGGTGAGGAATGATCAATGTAACATAATAATTCACATCAAATTATTGACTAAACAATATCATTACATTAAGTTACACCAATATAAAGGGGGAGTATACATAAATTTTATCAATTTTACTCTTTTATCGGTTTCACGTTTTTTCTTTTTTTTCACTTTTATGAGTTTAACTTTATCCACTTCTTTAAAAAATTTATCGAGTTTATGTTTTTATCGGTTTTACTTTTATAATTTATTCAATTTTAATGGTTTTACATTTATTAGTTTAACTTTTCCCAGTTTTACACTTTTATCAACTTTACACATTTATCGGTTTCACCTTTATCATTTTTACACTTTATTAGAATCACTTTTATGGGTTTTAAAATTTTTATCGGTTTTACCCTTTTATCATTTTCTCTTTTATTGGTTTTACACATTTATCAGTTTTAAATTATTTATGGTTTTATTTTTACCTATTTCATGGTCATTTGATTCAGGTCATCAGTACTAGATTATCAGTTTGGAATATTTTATCAGTACTATATTATAGGTACAAAATTTAGTTTATTTTATTGGATTTAGAATTATAAATGGTCACATTTTTTTCAGTTTTTAGTTTTTATTATTATTATAGGAACAATATAGTTAAACCAATACATTTATCCTGATACATTAATTGGTATAATTTCTAAAACCTTATTTTGGTTTCTCCAATAGTTGTTTTTAAATTATTTATTTTAAACTCTTAATCTGTTTCGTTCCGAATACAATCTTTTAAGTAAAAAATAAATTGTTCAAAATCATTCTCAATTATTGGATCTTTTATATCTAATCTGAGTCATAAAATTCATTTTAAATGTACCAATCCCACATCTAATTCCTCAAAATTTCACTCAATCCCTAGTTCTCTGTAAGTAATGCAAGGTTCATAATAACTTGTTACCTCAGTTTTTGTAATCAAATATCTCATAATCTTTCGGGTTCCAGATATTTTTTCATATCTGAGTCAACTACATCATCTCCAGAGAAAATAACTCCAATAGATTCTTCTTCTATGAACATTTTAGGTGAATGTTTAGACTCTTG
Organism: Viscum album; assembly: GCA_963277665.1. NCBI lineage: Eukaryota > Viridiplantae > Streptophyta > Magnoliopsida > Santalales > Viscaceae > Viscum > Viscum album. The sequence continues at coordinate 187,740,190 of OY728130.1, forward strand.
AGACTTTTTTGAGACCTTTGATTAATCATTAAATAGGATAATATGTTTCCATGAGAGGGAATCCATTTTTTATGAAAGACCATAGTAAATCATGATTTTATATATTATGATGAATATTTTCAATTCTTTAAAACATTGTAGATAGACAATAGACACAATATTTCCATTATTATGTATTGTAAGATGTATAAAAACTCAATTAAATTGGTAGCTGCATTCCTAGGTGTTCCACATGAGGGTGATGCCCTGTTTCCTTCCCATAAATTATTAGAAAAGGACAGGACTTTTTGTATGAGAAAAGCTGAAGAATATCATTATGATATTCATGAGGACAATATACATGTATGTCATTTATCATGAGACAATCGTGTAATATCCTTCTAGATGCAAGGATTTTTAGTACCAAGAAATGGGGAAAAAAATATTTTAAAGTTTTGTATTGTTATGTGCCTGGTTATTTAGATAATATGAAGAAGTTATATATGATGGGATATTTGTTCTTGAAAATTAAGATGTTTGATTATGGTGCCTTAAAATATCATTTGGTGATGTTTCCCGCCATTCTCAGTATGTTTTTGAAATAATTATTATGTTTTTGAAATTTTTCAATCACATAGGCTCTAACATCATTCAAGGAGACTTTAATTAGTAAGGATATTATATGAAGACTTCATTTATGATTCCATCCTAAAAAATAAAATACTGAGAAGGATGTAGAAGCTGATAATGGAAAGGAAGCAACTGAATGGAGTGAAAACCCTTGTAATCCCAAAAAATCATCCAAAATTAAAATGAACTTTATTATGACTATGAACCTCTGAAAGTCATAGGAAGAAAAGGTTTTATTAGATGAGGTTGTCCCCGAGTGGAGGATGAAAATTGAAGAAAGGAAATAATGGGATCCTCAGTTTGGTTTGGATCCAGCTGAATCTTTGGAACTAAAAATAATATTTAAAGAAACTTTAAAAGAATAATAATGGAAGAAGAGAATGATGAAGGTAATGTCTCAAGAATTAGATATTTATAGTCTTCTCAAAATTGCTGATCAAGAAAAAACTAGTATAATATTAAGGGATCCACCTTTTCAAACTCAATCTAATCCAGTAGAGAGAGAAAAAGAGAAACCAGAATCTTAACAATTGGCTACCCAATGTGTCATTCAAGATTATGAAGAAGAATAAGAAAAAGAAAAATTGGAAGATGAACAAGGTCAAGAAGAAGAATAAGTGGAAGATATAGACTATGAAACTAATGTAAATCTTCTAGTAGAATCGTTAGAGGTTCCACCATTCAAATTTCTAGTATCTGATTCCCAAACTTCTAAGGAATTTAATCTTAGGGTTTCTTCTAATAATTTTAATAAAATATCTAACAATGAATAAGAAGAATAATCTGATATGAATTGGAATCAGCGAGCTCAATTTATTGGCAAAGAACCTCGTTTTGGTGATCTCTCTAAATACACTAATAATAGTGATTTTGAATGGATAACCATAGTGAATAGAATTCAGTACATCGAACAATATTTAAACAGATTGGAAATATTATTCTATTCATTCCAAAAATTGTATCCCGACTAGAAATCATTTGATAATGTCATAATGAAAGCACATACACTTTCATTATTCTGATAGACATATTTCAGAATCTTGATGCCAATTTCAATGTGTTAATGGAACGTGCTACTGAGAATAGAATAATAAGGTTGTGAAGTGGTCATATATCATTTATGATAGTCTGAAAAATCATCTGGACATGCAATATGAATTGACGAACCCAGTTACTAATCTCAATTATTTATATCATAAGTCAATTGCTGATATGAATGAAAAACATGAAGTCTTTCAATGACTTGGTAATTCAAAATGTATATCCTCTAACAATATTGATGGTCTAAAGTCCAAATTGGAGAATAAATGTAATGAGGTTATTTTGTTATCAAAAAGACATGTAATACTTGATAAGGCCTATAGACTCAAACTAGATGATTTCAATAACTTGGAATCAAGGAATAAATCTCATGAAGTAATCAATCAGCTTCTAGAACAAAGGAATTAGAAATAAGAAATGGTTATTGCAAGTAATATTTATAGTTTTGAATTTTATTCTCAAATTCATTGCAGGAAATCAATGTTTTCCAATATTCATTTTGAAAATCACAAAGGGGGAGAATATTTTGGAAAATAAAAAGTTGATTTCAAAAAAAAATATAATGGATTCATTATTACTGGGTAGAAAAAACAAGTAAATGTAAATAGAATATGATCCTTAGAGATATTTTTATCCAAATGTGGAATCACTCATATTCACAATTGATTTTAGAAGAGTTATTAAAATAGAGGGGGATAAGTGTTTATTTTTTATTTTGTTTTTTTTTCTTTCCAAAAACGGGGTGATTATTGAGTCTAATTATGATCCAACATAATCATTGATCATTTTTTTCTTGAAAATAAAAATCACTTATTTTTTATCATGTATATTGTTTTACAATAGTAATCACATATACTATAATCATGATTGTTTTTACAAAATAATCATATAATATTATTTTACAATCGTAATCACATTTATCATAATAATTTAGGTTGATTAAATCATTTTCATATATGTTGTATTCTAAACATAATAACATATATCAGAACTGCATTTGATGTTTTCGTAACCACATGCATCGTAACCAGGTTATACATTGTAATCTTATTATGCATCATAACCACATATGTCGTAATAAGGTCATGTATTGAAATCATGTTATACATCATAACCACATGCATTGTTGTAATGCCCCGACACCAGTTACCCAGAGTCGGTGCATTATTACATAATATTGGCATGATCACAATAGATCAAGTCTCAAAAGACTGATTAGTTTAGTATCCTTGGAAACAATATATATATTCATATGTCTTACATTACATAATAAAGTGTAAAAAACTACAACAACATCTTTTCATCATATACCCTCATACTATCCCTACAGGTCATTCATAAAATACTTCTTCACATCCTGGGAAAAATAAAACATTGGTGAGCTCAGATGCTCAGTAAGGATAACAATATAGTAGAAACATTCATAAATAAACATAAACATTTAAGGCAATGTATAACTGAAACAAAAGCCTTTTAAACTTGAACTTCTGAATAATATGGAAAAGATAAAATAAAATAATGTCATTTACTTATTCACATGGATATTCTACTAGTCGAATAATAACATGCAATATCAATATCCGCATTCATAATAATGGAATGCATAATGCCAGACTATCATAACCACATAGTCAAGGCCTTGTTTCTAGACTACAAATAAGATTTTTTCAAGGCCTTGTGCCAAGACACTAGTTTGTCTCATGAGACCTACAGATTCATTGAGGTACTATTGTGGGCTCCTCCCTTCACCTACTAAGTCCAATGCATTCCTCATATGAAAAGGTTTAAACATAACATAGACATTCTTATTGAATCTAGCATATGAAATGTCAATACTTTATCCATAATCCATGAATGGTATAAAAATAACACATCTACAGTAAAACATATCACAAAACCTTCAATACAATATGGATGTTTTGTATCATAATAAATCAACTTCAAATAAACTTAAAATCAATCAAAGGATGTTGATATAGATGAAATCAAAACTATTTGAGAGAAATATATATTTTTTGTGAAATCATTTAAAAGTCACATAATTATAAAAGGAAACATTTACTTTGAAAATATTATTATAATATTTTAAGGGAATCTTGGACGATTTTATAATGGCGTAAAATACCCTCACCCGCCGTATAAGTAAAAAAAGATAGTCTTTCCTTAATTTTGTCGAAAAGGATAAAAGGACCTTGTTTGGAAAACTATGGAAAGATTACTTTATAAACATATTATAAAAAGTAAAAAAATGGTATAAATGACATTAACCCATAGTCTATAAAATATTAAGAACGTTTTGAAATACATTATTAAGAAACATGGATGTGGATGATAACAAGGTCCCAGTAGATAATTACATATAAAAAACCTCATATATTTAATATATTGTGAAATAAACCCTTACCTTGTACTTTTCCTTGGTAAAGGGTAGGTTAACCTTTTGTATAATAGTTAAATAATTTTTATTAAATTATACAAGAATCATATACACAAATATGAATTCATATATTATCTTTTAATATTGTTTTGATAATAATATTTTAGTATTATCGTCATTTTGGGTGTTCACTTACTCATTTTCTTTTATATTTTTTGTTACATAAGCCATATTTATTATCCATTGGTTGTATATTATTCATATCCATAATGATATTAAGTCCTTAAATTTTTTTTAATCATCAAATGAAAATTACTTTTGAATGGATACGATGGGGAATGAATCTCAGCGCATTCATGGAGACAGTAGTCCGTACGTACGCACGAGCGAAAATATTATTATTTTGATATAAAAATAATATATAATTGGAGGTTGTATCATATATAAAGAATCATTATAATGTTATATTTATTATATACATGAATTACACATCATTATTATATCTATCCAAATAATAATGTATTGAATAACAATTACACCACGACGTGGAGAAGGTAAGTCGTACGTACGCACGTATGGTGACATGTCATTCAAGGGATGGATAGAAAAATTAATTTGGTTGTACCATATTTACATTAAAATAAAATTATATAGAAGATACTTGAGTTATTATCTAATAATATAAACATCAAAGAAAAAAGAAGTGGAAGAAGAAATGAACTTGAAATAGGTGGTGATATTATTACCTCTTCTTCGGGTTCTTCCTTTTGATTTGATCAAAAGGGCTCATTAAGTTGCCTTTCTGACTATAGGAATGCCTATAGGATGAATATAGGGAAGTTGAGAGAATATTTGTGCCAGGGTTGTCTGAGATAAAAGGCTTTGAAGGTGTGAATTAGAGATAAGTGGGAGTTCCCTTTTATAAAAGGGGAGAAGGGCACCTTAGGGAAAACTAGAAATATTATTTTATAATAAATTCATATTAGGTTTCTAATGGCTATAAAGTGACTTATTTCAAGGATAAGGTGGGGATGGGTCGAAAACCACCCAACCAGTTGGTTTTAGATAGGTTTGGGTGACTATATTAACCTTATCTTTTAGTTTTATCTCTTAGATAATTAGTTTCACATTTACCATGTATCTTTGTATTTTTATATTATATGGTTAATAAACATACTATAAACTTCCCATATAACCCCAAGTGGTTCATTAATGATACACCTACCATTATATAAGTCTCTTGGACAAACCTTATATTTTTAGTAATTGAATATCATTTAATAATATAATGTTTGTTTTAAAAACTCTTTTTTGTCAATTTTGACAATATTTGGTATTTGTTTTTTGAAAAATTAATTACAGCATTATAACTTCGAACCTAATTATTTTAATCAACCCTAACATGTCATATTAACCTATAAAATTCGTGGAATTCATTAAAAGTCTAAAATTATATTTATTTGGGTATTTATAATATCAATTTTTTAATGTTTGACCAATAAGGTAATTACTATATCATCATTGTGTCATAAATAAATATAATTATTTAATGTCTAAAAGTTATAAATAAAATACCATTATGTAGGAAATCTTTTTAGCTTTCTAATTAATATTTAGAATCGAATTTATCTTATGTATATCCCTATATTAAAAATGTTTTAGTTATTAATCTTTGATTTTAACTCTTTTAACTATTCTTTGAATTAAATAACAATAAATGTCCAAATCTAATCCAAGGGGACCAAAGAGGTACATATTTTATTCCTAAGGTTTTTTTTGGTCGAATTATACTTATCCAATAGAATTAGGGCATGTGTTATGGTAATAATAATATCATTTTTACCCTTAATTTCCATATTTACTTTTAATCGTGGTAAATAAAAGTAAAAAGTTACTATTCACCAAAAAATAATTTTATTTTATTGAACCACATTTTACTCCTTTATATTAACCATGCCTCCCATATTTTTTAAATTCCACTAACAGAAGTAGTAAAGTTATGTTTTATTTTAATTTTCAAATTCTCCTAGGAGGTGGGTAAAAGACGGTGAAAAGTTCAATAACATTTTTATATATCTAAAATTATTCTAAACTAACTCCAATGAATTACATTGAACTTATATAGGTAATATGTATATATTTTTTTCTAAATTAAATTTAAATAAAATAAATAATTATTTAAATAAAAATTCGATTTCAAACTATAACTCTGTGTTTTATTCACTATTAATCACAAATTGAATGTTTTCAGAAAAATTAAAAAAATCACCCGAAGAGAATTTCGATATTCTGAATCCAAAAATGAAGTCCATTTTGAAGGATAAAATTTATAAAATTTAAAAAAGTTTGTATTACTATTCATAATTGCTATTTTGATTTGTTGTGGTGTGTGTTAGAGCTCGAAGTTGTGTACAACACAAGCTACTGTATTATTCAAAGAGAATTGTATCGTAGAAGCATGGGGTGTAACATTCTCCCCTTCTTCAAATAATTTCATCCTCGAAATTTCTAGAATATTACTGCATAAAAAGACTTGGGTGGTTCTTCATCATAAGTTCCTTGGGTTCCAACATTGCCTCTTCCATCTTATGGTTTCTCCGTAAAACACTTACCAGACAAGTCATCCTGTTTCTCACCACCTGATCTCTTGTATTAAGAACCTTGACATGCTCTTCACAATAAGAAAAATCAGGATAAAATTCTAATTCCTCATAGGTGAGTACAAGCATTGGGTCAGACATGTATTTTCTCAATAGTGATACGTGGAACACATCGTGAAAATTGGAGAGATTTGGAGGCATTTCCAAATAGTAAGGAACAACCACAATTCGTTCTAGAATTTCGAATTGTCTGATGTACCTGGGACTCAATTTACCCTTATTACCGAAACGTATAACACCCTTCCATGGAGATACCTTCCAAAGAACATGATCTCATACTTGAAATTCCAAAACCTTCCTTCGGTTATCGGCATAGCTCTTCTACCTACTTTGAGCTAATTTGATGTGGTTTTGGATTACCTTCACCTTTTCCATAGTTTCCTCCACATGTTCAGGGCCTATAAGTTTTCATTCACCAACATCATACCAACAGGTTAGTGTACGACATCTCTTTCTGTATAACGCTTCATATAGTGAAATCTGAATACTTGAATGGAAGCTATTGTTATAGGAAAATTCTACTTGAGGAAAATATTGATCCCACATACCCTGAAAGTCAAGTGAGAAAGATCTCAACATGTCTTCTAAGGTTTGAATAGTCCATTCTGATTTTCCATCTATTTGAGGGTGGTAGGCAGTGCTCAAATGAAGTTCAGTATCCAAAGCCTTCTGAAAAATATTCCAGAATCATGACATAAAATGGGGATCATGATCAGAAACAATCGATAGGGGTACTCTATGAAGTCTTAAAACTTCATTAATATACAATCTTGCTAGACGTTCAAGTGGTAAATCCTATCTTATATCAAGAAAATGTGCTGACTTGGTAAGATGATCAACAATGACCCATATTGCATCATTCCTTCTAGGAGTCTTTGGTATTCCCATGACAAAGTCCATCGTGATATTATCCCATTTCCACTCAGGTATGGGAAGAGTTTTCATTACTCCTCCAGGGTATTGCATTCCAGCTTTCACATGTTGAAAAGCCATAAATTTTGACACAAAATAAGTAATATCCCTCTTCATGTTGTCAAACCAAAAATGTTCCTTCAGATATCCATACATTTTGTTTCTCCCATGGTGTATAGAGAAATTAGATCTATGAGCATCATCTAAAAATTCCCTTTTTAGATCAGGTATATCCGGAACACAAAGTCTCTTCCCAAATTTCAAAATTCTATCTTCATTCGCAATGTCACCCAATCTCCCATCATTCACAGCTTTAATCTTCTTTTGAATCTCTTCATCATCAGTATGATAACTCGTAATCCTTTCTAGTATTGATGGTTTGGGAACCACTTGAAAAAGAATTGATGTTTCAACTTCCATGTTTATTCCCATATAAAACTTTATGAGATCCATAAACATTGGATACCTTTCAACTCTCATTTTGTTCAAAACTCCATGATCCTTTCTGCTCAAAGAATCTGTGACCTTATTTTCCTTCCTCGTGTGGTATTGTATAGAGAAATCATAATCTGTGAGTAGTTCAAAGCCATCGCCTTTGCCTCATGTTGAGTTCTTTTTGTGAGAAAATATACTTAAAACTCTTGTGATCAGTATATATCTCACATTTTTCACTGTAGATATAATGTCTTCATATCTTCAAATAAAAGATCATAGCTACTAACTCAAGATCATGAGAAGGATATTTTTTCTCATGAATTTTCAGAATTTATAATTCATAGACAATAACCCTATCATTCTGCATAAGAACACAACCAAGTCCTTTCGTTGAAGCATCACTATAAATAACAAACCCATCATTCCCTGATGGTATAGTCAATATAAAGGCATTTACTAATCTTCTCGTCAGTTCTTCAAAACATTCTTTACAATTTTTTTTCCAAACAAATTTAACCCCTTTACGTGTGAGCTTTATTAATAGGTTAGCCAATCGCAAAAAATTTTGGATGAAACATCGATAATAACTTGATAAACCAATAAAACTCTATTCCTATGTTATAGTCATCGGTGATGGCCATTCTTGGATTGCTCTTGTCTTAGAATGATCAATAGAGATTACATCCTTAGAGACAATATGTCCAAGAAAAGAAATCTCTTGAATCCAGAATTCACACTTTCTAAACATCCCATATCATTCATGTCTTCTTAGAGTCTGTAATATAATGCACAAGTGATTTTCATGATATTCGTAGCTTTTTGAGTATAGGAAGATATCATAAATAAATACCACTATAAAGTCATCAAGATATTCTTTGAAAACTATATTCATTAGATCCATGAATACAGAGGGTTGATTAGTCAGCACAAAAGACATTACTGTAAACTTGTAATTCCCATACCTGGTTCAAAATGTTGTCTTTGAAATGTCTTCCTTCTTCTCACACAACTGATGATATCTAGATCGATGGTCAATCTTTGAAAATTATTGAGCTCCATGGTGTTGGTAAAATAAATCATCGATGCAATATAGGGGATACTTGTTCTTTATTGTTATAACATTGATCTCCCTGTAGTCGATAGATAACCTCATAGATCCATCTTTCTTCTTAAAAAAAGGACAAGGGCTCCCCATGGAGAAACACTAGGGATAATAAATCCATTATTACACTATTTCTATAGTTGTTTCTTTACTTCCACTAATTCCACATTGGACATTCTATAAGGGGTCTTCGATATGGGCCTTGATCCAGGAATTAAATCAATGGAAAACTCAATTTATCGTTCTGGAGGATGTCATGGTGAATCTTCTGGAAATACATCAACATATTCTCAAACAATAGGTACATCCTTTATTTGAACATTAATTTCCTCACCCACAGTCATTTCATTCTCTTCCTCCCCAATAATTGAATTTAGTTGAGATACTAGGGGTGGATCTAGATAAGAATTAGGTGGTGACGATTCTTCTCTAAAGATAAGGTCTTCCTTACCATCATCATCAAAAATAGTAACCTCCTTCTTCTGAAAATAAATATTCGCCTCATGGTCTGAATTCCAATCCATACCAAGGATTATATCAAACTCAATCATAGGTATGATAATGAGATTAGTAGGTAAAGAACATTTTTATGCTCTTATGGGAACAGATTCACAAAACATTGTTGTGATGATACATCCCTTGGGAGTTTTAACTGGAAACTCCCTTGTTAAATAAAACTGGAGATATCAAATTATATTAGGAAAATGGGAAGATATGAAACAATGCGATGATCCAGAATCAAATAAAGCATTGGATAATCTGGAGGAAACCATTTAATTACATGCCACCACGTCTTTCCGAGTTTCTACCTCAGTAGTAGTGATAACATAAGCTTTTCCTTGATCCCATGGAATTTTCTGATGTATGTTCCCTTGAAACATAGGACATTCATTTTCATAATGTCCCATCTCCCTGCAATTGTAGCATTGACCATCAGTAGCTTCTTTCATCCCCTTGCAATCATGAGCTTGGGGGCATTTTTCTCCACACATGCAAGAGACTCCTATTCCCTTCAAGAAAGTACCAGGGTGTTTCTTCCCACATTTACTACAGGATAGATATTTAACTTTTCCCTACTTCTCCATATTTCCATTTCTGGAGTGATCATCAGATCTCTTGTTCCCTTTATTTGATTTAACGTCATATGACTTAGAGAATTCCTTTTTTCTCTTGATAACACACGAGACAATATCTTCGTACGACGAGATGGATTGTGAGATGAAAGCTCGAGGGAAAAAATTATTTTAACCCATCAAATAAATGATCAATTTTACTTCATGGGTTACGTATATAATATACATCATGCCTTTCTATCCTTGTAAATTTAGACATATACTTTGCAACATTCTCATCCTCCTTTTTCCTAAGAGTCAAGAAATGTTCTTTCCAAATAAGCTCGATGGTCATGAAGAAAGTATTTTTATAAGAAAATATCTTTAAACTCCCTCTATTATATATATGATACTGCATCATCTTCCTTTTTTTTGAATCAATGACCACCATTGTTTAGCATCTCTAGTGAGGCGGTAAACTACCATGACAACCTTTTCACTTTCTCTACTCCCCATGGCATGGAATATTTTCTCTAAGGAATTTATCCATTGCTCTGCTATTAGTGGATTTGTACACCCATTGAATTTTGGTGGATGTTTCCCCATGAAGCGATCCAACATTGATCCTCCATGCTGCGGATCGGGGTTCTCTATACGAGTATGGTTATTATTCATAACCTGAGTGAGTTGTCCCAATATGGTGATTAGATGATCAGTACCAGTTGCATCACCAGCTCCAATATAATTATCTTGAGCATGAGTAAAATCCTTATATGGAGTTCCTACATTGATATGGTTTCCATTCCTTCCACAAGGCGCCATTTCTAAACAATGGCATACACTAGATTAGTTTACGAATCGCAATACAAAAATCCAAACTTGTAAACCACGTATCATAAATTGAACCATTTATGGATATAATCCATAATCATAAAAATGTTTTCTTTGAGGAAGTGTATACTCATAAACCCTTCATAATGTTCTGTAAATAAAATCAAAATTATCCAATGTATATCCCCCGGAAGTGTCGTAACTAAGAGTGCAGCAAGTCCCGTTGTCGTGAACCAGTTCCCATTCGAGTCTAGTTCAGAGCGGTGTTTTTGGGTTTTACCTCAAGGTACATCTGTGACAGAACCACCTCTACCTGCTCGTATCCAGACATGGATGTATTTCTCAGAAAACTCACAAAATCTCTACAATACAAAAATTCTAGGAAGTTCTTCTATAAAAATACTCAAAGTCCATCTTATTTATATGTTCTCTAATTAGAGTTTAGTAAATCTGGATTCCATGGTTTGTACTAAACTTCCTTTGATACCAACTGTAATGCCCCGGCCCTAGTTACGCAGATTCGGTGCATTATTACATAATATTGACATGATCACAAAAGATAATGTCTCGAAAGACCGATTAGTTTAGTAGCCTTATAAACACTAGATAAATTGATAAGTCTTACATTACATCATAAAGTGAAAAAAAAACTTCAACAAAATCTTGTATTCAAATCCCCTCATACTATCCCTACAGGTCATTCATAAAATACTTCTTCACATCCGGGAAAAAATAATACATTGGAAGGGGTGAGCTCAGATGCTCAGTAAAGATAACAATATAGCGGAAACTTTCATAAATATACATAAACATTTAAGGCAATGTATAACTAAAACAAAAGACTTTTAAACTTTAACTTCAGCATATTATTGCAAAGACAAAATGAAATAATGCCATTTACTTATTCACATGGATATTATACTAGTCGAATACTCACATGCAATATCAATAACCACTTTCATAATAATGGAATGCATAATGCCAGACTATCATAACCACATAGTCAAGGCCTTGTGCTAAGACTAGAAATAGGATTTTGTCAAGGACTTGTGCTGAGACACTAGTTTGTCTCATGATACCTACTGATGCATAGAGGATCTATAGTGGGCTCCACCCATCACTTACTAAGTCTAATTCATTCATCATATGAAAAGGTTTAAACATAATGTAAACATTCGTATTGAAACTTGCATACAAAATGTAAAAAATTTATCCATTAACCATGAATTGTATAAAAATTACACATACACAGTAAAACATATCACAAAACCTTCAAAACAATATGGAAGTTTTGTATCATAATAAATCAACTTCAAATAAACATAAAATCCATCAAAGGATGTTGACATAAATGAAATCGAAACTATTTGAGAGAAATATCTCTTTTTTTGAAATCATTTAAAAGTCACATAATTATAAAAGGAAACATTTAATTTGAAAATATTATTATAAGCTTGTAAGGGAAGCTTCGAAGATTTTATAATGGCATAAAATAACTTCACCTGCCGTATAATATAAGAAAAGACGTTCTTACCTTAATTCTGTCGAAAAGGTTAAAATGACGTTTTTTTGAAAATAACGGAAAGATTCCTTTATAAAAATCCTATAAAAAGTCAATCAAGCGTATAAATGACTTTAACCCATAGTCTATAAAATATGAAGGAAGTTTTGAAATAATTTTTCAAGAAACATGGATGTGGATGATAAAGAGGTCCCAGTAGATAATTACAAATAAACAAACTCGGATAATGAAGAGATTGTGAAATAAACCGTTACCTTGTACTTTTCCTTAGTCGAGGGTAGGTTAAACTCCTATATAATAGTTAAATAATTGTTATTAAATTATACAGGAATCATATACATAAATATTCTATCATATATGATCTTTTAATATTTTTTTGTTAATAGTATTTTAGTATTATCTTCATTTTGGGTGTTCACTTACTCGTTTTCTTTTATATGTTTTGTTACATACACCATGTATATTATACATAGTTTGTATATTATTCATATCCATAATGGTATAAAGTCCTTAAAAATTATTTTTAATCATCAAATAAAAATTATTCTTGAATGGATATGATGGGGAATGAATCTCATCGCGTTCGCAGGGACGGTAGTCCATACATACACACGAGTGACAATATCATTTTTTTGATATAAAAATAATATATAATTGGATGGGTTATCTTATATAAAGAATAATTATAATGTTAAATATATTATTTACCTGAATTACACATCATTATTATAACCATCCAAATCATAATGTATTGAATAGCAATTACACCATAACGTGGAGATGGTAAGTCGTACGTACGCACGTATGGTGACATTTCATTCAAGGTATGGATAGAATAATGAATTTAGTTGTACCATATTTATAATAAAATAACACTATATATAATATACAAGAGTTTTATCTTATAATGGAAACAACACAGAAAAAGAAAGTGGAAGAAGAAAGAAACTTGAAAGAGGTGGTTATATTTTTACCTATTCTTCGGGTTCTTCTGTTTGATTTGATCAAAAGGGCTACATAAGATGGATTTAGGACTAAAAAAAGGCCTATAAGATTAAGTTTGGGATGTTTAGAGAATATTTGGGCAGGGTTTGGCCCATCCAAATGGATTTTAAGGTGTGAATTAGAGAGAAGGGTGAGTTCCCTTTTATAAGAGGGGTGAGGGGCACCTTAGGAAAAGCTAGAAACATTATTTTATAATAAATTCATATTTGATTTATAATTTATCCAAAGTGACTTATTTCTAGGATAAGGTAGGTAGGGGTCTAAAAACTCCCATTCAATAGGATTTAGACTGGTTAGGGTCACTATAGTAACCTTATAATTTATCATTAACTCTTAGTTAATTAGTTTCACTTTTACCATGTCTCTTTGTATTTATATATTATATAGTTAATAAACATACTATAAACATCCAAGAGAACCCCAAGTGGATCATTAATGATACACCTATCATTATAAAAGTCTCTAGAACAAACCTTAGATTTTTAGGAATTTAATATCAATTAATAATATAATATTTGTTTTAAAAATTCTTTTTTGTCAATTTTGACACTATTTGGTATTTTGTTTTCTCTAAATTAATAACAGCATTATTTCTTTGAAAATAATTAATTTAGTTAACCCTAACATGTCATATTGACCTATAAAATTCTTGGAATTCATTAAAAGTCATAAATTATATTTATTTGGGTATTTATAATATCAATTAATTTAATGTTTCACTAATAAGGTAATTACTGCATCCTCATTATGTCATAAATAAATTAAATTATTTAATGTATAAAAATTATAAATAAAATACCATTTTGTAGTAAATTTTTTATCCATCTAATTAGTATTTTTAATCGAATTTATCTTATGTATTACCTTATATTTAAAATGTTTTAGTTATTAAACTTTGATTTTACCTATTTTAACTCTTCTTTGAAATAAATAATAATAAATGTCCTAATCTAATCCAAGTGGACCAAATAGGTTCATATTTTATTCCTAAAGTTGTTTTTGGTCGAATTATACCTATCCAATATAATTATTACATGTGTTAGGGTAATAATAATATCATTTTTACCCTTAATTACCCTATTTACTTTTAACCGTGGTAAATAAAATTAAAAAGTTACTATTCACCAAAAATTATTTTTATCTTATTGAACCAAATTTTACTCCTTGATATTAACCATGTCTCTTAAAATTTTGAAATTCCACTGACCTAAGTAGTAATATTATGTTTTATGTTAATTTTCAAATTCTCCTAGGAGGTGGGTAAAAGACGGTGAAAAGTTCAATAAAATTTTTATATATCTAAAATTATTCTAAACTAAAATCAATGAATTAAATTGAACTTATATAGGTAATATGTGTCTATTTTTACCTTAAATAAATTAAAATAAAATAAATAATTATTTAAATAAAAATTTGGTTTTAAACAACAACTTAGTGTTTTTTCCCTATTCATCAGAAATTGAATGTTTTCATAAAAATAAAAACAATGCACCCTAAGCTAATTTTGATATTCTGAATCCAAAAATGAAGTCCATTTTGAATGATAAAATTTATAAAATTTCAAAAAGTGGGTATTACTATTCATAACGACTAGTTTGATTGGTTGGGGTGTGTGTTAGAACTCCAAGTTGCGTACAACACACGCTAATGTATTATTCAAAGAGAATCGTATCATGGAAGAATGGGGTGTTACAATTGTAACTAGTTCATGTATCATAATCATTATATGCATCATAACCACATTCATTTTAACCATGTTATGTATCGTAACCACGACTTGCATTGTAATCATGATATACATCCTATCCATGTTATGTATAGTACTCATGTAATTCATTGTACTCATTTCTAACTATAATATCATTTACATGTTTCTCCAAATCATTGTTTCATACCTTTTTATCTACTATAATCTAATCAAAATTATGTTGTGAAGTTAGTTTTTTACCAATCAAAATTATTTCAGGTATTCTGTTAGTTTAGACTCAAATAATGCCATGGGTCCAAGTCCCTCCAAATTTTCAAAAGAAATATGACCATTAGAGGAAACCGGACTCTTGGAACCAAGGGAATATAAATATGAGGTATGTTTAAAAAAAATACATCTTTTTCAACTTTTTCATCTTTTACGTTCTAGAGAGATATTGTGTGACATCTCTATTCCTTCGTGTGAATGCCTTGAAGACATAAGACGTGAATGAATTATTCCATGTTACTATATTTATATAACTTATTTTATTTGCTTTGTGAAACCAAAAAAATTTGATAACAATCAATAACTTCAAGGGATGTGAATTCATCATGTCGATCATCATATCTATGGATTTCAAGTGTTTGAAAGATAGAGGTGATGATTACCTTCTTAATCGATGGATTCTGTGAATAGAAAGACAGACATGTCAATCATCATATTGAGGGATTACCACGGTAGTTGTAAGATATCTCTTTAACCAAGGTTAAAGTATATCCTATTCCTTGGGATAAACAAATTGTAATGCATTTTATTTTTCACATTTATTGGTAATAGGAAGGGAGTTGTATTGTTTCCTCTTTCTATTCATATTCTTTTCCATTGTTATAGTTTCAATTGCGATACGTTCATTACATATTGTATTAAGAGATTTTATTCATTGAATGGTAGAATAATTTAAATTTGTGTTACTCTAATCATTGTAATCAATTCAAATACAATTTTTTTCATTACGCGTGGTATTACATCACACCATATCTGTCAGATCTAGGACTCGTATGGTCATTTGCATTGGTTGTAAATTGTATTAGTTTAAAACCTGTTAAACTATGTTCATTTTTGTAACATCCCAGGTAATTAAAAAAATAATACATTTTCATAATTATTCATATATGTGAATTAAATATTAATTTTACTTTAAAGGGGTTGATTTGTTCGACGGCGTACCTGATACGCAACAATGAGTTTCTTTGAAATCTTATGTTGTACACTAAAAATATAATAATATTATATTAAATGGTAGTTAAATACTAAATGTTGTATTGGCAGGAATGAATATATCTAACTATAATATGATTAGTCATGTTTGTGAAATTGTTTTTCATTTATCGAATAAAATATAGAGGCCTAAAATGTGAATTAATCTATTTTTTAAGCATAATTTTACTTAACGGTTGATTTATAGCCTTTTAATGGAGAAATCTCATTAAATTTAGTTTTGGTCACTTTTATATGTTATATTTGAAAAAATAAAATTATTCTATAGAATCGGGACATCAAATTTTACATTGGGTAAACTTTTGGTATTTTTCTGATAAAGTTCATTTTTAATGAATTGTGTAAAATACTTTATTTTAATTCAAAAGTTATTTTTAATCTAATTTATTCATATGGATAGATTATATTTTTAATTAGTTTTCAAGTGTAATTAGATTATATTTTTACTATTTAATATAATTTTTTTCATTTGAATTAATTTCACATTGAAATTTGATATAAACAAGTGTCTATATTTTGATAGTTATGGTTTCCTAAAAACCACGCTTGTTGTTTTGACAACGGGAATTAACTTTAAATTAATTTATGCCACTTTTGGGTTTTGAATTTGAAAAAATGGATTCCAAATTTCAAATCATGTGTTCCAAATTGTGTTAATAGGTAAATTTTATATTTATACATTTTAAATATTTACGTCAGTAAAAATTTTATCTACCATGATTAAATGGTAAATATGGTAAATAAGAGAAAACCAATATTATAATAATAATATAAAATTACCCTAACATGTGTTCTATTCCTATTGGTTAGTACATATCCGTCCATGGGAATCTGTGGGTCGATTTAGGGACCCCATGGTGCCACTTAATAGTGATAATGACACATTATATTTAATAACTTAAAGTAAAGGCAAAAATGACAAAAACGAATTTTTTTTTAAATTAATTTTTACATGGTGTTATATAATTCATATTTTATACTATAAATATTAATTATAAATAAAAAAATATTTCATTTATCATGGTATTTTTTGAATAATATTTTACATCAAATAAATTAAATTATTTATGACACAATAATGATGCAGTATTAACCTCATTAATAATTGATTTAAATAAATAATATTATAAACATTAAAAAAATATTAAAAACATGTCCAATTGTTATTGGATAATTTTATTTAGACCATTAGTCATTGTATATTCGACTTTAATTAGTTTAGGACATTTTTCAACCGAATATCATTATATAATAAAATAATATTTTCACACTTTCCTAAAGAGCCCCTCCCCCCCTTATTAAAATCCCCCACTTATAACCCTTTACCCACACATATCAAGCACCATGGCCCATCCAAACCCTTACCAAATAATCTATTAATACCCATATCCTCCTATTACAAGAATTACCTTTGGCAGAAGTCACTTCCAGAAGTCCTTTGGGTTCAAACCAAATGGAGTTGCCCAAATTAAAGGTAACAGTTTCTCTTAAATTATTTTCTTTTATTTTACTTTTACAACCAATAAACTATTTTCATTTATTTTTTATAAAAACTCCAGTATATTAAATATACTCGGATGTTTTTATAATATGTATTCATATTACACCTACACACACCTCTATCTAATGGGTGATGCAAATACTGTTTCTGTGGGTGGAAAGCTTACGCCTCACGAAACGAAGATTGTTTGATTATCTTGTACCACCTCTCATGGTAGCCATTAAGATGAAACTATATTTATATATGATATATATTATGTTTATTTTTTCTTTTTTCTTCTTTATTTTTCATTTATATCATATCTTTATGCTTTCAATTATGGGTATTGTGATAATTTCTTTTGAGGAAGTTCGGACTACCGCCCCTTAAAAGTGATATGACTCATTAATGAAATATGTATGACATATAAAGGATGGAGTTAATGATATTATATATGATATTATAATGGAATTATAATATACCTATGTATCATTATGTATTTAATTCATTAAAATAATAAATAGAAATGAATGTAGCGTTAATTCTTACGTACGGCTTACAATTTCCATTAATGGTGAATTACATTTCTTATCTCCAATTGTTATGTACTATTATAAATAAAATTATATACTAGATATATATGATATATATGATATCTAAATCATTAATATCATTCTGGAGATGATGGAATATTGACCACATGGACAACTTGTAATTATAAAGTGTTAATTTTTTACACAAGTAACTAATATCGACAAAACAATTGTTACTAATATAAATGATTAAATAATGTCTATAACATGGTGATAAGTGATATAAAAGGAATAATAAACTTGAATAAGGTTCTTAAGAAAGTAAATATTAACATTGGTTTATTATTCAGGATATTAAAGAATGATCGAGTTATGTCAGACATGAGGTAAGAGACTTCATCTCAATCCCCATTCATTGAGGCATATTTTGTTTTAATACGCGACATTCATTTATATGATGTATAAACTCTTTTGAATTTTTATTTCATTCAAAGGGAATCTTTTACTACTAATAATTTTACTAAACATCAAAAAGGTATGTTTCTTTTAACATAAGCGATGACAATGACCTCTTTTCCACCGCGAGTATTATTTGATCTTTGGCTTCCTTAACAAGTCGTAATGTTTTTTAAAGGGAAAATAAATACCATATACACTTTTACTTATTATGGTATTTTTAATTGTTTTGATAATGGATTGTTTATGTAAATATATTTAAGTGATATATTGTGATTGAAATGTGGAAATGTTTTCTTTCCATTATATTGGTAGTATGTGTTATGATCTTATAATGGTACATGGACATTTGATGGGTGGTTACGTGATAATCTAAATGATGGGTGGTGACATGATAAACTAGGATGGGTGGTTACATTATAACCTCCAATTAATTGGGTATTTATATCATCCCGCCTTTTTATCACATAAAATTTCATTACATTATACAAAACTGAGGATCTTTAAGGTTTAGTGTCTTGGAAACCAGGAACTTATTACGTGAGAAAAAAACATTTTTCTTAAACACTTGAAAGGCTTATTCATTTGTTTATCCTAAGTTAATTACAATATCTCATAACCTGAGAGAATACATAAAAGGAAAGGGTGAGAAAAAGGCCCAGTAAGGGAAACAAGGGAAACAGTTTACATGAGAACTTGAGATACATCAAAAGGCATGAAAAATAACATTAAGGCATGAGAAAGAGATCATGAGGCATATAATAATAAAAATAATGTGTTTCATAACATGAAGATGTGGCTATAACATTTAATATAGAAAATCAATTCTGTTTCACCAAGTTCCATCCCCAAGGGGTCATTAAAATTTACCAAGGTTATTCCCCGAGGTATCATTTAAAACGGTCATCTCTAGAGATTAAGTCTTTACCCAATGCATTGGAGCGCTATCGGGGAGCACCCTTAAATTTGCCTTTATTATCATGTGAGATACATATATCATCATCAATAATTTCATAAACAACACATATAACATAAAATAAATGTGTTTCATTTGATAATCATAACGTTTTAAAAACTGCTTTAAAGACATGATCTTTATGTCACTTAAAACCCACAGAAAAGGAAAGCGGGTCTTATTTATGTAAATCCGAGAATTTAAAAAAGAAAATTTTTGCATATATGTGAATACCCCTTTAGAAGAAATATCTTCTAGTATTCACATAATAATATAAAATAATTTGAGATTAAGAGAGAAACATTTTGAGACGGAAATTTTGTAGCATAACGGCTATGTTACGAGGTTTTAGAAAACATTGAAAAGAGATGGGACATGGGTAACCCACTCATAAATTATCCATAAAACAGTAGGGGGACATAATATGAATTATTTAATAAAATGTTAATGAAATTTGAAATACATATCAAATTTAATGAAGAAAATGAAAGGAAGACAAAAATAGGATTTCTCTTATGAAAATTCAGCAGCCTAACGGCGTCACTTAAACTTCAAAAAAATGAATTGACGAGATCAAATAGGGTCTCTCATCATATGAACATAAAAGATAACGATGATATATATAAATATAATACCCCAAAATAATAAAAAGGAACTTTAAAGACTTGACATGAAAGTAGAACTTTGAAAAATTGGAAAGGTGAATGAATCCCTTAAACATTTGGCAGCCTAACGACGTCACTTAAACTTCAAAAAAATGAATTGACGCGATCAAATAGGGTCTTTAATCATATGAACATAAAATATCAGTATGATAGATATATTGATCATACCCCAACATAATAAAAAGGATCGTGAAAGACTTGACATGAAAATTGATCTTGAAAACGAGAAGGGTGAAAGAACCACTTAAAAATTCGGCAGCCTAACGACGTCACTTAAACTTCAAAAAAATCAACTGAAGAGATCAAATAGGGTATTTCATAATATGAACATAAAATAACAGTATGATAGATATAGATATCATACCCTAACATGAAAATGAACATGAAAGACTTGACAAGAAAATAAAACTTGAAAATGAGAAGGGTGAAAGAATCTGTTACAAAAATTTCGGTAGCCTAACGGCGCCACTTCAACATTCATAAAACGAAATGATGGGAGTAAGAGGGGATATATCATCATATGAACAAGAACAGGGCAGTAAGAGGAATATAAAATAACATCCTCCAACATATGAATAGATATCATAAAGGAAATGACTTAAAAGAGAGTATTTGAAAAGAAAGAGAGAGTTTGGATCCCTTACCTTAAAACGTAACTCTTAAAACTCAATGGTTGGGACCTTGAGGGATTAAAGGCACCTTGGGAGGACTTAGTGGAAGGTAATGAGACCAGAGCTTAGTTGGGGGAGAGTTGTTAGTCTAATGGATGAGAGGATGGCTTTGTATTTATAGGGAAACTGATGGGACAAGGCATTAATGGCCAAGGGACACCTCACAAGTGGTTTTCTCAAATCCATGGGATCTCCCATGGTATTTCCCATGGAGTTAGGCCACATGGGTCCCCCCATAAAATAATTCATCACCTTTGGTCGGCCAACCATTAAAATATCTCATGACATCATCATGACACAGTTATGATGTCAATAAACATACCAAAACCCTAAAACTATATAATTACTATTCACTGAAAATTCAACTTTCTCAGAAAAATCCCAAAATTTCACCTTAACCAAATATCAATGCTCTGATTTCAAAAATGAACTCAATTTTATAAAAATAATTTTCTAAATATTTTTAATTTAATATTTAAATAAATACACTATTCACTGAAAATTCATTTTTTTAAGAAAAATCCCCAAAAATTACCTTAACAAAATATCGATGCTCTGAGTTCAAAAATGAAATCCATTTTATAAAAATAATTTTCTATGTATTTTTAATTTAATTTTTAATTAAAAAACACTATTCACATGAAGAAACTAATACATGACTAATAATTAATGAAACAGTTATTTACCTATTTTATTGAATAACATTACTTAATCAAGGTGGCTAGATTATATTAATACTTAATTTATGTGAGATTACAAATCCATTTGGTCACATTACTAATCCTAAGCATAAAATCACTATTCATAATTTAATATTCATCAAAAATTAAGTTGATCACATTAGACTCTAAATTTCATACTGAACATAATTGTAGAAGACCATTTTTTGAAAACCATTACACATAATTAGTTATCTAAGGTTTACATAAATATTTTCAAATATTCTTTTTCTAGACCACCTCAAAAATATACATACTATATTTATCCGGAAATTTAAAAATTTACAAACTTCATCACAAGAAGAAATCACAATTTTTATTTAAATCAAAAGATTACACAAGGCAGTTATGGTCTCCTTACATAGCCCCTTATCACACCAGCATAGGACCTAAGTGTAAGGTGTTCTAAGTTGAGAGAATCTGAGGGAGGCTCGGCCAACATCGCACAAGAAATAATTTCTATCAGTTTGAACTTCTCGCGAAGGAGATTCTGTTCTAGCTTCACACGATGAAGTTTGGCTTGGGTTTGGTCCAAAGCAAAGCCTAGTGGTGCTAACTCTTTCCCATGTTCTGTTAGATGGGATTCGATCGGTCCAAGACTACTGGGTGAGGCCATTGAATATTATTTCTATATTAATTAACCAAGATTACTAGTATTTAGAGACAATAATCGAAACGTTTAGTTTCCAGTGGTCATATTGACCAATGGTCATATAACAGTCAAAACCCAATGGTCTCATTTTAATTATACTCATGATATCAAATGAAACAGTTTTGTTGAGTATAAAAACATAACATAACACACAAAATCAAGAAACGATATTTATTCAAAATTTCGGGTCATTACAATCTTCCCCTTAAAAAATTTCCTCCTCGCAATTTTTTAAAATTGGGTTTTGAAATTTCATTGAATGTCCCACATCGGAAAAAGAGTCTGTAACACTATTACATTAAAAGAATGAAAGGTAAGTAAAAAGGTCTCCCGAGTTAACACATACTATGATTCCATGTAGGAAAACATGGACATGGAGGAGAAAATAAAGGGTCACGTTTTGAGGGAGAGTGATAGAAAACATGATTATTAGAAAGTTAACAACAAGAAAATCACAAACTTATGATGCATTAAATGGTATTTGATTTCACATTAGGAAACATTAACAGACAATGTTTTTGTTTTAGGTTCCTTTTCATAGTTTTGAGGAATTCATTTACTAAATAGAATAAAACATAGGGAAATATACATACCTTCAAGTAGAGTTTCATCCTTTAATAATTTTCTACCAAAAATAATCTTTTCTCTAAACGATGAGCATTCAAAACTAATTGGTCTAATAAAATCACAAGAATCATCTTCTCTAGAATCACATAATCCACCAAAGATTAACTATCTATTTCTTCTATTATCCCAAAAATAGAAATGGTAAGATAAAAAAACTCTTCAAAAAGAATGAATCTCATACGAAGGGAAGCTTCATTAAATATTCAAAATTCCACGGTACTACCCAAATTTCATCATAGACCATTCCATAAATAATTGTCCTTAAAATTCCTAAAAATAAACCAAACTAATATTGAAACCCAAATACAAGAAGGATTTGATAACATAGTCTTCCAAAATAAACTTCATCGTTCATATCCAAACAACATCAACCACTCCTAACATCTTATAACAAAATTAGCTAACCTAAACATATTTTCCCCAAGATAGGTTAATCATTTCCATAAGTAACTTAAATTACTATCAGTTCACCTTAAATTCATCGATTCTTAAAAATATAAGTCAACCTTTACTCCTAAATTAAAATACTGTAGTAATCTATTTACCTCAATCCAATAGGGTTCCCAAAATAGTGAACGTCTTCCAAAATAATAATCATCTTTTAATCCCCTAATCATCTCTGTCATATTAATACGGAAATCGTCACATTTCCTATCACATTTGTTGTTGGGACATGTTCTTCCATTTCCCTCCATTAACTAAGAAAAGAAAGTACAATTAGGGGCTTAAATAATTAGCCAAAAATCATAAAAACGAACTTAAAGAATAGAAGTATAACTTGTAGAAAAAAAGTATACCCAAACATGTGATCCCATAGGTTCCAAACTAGGTTATCCATGATCATATATTCTTATGGGAATCTTTATTTTATTTTATCATTGTTCCTTTAATAATGGTTCATACTAAGCTTATGAATTAACCAAGGAATATCTCCCGGGAGTGTCGTAACTAAGAGTGCATCAAGGCCCGTTGTCGTGTACCAGTTCCCATTAAAGTCTAGCTCAAAGCAGTTTTTTCGAGTTTTACCTCTATGTACATCTGTGCCAGATCCACCTCTACCTGCTCGTATCCAGACAAGGATGTATTTTCTTGGCAACCCCTTACTCAATACTCACAAAAATACCAGGAAGATTTCCTATATTTAAACTTTTCTATAGGGTTCTTCCTAGAGTTTTCATATCCTAATTTCTACAAATAACTAAACCATCCTTTGATACCAACTATAGAATCCCACCTTTTTATCACATAAACTTTCATTAAATTATACAAAACTGGGGATCTTTAAGGTTTAGTGTCTTGGAAACCAGGAACTTATTACATGAGAAAAAAAAACATTCTTCTTAAACACTTGTAAGGCTCCTTTATTTGTTCATCCTAAGTTCATTATAGCATCTCATAAACCGGGAGCATACATAAAAGGAAAGTGTGAGAAAAAGGCCCAGTAAAGGAAACAAGGGAAACATTTTACATGAGAACATGAGATACATCAAAAGTCATGAAAAATAACTTTAAGGCATGAGAAAGAGATCATGAGGCATATCATAATAAAAATAATGTGTTTCATAACATGAAGATGTGGCTACAACATTTAATATAGGAAATCAATTCTATTTCACCAAGGTCCATCCCCAAGGTGTCATTAAAAATTACCAAGGTTATTCACCAAGGTATCACTCCAAATGGTCGTCTTTAGATATTAAGTCTTTACCCAATGCATTGGAGCGCTATCAGGGCGCACCCTTAAATTTTCATTTATTATCATGTGATCCACATATATCATCATCAATAATTTCATAAAAAAACCATATAGAATAAAATAAATGGGTTTCATTTCATAATCATAACGTTTAAAAAACTGCTTTAAAGACATGATCTTTATCACTTAAAACCCACAGAAAAGGAAAGAGGGTCTTATGTATGAAAATCCCAGAATTTAAAATAGAAATTTATGGTATATATATGAATAAACCTTTAGAAGAAATAGATTTGATTATTCAATTAATAAAATAAAAGATTTTTAGATTAAGAGAGAGACATTTTGAGACGGAAATTCTACAGCATAACGGCTATGTTACGAGGTTTTAGAAAACATTGAAAAGAGAGGGGACATGGGTAACCCACTCATAAATTATCCATAAAATAGTAGGGGGACATAATATAAAGTATATAAGAACATGGTAATGAAATTTTAAATATATACCATATCCAATGAAGAACATGAATGGAAGACAAAAATAAGATTTCTCTTATGAAAATTTGGCAGCCTAACGGCGTCACGTAAACTTCAAAAAAAATGAATTGACAAGATAAAATAGGGTATCTCATCATATGAACATAAGAGATCAGTATGATATATATATATATATATATCATCCCCAAAAATAATAAAAAGGAACTTGAAAGACTTTCCATTAAATCAGAACTTTGAAAAATGAGAATGGTGAACAAATCCCTTAAAAATTTGGGAGCCTAACAGCGTCACTTAAACATCAAAAAAAGAATTGATGAGATAAAATAGGGTCTCTAATCATATGAACATACAAGATCAGTATTATATATATATATATATCATACCCCAACATAATAAAAAGGAACTTGAAAGGCTTGACATGAAAATAGATCTTGAAAACGAGAAGGGTGAAAGAACCACTTAAACATTCGGCATCCTAACAGCGTCACTTAAACTTCAAAAAAATCAACTAAAGAGATCAAATAGGGTCTCTCATCATATCAACATAAAATATCAGTATGATAGATATAGAGATAATACCCTAACATAAAAATTAATTTGAAATACTTGACAAGAAAATATAACTTGAAAATGAGAAGGTGAAAGAATCTGTTACAAAAATTTCGGCAGCCTAACGGCGCCACTTAAACATTCATAAAATGATATGATGAACGTAAGAGGGGATCTCTCATCATATGAAAATGAAAAGAGAATTAATATGAATATAAAAGAACATCCTCCAACATAATAACATGGAGAATAAAGGAAATGACTTAAAAGACATTATTTGAAAAGAAAGAGAGAGTTTGTATCCCTTACCTTAAAACGTAACTATTAAAACTCAAAGGTTGGGACCTTGATGGATTGGGGGCACCTTGGAAGGACTAATTGGGAGGTAATGAGACTACATCTTAGTTGGGGGGAGATTTTGGATTCGAATGGATGAAAGGACGGCATGGTATTTATAGGGAAAGTGAGGGGACAAGGCATTAATGGCCAAGGGACACCTCACAAGTGGTTTTCTCAAAACCATGGGCTCTCCCATGGTATTTCCCATGGAGTTAGGCCACATGGGGACCCCCATTCAATAATTCATCACCTTTGTTCAGAAACCCCTTAAAATATCTCATGAAATCATCATGACACAGTTATGATGTCATTAAACATACTGAAACCCTAAAACTGTATTTTTACTATTCACTGAAAATTCAACTTTCTCAGAAAAATCTCAAAATTTCACCTTAACTAAAATATCAATGCTCTTATTTCAAAAATGAACTCAATTTTATAAAAATAATTTTTTAAATATTTTTAATTTAATTTTTAAATAAATAAACTATTCACCGAAATTCATTTTTGTGAGAAAAATCCCCAAAAATTAAATTAACATAATATCAATACTCTGAGTTCAAAAATGAAATCCATTTTATAAAAATAATTTTCTAAAAAATTTTAATTTAATTATTAATTAAAAAACACTATTCACACGAAAAAACTAATACTTGACAAATAATTAATGAAACAGTTATTTACCTATTTAATTGAATCACATTACTTAATCAATGTTCCTAGATTATATTAATACATTCTTTTAGTGAGATTACTAATACATTTGGTCACATTACTAATCCTAACCATAAAATTACTATTCTTAATTTACTATTAATCAAAAATTAAGTTGATCTTATTAGACTCTAAATTTCGTGTTGAACATAATTGTATAAGACCATTTTTTGAAAATCATTACACATAATTCGTTATCTAAGGTTTACATAAATATTATCAAATATTCTTTTTCTAGAACACCTAAAAAATATGCATACTATATTTATCCGGACATTTGAATATTTACAAACTTCATCATAGGAAGAAATCCCAATTTTTTTTAAATCAATGGATTACAAAAGGCAATTATGGTCTCCTTACATAGCCCCTTATCACAACAGTACAGGACCTAAGTGTAAGGTGTGCTAAGGTGAGAGAATCTTAGGGAGATTGGACAACATCGCACGAGTAGTAATTTATATCAGTTTGAACTTCTCACGAAGGCGATTCTGTTCTAGCTTCAAACGATGAAGTTTGTCTTGGGTTTGGTCCAGAGCATAGCCTACTGGTACTACCTCCTTCCCAAGTTCTGTTATATGGGCTTCGATCGGTCCAAGACTATTGGGTGAGTCCATCGAATCTTCTTTCTATATTAATTAACCAAGATTACTTGTATTTAGAGACAATAATCGAAATGTTTAGTTTCCAGTGGTCATATTGACCAATGGTCATATAACAGTTAAAACCCAATGGTCTCATTTTAATTATACTCATGTTATCAAATGAAACAATTTTGTTGAGTATAAAAAAATAACATAACACACAAACTCAGGAAACAAGATTTATTCAGAATTTCGGGTTGTTATAGTATGGAAGTCGGTTGTAAGGGCATTCCATTTAGTGCTATATGTGGTAGTTGACTGTATGGCTATTCCATTTATGTATGTTTATGTCCCAAGATACCTATAATTGTTATGTGTTCTTTATATGGGTTTTAAGGTAATATTTTGGTTACAAAAGGGTATGAAATAATCGTTTATTCAATGAAGAGTATTTACTACTTCTTTAAGGTTTAAAGTATTAATTATGAAAAAGTATTATTAGTTTACTTATTATTTTAAAAAAAACTAACAGTTTTCCTACTTTTTGTATACCTTACTGAGATTTTTATGCACATACAATGTTTTCAAAATGTTTTTCAAAGGACATAATGTGGTATAGGGTCATGTATGGGATCATGGAAAAGTCGTGATGTCTAAAACATGGGATTATACAAGACTCTTTTTTTAATAGTTTTTATTTTATAAACAAAATGGGAACTGAGTTGAAGTCTCTACTTGGTAATTTTTGAGATGTAATGTAACAGTTTGGGCCTAATTCTCTAAATATCTAAACTTGAAAAGATCCTCAATGTGGATTATTCATTTAATACAAGATTATGTAATGTTTATGGCCAGGTCCTTATAGTTTGTATCAGATGTCAGTTTTGATAACATTGAGAGTTAGGGTATTGTAAAATTAATAACCATAAATATATTTAAGAAAACATTGAAGTGTTACTGCATTTACAGATTACCATGTTGATTTTTCAAAGATATTTCTATGTTTAGAATGTTTTTCCACATAGGAAACTGGTCATCTATATTGGGATGACATTAGGAGGAAGACAACCTTCCAAATCTGTAACTTGAGATGCTTGGAATTGAAACTAAACAGTTTGTTGCAGTGATAGAACAATTGACATAGGATATAAATAGTGGTGGTATCCATGCATGAGATCAGCTAGATCAACTACAAAGGGACATTTTAGTATTGGAGCATTTCATGAGGCAACATCCCCCATCCTTCAGAGGATCATCTGACCCTATACTAGCTGAAGGGTGGATTAATGTATTGGAGAAAATTTTCTATGATATGGGGTGTTCTGAACATCAAAAGGTTATTCTCACTATTTACCATTTTGAAGGTGAATCTGATTAGTGGTGTTCGATATTGAAAAATATTAGGGATAGTGAGTAGATTTATGGTCTTTATTGGGATGAATTCAAAGGAATGTTCCTTGAGAAATATTTTCCATTGGTTTTTTGACTTAGGATGGAAAAACAATTCTTGGAATTGAGGAAGGAGGATGACTCGGAGGTTGTTTACGAAGGAATGTTCACTCGACTGGCAAGGTATGCTCTAAATTTCATCTGAGATCTTGATAATAATATAAATAGATTTTACTCAGAACTAAATCTGCAATAGCGAAGATCATTATCCTCTTTTTGAGATTAAATGTTATGAAAAACTAGTTTGATGTTAGGAGAAGGTGGAAATGGAGTTTGTCGATTATCATGTTTTCTTTGACAAATAACAGAATAAGTGGTCCAATTTGTAGGAAAAGGGATATAATTCATCAAATAAGCCTGGAGGTAAGAAGACTAAATATCCATCTTGTGAGAAGTATGGTAAACAGCATCCTAGAGAATTTTTATCAATGTATGGAAAGTGCTTCAGGTGTTTTAAGTGTGGTCATATTTCTCAAAACTATAAGGTAGATGATCAATCAGGCAATGAAAAGTTGGTGGTAAGATGTTGTTAGTGCCAATAGGGGCCTATATACTCTGAGAGTGGGGTGAATCAGGGTATGGATATTCTTTCACAAAGTTCTTCCTACCCCACTGGATCTTGAACCCTTTATTACAAGGATCACTTTGTTTGCACTCGTGTGATTTTTATGACCACTTCTTTTATTCTTTGTATGATGATGACACTTTGAATGTAATTTAGGGAGGAAAACAGGCAGACACAAAAAAATTTACTTGGTTCACCCTCACTGGGCTACATCCAAGGAGCATACACTGACATGTTGTCGGTCGTACCAAATTCCACTATTCTTCAGTAGATGTGGATTACAATGTTTGGGCTAGATCACTTCTATGCCCAGGATCACTTCCTTTTAAAGGTTTTGGGTTAGCTCACTGCTTTCTCAAGGGTTACTCCCTGTTTCTCTCTCTATGGCTCACTGCCATTGGAGAGGATCACCTTTTTCCTCTTCCTATGCTCACTGCACTTGGAAGGGATCCCCTCACAGTTTATAGACATGTAGGTCTCTTAACTTTCATGAATAAATGCATCATCAATTATTGATAGATGCTCTATTTTAGTCCAACTTTCATCCACAGATGAATACCACTTTTTCTCTGAACACTAGGCAACTACCTTTGAAAACACCTTCACAAAGCACCATACATTGCGAGGGTACCAATTTTGCGAAGCTCAAATAAGCCTTCGTGAAGCTTATGCCTTTTCGTGAAGCACCCTCGCGAAGCACTATCACGAAGAACTACCGTGAATCTCAAGTCGTTGCAGAGCAACTTCCCTCATGAAGCTCACTAGGCCAACACAGAGCGCGCAACTTTTGTAGAGCTAAAATAGCCGCCGCGAAGCTATTCTTTCGCGAAGCACACAGGCTACGTGAACTACCTTCGCAGACCGAGAGCAAATGATTTTCTATGAAAATTCACTCTAATTCTCTAGAGGGGTCAACCTGTATTTATAGGCGATTCCACCGACCCTCGACCCTTCCACGCGAAGTTAGCGCCACATCATTGCCTATTGCGATGCACCAAAGTTTATGTCGGAATTCTGTCAAAATCGCGAAGCACCTCGGAAATTTTTGGATCGTAGAGCTCATCATAGTCAGGGATAATTCTATCATTTCCTTTGCGTCTTCACCTCAAATCTCCCTCAAAATTCCCTTCATCACCACGAATCTCCCTTGAAAATCCCTTCAATGTTGCGATGAGCTTTAGCCTCTGTCGTTCATGAAACTTGTTGTTATCGTGAATAATCACCACCTCCATTCATCTGGTCTTTGCGAAATCCAAACCATGAAGATTTTATTCACGAAATTCATTCCTTTTACATATTAAAATATGAACTTTATGGAAATCCACTTTTCGCGACGCTCACCAAACTTCCAAATTTTGGACCCCAAAAATTTGGCAAACACTGGAAAATGGCGCCACCTAGTACTGCTCTTTTTGTACCGCCTCCAGATCGTCCATTCTTTTTCATCGTCCTTTGTCAACATGGATTGTCAAAAAAAATTCTGGAACTCGACAATTCTCCATGGAAACCTTCTTTTTCAACAAACACAATCAACCCAAAAATACTGCAATGTTACCTTGAGGGATTTTTTCCCAACAGATGTTTTATGTGCAATTAAATTGGTCATTATGCAAATGAGTATCCAGTGAAGAACTCAAATGAGGGAATGAAACCCAACTACATGTAGAGAGGGGTGTTGATGTCCTTTTCAAAAACTTCAGCAGATGTTGGGACATCAAATTAAGTAGTATCTAGTACAATATTTGTTTCTTTAGATTATCCCAATGTGTTGTTTGATTCGGGTTCTACACATTCATTCATTTCCCAGATGTTTTCTAGTAAATTGGGAATTCTTTCTCAATATATGAATCCTAAACTTATTTTAAAAACACCAAGGGGAAATGTTGAGATAAATAAAATCATAAGAACCTTCATATCCTTGTGTGTGGAAAGAATCTACCTACAAATCTTATTGTTTTTCCTCTAGTAGAGTTTGTTGTTATTTTGGGTATAGATTGGATTTATGTTTATCATGTTAAGATTGACAGTAGAGCTAAAGAGGTTTCTTTTTAGAATGATTTTCAATTTGTGTACAGGAATGAACCCTTACTTTTGATAACATACCAGGAAGATGAGAAACATGTAAATGATTGAAATGCATGTTACCTAGTACATATTGTTGCAAATAAGGGAACTGTTCGGATTAATGATGTGCCAGTGGTAAATGAGTACCTTGATGTTTTTCATGATGAGTATCCAGGTATTATACTTGATCAGGAAGATGAATTTACTCTTTACTTAGTTCATGATTCTAATCCAATTTCAAAACCCCATTATCGAATGGTTCAAACTGAACTTTTAGAGTTAAATAAGCAAATTGCTGGAGTTATTAGATAAAGGTTTAATTTGACCTAGAATATCACCATCAGGTTCTCCTTTCTTGTTTTTCAAAATGAAATATGGTTCAATGATACTTTGCATTGGTTATATAGAATTTAATAATATCCTTATTAAGAACAAGTATCCTTTTCCTCACATAGATAATTTTTTTATCAGCTCCAGGGAGATCGGTATTTTTCAAAGATTGACTTGAGGTCGGGGTTCCATCAGTTGAAATTAAAGGATGTAGACATTCCAAAGACTATGTTTTTTACTAGATATGGCCATTATGAATTTTTAGTTATGCCTTTTTGGTTAACTAGTGCACCTGTTGTATTCATGGTTCTTATGAATATAATTTTCCATGAGTTATTGGATATGTTTGTGGTTGTGTTCGTTGATGATATTTTGGTTTATTATAAAATTAAAGAGTGGCATGAAAGTCATTTAAGGGTTGTCATTCAAACCATAAAATAAAAGAAACTATTTGGGAAATTCTGCAAGTGTGAGTTTTGGTGACAGCAAATTTCATTCCATGGCCACAATGTTTGAAAAAATGGCATAACTGTTTATCCTGATAAAACAAAAGTTGTTGAAGAATGGAAAATACCCCCAAATATTACCTAGATCCGTAGTTTTATTGGTTTGTAAAGTTATTACTAGAGGATTGTTGAATATTTTTCATTATTATCTAGTCCACTGGCAAAGTTAACATGAAATGTTGTTAAGTTCATTTGGACAAAACAATGTGATGATTGTTTTCGTGAATTGAAAAGAATATTGGGGAATGCTCCTATTTTGGATCTACCTTCCAAAAATGGTCAGTTCGTTAACTACATTGATTCTTCATTGATAGGACATGGTTTTTTGATTATGAATAATGGTCAAGTAATTGCTTATGCTTCACGTCATATGAAACCTCATGAGTTAAATTACCCTACACATGATTTCGAATTAGTTTCTGTTGTTTTCACTTTAAAAATTTGGATACATCATTTTTATGGATTAAAATGTTAAATATATACTGACCACCAATGTTTGAAGTATATATTCACTTAGAATGAATTGAACATGAGACCGAGGAGATGGTTGAATTAATCAAGGATTATTATTGCATGATCCTTTACCATCCAAGAAAAACAAATAAAGTGGATGATTCTTTGAGTCAAATAAGTAATGCTTCATTAACCATGAAACATTTGGAATGAGATCCTTTGGTTTATGATTTGATGAACTTTGGCATAGAAGTTGTTGGAGCAGGAAATTATTCTGTTTTTTTTCAGATTTTAGTGAAATCATCTCCATCCGACAGAATAAATCAAGCATAGAAGGAAGATAGTGAGTTTCAAAAAAAGGTAGAGATGGTTTAGAATGGTATGTTTCCTGAATTTAACATTGATAATGACTGTGTTTTTGAGATTTGGAAAGATATTATATGTGCCTTGTGATTCAATATTGAATAATTAGTTGTTATGTGAAACTCATAGTTCTCCATTTTCATTTCATCCATGTGGTACTAAGTTGTTCAGAGATCTTCGAGAGTATTACTGGTGGGTTGGAATGAAAAGAGATATTGCTGATTTTACCGTGAAGTGTTTGACTTGTTAGTACGTTAATGTAGATAGGCACTTACTGAATGGGATGCTTCAATATTTACCGATGTAAGAGTGGAAATTGGAGAATAAATCCATGGTCATTGTTGTGGTATTACCGAAGACATCTCGAGGTAATAATGATATCTGGGATATTGTTGATCGATTGAATAAATCTTCTCAGTTCCTTCCTACGTGTGATACATTATCTCTTTATCAACTTTCTCTGTTGTATGTTAAAGAGATAGTCTGGTTTCATGGTGTTCCCCTCTCTATTGTATCTGATCATGATCCCAGGATTACTTCAAACTTTGGAATAGACCTTCAAATGTTGTTGGGCACTGAATTAAATTTTAGTACAGCTTTTCATCCTCAATCTGATGGGTATTCGGAATGAAAAATTCAGTCCTTGGAGTATATGTTACATTCTTTCTCAATGGATTACCTGGGAAGTTGGGATCGACATCATTATTTGGTTGAATTTTCTTATAATAAGAGTTTTCATTCTAGTATAAATATGTCCTCTTTTGAGGAATTATATTGAACCTGTCGTCGAAATCTAGATTTTTAGGATGAAGTAGGTGAAAGGAAGCTAATGGGACCTGAATTGGTAGAATATATGGAAGAAATTGTTTAGTTGACTCATAAGAACACGTGAACAGCTCGGATCATGATGAAAAGTTATGCGGATAACTGGAGGAAGGATATTTCTATTAAGGTAGGTGATCATGTCATTCTCAAAGTTTCTCCATGGAAAAGTGTGATGCGTTTTGGTAAGAAGGGAAAGTTGAGTCTGAGGTCCATTAGACATTATGAAATCCTAGAGAAAGTTGGATCAGTTGCATACAGAGTGGATTTACCTCTATGTTTATCCTAGGTACACAATGTTTTTCATGCTTCAATGTTAAAAAAGTATATGCCAGATCCATATCAGCTTTTAAGTCTAGAGGTAGTTCTGTTGGAAGATAATATCTCTTATGAGGAACAACCTATCCAGATTGTTGACCAGAGAGGGATAGTTTTGCAGAATAAGGTGATTCATCAGGTAACAATTTTTTTTGGAAAAACCATATGGGGGAAGAGGCAACATGGGAATTTGAAAATACTATGATGGATAAATGCCCCCATTTATTTGATAAGTGAATAAAATTGTGAGGAAACAATTTTCAAAAGGGGGTAAGGATGTAACATCCCAGGTAAATAAAGAAATAATAAAATTTCATAATTATTTATATTTGTTAATTAAATATTAATTTTACTTCAAAGGGATTGATATGTTCAATGGCATACCCGATACGAAACAACGAGTTTCTTTGAAATCTTACGTTGCACACTAATAATATAATATTATTATTTTAAATGGTTGTTAATACCTAGTCATTTTATTGGAGGGAATGAATAGAACTAATTATTATATGATTATACATGTTTGTTTAATGTTTTTACCTTTATCCAATAAAATCTAGAGGCTTAAAATGTAAATTAATATAATTTGAAGAAAAATATACCTTAAAGGTTGATTTACTACATTATAATGGAGAAACATCTTTAAAAATAGTCCTGGTCACTTTTATATGTACTATTTAAAAAAAATCTTATTTAGAATCAGGAAATTAAAATTTACATTGGGTAAATATTTGGTATTTCTTTGATAAAGCTCATTTTTAATGAATAGTGAAAAATATTGTGTTTTAATTCAAAATTGCTTTTTAATATAATTTATTTATATGGATAGATTATTTTTTAATTGGTTTATAGTGTAATAATATTATATGTTTACTAATTAATCCAATTTTGTTCATTGGAATTAATTTCACATTGAAACTAGAGTTAAACAAGTGTTAATCATTTGATAGTTATTGTTTTTTAAAAAACACGGTTGTTGTTTTGACAGCGGGATTTAGTTTTAAATTTATTTGTTCCAATTTTTTGTTTTGAATTTGGAAAAATGGATTCTATATTTGGAATTAGGAGGTTAAGATATTTTAAATTGGTAACTATTATTTGTAGACATTTTAAATATTTACTTCCGTACAAATTTTATTTACAATGGTTAAAGGGTGATTCTAGTAAATAATTATTAAGAAATATTATTATTATAATATAAAATTACCTTAACATGTGTCCTAATACTATTGGTTGATACATATCCATCCACATGCATCTTTGGGTCGATTTTTGGACCCCATGGGGCCACATAAGAGTGATAATGACACTTTATTTTAAATAACATAAAGTAATGGAAAAATGACATAAAATAATATCTTTATGTAAACTAATTTTTACATGGGGTTATATAAGTCATATTTTCGAATATAAATATTCATTAGAAAGATAAAATAATTTCATTCATCGTATTTTTTTATGTTTTATACATCATATATATTAAATTATTTATGATCCAATAATGTTGCAGTATTAACCTCCTTAATAAATGATTTAAATAGATAATATTGTAAATATTAAAACAATATCCAAAACTTGTCCAATTATTATTGGATGATTTTATTTCAACCATTAGTCTTCTTATCTTCGCCTTTAATTAGTTTTTGACCTTTATAAAATGAATACCATTATATAATAAAATAATATTTTCCCACTTTCCTAAAGAGCCCCCCCCCTTATGAAAACCTCTACTTATAACCCATTCCACACACCTCTCAAGACACTTGGTTCATCCAAACCTTTCCCAAATATTCTCTCAAGATTCATATCCTCTTCAAAGAAGCCTTACTATAGGCTGAAGGCACTTCAAGAAGTCCTTTTGGTTCTAACCAAGGGAGTTACCCAAATTAATGGTAACTGTTTATCTGAATATATTTCCTTTTATTTTACTTCTACAACCCATAAACTCTTTTTTTAACTATATTTTATAAAAACATCGGTATCCTTAATATACTAGGATGTTTTTATGAGAAGGATTAGAACTAACCTTACACACACCACCATCAAATGGGTGAAGAACATATTGTTTCTTTGGATGGAAAACTAACACCTCACGAAACAATGATTTCTCAATTATCTCCTACCACCTCTCATGGTTTCCATTAAGATGACACTATATTTATATATGATATATATTATGTTTATGAATTCTTTATGATTCTATATTTTTATTTATAGTATATCTTTATGGTTTACAATATGGTTAAATTCAATAATTCCATTTGAGGAAGTGCAGACTACCACACCCTCAATGTGATATGACTCTTTAATGCCATATGTGGGGCGTAAATTAGTAAATTCATTGAGGATTAGAATAATCAAGACCCTATCACTCCTCCCCTCAAAGAGGAAATTAAAACATACTTTTTCTCCTTTAATATGGATTATGTTTCTGGTCCAGATGGGTTTACTATCAAATTTTTCATGTTTTACTGGGATGTCTTGCAGGATGATATCACTCAAGAAATTATGGAATTATTCACCTATTCCTATATGTTCTGTGGGTTGAATTAATGATTTATTGTACTGATACCCAGGAAGAAAAATTCAATTGATATTAAGGACTTTAGGACTTTTGTGCTCAGGAATACAATTCCTAAGGTTATTAGTAAGATCATTATGAAAATGATGGGATCTTTGTCTACTGTCTTGATTACTCGAAATCAGTTTGGATTCGTTCCTAGAAGAAATATTAAAAATTGTCTCATTGAATCCTCAGAGGGTGATAACTTGATGAGGTGGAAATTACGATATGGGAACATTGCGCTCAAAATTTACATTTATAAGGATTTTGATACACTAAGATAGAGTTTCCTTTTTGATGTCCTCAAAAGGTATTAGTTCTCGAATGAATTTATCATGTTTATTAGTACCATTCTAAGCTCATCAAGGTTGTAAATTCTTATTAATCGGGTAACTAGAGGCATCTTCCTATGCACTAGATGTGTGAGGAAAGGGGATCCACTTTTTGGATATTTATTTTTAATTGCTGTAGATTATATGAGTTGGTGCATCAATGACCTTCTTCAGTTTGGCTTTTATCAGAAAATTATAGTCTGGAAAAATGAAATAGCTTTTTTATAGTTACACTATGCCAATGACATAATTTTGATTGGACAAGCTTTTATGAAAACAATTCCCTCTATTGAGGTGTTATTTTAACATTATGAAGTGGTGGATGGACAAGTGATTAGTAGGAATAAATCCTCCATTGTTTTTGGTACCGATATTATTGTTGGAAAGAAAAATAGGATCATCTGATGTCTTGGAGTAAAAAAGGGGCTCTCCCTTTCCAATATCTTGGTGTTCTTCTATTCTGGGGGAATGAGAAAATGCATTATCTAGAACGCATTTATTCTGGAATTGTTAATCAACTTGCTAGCTGGAATGGAAAGGTCATGTCCTTGGCGGAAAGTGTGTGTCTTATTAACTATGTGATCACATAAAAGTTTGTTTATTCCTTATCATTGTATAGATAGACCAGAGGCCTTATTAAGGATATACAGTGCATGGTAATGAACTTTATATAGACTGGTTCTACCCATGAAATGAAGTTGGTAATTGTTGCCTGGAAGAAGTATATCAAGCCAGTTGATCTCAAAGGCCTTGGAGTCAAAGATATAAAGATATTTAATGATGGTTTCATTGGGAAATCCACATGGAGTCTGATTTCTAATGATGCCTCTAATGCCTTTTTGGTCAGAATATTTAAGGAAAGGTTTCTAAATGGGTATAAGTACTATCTTGGGTCATCTGTGTGGGCATTGATAAGACATGATTTCAATAAAATGATGCATGATAAAAAGTGGATGGTGTGTGAGAAATCCAATCTTAATTTCTAGAATATCACTTAGCATGATAGGCCACTGCATGATATCATGTGAAATGACCCTGAAATAAGGAATATTCCCATTGATTATTTCTGATGACAATGTAAATGATTTGGCTTGATAATCACCTCTCAAATTGGGCTTGAAATTCAAACTTATACATTCATGTATAATTAAACTCTGATATGGAAACCAAACAGGCATGGGTGATTTAACATCAAAGAGTTTTATAATATGGAATTTGGGATCTCTACTCACATTCTGACTTGGCTTAAGGATTTTCAGGTTCCCTTCATTCAGCCATCCAGATTCATCCAAATTTAGAGAATCTGGAAAAATAGACTTCCTACTTAGGTTGAGCTCATGTAGGATAGAATTATGATTGCTTCAGAATGTTATCTATTTATGCATGCAGAGGAAAATGCACAACACCTGTTCGTGGAATGGAAGTATGTGCAACATCTTTGGTCTTATTAAGGTTCTCTGTTTGGGTTGTATTTATACTCAAACATGCTGGTTCAGGGGATAATATCATCGCTATCCAATGCTGGATAGAGTGATCAAATACAGAATCTACTTATGGATGCTGGTGCTGCAATTTCTGATGTAGTTTGTCCTGCGTGCAATGCCTTCCAGTTTGAGAATAAACAAATTTCTGCACAGACCAGAAGGATTGCCTTGCATAGGGAAGTGTATGCAGCCTCTAGGGTGAAAACTGGTGGGATTAATAACAACTTATTTGATTTTCATATTATCAGAATGTTAGGTATATCCAGTCTCCCCCGGAGACCCAAAACTCTCAAATAAATCTAATGGTTACCTCTGATAGGATCATGGATCTAGGTAAATGTTGATGGGGCTGCTGCAGGTGCACCAGGGTCGTCTGGATGTGGTGGAGTCTTTCGCACTTATCGTTGTTTTGTGAATGGCTGTTTTTTCCATTACATTGGTATTGGGGTGGCCTATGAAGATAAACTATGGGCCATGGTATATGTAGTCAGGTATGCTATTCAATTTAAATATAGATTGTTATGGATCGAATTAGATTCTCAAACATCGGTGCAAGCCTTGATAATAATAACATGAGATGTGCCATGGAGAATTCTACCTCACTAGATTGTGTGCCTCAACAAGGTCACTCAGCACAATATGGTAATCTCACATGCCTATAGGGAAGAAAACCAAGTTGTATATGCTCTGTAAAAAAAAGAAATAATGGAGAATATTATGATGTGTTCCTTCATGGCCCCTAGTTACTACACTCCACTTGTGGAGGAGGACATGTGTCGTGTAATGTACTCTCTTTTTGCTAATAGTACCTTATACGCTTGAATTCTATATCTATTTTTAATAAAAAAAATTAGAGCTAGCTTTTGATGGATCCTGTACTTATTGGGTAATTCATTTAAAATAAGAAATAGATATGAATGGAGCATTCATGCGTACATCTGGCTTACCGTCTCCATGAATGGTGCATTTTATTTCTTATCTCCAAATTTTATGTTCTATTATAAATATATGTATATACATGATATATAGGATATATAGGATATCTAAATCATTAATATCATTCCATAGATAATGTAATATTGACCACAAGGACATGATTTAATTATAATGTGTTTATAATTTACTAAAGTACCAAATATCGATAAAGCAACCGTTATTAACATAAATGATTACATAATGTTTATAACATGTTGATAAGTTATATTTAAGGAATAATAAACTGGAAAAAGGTCATTAAGAAAATAGAAATTAAATATTATAAATATTAAATAGATTAATGAACAACTGAGTCATGTTAGACATGAGTTATGGGACTTCATCTCAATCTCTTTTCATTGAGGCATATTTTGTTTTAATACACGACATTATTTTATACTGTGTATAAACTCCTTTGAATTTTCATTTCATTCAAAAAAAATATTTTTCTATTAAGAGCTTTACTAAACAAAAAAGAATGACTTTTTAACATAAGAAGTGATAATGAACTTTCTTCCACCATGAGTATTATTTGATCCTTGGCTTTCTTAACAAGCTGTAATGTTTTTTTAAAGGAAAATAAATACCATATACTCTTTTACAAATTTTGGTATTGAAAATGGTTTTGATGATGGATTTTCTATGTTAACATATTAATGTGATATATTGTGATTGAAATGTGGAAATTTTTTCTATTCTTTATTTTTGTTGATTGCACTATGATTTTATAATTGTACTTGGAAATTTTATAGGTGGTTACATGATAAACCAAATGACGAGTGGTGTCATGATAAACCTGTATGGGTGGTTACGTTATAACTTTCAATTCATTGGGTATGGAAGTTCACAGTATGGCTATTCTATTTAGTGATACATTTGGAAGTCAACTGTATAGTTATTCCATTTAATTTTCTTTATGTCCCAAGTCACCTATATAAGTTATGTGTTATTTATATGAGGTTTAAGGTAATCTTTTGGTTACAAAAGGTTAATAAATGAAATTTTATTTAGTGAAGAGTATTTTATACTTCGTAAAGGTGAAAAGTATTACTTATGATAAAGTATTCATTGTTTACTTGTTGTCTTAAAAAACTAATAGTTTGCCTTCTTTATGTATCCCTTAATGAGCTTTTTATGCTTATCAAAAGTTTCTAAAATGTTTTTCAGAGGACATAAAGTGGAGTAGGGTCAAGGATGGGATCATGGAAAATTCAGGTTTTTCTGAAACATGGGACTTGACATGGATACTTTTTTAAAAGTTTTTATTTCATGAAAAAAAAAAGAAAACTGAGTAGAAGTGTCTACCTTGTAATTTTTGAGATGTAATGTAATTGTTATGGCCTAATTCTCTAAAACTCTAAACCTGAAATCATCCAAAATGTGAACTAATCAATTAATTAAATATTATGTAATATTTTAGGCTAGGTCCTTATAATTCTTATGTGTTGAAATAAAAAAAATTAGGCATATAATTCCCCTCCCCATCTGGTATTGTGCCTTCTCATATACATATACATATATAATACGATCTGATAACAGTAATTTTAACAATATTATATAGTTGCTAAATTTCAATAATAGATTCTAATTTAATCATTTCATTCAATTAATAGTCGATTTTAAATTGAGTTTAATATTACAATGTCTATATTTCTATCACATTATCATTGAGAATTAATTATAAACCAATACATAGTTTACAATAATTTAATTATTATCAACATCGGAATCCAATCCAATCTGTTATTTATAATTTATTTATCTCATAAATCCCATATATTTTAAGAAAAAACCATACCAATATTATAGAGGGATAATTTATGAAGGACTATGAAACCAACTTCAAAGATAAATAAAATCAACTAGAAAACAACCAAGAATCAAATCAAGAAACCATTGAGATCAATGTTTACCGTAAATCCCAACATCTTCCAACTAAAAAAATACTAAATCATAGTTAATATAAAAAATCCACCCATAATATCAAAACCATAGATGCTTTCCCAAAATATTTAATAATGGATCTACCAACATTATTTATATACATGGAATTTAATCCTCATTGAAAGAAGTAATTTATCGGGAAAACCAAGTTCACACAATCAAGATTATAATATCAGAAAAAAATGATAAGATTATAATATCTATAAATATTTATTTCTAGAAAAAAAAATTATTTAACAATTTGATTAAATTGTTTTATTTTTGGTTGAATTTAATAGATGAGAAATATATAAATAACTATGAATAACCAGCTGATTTGAAAAAATTCATTCACAATTTGTTGTTTTATGAATATAAGATTAATCAATATTTCTAAATCATTTATTCCCTCATTATATTAATATATTTTTGTTGTTATTATAATTTTATCATGTGAATAAAATATGAAATGTGTAATAAATCTATACATTTTCCCAATAATAAGAATAAATCATGCGGCATCATAAAAAACCAAAAACCACATACATTAAAAATAACCCTATCACATTTCTTCAATTTAAAATTATAGTTGAATTATATTATTTGGGGTGAATCAAAATAATTTACACATGGTAACTTATGAACCATATTCCCACACTAATATTTCAAAATTAGGATATTTTTGGGAATCCCCCACATTGAAATAATTAATTGAGGAATCACTATACAATAATAACATAATTAAGAATATACCACCTCTAAACTCGAATGGATTATCCTCATAAAATGATAATAATGAACCACCATTATGAAAAACAAAAACAATGAAAAAAACCAAATAATCCCCAAAAACAATATCCTTTGAAATGAAAACGTAAAGTGAATAAATTGAAAATATGATAAGTAGGTTCCATGAATCATGAAAATTTATTAATATTGACTAATGAGGTGTAAACCCTCATGAGAATTTACTATTGAAATTTGATAGGAAATGATGGAATATGACGTATGAATTGAGATATTGAAATTTTAAATTAGTGAGGCCCAATCCATATTTATTAATAATGGATGATATGCCCTGGCCATTATGTTGCGACTTCAACTATAGTTCTGGTAGCACTAGGGAAAATGTGATCTGAATTATAATTCCATTGAAATGAATATATCCTCATAAATAGGGATATATATCAATGACTAACTAAAATAACTTTTTACCAAAACTCTTATATGCACAAAAACATATAATATTCTATTTTGGCCACCATATGACAACTATTTCAACACATCAGGGTTCAGATGAAGTTATTTTGATGTTTCATCTCACGTAGATAGAGATCATAATGAGGTGATACTATTATCATAGTATTTATCCTTTATTTATCTTATTTTCCTTTTAGTAGATCAGAACCATTCCAATCAAACTAATCATTCTAGTATTTTTCATTTATCACCTAAAAACTCTCCTCGTAGAACTCTAACTAAAATGTCTACACCATGGTTATGGTTCTCCAATTTTGAAAACAAGGAACATCCATTGAAAACATGGGACACCAAACCAACAAAAAACTTATCCCTTCTTTTTGTTGCATGGGTATGTTATCCATAAAATCTACCTTAATATATTATTGTTTCACCAATATGATTAACATAAATCTCAATGGATTTCTCTTATAAGTATACCTTCAAAATAGGACAGATAACTCCTACCAAAAAACCTATCACTTTTTCATTATTAACAACTATGAATCTATATACTATTGACCTTTTGTTTTAAAGACCCATGAACACTCTCTCAAAATCTATAAATATGAAATCCATGATAGAGATTATTTGGAAAAAAATGTCCCCATATATAAAACACATATTAATAAAATATATTTCTCGGGATTTAAAATAATTTCCATGATTGAAAATGAAGTAATTAAAAAAGAACTTGTGATATACCTATCAATGATATATGTATAATAACAATAGAACCAAAAAATCATAATAATAATTCACATATACACGCAATAAAATGAATCATCTCATAAACCAATTAAGGATTAACATATCATATCAATTAAATTATATATAAAAATCAGGATACTAGGAAAAATTCCGTTATTAATTCTCTATGTATACTCCTCTAATATACCATTCCATAATAAGACATCCACTAGGGGAATAAC
The DNA here is from genome assembly GCA_963277665.1 of Viscum album. NCBI lineage: Eukaryota > Viridiplantae > Streptophyta > Magnoliopsida > Santalales > Viscaceae > Viscum > Viscum album. The sequence goes on from OY728130.1 coordinate 187,784,157, forward strand.
AACCCCACACAAAATTTTCTTATAATTCCCCAAAATCCCAATAAGATATTCTTCTAACATACCATCATCATCAAATTCCTTATTTCCTAATCATTGGTTTGAGAATAAATATAATGATATGAACAATGATATTATGATTTATATTCGTCTAGAATAGGGTTCCACTATGGGGGGACTATTGTCTAACACACAATAATTCCAGCATTATCCAATACATTGAAATATTTAATAATTCATGAAGAAATATTACATCCTTGACTAATCCTTTCATACCCATGTTGAAGCATCATTTTCATGAACACAACTTCACTAATTTCAAAAAAATTAGGAATCCTCCTATAATCATTATCCATCATTTAATTATCATATGATTTCATATTCTCCCCAAGAGTCTCATAAAATTTCCCATTAATTCACTACACCTTTTTCAATATGAGAATAACCAACTGCATAATCCTAGTCTAACATAATATAGTTATAATCATTTTCCCTTTGATTCCTTCATATGGATTTAAACCAATAGTTATATGAAATTTATAATTACTATAAAACATTACCAATGTTATGTGAACCACACTAGAGCCACGAAAAACGATAACCATTATGAGAAACAATCCCTCTTATGTTTGGATAGTTCATTATATCTGACTATCCATCTATGGATAATTTAATAAGATATAATAAATCATAGATCGATTATAAAATAGAGACCCTCCAAAATATAGTTGTGAAATGGGGAACACAATACAAGATTACTGAATTTCAAACCACATGATACATCACCACCAAATCTAGACTCTTCCACCATAAGACATCCACTATACTTGAATCCTTAATCATAATGAATTGAGATAACTTCATTATGTTTTCCATGATCCCCAACTCATTAAAAAATCCCCCTTAATAATTTTTAAACAACATATTATATCTACCGAGTTGTCTTTACACTTCCTTTTAGAAACACCCAATGGATGTAGAATTGCACTACGAATGTGATTCTCATCCTTCACCAACAGTAAGTCTTATCATTCAAACTAAAACTCAGAAACTGATTTGTTCATATGATTATGTTTAAATTCAATTTATAAGGGACGTTTAATGACTTCCACAATATGATATAACTCTAATAAAAAACAATATTACACACAAATAACCAACTCAAATTTCCCTAATGGATCAAATAGCCTCCCAATGAAAAACACTCAATGTTTTTTATCCATGAAATATCCCTCATGTGAACAGAAAAATAGATCAGTCTCAAATAACCTACACCTATGATTCAGTAATGAGGCCATGAAATCCAAAACAAATTATCTAATGATGTAATTACAAAAAAAATGATAAATAAACATTTAAATGAGGATAAGATATTGGCAAGAATTTTAAACTGATGGGTCAAAACATTTAAGACCTACCATAGATAAATAATCTATACTAAATCATAAAATATCCCAATTCAATATTGAATTTGTTTCAATAAACCTAAACAAGAACAACCCCTTCTATAAAAATAAGAATAAGATAATTGAATATCCACTCATTTAAATACCCAAAAAAATACATGCACTTGACATCCAATAGAAAATGTTGATTCTTTCATGTGAACATGTATAGTGACGTAGAAATCCTAGAGAGTTCAGGTATAAATACCACATAATATCTTATAAAAGGAAGTAAATTATGAAACTATGCATCATTACTATGGGATAACAATTAGTGAATAAACTCAATCTTCGAAGAATTCATGTATACAAAATGATGAGATAGCATTTTTATAAGAAATGGACAACATCATATAGAAACACAAACATTGATAGATTCAAAAAAAATTGATTATGATAATTAACCCTAAAATCCCCATATATGGTTTTTATGTTCATCCATCATCTTTGAATATACAAGCATGTCATTGATGAACAACAACAAAAACAATCTCATAAATTCATCAAGTAACAAATTCCTACTTCCCATGAACATGGTGAGGGTAATTAATTTATATATTCAAATTATTAGTAATTCATAAATCTAATAATGAAACTTTAAATATATATTTATAATATCATCCTTGTTATCATTCATAGGATGATAACCCAACAGTAATTCAGTATTTTTTATCTAATTTCCTCAAAAAAGATGAATAAATAGTTTGTTAATAAGTATAATATGATAGTGTTTATTCGAGTGGACCTAATTCCATGATGGAAAATTGACACATAGTCGTAGACTTCCATCTTAAATCTATTTGAAAAAAGATGATTCAAACCTGGGTAATGGACTTGGAAAAATAACACAATCTATGAAAGATCATTAATTAGAATATACATCTCCCATAACATATAATTCTCTATCATATATGGGGAAATTTTTATTGCACTATCAGTCAGAAGGAACTATACCCCAAAAAAAGTAACATTGGGGGGATCAAAAAATCATTCAGAAACACTTCATTATACTCCATCTCAACTTTGGTAAATAACAACAACTGACCATCTAATAAACTCAAAATCAGATCATCCATCAAGGAATATAATGAATCCACATGTTTCTTCACCATATGATGGTATTAATCTACAATAAGTAAGATATAATCTATTTCATCATCATATAATATAATTCAACTACTAAAGAAATCAACTGTAGAGTGAACTAAATATAATTAATCTATGGTGAATATGATATCATATATCCACATTGTAAAAAAATATAATTTCTCATAATTAGAAATGTTTATATTAAATTAACTCATAATATCAACATACATTACTCATCACACCTTGGAATCCATATAGAATAGTAAATTCCAGGATAAATGGGTGTGTACATATATTATGTCAATAAGCATTGACATGAGTTCAAACGGTAATTTATTGGGTGTTTATTCTATCAAATATATCATACACCAACGTGGAATATAAATTGATAATAACTCACGTGAATTACTGCTCACTTAGTTTTTAAAAATATATGAAATTAATATTATTATTGGATAAAAATCAATCTTGATGGTTTTTTGTTGTTGACTAAGTTTATTTTCAAGGTATGTGTTTATTTCAATGGAATATTGTCAATAGAGTGGTGTAGAGTGAGCTCCAAATTTATGATCCTACAGAGTGTGTGTTTTTTGATCTCATAGAGCATCATATGCCTTATGTATCATAGTTAAATATGTCTAATATACCATATCATGATATTTATATTCTAATTTTGTGTTAATGTGTGAACTGATGTCACCATGAAACACGTGATTTTATTAAGATCACACAATGTGATCTTGTAGAGACAAAGAATACATCGCATGATTTTTATCAGGTCACTTAGTGATATCATGTGAGTAACCTAGATAGATCACATGATTTTAAAAGGATCTTGATGATAAATGATTCAATGGCATTAAAAAAACCTCATTATTTTACTAGGATCTCATATATAGATCATGAAAAGCACATGATGACAAGGAAGCTTGGAATGATGGATGTATCTCAAATTCATTCTAAATCACGTGTCACCATGATTTTGTTGGGATCTAATGATGCGTTCACATGAAGAACTAGAATAATATTACACTAAACATATTATTTTTACTATATACTATGATTGGATCATGTGAACCACATGGTTATTAATCGATATCACATTATTATCTTATGATGTGTAAGAGGACAATGTCACTGACCGCATGATTATTAGTGGATCTCATGATGGAATTTGTGAAGCATAATAAGATACTATCACTGACTTTTTTACCATAGTTTCACGTCAAAATAGGATCATGTGACTCACTCAAATATATTAATGACGATCATGAGAAACACTTAAGACATTCTGTAAGTGATTATGTAAAGAAATCATATGAAGTGCATGATTCTAATTGATGAGGCAGTGGGATGGATGTATAATTCTGATTTTCAAATAAAAGAAGGTGGATTTATGCCTATTAAAACTCGCCCCCCTTCTTTCATATGTTGTGATGTTTTTTTATATGGTTAGTTTAGCACTCTAAACTAGATTCCATTTTAAATGGTTCCCTTGCCCGATTAAATTCTAGGCCTTAGGCCTGACTCCACGTAGAGAAAGGATTCCCACTAGTATTGGTATAGTAAAGAGGTGTTATTGCGGATATTATACCTTAATATGGTGATAATAAAAGTTTTCTATGTATATAATATTGTGTAATAAGACCATACAACATTAGATGTATTTACAGAAAATAGTGTAATCATAAAAAAACAACTGCTATAATAATTGACATGCATCATATCAAAATACCATTTATAGACACATAGAAAAATTCATGACAGATAATAATAATAATAAATACAAAAAAAAGGTCACCGGTGTCAAACCATTGTTACATAAATATGTATGTATTTTGGGATAAAATTGTAACTCAAATATAAACTCTAGATGATGAAAGAAACTCATGCATCCCTCTACATTCATCCCTGTAAAAAGGTACCATTTAATCACTAAGGTCTATATCTTGAGAATTCTCGCTAACCTAATCATATAGATATTAGTCTACATGTGTATGGAAGGCCCCATGTTGGGTTTGAGAATACATATTATTAGACCACAAAAAACATGTGATATTTTACATCTAAAAACATAGTGGTGAATATAAATATATAATGAAACGAAACACATGAATTTTTAATAAACAAAGTGTTTCCCTCATTATCAACAACCATAAGGAAGTCCTCTACTACCTTCAACCATAATCAGGAGTGACTAAATACCTACCCCCACACATATATATAAATATATCATACAACAACATTCTAGATATATAAATGCAGTGGACTGAAGGCCTAGCATAAATCCCAAGACATAACTTGATGAAAGCCAACCAGGTGGGCCCTCAAGTTTATCAATAATCATTTCACTCCGCACCTTTTCCATTAATAATAGTACAATATTTCCATGAATTATGCCCATGAAAGAAGTGAATAGTCCCTCATACCATAGTTCATAAGCCTTCATCGAATCAAATCTTGTAATCCAAGTCACAATGATATCTTCCCTTCAATGAGAAATCCTCTCCAACTCCAATGATAATGTCCTAAGGCACAAATATTTATATCCTCCAAAAAACATGACATAATAGACATAGAATATATAGGGACCCTCAACACCCAACTGACGGTCTCATCAATGTAAATGAATGGTCCAAAACTATTAATATGTCTTTTAATGGTGATAACCACTTGCATATTTAATGGTAAACACCATCTCCAAATCCACATAAACTATTCTAACCTCCACGCACAACTAGTTGTCAACATCACCATGATCTGATTCCAGTATTTATTTACTTGACTCAAATGGATAATTGTCCGAAAATGTGAATAAAAATCACCTGAATAGTAACTAATCCAAATTATCCCGTCCTGAAATCCCCCAGAAACCATTTTACTCATCCCTATTGTCGTCACTACTTTAATTGCTGAGATACTGTCCCACAACCTCATGATCAAAACGCCTCAACCCTATGACCATGTCACCTCAACCTCTAATCAACGTCACCCATGTATATATATTATTGTTCAACCAAAATGATGACATTTTTCACCTCAATAAATGTTACCTTATTCACCTCAATCATTAAGTTACTCCTAAAAAATAAACATTGATACAAACTATAAAATTTAATCAATTCACTTTAAAAAGTTCAATATATTTCAATTAACTTTTTCAGCCTAAACATCCTAAGCATGTCCAAGCCCCATACCAATCATTACCATGTGGATTAATGATATATAATTCTCATATTAATCTCTTAAAAACATTATTATAATTTTATAAGAAAAAATTTATATATTTAAGTTCTCTCTTATGAATTCCTCATAGAACATATGGAGCACATCCACTAAAAAACTCACATAAGCATTGGGAAATATATGAACCACCTACCTTGTACTAGTATTCCCTCCCTAATATTAAATCAGTCTCTACTTTGACAAAAATATTTTGAAATCAATTTTTTATATAAAATCCCAAAAGATAGTTTAAAAATAATTGAATGGATTTAATTTATGGTATGATGAGAGAAAATAAAAAAATAGGCTAGAAAAACATAAGATATATTGAGATAAATTTGTATCTACCAATGAATAAAAGTCGAGGGCTCATATGGAAGTGTAATCAAGATCCCAAGATTAGGGTGGAGATACACTCTGGGACCTAGTGAAACATCATATTCTATCCATAGAAGTGAAATAAATTGAGGCATACAAGACCTCGGTCTAATAAAAAATGAAAATAGTAACAAACACGAGATAAAAAGTTTTACAGATAATGCATTTGGTTCTTCATGGGTATTAAAGTTCCATATATTTTATTATGTTTGCATACCCATAGAGATATCATAACCTGTTGAAAATCATGAAAATGAATTATGTTTAGTGTATTTATAGCTAAAGATGTTTTAACTAGACCATACCCTGCAACATTCCTTCGGTGTTCTCCAGAGAACCTGATACTTCCATCAAACCATACACCTTGCCCAAAAGTAAGGAGTTGGGTTAAAAAATCTTTAAATGGGGTTGTAAATCCCCAAAAAATATTATCCATCTCTCTAAAAGAAAATTTATATTTATCGGGAAAATTATCATCACAAAAACATGTGATGTTACAATTTAGACATCGTAACATAGATCTTCTTAGATTTATCATGATTTACATAGGGATGGTTCTAAACTTACAAATCACATTAAAATAAAACCATTTTAACTAGTAATTCACAGGTAATGTCAATAAAGGCCATCCCCACAAGAGGGATTTATTACCTTGTAACTTGTTTAGAAAAAAAACATATGATTGTCCACTAATCATACCTTGACTAAAATACCATCATGTGATATACCATCACTCATGTATCTCATCTTGTGTTGAAGAATGGAATCTGTCATATATGATACCCATAATTCCCCACATCTCATTAGATGAAAACCTCATACCCATGTCACACATGACACTCATGAGCTCCAACCTATTATTAGTTTCCCAAAAGGAACCTCACATCCCCATGTTATCATAATATGTATCGGATCCATACACCACATACATAACCCACATCACACTGATGCACAGTGATTAATGAACTTTAATTAAAACATGAACCACATCAATTCCCATAAATCAATCTCGGTGTGACACACCTCATATATTTATCATCCGTCTAAACCTATACCAACCTATTAACCAACACCAGGTTACTCTAAAATAAACATATGTGCCTCCTTTACAAAAACTAACCATGTTCAAAAGAAAAGAAAACACATTCATGACCATGGAATACATCTAACAATGATCATATCCCTAGAATGATCTACTCTAAGAAGCTCCACTATATTCAAAAGTCATTAATCACGACATCCCGTGGCTAGGGATCTTTATGTATCTGCACCATTTACTAGCCACTAAACCCATTTCATAGTCCCACTATCACTTCCATGACCTCTAAATTAAATTGAATCCTGTATAACAGTTCTTGGTACCACTCCTAGTATAACCATAGATTCCTAACTCTTCCTTATTTCTCATGTCAGCATAATATAAGATTTTTAATACAAAACCTCTAGATATACCTAATTTCACCACATGCCTTGTACTCCTTTGGAGTTCATTCTCACATTTTCAGGACAACATTTTGAAGCCTGTATTATGAGAATAATGTTGAAGTCTATATCCATATTGTTCTCATTAATATCTATCTTGAATTCACTATTTATACTCTTCATAGGTATGTATCCATCATCCAGAATAATCACTATTAAAATCACCTCATATAGAAACCTAGATTTAATAAGGTCAATCTATCATGTTACCCCCATCTATCAACATATTGTTGATCACCTCTATACAATAAATCATTACCTCCATATATCAACATCTTGTTGATTTCCTCTATTAAATAAATCATCCAAAAAATGATGAACATCTCCTAGGTAGAATCCACTAAGCCATACTCAAATATTCAGATAATGGGGATTTTATCATCCACCATAGTAGTTGAAAAAACATGATAGGTCGATGAATTTAGTTGTATACCCAATTAATAACATACCCCCTATGAGATATTCATGATCTTGGGGGGAACACTTCACCACTGTCATCTCATGAGAGAAATTATCAAATAATCTTCACTCAAAATCCATTCAATCTAGTCCCTATGGTTTTTCCGCATATACCTATATGTATCAGCAGTGATTTTTGGATCCTTGGGGAATGTATGTTGTCTTCATAAACATCTTCCATAGGGATGTCTTGAGCTAGTCAATGATGGTATGTACCATCTAGATCTATTTCTCTCTTACCTATGATCCATAATCAACCTAAAATATTTGTGTTTCATTCGACATGAACTCTTGAGTCAGGTATGGCATAGGTGGATTAGATTTTTGAGATCCTCTATCGAAACCCTCGATAACATGAACAAAACTCAAACTATGTTTCATATCAATATGTGGTCCAAAAGATTCAATATTAATTAGTTTTCCCACAAATACATAAGTTTGTACCTATGACCATACCTATGGTTCATGATCATCCCAACCCTCTAGGGCCTCATCTTTTGTACGCTCTAGGGACACCATATCACTACCCTTCTGACAATTCACTGGGGAACATCTATGTGAAATACCACTACATAAAAATACAATGATCAAACATACTTAAAATAATATATATATATATATATATATATATATATATAACGTATATGGAATGATGTATCATGACGTGCAATCTCTCCACCCTCACACTCTCCCTATTGCACCCTATCTCTCAAATTTGAGCATCTTTGCCACTTAAAACCCCATATCTGGGTCTTGTGTCAAGTATATACTAGAAAAATGGCCCCTACCAAACCACATCAAAGGTATTCATTAATATCGTCCATCCCCATGACCCTTATCCTTCCAATAATAGGGCCTGGAATCAAAAAAACAATATTTTACAATTGAGTAGAATTCTACTAAAGAGGTTATGTATCAAATCATTTTAGCTTCATTATTAATTCATAAAAAAAATCACCCATATCATTATCCTTTCATATCATTATCCATTTTAGGTCAAAATATCACATGGATATCGAATCACATAACATCACATAATTTTCTCATTAGAACCATATTCCTAGTTAGAATGAGTAGAATTCCACCAAAGTGAGACTTAGTTGGAAAACATAGTTTATCATACAAATTGAATATTTAAACACTAAAAACCACTCCTAGTAAATTCTAGGTTCTCAATGATGATATCATTAAAAAATTATCTTTTTTAAATCATATCACAAATCCAATGACATGTCACATGGAATACTAGTGCAAGGAAAACAATACATATAATAGAAAACCATCATACCCAAGTGGGGTACTAAAATAAAAATTAAAAACCATTTTAAAAAACAATAGTAGAAAATAAATTTACCACCATTGGAAACATGGTTTATACATGTAATTCCCTGAACCCAGTTACCCAGAGTCGGTGCATTATTACATAACATTGGCATGATCACAAAAGATGAAGTCTCGAAAGAACAATTAGTTTAGTATCCTTGGAAACACTGGATACATTCATAAGTCTTTAATAACATGATAAAGTGAAAAAATAAAACAACATAGTCTCCATAGTTCCCACTCATATCCCCACAGACTATCACTGAAGTTCAGTAATAAAATACTTCTTTGCATCCTAGGAAAAATAAAATATAGAAAGGGGTGAGCTCCGATGCTCAGTAAGGATAACAATATAGCAGAAACATTCATAAATAAGCATAAACATTTAATACAATGTATTACTAAAATGAAAGCCTTTTAAACTTGAAATTGAGCATAATATTGGAAAAATAAAATGAAATAATGCAATTTACTTATTAATATAGACATTCTACTAGTTGAATAATCACATGCAATATCAATAACCACTTTCATAATGATGGAATGCATTATTCCAGACTATCATAACCATATAGTCAAGGCCTTGTGCTAAGATTAAAAATAAGATTTTGTCAATGCCTTGTGCCAAGACTCTAGTATGTCTTGTGAGACCTACCGATGCATTGAGTAGCTATAGTGGGCTCCACCTATCACTTACTAAGTCTAATTAATTTCTCATATGAACAATTTTTTACATAACATAAACATTCGTATTAAAACTAGCATTAAAAATTTCAATACTTTATCCATAAACCATGAATGGTATAAAAATAACAAATCCACAGTCAAAAAAATCACAAAACCTTCAAATATATATATGGAAGTTCTATTTCATAATAAATCAACTTCAAATAAGCTTAAAATCTTCCAAAGGATGCTGACATAGATGAAATCAAAACTATTTGAGAGAAATATCTATTTATGTTAAATCATTTAAAAGTAACATAATTATAAAATAAAACAATTACTTTGAAAATATTGTTATAATATTGTAAGGGAGGATTCGACGATTTTATAATGGTGGAAAATAGCTGCACCTGCCGTATAACTTAAAAATACATTCTTACCTTAATTTTGTCGAAAGGGTTAAAAAGGACCATGTTTGGAAAATGACAGAAATATTCCTTTCAAACCATTTTATATAAATTCAAACAAGTATATAAATGACTTCAACCCATAGTCTAGTAAATTGTAAAAAAGTTTTGAAATACATTTTTATGAAATATGGATGTGGATGATAAAGAGGTCCCAGAAGATAATTACATATAAACAACCTTGGATAGTGAAGAGATGTGAAATTAACCCTTACCTTGTACTTTCCTTTGGTCGAGGGTAGGTTAACCTCTTTTAAAATGGTGAAATAAATGTTATTAATTTATATAGGAGTCATATAATTCAATATGATATCATATATTATCTTTTAACATTGCTTTGTTAATAATATCTTAGTATTATCGTTGTTTCAGGTGATAACAGATTTGTTTTCCTTTATATTCATTGTAATGTGAGTCATATTTGTTCTGGATAGGATGTATCTTATTCATATCCAGAATTATATCAAGTCTTTAAATATTATTTTTAATCATCTAATGAAAATTATTCTTAAATGGATACGATGGTGAATTAATCTCATCGCGTTCATGGAGTTGGTAATCCGTACGTACGCATGATCGACAATATCTTTATTTTGTTATTTAAATAATATATAATTGGATGGTATATGATATATAAAAAAACATTAGCATGTTATATTTATTATTTACAACAATTAAACATCATTATTATATCCATCCAAATAATAATGTATTTAATAACAATTACACCACGATGTGGAGATGGTAATCTGTACGTACGCACGTATGGTGAAATGTCAATCAAAAGATGGATAGAATAATGAATTTGGTCTACCAGATATATAATAGCATCATATTATATATAATATACTATAGATATAATTTTATAATGGAAACAACAAAGAGAAAGGAAGTGGAAGAAGAAAGGAACTTGAAAGAGGTGGTGAGGTATTTACCTCTTCTTCTGGTTCATCCTTTTGAATTGATCAAAAGGGCTCTTTAGGTTGGGTTTTTGACTAAAGGAAGGACCCTAAAATGAAGGGATGAAAGTTTATATGGTATTTGGTAGAGTTTTGCCAAGACAAATGGCTTTGAAGGTGTGAATTAGATTGAAGGGGGAGTGGCCTTTTATAAGAAAAGCTAGAAATTTTATTTTATAATAAAATAATTTTCAGTCTCTAATGGCTCCTAAATTTATTATTTAAACGTAAATGTGGGTATGGGTCAAACACCACTCAACCAATAGGTTTTAGATAGGTTTGGGGACTATATTAACTTTAATTTTTTATTTAACTAGTAGTTAAATAGTTTGACATTTACCATGTCTCTTAGTATTTTTATATTATATGGTTAATAAACATATTATATACTTGTAAGAGAACCCCAAGTGTTTCATTAGTGATACATATATCATTATATAAGTCCTTTTTCCGAACCTTATATTTCTAGGAAAATAATATCAATTAATAATATAATATTTGTTTATAAAACTTTTTTTTGTCAAATTCTAACACTATTTGGTATTTGGTTTTTTTTCTAAATTAATAACAGCTTTATTACTTCTATTAAAGTTCATCAAATAAAACCTAACATGTCACATTAACCTATAAATTTATTTTATGGAATCAAAACATTCAAATTATATTTATTTTGACATCTATAATACCTGTTATTTGATTCTTTCATTTAAGAGGAAAATAATGCATCATCATTGTGTCATAAATAAATATGTTTATTTTATGTCTAAAAATTATAAAAAAAATATCATGAGGTATGAAATCTTTTTATCTTTCTAATTACTATTTATAGTCGAATAGATCAATTATATAACCTCATTTAAAACATGTTTTAATAAAAGATATTTGCTTTTGTTATTTTTGTCCCTACATTAAATTGTTTAATATATAATGTCATTATCACTTCCAAGTGGCTCTATGGGTTCCCCAAAACGACCCAAGGATTACCAAGGTCGGAAATGACTCATAAAATAAGGATAGTACAAGTGTTAAAGTAATTTGGTATTATTATAATATTATTTTTTTAACCTTATTTACTAGATTGACCCTTTTAACCAGGGTAAATAAAATATTTACTGAAGTAAATATTCCTAATGTTTAAAAATAAAAGATAACTATTTAAATAATTTGGACCTCCTGATTCCAAATATTGAATCCATTTTTATATATTCAAAACACAGAATTGGCAGAAATTAATTTGAAATTAATTCCTGTTGTCAAAACAAAAAGCATGTTTTTAAAAGATAATAACTATCAAAAGATTGACACTTGCTTATGTATAGTTTAAATGTGAAATTATGTACAATGACTAGCATTGGATTAAATGGTAAAAATATAATGTATTTATACTTCCAAACCATTAAAATTTATAATTTATCACTATAAATTATTTTGATTAAAAAAGTTTTTTTTTAGTTAGAATATAGTATTTTTCACTATTCATCCCAAATATGAAAGTTAAAAGAAAAACAACAAAAATTTATTGAAACTAAATTCATATTCCCCTATTCTGAAGAAGAATTTTATTTTTTAAAATTAAATATTTGAACATTTAAAATATTGTATTTGAAAAAAAAAATTCCATTAAAAGGCTGTAAAATTGCATTTTTGTAAAAAATACTTCTTTTATCTGAAAACAATGATTTTATTCTTAAATTATGTCTAAGAAACTCATAATATTTATCCTAAAATTATGCGGGTTATATAATGTTCAAAATTCAGTTAATACTATTTATAACCACTTCTGAATGGCTAGTTTGGTATTTCATGGTGTGCTAGTACTCTGTGTTGCGTGTAGTGCTAGTTATTGAATTACTTTGAACTAATAACGTACTATAAAATCTTGGGGTGTTAAATTATTCCCTCCTCCAATAAATTTATTCCTTGCAATTTGAAATTGTTTTTTGAAAATAAAAATGTTGAAAATAGAAAATACCTTTGGGAAAACCCACATCAGAAATTAGGTTAATAAAATTTAGTCTTAATAAGAGGGGAAGGGAAATTAAAGGGTCACCACCAAATTATGATCTCGATTAGGAAAAAATTGGTGGAGATTTGACACATATAATAGGAGGAAAAATGTAAATATTTATAGGTAATGACTGAGGTCATCAATCACAAACAAGTGTAAAATTGTGGGCCTTAAATTCATCAATCTATGATGATTTGAAATACCATTGGCTAAACAAAACATAAGGTATTATGATAACATATTTTTGGTTTTAAGACCCCTTCCCTAAAGTTTAAGAATTAATTTACCCATAGAATAAGAGGGGAAAATATATATATATATATATATATATGTATATGTATATACATGACAAGTTGAGTTTCATCCTTCTACTAATTCTTACCACAAACTCATATTTCACTTCAAAAGATTTCAAAAAAATATTCTATTTTTCCTAATCATATATGGTTCAAAATATAATGAATTTATAATTCACCAACCAGACCCTTTAAAAAACAAGATTATACAATCCAAGGACTTCTTGTAGTCCAGTGGTAGGTGATAAATCCCAATCGCAATATTGTTGTGCATTTGATTCTCGCAACTTGTCTGGCGAGACAGATTTTCACATGGTCTGCATGTGGTTTTTTATAAAAATTCAAAAATAACATTAAAAATAATATCCAATTTCATAATTAATCCATTATAACCTTTATACTTATCAAAAATACTTCTATCCAAACTCACAGTCCAAAATTTAAAAGGAAGTTAAACACAATGATGATCCTTTTTTCCATTTAATAACATGGGAACACCTTCATCATGTATTATTTTAAAATATGGTAACACCCTGAATTACCATAAAACCTTATTTATTACATTCATGCTCCCTTATTCCTTATATAATACTGGATATACTTCATCCATCAAAAAATGTTGTGAACTCCAACTACGACAGAATATACAAATCATTAATCAGTTTCCAGGAAGTCAAGAATATCCAATATAATTTATCCAAATCAATCATGTATTATTCCAAAATCACTACCTCAGTATCAGAACCATATTATGGTTTATTTGTCTCTCAACCATATATTTTCCAAAAATTTAACCTACTATTGAGTCACTTTTCTTGGTTCCACACAATCTCAAGTCCTTAATGAAATAGTACTGAAGTACAATCCTCATATACTTCATAATTATTATAACCAGTACATCGTTGATACAAAACTCAAATGAGATAATTCTTTAATAACAACATCAAAACTCTAATAATTCCTCCTCATAAGTGGTAGTATCATAATTTGATTATTATCCAATAGCATCATTTGGGGCATACTATGTGGGTTTGTACATTGGTTCTTGTAGTGTCCCAACTCCTTGCAGATGAAGAATTGTACATTTGAAAACGTTTTTTTACCCTTGCAGTCACGTATTGGTGTCCCTTTTCAACACACATAAACTCCAATTCCCTTCTGGAAAGTTCTATGGTGCTTCATCCCACAGTTATCATAAATGGGAAAATTATTCTTTTCCCTCTTCCCTTTATCCATCTTTCTCTCTTCCATCCTTTTCTTCTCTTGCTTCCCTTTAGCTATAGGACTCAGAGAATTCTTTACTTCTCTTAATAACACATGATACTATTTCTTCATATGTTGAGAATACATGGGAGACTATTTCTCTTCTAAATGTAGTCTTAATACAATGAAATATATTATCCTTATTACTCTTTAGATCATACATATTGATGGAGTTTACATTCCTTCTACTGGGCGCCATTTCTATACAACGACATACACTAGATTAGTTTATTAATAGCAATACAAAAATACATACTTTTAAAAAACATAACATAAATTGAAAAGTTTGTGGATATAATCCATAACAATAAAAATGTTTTCTTTGAGTAAGTATATACTCATAAACCCTTCATAATGGTTTGTAAAGAAAATGAAATTATCCTAAGCACATCCCCCAAGAGTGTTGTAACCAAGAGTGTAGCAAGGCCCGTTGTTGTGCACCTGTTCCAGTTTGATTCTAGATCAAAGCTATGGTTTTGGGTTTTAATCCTAGGTATATCTGTGCCAGAGCTGCCTCAACCTTCTCGTATCCTGACAAGGATGTAGTGCTTGGAAAACTCATAAAATCTCTATAATACCAAAATTATAGGAAGTTTATCTATACTAATCCTCAATGTCTATCTTAGGGCTATGTGCTCTAATCAGAGTTTATCTAAATCGAGATTCAAGTTTTGTACTAAACTTACTCTGATACCAACTATAACGCCCCAACACCAGTTACCTAGAGTCGGTGTATTATTACATAACATTGGCATGATCACAAAAAATCAAGTCTCGAAATACCGATTAGTTTAATAGCCTTGGAAACACTAGATACATCCCTAAGTCTTTCATTACATGATAAAGTGAAAACCTAGAACAACATAGTCTCCATAGTTCACACTCATATCCCCTCAGACTATCCCTTCAGGTCAGTCATAAAATAATTCTTAGCATCCTAGGAAAAATAAAACATAGAAAGGGGTGAGCTCAGATATTCATTAAGGATAACAATATAGAGGAAACATTCATAAATAATCATAAACATTTAAGGCGGTGTATAACTAAAACAAAAGAAATTTAATCTTTTACTTCAGCATAATATGGGGAAATTAAAATGAAATAATTCCATTTACTTATTCACATGGACATTATAGTCATCGAATAATCACATGAAATATCAATAACCACTTTTATAATGATGGAATGCATCATGCCAGACTATCAAAACCACATAGTCAAGGCCTTGTTCCAAGACTAAAAATAAGATTTTTTCAATTCCTTGTGCCAAGACACTATATTGTCTAATGAGACCTACTGATGCATCGAGGAGCTATAGTGGGCTGCACCTGTCACTTACTATGTCCAATGCATTCCTCATATGAAAAAGTTTAAACATAACATAATCATTCGTATTAAAACTAGCATTCAAAATGTCAATAATTTATCCATAAACCACTAATGGTATAAAAATAACACATCCACAGTCAAACATATCACAAAACCTTCAAATCTATATGGAAGTTATGTATCGTAATAAATCAACTTCAAATAAGCTTAAAATATTTCAAAGGATGATAACATAGAAGAAACCAAAATTATTTGTGAGAAATATCACTTTTTTTAAATAATTATAAATTTGACATAATTATAAAATAAAAAAAATTCTTTGAAAATGTTCTTATAAGCTTTTAAGGGAAGCTTCGACGATTTTATGATGGTGGAAAATAGTCGCACCCACCGTATAAGTCGAAAAAGACATTCTTAATTTAATTTTGTCCAAAAGGTTAAAAAAGACCTTGTTTGGAAAGAAATGGAAATATTCCTTTCAAAATATTTTATAAAAAGAAAAACAAGGGTATAAATTACTTTAACACACAGTCTAGTAAATAGTAAAAATGTTTTGAAATACATTTTTAAGAATCATGGATGTGGATAATAAAGAGGTCTCATTAGATAATTATGTATAAACAACCTCAGATAATGAAGAGATTGTGAAATTAACCCTTACCTTGTACTTTTCCTTGGTCGAGGGTAGGTTAACCTCCTGTATAATTGTAAAATAATTTTTATTAAATTATAAAAGAATCATATAAATTAATATGCTATAATATATGATCATTTAACATTTCTTTCTTAATAATATCATAATATTATCGTTGTTTTAGGTGTTAAAAGATTTGTTTTCCTTTATATTATTTGTTATGTGAGTCATATTTATTATGTATGGGATTTATGTGATTCATATACATAATGATATCAAGTATTTAAAATTTATTTTTAATCATCTAATTGTAATCAGTCCAAAATGGATACAACGGTGAATGAATCTCATTGTGTTCGTGGAACCGGTAATCCCTACGTAGCTCGAGTGACAATATCATTCTTTTGTTATTAAAATAATATATAATTGGATGTTATATAATATATAAAAAGTCATTATCATGTTATATTTATTATTTACATCAATTACACATCATTATTATACCCATCCAAATAAAACTGTATTGAATAACAATTACACAACGACGTGGAGGCGGTAAGTTGTACGTACACACGTATGGTGACATGTCATTAAAAGGATGGATAGAATAATTAATTTTTTTGTACCATATATATAATAACATCAATTTATATATAATTTAATGGAGTTATTATTTTATAATGGATACTACAAAGAGAAAGGAAGTGGAAGAAGAAGGGAACTTGAAAGAGGTGGTGAGATATTTACATCTTCTTCATGTTCTTACATTGGATTTGATCAAAAGGGATCCATAGGTCGGATTTTAGACTAAAGAAAGTCCTCTTGGATGAAGGGAGGATAGTTGAGAGTGTATTTGGGTAGAGGTTTTCTGAGCCAAATGGCTTTGAAGGTGTGAGTTAGAGTGAAGGGGGAGTTCCCTTTTATAAGAGGGGTGAGGGCCACCTTAGGAAAAGCTAGAAATATTATTTTATAATAAAATTAATTTCGGTTTCTAATGGCTCTAAAATGGATTATTTAAAGGCTAAGGTGGGTATGGGTCGAACACCACTCATTCAATTTGTTTTAGATGGGTTTGGGTCACTATATTAACTTTATCTTTTAGATTTAACTCATAGTTAAATAGTTTGACATTTTCCATGTCTCTTTGTATTTTTAAATTATAGGGTAAATAAACTTATTATATACTTCCAAACGAACCCCAAGTGGTTAATTAATGATACACCTATCATTATATAAGTCTTTTGGCCAAACCATATAATTGTAAGAATAGAATATCAATTAATAATATAATATTTGTTTTAAAAACTCTTTTATGTCAATTTTAACACAATTTGGTTTTTGGTTTTTTTTCTAAATTCCTAACAGCATTATTAATTCGAAAAAAAATTCATCTAATCAATCCTAACATGTCACATTATCCAATAAAATTATTGTATGGAATCAAAAATTTCAAATTATATTTATTTTAAAATCTATATTACCATTTATTTGATTCATTCATTGATGGGGAAAATATTACATCATCATTGTGTCATAAATAAATATATTTATTTTATGTTTAAAAATTATAAATAAAATATCCAGAGGTAGTAAATATTTTTATATTTTTAATTACTATTTATAGTTTAATAGATCAATTATATAACCTCAAATATAAAAATTCTGTACTAAAAGATATTTGCTTTTTTTATTTTTGTCTGTAATTTGAATTATTTAATATATAATGTCATTATCACTTCCATGTGGCTCCATGGGGTCCCAAAATCGACCCAAGGATTCACATGGTCGGACATGACTCATTCAATAAGGTTAGAACAACTATTAAGGTAAGTTTTTATTATCATAATATTATTTCGTTATCCTTATTTATTGGATTTACCCTTTTAACCACGGTAAATAAAATATGTACTGAAGTAAATATTCCTAATGTCTAAAAACAAAAGATAACTATTTATAGAATTTTGTCCTCTCAATTCCAAATATGGACTCCATTTTTCTAAATTCAAAACACAGAAGTGGCAGAAATTAATTAAAATTTATTTCCCGTTGTCAAAACAAAAAGTGCGTTTTTAAAAAATAATAACTATCAAAAGATTGACACTTTCTTATGTCTAGTTTAAATGTGAAATTATGTATAATGACTAGCATCAAATTAAATGGTAAAAATATAATCTATTTATACTTCCAAACCATTAAAATTTATAATTTATCACTATAAATTATTTTTATTAAAAAAGTTGTTTTCTGTTAAAATATAGTATATTTAATTATTCACCCAAATATGAAAGTTATCAGAAAAAACACAAAAAATTTATTGAAAATAAATTCATATGTCCTGATTCAAAAGAAGAAGTTTATTTGGTCAAATTTAATATATAAAAGTTTCAAATATTTCATTTAAAAAATGTTCTCCCTTAAATGGTGGTAAAATAGAATTTTTTCAAAAATACTTCTTTGATCTGAATAAAATGAATTTGTTCTTAAATTATGTCTAAGAAACTCATAATATTGATTTTAAAATAATTAGGATTATATAATTTTCAATATTAATTTAGTATTATTCATAACTGCTTTTGAACGGCTATTTTGGTAAGTCATGGTGCGCTAGAACACAGTGTTGAATGTAGTGCAAGTTATTGAATTAATTTAAAGGAATAACGTACTATGAAATCTTGGGGTGTTACAATCCCCCATGCATGTGGATGCAATAATATAAACATGGGAACTAGTCTAACACCCAAATATATTCTAGTCTCCAATATAACATAGATAAAATTGTAATTCCAACTAAAAAGTACAATAAATAATTTTATATTATTATTATCCATCCAAAAATTACAACCTAATACGATAGAAAAAATGTCCCCTAATACCATTGGAATATCCCCAACTAGGATTACACTTTAAATGCTTCTATAGGATGGTTTACCACTATCCCTTAGGCTAAAAGAACTTATCTTCTCCTAAATAGACATTACATAATTTTTTTCTAAATACTTAACACATTTAATAATCATAAACTAAAAGACCATATTAGTTTAGTGACTTTTTAAATACGGAAACATCAAAAACAGTACATAAGTGAGCTAAAATATATTCTAATAGGTTCTACAAGACTATATCCCTTCATAAAAATATCATACATAATACATATCTTTATAACATGGGGAATGGATACAAAAGAAAAGGGTGAGATTAGATACTCGGTAATGGTAATATATGTATATATTTAAATATAATCACTAGCTTATGGGTATGAGAACATGATCATAACAATATTATATTATACTCATCATATCAATGATCATAATCATGAGTCATGGTATAAATATTAGATGTTCATAAGACTCGAATCTAAAGGAAATCAATAAAAAATCTATTAAAGGAAAAATGGAAATAAAACATTGAATATTTAGTAGATACATAAGTTTGATAAATGATTTCTATCGTATTCAAGGATCAATATAAATACCATCTAAGTGGAATGGGTTCACTCTTGAAATCATCATGGAGGACAAGGTTCACTCACATAACCATCTCAGCATTCAATGGTCACTTCAAAGGCCATCTTATCGCAAAGGTCCTCTACTGAATAGACTGCATCCACCATTCCATCCTTGTATATCTCATGAGATATATATATTTACCTAATTCATTTTAGGTGGATATAGGTCACACCCATATCAAAATTAAATCATACATATGTGTTCCATGAGATCATAAAAACTGCTATTAGAACCCATGAAACTAAATGGGTATCATAAACATGTCATTATATCATAACCTGTGAAAACTATATAGGTTTCATAATCATTCCATAAAAGTATAACATATGAAAACAAGTGGATCTTTCAAGAATGTAACTCCTAAAATGAAATGTGTATCATTGAAATTTTTCCATTAGAAAATAATCCATTCAGAAAAAATATAATTGATTCACATAGATCATTTTCACATAAAGGAATTATTTAAACAATCAGATTTCACCTTGATGAAATACAATTTTCAATAATCTTATGAAAACATTTCTTGAAGAAAATAAATTTTATAATTTAAAAAATTACGTTAAAAACATACAATAATTTTGAAAATCTTTATCCTTGAAAATTTATTATAATAAATATATGGAAACCTTTATAAATATAAAATATTTTTAATATAATTTTCCTTGAAAATTAACTTAAATTATAAAATTGTGAAAAATATTTTTGAATTATTTTATTAACAAGGTTTTTGAATAAAATAGATTTTCAAGCCAACAAATAAATAAGATAATATTTTTGAAAAAATAGTGGTTTAATTATATTAATAAAAAATAGAGGAATAATGGTAAAATACATAATTATATCATGACCCACCATTGGAGAAGAAAATAATGAGAATTCTTTTCAATAGATCATAATGTCCCATTAATGAAAGTGTTTTGTAACATTAAATCAAAATCCCCATCAGATAATGAAAATACATGAACCATAAAATATAATTTAAAGAATTATATTCATTATATAACTTGTCAAATGTCATTATCTACACATCATAAAAGATTATTGTTTTAAAACAAAACATTTGTCTGAAAAAATTCTTACTGAGACAAATCTACATTTCCAATTTGATAATTATTGAAATGTAAAACCCCACGAAATAGTGAAAATAAGGGTTTAATGTAAATAATCATTAATTTAGTGATATGGATCATATAGTAAAATCATATTCACTATATAAACCACAAAAATAGATTATTTTTAAAGAAGGAATTTGTCTCATAAAAATGAATATGAGATTAGAACTCAGCTGACATTATGTCTTGAATCTCGTCATACGAATGAAAACCTTGTGTATAAAAAATATAATATTATTTCAAATATATTAAATTACAATATTAATTTATATCATTCCATATATTATTTTTTATGACTTTATATTACATATTTATATACAGTTCTTGGTTCAAGTTACATTTCGTGTAATAACGACTTTGTTTTTCATACATGTTTTCACTTGTCATTCTTAGTCATCATATTTAGATCATGATTTATTTATTTAAGGAATGTACTAAATGATATATATAACATATATATTCATAATATATATTTATAATAATGTATATTATATATATACATATATGAAATTAAATACAACATTCAGGGAGATATCAGGTCATACATATGCATGAACTTTGTTTCCATTTTATTATCATATTTTTTAAGAAAGATTTATAAATTATATATATTTAAATATATAATAATTAAAATATAATTATTCTTTTATATATAACACAATGTTTTATTTATCACCTATTTAATAAATTTTATGTGGCATGTTATTGAATTACATCACATTAAGGAGGTGGCAGTCCACATATCCCCAAACAAAGTTATCATATTCCCCCAAAATAGAACCTATAACAGAACATGGTATAATGAAATTTCAAATGAATATAAACATCCTAAATATAATATATATCATTCAAAATATAGTATTTCTATCATTATTCTAAACCTTGAAATATGGAATTGGATGAATGAAAGACATCAGTTTGTGATGTTGTAGTCCACTTTACATAAAAAAATGATTACATATACCATTTTGTTGATAAGTGTGTGATTTTGAGAAAAATTATTAACATAAAAAACATAATTATATTGATTGTACATACCTTATTATATAAAATGTATATAATAATAGTTTAGTGGGTGGAGAAAGAAATAAAACGAAAGAGCTAGCTGAAGGATATAACCTCTTCTTTGTGTAACTCCTATTAGTTTTCACCAATGGCCATCCTTGGGTAGAATTATTCCAAAATGGAGGAATATATAATTAAGGGATGCATGTTGGAAGTATATTTTTAAAGTTTTGGAAGATAATTTTTTTAGATAAATGAATAATTTATGGGGAGCAAGAGACCTTTTTGTAGTGGAAGTGGAGTGACATTCTTCAAAATATAAAAATAGAAACACTAATAATAGTTCATAATTTGATAAAGATCCTCAAATAATGGTTTATTTTCAATAAAAGGGATTATATGGTTGTTATTTGGCCATAAAATGGATTTTAGATGTGTTTCTAGGTTGTTTTTCACGTCATTTTAATGTTTACTACTATGTAATCATATTCTTACCATAATCACTGTAATTTTTTAATTAATTTCACTAATTATTTATATAAAAGTCTTATTTTCCCTTATTAGATATTAAAATTTTTTATTATTAAATATTTTTATCAAATTTATCTAAATTCCAAAAACATAATGTATAGAAATTATTTCAAAATTAATCTCACTGATGGGACAATACCATTAGTTTTTATATTTAAAATTTCAATTGTTTGAAATGATTTAATATCCCATATCAATGGAAATTTAATATATTGACCTAGATTGGGTTTATAAATGTATAATTTATATAAATAATAATTATATTCAATTTAAAATATAATTTAACTATATAAATAAAATAGATTAAATAAAAAATTCAATTAAAATTCAGCATTTTATTACCAGTCATAAAATATTAAACATCTTTGAAATATACTAAATATTTACCAAATGTTAATTTTATTATTCTGAATTATAAAAATCAATATAATTTTAAAAAATAAAATAAATTAAAAGAATAAAAATTTAAAATTAATATAGGTTCATCATTTAATGGAGGTAAAATTACCTTGTAGATAGAATATATATCTTTATTCAAAAAATTGGATTAATTATTATCTCTTATCAAAGAAAAAATAATATGAACATTAATTTTTTTACCGAATAAAATATATATATATATATAATTTATTATATGTGTTTTAATTAATTGTCTGAGGTGAAATGTGTTTAATTTCATAAATATGTTTTCCTATTAAAATATTTCCTATATTTTCCAATGATTTTTATTTGGATTTCTAGTAAATCGGTCAAAAAATAAATATTTTGATATACATTTTTAAACCATATTTTTTAAACTAATTTAATATTATTCATAACCACTCTTACAATAGATATTTTACAACTATAATATTATTCTAATAATATTATTAATAGAACATTTCATTTTGGTAATACTAGGTCTTGTGAGTCAAGTGGGTTATTAAATGATCTATACATTGCATGTAACACAATCCAAACATAGTTTTTCAGATTCTTATATATAATAAATGTGTTATTTGTAATAAAAGATCGAATTTTTTTGAATGAAATTCAAACAATGCATAGTTATTTCATATAACACCATCTTTACTTAGTGTTATCTAAAATGAAAAATATCAAAATGATTAAAGTAATCAAAAAAATTATTTCACAGAATCATAGGGTGTTATATTCTACCCCATAAAATTATTGAGACACAGAAAATTCATCCAATCGATCAAATATTTATTACTTTAATTGTAATTTCATATAAACCAACATCATAAAAATGAATACTGAAATTTCCTTTTATAAAATGAATGTGAAAAATGTATTGGTTACCTATAGTAACTCATAATTTAGATTACATAAAGGATAAAATAGGTGGAATGTGAAAACATGGGCATTGAATTGAAATCTAACTATCAAGTTTTGATTGAGAGTTATAGAAAAACATTTCAGTAGAATGTTAATAATCACCATTCCAAAACCTAAAGAGGCTTGAAAACATTCTTTGACATCATAAAAAATGATTATAACAATGCATAATTTTATTTCAAGACCCTTTTCATAATGCTTATAAATATTCAAAGGAGTTATACAAACTTTATTTAAATACAATCTCAAAAAAATTGTGTCTTGAATAATTTCCAAATCATATCATAATCCAAATAACGAAGGTTGGTTTTTTATGCCTGAGACTCAAACTGACCATAATATCCATATAAAGAATGATAATTCATTCCATATGTCCTTAGTTACCATCACATAAAAAACAATAAGCTAGGTTATCCAATGTGCATAAATCCTTATATGAATAGATAATACATCAATATCTTAAACTTCAACAGATGTTTGACATAAATGATTCCATAATTGATTAAACTTGCATGACTTATGAAACATTAAAATAATGAATGTTATAAATAATTTCACCTAATTTAATAGATATTTGTTCCCCCACAAATAAAGAATATATCTCTTGGTGGCCACATTCAATTCATGTGAATACCTTTGTCGTATATTCTATTGAAACTTGTTAATAACAAGAATTACGATATAATATTTTAGAAAACATGCATGATTTATTATTATAATTATTATTATATATTCCATAAATCAAAAAAGTTGTAAACTTCATCTATGATAGCATAGACAACTTTTTGTCCAATCCTTAATCAATTCCAAGGTATACAGTACTGTCCAATTTACGTTATCAAAAAATCATTATCCAAATGTTAGGAACATAATAACGGTTTTTCCATTGTAATTATTTTTCATGAATATCAAATATCCATTAAATATCTTTTATTTTACACCTTAAACACTGAACATATTATTGTAAATCATCTGTGAAAATCAAAAACTGAAAAATCATTATATATTTAAAAATTCATAATTAGTGAAACCACATAGATAAATACTATGAATAATACACTTCATTGTCAAGACATTAATAATTATATCACATGATATTATTTAATAGATCCGTCCATTAAATTTTAACATGTATTATCATCATCGGTACAAATATAACCATTACTCATACAACCATGATGATTTATGTCATGTTATTTCCACTTTGGACATCTATTTTCATAGTTGTAATACATTCCACATTTAAGACATTGATATATTTGTTGAATAATATGGAGGTCATTAATCTCATCCATTACAATTACAAGACACTTTATTTTCCCTTTAAAATTGATTTCTTTTTTTCTTATTTATTTTAGTCAAAAACCTTGAGTTCTTCTAAGACAATCAATTGGGTGGTTATACCCACATTTTCGACATGTATGTTATTGAATATGCTTTCCCTTATGGTATCCATTACCTGAATACTCTGTTAACTCTTTACTTATCTTATTTGGTGAGTCTAGAAGTTTATTAAGTTACCCAATGTTTTTCATTATCCCTAAATGATGACTAGTCATTATCACGTATTCTTTTATTCGAGTCATCATACCATTTCACTATTCTTGAGAAAATTATTCATCACATTCAATATTAACTGAGTCCCATATGGTTCCATACATTTACTAAAACTATATACCACAGTGTGGGGAACACATATTATAGTGAAAAACCATATAACCATGATATGTACAATATAATAAGTCTATAGTATTACATCACCATTAATCTATAACTCTTTTTTATTATACGTATAGACATTCCTCAACATATTTTAAAACAAATCCCTAGGGATATTACTATTTTTTTCATATTTTTCAAATTTTAACTAACATTTTGTTATAATATAAACAATAGTGACCCTCAATTATCAAAAATAAATATTACATCACTTTGTAGGAATACTTAATACATTACACAAACATAATAAAATTAATATATAAGTTTAGTGCCTTTGAAAACATGGAAACATAATAACTACTTCAAAAGTGATCTATAATTTCACTTATTAGGGTTTTCATGACTAGAATCCTTATTATACATACCATAAAAAATAAATATAGTCATAACATGGGTAAATGATACCTATGAAAATGGTGAGATCATATACATAGTATGAGAAAACAAGTGACATATGTAAGAAAAATGATGATTATAAGGATATGATAACATTATAATAACGTTATAAGATCATACCATACATATAAAAGATAAAAATCAATATCCATGGTATAAATATTTTATGTTAAAAATAAATTCATCATAATGTTATCATTAAAACAATCCGTTGATGTGAAACATGGTCATACTACAAAAAAATATTAATTGATTTCCATATTAGAAAAGTCCTAATTCAATGTCCATATTAGTGGAATGTGTTCATTACCTAAACCAAATTGGTAGTCATGGGTCAATTCAATGTCCATTATAGTAATAACAGTTCGTTAATAAGAATATATTAATATAAAAATTCCTTTTCTGAATAGAGTTCACTCCCCATTGTAGTAATATCTATCTAATGTGATATGAATCTTTAACCAATTTATTTAAGGGTGATATTGGCCTCACAAAACATTTAATTAAAACATATATATGTGTTCTTTAAATTAATAAACAATCATATCATGACCTATGAAATGAAATGGGTATCATAAGAATGTAATCATATCATAACTTGTGGAAAATAAATAGGTTTCATAATCATTTCTTCACGGAATATGTTACAAAAAAATGCGGGTTTCATAAGAATATATCCCATGAAATAAAAATATGTTTAATTTAAATTATAACATAAAAAAATATAAATATAAATATAAACCATATGAATGGTACCTTGGGATTGTATCCTCGGAAGGGAATGCGTAACAGAAATGTATGTCATCATATATGGAATGTAATTATGAAAAATATTTTGAAAATATATAATGTTTAAAATATCCTTTTTTTCATTGAAAATGATTTCTAAAACATATAAAATTATTGAAAATTATTTTTTATGAAAAGACTATTGAAAACATATAAGAATCAATGATTACAATAAAAAAATTAAAATCCTTTTTCATCTAAAATTATATAAAATTTAATTTTTGGGAAAAAAATTTGAAAACAATTTTTAAATCACAATTTTTGAATCAAACATATTTACAATCGAAGAGAGAAATATAAATTGATTTAAAAAAATATTTTTAAATATCTTAAGTTTAAAAAATGGAATAATTTTCCATTACATAAAAATATAATTAACAAAAATATGAGAATAATTTATTTAAAATTCATGATATATTAATTATTAAATATCAACAATTTTAGTATATTCATAACTAATACTGGTAAATGATGATATTTTTGCAATAAAATCCAAACAATTTTTTGACATTGATTAATAATTGATGTGGAAGAATGGAATTAAATTAAAATATAAATATATATTAATTTAGTTGATTAATGATAATACATTTGAATTTGAAGTATATAAACATCATAAAATAATATTAGTGGATAATAAAACTTCAGTCTCCATAAAGAAAAATTAAGATAAAACTACATTAAAGATTTCTTAACTCTTGAAATGTAAGCCCCCATAAAATAAATATCATTAATTGGGTATGTAAATATCCATAAAATTTAAAAACATATTATATTAACATAACTATAATTATATACCCCACATAAAATAAATGACTGTTCAATAGGGCTTATGTCTCTTAGAAATAAAAGTGATACGACAAATCCCCTTACCTTAGGTCTGGACAGTCTGTGTACTCATAAAAAAAATATGTGGTAAAAATAAGTTTATTATAAATATTTTAAAGAACCGTATGAAGTTATATCAATTGAAATATTATTTTATTATGTCTTTTTATTACCTTTTTACTAACAATTTCATATTAAATGTTTATTTTTGTTTATAATTGTGTTGTTTTTTGTACATGAATTAAAATGTTCTTCACATTATACTTACATATATCATGATTATAATATTTACATAGTGTATGAAAATATATAATTTTCATACAAAGTCATAAAATAAAAAATTTAGAATAATCAATAAAATACATAAATAATAAATGAAATACACTGTTCTTGGGGAAGGTAGGTCGTACGTACTCATGGATGTTGTTTCCATTTTCTAGTTATATAATTAATGAGAGAAAATTAAATGATATATATATATAATCAATGTATTATAATTATTATATCATGTATAACATATATGTTTCTTAAACCCATCCTCAATATATTCTATGTAAATATTGAACGAATCACGTCGCATTGGGGAGGTAGTAGTCCACACGTCCACAATTAAAGTGGTTGTATTCTTAAAAAATGGAATTTATGAAGGTATGTGTTATATGAAAATTAAATATAATAAATAAATAAGAAATATAATTTATATCATATTAAATAAATAATTTCAATCCTTATTTCAAACATTGAATAGAGGTAATCGAAGAACGAACGACATTAGTTCGCGAGGTGGTAGTATGTCATACATAAAAATAATGATTACATATCCCATTTGATGGATGAATTTGTTACTATAGGTCAAGAACATAACCAAAAAATAAGTTAGTATATTTTGGAAACTTATTATATTATATAATATTGATATATTGAAAATTTGTTGTGTTGAGAATGAAATAAAACAAATGTGCCTATGGAATGATGATACCTCTTCTTTGGGTAACTTCATTGGTTTTCACTAAAAGGATAACATTCATAGAATTATTCCCAAATAAAGGAATATAGAATGATGGTATGGAGTTAGAGAGGATATTGTTTCTATTTTTTGTTGATCCCAAGGGGTTTTTTAATGTGATGAATTGAGTGGGTGGGGGGGTGGGGGTTACTGCAATTTTTATAGAGTAAGAGGAGTCTAATTAATAAAATATAAATAGGTAGTCAATATTTATATGAATACCTTAAATTATATTCCTAAAATAATATTTAATTTTTAAAAAAAGAGACTATATAGTTTTAAGGTGTCCATAAAATGACTTTTGTATTTTTTCTAAGATATTTGTGTACATATGCTATATTTTAAACACTAAGTAAATTTTTTTTTACATTAATCAATCTTATTTATTTTAATTACATTCACTATTTATTTTCAAAAAATATATGTTTTACTTTTTTTAAATTATAAAATATGTTTATTCAATATATAAAATAAATTTTTCAAAATTATAAACACATGACATGTTAATATTTATTCAAAATTCATCTAGAATACGAGACGAGAAAGTGAGTTTTTAGAGTGAAAAAGTTCATAAGATTGATATATTTTTATATCAAATTTTGATGTGAAATTTGTTCTAATGAAATAAATTTTTTTAATTGTTATATAATTTATCTAAATAAACATTAAAAAGAATTTATAATTTAAATTAACTATATCTATAAATTAGAATAAGATGATGCTTTCAATTAAAATTCTGTGTTTTATTACTAATCATTACAAAATAAAACTTCTCAGAAATATACTCCATATTTACCCAATTTTAATTTTGATATTACACTATCAAAAAGATAATTTTAATTTTTTAGTTTAATTTTAATTTTTGTTTGAAAAATATATTAATAAGTGGTTCTCTATTAATAGGTGTTAAAATTAACTTTTATAAAAAATATATATGTTTATGAAATTAATGGATTATTCTTATCTCTTGTCCAGATAAATGTTACATTAAAGTTAAATATGTAAATAAATATAATATATAAATATATACTATTAAAATATATTATCAATTACTTTTAAATGAATTTATTTAGTTAAAATTTGTATTATTTCTTAAATATAGTTTTTGAGAAAAATATTTACAAAATTTTCAAAAGGGATTTACTTTAATTTTATTAAATTGGGAACCAAATTTATTTTTTTATATACATTTTGAAACTGTATTGTCATAATTTAATTAATTTTATTCATAAACACACTTAAAAAGGATTACTGACAACTATAACATTATTTTAATAATAATATTTATAGTACAATGTAGATTGGTAAAACTAAGACTCGTGTGTAATGAATGTAATCAAAGGAACTAAACATTCTATGTAACACAATAAAACTTCAATAGTATAATTCAATAAATGTGGACTGAATTGGGATTATGATAATAGATGTCTTTAGTAGAAATATCATGAAGAGAATCATCAAGGATGTAGGAGTAATGGTTATATTGATGATGGTGATAATACTATTGGTGAAACATTAATAAGTAAAAGGGTATTAATTAATAACATTATATTTAATTATCAATGGATTTAGGATGAATTGGAATAATCGAATCATTTATGTATTTAGTTTCTGGAATAATGAATTTCGATACAACTATGTATTGTTCAGTTTATGTTTTTCACTAAGGATTTATAAAAATATGGTGAATGGTTCTGATCAGATATAAAACTGATTTAATGGGTATATGATATTGATTGGAAACATGTGATTAGGGAACAAATGACCTTTATTATGTTGCCAACATTATGATAATTTTGTTTGGATAAAGTGATTTGGATGCTACTAACTACCCTAGAACTAATAAATAATTAGTTGAAAGGTAGTTTATTCTATCATGGATGGAGTTTACAACTTTTTTTATTTATGAAATATATACAACAGTCATAGGAATAATAAATCATTCATTATTTCAAAAACGTTTTAATGATCATTTACGTTATTATCATTTTTTTAATAGAATACATGACTGAGGTATTAACATGACTCATATGTGACTAAAAATACATACCTTATGAAATATAGGGGTGAATGCTAATCTTAATTAGTTAATTTACTAATAACATTTAGAATTTTCATCTTTTCGAAGGGTTATATGTTTTACCATTTTTTTAATGGTTTATGTTAAACATGAGTTGATGTTTAATAGATTATTGTATATTCTCTCCATATTCGGGTTTATAAAATATGATAACTTCTTCTAACTTTTTTGGTGATGATAAATAAATGGAGATGGAAGGGATTATCATTATATATATATATATATATTATGATTTGTTAGAGCTTTAGGTATAACAATTTTCCATCATAATTTTACAGAAAATGATTATGTGAAAATTGGCCAAGACACAACCAATGGATGATATTATACTGAAATAAAGTAAGTATAAATATTTTCAAAATTAATAAACATTATGAACAGATTCTTTAAATAATATTTTTTCCCATTATCATCATTATTTATGATATCAATGAACTTTTTCAAAATTCTCCGGGTTATTGGTTTGTGTCCATTAACTATCTCATAAACATGTTATCTATAAATATCCATTAGAACATGATCGATATATTTATCATCAATGTCCATGCTTTCAATTTCTACATATGTTAACCTATGAGGAAACCAAATTATGAGTAATTATGGGTATTATGTTTCTATGTTTATTTTTTTGAATGGATGTTTTAGTACTCATTTGTTTTATATGGGTTTATATAAAATATTCTTTCAACTATAAAAAAAATATGATGAATAAGATGAATTTGGAGCAGGAAACTAATTTTAACAGAGGTAGAATGTAACACCATGATATATATATATATTTTTTATTAATTTAACTTTTTTGATATTTTTCATTTCTCGAAACATTGAGTTAAGATGGTATTATATTAAATCAATAGATTTTGTTTGAATTTCATGAAACACCAAGTTAATATCACACTGTATATAACACATTTATAATTATTTTGGTTCACACAACACTATTATAAAACACCTCTAGGATGTCAATATTATGAGTCCAACATTAATCTATGATACCTTAGGCTTATCATTACTGATAGCCCTAGAAATATACTTCAAAATATCACAGGTATGTCACTAAATATTTTACTTTCCATTTTCCAAAGGATAACTAATATTGTACTATAGTACCAAATATAGTGACCTTGTATTCTTATACATTTATATTACATCAATTTTTAGGAATAAATAATATATTACACAAATAGATTCCAAAATATGAAATTTTTTTAGTGCCTTTGTAGTCATGGAAACATTATCACTAGAACACAAGTGACATACACTATCTCCTACAAGGATATCTATGTCTATTTTCTTTATTAGAAACATCATACTTAATACATATATTCATTACCTGGGAAATGAAACCATTGGAACGAGTCATCTCAAATGAGTAGTAAGGGTCAGCGAGTGATATATGTATGAAAAATCATGATCATAATATCCTAAGAACATTATCATAACGTTAGAAGATCATACCATGATTATAAAATATCATAATTGAGACTCAGGGAAAAAATATTGGAAGGTCATAATACATGAATAATTAGGTAATAAAGATAATAATTCCTGAATTAATAACACTGGAAAAAACATGGACTTTTTTCATAATAAAACATATAAAATAATTTCCATATTAGTCAAGGATTAATGGAAAATACATATTAGAGGAATGTGTTCACTTATTTGACCATTATAGTTGTCCAAATTCACTTCCAAGAGGATATTTGAAAAAAAAAATCCATTACTAAATTGAGTTCACTACATATTCCAACCATATCTATCAAATGATGCATCAATCATTATCTAATGGATCAGATGGAGATATAGTTCCCACCACTTGTTGAAATAGTGGGTGATTTAGACCCAACTATGAAGTACTTTTGATTGTGATATCATGTATAAAGTTAGCTATAAAAAATGTCACATTACCATTATACTGTAGACTTTTCTTCATCCACTATTATAATGGTAATGATCAAATATTAATTTCCATATCGAGAGGTTGTATCAGATCCCAGGCCGTAATGAAATCCTAAAAATACTTGGATATTAATCTTAAATATATTTTCTATAGTTTAGATACATATTATTGACTGGAAAAAGTAGATGTTAGACCATCAATTCTTGTAGGATCATATGCATTAAGACTTCTTCTCATGAATTTCACACTTGGTGGTCTCTAGTAATGAGATCATGAGGACAGACCCACCAATCGGAACACGGCATGTTTTGGGTTTCATTGGTTGATCCTATCAACAGACATGTCTGTAGGTCTCCTGACTTGATACCATTACCAATGCGTACTATTTGATTACGTACTTTGATGAAAGATGAAACCAATGGAAATAATGACATGGTAAGGTAGTTAGTGTTGGGGGCATCATTGGTGGTATGTCATTGGATGAATAGTCAAGAAAGTACTTTTTGCTTCCATGTTTAGGAAGATGTATATCTCAGGCATGGTTGATCCGGATGGTGCTGCTTTCACAAGTCTTTCGCCAATGTAGTAGAAAGGAAAATCCATTTTTATATATCAACAAATAAAAATGAAAGAAAAGTATAATGAAACAAGAGTGTGTCCCGCTTTATGATATATTTAATGAAAAAGAGATTATAGTTCCCAGTCAGTGTTCGTAGGATGGTAGTTTTTATTATCATTATCCTTATCACTTTAGGGGAAATGATGGGTTGCACGACTCTGCTCTTGGTTTATGGATTTATCCACTGCTATCATGATAAGGGCCTAGAGGGTTACACAAAATAGTGTATTCAATAATCCTTCCTAGTTTGTTAAATAGGTATGTGAACATAGTGGACCCCGCCATAGGTTCTGAACATTGTCCATGTTCTTGATCACCAATAGAATTAAATAAATTCAATAATATTCATGTTATGAATGTTAGGGATAGAATCTATTTAATGTATTTATAAGTTCTGTAAATATGTGAAAATATTAATCTAACGAATATTATTTTAATATTCAATGTTCGTTTAATATTTAGCTGGGTAGCGTGTCGAGTAAAATGGTTCAGATTTTATCACGTAATATATTTTATATATTAAAATTATGTGACAAAATAATAAATAATATTAGTGCAGTTTAGTTCTTCAAAATTATTTAATTGTGGACATTTAATTAAACAGGGGTAGGGGAACTAAACAGGGTATTTTGTAATTCCACTATAAATAAGAGACGAGGATCTCTCCCTTGGTGTTCAATTATCTATTCACTCATTTCATGGAGTGAAATCTGAAGCCTCCCTATCCTCCCTCTCTCTAGAGAGACAATCTCTCGATCCATGGAGATTGGATCAAGATCATCTTCAAGCATCGATGTCATCTCGATGTGGTGATCATCAGGATGTGGAAAGAATCGTTGGATCGCCGCGCTAGATACCATAATTCAATGGTCGACGTTCCAGCGGATTTTTGAAACAGGTGTGGATGATATAGAGGGATCCTTCTTTGGATCCTTCAAGCGAATATCATACTCAACTAGTTTCAGTCGACCGCGGATCCAGATTTGAAACAGGTATTTTTTTTTTGTTTTAGTTTTGTGCTCCTTGTGATTTACTCGAGATCCCCGAGCCTTTCGCCAATGAATAATTTTAAAATCCCAGGACCACCGGCTTTCTCTACGGGCCCCGAAACCTAACACCACTCTCATATTAAAATCATTCATATGTGTGCCACAATATCATAATCAATCATATCATAAAAAAGGAAATGAAATGTTTATCATAATTAGGATATCATATCATATTATATTGAAAATATTCAGGTTTCATAATCATTTAATAAAATCATAACCTGTGTAAGGATGTATATTTCATAAGAATACAATACATGAAGGATAAAAATGTTTCACAGAAATAATGCCATAAAAAAGAAGAACATTAATATAAAGAATACGAATGGTACCCTTGTATCAAATATCCAAAATTTCATGAGTAACTCCAATAGATATCACCTTAAAAGTAAAATTATTTTGAAAATTATTTTAAAAATATTTTTCAGGGAAAGTATATTTTCTCCTTTGAAAACACTTTTTAAAATATAAAACATTTTTTAAATTTTTTTTAAACATAATTGGAAAAAAATAAGGAATATATAAAAACGTAAAACATATTTACTACCCTTTTTCATAGAAATGTTTCTTCAAAAATCAATTTTTTTAAACAATTTAAAAATAATTTTGAATAAATGGTTTTTATATGAAATAGATATCTGACTGAAAATATAAATAAGGTGATATTTTCATAAAAACAATTAACTGTCTTCGTTACCAAATTGAGTAATATTGGTACCAAAACATGAAAATATATTAAACAACCTAATTTGAGTAAATTAATGAAATTTCATGAGAAATGGGTAATATTATTTCATTAGTGGAATAAAAATCGTAAAAATTAACGATAAATTAAGAGATTATAAAAATAAAATCATACCAATTCGGTAACATTGATTAATAATTCGAAATATTTATTGAAATTAAATGAAGAATTGAATATATAAAAAGTATATTTTTTATGTAATTTCTGAAATGGAAGTGTATAAACCTTGTTAAATAATATGGATGGATACCAAAACATGTGTCTCAATGAAGGAAACTGGTATAAAATTAACATACCATTTTTTTAATTTTTGAACCATAAAAATTTAGGAAATAGTGATAATAAATTGGGTAATGAAATATAAATAAAATGGATATAGATAACATATTACCATAATTTAAATTATATACACCACATAAAAGGAATTAGTGGTGAATATGACATATTTCTTGTAGATCTAAAAGTGAGTCTAGAAATCCCATTTCATTATGTCTTGACAAACATTGTACGCATGAAATCATCCTATATATTAAATATATTATTATTATAAATATAATAAAAACCCATATTAAGAAATATCATACAATATAAGGTTTTATTATGACTCTATATTACCTGTTTATTAATAATTCTATGTAAATGTAATGTTTCTCTAAATAATCGTTTTGTTTTTCATACATGATTTGATATGTAATTCATAGTTCTCATAACTATATAATTATTTACATGTTTCTAAAATGAAAAAATGATATAAATATCATATATAATAATCATATACCTAATTATAATAATATGTAAAATATATAAATAAGAAATTAAATACAATATTTTGTGGGATGGTAGATCATACGAATGCATGAATGTTGTTTCCATTTTCTTGTCGCATTTTAAATAAAAACAATTAAATGATATATTTATATATATTATATTTATAGTATATGTTTTATATAATATATAAAAATATGTTTATTATACCCATCCCTAAAAATTATATATAAATAGTGAACAAATCATGTCCTGTTAAGGAGGCAGTAGTTCACACTTTCACAAATGAAGATATCATATTACAAAAAATGGAAAGTATGAAGTTATGTGGTATATAATAGTTATAAAAAAATCAAAAATATCATTGATATCATATAAAAATATAATTTACATCATTATTCCAAACCACGAAAAGTTCAAATTCCGGAATGAAATTCATGAATTTTAAATGTGGTAGACTATAGTACACATGAAAGATGATTGAGTATCAATGTTGAAGGAAGTGAGTGTTTACATAGGTAAAAACATTAAAATAAAATTATATCAATATATTGAATACAATTATTATATTATATAATCATGAAATAATAATAATTGATGTGTGTTTAAAGAAATAAAATGAATGTGTTTGTTGAAGGATATTACAACTTCGTTGGGTAACTCCTTTGGGATTGCACCCAATGGATTCCATGGTAGGGATTATGGACATATAGAGGATTAAAGGATGACTAGAGGTAGGTTGGGATTATATAATGGTTTTTTTGGGTCACGTCAAAAGGGCTTTAGAGATGTAAAGAATAGGGGGGATTCCCTTTTTATAGAGGAAGAGGAGTGGAATTCTTGAAAATATAAAAAGGTAAAGACTATTGAAATATCTAAATTACATATTGTGGCTCAAATAATGTTAAATATCCAATGAAAGAGATTATATGGTTCTATGATATCCATAAATGTATTTTTAGATGTGTTTCTAGGTTATTTTCCCATTATGTTAATGTCTAAACACTAAGTAAACGCGTTTTCACCTTAATCACTATAATTTAATTTAATTAATTTCACCAATTATTTTAAAAAAATTAATTTTTCATTATTATAGAATTTATATTATTATTATTCAATATATTTCGTTTATTTTTCTAAATATTACAAATAATATTAAGTATAAATTAATTCTAATTGAATACTGTTGAAGGGATGAGACAATGAGTTTCTAAAGAAAAAAGTTAAAAATATTGAAATTTTTTGTTTTAAATTTCAATGTAAAATATCATCCAATTACATAAATTAGATAATTTATTTTATAATAGAACAATATAATTCTTAAATAAATTTTATAATTTAATTTAAATATTTAAATATATTAAAATAAAATGAATTTTTAATTAAAATTTAGTGTTTTATTATCATTCATCAAAAATTTAATCTTTATAAAACTATAAAAATTTTATTTTTTATATTCCCAATTAAAAAATTAATTTTATTTTTATAATAAAATTTATTAAATATTAAAAAATAGATTTAAAATGGGTTCTTGATTAAATGGTGCTAAAATTAAATTTTAAACAAAATATATATCTTTATACAAAAAACATGATTTATTTTTATCTGTTTTCTAGAAAAATCATAATATGAATGTTAAATTGTTTATGAAATATATATCTATATATATTATTAAAATCATTTATCAAATTTAGTATAATTAATTTATTGAGGTAAAATGTGTTTTTTGTATAAATAGTGTTTCGCAGCAAAATGTTTCTTATATTTGCAAAAGGGTTTTATTTTCATTTATAGTTAATTGGACACTAAATAAATGATCTTTTATAAATTTTTAAGCCTTATTTTCATAATTTAACTAATATGATTCATAATCATAATTCCAATGTATAGGTGAAAGAAATTATAAAATTTTACTAATAATATTAATAGACCATTGTAGTATGGTAAAACTAGGTTTCCCATGTAATGTATCTTTTTAGAGGATCTCTCCGTTGTGCATATATCATTTCAAACACAGTTTTGTGTGTATAGAAATATAATATATTTGTTATGTGTAGTGAAATCATAAGGTTTTATAACATGATATGAAAATAACATATAGTGATTATATATTAAACCATCATTATTCAGTGTTACATGAAATGAAAAATATAAAAAATATTATATTAATTTAATAAATATATATTATAACATCTTGGAGTGTAACATTATACCCCCCTGAAATTTAATTTCACCCTCAAAATTTGTCTATGTCATCAAATGTTTAATTATTTGGTTTTATATTCATATAAACCAATATTGTAAATTAGACTACAAAAATATACTTTAAAACAATATTGTCAAAAACATAATGTATATCTATATTAACACATAATTTTATTTCCATA
The DNA here is from genome assembly GCA_963277665.1 of Viscum album. Classification (NCBI taxonomy): domain Eukaryota; kingdom Viridiplantae; phylum Streptophyta; class Magnoliopsida; order Santalales; family Viscaceae; genus Viscum; species Viscum album. Next base: position 187,822,955 of record OY728130.1, read on the forward strand.
TAGGAGAAAATAGTTTGAATATAAAAACATGGATTTAAAATAAATATCTTACAATCATGTTTTGATGGAGAGTTATAGAAAACATTGTTAGAAGAAAGTTAGGGATCACAAACCCATTACCCAAATAGGCTTGGAAATTTAATTGATACCATAAAAATTATAATAAAATGAAATATTTTAATTTCACAGATATATGCCTAATGTTGAGGAATTTTCAAAAGAGTTATTCTTACTTGATTTCAACACAATCTCATCCTTTGGTTGTGTCTTAACCAATTTCCACATCTTCCGTCACTCAAAAAATGAATATAAAATTTTTATTCTAAAAGCTATAATGGATCATAAGATTCTTACGTTGACTCAAAATCCATTATATCTATAGTTTGTTATCATCAATAAGAGTTTATCATAGGTAAACCTATGTTTTAAAATCCACATATGGTTAGATAATACTTTAATCAATTAAATATAATCCTATGTTTAACACAATACATTCAATAAATGGTAATTTATATAAACTTTACCGAATATGAATATAATAAAATTATAAATAACATCACTAATTTATCAATATATTGATCCCTCATATATCATAATGTAGCTCATTGTTATCGCATTTCAATAATGTTTGTACCTATGACATGTAGTCTCATAAAACATGGTAATAACCTAAATAATAAAAAAAACATTTTTGAAAAATGGATGATTTCTTATTCAAATATTATTGGAAATATTCCTTAATTCCAAAAAGTTTTAATTTTCATCCTTGACATTGTAAAACAAATTTTCAAAAAATATGTAGTTATTTCCATGTTAATCAGTACATTGAAATTTACAATATCCCAACATCATTATCATAACATTATGAATTTAATGTGGGTAATTTTTTCCTTAATCATTTATTTACTATGAATATAACTAAACCATTAAAACACTATTATAGTCCATCAGAACTATTCAAAATGTTCATGAAAATCCTTTGTAAAAAACATAAACTAAACAATCCTTATATATTTCACTATTCATAATTCATGAAACAAAAAACATAATTGTTATGATTATCCCACTTAATCATAAAACCATTAATAATGATATCTCATGATATTACCTAATACTTCATTCTTTTAACATTTTAGTTGTAGTATCATCATCATTATAAATATTACAATTACAAATACCACATGATGATTCTCTCCAGTTGATTTCTATATAAGACATTTATTTTCATAATTCAAATTCATTCCACATTTAAGTCATTAAACAATTGATTGTTTATTTTACATATCATTATTATTATAATTTAAATTAATTGGTCTCATTATTATTAATTTGTTGATAATTTTGTATACTTTTATATGGTAGTAAACAATTATGCATGTTCCTCTAATACATTCCCCTAGGTGTTTCTTCCCACATTCTATACATGTTTGAAACTAAATCTTCTATCATATATGGTCTCCATTACCTAAATTCTCAGTAATTTCTTTCCTTATTTTATTTTTTGAGTCTGATTTTTTATTAATGTACTCTTTGTCTATCATTTTTAGTGAAAATTTATTAGGCATGATCACATCTTCCATTACTCGAGTCATCACCCCATTTGACTATTCCTCAGAAAATTATTCATCACATTCAATTTCAACGTAGTTTATTCTAGTTCCCACCATTTACTAAAACTAGAAAGCATAGTTTCAGGAAAACTTATCATTGTGGAAAAATAAATAACAATTATAATTCACTTATATGATGTCTATATTATAACACCATATTGAATCTTTGATACATTATGATTATCATTAGATGCTTCCCTAAACATATCCTTGAAAATATTCCTAGGGGTGTCATTATAGTTTTATCATACATGTTTCCAATTTTTAGCTAACATTACACTCTTATACCAACAATATAAACCCATGATTTTAATAAATATAAAATACATCACTTTTTATAAATACTTATTACATTATCAAATGTGATGCCCAAATAGTGTTTTAGTTAGTGCCTTTGGAAACATGGAAACATAATCACTAGTAAACATGTTAACTACACTATCTCCAAATATGTTCTCTACAACTATATCCATTGTTAGAAATGTCATACATAATATATATATTCATACCATGGGGAAATGAATCTTAAATAAAGGGTGAACTCAGAAGCTTTGTAAGGTTAAAAAAGTGATATACATAAAAAAATCATGATCATAAGGGTATGAGAAAATGATAATAACATGAAGAGATCATACCATGTAAATAAAATACCATAATCAAGATTTATGTAATTATGATTGGAAGGTCATAATACATGAATCATAACGAAATCATGATAATAATCCATGTAATTGGAACATATGAATAAAACATGGAATGATTTTTGAAAAAATCATATAAAATGATATCCATAGTAGTAATGGATTACTACCAAGGCCATCTTACTAGAATGTTTTCAGTCCTCAAACCATCTTGTTATTCATGGGTCACTCCCATAATCATTGTATTAGTCAGGATTTATTACCAAGACAATCATAGTGTAAAAATTCCTTTAATAAAGTGGTTTAAATCCTTGTTTCATCAATATCTATCTAATGAGATATAAATAATCACCCAAATAATTGGTGGGAGATATAGGTCCCACCAAAATCATAATCAAATCATTCTTACTTGTGACACAATATCATAAAAACTCATATCATAACTCTGTAATTGAAATGTGTATCATAAAGATATCATCATATCATAGCCTATAGAGAAAAGATAGGTTCTTTAATCATTTCATTAATGAATAATCTATTAATGATTCAGGTTTCATAATCATTTTACCCCTAAATGAGAAATTATTTTCATAGAAATTTTAAAATAAAAAAAGAACCCAATCTGGGAAGTAATATTAATGCTAAACAAGGATAATATCCCTATAATGAAAATTTTAACACCAAAAAATGTCATATTAAATTTTAATTAATTTTGAAAAAACATTTGGAAATATTTCATTAGAAAAATATATTTTTTTCTTTTAAAAATGATTTTTAAAACAATAACCATTTTTTGAAACTATTTGTTTTAAAATAACATTGAAAAATATAAGGAATCATTGAAAAACAGGGAAATATTTTAATATAATTTTCATAGGAAATCATCTTAATTTATCATATTTAATAAATAATTTTGAACAAAATTTTGAGAACCTAGTTTTTTAAGGAAACATATTTCCAACTAAAGAAAGAACTAAGGTAATATTTTTCATAAACACAATTCTTAATTATATTAAGTACAATTGAGTGGGAAAATGGAACCAATACATGAATACAATTTTTAAAAACTTAATAGAAATAAATAATGATAATTCATGATAGATGTATTGTAACATTTCATTAATTGAAGCACAATCATAGAAAAATACAGATAATTAATCATATTATAGCAGTAAACTCCTACCACATTGGTAACATTAAAAAATAATACCCATGAACTAATTAAATTAAATGATGATTAAAATATAAAAAAATAGTTTATTGATATGTCATGTGAAATGAAAGTATACAAACCTCCTAAAATAATATAATTCGATAACCAAACTTGTGTCTCAAAGAAGGAAAATTGAGATAAAAATACCTCATCGATTTTTTATATTTTGAACTGAAAAAAAACCCATGAAATATACTTCATAAATTGGGTATGTTAATATACATAAAATGGATACTTATTACTTAATACCATCATTGTAATTATATACATCACTCAAAATAAATTAGAGGTTAATAAGGACTATGGATCATAGAAATAAAAGTAAGAATACAAATCCCATTACCTTGTGCAATGACTCTATTAATTCTCATGATATCCACCTATATATTAAATATATGTTTATTTTAAATATATAACCGAACTATATTCTGTTATATAAAGGAAAATGTTATTTCTTATGACTTTATATTACCCTTTTCTTAACAATTCTAACTTAATGTTATGTTACTCGTCACAACAACTATGTTTTTTGTGCATGATTTTACCTGATATTATTTTTAATCTTACATAGATCATGATTAAAATATTTTTATAATGTAAAAAATGATATAAATATCATATATATATTTATTATATATATTTTCATATTAATCTATAATGGATATAAATTGGAAGATAAATACACCATTCACGTGGATGGTAGGCCACACAAACGCATGAACACTGTTCCCATTTTCTTGATGTAATTTTAAAGAAGGAAACATAAATTTTATATATATATATATATATTTAATATTTATAACATAGTTATTATATAATATACTTCACATAGTATTATTAAACTCATCCTTAATACATTCTATGAAAAGTGTGAATGAATCACACCATGATGAGGTGGTGGTAGTCAACACGTCCAAAAATGAAGTTATTGTGTTCCCAAAAAATGGAAAATATAAATTATTGGGTTATTTAGTAATTAAATAATCATAAATACATAATAAATATCATATACGTCATATTAAAATATAATTTCTATCAGTATTCAAAAACATGAAATGTTGTAATGGACGAACGAACGACATCAATTCACATGGTAGTGGTTTTTCATACCCACGAGTTATGATTGAATATCCCTTTTGATGGACGTTTAGGTTAACATAGGTTTATATTATAACATATAAATATCTCATTATATTTATGATACTTATTATATTATCTAATCCTAATATAAGAATATTTTAGGGGTAGATAAATAAATAAAATGAAAGTTCTTCTTGAAATATGGTACCTATTCATTGGGTCAAATTTTTTGGTTTGCACAAAAAATGATTTCTAGGATGTATTTATGAAAAATGTGTTACCTATAGTATTAAAATATTTAATTTGGGTGGAGATACATGTAGGGAATGGTTCAAAAGTTGACCTTGATATGTGTGATGAATTGAGGGGGTATGTGACATTTTCATATTGCAGGAGCAGTGAAATTATAGTAAATATAAAATGGTTGACATATTCAAGAGCCCTACCATAATTCATATTCCTATAATAATTCTTCAATTTCAATATAGTTGATGATATGGTCAAAATATGTCAATAAAATGTATTTTTAACTTAATCGTTATATTCAATTTTAATTAATTTCAATAATTAGTTTGGTAAAAAATTTATTTGACCTTATTAAAGATTGGATATAACGTTGAATAAAATTATTGAATATATTTTTAAAAACAATATAAAAAATGTTGAATAGAAAATTTAAATCAATCAGGTAGATAGGGTGTAACATCAGGTTCATAAAGTGGAAAAGTTCAAATGATGGAAATGATTTTTATCATATTTCAATGTGAAATTGTATCCAATGAACTAAATTGGATTAATTGATTAAACATTTTGTAGGGTTCCACCTCATCCCTGAAAGTTGGATTATCAAAATCAATAAAATATGAAGGCCTTCGGGCCATTGAAGGAGTTATTATTTACATTTTATCATAAAATGAAACTTCACAGATAAAATATGAAAAATATAAAGAAAGTAAAATTTGTATAAATATTTAAAAAATGAATATTATTTCTTTAAATTAAATTTATAAATGGTTTAAAAAATATACATTTAAAATAGGTTCACCATTAAAAGGATGTAAAATTACTTTTTAAAGAAGAGTATGTATGAGTACACATAAAATTGGATATATTCTTATCTATTATATAGAAAATATCATAAGATAATAATTTAAGAGTTTAACGAATATAATATATATATATATATATTTAATTAAAATCTTTAATCAAAATGGGGTTTAATTAATTTTTTTCGGTAAAACATGTTTCATTATGTAATTGAATTTTTCTAATAAAAATTTCTCAACATTTTCAATAGGGTTTTATTTTAATTTCTAGTTAATTGGTCACTAAATAAATCATCATATTTATATGAGTAAATCCTATTTCCCTAATTTTATTAATATTAATGATAACCTCCCTTCCAATGCCTAAGTGAAAAACTATATTAATAATTTAATTTTACATTGTAATTTGGTGAAACAAGGTCATCCATGTGGTTCTAGTTAACTAATGAGATAGACATTGTGTGTATCCTAAGCTAAACATAGTGTTTCATGTACCGAAATCTAATCCATGTGTTATGTGTAGTGAAATTCTTTTTTTGTGTTGCATGGAATTCAAAAAAAAACATAGTTCATTCATATAACATAAGCTATATTCAGTCTTATGTGAAATGAAAATATCTAAAAGATTAAAATAACAAGAAACAAATATTCCACAAAATATCTAGGTGTTACATAGGTGCACCATCCCATTTGAAAATGTTTGTCAACTAGCAGTAAGGTTCTAAAGTAGAGATCATATGGATAATATACACTCATATTTTGATTATTACATTGGTATATATATATATATAATAGTGGAAGCAGACCATAGATCACCATATTCCATGATAGAAAATAGGTAGTGCATAAACATTCAGTAGTAGCAATAATTTAATTTCCTGAAATTACTACAACATATTAATACACAAACAACAAGTCATATCAGGTGAAACAAAAAATGTTACATAGAAGGGTATATCACTGCCGAAAATCATTGTATACATATATAATCATTCTAGAATAAAAAATGAATTTCAAAAATAAAATCTAGTTCATGTAATAAACATGAATGTCCCATTAATTACATATATTGAGAAATATACCAAACCATCACTAGGTTACAGCTCCTGAGCTAGATCCATCTCTTACTCATAGAGACATAATGTCAACACACAACCTGAGGGGCCTGTGTTGGGTGTGGGAATAAACATCAATAGTTCACGAACAATGACTTCTAGTATTATATCTATAATAACTCATATATATATAAATATAAATATAATTTAATCATATGAATATAAAATGAACAACCCACTTTCAATATGCATGGAAGCCATATGAAAGTGCTCTACCCACTTCATCCAACACCAAAAGTCATTGAAAATGTTCCCCCTATTATGTATATATATATATAAATATATATATTATAGAATAACTCTATATATATAAATTCTTTCTACATGATCCCTATAATAAATCCCAAGGAATACCCTGATGAATGAAAACTAGTTGAACAATGAGGTTTAAAAGATAATCAATTCACTTTGAAATTTAACCCATCCATCAGAGTACTCGACATCCAAGAAGCAAGCTTGCATAATGAGTACCTGGTCCCCTAATACATAGATCAAAATTCCCCATAAACTCAACACTAGATGTCCAAGGAACAATGATATCTTCCCTCCAACATCAAATCTACATCATCTCAATGCTCTATATCCTAAGGCACATCGATGTTTCATCTCCAAATAACCCAACCTAATGAACTCAATCAGTAAAGATAACTGCATCACCAAACCAACATTGTCATCACCATCAACTGATGTTTTTTCACTATCAATGTGGATTTATATGGTGAACACCCATATCATATCTTTTAGTAAACAACATCCTTAAAACAACCTAAAAATGGAGACCTCTGCCAACTATGAGTTGTAACCACCACCTTGATCCGATTCCAATCTTTTTCAACATGCCACCAATGGCACATCGACTAATAAATATTGAGTGGAAATCACCCAATGAGTACCTATGAAAAATAATCAAAGGATCTCATTCTCTTATAACCATTTCCCAAATCATGATGGTCATTACCATCTCATTCTCGGATATCCAAGCAGTCAACCAGAAACTGACATCGCATAATCTCAAAAATAATGACGCCTCAACCTGAAATCAACCATATCTAAGTTTATATATCATGCACCTATCATAGATTCATGAATATTTCACATCAATACCGGTGACCATAGTAAACGAAATATTTTGGTAAATACCATAATGTCCCGATATAACCAAAAAATAAAATATAATCAATTAAATTTAAACAATTAAATTTAATTCAATTTATACAATCTACCTAAACATAACAATATGGTCTAAGCTGCATACCTTGATTGAAAATGTTTATTAGAGTTATATTATTCCCATAATCTCATATTTTAAATATTACAATAAAATAATAGGAAATAATTTATATAATTAGACTCTCAATCATCCAATGCACACATCACATATGGATCACACCCATGACACACTCCTAAAAACATGTAAAAATATTATAACCCCTACCTTATAGTAGTAGGTGATCTATCTCCATATATTAGAAACTAAATAAAAATTCCCTTAAAATTGTTTCAAACTCCATGCATGGATTTTGGGCACTTTATAGTGAGAGAAAATATTCAAAGACGTTGGAGGATTGGTGGACTTATGAATATTAATATGTAGAAACCAATGAATCGGCGATCAAAGCTCAGACAGGGGAGATATGAATATCTATATTTTTGAAAAGGATAGGAACTATGATACCTTATGACAGTGGAGATAAATAAAACGATCGGGTACAACGTTCAAGATCTTAGAAAAATTACATTATTCAACTTATAAAATTTGTAATTTTTTACACCTTGTGTATTGGGTTCACAACATGTAACCCAGTTACACATAGTGTATTACTTAGTTAATCCCCCCGTGGGGGTTTTGGAACCTATTGCACATCATGTAAAGGATATACACCACATTTATTTATATATAGAGATGTTTTAAAAATTATTTTTCCTATGAACATCATGGATGTTTTCAAAAAGACATGTGACTTCCACTGAACCATCAACCACACCTGAAAATGAGTCCTTTAGTCAAACTTCTCCAACAAAGAGGATTGGAATCCCAAAATAAATTATATATTGATCTCAAAACATAGTTGTTTTAAATTACCAGGAAAATAACCCAATCAATAACACATGATGTTATTGTTTGATGTAGAGAAAACACAATTTACACGACCTAATTGAATTCTTACGTTGGGGTCTCATGATCTATTTGATCTAATGGTTCGAAAATCCATCTGAATTGGAGGTCTCAGAATCATTATTATATTAATGTCTCATTAATGTGTCATGCGAATGGTGTTATGAATTGGTATAAGAATTTAAATAAGAGTCATGTTTTAACACCCTAATATTTTTATGAAATATTTCTTTTTAAAGAAATATATTTCATCTATAACTATTATTGCACATAATCTTATGTATAAATGAACTGTGATATACTATAGATATAAAATTATTATAACATGATTTGTGTGACCTAGTCATTAAATGAGATGTTATGAATTTGAATTAACATATTATGAAATATATTTCTTTATCATTATGAAATAAACACTAAATATTTAGTAGTTATTTTATTCCAAAAAAATATGTTTTCATTAAATAATGATATTATTTCATTCTTGAGAAAATAAATATAACTTATATTTAACCTTTTAGAAAGTGTATTTCAAAAAATAAGCATCAATTGTTATTTCATATGTTTCAAATTTTAATAAATAGTGAAAAATACTGATTTACATCTTCAATTATGTTTTCATTTAAAGAATTTACAAATTATACAGTATTTTGTATTATTTTAGATATTCCATTATTTAATTTAGATTTTAAATATTCTAATATTTTTCTATTAAATGAATTTTATTCATGAAATTTAATATAAAAACATGTTTTACTTAATGAGGGCATTTTTTGGAAAAAAACAATTTCGTTGTGTTTTTTTGTTTACAATTAAATTAAATTCGTCCACTTCTGTTTGTTAAAATTTGAAATATAGATTCCTTATTTATACATATAAGGCCCAAATATTGTCAATAGAATCCTTCTATATTTTGTTTTGGAATTGTAACCATTGTAAATTTTTTTACCACAAAAAAATGGTAAATCATGTAATTAAGTGTAATAATAATAACACAAAAACTATATAATTACCCAAACACATGTATAAATACTTTCATGTGAGTATGTTCCAATAATAGCAATTGATGGGTTGCATTAATGAACTCTTAGAGACACATAAATCAAATTATGTCCCTTATTGTGTTTTATTAGAAGAAAATTTAAACTTGTCATAATATTTCTTAATATGTATACCGTCATTAATATGTGTAATGGAGAAAATATGTTAAACCATAACAACAAATTTGAAATATAAAATTATTTATCTTCATCATGTTAATTTAATTTTGTTTTTTGGAAAGAAATAATATTCATAAATTGTTACACAAAAAATATTCAATAATTATAAAATAAATAAAACAATTGAACAAATGATGCAAAAAATATTAAAATAAATTTCATTCCAACATTTAAGATGATTCATGAATTATCTAGATTTTCAGGAAATTATAATTATCTTATATAAAAGTTGGTTACAATTTGAATCTTTGTTTTTATTTTGGGATAATCACAGTAGTGAATATAATATAACATGGTAATAAAGATCTTTTAATGAATATAATATTTTAATAAATCACTTAAAAATAGAAAACTATTATATAATTTCAAAGGAAATAATATATGGTCTTAAAATTAATCCCTTGTACATTTATATGACTTTTTTATTAATTTTTATTCAGAATAATATTATATAATTGAATATTTTAATTAAAATTTAATATTATAAATCCAACCATTTTTCTAATATCCCCTTATTAATAGAAGGGAAACCATTATAAAATTTCTGTCTATTAACCAACTTCATGTATAATGAGTTTTTCTATTCTATTATCTCATTAAAAGATGTACATAAAACTATTATTTTGGTTAAATATTATTTTAATAATTTTATTATGACGTATTTCATGTCATATAACAAATGAAAAAATTCAATATTAAATAAAACAAATCTAATGTGTGATGTTCATGAAACAATTGAAGTAAACCTTTATCATTATTGTTTTATCCAATGAATAATCTTAATTTTAGAAACGAATGATATATATGACCATTTAAAATTCAATAATTCTATAAATACCATTTAATTTAACTTTTGGAATATAATTCCCATTGTAAAAGAAATTCCTTAATTATATGCAAGTGAATTGACCATGAAACCATGAAATGAACAATCTCCTAATGAAGAATTTGAACATTATAACTAATTGAAAATCTCATAAATGAACATAATAAAATTATAACAAATCAAATTCATGTGTAAGATATTATATAATTAATAATAAAATTAATCAAATTTTATTATCTTGAAAATTTCATGTGTGTACCAAATTTTGACATAAGGTGAGGGATCTATCTGATCCTCTATATTTACTTCCGGTGATGCTTTATCTCACTTTTCCTAAAATTATAGAACAATTAGTTTTATATAAATATCTTATATATAATTTCTATGAATCATAAATATTTATTTAGTTCAATTACACTCTCTTTAATGGGAAGTTACACATTATAATAGGATCCCTTCTCAATTCCACTCAATAAGAATAACAAAATAAAAAAAATTTATATTTCTCAACCAGTTTTATGTACATTTTATAAAGTAGTTTAAACCCCCATGATTATTTAAAATTAAATCTTTTCTTCCATGAAAACCTAATTTCTTTAATTTCATGTATTTGTTAATAATGATGAAGTTATCCTCTATAAAGGCTCAATATTTTTAAATCTGAATATAATTGGCACATTTTTGAAGTTTCCTAACCACTATCTTTTAGTTTTTCTTCATATGTTGAACATTATTATTTTTTATATGTTCATATAATTCCATTTTCAATGTTCATAATTTCAATAAATACATTCATTCATGGATAAAATTATGACATGTCTTTTGGTTATGCCTTATGATAGATTATGAAACACATTTGTTTTAGGGGAAACCCTTATGTTTATTCCATATGATTGATTATTTTTGTGGAACACATATACATCAACATATTAATATAGGTGATCCCAGATAGCACTCTAATTAATTTTGTAATGTTTTAATCTCATGAAACCTTATGTATGGGAATAAGGGGTAAACCTAATCCATTATGGGACTTTTTATACCTTGTGATATATTCTAAGTAGATAACCTTGTCCCATGTTTATGTCATGCTTTATGATTATGCCACATTCTTATATTTTCATCCTCATATATTTTCATGTTATTTATGTTATTATTCCATATATTTATTCATGATCTGTTCCATTTATATTATCATGTTATTTCTTATAACTCATATATCATGATTCAATCCCATTTTTATTCCCTTACTGTTCGTTTTGTCATAGAAATTATATCAATGTATTCCCTAGGTTATCTTATGAATTTGTACGAGTAAAATGGGAGTTATGATCGCATTATAGAGACTAAAAAATTATTTTATTATACTTTCATGTTTTCTATTTATGTAACCAATCTTCCAAATAAAAATTACATTTCAATCCATAACATGTATTTCATGGAGATTTGTTCTTAAAATCATATAATAATTGTAACGCCCCGACCCCAGTTGCCCAGAGTTGGTGCATTATTGTGTAACATTGGTATGATCACAGAAGATAAAGTCTCAAAAGACAGATTAGTTTAGTAGCCTTGGAAACACTAGATACATTCATAAATGTAACATCACATCATAAAGTGAAAAACTAAAATAAAATAGTATCCATTTTCCACACTCATATCCCCTTCAGACTATCCCTACAGGTCATTCCTAAAATACTTCTTCACATCCTGGATAAATTAAAACATTGAAAGGGGTGAGCTCATATGCTTAGTAAGGATAACAATATAGAGGAAGCTTTCATAAATAAACATTAACATTTAAGGAAATTAATAACTAAAACAAAATCCTTTTTAAACTTGAACTTCAGCATAATATGGAAAAAATAAAATTAAATAATGTCATTTACTTACTCACATGGATATTCCACTATTCGAATAATCACATGCAATATCAATAACCACTTTCATAATGATGTAATGCATAATGCCAGACTATCATAACCACGTATCTAAGGCCTCGTACCAAGACCACAAATAAGATTTTGTCAAGGCCTCGTGCCAAGACACTAGTTTGTCTCATGAGACCTACCGATGCATCACGGAGCTATAGCGGGCTCCACCTGTCACTTATTAAGTCTAATACATTCCTCATATGAATAGGTTTAAACATATCATAAACCATAAAATAATCGTATCACATAAAACATGCATAAAGGAAACATAACATTTCCACATTTCAATCACAAGATATCAATACAACATATTTATATAATAAAAACACTTTCAAAAACATTTTCAATACCAAAATAAAGGAAAATTAAAACATTGTATTTGTTTTTCATTTAAAAAAAAGTTATGGCTTCTAGAGGAAGCCAAAACTCAAATAATGGTCACGGCGGCAGAGAAGTCATTATCGCCACATACGTAAGAAAAACATTCCTTTTTGTTGTTTACTAAAAACTCTTTGTATAAAAATATTCCTTTTGAATAAAAGTAAAATTCAAAGGGGTTTATACACCGTATAAATGAAAGTTGTGTATAAAACCAAATATGCCTCAATGAAAGGAGATTGAGACGAAGTCATTACAAAGATCATTTTTTAAAATAAAAAAGATCTATTATGTGTATTTATTATAATTACACATAAAGAAAGTACAAATACAAGATATGACATAATAACATCATGACAGAATTTTAAAGTAGAAGATTAACCCAAAGAATGGAAATTGGGTTAAGAAATTCCCTTACCTTGTGTCCGAATTCACTCGACCGTTCTTTGATATCCTGAATAATAAACTATAGTTAATCTCTACCTTCTTAAGAACCTTTTTCAAGTTCATTATTCATTTTATATCACTTATTACCATGTCATGAACATTATGTAATTATTTATGTTTATAACGGTCGTTTTGTCGATCTTAGGTACTTGAGTCAAAAATAAACTTCTTATAATTACACTTTGTTCATGTGGTAAATTATCCATTATATCCACAATTATATTCATGATTTATATATCATATACATCATATATATCCAGTATATACATTCATTTATAATATTACATAACATTTAGAGGTATGAAATGAAATGCATCGTTCATGGAGACAGTAAGTCGTACGTACGCATGAACGCTACTTTCATTTCTATTTTGTATTTAATGGAATGAAGTTATCATTATATAAATTTATAATATAATTAAAGTATAATATAATTTATAATACCATTTACTCCATCCTTTATACATCCCACATATGGCATTAACGATTCAAATCACTTTGAGGGGGCGGTAGTCCGCACTTCCTAAAATGAAATTATCGTGTTTACCCATAATGGAAATCATAAAGTATTCCATAAATGAGAAATACTGAAGCATAAGGAAAACATTAACATAATATATATATCATATATGAAAATATTGTCATCAAAATGGCCACCATTAGAGGTGTTAAAAGAATATTGAACAATCATCGTTTCGTGAGGCAGTATTTCGCAACCCACAGAAACAGTATGTTCTTTAACCATTAGACGAAGGTGTGTGTAAGTGTAAACCAAATAAATATCATAACAACATCCTAGTATATTTTATATACTGGTGATGTTACAAAATAAATGAATAAAAATAGTTTAAGTGGTTGGATAAGAAAAATAAAACAACACAACATTAGAGAAGACATTACCTTAAAATCGGGTTACTCTTTTGATTTGAGCCAAAGGCTTCCTTGGGAAGAATTCTGGCCAATGTGAGGCTTCTAGGAGTAAGGGAGGGAAGTTGGGAGAGTATTGGGGAAGAGTTTGGCCGAGATAAAAGGCTTTGAAAGTGTGAGTATGGTGGTAGTGGTGGGGGCCTTTTATAAGTGGAGAGGAGGGGCGCTCTTGGAATGTAATAAAATGTTACTTTATTATACAATGAATTTAGGATTCTAAAGGTCAAACACTTATATAATTAGAGGCTAAGGAGATAAGGGTTCTAAATATTCTCATCCAAGAGGCTTTGGACAAGTTTAATGCTTAGATTATACATTATCCTTCCATTTTATTAAAATTGTTAATTAATGAGGTAATCGCTGCATCATCATGGTGTCATAAATAATTTAATTTATTTAATGTCTAAAAATTATAAAAAAAATATAATTATGTAGGAAATATTTTTAGATTTATAATTAATATTTATAGTCAAAAATATGACTTGTATAACCCAGTTTAAAAATTGTTTTAGTAAAACAACTCTTGTTTGTGACATTTTTATTTTAACATTAAATAAAAAGTTATTTATGACAGTTTCCTACCAAAGTGGCTCCATGGGGTACCCATGTTGACCCATGGATTTTCTTCGTAGTCCATGACACATCCAATAGGGGTAGGACAAGTGTAAAGGTCATTTCATATTTTTATAATACCATTTTTTCCTTAAATTTCACTAATTACCTTTAATCACGATTAATTAAACTTAAAAGTTACTATTCACCAAAAAATTATTTTCATCCCATTGAACCAAATTTTACTTCCTAATGACAACCATGTATGTCAGATTTTTGAAAATTAAATCACAAAAATGGTAATATTTCATTTAAATGAAAAATCAGTTATTTGACTACCACTTAGTGGTTTCACTATTCATCAAAAATTGAAGTTTTTCAGAACAATGCCAAAATTTCACCCTAAGCTATAATTTATATTCCAATTTCAAAAATGATGTCCATTTTACAAAATTCCAAACATATAATTTGCATTAATTAATTTTATAATTAATTCCTGTTGTCACAACAAATAGTGTGTTTTTAAGAAACAATATATATCAAAAGATTGATAATTGTTTATGTCTAATTTCAAAGTGAAATTAATTCTAATGACCACCATTGGATAAAATAGTAAAAATATATTCTAATTATAATTTAAAACCACTCAATAGTATAATCTATCACTATAAAATACTTTGATTAAAAAATTTGTTTTTAAGTATTTTTCACTATTCATCAAAAAATGGAAGTTCTCAGAAAATTACAAAAAATTCAACTTTGGATAATTTCGATATTACGAATACAAAAATGAATTCTATTTTGAAATATAAAATTTCTATAATTTTAAAAATTGGGTATTATTATTCATAACTACTACTTTGATTGGTCGCGGTGTGTTAGAATCTCGAACATTAGTACAATGCAAGCTATTGCATTATTGAAAGAGAATCGTATCGTGAAAGCTTGTGGTGTTACATTCTCCCCTCCTTCAATAAATTTCGTCCTCGCAATTTGAAAATGTTCTTCGAAAATAAAAGGTTGAAAATAGAAAATACCTTTGTGGAAAACTCACATCGGAAATAGAGTTAATAAGAATATAACATTAAAAGAAAGAAAGAGAAGTACGAAGGTCACCCGAGATAGCCCATACTAGGATTCTATGAAAATATGGATATGGAGGAGAAACAAACCATCAAGGTCTAATGGAGACTTGTAGAAAACAGGATTAGGAGAAAGTTAACAACAAGAAAATCACAAACTTGTGATTGGTTAAACGGTCATTGAATCCCCAATTGGAAAAGTTAACCAGAGACATTTTTGTTTTAAGTTACCCTTTATAAAGTTGAGGAATTTATTTAGGAGATTTAATAAGAACGTTAGGAAATATACTTACTTGTCATGTACACTTCCATTCTTTAATAAATTTTTTTACCACAACCCCATCTTTCACTCCAAAAGGTAATATATTTCAAAAATATTATATTTATCCTAACTGTACAAGGTTCAAAATATTAACACAGACCATTTAGATTAGGAAAACTATTTTTTAATACCAGGGACTTCATGTAGGATAGTGGTACGTAATAAAGGCATGTCGTACTATGGTTGTGGGATCGATTCCTACAGCCTTGTCCGACACGGCGGATTGTCCCCCAACCTACAGGTTGTCCTTTTCCTAAAACTATAGTATTATAATATTCCAAAAATAATATTCAGAAATGTTTTCACCTTAAACAATACTATCCAAGGTTCAACTTAATCCATTCAAACCTTTATAGTTGTCCAACTCACAGTCCAAATTTTATAAGGAAAGTAATCATAATAAAGATCATTTTTCCACGTAAAAACATGTGAACACCTTCATCATGTATTCTTTTAAAACACTGCAACATCCAGAATTACCATAAATCATTATTGATTACATTCATGATTCCTTATTCCTTATAGAATACTAGATATACTCCTTCTATCCAAAAATGTATAAAAATCATTAATCAGTTTCAAGGAAGTTAATAATATCCAATATAATTTATCCTAATCCATCATGTATTATTCCAAAATCACTATCTCGACATCAGAACCATATTATGGTTTATCATTCCCTCAAACATATATTTTCCAAAAATTTAACCTGTTGTGGAGTCACTTTTCTAGGTTCCACACAATCTCAAGTCCTTGATGAAATAGTACTACAGTACAATACTTATATACTCCATAATTATTATAACCAGTACATCATTGATACAACACTCAAATGACAAAATTATTTAATAACAATATAAGAACTCTAATCATTCCTCTTCATCTGTGGTAGTATCATAACTTGATTATTATCCAATAACATCATTTGGGTCATACTCTGATGATTTGGACATTGGTTTGCATAGTGTCCCCACTCCTTACAGATGAAGCATTGTACATTTGAAACTTTTTTCTTACCCTTGCATTCACGCACTTGGTGTCCTTTTTCTCCACACTTATAACGAACTCCCATTCCCTTCAGGAAAGTTCCAAGGTGTTTCTTCCCATAGTTATCACATATTGGAAAATTATTCTTTTCCCTCGTCCCTTTATCTATCATTCTCTCTTCTATCCTTTTCTTCTCTTTCATCCCTTCAAATCCATAAGACACAGAGAATTCTCTACTTATCTTATTAACACATGATACTATTTCTTCATATGTTGAGAACACATGGGAGACTATTTCCCTTCTAAATGTTGGCTTAATACCCTGAAAGATATGATCCTTCTTACTCTTTGGATCATACGTATTGATGGAGTTCACATTCCTTCTATTGGGTGCCATTTCTATACAATGGCATAAACGAGGTTAGTTTATGAATCAAAATACATAATTACAAACTTGAAAAACACTTAACATAAATTAAGCTATTTATGGATATAATCCATAATCATAAAAATGTTTTATTTGAGTAATTATATACTCATAACCCTTCATAGTGGTTTGTAAAGAAAATGAGAATTATCCTAAGAATTTCCCCAGGGAGTGTCGTAACCAAGAGTGCAGCAAGGCCTGTTGTCGTGCACCAGTTCCTGTTCGATTATAGCTCAAAGCGGTGTTTATGGGTTTTACCCCTAGGTACATCTGTGCCAGAGCTGCCTCTACCTGCTCGTATCCAGACAGGGATGTATTTCTCGGAAAGCTCACAAAATCTCTACAACAACAAAAATCTAGGAAGTTCTTCTATACTAAACCTCAAAGTCTATCTTTGGGCTATGTGATCTAATCAGAGTTTATCTAAATCTACCTCCCAAGTTTAGTACTAAACTGTCTCTGATACCAACTGTAACACCCCGACCCCAGTTTCCCAGAGTCGGTGCATTATTGTGTAACATTGGCATGATTACAGAAGATAAAGTCTCAAAAGACCGATTAGTTTAGTAGACTTGGAAACACTAGATACATTCATAAATGTTACATCACATCATAAAGTGAAAAACTAAAATAAAATAGTATCCATTTTCCACACTCATATCCCCTTCAGACTATCCCTCCAGGTCATTCCTAAAATACTTCTTCACATCTTGGAAAAATTAAAACATTGAAAGGGGTGAGCTCAGATGCTCAGTAAGGATAACAATATAGCGGAAGCTTTCATAAATAAAAATTATCATTTAAGGCAATGTATAACTAAAACAAAAGACTTTTTAAACATTAACTTCAGCATAATATGGAAAAAATAAAATTAAATAATGCCATTTACTTACTCACATTGATATTCTACTAGTCTAATAATCACATGCAATATCAATAACCACTTTCATAAGGATGGAATGCATAATGCCAGATAATCATAACCACGTAGCCAAGGCCTCATGCCAAGACCACAAATATGATTTTGTCAAGGCCTCTTTCCAAGACACTAGTTTGTCTTATGAGACCTACCGATGCATCGAGGAGCTATAGCGGGCTCCACCCATCACTTATTAAGTCCAATTCATTCCTCATATGAATAGGTTTAAACATATCATAAACCATAACATAATCGTATCACATAAAACATGCATAAAGGAAACATAAACTTTCCACGTTTCAATCACAAGATATCAATACAACATATTGATATAATAAAAACACTTTCAAAACCATTTTCAATACCAAAATAAAGGAAAATTAAAACTTTGTATTTTTTTCATTTAAAAAAAAGTTATGGCTTGTAGAGGAAGCCGAAACTCAAATAATGGTCATGGCGGTGGAGAAGTCGTTGTCGCCGCATATGTAAGAAAAATATTCCTTTTTTCGTTTAGTAAAAACGCTTTGTATAAAAATATTCCTTTTGAATAAAAGTAAAAGTCAAAGGGGTTTATACACTGTATAAATGAAAGTTGTGTATAAAACCAAATATGCCTCAATGAAAGGAGATTGAGACGAAGTCCTTACAAAGATCATTTTTTATAATAAAATATATCTATTATTTGTATTCATTATAAGTACACAAAAATAAAGTACAAATACAAGATATGACATAATAACATGATGACATAATTTGAAATTAGGAGATTAACCCAAAGAATGGAAATTGGGTTAAGAAATTCCCTTACCTCGTGTCTGAATTCACTCGACCGTTCATTGATCTCCTGAATAATAAACTAGAGATAATCTCTAACTTCTTAAGAACCTTTTTCAAGTTCATTATTCCTTTTATATCACTTATTACCATGTCATGAACATTATTTAATTATTTAAGTTTATAACGGTCGTTTTGTCGATCTTAGGTACTTGAGTCAAAAATAAACTTCTTATAATTACACTTTGTTCATGTGGTAAATTATCCATTATATCCATAATTATATTCATGATGTATATATCATATATATCATATATATCCAGTATATACATTCATTTATAATATAAAATAACATTTAGAGGTAATAAATGAAATGCACCGTTCATGGAGACGGTAAGTCGTACGTACGCATGAATGCTAATTTCATTTCTATTTCGTATTTAATGGAATAAAGTTATAATTATATAAAGTAATAATATAATTCCAGTATAATATAATGTATAATACCATTTACTCCATCCTTTATAAATCCCACATATGGCATTAACGATTCAAATCACTTTGAGGGGGCGGTAGTCCGCACTTCCTAAAATGAAATTATCGCATTTACCCATAATGGAAATCATAAAGTATGCCATAAATGAGAAATACATAAGAATAAGGAAAACATTAAAATAATATATATATCATATATGAAAATAGTTTCATCAAAATGGCCACCATTAGAGGTGTTAAAAGAATATTGAATAATCATCGTTTCGTGAGGCAGTATTTCACCACCCACAGAAACAATATGTTCATTAACCATTAGATGAAGGTGTGTGTAAGTGTAAACCAAATCCTTATCATAAAAACATCCTAGTATATTTTATATACTGGTTTTGTTACAAAATAAATGAATTAAAATAGTTTAATGGGTTGGAGATGCAAAATAAAACAACACAACATTAGAGAAGACATTACCTTAAAATCGGGTAACTCTTTTGATTTGAGCCAAAGGCTTCCTTGGGAAGAATTATTCCCAAAGTTATGCTTCTATGAGTAAGGGAGGGATGTTGGGAGAGTATTTGGGTAGATTTTGTCTGATCCAAAAGGCTTTGAATGTGTGATTATGGTGGTAGTGGTGGGGGCCTTTTATAAGTGGAGAGGAGGGGCACTCTTGGAAAGTAATAAAATGTTACTTTATTATACAATTATTTTCGGATTCTAAAGGTCCCACACTTATATTATTTGAGGATAAGGTGATAAGGGTTCAAAATATTCTCTTACAATAGGCTTTGGACAAGTGTAATGCTTAGATTTTACATTATCCTTCCATTTTATTAAAATTGTTAATTAATGAGGTAATCGTTGCATCATCATGGTGTCATAAATAATTTAATGT
Source organism: Viscum album (assembly GCA_963277665.1). NCBI lineage: Eukaryota > Viridiplantae > Streptophyta > Magnoliopsida > Santalales > Viscaceae > Viscum > Viscum album. Next base: position 187,843,955 of record OY728130.1, read on the forward strand.
ATTTAATGTCTAAAAATTATAAAAAATATATATCATTATTTAGGAAATATTTTTAGCTTTATAATGAATATTTATAGTCAAAATTATGACTTTTATAACCCCATTTAAATTTTTTTTTAGTAAAATAACTCTTGTTTGTGACATTTTTATTTTAACATTAAATAAAAAGTTATTTATGTCATTTTCCTACCAAAGTGGCTCCATGGGGTACCCAAGTTGACCCATGGATTGTATTGGTCGGCCATGACACATCCAATAGGGATAGGAAAAGTGTAAAGGTCATTTCATATTTTTATAATACCATTTTTACCTTAAATTTCACTAATTACCTTTAATTGTGATTAATTAAACTTAAAAGTTACTATTCACCAAAAAATTATTTTCATCCCATTGAACAACATTTTACTTCCTAATGACAACCATTTATGTCGTATTTTTGAAAATCAAATCACAGAAGTGGTAATATTTCTTTTAAATGAAAAATCGGTTATTTAACTACCACTTAGTGGTTTCACTATTCATCAAAAATTGAAGTTTTTCATAACAATGCCAAAATTTCACCCTAAGCTATAATTGATATTCTGAATTCAAAAATGATGTCTATTTTACAAAATTACAAACATATAAGTTTCATTAATTAATTTTATAATTAATTCTCATTGTCACAACAAATAGTGTGTTTTTATGAAACAATATATATCAAAAGATTGACAATTGTTTATGTCTAATTTCAAAGTGAAATTAATTATAATGACCACCATTGGATAAAATAGTAAAAATATATTCTAATTATACTTTAAAACCACTCAATAGTATAATTTATCACTATAAAATACTTTGATTAAAATAGTTGTTTTTAATTATTTTTCACTATTCATAAAAAATTGGAAGTTCTCAGAAAATTACAAAAAATTCAACTTTGGATAATTTGGATATTACGAATACAAAAATGAAGTCCATTTTGAAATATAAAATTTCTATAATTTTAAAAAGTGGGTATTACTATTCATAACTATTACTTTGATTGGTCGCGGTGTGTTAGAATCTCGATCTTGCGTACAATGCAAGCTATTTCATTATTGAAAGAGAATCGTATCGTGAAAGCATGGGGTGTTACAATAATATGTGAAAAATGATTAGTTATTTATAATTAATTTCAAATCATAGTCGATTTGTATTTTGTGACTAGTACTAGAAATAATGAGTATGAACACTGGGGATATATCTATGAACATGGATAACATAAATTGAACATAGGGAATGTTATGTTAGGATATAATTTTCATTTATATGTTTATCCTTATATGTTAAAAAAATAATATTTTTATATGTTAATTATGCAGTTACAGTAATTTTATTTTTAAATTATATATAATATTTGGAAATACGAGAACCCATTCTAAATCCCAATGTGATAGGAAATGTTATTATTTCCATTATTATATTCAAATCCCAATGGGAATAAGATCGTGTATCATCATGATAATACAATATCAACTGGCTCATGTTATGAATATGTGTAAATTCCACCGTCTCCTAATTATGATATTGTTTTAGTCTAATCTGTTATACAAAAATTGCTTCTTATTATTAGAGGATCTTATGATCCTCTTGTCATGGAATAATTTATTATGTCCATTGGGAATAAATTTTATGTCCTCATAATATTTAATGAAGATAGAGTCATGCATGTTCTTTATCATTTTTATGGGGAAGGTGATTACTGGTACGAAATTATCAAGAATATAAATTATGAATATTAAATTAATAACATGTATTTTAAAGTATTCAAAAATATATTTCTTTCTAAATTTATTGTATTAACTCTACATTTTATGATTGATAGAGAGTTCTTAATAATAAAGAAAAATAAATATCAGTCTATTGAAAAATATGAGGAAAATATTAAATTATTTGCATGATACTCTTATGGATTTATCATGAGCACTAGAAAAAGTTGGATCTCATTTTTATTGAATTTAAGTTGATTATATAGAAATACATGGAAATTATAGAATTTGAAGATAGTGAATATATTATTCTTTATTCCCTTTGAAATCATATGGAGATTAGAGACTCTCATTTTTCAGATGGGCTCAGAGATAAAAAGGAGAATATGAGGTTTATTATTGGATGATCAAATGATAATTCTCATAGTGGAAATAACACCAAACATTGTATGAGTCAAAAGTTGCGGAGAAAGAATATCGGTAACTATCTAAATTGTAATGGGAGATCCTTCAAACATGGATTATAGGGGAATTCAGCTAATCATTATTGAATAAGTTTAATGAATCCCACTAATGTAAATGAATAAAAGAATGATTTGATCAATACTAATCCTCTACACAAGTGATTCAACTATGAGGAACATGGGTATTATAAATTTAAATTCCCTGAGGCATAAATAATTTGAGACAATCAATGACAACATAGTCCTTGGTATTAAGTAACTGAATTTATTTGCACAACTTTTGAGGTGCATCTAAAAAATAATGTGGTGATAGGTACACTAGGTATTCATTCAAAAATATAAATTGTACTTATTAATTCTAATTCTATGTATTCTATCACATCTTCTATCATTAATATAACTATTCAATTAAAATAAAAATATGAATGTTATGTTTTCCATGAAAACAAAAGGATTTCAAATAATTCTATATAATGTATATAACTCATCCAAAGTAAAAAAAATTTATTAAACCTTCCAAAAAAACCCCATCATATATCATTTGGTTGAGTTTCATTATATATTAGGAATTGATCTTATATCTTCATAAAAGTAAAACCTCAATATTTGGGAGAGGGATATCATTCTTCACATGTTGAGTTTTCCACCAATTTTGTATATGTGCATATTAGAGGATAAATATCCTTCAAAATTAAAAACTCAAGTCTTGATATTATTTATTAATGGGAATGAATATCTTTCTCAAATGACTGTGTAAAATGAGAGGCTTATGATTTAAGGCATACCCATTATGAAGGGCAACACCAAGTGTTCCCTAAAAAAAATTTTGGTATTCAACCTAATAGATATGATGAGTTATAAATTTTACTTATACTTTGACATATTCCAATATAATATAATCCTTTTAGAATGACCACCATTGTATTCAAATAATTTAATTAGAAGTTATAAGAGAATCTGGAAAAGGGTTTTAAATGCTTGAGTGGTTTTCCGTTGGGGCACTGGCCCCATTCACTAAGAATATTGGTTGATCAATGATCTTATTAATCGATTATTGTGACCTCAAAAAATCATGATAAATAAAAACTATCCCCTTTATATTATTGATGACTTGTTTGATCAACTGTGTGGGGACAATTATTTCCTTATGTTGTACCTTTAGTCAATATATGACTGATTAAATGTTAAGATGGAAGATATTTTGAAGACTTAGTTTCAAATGAAGAATTTCAACTATTAGTTCATAGTGATTACATTCATAATCCAAAATAAACAATAAATTTTAAGGGAAATAATGAAAATAGTATTTTAATATTAATATAACACATTTGTTTAGTCATTATAGATAATATTCTAAGAGGCTCTAAGATCGAGGAAGGTCATTATGGGAATTTGAATACTATTATATTGAAATAGAAAAGGAATAAACTATAGTAAATATAGAGTAAATGGTAGTTATAGATGGGGGAGGTATCATTCATGTGGCATATTATCACCAGTTAAAGGATATGTGTGGATCCTTATAAGACAATTGAAATTTAAGGGTGGCCCAAGGTAGAATGTTTCATAGATATCCATATTTTACTTGGTGATGATAGGTAATATCAATGATTATTTAGGAATATATCATGATTTTAAAACCTAGTAACTATGTTGGGTTGGATAGAGGAAATTTTCTTATGAAATCATGAATATTAAGTCTTAATAAAAGAGTTGTAATAGACTCTAATCACTCAACCCGTACATTAACTAACAACTAGTGGATAACTCTTTATGGTATATAGTGATGTATCAAATAATTTATTATGATGTGTAACAATGTAAAATGAAAATGTAATAGGCTACTCTTTAAGGGATCTGAAATTTCTTGAGAAAAACTATCCAACACATGATCTGAAGCAAGAATCTGTGAACATGGCATAAAAAATATCATGATAATATATCTATAAGGATATGTGTAAGATATATCCTAATAATAATAACCTCAAATATATATCCACATATATTAGGATAAAGTTTCTCTAAATAAGATTGTTTGGTCATATTAAGTATTATGACTTTTTAATCAACTATCATCCTGGTAAAAAAAATAGTGTCAAATTCTCTAGATAGAATGGATCCCAAAATATTATCAAGGTTGAGAATTGTCAAGGATCCAAAATATGGACATAAAGAGGGATATTTTTAATAATACGCATAGCTCCACCTTCTCATTCCATACATGGTTTATATATATATATATATCGAGATCTTTGATAGCACTATAGTTTTAATAATATGAAGAACAATATTGTTGAATATACATCAATGTACTAGTTCTCTCTTTCTCCTCTCATTTTTCTACGCTTCAGTATCTCTAGGTAACTCCACTACCTATTTTTCTTCCCCCAACTCCATGAATTCCATCTGTATCCACCTTACATCGCTCTTGCCTCAAGATCCACCACTCCTCTCTTGGTCATATGTAGAATGATGGTCCCACTATGGATTTTGGTTAGTGTTTTGTTTGGTGGGGGCCTCTAGGAATCACTAATCGTATTCATTTTGGGATTTGTCCCCTGTTTATTTCTGGTATTTCATCCCCTAATAGTCGTTCATTTTGGTTAAATATTGGTCTCTATTCAGGGATTCATACCCATTTCTCACATGTTCTGTTTTCATTTATTTTTGTGTTAATTATTTCTTTTTTTTGGGTTTCATCTTCTATTTTACTCTATATTTTCAGTTGTGTTGTTGGTTCTTCTTTGTTATCTTCGGTGGCGTGAAGTTCATGTTTGTAGAGATGGGTTCCTCCATTGTATCACTTGTTTTTGGTTGGTTCACGACCCTGATAATGGGTTCTAGTACTGGTTGTCAATGGAGTTTTGTTGGTTTGATGAAGAGGCATATGGTGGTTTAGGTTTCGCTACCTATGTTTTCTCCATCATAATTATGTTTATAACATCTTCGGTATCTCGACAACATTTACAATGAAGTTGATGATGATTTTATTTTTTTTGGGTGAAAATGATGACATCCCCTCAATGATGATGGTCTCTGATGGTGTCTTTTAACAAATATGATGTTGGTTCTCTATTATGATGACGATGGTGTTCTCGGTGATGATGGAGGTCTATAGTGGCTCAGTGATCATATGGCATCAGTGTCAGTGTGTGTGTCTTGAGTCAATAGTGACACGGTATTATTATGGACTACTACCTTTTGATTTTATAATTTTGAAATTTCTCCTTCGGTGGCAGCAATATAGTGTCTATTCAGTTTTTTCATGTTGGTCTCTTGTGAATTTTGAAACATGATGCATCTATCAATCAATGTGAGGTTAATGGTTGTGGTTTTTTATTTTTGAATATTAACATTTGTAATTGTTGTTTTGTTAGTTTGTTTCTAGATGATAGAATAATGGTTCTTTGGGTTCCCACATACCCAAAAATAGGATTTTCAATGAAACAAAAAATTGGATAGTGCTGTAAAACAATCAATTAATACATCAATGTGCTTGGTAAGTTAGAAAATTAAGGGGGAAAAGAAAAAATTCTATGTTTATGAAACAACCACTACCTATAACTATATACATATGGAAAAACATTACCAGGGGATTTGATAATCGACATCCAACGACACATATAAAAAATATTGTAATGTGTGTTTTTATATATCCCCTTATAAATAAATATCACATTATTTCAATTCAATTGAAATTATAACTTGATTAACATCCATAAATATTCATAATTGAATTGTAGTTGTTTCATGGAGTTCTATTATTTATTTTATATGATAGAGATTTGATATTTATCACCCTAATATAGAAGAGTCTATAAAATTTTCTAAACACTGAGATGAAAATCATTACCTCTTATCACCTTAAAACTATTGTGCAATCTATGAGGACCATACTTACATCGGAGTATATTTTAATATCATTATAAATGGAATTTAATGGTTTAGAGTATTAACATCTTCCAATGGTAGAGTTAATTAGTACAATAGTTTCCACTCTTTAATCAAAATAGTTCAATATGAATCCCTTTATGTGAAGCAATATAGAACATCAACATACTGGGATGAAATTTTTAAACATATACTGATATGAGCTAAAAATTTCATGGGAATTGTATAAATGGTTATATCCATTCAGTAGAACATCTAGGATATCCAATGTCAACCGAGGAGTTATGTAATGAATCTATAAAGGGAGACATGGATTGAGGTTAGATATAAGGTATTGATCTATATATTTCCATTGAAGAGATTCATGATATTTTGGAAGAATGGATAGTTAATCCCTGAGTACATTTCCCATTTTGATATTATAGATCGCTTCAGATCATGGGCATATTGACAGTCACATCCAACCAAAATGTCTCAAAAATATTATGTTTTCAACATATACCTTCTAGATATTTACATCCTAGAAACCTCACATGAACTGTATTCAAAGGTTGTATATATAGACAATGATCTCTCTTATGAGGATCTTTCGGTTATGATCTTGGACCATAGATATAATTTTCTACAGAATAAGACAACTCACCAAGTTAAATTACTCTTCAGGAACCAAAAATATGAACATATGACATAGGAACTGGAGTAAGTGATAAAGGGGGATACCCTCACAATTTTCTCCATAATATTTTTTAAAAAGTAAATTTTGATGGTGAAAGATAATATGGAGTTATGAATGTATCATGCTGAAATATTTATGAAATAATTTTTCATAAATAGTTTGATTTCTTCGATAGCTTATGTTGTACACCACATTGAGTCTAATCATACCAACATATAATAATAAAATATTATTTTTCCTAAATTAATATTATAACCTAGCACTATAATATGAGGGTATAAATTGGAATAACCATATTGTGAAATATATTTATTAATGTTATGGAAATAAACATTTAATTTTTAGCAAAGTAATTTTATTCTCCATAAGTATGTTTTCTTCAAAAAACAATTGTATTTAAATATATTAAAAAAATATTAAAACATTTTGAAATTTTAGTTGAATAAAAAAAAGTTAATGTATAATTTATATTTTATAAATTATATTTGGATGAATTTTTTATAATTTCAAAAAATGCTCAATATTTTAATGTATAGTGAATAATATCGATTAACATTGAATACTGTATATTCCATTAATGAATTTAAAAAGATAAATTCTATAATGGACTAGTAATACACATTCATTAGTTACTTTGGACTATCAGTTATCTAATAATTATCATTGAAATGAATTTTGTAAACGAATAACATAAAATAATTATACTTAAAAATTATATTTTCAGATAAAGTATTATTTGCAGTGTTTTTATTTGTTTCATATTATATTAAATTCATCCACTTATGTGTTATAAATTATGAAAAATGTATTAGATATTTGGAATTATGAAGACCAAATTTAATAAATATACTATTTTTATTTTTGGTCAAAATAAATATTAACCATGTTAAATGTTGTTACCACAGTAAATGGTAAATTTGGTAATTAAGAGTAAAAATATATATCACAGACTACAAAATTACCCTAACAGTAGTACCAATTTTATTATATGACTATTTTTAAATTATAATAATCCATGTGTAGAATTTAGGACCTTTTGGGGCCCCATTGTTGGCATTATGTGCCATGACCCGTGCTTGGGGCCCGTGCCATGACTACCCCATGCCTACCTTCCAAAGGCCAGGGGCTAGTGACTAGCACCGAAGGAGAATCCCAGATAAAAAGAGAAGGCATTTCCTTTAAAACTGAAACAGAAAAATATTTTGAACACAAGAAGTAGGAGAAAAAAAGTACTAATATAGAAAAGAAAAGTGTGATGAAAGTAAGTGGTCCAGTATACAAACCCTATTGGACAACAAGTACAAGTACAAGTAAAAAGGGGAAAACAACTCATGGATCGTCTACTGGGGAATCCTACCTGAAGGGTAGGTACAGATCTCGAATAGCTCATCCTAGAGGTACGTCTCATCTAGTCCACCTCCAATTAGCCTCCCATTCATCACCCTCATCCTCGATCACTGCTGACTGTCGTCTGCATAGAACACAACAAGGTGCGGGCGATGCCCATGCAGGAGTGAGTATAGCAATACTCAGTAGGGGACCCCGAAACCCCCGAAGGTCTCCTAAAATCTACTAACGATAAACAAAAATAGAAAGATACAATCACGAGGTATCAACCAACCCTACTAAGGTATATGCCCACACATATTCCTAAGTTTCCATTCACAGTCCAGCTCCAACACTTGAGCCCAAGAACAACCCATTCCACAAAGGAAGTAAATTCAATAATCTCGATTATTACAACTGAAAGAAAAGACTTAGCTCACATAGGTATATAACTCATGTAGAGGGGTAGAGATGATTACTAGTAGCCATTGAATCGTCTTCTATGTCAAACCCACATAGGATCCTGTAATAGTATCAATGTTTTCGAACCCACGGGGGATCCTGGTACAGAAGTCATCAATGTCGAACCCATAGAGGATCCCGGTCCAGTACAATCACTGTTGAACCCATAGAGGATCCTGGTATAGTATCGTCATTGTCGAATCCATGGAGGATCCTAGTATAGAATTCATCACTGTCAAACCCACAGAGGATCCCATTATAATAGTAGGCCCACATAAGATCTTATCATCTCAGTCATAGCCAGCCATAGGGTTCCCACACACAGCACGCTCGATTCCGAGAGGGTCCTCACCTCGAGCCAAGTGTCAAAACATCAACTTCCACGAATCTTGAGTTGATGTATCACGTATTTTCCTCTCATCATAAGGTACCTAACATGGAAGACAGTGCGTCAATCAGATGCCTGGTCTGCGAGTTATTGGAATTTCCGTTCCAGGGGCCTGGTTGGTTATTTAGGTTCAAACCAACCCAACCATACCCCAAATGTGTCCAACCCTCAATTGGGTTATACCAGAAGAATCGTCTCATTCCAAGCTTTCTGTCACCGTAGACAGTTCGTCGATCGGACACCCATAGACCGAGTTATGGGTGATTAAGTGTAACCGGGTCTGACGGGTTTGGTTCCGGTCCGACCCTGTTGCACCGACCCAACCCGACCCGAAGGAACGGCCCGACCCGAAGGCCTCTAGGCCCAAAAGCGGCCCAGACCAACCCGGAAGGCCGTGCAGCCCGGCCCGGCTAGCCGCATGGCCCTGCCCGCCTGGTCGCTGCTGGCTAGCCACGTCGTGTGTCCGGGCAATCCACGTCGTGGGGGGGTGTCGTGCCACCCCTTTGTTTGTAATGGCCGGCGCATGGCGCCGGACCCAAGAACTTTGGGACCCAAAGGGTCCCGCCTATGTAGCGCACACCAACAGCCGGCTCATCCGGCCGCCCTCCCCTTTCTACTGCTGCCTTAGGCCGTGGGTCTTCTCTGACATAGCGTGATAGCGCTGTGACCATGCTCTCCCACTGCGGCCCTCCCTGGCCGCTGTCTTGCACCACCGGCACGACGCGTCGGCACTGCGCCCCTCCGCCGCGGCCCACCTTGGTCGCAGCCTCCTGCTGCCCTCTGCGTGGCGTGACGGCGCCGCATTCCTCCACTGTGGCCCATCGTGGCCGCAGCTCTCCTCCGCAAAGTGAGGCAGTGTCGCGCCCTCTTGGAGACCCGATGGCCATTATGCCACTAGTTTCTTTTGTGGTCGGCCCTTTGTCGACTGTCGTTGTTCACCGCAGTTTGTTCCTCTATCATCAGCAAACAAGATCAACTAAAGGGGGAAGGGTCGGCCATGTTGGTGTGGTCTGAACCCCCCATATTTTGTTGATAAAATTCGGCATAACAAATACCAAAACATTAAAGACATAGAATGGGAAAAAACATCTCAAAACCCCCTACCTCGTTTCGATGAACATTGTTGAAGGAACGGGAAAAGAATTTTTAGATGTCGTCGTACATTGCGCCCGTCACATGCCACCAATCCCGGGCTCGAGCATCATCCTCATTATTCATTGGAGATAGTGCGTTCTTTGTTGGAGAGTAGTTCTCCAAGCACTACCTTTCTCTTTCACCAACCCAAATCCTCCCAAAAAGAAAAGGTAGACAAATTGTTGTGTCTCAAAAATTTAATCATGGGGTTGGCTTAATTAATTTACAGAATTAATTAATGGGAGTTGGAACCATTAAATTGGGGAAGGAAGGTTAGGAGGCTCTCCATTATGGGGAATTTCAATAGTTTCTATCATTTATTGTGAGTTCAAGGGGTTTAAAGGGGGGTTAGAAGAGATAAAGGGCTCGAGTTGGCCCCACCTAATAACATCCTTCCACGGGAGGTTAGGGTGTGGTGGGCCCCACCTCTAAACTTCACATGGAGGTTTTAACCACCAAACAAATAATAATAAAGTAAAAAATTTATTTTTATTGAATTTAATTTAAAACCCCCATAAACTAACTTCCATTCTCGTTAGAACACAAATGCGGTAAAGGACTCCTTAAGAGAATATCGGTGATGCGAGTTCAATGGTGCCCTCAGATTTCAATTCTGAGCATCAGTTCAAATGATATAAAATCATGCTCATATGTTTACTAAATGTACCCAAAATTTGTTTCATAAATTGATTCCGAGCACACCGGGCCTCGGAATCAAGCGCCGTCAGAAACTGCAGAATCGTAAAATATCCATGAATTAAAGAAAAACTTATCTGCAGAATTTCTGGGTCTTTAAATTCTCCTCACCTCAGGGATTTACGTACCCTTAAGCTATAAATCACACTTAGTATACAAATGGGAATACTGAGCACGCATCTATGCCTCCCTCTCCCAAGTGCTCTCCTAGAGGTTCTCGTGCTGCCAGCGAACGCGCACCAGAGGTATCGATCATCCACATTGTAACTTCTCAAGTCGATCCTCAATCTCCACTGGAACCTCCGTGAATGTCAAGCCATCATTGACGTCCATCTCCCCATGGTCTATGATGTGGGACAGGTCATGCACGTATCTCCTCAGCTGAGATACGTGGAAGAAGTCGTGCAAATGGTGCAACTGAGGTGGAAAATCCAAGAGGTAAGATTCCTAGCCTACTCTACTGAGGACCTAGAAAGGTCCGATGAATCACGGAGAGATCTTTCCACATTGGCCAAATATCTATAGACCTCGTCGAGGTGAGACCCATAGAAAGACATCGTCGCCATCCTCGAACTCATCTGGTCTCCATCTCCTATCAGCATTGGACTTCTCCCTGCTCTGTGCAGTCTCCATCCGCTCCTGGATGATCTGCACCTTCTCCGCCATAGCATGTACCATCTCTGGTCCCATAAGTGATGAATCCCCTTAGTCAGTCCACCATAGAGGCGATCTTTAAGGTCATCCGTAATGTTCCTCGAAAGGTGTCATCCTAATGTTGTAGTGGTAGTTGTTGTTGTAAGCAAACTATACAAAGGGTAAGTGATCCTCCCAACTGCGTCCAATGTCGAGGACACATGCATGGATCATGTCCTCGAGGGTCTGAATGGTCCTCTTAGTCTGACCATCTGTCTGAGGATGGAAGGCAGTTCCCAAGTGAAGTTGTGTCCTGAAAGCCTCCTGCAACCCCTTACATAGTCGTGAATTGAAACAAGCATATCGATCGAAGACGATCATCACTGGCACCCCATGAAGTCGTACAATCTCCTGAATGTAGAGGCGTCTCATGATCTACACTGAACCCTACTCTCTAATCAGTAGGAAGTGGTCCAACTTGGTGAGTCGATCGACAATCTCCCAGATAGAGTCATGTCCTCTGGATGAAGGTGGAAGACCCATCACGAAGACCATGGATATGCCATCCCACTTCCACTCTAAGACCTCTAAGTGCTGAACCAAGCCTTCCAGAACATGGTGCTCCACCTTCAATTGTAAACAAGTGATGCATCGAGAGAAAAAACTCTTCTATGTCATTCTTCATAATCAGCCACCAGTACTGTCGTCTGAGGTCCGGATACATCTTCACCAATCCTGGATGTACCGATAGAGGAGAAGTGTGGAACTCCCTCAACACTTCCTCCTAAAGTGCTATTGGTGCTATGGTACATCCTCTAAAGAGGATGACATGCTCCCCACCTTCAGAAAAATCATCTGGTTCCTGCCCTATGGATAACTGAGCACGTCGCATCTCGTAGTCAGTGTCCCCACACTGCACCTCCCTGACTTTCTAAAGAAGCGAAGGAGTGACTGTAAGAGAATGTCGAAAGGCCTCTCCATATCTATCCACGGATTATATCTTATACGCGGACAGTTGCTCTGTCACCTATCCTAGCAGCTGAATGATTGATCTCCTACTGAGATCATCAGCTATAATTTTCTCCTTCCCATGAGTATAGACTATCTCAAAGTCATATTCCTGGAGTAACTCAAGCCAAAACCACTGTCTCAGGTTCAGGTCCTTCGGTGAGAAGATGTACCTGAGACTCTGATCGTCAGAGTAGACTGTAAAATGCTCACCCATGAGATAGTGCCGCCACATATTCAAGGAGAAGACCACTGCTGCTAACTCCAGGTCATGGGTAGTGTAGATATATTCGTGTGGTATCAACTGCTAATAACCATAAGAGATCATTGCTCACTCCTCCATCATGACACAACCATGTCCGGTCCCTGATGCATCATAGTAAACTACGTACCCATTGCCCTCCTCCGGTAGCCTCAAGATGGGCGCACTAGTCAGTCTCTACCTCAGCTTCGAAAAACTCCGTTGGAATATCTCCGACCACACAAAGGGTTTCTCCTTCTTCGTAAATGCTGAAAGCGGTGCTGGAAATATGGAGAAGTTTGGAACAAATCTCCGATAGTACACAGCCAGTCCCAGAAAACTTCAAACCTTTGTTACACTCTTGGGTGGCTCCCAAGGAGGTACTACCTCGATCCTCACTAGATCCAATGCAACTCCATCCATTGAAATTACTTGTCCCAGAAAGTGTACCTCTTGGTTATAGAACTAGAATTTTGAGAGATTACTATATAGATGGTGCTCTCAGAGTGTGTCCAGTACTACCTGAAAATGGAAGGTGTGATCCTCCTCGGTAGCTGAGTAGATCAGAATGTCATCGAGGAAGACTACAAAAAATCGATCAAGATCTGGTTGAAAGATCCTATTCATGAGACTCATGAATACTTCTGGATTGTTGTTTATGTCGAAAGGCATAACCAAGAACTCGTAGCGGTTGTATCAACACCTGAAGGCCATCATTTTCACATCCTTATCCCATACTATGAGCTGGTGATAGCTTGACCAAAGATCTATCTTCGAGAACCTACATGCTCCCTTTAGGTGATCAAAGAGGCTGCCATTCCTCGGGAGTGGGTACTTGTTCTTCATTGTCACCTATTTCAGGCGACGGTAGTCAACACACAGATGTAAGATCCCATCCACCTTCTTGGAAAACAATATCGGGGATGCCCAAGGTCAAACACTGGGTTAGGTAAATCCTTTCCCTTGAAAGTCTTCTAGTTATACCCGCTGCTCACGAATCCCGGCGAGAGCCATTCGATATGATAGAGTCGATATCGGTTCTATCCGGTTGTACATGTCAATGAAGAAGTACACCTCTCTGCAAGGAGGTATTCCTAGAACAACTCCAAGGAAAACATCCATGTACTTATCCACCACAACAGGAAAAATCGGACTCCTCACATCAACCGATCTGAGGATAAGACTAGCCAACTGATGTGTGATTGGCTCCCCCCTCCTCTGTGTAAGTCCATCATGTGCAGAAAAGGCTACCTTCTCACTGGTGAAGGTGAACCTGGTCCCATTCGTGCGAACACACCAAACATTGTGCCTAATACATTCGATCTGAGCATGGACTGTAGATAACCATTCCATACCAAAGATGACGTAAAAAGGCCTCGATGCCACTACTAGGAGATCCCAGCTGAAGCTCTCGCATCCTAGAGTAAGCTCACACATCCGGAACCAGTGCGTAATCATCGATTCTTCTCCCGTAGGAGTCTCTAGCCATAAGGATCGACCCAACCACTCTATCAGAATCTCTGAGCTCCGAACAAGGGAAGCGGTAATAAAATAATGAATCACACCTATGTCAATAAGTACTGAAACAAGGGTGGAGTAGACACATATAGTACCTAGAATAATCTTAGGTGCACCGTGGTCATTGGCCTCGACTGCCTGGAGCTGAGCCCTCCCTTGTTTTCCATCTCCCTGTGGTCGGGTGGACCTCCTGGTAGTGGTGGGGGTTATAGGGCCTCGAAACATCGTCCCCCAACTGCTGCTCATCCATCTCCTCTACCACGTCTCCTTGCTCTCAGGGGACCAACATGGTCGAACCTTTGCCTCTTCCTGGGAGGTCCCTCTACTGTATGTTGCTCGTTTGCATGGCGGGTTGGACAGTCACGTGCCATGTGACCCTGCCCATCGCACGCATAGCACTGCCTGCTCCACGTATGGCTGGCTCTGTCTCGTTTTCCCCGCACAGCCGAACCTATATCCTGGGGTCACCCACCTGATGTCCTGGTCTGCATGGACCTCTGAAAACTCTATCCACTACTGGCTATAGATGAATCCATTACGTTTCACCGTGTGGTGGGTCTCGCTACTGGTGACTGCTCAGCAAGAAAACTCTCTACTAGAAAGGCTTTCTCCAGCACCCCCGCCCGCGTCGGGATGCTGAGGGGGATCCTTGAAACCCTAATATGAATTCTAAGTCCCTGATCAAAGGTCTGGGCCCTGAATAATGGGTCTCATACCATATCTGTGGAGTATAGAGTGAATTCGGTGAACATCGCTATGTACTGAGCTACCGTCATGCTTCCCTCGTGTAGATGCAGTAACTCCTCTATCTGCACCGCACGAATGGTGGATGGAACAAACTCGGACCGGAAGAGGCTCTCGAAGTCTACCTAGAGTAGTGATGCCTCTTCATGCACCTAGAGCATCAAGCTCCACTATCTGCCTGCTACTTCATGTAAGAGACTCACGATAGGGATCACCTTGAGGTCGGCTGATGTCCCTACCAATCTGAAAACTCTCACAACTTCCTCCATCCAATCCTCAAATGCCTGTGGGTCTGTCTCTCCCCTGAAACTGGGAGGCCTGTTGCACTGGAACTCATGAAATTCACTCAGACGGCATGCACTCTCTGCTTCTGGAGTTCGTGGTATCGGTGGCCCAGCGGGTAGTGGTACCACTGGTACCTCCACTGTGAAGGGGACCAGCATCGAGGCCTCGTCGCTCAGTGGGATACCATCTCGTACGAAACTCAAAACCCTAGATGGATGCCAACGTGGGGCCATCCTGAAAAGAAACATGTGATACATGGTCAAAAAAATATACCTGGGGAGCTGACACAAAGTAATCTAGAATAAAACTTTTAAAGACATGCACACAATCAATTTTTTCTTACTCTATGTCAGAAATTAGTTGTTAGAGTCCAAGTGTATGGATACGTCTGCCGCCAAACCAACACCGGTTTACCTAAACTGATAACCACACCCAAAAAACTTAACACTATTTCCATTAATAGAATTTTACTCGAGTTCTATAGTAGAACCGACTCCTCTGATACCAATTTGTCACGACCCGTCCTCGGGGCCCGTGCTATGACTACCTCAAGCCCGCCTTCCATGGGACAGGGTCTATAGACTAGCACCAAAGGTGAATAACTGATAAATAGGAAAGGCATTGCCTTTAAACCTGTAACACACACACAGTTTGAACACAAGAATTGGAAGAAAGAAGTACTAATATAGAAAAGAAAGGTGTCCTGAATGTAAGTGGGCCAATATACAAACCCAACTGTACAACAATTATATGTTTATGTAAAAAGGGAAAACAACTCCTTGGTCATCCACCGGGGAATACTAACTGAAGGTTAGGTACATATCTCAAACAGCTCGTCCCAGAGGTACGTCTCGCCTAGTTCAGCTCTGAGCATCATCTCGTCCATCACCCTCAGCCTAGATTACTACTGACTGTCATCTGCATAGAACACAACAAGGTGCCAGTGAAGACCGTGTAGGGGTGAGTAGAAAAATACTCAGTAGGGGACCCCAAGACCCCCGAAGGTCTCCTAGAATCCACTAAGGATAAACCAAAATAGAAAGATACAATCACGAAGTATCAACTAACCCTACTTAGGAATATGCCCATACATATACCTAAGTTTCCATTCATAGTCTGGCTCTAGCACCTGATCCCAAGAACAACCCATTCCATAAAGGAAGTAAAGTCAATAATCTAGATGATAGAAAACGAAAGACAAGACTCAGCTCCCATAGACATATAACTCATGTAAATGGGTAGATATGATTAGTAGCATCCACTGAATCATCTCCTCTATCAAACCCACGTATGATCCTGGAACAGTATCAGCGCTGTCAAACCCACGGAGGATCCTGGTACAGAATTCATCACTGTCGAACCCATGGAGGATCCCGGTCCAGTACCGTCACCGTCGAACCCACAGAGGATCTTGGTACGGTATCATCACTGTCGAACCCATGGAGGATCATAGCATAGAATTCATCGCCGTCGAACCCACGGAGGATCCTGGTATAGTAGTAGGTCCACGTAAGATCCTATCATCTCAGTCGCATCCAGTCATAGGGTTCCCGCACACAGCACGCTCGATTCCGGGAGGGTCTGCTCCTTGATCCAAGTGTCGATACATCAACTACCACAAAGTCTCAAGTTGATGTATCCCGTAGTTTTGTCTTATCATAAGGAACCAAATTCGATAGACGACGCGTCAATCGGACGTTAGGCCAGTGAGTTATTGGCATTTTCGTTCCAGGGGTCCGGTTGGTTTTTAGGTTCAAACCAACCCGATTGTACCCTAACTGTGTCCAAACCTCAAGTGGGGTATCCCAAAAGATTCATCTCATTCCAAGTTTTCCATCGCCATATAGGGCTCGTCGATCAGACACCCGTAGCCAGAGTTATGGGTGATTAGGTGTAATCGGGTCTGACGGGTTCGGGTTCGGTCCGACCATGTTGGACCGACCCAATCCAACCGGAAGGGACGGCCCGGCCAGGTTGGCCATGGCTGGTGGGCCACGTGGCCCAGCTGGCCATGCTGCATGGCCCAACTACCCATGTTGTGGGGGGGGGGGTCCACGACCCCCTTTTTTCGTAATAGCCGAAAAATGGCGTCGTCCCCTGTAACCGCGAGACACGAAGTATCCCGGCTGTGTAGCGTGCACCGGTGGCCAGCTCAGCCGACTGCCCTCCCCTGTCCACCGCGGCCTTATTCCATGGGTCTTCTCTGGCACCGCGTGACAGTGTTGTGCCCTTGCTCTCTCACCATGGCCCGCCCTGGCCTCAGTCCTACACCATCGGCACGGCGCGTCGGCGTCGCGCCCCTCCATCGCGGCCCGCCTTGGTCATGGCCTCCTGTTGCCGTCCACATGGTGTGACGGAGCCGCACACCTCTGCCATGGATCGTCATGTTCGTGGCTCTCCTCCATGTAGAGAGGTGGTTTCGTACCCTCTTAGTGACCCAGTGGCCTTTGCACCGCAGGTTTCTTTCATGGTCGCCCTTTCTCCCGTCGTCGTTGTTTGCCGCGGTTCCTTCCTCCATCATCAACAAACCAGATCAACCAAAGGGGGAAGTGTCTGCCGTGTTGGTGTGGTCCGAACTCCCCCTCCCCCCATGTTATGTTGATAACATTGAGCATAACGAATACCAAAACATTAATGACATTGAACGGGAACCAAACAACCCAAAACCCCCTACCTCGTTTCGATGAACGCTTTCGAATGAGTAGGAAAAGAATTCGAAGATGTCGTCATACGTTGTGCCCATCACATGCCACTGATCCTAGGATCAAGCATCTTTATCATTCTTTGTTGGAGATGGATTGTTCTTTGTTGGAGAGTAGTTCTCCAAGCACTACCTTTCTCCTTCACCAACCAAAATCCTTCCCAAAAGAAAAAGTACCCAAATTGTTGTGTCTCAAAGATTTAATCTTTGGCTTGGATTAATTAATTTACAGAATTAATTAATGGATGTTGGCACCATTAAAGTGGAGAAGGAAGGTGAAGAGGCTCCCCATTATGGGGAAGTTCAAGAGTTTCCCCAATTTATGTGGAGTTCAAGGGGTTTAAATAAATGCAGATGACACTACTACAAAAACGGGAAAGCAAAGCGCTACCTTTATCAGCGCTAATCAAAAAGCGCTGATAAAGGATAATCTTTATCAGCGCTATTTAAAAGCGCTGATAAAGGGATGATTTATCAGCGCTTTTCTAGCGCTGATAAAGGAAAGGTTTTAACAGTGCTAGAAAAGCGCTGATAAAGCCCCCTTCTAGCGCTGATAAAGGGGGCCTTTATCAGCGCTTTTCTAGCGCTGTTAATGGTGACCTTTAACAGCGCTAGAAAAGCACTGATAAAGCCACCCTTTATCAGTGCTAAAATTTAAGCGCTGATAAAGGGGGGCTTTATCAGCGCTTTTCTAGAGCTGTTAAAACCTGTCTCTGATTTTATTAAAAGGAGGCTGACAGTCTCCTCTTTTTTATCGTTCCCTAAGCTCTCGCGGGACTGTACCCTTGCGACTGCTTCCTCCCCCCGATCTTACCTTTTCCGGACCTCCACCATACTCCTTCTCCTTCTTCTCGACCCTCTTCCACGGATCTTCCTCCCTTCCGAACCCTACTCCTCCTCTTCAACGGTTGGCAGCTCCTCCCGTGCACCCCTACTCTGGCGGTCGCGTCTTCTAGGCAGCGCAGAAGGCTCCCTCACCTCTTTGGACTTCCGATTTCTTCACCCAAGGTATGTGGATGCCCTTAAATATTTTTTTGCAGTGTAGGTTTTTATGTGGTTGTCATTTATTTGTTGCCTCTGCTTCCCCTCCTCCCTCTTTTCAGACTGAATCAATGTTATTCACTCTACTCCTGGTGATGATTTTTTTTGCATATGTTTTCGCTTATTCGTTCTTCAAATCTGCTTCTGCTGTGTGTTTTTTTTATTTGATTTTCCTTTTGTTAGTAATGTTTATTTCTAATTAATCATGAATTTACTCCACTTTAACTTCAATTGGTTCTTTTACTGGTGTTGATAGTGAGTCACATTAGGGGGGGCTGGTTTGCAGGGGGTGTGAGGGGGGGCTGGTGTGTGCAGGGGTACGGGATGGGTAGGTTTGGTGTGTGCAAGCAGGGGGGAGAGGGGGTTGGCGTGTGTAGGTGGGAGGCTGGGTTTGGTGTGTGCAGACAGGGGGGGAGAGATAGGCTGGGTTGGTTTAGTGTGTGCAGGCAGGGGGAGAGGGGACAAGATGGTTTGCAAGAGGGAGTGGGTAGGGGGCATGAGGGGGGAGGGAGGCCGGTTGGTGGTGCTGCTGGAGGGGGATGGGTATGGCGTGCTGGTGGGGGGGGGGGATGGTTTGTAGGGGGCAGGCTGGTTTGCAGGGGGGAGTGTGTGTGTAGGGGGTAGGTTGGCTGGCAGGCGCAGGGGTGCAAGGAGGCTGGTGGTGCAGGGGTGCAGGGGGGTCTGGTGTGCAAGCACGGGGGAGAGGGGGGCAGGCTGGTTGGTTTGCAGGGGGAGGGGGAGGCTGGTGTGTGTGTGCAAGGGGGAGGGTGCGGGGGTGCAAGGCTGGTGTAGGGGTGCAAGGGTGCCATACAGGGGTGGAGGGGTGTTGTGCGGGGGTGAAGGAGGGGGAAGGGGAGGGGGAAGGGAGTGCAGGGGGAGGGGGGCAGGGAGTGCAGGGGGAGAGGTTTGTTTTGTTGTACGGGGTACAGGAGGGGGGGGGGGGCTGGTGTGCCTGGGGGAGGGGGACAGAGGGTGCAGGGGGCTGACATTTTTGTGCAGGGGGGATGAAATTTTTGTGCGGGGGGGGGGGGGGGGGTCTGGGTTCTTTGTCCAGGGGTGTAGGAGGGGGGAGACTATGTAGGGGGGAGGGGGAAGGGGGAGAGGGGTGTTGTGTTGTACAGGGTACAAGAGGGGGGGGGCTGGTGTGCCTGGGGGAGGGGGCAGAGGGTGTAGGGGGAGGGGGCTGAAAGTTTTGTGCAGGGGGCTGGTTTTTTTGTCCAGCAGGCTGGTGCAGTGCAGGGGGTCCATCGGGTTGGGTCTAGGGGGGTTGGGTTTGAGTGGATGGTTCGGGTCCGTTGGGTTGGGACGGGTTGGGATGGGTTGGATTGGTTTGGGTCGGGTTGGGTCGGGTTTACACATATAACCCGACCCAAATTGACCCGACCCTCGATGGGTTGGGTTGGGTTGGGTCCTTCGGGCATGCGACGGGTAACCCGACCCCACTGGGTCGGGTTGGGTCAGGTTGGTTGCTCCGAAAGCTTGTGACCCGACCCGACCCAACCCGAACTTTTTTGTTCGGGTCGGGCCTTGAAACACCTCCAACCCGACCCGACCCGACCCATGGACACCCCTAGTTTATATGATGCGCTATTGTGTCGTGTGGTGAACCTTCTGCATGTTGACTATAAAATGTAAAATTAATTTAGTAGATTATCATGTCTTAAATTGGTTAGTCATTGTGCACCAAAATTATTCTTTGGAGGTTGTATACCTTACTCGAATCACCCCCTTAGGGTGTGTTTCTTATAGGCCCATGACCCCTATTGATCTTTGGCTTGAAATTGAACCACCTTTGACATGTGTTGATATATCCCATGCCCATGGGTTTATTAAAGGGAATTAATGATATTTATGTGTAATGGACATACCCATGGACTACTTGATCACTTATAAATGAATTAAATAAAAGTTGAATGGTAAGGCCATGTTCCTTAACCATTTTTAAACAATTTAGTGCTATTGATTATATACCTTGGACCCCATCTTACTAATTATCAGTTATAAGACTTAAATTTATCAAATTAATTGATAAAATGCAAGGGTGATATTCCTTAGACTTGATCATAATATGATATGGATGTGATTACATCATTATTACCTTCTTTAATGAATATGATGTTTCATATTGATTATTTGGAATTAATAGACATGAACTTCCATATTGCTTATTCGAAATTAATGGAATTAACATTCTATATTGTTTGTTTGGAATTAATGGACATGGCGTTCTGTATTGCTTATTCAGAATTAATGGACATGAAATTCCTTATTATTTATTTGGAATTAATGGACATGACGTTCCATATTTATTATTCAAAATTAATGAACAATATGCTCCTTATGGTTTACATGGAATTAATGGACACGACATTCGTTATTGTTCATTTGTAATTAATGGACATGATGTTCCATGTTGTTTATTCAGAATTAATGGCGATGAATAAAGATTGGATGGATGCTAATCGTTTGACAATAGAGTATGAGAACGGAGTGAAAAAGTTCATCAAGTTTTCACAGTATCATGCAGAGGATCCTTCTCAACTCCTTTGTCCGTGTTTACGTTGTTGTTATTCTAGACTAATTACTCCAGAGGAGTTGGAAGAACATTTGATATGTCATGGAATAGATAGGAGTTATAAATGTTGGAATAAACACGGGGAAAAAGCGAATGTAGCTATTGGCTGGAATAAAACTGCATTTTATGGATCATCAGATATGATTACAAATATGGATAATGAAGAAGACCGTATAGAGGATGTGATTACAGATATCAATGATGATGAAGATTGTATTGAGGAAATGACAAGGACAGTTGAACATGAACTCCGTGATTGCCCAAAATTGTTTGAGAAGTTAAAGAGTTGTGCAAAGACGCCATTGTATGCTGGTTGCACTAAATATGCTGCATTTTCAGCTGTACTAAAGTTGTATAAATTGAAAGCAGGCAACGGATGGAGGGATGTCAGTTTCACAGAACTACTTTCTCTTTTGAATGACATGCTTCCAGAAGATAATGAGCTCCCATGACGGACATATGAAGCTAAACAAATGCTACACTTGATGGGTATGATTTCTGAAAGAATACATGCCTGCCCGAAAGACTATATATTGTTTCGCAAGGAGAACAAATCACTTACAGAATGCCCAAAGTGTGGTGCTTATCGATACAAGAAAGATGAACGCAGTCCTACGAAAGTTGTATGGTACTTTCCAATCATTTCAAGGTTTAGGCGTCTATATGTAAGTGAAGAAACTGCAAGACAATTGTCGTGGCATGCAAATAAAAGAAATAAAGATGGAAAAATACGTCACCCGGCCGACTCTCCTCAATGAAAGAGAATTGATCATGAGTATCCTGAATTTGGAAATGAGTCGAGAAACCTGCGTCTTGCGTTATCTACCGATGGAGTGAATCCTTTTGGTTTTCAAACTAGCACTCATAGTACTTGGCCTGTTATGTTGGTAAATTATAACTTTCCACCCTGGTTATGCATGAAACGGAAATTCATTATGTTATCTTTTCTTATATCAGGACCAAAACAACCAGGTAACGATATTGATGTATATTTGGCTCCCTTGATCGATGATTTGAAGTTACTATGGGATTCAGGTGTTATGGTGTATGATGCTTATGAAAAAGAATACTTCACGTTGAGAGCGTTGTTGTATGGGACGATAAATGATTTCCCTGCTTATGGAAATTTGTCAGGCTATAGCATTAAAGGAATTCAAGGGTGTCATGTGTGCGAAGAAGATACAGAATCAATTAGGTTGAAACATTCATCCAAATTTGTGTTTCTAGGACATCGTAGATTTCTACCCCGTCGACATAAGTACCGATCTTGGACGACATCATTCAATGGAAGTTCAGAAAAACGCAAAACACCATCTCCACTAACAGGTGACCAGCTGTTTGAGAAAGTAAAAGACGTTAACACTATTTTTGGTAAACCATTTTCGAAAAACCTTACGAAAATCGGTTGGAAAAAGAGATCAATTTTTTTTTGAATTACCATACAGTAAATGTCTGTACGTCAGACATTTTCTTGATGTGATGCATGTGGAAAAAATGTATGTGACAGTGTTATAGGAACGTTGCTAAATTCTCCTGGCAAAACAAAGGATGGAATTAAGGCAAGGTTGGACATGATTGACATGGGAATAAGAGAAGAGTTGGCTCCCATTAAGGGTGAAAATCGAACGTTTCTTCCTCCAGCTACGTACACTCTTTCTAGGGATGAGAGATATCAGTTTTGCAACTTCTTCAATGATGTAAAGGTTCCAGAGGGATATTCATCAAATATCAAAAACATTGTGTCAATGAATTATTTGAAGTTAAAAGGTTTGAAATTACATGACTGCCATGTTTTGATGCAAGATTTAATTCCTATAGCTTTACGTTGCATTTTGCCCAAGAATGTTCGTCATACGTTAAGAAAACTTTGTTTCTTCTTCAAAGCTATATGCAGCAAAGTTTTAGACCCGGCGAAATTTCCAGCTATGGAAAAAGAAATTGTCATCATATTATGTGAATTAGAAATGTTCTTCCCGCCAACATTCTTTGATATGATGGTTCATTTGATGGTTCATTTGGTGAGAGAGGTTCGACTTTGTGGTCTTGTGCACTATAAATGGATGTACCCCGTTGAACGGTATATGAAGATTTTGAAAGGGTATGTCAAAAATCGAAGTCGGCCAGAGGGTTGTATTGTGGAGCGATATATTGTTGAGGAAGCCATTGAATTCTGTACCGAATACCTATCTAATGTGGAAAGCATTGGTCTGCCGAAATCTCGTCACACTGGACGCATTCAGGGTGAGGGAATTTCTGGAAGAGATGTTGTGACAATCAATATTACTGATTGGGAGCAGGCCCACCTTTATGTTTTGCATAACAGTTGGGAGGTTGCTCCATATATTGAAACCCACAAAGAAATTTTGAGGCAGTTGAATCCATCAAGGGCTGAAAAATGGATAGAAAATACACATAATCACCAGTTTATAGGATGGTTTTGAGACCATATTTTTAAGGAGTTAGATGAAAATCCGAATTCAATTTCAGAACGACTTCGATGGCTAGCTGTCGGACCAAGCATGTATGTATTATCTTACAATGGTTATGTAATTAATGGTTATACATTCTATACAGATAAACATGATGAAGATAGTACCATGAAAAATAGTGGAGTAACACTTGTGGCTGAAGCGATGCATGTTTCTGGTAGTAAGGATAGAAATCCAATTTTCGCGAATATGTCATACTTTGGCATTATCAAAAGAATATGGGAGTTTGATTATACGACATTCCAATTGCCAATCTTTCAATGCAACTAGTTTGATAACAACAGTGGTGTTAAAATAGATGAATTGGGATTTGTGAAAGTTGATTTTAGTAAATAAGGGTACAAAGACGAACAATTTATAATGGCATCACAAGCGGTACAAGTATTTTATGTTCCAGACCCCGCAAACCGAAAGTGGTCGATTGTTCTGTTATCGTCCAAAACTACTGAAGGGTTCGATGAAAATTCAATTAAGGATGATCCTTTAGGTGGGATGTCGCAATCATTTCGCAATGGTCCCAATGAAGACGACGTTTTGTTTGTTAGAGGAGACCATAATGAAGGGATTTGGATTATCGATAGAGGTGTCAAATCCATTCATCCTTTGAAAAAAAAAGTTCAATAAACAGGTTATATTTTGTTTGTAATATAAATATTGTTATCTCATGTTATTATCTTATCATTATTATATTTATGTAATCCAAATTAAGTGTTAAATCTTTTTTTTCAGATAATGACTTCTGTATGTTCTGGTGCTCCTAACCTCGAGGCTGAACAAGCCTCTCAAGCTGTTGCTGCTGCTGCTGAACAAGCCTCTCAAGCCTCTCAAGCCTCTAAATCTCAACATATTGTTGTTGGTACTGCTGCTACTATTGGTGCTCCTATTGTTGAGGTCCAACAACCATCTTAACATGCTGATGCTAGGATTTTAGATGAAAACATTGATGATGCTGATATAAACGAAATGGTTGGGGATAAAGGAGCAACATCGCAGAAAAAACAGGTGCGTCGTAGTTTAACAGTGTTGGCTAATGTTTTGAAGGGAAAGAGAAAAGGAATCAAATTCGATGTTGGGTGGAATGCACGGGGCCAACACGTTAACCCCAACAAGGCAATGTTTAGCAGTTATGTTGGAATTGTCACTCGGCAACGCGTGCCGATTGACATAGCTTCATGGAACCATGTTTCGTCCGGCCTGAAGGCTGTGATGTTGGAAGAAATTACGGTAACATTTTGATTTCATTTCATTAATTTACTGGCAAATAAAATAATGAAACAATGTCTTATTCTTCAAAATCCATTGCAGAGTGCATTTATAGTAGATGATTCACACAAGACTTATGTACTAAGGCTTGCGGGAAGGTGTCATCGAGGTTTTCACACTCTTCTTACAAAATATCATCTGAAAGATTCCAAGGGTAAAATAAACCCGCAACCACCCATTGTCTACAATCACTTGATATCCCAAGAATCATGGGATTCATTTGTTGGTCATCGTGGGGATCAAAAGTTTCAGGTACATTGTGACTGATAATATGTTTTTTGAGGATATACATGTATTCATCACTTTGATTGTCAATATTTCATTTATGAAACAGCAAATCAGTACTGAAAACAAGGAACGCGCATCAAAACCGACGTACCCCTATCGTAAAGCAAGGATGGGGTACGCCTCACTAGAAAAGAAAATAGTGCGTATTTTAAATTTACAGTGACATTGTTATGTTTCAAGAAACAACTTTATAAAAATATTTCTTTATTTATATGTAGATTGATGCCTCTGAAACCAAACACACATCCATCCCTCGTCATGTGCTATGGAAGGAGGCGCGTGTGGATAAGGAAGGGAATTTGGTTGATGAAAACACACAAAAAGTGTGGGAAATATGTGTAAGTATGACACGATAAAATGTTTTGTTTTTAAATTGCTATTACATAATAATAATTACTTATTTTCTTATATCCGACAGTCACAGGAGTCAGGTACTCTTGCAGCTGGTGCAGATATATTAGCGATAGCTTTGAAGCGACCAGAACAATACGGTCACGTCAAAGCTGGGGGGTTTGGGGTGACACCCCGAGTATATTATGAGAAAAAAAACAAGAGGATCAAAAAAATGAAGAAATGAAAGCAATGAAAAATAGACTAGAAACTCTTGAAGAACAGTTTCAATGGCAGGAAGAGTTTCTAGCAACTTTAATGGGTCATAAGACAAGAGAAGAGACAACTCAGGAACAACCAGTGCCTGAAGATCCTGCCCCACACCCCACCAGCTTTGAGGCGAGCCATTCCCCTGAAAGAGCTGTGTTAGCTGTGGTAATCAATATTCTATTAATTGTTCTGATAAAATTTGAATTAGACAAACACTGATTTCTTCCTATACTGATCTTCTGTAGGGTGATAATGATTTTGATTTATATCTTTCAACACCCACCTATCGCCTTGTAGCGAGGGCTACAGTATTCAACATCTCAGAGGACACGCTGCATAATAGAGCACTTCCAAAAGACCATCTGAAAGTGACAATTACGGTAGCTCATGAGCCAACAGCACAACTACCTGTTCCACTTGATGATGATGATATTTGTACAGTCGAACAGGCTATTGGGACATTCATTGCATGGCCATAAGAACTTGTGAGACTACATGCCGAAAAAGAGGTATTTATTTACAGTTTTTTAAGACAAACCTTTATAAAAAAAGGTATGAACCAATGAATTTTATTGTAGATGAAGAAAGGGGATGCAGTGAAAGGAGCATCGAAAGGATCGACCAGCCGATCCAAAAGATCTACTGAAAGTGGAATTACACCACCTATTCTCTATCCACATTTAATTGAATTGAAGACTCATGTGGATACGAAGTTGACAAATGGTAGTATCCATGTAGTTGTTTTTGAAGAGAATATGTATGGAGAGGAAATACAAGATTTTTTTGCTGCTGAAAATGTAAATGATATCCTTGAGTATCAGTGGCTCGGCATCACAAGTGTAAATGTGTATATGAGGTATGTTTTCAACCCCGTCGCTTGTCCAAAAGATGATATATTGTGCTAATTATGATTAAATACATTTTATATTATTGGCAGACGTATATATGAAAAGCAGTTGAAGGGTTTTCCTCATGAGCCAAAGTTCGGAGTCGTCGGTCCTCATATCACATCAACACAAGAAATAGAATTATCAGAATCAAAAATTAAGGAAAGAGCGACTGCTTTGCTGAAAGCATTTGACAGCAAGATAACGGATGACCGACTCTTCCTCATACCAACCATGCAGGGGTAAAACTCTACGATTAAAGCATATCAATTATATTTTTATTTATTTCATTAGTTATTCCTTTTTGTGTATTTAGGCAACATTGGCTGCTAATTGCGGTGCATTTGGATACTCCCAAGATTTATTTTCTGGACTCAAAGCACGGATATCCAACAAACCGACCGCATGTGATGCAGTTTTTCAATCTGTAAGACACTACATCCTACGTTTTAGGTCTAAACATCAATTTATATAATATATATTATCTTTTACTAAGGATTCTGTTATGATAGGGCGGTGTACCAATATCGTCTAAATCATGGTATGAGGACAGGGGCTAAGCATAAGGAGCCGAGCAAGTACTATGTCTGGACAAATATCAGGGTATATATAATAAAATTGCACTATCCAAGCATATATGAAACACAAGTTACTTACTCGCCTCATGATCAATGTTTCTGCAGTGTCCAAAACAAACAAACGACAAAGATTGCAGTTATTATGTTTGTAGATTCATGAAAGAGATCGTTTTCAATGGACAAACTAGCATCCCTAAAGAGGTATTTTAGAAAACAAGTACTATTTCATTTAAATTATTTATTAATTCTTTATTTATATATTTTTCAGTACTATTATGAATGCCGCAAATCATCATATTCACAAGATGATGTAGATATGTTCAGAAACGAGTGGGCTACATACCTGATGCAAGATTGTCCAGATATAGCATGAAGATCTGACTTTTATTGCAAGAGTTGCAGACGCGTATAATTGGCGGAAATTTTTGAGAGGGGTTCATGGGGATAAAAAGATGAAACATTCTTGTATGTAAATGTTTGTAGAAAAATTGTAATTATTATTAAATAAAACATTCTTTCTCCAATGGGTCATTTGTCCATTTTAACAGATGAAATGCACCAGTAACATGCAAGAATGATGGACCACATTTCTTTGGCCTTTGGACAAAAAAACCAGTAAAATCTCCAAAATACCTTCATATCATGCATGAACCAGTAAAATATCCAAAATACCTTCATATCACGCAGTTCTGAAAAGAGTCACTATTTAAAAGAAAGTCACAAGTTTAGATACATCTCGAGATGGTCAGTTTAAAGACATTTTGAGGGACACTACTAAAGACATTCTAAGATATGCACACATTCCCCAATTTTAGATCCTTGTCTACTACAATGATCTTCCAAACAAGATATGCATTGGAACGCCCATGATACATAGAGAAATTCACTGGCCACCTTCGAGAATGATCTGAAGCACAAACCATGAAAGCATTATGTTTTTCCTTGAAAATTCTCTTGTCGAACTGGAATGGCAACTCACTCTTGTGATTTTGCGTGTCTACTTGTCTCTTTATGTGTGCAGCTATTGCCATTCCACTTCGCTAAGAGAATTTTCAAGGAAAAACATAATGCTGTCATGGTTTGGGATTCAGATCATTCTCGAAGGTGGGTAGTGAATTACTCTATGTATCATGAGCGTTCTAATTCATATCTTGGTTGTCCTTAAGTTTCAGCAGAATCCGAATGCGTTTGGTCGGTTTGTCGTATGTCAGTTCTTGATTTCACTTAAAATTAAGTCCATTTTTAACAAAACATAGACACTGTGAGTGGTTTCGGCCACATCGGGCCTCGGATTTATGTGGGGTTGACTCGTACACGTCACACATGAGTCATGGATCACTGTGCAAAAGTATCAACACAATCAGAAGCCGTTAGATCGGTTTGGCGTGTGTACGTAAAATATTGTCCCTTTTAAACAAATTACATACACTTGGAGTGATACCAGTCACACCGCGTCTCATATTGAGGCGGGGTTGACTCGTACACATCACATATGACCCATGAATCTTTGTCCTAAAATTTCAACACAATCCGAAAGCGTTTGGTCGGTTTCCCGTATGTCAGTTGTTGATTTCTCACTTAAAAATAAGTCTATTTTGAACAAAACAGAGGCACTTGGAGTGGTGTAGCCACACCAGGCCTCGGATTGAGGAGGGGTTGATTCTTACACGTCACATATAACCCATGAATCGTTGTCCTAAAGTTTCAACACAATCCGAAGGCGTTTGGTTGGTTTCTCGTATGTCAGTTGTTGATTTCTCACTTAAAAATAAGTCCATTTTGAACAAAACAGAGGCACTTGGAGTTGTTTCAGCCACAACAGGCCTCAGATTGAGGCGGGGTTGACTCGTACACGTCACATATGAAGGTGAGTATGCATACACGATAGTTGACCTTCTTAGAGAAGAGTTTCTGGAAGAGTATAAAAGACATGAAGCAATGAAGATCATTAGAGTGTTGGAGCAAATGTGGTTGCTACAAACAATGTGGAAATCGGCTTGTGCAAAGCGACCTAAGTTACAACTTGCAGGTATTGTACTCTATTTTTTCTGGAAGGTTTCAGTTTAAATGCATTTTGGAATGATCATTGCTAGCCATTGTCTTTTAGGTTTTTTTGACAGCCGAGGGGAAAGGGTGGGGTCTGCAGACATTGGAGGATATGTCGAAGGGTGATTTTGTGTGTGAATATGTTGGAGAAATGTTAACTCCTACAGTTCTGAAAAGAGACACTATTTAAAATAAAGTCACAAGTTTAGATACATCTCCAGATGGTCAGTTTAAAGACATTTTGAGGGACACTACTAAAGACATGCTCAGATATGCACACACACCCCACTTTTAGATCGTTGTCTACTACAATGATCTTTCAACCAAGATATGCATTAGAATGCTCATGATACATAGAGCAATTCACTACCCAACTTTGAGAATGATCTGAAGCCCAAACAATGACAGCATTATGTTTTTCCTTGAAAATTCTCTTGGCGAACTGGAATGGCAGTAGCTGCACACATGAAGAGACAAGTAGAGACGCAAATTCACAAGAGTGAGTTCCCATTCCAGTTCGCCAAGAGAATTTTCAAGGAAAAACATAATGCTGTCATGGTTTGTGCTTCAGATCATTCTCGAAGGTGGCCAGTGAATTTCTCTATGTATCATGAGCGTTCTAATGCATATCTTGTTTGGAAGATCATTGTAGTAGACAACGATCTAAAAGTGGGGGATGTGTGCATATCTGAGCATGTCTTTAGTAGTGTCCCTCAAAATGTCTTTAAACTGACCATCTTGAGATGTATCTAAACTTGTGACTTTCTTTTAAATAGTGACTCTTTTCAGAACTGTGGGAGTTAACATTTCTCCAACATATTCACACACAAAATCACCCTTCGACATATCCTCCAATGTCTGCAGACCCCACCCTTTCCCCTCGGCTGTCAAAAAAACCTAAAAGACAATGGCTAGCAATGATCATTCCAAAATGAATTTAAACTGAAACCTTCCAGAAAAAAATAGAGTACAATACCTTCATGTTGTAACTTAGGTCGCTTTGCACAAGCCGATTTCCACATTGTTTGTAGCAACCACATTTGCTCCAACACTCTAATGATCTTCATTGCTTCATGTCTTTTATACACTTCCAGAAACTCTTCTCTAAGAAGTTCAACTATCGTGTATGCATACTCACCTTCAAATGTAACGTGTACGAGTCAGCCCCGCCTCAATCTGAGGCCTGTTGTGGCTGACACAACTCCAAGTGCCTCTGTTTTGTTCAAAATGGACTTATTTTTAAGTGAGAAATCAACAACTGACATACGGGAAACCGACCAAACGCCTTCGGATTGTGTTGACACTTTAGGAAAACGATTCATGGGTTATATGTGACGTGTATGACTCAACCCCGCCTCAATCTGAGACACGGTGTGACCGATATCACTCCAAGTATATGTATTTTGTTTAAAATGGACAATATTTTACGTACATACGCCAAACCGATCTAATGGATTCTGATTGTGTTTATACTTTTGCAAAACGATCCATGACTCATGTGTGATGTGTATGAGTCAACCCTGCATCAATCCAAGGCCCGGTGTGGCCGACACCACTCACAGTGTCACTGTTTTGTTAAAAATGGACTTAATTTTAAGTGAAATCAACAACTGACATACGGAAAACCGACCAAACGCATTGGGATTCTATTGAAACTTAAGGACAACGATCCATGGGTCAAATGTGACGTGTAAGAGTCAACCCCGCCCCAATCAGAGGCGCGGTGTGACCGGTATCACTCCAAGTGTATGTATTTAGTTTAAAATGGAAAAATATTTACGTACATACGCCAAACCGATCTAATGTCTTATGATTGCATTGATACTTTTTCACAATGATCAATGACTCATGTGTGACGTGTACGATTCAACACCGCATCAATCCGAGGCCCGGTGTGGCCGACACCACTCACAGTGTCACTGTTTTGTTAAAAATGGACTTAATTTTAAGTGAAATCAACAACTGACATACGGAAAACTGACCAAACACATTGGGATTCTATTGAAACTTAAGGACAACGATCCATGGGTCAAATGTGACGTGTACGAGTCAACCCCGCCCCAATCAGAGGCGCGGTGTGACCGGTATCACTCCAAGTGTATGTATTTAGTTTAAAATGGACAATATTTTACGTACATACGCCAAACCGATCTAATGTCTTATGATTGCATTGATACTTTTTCACAATGATCAATGACTCATGTGTGACGTGTACGATTCAACACCGCATCAATCCGAGGCCCGGTGTGGCCGACACCACTCACAGTGTCACTGTTTTGTTAAAAATGGACTTAATTTTAAGTGAAATCAACAACTGACATACGGAAAACTGACCAAACGCATTGAGATTCTATTTAAACTTAAGGAAAACGATCCATGGGTCAAATGTGACGTGTACGAGTCAACCCCGCCTCAATCAGAGGCGCGGTGTGACCGGTATCACTCCAAGTGTATGTATTTAGTTTAAAATGGACAATATTTTACGTACATACGCCAAACCGATCTAACGGCTTCTGATTGCATTGATACTTTTTCACAACGATCAATGACTCATGTGTGACGTGTAAGATTCAACACCGCATCAATCCGAGGCCCGGTGTGGTCGACACCACTCACAGTGCCTCTCTTTTGTTCAAAATGGACTTATTTTTAAGTGAAATCAACAACTGACATGCGGAAAACCGGCCAAACGCATTTGGATTATGTTGAAACTTAAGGACAATGATCCATGGGTCAAATTTGACGTGTAAGAGTCAACCCCGACTCAATCTGAGGCCCGGTGTGGCCGACACCACTCAAAGTGCCTCTATTTTGTTCAAAATGGATTTATTTTTAAGTGAAATCAACAACTGACATATAGGAAACCGACCAAACACCTTAGTATTGTGTTAACACTTTAGTAAAATGATCCATGGGTCATATGTGACGTGTATGAGTCAACCCTGCTTCAATCCGAGACGCGGTGTGGCCGGTATCACTCCAAGTGTATGTATTTTGTTTAAAATGGACAATATTTTACATACATACACCAAACCGACCAAACACATTCGGTTTCTATTGAAACTTAAGGACAACGATCCATGAGTCAAATGTGACGTGTACGAGTCAACCCCGCCTCAATCCGAGCCCCGGTGTGGCCGACACCACTCAAAGTGCCTCTGTTTTTGTTAAAAATGGACTTAATTTTAAGTGAAATCAACAACTAACATACGACAAACCAACCAAACGCATTCGGATTCTGTTGAAACTTTAGAACAACGATACATGGGTCAAATGTGACATGTAAAAGTCAACCCCGCCTCAATCCGAGGCTTGGTGTGGCCGACACCACTGAAAGTGCCTCTGTTTTTGTTAAAAATGGACTTAATGTTAAGTGAGAAATCAACAACTGACATACGGGAAACTGACCAAACGCATTCGGATTCTATTGAATCTTAAGGACAATGATCCATGGGTCAAATTTGATGTGTATGAGTCAACCCCGACTCAATCTGAGGCCCGGTGTGGTCGACACCACTCAAAGTGCCTCTGTTTTGTTCAAAATGGACTTATTTTTAAGTGAAATCAACAACTGAGATATCCACTTAACATGTAGTGTAGACCCTCCCCCAAGACTTGGAATGAATTTTTGAGATACACAAACATGGGGTGGATTATATGGCTTTCCTACATGGAATATATCCCACTACACGTCTTTAATGAGCCAGCTACGCAGTTTATCCCTTGTACAGATACACAGGAAGAATCACACGGGATCGACGTCATGTACTAACATAGGGCAAGGGTGCATAAGAGGAAACAAGATCAAAGGGTAACACGTATATGTTTTTTAACATGCCATGTAATTTCCTATTGATATGACATGTATATTCACACAGGCAGCTGAACATTGGAGTTACCCGGGGTAAAGGGACAAGGCATGTGACCCTTTAAATGACACATAATTTTATGTACCATGATTGATCTCTTTGAACACTATATCAAGGACATATTTCATTAGGGTTGGCTCCCATGATCCTTCCTAGGATGGTTTTGGTATCTTTTCCTACTTATGGTAGTACGATCGCTTCAGCAGGACATCCTAGACATCGTTGGAGTCTCTCTGAAAGTCCTGGAGTGAGATCATATATCTATTTTTGAGGTCCAGGTAGAGTCATGTATCAACGCAACCAACCCTACCAGACATCGATCCTATATATAGAATGTTAATCTTGATGTCTCATTACAGTCCCCCAGTTTATGATATGTTACCTTTTTTGTATTAATATACATCATTACTAAGGGTGATGGTTGGGAGAGTTGGGATATCCTTTTTATGTATTGCAGAATGATTTAAGGAGCACGGGCTCTACACGATTTGTCAAAACCAAGTGGAAATCCAAGGAGAAACAATGCATAGTGGAATGTTCTAGTATTTATCTTCTGAGTTGTGTAGGAATATTTTGTGATACTATGTAATGAGGTAGTTTTTGTTTCTGGGTAGACGGTATCTAACTCATGGTAAGAACACTGTTTGGTTGGGTTGTGATTGGTTGATGACATGCTTGTGGTTGATATATTGGTTTTTGTGCAGGTCTGTGGTTGATATACTGGTTTTTGTGCAGGTCTGCTTGGCTGGTTGTACTGGTGCAGGTTTTTTATTAGCAGCAGGCAGGGATTTAACAGCGCTTTTTTAGCGCTGTTAAAGGAGACATTTAACAGTGCTAAAAAAGCGCTGTTAAAGGCGACATTTAACAGCGCTAAAAAAGCGCTGTTAAAGGAGACATTTAACAGCGCTACAAAAGCGCTGTTAAAGGCAACATGTAACAGCGCTTTTTAGCGCTGTTAAAGGAAACATTTAACAGCGCTTTTTTAGCACTGTTAAAGGCGACATTTAACAGCGCTTTTTTAGCGCTGTTAAAGGTGACATTTAACAGTGCTAAAAAAGCTCTGTTAAAGGACCCCCCCCCCCCCCTTATCAGCGCTGAGCTTTACAGCGCTTTTCTAGCGCTGTTAAAGCCCGATTTTAGCGCTGTTATTACCCGTTTTTGTAGTAGTGTGAGTTCCAAAAATTTATGTGGAGTTCAAGGGGTTTGAAAGGGGGTGGTTTTACATTGAGGATGATTTTATGTTTTTGGAATGAACCATAGAGATCTAGAATATCCTAGGGAAAATTCATCATGGATGAACCATTTATTTGGATTCTGTGTTGAGGAGGCATAGTGGCCTAGTGAAGTGTACTAGGGATAAATAAATGCAGATGAGTTCCAAAAATCTATATTTTTTTCTATTTTTCATTGATATGTCTTTCCTTGTGATGTTATGATTGAATCCTTATTGTTTTATGAGATGAGTTGTTTTCCATTGTTTTTGAAGTGTGTGTTGTGATGTGTTTAGTGTGATGTGTGATAATGTCCTAACATATTAAAAGTGAAGGGCCTGATTTCTAATTGATACACATTAACTATGATGAGATTAAAACCATGTTTTGGAGTCTGTTCCACCCAAAGTGGATAGTATATTATATTAGAGGATGGAATGTCTTGATTCGTTTGTTTAGAACAGTGTAGTTTTGTGGTTGTTAAATAGTTGACTGGCACTCTTGTAGTTTGAGAGGAGGAAGCTTCTGGTTGTGCTATTTCATTTTTTTCCCTTTGGGTTTATTTGTTTGTATGGTGGTAGTATTTTAGGTATGACGATATCCTTGAGAGGTATCACATAGGGTGGTGATTCGGAACCCTTTACGTATGGGGATTGTTTGGTTTTTAGAGAGAGATAATCATTTGATAGGTATCTGATGTAATGGTTCATTCCTTTTTTGACCATTACATTGTCATTTTTAGTTGTTTAGGTGTTTTTTGGATGTTTCGTGAGTATTCATTTGAAGTGGGAGTTCCAAATAACTTATTCATGAAATATATGTCATGTTTGTGTATTACACAATGTTAATGTAGTTTTTATGTGTTTTTAATGGTTTTTTCATGATGAGTATATTTTTGGGTATAAATAATAAAAACTTATCATGTTTTCCTATGGAACATGGAATCCCTAAGTTGCACGACGTGAATGGGGATTACACATCATGTAATTACCCAATACTGTAATATTTTTAATGGTTTCATGTGCTCTAGTTTTCTTCAAACCCTAATACTAGCATTTCTTCTCACATTATTGGTGTCTTGTAACCTTTGAATTTTGTGTTTTTAGATTCATTTCGATGGGTATCGATTCATGGGATGCCTTCTTCAATATATGTTGAGTTCTCCTCTCATTCACACCCATTTCCTTCAATTCATTTTTTGTGTTTTGGCATGGTGGTAAGGTTAGGATTGGGTTTTTAGTTTGGGGTGTGTATTGATGTTCTTTGGTTGTAGTATATGTTGATCCATTTTTTCTCATGGTGTGTTTTTTAGTTATAGGAATTCTTATTCACACTTCTGTGCTTAGTGAGTCGGAAAGGATTCAATGAGGTAGGGTTTCCTTCCTTTTTCTTTATTGTGTATCATACATGAGGGTTTTTTCTTTTCAAACCTATTGTATATAGTTGTGATTTATTAATGAATGATATAGAATCGATTTAATTGAATTAAATGGGTAAAGGAGTTTATTTCATATGCTTTATATATTTGATATATTTGTGATATTGTGGATTGTACGTTCCACTTGAATTTCTGAAAACTGTGGTTGTTGGGGGATTTGTTTTTGCTAGATATTTGTGTTTTGATTACTTCTATTGATGTGTTTTTTTTGAAATTACCATAAAATGGAAATTAGATAAAAACTTATATTTAGTTAAGAAATTGGTTTCCCCAGGATTGTTATTTTCTTGATTAAATCACTAAAATATAGAGGACTGTAATAAAATCCCATTGGTTAATATGCAAAATAATTTTGACGTGTTGCGATGTGTGGTAATGCTTATGGGATGTCGATGTGTTGTTATAATGGGGTGTGGGTTGATATGTGGTTGTTCGGCTATGATTTAGTGGTGGGGGTGAGGTGATATTGTTGGGGATAACTAGTTTCTTATGATATATGGTCTCTTTCTGGTAGATTACTGAGTAGTGATGGAATAAATTAATGTTTAAAAATCCTTGAAATGGCATGGGTTAGATTGGTTAACATGATTGAAATTTTCCATTTAAGAATTTAATGATGGGTTGTGTGATTAAACTTCATTGGACAATAAATAATAAAATGAAAGGGTGTTAAAATAGGAGGAAAGATGAAGCTTTATTACACTATCAAGTCTATTCACCCTCTGAAATGACTATGGGAGATACTACTAATTTCATTTTTTTAGTGGCTAAAAAAGGTGACATATTTGTGAGTTTGGTGTTTCTTTGAGAACCCATGGGTTGGGTTTAAGTGAAATATAAAATATACATACATACATACATACATACATACATACATAAATACCTATATATATACATCTTTCTTGTGATTTCTATAATAACCCCTCTAACGTTGAGAACTATGCACCGAACACCAGCATAATCACACGTTGGTGTCTTTCCCAACATCTTAGTGTGATGATGGATGGTATCCACCAGCTATTGCATGCTCCTTATTCTAGGTGATGATGTCTCGATCTTCTTCGGGTGATTTTTTTCTATCCCATTTGTATTCAGGAGGAGTTTTGATGTAGTGTCCCATGTATTTTATGTGTGAGTTGTGATGTGGTGTCCTATCTTTCATCATGATGAGTTGATATGTGATATAATGAGATGTGATGTGATGTGATGTGATGTTATGTGATGTGATGTGATGTGATGTTGTGTGTGTCCATGGGTGTGGGAAGGATGTGTTGTGGTATGTTTCCTAGGTGTGTGTGGGCGGGATGTGATGTGGTATATTTTTAAGAGGCCTGAGCACCATGAAATCTTTCATACCTATGTGAGAGTAGAAAATCAGGGGGAAGGTTGTGTGGGTTACCCAATCGTCAATGTACTTTTCATTTTATTATATTTCATTCCTTGCATTATTTCATGAGAGTGACTTGGTGAGCGTGGTATGGTTAGTATATTGTCATAGCTTTTATTTGGATCTATTATTTTCTCACAGATTCATTCACATGCCTCCCTCACATGTTCATTTGAAACATTAGTTTCCATACTGAGTATATTTTTATAATCAACCTACATCTATAAAACTATTTTTAATTTTCTAGGTGGATTTTTAATACTATTCTAGGTATTTCTTATTCAAACCTTGGGATAGTTATTGTTCTGCTGCTTAGTTTTATCTTGGGTATTTACCATGGATATGATTACTGCATCTGTTTCTATTTTCCATGTATTTTGGGATGACATTAGGTTATTTATATTAAAAAATGTAGTTGATTTTGGTGGGTTCATATCATCTCCCGAACATGTTTACTAATAGTGGGTAATGACCCCCATGTTTGGAGATCCATATATCGTCAATGCTAGTATCCAAACATGGGCCTGCTGAAGGCGAGACTCAAGGGGGTCATTATCTCAAATTTGTTGGTACCATCCCGTGAGGGGTATCATTGGGGGGAGGGTCATTATAGCTAATATAACTTATAATTAAACTAAAAATATTTATTTATATTTTGAAATAATTTTAATTAATAATTCAATCTATACAAAAAAAATTATTAACATTATTTTTATTATAGTTATTAAATAATATTTTTTTGATTGAGAATATGGTATATAATTGTTTTTATAAATGGATAGTGATCATAAATGGCCTGAATTGAAGAAAAATTATAAATATTCTATTCATTTTAATTTTTTTAACTTGTAATTATATATCGGTGTGATATCCTCATGCTTTTATTCAGTTTACCAACACTCTATTTTGTTTAATAGTATTTTTAGTGAGCCGATGTTGACACTCTTACACTTGCTTCATGATTTGTTAGATTTTTATTAAAAAAAATTAATAATTTATAATAATTCATATAATAATTAATAATATAAATAAATATTAACTACAATTTTTTGTAAAAAATTAATTAATAATAAATACACACATAAAAATTATTATTATTTTTTGAATACATAATTTTATTTAATGAAGTTATCAATGATAATTAGAAATAATTGTTATTAACGAAATTAATATTTATAATTAGAGGAATCATTTCTCAATCCCTTATATTAAGAAAGAAAAATTATCATAGAATGGAAATGTTCCTGAGACAATATTATTAATAATTATGAGTAATTAAATTATGATTATTTATGTTTATTGAATTTTGATAAATAATAATCAACAATAATATTTTATTTATAATCATGTAATATAAAAAATATATTACAAAACATATTATGTTAATATACCAATATTTGAAAAGGTGGTCTTAAATATCAAAACAAAAAACATAAATGGAAGCCAAGGCCCATTCCTTTATAAATGATTGTTTTTTGTGGGTTTTTAAATAATATTTTATAAACACTTTATTGAATATAATATAAAATAATAAAATAGTTTAATAACATTTAAAAATATTAATATATATATATAATACGGTTTATAAAAACTAAAATATATAATAATGAAAACGTACATATTATTTAAATAAATTAAAAATAGACACAAAATATTTTTTTAAATAAATATGAAAAACTATTTTATATATAAAATAATAAAAATAATCTCTTAAATGAAAAAATTGAAATGAGGTCTTTCACCTAAATAATTGGTCGATAAAATTTAACAAGCTAATATTTTACAAAATATTTCTGTTGAAATAATATTAATTTTCGATATATTTCGTTACATGCAACACCAATTTTAAATGAGCATTGATATGAAATCAATATATTACTATTTAATGTTACATTTATATTCTAGACATAAATATTGATAGTATGAATATGATTAAATTTTCAAATATATATGTATAAATTCCATACTCAATAGAAATGTAATAATAATTTTTTAGTAAATAATAACTCATTTTTTAGTAATGTGATTTTAAATTTTTTTGAAACTAGTTCTCTACAAAAATATTATGACTTAATATAAAAATTAGTTGATGGATGGTTTATAACATATATTTTTATAAGTTGATAACATTATTTAAATTCATAATGATAAAATTGTCTTATGATATTTTTTCCAAATTTTATGAAAGGGTTAATCTTTCTGTGTATTGTGAAAAATACTAATTTTTATACAAATGTAATTTTTCTTATATTAAAAATTCAATTTATGATTCAAATTTGACATACCTATAAAATAGGAACTCATTAGTTAGATATAGTATAATTAATTACATTTTAAGCATCTTAATACTATCTTTGGGTATAAGTAAAGTTTTAATCTTAAAAAAATTTCTCAATAAAACATCTTTCCTGGGGTTCTTTATGAAATGATTATGACATATTTCATATATATCACATATGAATAGATTATGATGGGTTTTTCATATATCCTAATCTAATGAATTATTCTACATATATAACTCATGATCTCAAAATGATACATTTGTTGATTTTTTCGAAACTAATGGGTACATGATAGGATTTATACCAATACAAAAGCGTAAGAAGGACGATTTATCCCCGGCCCAAGTGTATGTGGGAAGATAATCCGATGCTCAATAAGTTACAAAATTCTTTCTACCAAAAAAAAATATAATTAATTTCGTTATTGGTAGCCTTGACTTATGATTTCTATTATTATTTTTGTTACTCATTTTTATGTCAAAATCGTCTTCCTATAGTTATAATCATTGAATAGTGTTCATTTTCTCAAGATTATGCACACATTTTCCCTGTTATTTTAATGTTTATTTTAGATTACATTTCCTTTAACCTAACTAATTAAATGGTATTATTTTTCAATGTTTTTTAAATAGCATATTTCTCTGATGATTATATTTTGACGTATGCTTATAGTGTAGGACCTGATGGTTTATTGATAAGATTTTCCATACTGAGCACTAGAGATCACCCTTATCTGATAGTTTGTTTCCCTTTTTTATATATAATGAAAATTTCGTGTTCCTTCCAATATAATCATCACTCAAGAAAAAACTACACATCTCATTCCTTAATGAAAATTTTAATTCAACACAAACTTTTTGTTGTGAAATTCATCCATACCTTTTGTGGACAAATCCCACAACCACATATAATATGAAAATAATTTAAAAAACATCTCAAAAACATTTTCAATTGATTCCAATGATCTGTACTCATTATTAATTGATATAAAAACACATAAAAAATTTCATTTGGGAATTCATTAAAATAATTATATATTTATTTGATATTTTAATAAGGAATAATTAAAACAATAAATTCAATAATTTATAATCCGAATAATTAATTATGTGTATATTAATATTTATTAATATTTAATTAATAATATTATTATTCTTAGCCTTATTTTTAATTAACATTAAAATTTAATTCACAATAACATATCATTAATTAAAATATTTTTTTTTTAAATTTATTTTTTTCTACATAAATTAAATAAATTATGTATTCAATTTTTATTAAATATTACACTTTCATTTAGAAATATATTAATTCATCCATTTAAGTAAAATTATATATTTATAATAAAATTATACATTTTATTTTTATAAATTCAATTTTAAATAAATATTTTATTGAAAATTTCATGTGTGAATTGTTTTTGAAGTAAAACCCTTATGAGTTCAAATTTTAAATTTTTATACCATTTTACATTTAATTTTTTATATTTTGACTAAAAAAATTTTATACACTTATTATATATGTGATATATTTATATTTTAAAATAAATATTCAACAAATAATGATTTTAAATTTTTCTTAGTTGAAAACATGAATATAAATATTTTAGAAAACATTGATGATAGGTGTACATAATTGAAAGTAAAAAATAATTTTAAAAAAATATAAAAAAACTAATATTAATAAATGATATGGTATATATATAAATATTTTTATATAAAATATTTTAATATTATACATATGTTTTAAAATTATTTTTTCGAAAATTGAGTCTTCAAATGGAAACATGCAATGTGAAAGTATCCAAAACATTTCTTTCTAAAAATATTACATTTAAAACATATATAATAAAAACTATAAATATCTTATAATTTAATATTTATAAAACCAAAAAAAATTATAATAAATCCGAACAAAGTGAGGTTTTTAAAATCAAATGAAACAAAAAATATTCAAAAAATAAACAATGATTTTTCAAAACATAATATTGAAAAAATTTATTCTTATATAAAAATAATTTACTAGATAAAATTTTAATAATAAAATTTATTAATAAAATTACTAATAAATTTCAATAGAAATGTTATTACAGATATTATTATTTTTACATAATTAAGATTCATAAATGGTATAAGCCATATATTTGGATAACTAAACCCACAGGCCTGAGAAATATATAATAGAACACACACGAAAAAAATATTTAAGGTTTCAAATGCATTAAAAGTTGTTTTTATTAAGAAAAGGGGATTCAATAAAATTTACGAATGACCATGTACCAAGTCAAATCTTCATCCTTGGTTATTTGGAAAAATTATATGAAATGTTAAACTATATGGGTATTTATCACTCATTGGATATAGACCACTCATGTAGATTTCAGTGGGGACCCTTGAATCATCCCATTTAGCTTCAATATGTGTCGATGAAAAATATATTTTATTAATATTATGTCTTTTAATATCAATGAGTTCATCAAATTTCTTTGATTGATCGACTCTAGAATTAGTATCCACACCATAATTACTATCCAATCTATATGAGGCTCTTTCGTTCCTTGAGGTTTTAGAAATTATCATAACCACTCTATTCTAAGATCTTTGGAAAATTTAATATTAAAATGAAGGAAAATTAGGATATTATATTGGGTTTGTTATTGTCATACAAATATTATTCCAGTCCACTGGATTCCTTGGAGTCTCATTAGTGTTTTCAAAAGAAACCACACAAATATCTTAGGTAGCATCTACCACCAAGATTTAAATTTATATTACATTAATATATTTATCTTGTAATTTGAATAAGGGGTATCTAGAATTATAATCATGTCTATCAAACTGATTTGAGTCAACAAAATCACATATATCCATTAATATTTATAGCCATGTATACCAAGTGTTTTAAATGAAATATATGTAGTAGTCTAAACTCTAATTGGGTTGTCTTTAAGTTGTATTTATTGTCGAATTAATTATCAGGTTCATCCCCTTTATGACATAAAATAAGATATTTCTATACTAACTTATTTCATAGAATATATATTTGATCCATCATGCTTAATGACTAAGGTGTTCTATTGAGTAATAGTATCCGGACCACTAACAGTAGAAGTTTTACAACCCATAATCATAGAATTCTAGTTATGTTTATCTATATTATCCACATTTTCTAAAATAAAAGAATTAAACTAAATATCATTTATTAGAGAACATAAACATAAAATTTAATAAAATAGTATCTCATGCATTTTTTATATTTCATGTATTCCAATTCCTGTTGGTAATAGAAATCCATAGTATCATCACATATCGATGTCCACCAATCATCCATCTCAAACTCTGACAACATACCTTATTTGAGTACAGAATGATCATCTAGTGACTCAGTCTAATGTTTCTAAACAATCACTTATTTTTATTTTTTAACATTCTCATTTTCTAATGTCAAGAAATAATGATCCTTATACATAGTGGGACTCTTGTTTTTTTTAAATATGTTTATCTCCATAGTATATAAAGTAAAAAGCATCCCCCTTAAAATGTACTAAACTAAAAGGCCCATCAAAAAACTATATAACATTCCCATATCAATTACACATAAGGATATAATTAAACTTTTCTTAAAATAAATAAAATCATTCATAAAATTTATATCATTTTAATAATTATTAATGTTTCCATAATCTATCAACTAACTGTACTATTTATAGATAGCCCAGGGAAAATATCTAAAATAGTTTTAAATAAAATTCCTAATAGAATTCCACTTTCTATAAAAAAAAATATTTATTTTAAAATTATAATAATCAATTCCCGAAATTATCTTTAGAAAAATTTATATGATAATTTATATAATTTTATTTTATAAATCAACTACAATAAAAACCATGAAAATAACCAACAGATAATTGTAAATATATTATTAGAATTTAATTGGGATCCCAAATCTCTGAATAT
This sequence comes from Viscum album, assembly GCA_963277665.1. Classification (NCBI taxonomy): domain Eukaryota; kingdom Viridiplantae; phylum Streptophyta; class Magnoliopsida; order Santalales; family Viscaceae; genus Viscum; species Viscum album. The sequence goes on from OY728130.1 coordinate 187,887,762, forward strand.
ATGAATCAATGTATTTAGATATCCAAGAAAAATTAGTTGAAACCACATATTCAGAACCATACCATTTATATCATGTTTCGAAAAACATTTGTATCCATGAGCTATCCAAATAAATGTTTCCAAAAAATATGGTTTTAAGGGGAATAGACCATAAAATCAACAATTTATATTAAATATCAACTAAATAAAATAAAATGTAAATAAATAATTTCCCTTGGGGTGTCATCTGACATCCAAAAAATAACTAAAATATAATGATAATGCTCTTAAATTTTTCAATATTCAATATAAATTGTGTAAGTAATTCAGAATTTTATGAATGTTTTCTTTCATTCAATAAATATTTATAGACAACTTGTTTCCCATCAACAAATGCTACATATCCATTTCTCATGATAAACTTTTCTTATAGGTCAGATCCATTGAAATATAGAAGGAACATGAAACTAATATTTTTTTAGTAAGGTGATTCTTACATAAGTCAGTCTTGATATAGGGGAAATCATTTATCTCCTCACATCATGGGGTACATTTTAACAATCCATCTTGGACCCCTTACTGACAAATTCAAGCACTGAATTCACCTGAGATAGTCTTATAAAATCATTAAACTTATTAAATCCTCCAATTTAAAAAAAAAAATAGGATTGAAATATCAATCAGGATATAATCCATTGATTCAATACCCTATCTCAAAAAATTTTTAAGATATCCAATTTCTTAGTGCATAATAAAACTGAGAAAAAATATGTAATAAAATATGTAATATTTATTATTATAATAGTGAATTGACTTAGTAAAAATAATAATAATAATAATAATATTTAATGTAATTATAGATAATTTGTAAAATTAATAAAAAATTATTTTAGTTTTTATGATTATTAATATGATTAAAAATAATTTAACTAAAAATTCCATTTTTTATTTTTCTGATAATCCCTATTTTTAAATATGATGACAGGGAACACTTACCTTACCAAATGGCCCAAAAACATGCATGATTGATATATATACCCTATAATCCTAGGGGATAAAATAATTCGTACACTTTACAATGAACTAACAGACCAATACCCCAAATTGAATCATCCCCTCTCAACTTCCTATATATGTGTGCCCAATCCTGTTGTCCTGATATTTGATTAGTGGACCATCATAACTACCTCCATGAATGGGGAATATACATTTTATATAAAACTAGTTCCACTAATAAAAATCCATTTCTATATAGATCACTAGATATTATATTTAAAAATTCATTCTCTCCATCCTCTAGGAATTACTCAAGCATGAATTGTGAAGGCTATCCATTTTTTTCCATCATGCCATTTCTCCCAAAGGTCCATATACGAGGTAAAAATTAAAATTTAGATGATTTTTTACACTACTATAGTACCCCACTATAGTACCTTTTGTATTACACATACTACACTACTAAAATGGATATACAATGCCTCAATAATTTCTGCTACCTAATTTAGAACTCAAGATAGATGAAGGTTCTTTGGGTTTCATTTTCCCACAAGAAAGATCTAAATGATGATTTTAATTTGCTAAAAATGAGTATTCATGTTAATGTAATTAATTTAATGTTTAAATGGTGGGTCCATGTTATTGAATTATTATAGTTTTATAACATGAGTGATAATATTATAAAACCGTAAATAGTAATAAAAACAATTGGAAATATAAGATAAATCCCTATACAAGATGGTTCTCTTAGAGAAATGATCCACTGGAAATGTGATTTGAAATATAATAATTGGGGTTATACTATTTTTATTGATAGGGTATTGAGTATAGAATCAGTTAGAGTGTCTTTATTTATCTTAGTACGAGAGAATTAACATATCAAAAAATATTAAAGGTATTATTAAATATATATTAAAATTTAGTTTCTAAATTATATGTTAGTCCTATGATTTAGTATAGTCACATTATAACACTTTGGAGTGAATGATATTTTTCTTTTCTATTTATAAAATCTCTTTCTATGGTAACATAATGATTGAAAATATCTTTTTTGTTTATTTAAATTTAAGGGAGACAGAGTTTGGACTCTAAATCAAGCATCATAAATTATTTTATTTCTATTAATCAATAATATATAATATATAATATATAATAATTTATTTTGTAAATAAAAAAATAAATGATTATTATATAATTTCGATATCTAGTGATTATTTGATAACGAAAACATAAATAATAATTATAATAATTTTATGAAAAACGTACTTATTAATAACTATATTGTCATTAATAATTGATATTACATACTATTAACTACATTATCATTCATAAATAGAATAATATATTGTCAAGAACCATTGTTAATAAAGAATGAAAGGTCAAGAAATCAAAAGTGCCACACACAATATTATTAATAATTATATGTATTAAAATTATGATTTTTTATTTTTATTAAATTTACATAAATAATTGATATAAATAATATTTTATTTATAATCATGTAATAATAATAATTTATTAATGTTATTAATATTTAAATTTATAAGTATTGAAAAAGGTGATACTAAATTTTATAATAAAATCATAAAAGTTACTCTTGGACCACTTCCTCATAAATTAGAGGTTTGATTGAGATTCTATGAAATAATTTCAGAATACATCATAAAAGGTAATATAAAATAATAAAATCCATAAAAAAATTAAAAATTAGTAATATATTTATATATTAAAAATATATCAATTTCAAAAAAAATTATAACAATGAGAAGAAACATATTTTATAAAGTAATAAAAATAAATCAAATATAATTTTTTAATACAAATATTAATAAATAATTTATATATTAAATAATGCTTAGAATTTGATTAATGAAAAAAACATAAATTGAGTTTTTATTGAGATAAAAAATTGGGTGAGAAAATATACCTCCCAGATATTTAAGAAATTAAGTCCATTTAAAAATTATGATTCCATTAATGCTTTTTACAATTTGCAATGCAATTTTTAAATGAGAATCGAAACACTAAAAAATGTTATTATTTATTATGATAGTCATATCATTGGTGTTATTATAGAGGGTATTAATATAAATAAATATTCCATTGATTATTTATAAATTCCATACTCAATAAAAATTTATTAATAAATGATTATTAGATAATAAGTCATTTTTTATGAAAGTTATTATATTTAAATCAAAAATATGATTTGTCTAAAAATGATTTCTTTGTCAGTGAATTTCAAAATAAATTTAAAAAAAAATTATAAAATATATTTTAGAAAATCAATTTATTTTACAATTATTAAATTTAAAATTATCTTATTATGTTTTTTTTATAATTTTTCAAAAAAGTTTAATTTTTCAATGAATAGTATGAAATATTTATTTTTAAAAAAATTTCATTTTTCTTTTTTTAAATAAACTTTATAAATATGATTTTATCTCAATATAAAATAAGTAATATTTATTTAGATGTAGTCTATTTAATTACATTTTAATCATCTTAATACATTTTTTGGTATATGTACATTTTTGGGCCTCAAGCTCAATTTTCAAAAAAAACTATTCACTATGTTTTGTGCGATTAATTTTAAATTATGTTTTCAAATTAGTTTGAGTTGAATATTAAAAAATTATTATATATTATTAATCATGGGTTCTAAATTAGTTAAATAGATCATTTTATTTTTTTTATTATGAAGAGAAACTATATTAAATTTATTACAATGGTAAGTGTAAATCAGTTAATTTATGTTAGAAACCAATTGATAAAGACTATATAATTACCATAACACATTAGTTAAACATATTTTATGTGTCTATTTAACTAATAATCATATAATTTTATTATGTTTCATTTTCTATCCATTTGGATTAAATTATGACCTATATTGTATTTGATTACTTGAACAGTCTAACATCTGACACTCTTCTTTCTAAAAACTATAATATTTTTCATATATAGTATTCTATAGGATATAGTAAAAATAATTAATGAAAAATGATTTATATTAATAATATTATTTAATTTTTAATTTTAAGAAGTAATTACAATAAATTCTTGAACAAAAATGATGTTGTTATTATAAAATAAAAAAATATATAAAATAAATGATAATAAAAAAATTAAAGGTATTATAATTTGAGATAATTAATGTTATTAATTATTTTCATATATTTACATAACATTTTAAATTAATTTTAAAATAATACATTTGAATTATAGATTTTATCTCAATATTATTAATTTCAATGTAATTAATACTTGTAAAAATTTAAATTATTGATATTTTATAATAAATAATGATTTTTTTAAATGAAATTAATTTCATAAAAATAAATAATTCGGAAAATTTATTATTAAGGGTTCAATAATATAATCCCTAGTCAATTGATTTGGGTTTTAACCATGTATAGTAGTTATGAAAACCTACATGCTTAAAAAATCTTTTTATCATGATATGTTTTTAAAGGGTTTAATGAGGGGGGTTAAAACCAAAAGAGAAGTATTAAAAAATTGAAAAAATATATGATTTTTATATTATGATTGTTTTTACCACTCATAATATATATATATATATATAATTTATATTTATTAAATTTTCAATTGAATATAAATTAATATTATTTTAAAATTTTAAAATTTTTAAGAGTGCACCTCCCCTGAATTATAATAGGCCATCTACTCCCTATCTTTATTAAACCAAATTGAGACTTATTGATTTAAATTACACTAAAAATACTAGTCTCTATATCCCTATCAACATTGTAAAGGTGATTATAGTGCATTGTGTAAAACCCTATATCCAATTAAAGGATATCCAGAGGTCTCATTTCAAAACGATGCAATCACTCTAACAGATAATATTCTCTTGGTACTGTTCATTATATATATAAAAATAATTTTTAAAAAAATTATAATAGTATGTTATATATAAATAAATTATATTATTATTTTGAAAACACTATTACACACCCTTGTTATCATCAATCAATTATTTAATTTTTCGATGATGTGTACGTAAGACTTATCGTCTCCATGTAGCGATACAATTAATTTTACATCAATATATTTTCATATATGTTTATAATGAAAGATTTTAAATATATAAATGATTTTTCTAAAAACTTTATACTTCTGTAATGATAATATCACATCTACCTTCTTACAATCAAATCCATTTTGAAATGGTAGCTTGGTTCTAGCGTGTGTATGGACTGTCATCTCCATGATTGGGTGTGACTTTGTTTCTTTAATATTATAAATTGATTGTAATAAGGATATAATTTATTAGTATTTATGATATATATGATATGATGATACAAAATTATAGTTTAATTGGTATTGACCTTTTATTCATTCAATCAATTGAAAAAATTTAAACCACATTCATGCGTACGTATGGTCAAATGTCTCCATGAATGATATAATTTATACGAATATCAATACTTTATTAAAATTATTATAAGTATGTACATACTGAATTAATATTATTCTTACTCAATTATTTATATTTTTGAAATAATGGAACCATACCATGACTATTGAACTAAAACATTCAAGGAAAATGTTGTTGTCATCACACAAAATAATTATTTTAATAACAAATTTTTAATCAATAGGTGAAAAGATGTCATAAATAAATCATAAATTGTAATATAGAAGTTAATATTCATATATAAAACAATTATAATAAAAACATTTTAATTATATATTTAAATTTATTGTGAATGAGGAATGGTGAGACTTGTGGTATGATATTTTTCCCTCACTTTTATTTTTATAGGACACATGCCTTATGCACTACATGTTTTCTTTTGGTTTTGTAGAAGAATACCATTAATGAATTTTATGATTTTTCTAATTAAAAAAATAGGATCAAAATATATATCTAAATTTTTTTCTTTCACAAGGGACATCATTCAGATGTCACGAAAGGCGAATGAAGGTTATTTTAAAATCTGAACATTATCCAGGATTGTTTATGTTTATATCTATGTTGTGGAATATTTATCTTTCATATATATGTTTTATAATAATTTTTTTGTTAATAATTTTTTTATTGTCCAAAAAAAATTAAAATTAAAATATTATTTGTTTAAATTTTATAGAATGGATTTAAATTAATATTTTATGATTTTTCAAACAATATACTTTGTAACATTTCTGATAAAAGTATGGAAGGATTGTTTTCAAAAAAAATAAATAATGATAGGATTTTCATACTATGATGAATAATTTTTTATTAGTTTAATAATATACAAGATTACAAGGTTATAATAAAAGATAATTATTTACTTCAAAATTTCACAATTTTCTAATATTGATTTATTTTCAAATAGAAGGGATATTATCCATAAAAATCATTCCAAATGATCGTTCAAAATCAATCTCAATATAAGATGACATAATTTGATGTAGTGTAATATTTATTTGTGATATAATCCAATGATACCATATTTAATCATCCACTAAATTTTTTATATTAATTATGTAATTATGTATATGATACCCATTTATTTTAATGTGTTCTGATATAATTAATTCTTTATTATCTCATAGAGCATATATATGATTTTCATTATGTGACCAATGATACCTATATCCACCTCCAATTAAATAATAAGTGATATATTTTATATTTTCTCAAAGGATACAAATTATGTTCTCCCAATGCTAAAATAGGAAACACAAGAGGTTATCCAAAACCCAAAAGAGGATATATGTGAGATTATCACAAGTCTGATGTAGGTACATATGGGGTTATCCCAAACTAAACATGTTATGAATTTATTGGTGGGTATAATTAAAATAATATTTTCAATTCCTTTATATATTCCGAAATATATGTATTGTTCCAATGTAATGTTGTCAAGGATCATGTTCATTGATTTATTTACGAATCATTTATTATGAATCACTTATACTTGTTCCATTACTAATGTTTATAATCGATGATATATAGGGTATACTTGTGAAATGTTAATCTCCTATACTTATAATAATTTCATCATTATGTGATTATTGGTAAGTCACTTTTTTTACACTTAATGAGCATATTATATAAACATTTGTATGTTTTCTTCCAATGTTATGAAGAAACGATTTATGTATGCTAAGACCACAAAAGGATCCAAATATGTAGAACCTAGTGGGGGGAAGTTTTATTTCACATATAAAATGGTTATTTATTTTTCCATGTCTCAAAATTAACTAGATCTAAAGGATTAAGTCATTTATCTTCATTTTTTTTAATTATTATATATCTATTAAGAAATTATATTTATGTAATAAATGTATGGTCCTTTATAGTTACTATTAGAGAAATCATTTGATTATAATCCATGGGAACTATCATGTGTGTACGTTGGGTGAAGCATGGCCCTCTTCCATTGTTCTCTATATGGAGAGGGATTCAAATAGTTTTATTGGTGATAGTCCAACCTTTTAGTTTTTGTATCCACTAGAGTGTTCTTAAAAGTTTTAATTATAGCACAATAGTGATAATCCCAAACCATTATAGTTGGTATCTGAGTAGGGTTAAATAAAACATTGTGAAATTTGATGAGAACTCTTTCAAAATAATTCATAATGTAATAAAATTTATAGGAGAACATATTATGTTATGGTTATGGTAGAAGTGTTTTTTCAAGAAAAAATCTTATCTAGATAAAACAAGTGGTTTTTTATTTGGTACATTTGTAGCTATGGGTAATATCCCCAAAAAAAGTGTGCATTGAGATGACTTCGATTGTCACCTGGAACATCATAAGTGGTCTTGTTGCACAAATTTTATGACACTAAAGGGGGAATATGTTTTGGAAATTCAAAAACGATTTACAAAACATACTGAAGTATTTAAACTAATTATTTTCAACCTTGTTTAAACCAATTATTTTTTATATTTTAATGAATGTGTCCTAATTTAGACTTATAATAAATAATTTTTCATGATTTTTCATGATTTTTTGATTTAGTTACATTATTAATTATTATAATACTATGAATTTTGGATTTAGTTAATTTTTATAACTAGAATGATTCATGTTATGGATAGTTTTTTGGACAATGGAATTATTTTCATCGTGGGTATCGTTGAGAAATATGATTTAAAATGTGAACCCTTCTGAATATTCACAATAATATATCCCATTATATAACTAATAATATCATCATGGATGAGTTTCTTAACAGACATCATAAGGGAAATATGCAATTCTTTTAATATCATGGAGGGAAGAAGATTTAACCACATACATGTCAACTACGAGACCAGTTGCAATCAAAGTAATGTCTTAGTTGAATGGTGAGAATTTTGGAGTGTGGAAAATAAGAAAATAGAATATGTTATTATGGAGTAAAAATGGACAGATAATTTAATGCAATTTATGGTAATATTTATCTCCCAAAAAATTATAAATGGATAATTGTTTTTAAATATGGAATATTTGGGAATTATGAAAATATTTTTCCAATTGGGGAAGATCGTGAAGTGGATAAAAATAGTATTTAGTGTATTGGACTTCTTATTAATGATGAAGAGTTCAAAAATTACATATGAAAGGATGGATATATTCCAAATTAAAATTAAATATAAATTTTAATGTCCTATATGTAACATGGAAATATTGATGTGTGTATGTATTGGGATTTGTGATTCGGAAATGAAATAATAGATTATAATATTCCTGAATAGTCTATATGATGCTCTATATAAGGTTATCTTAATCTTTTGGCAACAAGATATTGGTGGATATTAATGAATGTGAAAATTAATTAAATGGAAGCTGATGTTTTATTAGAAAATACATGATTAAGAATGGATAACCCTAAATATAGGTCTAATGTGTGGGGATAATAATATTTTGTTGGTATAAGGATATTATTATTTTTGATGATATAAATTGAATAGTATTGATTCAATTTTAATTGGTCAGTGTTTTTATGACAATAAGATTTAGGTAATATTTGATTATTGTTATTTCATTTTGGATTAATGTAATATATTTAGTAGCCTAATATTTTATATTTTGAATAAGGTTTGTTTTAATTTTTGAAATCATTAACTTATTTATTTAATTTTTTTATAGTAATGGTTAATAATATGTTTCATTATAACATTTTACCAAAATGTTTACTGATCAGGTATGATACATTGAGGATACCATTGGTGATTAATTTTTTCTTCATTTTGGAATCTTACTTAATATATTTCTATATTTTTGGATTTGGAATTTTTTTCATGTATATTTTTTAGATGAGTGAAATGTTTATCTACTAATGGTTTGGATTATTTGAATCTTTCTAAATTATAGTTAATGTTATAGAAATTAAGGTATTCATAAATATTAGATAAATTTTACTAACCATTATGGGTTTTGTTTGTTTTTTTAATATAAGTTCATTATCTTGTTATTCTTTTTATAAAATGTATCATCCATTAAAGTTGATATTAGTGCTTTAATTAATGAAAACCATCATTAATAATCATCATTTAGGGGAAAGATGACATTATAGTGGAAATTTATCAAAGAATGAGATTATACATTTTAAATAAATTTAATTCATTTTGTGCATTTCCATTATGGTAAAATTATTCTAGATGTCTTGTGGAATGATTATAAGAAAACAACTCTATATAACATGAAATTATAAATAATTGATGTTTATCTTCGAATATTTGGTTCAAGGTTTTTTTAATTATTATCTTCCTCATAGTTTTTCACATTCTTGTGATCAATGATCTATGGATAGTACATTTATTCCATGTTTATATATTCACTTCCCATAATGTTATCCTATATGGAATCCAAGTATGTACTGTCCTAAATTACCTTCATACATACCTTTATCTCTTTCCATATTGATTTTTTATTTACCATTTTTACAATGTTGTTTCAAAAATGGAATTTTCAAATGTCAATCATTTGATTATCGAGCACACTATAAAATTTGGAGGTTAAAATTTATTAAAGGGGGGTATTTTATAATCTTGTGGTTTTAGACAATATTTCACTGTAAAAAAAATTATTTCTTTGTTGCCTTGAATTATACACAACACGATGATTAAATGAACAATGAACAATATTAAAATATTACAATTTAATGTTATATTGATAACCTAGTAATTAATTTAGTGATTATGATTATGAATAAATAATTTATAAAATAAAAAAATAACTAATTTATGAAATATATATAACTTCCCAACTAAATATAAATATATTGATAAACTATTTTTCAAAACCATAAGTTTTTTAGTAATGTCATTTTATTACCAAAATAATCATTTTCAATAAAAATGTTTTTTATTTTGAAATAATTATAGAATTAGTTTTTATGTGTTATATTAAAAATATTTTTTAAAATTAATAACATTATTAAATTAATTATTCATATTATATATTGTTTTGAATGTTTAAACATTTTGACAATGAATATGTTTTTTGTGAATGGTGGAAAATACTGATGATTCATCTTTAATTGTCAATATATAAAAACTTTTCTATATGATTTGAATTTTATATTAAATTAAAATAATTAATATTTAGTTAGATATATACTAATTAATTAAATCTAACTTTTCCTTTTATATTATTTATTTAAAACTACATTTTGGGTATAAAGCCACATTCTTCAACAAAATTGTTTTTCATTCCATTTTGAAGGATTAATATTAAATTAGACTCCACCACATCAAGGAGTTTAAAATGAAACAATTTATTCCATATATATAATCATTGTGTAAGTATTTTGTAAATAAGACCCTTTTATTTTTGTCCATAATGTATAATAACTATAGTATTTAATTACCATGATAAGTGTAAATCTATAACATTATATTAAAAATAAAATCATAAAAACTATAAAATGTACCTAACACTTCTGTTAAAAATATTATATTGGATAAGATCTCCCATAATCATAAAATATTCATTTATGTGGAATTTAATGTCCATTTTGGATGTTATTAAGACTTTATTGTATTATAATTCATGAAAGGTTAAACATGTAACGGTTGTGTTATCAATAAATATAATATTTTTAAAATATAGTTTTCTAGAGGATTTAATAGACTATAAAAAGAATTTTTAAATGTAAAAGGATTGTATTTATCATGATAATTTATTTTTAAATTTTATATAATAAATAATTGCCATAAATTATATCATAATGTTATTGAATTAATAATTTTATTAATGGAAATATAAAATATTGGATATTAAACTAATTATAATTATTATAGTTTATTAATGTTAGTATTAAGAAAACAAGTATACATGGTAATGGAATTTTATGATTATTTAAAAATTATTTTTTCAACTTATATTTGTTATTTTTGTATTATTTAATTCAATGTAATGAATAGTTTTAGAAATTGAAATTATTGATATTTTAAAATAAATAATATTTTATTAGTTGATATAAAATTTATAAAATAAATAAATTTTTATTCATAGTGATTATTATATGGTTTATAATATAAAATATTTTCCATTAATTGGTTGTTTATCCATTTATAGTAATTATCATGACCAAAATGTGTAAAAATCTAGTTTGCACGGAATGATTGAAAAGGGTTAATGGGGGGAAAACAAGAAATAAGGATGAAAACTGCGTAAAAACATTTCTAAATTTTATTTTATGATATTATTTCATCCATTGTCATATTATCTTCAAAAGAAATTATTTATGTTCTATTTATAATTGAATATAATTTTTTTTGAATTTAATATTTTGAGAAATTGCGATTGTGTCTCTCTACACAGTTGTAAAATGGAACCACCTCTCTCATATAGTTACACAAAATTGATCATTTTATATCAACTATTCTATACTAAATTCTCTTATCTTCTTCCCTGGACATATTTTATAGGTTATTTTTATCCCAAAATATCAACTATATATCCCATTAGGGGTTATCAAACTAAGTCATTTGATGAAATGTTAATCCCCCATATCGATCACTATATTTTTAAAATCTTATTTAAATCATCTAAATATCTGATATTAATCATAAAAAACTGATACATTATAAAAAAATATGATTAAATATAATTATTATTATTAAAAACTAATATACACCCTCATTACCATCATTTAATAAGTTAATGTATCGCGTATGCATATGCACAACTTACCTTCTCCACGTAGCGATATAATTCATTTTTCATTACCATATTTTCATTGATGGGTATTATTAGAGTTTTACTCTCTATATATGATATATATGAAATAATTATTCTTTTTTAATGATAATATCATTTCTATCTTCTTACCATCCAATCCTTTGTAAAATTATAGTGTTCCTCGTGCTTTTATATGGAATATCAACTCCATGATGTGATGTGATTCATTTTTATTATATATTCCAATTATATGTTAATAAACAAACAATTTATATATATATATGATATTATATTGTTTCTACAAATATGATTTGTTTTTTACTTTTATTTTACATTATCCGTTGAAAAAATGGAACAATCATTCATGTGTATACACTATCTACCATCTCTATGAACAGTGTAATTAAATTATTTTTATACAAATTTTAAGAATAATAATTTATTTTTACAAAATAAATATATATAAGGAAATTTAATATGTTCAAAATTCAGAAAATGATCGACACAAGATCAATGTATGTTGTCTAAAACTTATGAACCAAAATAAACTAGGAAAGAGAAGTGGTTATCACCACTAAATGTGATTTCAAGAACCCATTATTAATAAATTGATGATAATATTTAATTAATAAAAAATAAATTGAATGATATATGTATATATGAATATTTATTATAATATATAGATAATAAATCAATATTTATTATAATGGGGGTTTGATTGTGATTGAGGAACGGTGAGTCTTGAGGTAAGTAATTTTCAACTCACTTTTATTCATGTGTGACAGATACCTTATACACTACTTGTATCAATTTTTTTACGTATAAAAAACCCATGAATTTATTTAATGAATATTGTTTTTAAATATTTAGATATAAATATCCATATAATATTAATTCATTCATAAGGTCTATGATTAATAAGTTACCAGAGTGGTAGTGGGTTTATTTCATAATCTCATCATTTTTTGTGATTGAATATATTTAAGTCTCCACTGTGAATATTTATTTTCAATGAAAAAGTTTTTTAGAAATATTTCTATATTGGTTTTTATTATATCATATAATTTTTAAAATATATGTTTATCTATGTTTTACATTTTACCAAACTGTTTGAAATGAATCATTTTTTAGATTTCGAAAGGGGATACTTTGAGAAATTTCCCAAAATATTTTGGAAGGAGTGTTTTTTAACTAACAAAGAATGAGATTATTTTTCCGACATCATAAAAAATAATTTCATTGATTCATCATTTACACGACTAATTTTTTTTTCAAGGTATATTTTTTCCTTAATAATTTTTCATATTTTTTAAAATATGTTGTTTTAAAATGAAACAAGTATTTTACACAAGAAATTTTACAATATATCATTCAAAATCATAATCCATTTAAAATTAAATCCTTATATTATAAATTATCTTTACTTTGGATATTTACCAATTATACATTACTAAATCTTTTTTCGATGTTTTATATTTATCATGGAATGATTTTTATAAAACCCATTTTTAGTGTATTATTATTTCATCATTTTTTAATGATCATGTGGTTAAAATTTCTATGATTTTCATTCGATGATACATGGGACCTATTTCTCTCTTAAATAAATTGGGATTGTTTAAATATATATAACATCGAAGGGTACATGAGATGTTATCACAAGCCCAAAAGAGGGTACACATGAGGTTTTGTCATGCCAGAAAGAGGGTACATGAGAGGTTATCCCAAGCCCAAAGAAAGTACACTTGTTGTTATTCCAATCCTAAAATGTTATGAATGTCTTGGTAGATATCCAAGAAATATGGTTTTCTATGTATATAAAAAATCATCATCACATGAAAATTTTATGATCTTATAGATCATGTTCTTTAATTTAATTATGATTAAAGTCTTATGAACATCCATTATTTAATTAATGACATATTTTTATGTTATATGATATAAAGGGAATAGTTTTCAAATTTTAGGTTCATAGATTTTTACTTATTTTATCCTTATTTTATTATTGATATCTCATTTTTTAACCCTTATTGAGCATATTTTCCCACGATTTATTTTGCTTTATTCATAGGCGATTTAGAATAGAAGTATGTATGAAAAGCCTACCAGAAATGGATAATATAGTTGAATAAGTGGTAATTCACCTATTAAGTTGTTTTCTAAGTGTACATGTTTCCAAAATAGATAAAATTATTCAATCCTGGCATGTATCATTATGTTACTTATAGAATATTTATCTTTTAATATATAAAATCTATTTATGAAATGTATGAGATGTTATTGTATATACATAAATTGAATTATTTCTAGAAAATTGTACTTTAAAATATTGTTCTTAGAAAAAAAATATAAAATTTGGTGCAACTTAATGGTGATTGGTAGCATCCTTCCTAGAGATAAATTGATTGATTTCCCTGACAGTAGGAAAACAATAACTCAAGAAGTCCTCCCCATATGCTAGAACTTATTGACTAGTCGTGAGGGAATATGGTGTATGTGTTGGGATATGATTCCATCAGGATTTAGAGCATTGAATAGAGGTAATATATAAATATGGAAAGAAGTTTAATAATAAATAATAATCAAATAACATAAATAAATTGTTTGAATTAGACCAAAATACATAGAAAAATGATGATTATCATTTCATATAACTATATAAAATGAGTATATGGGATAATTTGAAAAAATGAATATACCACATGCTAAAAAAATAAAAAACCTACCACTACTAGAATCATTATTATAGGATTATTCATATACTCTCAAAACTCTAGTCAAATAATGAAAGCATCAGAAGTCAAAATATTATCTTAAAATACACATGAAATCATGAAGTCTTCCCAGGTACTAAGAATGTCATGTAAAGGATGTGAGATATATGTAGTACGGAACCACAAATGGTGTATCTTACCAACCTTTATAGGCATTTAAAATTAGTATTGTGACAAAAATAATAAATTTAAGGAAATAAATAAATTCATCGGACTGAGTTCATGAAGGAGTACCTGATGAAATTTACCTAATTCATCCAAAATCCTGATAACTTTGTTCCATGCTATCTCTTGAATATATGATATAAATTATAATTTACCATCATATATAAAGTATCATGATATGAATTAATCCCATAAATTAGATTTTCATTGGAGTAAATGTGCTTTAATTGAAAAAATTATCATTTTGATTTATGTAAAAATTGAATATATTGAATTTAAATAATAATCTTCATCATACCATCAATGGTTAACCAAATCATAGAACCCATATATTTTATAATGATCATAGTAAATCCTCAACATTATATGAGTCCATATAAAGTGATCCATAAAAGGAATCCCACAAATCACTCCCAGTGTGTTGTAATGAAAAAACCACATTGTTTCTCCCAGCTATCTCACATAGGAGGCCAAGAATCACTTATGGCATAGTATAACTATATTTATATTGATACAATCCATGTTTTCACTATAAGGGAATTGTTATCACTCTTGTGTAGGTAGGGAAACCACAGAGTGATCACATCTAATCATAACTTTTATCGATCCTGGTGTACTTATAATTCATACGGAAATTCTATTAAAGAAGGATGATGTTCCCCTAAACAATGATCTATAAATAATATATCTATTACTGCTCCATACACGAAATAATGGTATATATTAGATACCCTTATTAAACCATTTATCAATAACTCACATTCACATTACAATAATCATGTTGTCCATATCATTTAGTTAAATTAAAGAAGTCTACTTCATAAATCATAGAGTCATAACACCATGCCAATAATAATTCACAATACATTTCACACTAAAATACATTGCAAGGGATGACACCTAATGTGGTGTTTTACTAATTTATTGTAATTGTATATTCATCTGTTAATGAAGAACACATCCATAGGGGTGGATCATGTCATGTCAACCAACCAGCGGGTGTATTCTCTACCAAATAGTATTATATTGGGCATGGATGTAAAGACCAGGAAATTTAAAGGAATTTTTGTTTCTTAATTTCTTTGGAATTTTACGACACTGCAGTTTCTGACGGCACTTGATTCCCTGGCCCGTTTTTCCCGGAATCAACTTTCGAAGTTTAGCTCGGGTACGTTCAGTGAACGAATGAGCGGGTCTTTCCTAGCTTTTGAACCGGTGCTTGGAATCGAAATCTGAGGGCACCATTGAAACCACAAGGCCAGTTTTTTCTTAAGAAGACCTTTTCCAGAGTTGTGTATGCATGGGAGGAGTTATTTGATTTTGTGGTTTAAGACTATAGAGAAATAAAAATTGTGCTTCTAATTTTTATTTCTTTTAGATGGTTAATTCCTAAGGATAGAGGTTGGGTGGAACTAACCACCCATGTGGGCTTAATAGTGAGGTGGGGCACACACGATCCCCACCCATTCAGCTTCCTAAACCCCCTCCTTCAATAAGGTAACACACCCTCACCCCCCCCCATTAAAATGAAGTCAACCCTTGCTTTTATCTGTTATTAAATGCCTCTTTTAATTGGGTGGTTTAAACATTGCAATTAATTCAATTAATTGATTGATTCAATTTTGAATTTAAAAACGTTTTTCATAAGTAATAAAATAAGGCAACCCTTATTTTATTGTTGTTTCTTGGGTTGTGCGGGAGGATTTTTGAGAGAACGGATCAAAGTCTTGAAGTTCTTCCTCCTTAACAAAGAACGCGAAGAACGCCGACCTCCAACGATGGACGACGGTGAGAGACGCCTTCCTCAGAGATTGACGACCCGACGAGCATCTCCTCGTTCCTTCTTTCCACGTCAAAAGAAGGGAGACACCATTCCTCCATGACGCGACGATCCGCCTTCTTCCGCGATGTTCAATTCCACGACGATCCTTCGTTCAACAATGCTCGAGGTAGGGGATTATATTATTTTTGTTCGTGATTACTTTCATCGCTAATTTATCGTCTTTTTGGGCCGCCTGTTATCGCAGTAACGGGAGGAGTTTGGACCGCATGAACACGGCCGACCCTCCTCCCCCTTTGATGTGTGTTCGTTGCGACTCGAACAAAGGCGGCGCGGTGAAACGGCACCGTGTGGAAATAGGAAGGAATGCGACGAAGGAGCGAGGCGCCGTTGTGCGGCGCCGTTGAGGCCGAACCAAACCACGGCTGGAGTCGGGGCTGTAGAGGCGAATTAAAGACTCCACAGTTGTTTATTTGACGTGCGGATCGATGGGCGTTGATGAAGCGGGTCGCAAAGGCGATTCGGACCCTTTATAGTAACTTATGGGTCCCGGGAGGGCCTTACGCACAGACGGCGGGCGAATCGGACCACCGAAGCGCATCCGGTGGTCCGCAGAAGGGGGTGCTGGCACGGCGGTGCCGACGGCCGAAGGAGGCGGTGCCCCAGCGCGCTGCCGGCAGGTGCCGCCGCGGCTGAAACTGCAGCGGAGGCGGGATCCTACGGCCGCGCAGGATCCGGTGGGGAAGCCGCGGTGACCCTCTGCGTCACTGGCAGAGTAGAGGCCCCCATGTGGGGGCCGCGATTTCCAAACAGGGGGGGGATAGCGCGCCCCTCGACCGTTTCATCCGCTCGGCCATTTCAGATGAGCCGCCTGGTCTGCGCCAGCGCCAGGCCGAGCTGCCCGGGCCGGGCCGTGCCGGTGGGGTCGGGTCGTGCCCACCGGGTCGGGACATGCAGTAATGGGTCGGACTCGGACCCAGTTCGGGTCGACCCGGTTCGGGCCGACTCGGGGGGGGGGGGGGGAGGGGGGGTCTCGAGCTGGGTCGGACCGGGCCTGAACCCTCTATTTTAGGATAGTTTCTTTCAAATTCCCATATCATGGGCTACAGAACTTCGATCGACACACCGTCAGTTCTGTAGCGATCCTTGGATCGAGGCGATCGTTTCGGTATATTACACTCAAGGTTTCAGAGAACTTTGGGTATGGCCGGGTTGGTTCGAACACAATACCAACCGGGCCCTTGGAGCAAAAACGCTTATAACTTGAGCTCCGGATGTCCGATTGACATGTCGTCGACTTTGTTGGATTCCTCTTGATGAGAAGGAAATTTTGGCATATTTAGCCTGAGATTTGGATGCAGTTGGATAGTGTCCGGGTTGGATTAAACCCAAAATCCAACCGGGCCCCTGGAACGGAAAAGCTGATAACTTTCAGACCGGACGTCCGTTTGAAGAACCGTCATCGGCGTTGGTAATCACGTTGAGAAATGTTCCCTATGAGTATACCCTATGATAGTTTGGGGTATAGTTGAGATACAGTTGGGTTGGTTCGTACATGAAACCAATCGGGCCCCTGGGGCGAAATGGCTAATAACTCACAGACTGGGCATCCGATTGACGCGCCGTCTGTTGCGTTGAGACCCCTATGACGAGGTGGATCTTTGAGATACTTCTTAATGGGAATTTGAGATACATGGAGTATCGACCAATAGCTCGTGGAGCGGACCCTCCTGGTGACAAGCTAGCAGAGTGCAGAGACCCAGTAGCTGGCTGAGACTTGATGACTACTGATTGATCGACTCGGTGTGATTCGGATAGCCCAGTGGGGAGCGCTTGGTTGTAGAGGCAGACCGACGGTGGAGGAGTTCCTGGTTGTAGCGGCAAACCCATGGTATTCAACAGAAAGAGTACCTATGTAGGCTATGAGGGGGAGTGCTTGGTTGTAGCGGAATTCCCACCACATGCCCACAGTACTTGAAGGGGGAGCATTTGGTTGTAGCAGCAGGCCCACAGTACTTGAAGGGGGAGCACTTGGTTGTAGCAGCCGACCCATGGTGGGAAGCGCATGTTTGTAGCAGCAGGCCCACAGTACTCGACAGGTGGAGTACTACAGTAGTCCAAGGTCAGTGGGGCGTGCTTAGTTGTAGAGGCAGGCCCACTGTTCTCGATAGAGGACGAGTATGATTAAATCCTGGTTTGAGATGAGTCTATGACCTTTGTGTTTACCTCATGATTGATATGGGTCACTTGAAAACTTAGGTATATGTATGGGCATATACTTGGGTAGTGGTTATCCATTGAATTCATAATCTTTGTGTTTCTTCATGATTGATATGGGTTACTTGATAACTTAGGTATATGAATGGGCATAAACCTAAGTAGAGGTTATCTATTGAGATATTCTTTGTGGTTATCCTTGTTGTATTTAGAGAGACCTTGAGGGTCTCGGGGTCCCTACTGAGTATCGTTATACTCACCCATGCACGGGCTATGCCCGCACCTCGTTGTGTTGGTTGCAGACGATGGGCAGTGCTGACGGAGGTCGAGTGTTCGAAGACTAGACGATACCCAGAGGTGTACCTCACGACAAGTCAGTATCAGGAGGTGGACATCACGGAAAGACATTACTCGGAGGAGGTTTACGGGCAAGAGCGTTGTGGAGTCTATCTGTACCTACCCTTCAGGTAGGATCCATGGTGGACGATCGAGGAGTTGCGCTATCTGTACCTACCATTCGGGTAGAATCCGTGGTGGATGATCCAGGAGTTGTGCTATCTGTACCTACCCTTCAGGTAGGATCTGAGGAGGACGACTCAGGATCTACTTCCATTCTTCTAGCTGTTGTCTTTTTCTGTTGTACTTTTTTTTAGTTGTAGCTGTAATTTCGATTGGGTTTGTATTCTGGCCCATTTACATTTCATCACTTTCTTTTGAACATAGTGTGTTACTTATGCTTTTACTTTGTGGTGTTTTGTTTACTTTATAATGGCAATGCCTTCCCAGTTATCGGGATTTACACCTTTGGTGCTAGTCTCCAGCACCTGGCCTATGGAAGGCGGGCTTGGGGTAGTCACGGCACGGGCCCCAAGGATGGGTTGTGACAAATTGGTATCAGAGGCAGGTTCGGTTCTACTGTAGAACAAAGGAATCTGATCTTTTTCTATGTGAAGCAATAGTGTGAAGGGTACTGAGTGTGGTCTTCAGTTCAGAGAGTCCATTGTTGGTGTGGTGGCCGACGTATCCGTACACCAGGACCCTGACTTCTGATTTCTGACTTTGTGCACGAAAACACTGATTGTGTGTGTGTTTCAAAAATTTTAAAGTTATCTAAAACCAGGTCATCTCACCAGGTCTTAATCGTTGAACGTGTCGCATCTGTTCAGGATGTATCCATGCAGACAATCAGTTGGAGTTTCCGAGAGAGTACTCGATGACGGCTCACTGAGAGATGAGGCTCCGGTGCAGGGCCCTTTTTACTATGTTGGCACCCTCGGGTGGTGTACCAGCAGCACCACCACCTAATGGGAAGCAGATTCCACTAGCCATACTAGCAAACTGTGCACGCTGGAAGAGCGTGATGCACGAGTTCCAGTAGTAGCGGCCTCCGAGGTTACGAGGCGAGGCAGATTCCCAGACAGTAGAGGACTAGCTGGAGGTGATTGCTAGAGTTTTCCGCCTAGCTGAGGCACCAGTGGAGTGGATTGTAGAATTGGCTACTAGTTTTTTCCAGTGAGTGACCATGAGGCTGGTCCGCGTAGTGATGAGGTTCGGTACATGGACCGATGCCTGAGATAGTGCCTTTAGGTAGTGTGTCAGTTATACATCACTACCTGTTGGTCAGTAGTAACAACCGGCAGTACCGGCAGGTGACACATGTAGGCTTACAGCCTTACATGTGTTCCAACATCTGATACCCTCAAGTTCTTAGGCGATCCCGACTCACAGGTGTTTGAGGACTTGCTTGAGGAAGTGGATGAGAGTTTTCTAGAGCTTATACAGCTTCGGCAGGACGAAAAGTCGGTAGCTGAGTATTCATCGAGGCGTACCAAACATTTCGGGTACTCGATGAATATGATTCAATCAGTGATATAGAGCTCAGACCTCTAAGTGTGGTGTGTTTAAGGATATTTGAGCCATCACTTTTTCCTATATGCATTCCTACTCAAGATAGGGTGCTATAGAGAACCTTGTGGTTGAATGTTCATTAGCTGAATGAATACAGCTAGAGAATGTTAGCAGTGGGAAGATGCGAACTGGCGTCAGTCTCGGAGACTTAGGCGTGCGAATGTTTAAAAAAGAGGAAATGTTAAGGACAGATAAATCTGCAGAGTAGAAGATGTGGAGGCAGAGCTAGGAGAGCAGCATGAGGTGGTGTACATATCAACATGTTACAACCACATGCATTTGTTATTCCCTTCAGGCTCAAGGAGCTGGAGGGAAGGGGAAGATAGTAGCTTCATGCGGTCAAGGAGTGTGACCCAATGGATCTAAGAATGATTTGAGGGAAATTCGGTGTCCACTACAAGCTGTCGTAGTAACAGACGTTGATACGAATCATTCCTTCCTTCCATGAATCTTGTCCCAGACCTAGAGTTTCTGGTTAAGCCGTTGACTTGACCCTCACGTCTGGAGATACCTTAGTAGGAGACACGATAATCACACTTATGCCGACATTGTGGTCTAACCCACAAGGAGAGAGTTTCGGTTGGAATATCTTGGTGGCAGCGTCGAGGCCTTACGACGTTGGTCTCGGTATGGATTGGATTCACAGTTCAAGCTCAGATTGACTGTATTAGGCAAAGAGGTTTTGCTTGACCTACAACGTTGGGACGGGTTTTCCATGGTCGGAGAAAAGGAAACCCCGGGCAGCATAAGATAAACTCATGCATAGTAGGGTGCGGCCGATCACTCTTGGGTCAGTCAACCTTACCCTCGTGGCAGCAGGAGTTTTGAGTTTCAGTTATAATCAGGAAAGGGATACCTCCAGAGTTTGAGGATGACGATCACGACCTTATACGGGTCTCACCTCGACGAGGATTACAGAGATGAGTCCAAGGTGGTAAGTAATATCTGAGGTTCAGTGGACCTTTTTTTGAGGTCCTCAGCAGGGTAGGTGGGGTGGTTTATTGCTTGAACTTTCCACCTTAGTTGCACCTGGTTCATGAAATCATCCATGTACCTCGGCTGAGGAGATACGTGCATGATCCTTCACACATCATCTACCTCAGGGATTTGGACGTCGATGACAGGGCGACATGCACAGAGGTTCCAGTGGAAATTGAGGATCGACATGAGCAGGTCCTATGTGAACGGTCGATTCCTCATGTGCGCTTTCCCTGGCAGCACGGGAACCTCCGGGAGAATACATGGGAGCGGAAGGCTCAGATGCGTGATCAGTACCTTTTGTTTCCCTAGTTTGTGTTATAGCTTTACAGGGACGTAAATCCCTGAGGTGGGAGTAATGTAAAGACCTGGAAATTTCAAGGAAATTTTTTTTCTTAATTTGTTTTGAATTTTACGAGTCTGTGGTTTTTGATGGCACTTGATTCCTTGGCCCGGTGTGCCCGGAATCAATTTCCGAAGTTTAGCTCGGGTACGTTCAGTTAAGGAATGAGCAGGTTTTTCCTAACTTTTGAACTGGTGCTCGGAATCAAAATCTGAGGGCACCATTGAAACCACAACGCCGGTTTTTTCTTAAGAAGACATTTTCCAGAGTTGCATTAGCACGGGAGGAGTTGTATGATTTTGTGGTTTAAGACTACAGAGAAATAAAAATTATGCTTCTATTTTTTATTTCTTTTAGGTGGTTAAGTCCTAAGGATGGATGTTGGGTGGAACTAACCACCCATGTGGGGTTAATAGTGAGGTGGGGACCACACGAACCCCACCCTTTCAACTTCCTAAGCCCCCTCCTTTAATAAAGTAACGCATCTGCATCCCCCCCCCCTTAAAATTATGTCAACCCTTGCTTTTATCTGTTATGAAATGCCTCTTTTAATTGGGCGATTTAGACATTGCAATTAATTCAATTAATTGATTGATTCAATTTTGAATTTTAAAACATTTGGCATAAGTAATAAAATAAGGCATCCTTTATATTATTGTTGTTTCTTGGGTTGTGTGGGGAGATTTTGGAGAGAATGGCTCAATGTCTTGATGTTCTTCCTCCTCAACGAAGAAAGCGAAGAATTCCGACCTCCAACGACGGACGACGGTGAGAGATGCCTTCCTCGGAGATCGACGACTCGACGCACATCTCTCCGTTCCTTGTTTCCGCGTCAAAGGAAGGGAGACACCGTTCCTCTGCAACGCGACGATCCGCCTTCTTCCGAGATGTTCAATTCTGTGACGAGCCTTCATTCAACAATGCTCGAGGTTGGGGATTATATTCACTTTGTTCGTGATTACTTTCATTGCTGATTTATCATCTTTTTGGGGCACCTGTTATCGCAATAACGGGAGGAGGTCAGACCGCACGAACACGACCAACCCTCCTCCCCCTTTGATGTGTGTTCATTGCGACTCGAACAAAGGCAGCGTGGTGCAACGACACCACGTGGAAACAAGAAGGAATGCGACAAAGGAGCACGGCGCCATCGCGCCGCGCCATTGAGGCCAAACCAAACCGCGGCCAGAGTCGGGGCTATAGAGGCGAATTGAAGACTCTGCAGCTATTTATTTGATGTGAGGATCGACGGGTGTTGATGAAGCGGGTCACAAAGATGATTTGGATCCTTCGCAGTAACCTACAGGTCCTGGGAGGGCCTTACGCGCAGACGGTAGGTGAATTGGACCACCGGAGCGTGTCCGCTAGTCCGTGGAAGGTGTTGCTGGCGCGCCGCCGCTGCTTCAGCCGTAGTGGTGTCGGGATCCTGCGGCCACGCGGGATCCAATGGGGAAGAGGCGGTGACCTGCCACGTCGCTGGCAGAGGAGCGGCCCCCACGTGGGGGTCGTGGTTTCCAAACAGGGGGGGCAGCGCGCCCCCTGACCATTTCATCCGCTCGGTCGTTTCGGCCGAGCCGCCTGGTCCGCGGGTGCCGCACTGCGCCAGAGCCATGCTGGGCCGCCCAGTCCGGGATGGGCCGTGCCATAATGGGCCAGACCCAGACCCGGTTCGGGTCGACCTGGTTCTGGCCGACATGGGGGGGGGGGTATCGGGCCGGGTCGGACCGGGCCCGAACCCCCTATTTTCGGACAGTTTCGTTCAAGCGCAATATCAGGGGCTACAGACCTACGATCGATGCACCGTCAGTTGTGTAGAGATTCTTGGATCAAGACGTTCGTTTCAGTATATTACACTCAAGGTTTTGGAGAACTTTGGGTACGGTCGGGTTGGTTCGAACACGAAACCCATCGGGCCCTCAGGGTGGAAACGCTTATAACTTGATCTCAGGATGTCTGATTGACGTTCCGTTGACTTTGTTGGATTCTTCTTGATGAGACGAAACTTTTGGCATACTTTTCCTAAGGTTTGGATGCATTTGGATAGTGGCCGGGTTGTATTGAACCTGAAATCCAATCGGGCCCCTAGAACGGAAAATCTGATAACTTTCAGATCGGTCGTCCATTTGACGAACCGTCTGCGGCGTTGGTAATCACATTGAGAAACGGTCCCTATGAGTATACCCTATGAGAGTTTGGGTTATTGTTGAGATACAGTCGGCTTGGTTCATACATGAAACCAATCGGGCCCTTAGGACAAAAAGGCTAATAACTCACAGACCGAGCGTCCGATTGACGTGCCGTCTGTTGCGTTGAGACCCCTATGACGAGGTATATCTTTGAAATACTTCTTCATGGTACTTTGAGATACATGGAGTATCGACCATTAGCTCGTAGAGAGGACCCTCCTGGTGACGAGCTAGCAGAGTGAAGAGACTGAGTAGCTGGCTAAGACTTGACGACTACTGATTAAATGACTTAGTGTGTTTCAAATAGCCCAGTGGGGAGAACTTGGTTGTAGCCACAAACCCACAGCGGAAGAGAATTTGGTTTTAGTGGCAGACCCACGGCGGAGGAGCACTTGGTTGTAGCGGTAAGCTCACGGTACTCAATAGAAGGAGTACTTATGTAGGTTATGAGGGGGAGTGCTTGGTTGTAGCGGCAGACCCATGGTGGGAAGCAGTTGGTGGTAGCAGCAGTCCCACAATACTTGAAGGGGGAGCGTTTGGTTGTAGCAGCAGACCCATGGTGGGAAGCGCTTGGTTGTAGCAGCAGGCCCACAGTACTCGACAGGTGGAGTACTACGGCAGTCCAAGGTTAGTGGGGCGCGCTTGGTTGTAGCAGTAGGCCCATTGTTCTCGATAGAGGAGGAGTTCTCCAACAGTCGTGGTTTCGACTTCATGATTAAATCCTAGTTTGAGTTGAGTCTATGACCTTTGTGTTTACCTCATGATTGAGATGGGTCACTTGAAAACTTAGGTATATGTATGTGAATATCCCTGGGTAGTGGTTATCCGTTGAATTCGTAATCTTTGTGTTTCCTCGTGATTGAGATGGGTTACTTGATAACTTAGGTATATGAATGGGAATATACCTAAGTAGATTTTATCTGTTGAGATCTTCTTTGTGGTTATCCTTGTTGGATTTAGAGATACCTTGAGGGTCTCGGGGTTACTACTGAGTATTGTTATACTCACCCCTGCACGGGCTATGCCCACACCTCGTTGTGTTGGTTGCAGACGATTGGAATTGCTGACGAAGGCCGAGTGTTCGAAGACTAGACGATACCCATAGGTGGACCTCATGAAGAGTCAGTATCAAGAGGTGGACTTCACAGAGAGATGTTACTCGGAGGAGGTTGATGGGAAAGATCATTGTGGAGGCTATCTGTACCTACCCTTTAGGTAGGATCTGTGGTGGACGATCCAGGTGCTGCGCTATCTGTACCTACACTTCAGGTAGGATCCGTGGTGGACAATCTAGGAGTTGCGCTATCTGTACCTACCCTTCAGGTAGAATCTGAGGAGGACGAACCAGGAGATTCTTCCATTCTTCCAGATGTTGTCTTTTTCTATTGTACTTTCTTTCAGTTGTAGTTGTACTTTCGATTGGGTTGGTATTCTTGCCCATTTACTTTTCAGCACTTTCTTTTGAACTTACTGTATCACTTCTGCTTGTACTCTACGGTGTTTTGTTTACATAATAAAGGCAATGCCTTCCCAGTTATCGGGATTTATGCCTTTGGTTCTAGTCGCCAGCCCCTGGCCTATGGAAGGTGGGCTTGGGGTAGTCACGACACGGGCCCCGAGGACGGGTCGTGACAATGGAACCAATCAACATCAATTTAATATTCATTTTAGAGGATTTTTTTAAAAATTCAGCAACATTGTAAAGAAAATACATGGTATAAAAAAATAAACATGAGGGAAAATTACTAGAAAATACTACCTTAATAGCATAGAATATCCATGATTTAGTGTCGACCTGTGAATCAATCTAGAATGGAAGAACTGATAATAATCATAAAATTCTATTAAAATTGGGAAAAAATCTCACATAAAAGAAGAGAAGAAGATTGAAAAAAATTAAAATCATAAGAAATATGATTTAGTATAATACTATTTACAATGTAATTCCCCGAACGGTGAAGAAATTGTTTTTTACGAGGGAATAGATTATGAACTAATTATAGGGGGAGGGGCTTCCTGAAATTTTTACAAGAGAAAATCATAGTATAAATAAGTAAATAAAGGTTCAAAACATATTGGGAAAATGGTTATTTTACCTTAATTTATGTGGTCATAATGTTTGATCATGAAGTTATACATATTGTGTGCCAACTGTGTTCCACCCACTGCTTGAGGAACCCCCACATTGTGCTATGAACAATGTTTAACTAACCAAGAAAAAGTCATAAAAATAGATATTTCCTAAATTATTGAAATACCACACAGGTATTAGGGGCTTCCCATATAGTTGGATAATAATTATGCATCCTACCATTTGATCTAGGTTACTCACACGGTTGTTTCACAAAGTTAGCTATAATTGTGCGCTAACCTTGTGGCTCAGTCTGCTGTCCCATATTTCAGAGCTCCAGGATCTGAAAAGACCATAGAATCTCTTGGACCACTCATTATCCTTTAGAGTACATTATTATAATAAAAATAAATTTTGTTAATAGTAAAAAAAGTTGTTAACATTATAAAATTATTGGATGTCACATCCTCCCCAACAAGCGACTCACTATCGAGTTACCCTTCGGAGGTTGGTAATGTGTTATATGAGAAACATTGTTTCCACATATCACGTACTTCTAACGCTCACTCCATGGTCTCATCATGTAAATAGTTGTGTTTTCATAACATCAATACTACTGTAACTAGCATACCTAGAAGAGTATTCATTATTTAATCATAAAAATATTATGTTCTTAAAAGGATGAATCATCTTATACCTTAATAACATCAAGATCAATATAATGTGACAAGTCAATATGGTAATGTACTATCTATGATTCATGGAATACATCTTTAATTTCATTGTAAATCTAGGGTTTATACAACTGATGGGATAACATCCAGACTCTATCCACGATCTCAAAAGGCATACTATAATGAGGAGATAACATTTCATCTCTTTGAATCCATCTTTAAAACAAACTAAGATAAACATATATAAATTACAACTATCCCATATCAAACTCTATAGTTCGGATATGGTGATCAGTATAAACATTTTTCCTAGAATGATTTGTATCTATATGTTTCTAAATCATATATACTTTATCTAAAGTCTATTGAAAGAGACGATGACTGATTAGTGATACCTCACCTTCCCCAAACGAGCACAAGGGTGCACAATAAGACATAACATAAAGGGACTCATACAAATCCATAATCATCATTTCCTGAAAACTAGTATTTATGGAATAATATTTTATATTTATTTTGTTCCCATGAAACCCCAAAATCATGGACATATTCTCAGAGAATTTTTTCTAACACTTGTATCATTCTCATAGATTACCCATCAGCCAGAGTGTGATAACCCATGATCAAGATAACCTATTAACCTATTTTTTTCATCCCCTACTAGAAATGTAGAGTAAACTGTGATTCATGGTTTAAAATGATTGAATGGGGAAACCCAATTTATTGCACAATCACATGTCTATAAATTCTCCCTGGTACATCAACTGAAAGTGTCTCCCTGATAGGTATGAATTGTGCTCCCATGGTCTATCTATTGATGATCAACCATACAACATCAAATCCTTGACATGATTTAGAAGAATCCATCACGAAACCCCTGGTAATTTCATTCTATTTCCACTAAGATATTTATTGAGGTAATAAAATTACATCAGGTCTCTTGTACTCGGTATTCACCTACTAAAAGGTAGAGCCCTGGGTGAAAAAACCTACATTTATACTCTTTATACTCAAACACCAATAATGAAGACATTATTCTGGATTTTTTTCATCATGTATTGAATAAAATTTTCAAATAGTGTGGTGATATTCATGTATTAGCATATCCAAAATTTCAAAAGTAGCCCATATACATAAATAGAAGTGGGGGGTCTCATTATCAATCATAACCCAACCAAATGGTGGGTTATAACTTGATAATATATACCTCTAGATGAGGCCCTCATAATATGATATCTAACTCATCTCTATCTTTTCATGAAATAGGGATGCCATTTGTTAGGGCTTTAAAAATAGGTTATATATGATATTACTAAACCTAATATACATCTATAGAAATATATCCTTCATCCCCCATGCATTTTCAGCCACACTGATGACATGTTTCAACATATTCTAGCTATAAGAATCAATTACTTCATTACCCTTTCCAGATCTATAAAAAATCTCAAAATCGACGGACTATATGTATTCTACCCACCTATGCTTCCTTATATACAAATTAATCTGAGTGAATATGTATTTGATACTTTTTTGGTCTATTAAAATAATTAACATCTCAAAAAATGTATAATTCATCTAGTAGCGTAAATAATGAACCATGGATTATGGATCGGGTTATGCATTGGGTAATTCCCCTTGTGAGGTCCTAGGTGTGAGGAAAAGTATAGTAAAACCATCTATCCCTACATTGTATCTTCTCCATGACTGATTCTTATAGAACCATAGTAGATAGTATTACTTCATAGAGACTATGAATGAATTTGGATTGGAAAAGAAGATAGAAGTACTTATAACCACTAAAATTCTCTCTCAGAATATTGTAAAATAAACATTCCACTACCATCATAGCCAATACCATAATAGAAAATTCTAGAAACGATAAATTTATAGATTAATCACTTATAACAGTTATTCATCCCTAATAAAATACATATATCAAATTCAATCATGGTTTTCTCATAAGAATATATGATTCTCACCATCTATAGTTCAATGAATAATTCTTATTAAGATATAATATGACTGAATAATTGTAATTTATCAGTCAAAAAGTTTTATTTTCAAAGTTTATATTACAAATAGTGTACTATAATTGTATTTATAACGATCTTAGGATGGTTGGCATGGTTATGTCGAGGGTGAGAATACAAAAAATATCACATCCATGATGACTACCACAAATTAATCTATATATGGGTTGAAATCATGATTTAAAAAGTATATGAAAACCAAGGGAACACTGGTAATGAGGAATAGAATAATTGTATACTCATACAATTTGTGTTTATTTCAGGATGTTATACATAGTATGTTTGATGGTTCTAAATGCACGTGTTGGAATCCAGACATCAATCCAATCTTATAGAAAACGTGATCTCATTGATTATGGTCTAATTGGTTGTTTATATAAGGTATTATATACTAGTTATTCACTATAGGATGATTAAACTATTTTTAATCCAAATAGATACTGATGGCAACATCCACCTTTTATAGAAAAATGATAGGTATACCTCATAGTGATGTATTTTGTAATACAAAACAATACACTTCAATGAAATCCTACTGATTCTCCAATTCATGGATCATAGTTTGTTTCATGTTATATGGAGTAATGTATATAATTTTATCTCTTGAAACTATCTCAATAGTGAGGTATGCAACTCTCAAATGAGTTAATCATGTGAAATCGTCAGGGAAGACATCCATGAAATAGTCCAATAGAGGAAGAAATTCCGCAATCGTCAATCCCTAATCAATCATAAAGAGATTATCCATACGGAATGTCACTCTTTCTGTCCTATTAAACTTTTCTCTACCATGACTTACCTAGATATCCCACTATAAATTTCGAGTGTATGATTAGTCCTCAGGTGATATAAAATACAACCTCTATTTATAGAAATAAATTTGTCACAATTGGTTATTATCCGGTCCATACAGAGAATAACCTCAAACCCATTCATCTGAAGGGTGGAGAAAATCCACAATAAATGGTAACCAATTATCTCAAGGGTTAACTCCTTCCACTAATGCATGCTCTTAGATCGATCCCAAAATGTTGTGTGAAGAGTCATTACATCATATATGTAATCCATATATAGGCATAGTAATTTAATAATTACAATAAGTAGAAAAGAGTACGATTAACCTATTTCCACCACGGTAGAAATAAATGTAGAATCTACTCAAATAGTACAACGTACTGCAGATGTCCGTATACTATAAACCATAGTTATTGGTTGTACATCATTGATATTGTCCGAACTTTGGACCTAATATTTCATCTAAATAACCTTGGTAGGTTATATTTTCTGTTACTTAACCTCATATATCTCACTACCTTTTCCATGACATCCTCTATAGAATAATCATCAGAGAGTATACTAGATCCCATCCTGACATGTATCTTCTAATCCTATATTTGAATGCGATGTTGCTACAATGCCCTCATCACTTGGTACCGGGGAAATAGTTGGTAAGAAACTCTATAGGGAACCAAACATGCCACATCTTGGAATTCGATATCGTATGTGGTACAATGGTAATTCTTATAGCCTTCCCTAACACACTGGTAGTACACCAAATAGCATTTGGTGAACAACATCTAATCAGAACTACCACTACATGAACTATTAAAATGATGCTTCCTGGTTATGAAAAAACAACCCTATTTCCGAAATCTAAATATCATTGGGTCAAATTTCTATCTTCCCTTTGGTTCTTCTTTCAGATGGGGGCCTCATTCACAATCATTGATATGGTGGCCAGATGGAACACATTCAACAATGATCATATGAAATAAATAATCCCATACTTGAACAATATCAAACTCATTATCTCTTTTATGATCAATGTTGGGGAAAACACTAAATCTTAGTGGAACTGGCGAAGTACTCCATCACCAACATACCAGCCTAATTTGGTGGAATTAATTCTCGAGAGAGACATACACTCAATGTTTTAGGGAAAAAATAATCATAAAATCCTTTCTGGATGCCTATCTAGATAATACCATTTTAAATTCGGTCCAAGGAAATGACATCCCACAAATGTTTAGTTGATTCAAAAATAATGTACATAGAAATATTTTCCCTCTAATCTGGTGGAAACACTGTAATCTTAAAGATCAACTACATGGCCTCTAGCTAAAATTATGTAGCATGTGTACAACCATCCCCTGACATTGTGGGAGGATGATGCAATAGGAATTCCCACGTCATTTCTTCCATTGTAGAGGTAGGTTGTAGTGATCATAGAATGGAATTCAGGAAGTGATAGAAGGTAACACAAAATAGAGTATCGGTGCCCATTTAATTATCAATATGAGGTACATCAAGTGGAAATACATGAGGTAATATTGGTGGATCAGGGACAACCACCACCAGAGCATGGTATTCTCCACCCTCCTGGTATAATACTCAAGTAATTCATGGCATAAAAAAATAAAAAACCCAATGAAACATCTAATATAAAACTTAACATCATATAGAAAATAGTGAATGATGAAAAGGATATGTTCACACAAACATCCTATAATAATTCACACCTCCAAATCAGATTCTATGGTCATGTATAGGTTGAATTAAAGATTATATAATCCTTAGTAGAAACTTCTTAAACCTCACTAATAATGTCAGGTTAGGGTCAAGGTCTCATACCACACAACAAAGGTTGTGGTTTTTATTATGTCAACTAAATTTTATAAAATAAAAAATTCTTTATATTATAATTGGAATCCATATTTATATGTATCAAATTTATTTTTAAATAATTATTTATTGATACTAATTCAAATTTTTGTGAATATATATACCTAAATTGTCTTAAATGCATCTATAAATCTATTTTATAAAGTCTTTTACTCATTATAAATTTGAATTTTTTACGACAAGTAACAACAATATAGTCTTTACATCCAATATATGGATGTAAAAAATCTAGAATTATTATTTGATGAAATGAAACACCGTTCCCAATATATATAAGTACTATATTTTTAAATTAAAATTAGAATCATTCAAGGAAATCAACTAATATTTTCAAACATAGAACTAGTGGTTCTTTGATCGACCAAGGTATAATCAGTTAATTAACGTTTCAACATAAATATATGTTGGGAAAATCCATTTAGATTCATGTAGGAACATAAATTAATAAAAATATGTTATCCTGACAATACATTTTTAAACATTTTAGAAAATATAAATTAAGTTGCTCATAAAAATCACATAAAATACATGCAATGAAGGATGTATTATAATTAGGGATAATGATAATGAATGAAATTTGGATCCTAAATAGCCTAATACGGTGCATGAAAAGATATCACGATTATAAACCATGAAATGTAAGGTAAATAATAATAATAACATCAATTTGGATTGAAATTGACTCCAAAACCATTGTTCAAGCTGTCAGAACAAGGCAGATGCATATCTCTTGGAATCTGACTATGAGCTAGGCCAATTTCTTTTACCATATCTCTACTATGAGATATATCATAACATATATTTATCAAGAATACAATACCCATGTGGATGGTCTGGCTAACAAGGGATCAAATGAGGGTTTTCCCCTAACACCCTTACATATGTTCTATTATCATTGTTGAAATAGTACAAAAGTAAATTCCCTATTTTCATACTAATGTTATATTTTCATTACTTTTAATGTAAGATCCTTGTAACTAACATTTCTCAAAAATAATAATAACATTAACATTAATAATAACACCACAAAACATGTGTTCCACAAAATGGTATATTCCTTACCACTTTAACATGTATAAAAAATGATTAACAATAGCTCATCCAAGGTAATTTGGGTTTCCCATGTACTTCGTATAACTACTCACCAACAAAGGCCCATTAAAAAATCTGATACTCCAATGTTTGATATATAGGACTCAAATTGTATTAAAAAAGGAAAATATTATTTGATAAAACATAGTTGGGTCCCTCCCTCAGAAGCAGTTCTCTGATACAGTGGACCGTAAGACCTCATTTATGCTTCCCCATATGCTAGATGATGCCAACTATCAGTGATGGCATTGGGTGGGTCTATGGGGAGACTATTCACCAATGAGTCAGAGCGTATCACAATAGTGATATATAAATATGATAAGTAGGGGAATAATAAACAATACACATAGATGATTAATATAAAATGGAAGATAAATAATTAATAGATAGAAATTTTTTATAATGATTAGGTCATTCAGCTATAAAAAATGAGTACACATGATAAATTTAAATGAAGAATATACCACATGCTAAAAAAATTAAAAAAAGAAAAAAACTACATCTACTATAATCAGTGTAATATGCTCAGTATTCTTCACTTATACTTCATCCTATCTCTTGGAATCAACCATCAGATATTATATGATTCCATTTAGTTACACCTACAATCATGATGCCTTCCTATGTTCCAAGGGAGGCCCATGTAGGGTATTTTATATACATTGTATCAAACCAATAATTGTTTTTGGAACAATCATTTATATTATTATAAAATGTGAATTTCTCTAATAATAATATATTCATGGAAATAAATAAATAAATCGGACTAGTTTACTCATGGGATACCCAACCGACTCCACCTTCTTCGTCCAAGGCTAAATATGAATGAAGTAAGTTAACATGTGTAGCTATTATATAATGTATAATGACCCATCATAAATTATCTATCATGATATAGAATATTAATAAGAATGTGATTTTTCATGGTGGACTCATCCTTTAAATGAATATATTACCATTTTTTATTTATGTAAAAAGAAATATCTCACATTGAAATTACATGCATCATGGGTTATTTCGTGGAGAAACATTTCATGGAACACAATTACTAACCTATGAGAATTGTAAAAACAAAATTAAAAAGGATTCTTTCGAAAGTGATTCATTAAGGGAATCCTATGTATCACTCCTGGGATGGGTTGAGGAAAAAACATGGATCTCATCCCTATAATCTCACATAATGGAATGAGTATCACTCATACCGTGGTATACACAACTAGCCATTGAGCCTACCCATGATATATATCCTATGGAACTGGTCTCACTCTTATGGTGTTAGGGAAAACAAAGGATGATTATGTCCAATGAATATTAAGTATCACTCCCAGCATATTTACATTTAATTTAAAAATTCAAATTTTTAAACAAGTTGATCACATCCATAGTGGTCCACAAATGGGATCCCATGTATTAATCTTGTAATAACATAAATATATGTATTATCTATAAGGATTGATCTTTTTATAATTTCTTAATAGTCATAATACATTAACCACATTTGTGCAATTCATTTAAGATAAGATATGTCATAAAGAATATGGACACGATATTTCTATTCACATTTCATAAATAATTTGACTCAATGATTAATTAAAAGAGAAAACACCTCATGTGGGGTCTATTAAATTTAATCTAAAGTCAAATTAGGCCCATAAGGAATGTTGCACCCATAGGGGTAGCTCATGTCATGGAAGTCAACCAAGGAGTTGATTAAATAATAGCTAGGACTTTTGAGGGCATGGAAACCATTTCAATATATTTTATGGAAAAATATTTGGGTCATTTTCGAAAATTTCCATTGCATGAAAAAATGATTCATTTTATAAATATGACTTAATTTGAGGGAACAGAACTAGACAACCTACCTTAAATATATAGTACTCTACTGATCCACTATTGGTCCTTGAATGGAGAAATAATGGTACAAATAAAAAGAATAACCAAATGACTCGAAAGTAGGTGAGATTATATTGCCCAAATGTAGAGTAGGATATGGAATGGTGAAAGAAGAACTGATGCAATAGGATTAGTGAGCTTTCAAATATGGATCCAACACACCAATTGATGAACCAAATATAATAATTATATGAGAATGGATTCGAAGATAAATGAGAGGAGGAATATGGGATTCAAAAATAGGTTTCTAGAGAAAAACTCTAAGAAAAAATTAAATAAGGGTTCAATAAATTTATGTTGAAAATGGTCATTTCCACTTAATTTAATGGGTCGGGTTGTCTACATGGTTGGCCAATATGTGAACCAACCATGTGATAATAGATTTAAAATGAACCCCTTACAAAGTATAGGATATTGTTTTGACTAAATATTTATATCCCATGTGAAATATACCTTTATGAAATGTCTCCAACACTGCCATTAGTGTATGTACCATTCCAGGTGGTTTCAGAAAAACTATGTGGCCTCCCATCTGAACTAGTTTCATCTCACTGTTGAGGTTCACTATTTTAAATAATTGAGCTCTAACCATGAGGCTCAGTCTTCCTCCCTTGATTTTAAATCTTCAGGTATTGAATAATCACCAAAATCACCAGATCAAATCATTATCCTTTTGAGTACATTATTAGAAAAAAGGGTTTTGAGTGGTAAAAAAGTGTCTATACCACTCCAAAAATCATGGACATTTCAATATATTCCCATAATACATAAATAAATATGATTTTTTTCTTCATTATCATATTTAATGAATGGTTCATGTTTTTTGATAAGTCATGCATAAATAGAAAATAATAATGAAATCCTCAGAAAATAGATATGATAAATCATATTACTTGTGATAACATGATACTTCCTAATGTTAAGTATTATCAATTAAATATTCATATATATTTTTTATCATAAATGTATCATTTCATAAGATAAAATACATAGCGCTAACATGAATAAATGTTTCTTTTGATATAAATGTATTCATTAACTCATAAGTTATATATTAATTCATGTTCATGTGATGGCCTTCCTCAAGGGAAATATAGATATATGAAATATTTATTCGATGGTCAGATATGATAATCTTATATATATCTAACCTAAACTGCCTCATCCCATAGCACATTTACACTTCTCTATTATCCTTCATTATTATTTATAATGTTATGGATGACAAGATAATCCAACTAGAATGCTGAGTTATTCAACACAACCTTCGGATGCCTCTTGAGGAGATACATCTTTCAACTTTTTATCAAGTGATCTTAATCAACCATAATTTGTGGAGAAAAATATAGTGGAATTTCTGTATGAAATATAATCACAATATTAGATTGAAAGTATACATGATTTTATTTTATGATAGGGATTATCTTGGATTCAGATTTATAAATTTCTTCAATTATGTTTAATTATTCATTTTTAAACATTAAGACCTAGAAATTTTATTAAAGCATCACCCTGATTTTTTATTCATGAAACCATGTTAAAAATAATATTTTTTGATGTAATATCTCATATCACATTCTCCATCATGTAATATGATTGAGAATTATTTTCCTTGATTGTGTAAGAAATATGATATAAGTTATTATTTCCAAAAAATCAATAAAAATACATCTGTTCTATATTAGTTATAGAGTATGACATTGAGATATCATATTCCACAATATCATTGTGTTGTGTGTTCAAAATATAACATTGTTCCTCCATACTAATATCGATATTCCCCAATTATGGTTCAGGAATTATATAACTAAGGTTATTACCATTATCATAGAAGATGAAAACCATTATGTAAGCATATTATTATATGATGAAATAGGATTATAATTAAAACATATGAATTGTAATAGATAAAAGTTGTATTTTCCACTTCATATCAATCATATTTTACAATTCTTTTGATATCATTAAATATGATTTAATGTGAAAAATGTTTTCTCTTAAAATTTAATTATTATTTACATAAAAACATTTATAAATTGGATACAAATTATAACAAGCCTATTTTGTAGATATTAGATATCAAATAACGGGTTTATAAATTTATTAATTTTAATGTGAGTATAAATATATAATTATTTATTTATGAAATATTTATTGATAAATAGAATATAAAATTAAATCATAATAATAATTTACCCTTCAAATTATATGGTGTGGTGTAAAATTATGATATAAAACATTTTTATGGATATTATAAGGCTAATTTGTAAATTTTATTTTTATTATACAACCATGGAAAAGTTGATTAATTATTTTCATTGAATATATAATTGAATAAAATTAATTAATATGAATTTTTCAAATTAAACACCTTATATAGAATATAATTTTTACCACATAAAAATGAGTTCTGTTTAATTATTTGACATGTTTTTTAATAATATTTAATATGATATATATTATGAAAGTTATTTTTATAATAAAATTGTGAATATAAAATGATTATATGTCATATAATATAAAATATTTATGTAAATTCTATATAATGACTAATATGAAATACATCATATAATTATATGAATATAAATTGTATATATAAAAACAATTCTTTAAAATTAGATATTTTGAAAAAATATTATAAAATATTATCTATTATTTCTTCATAAATTATTATATTATCTTAAATAGATTAATTGTTAAATTATTTGACATTATATATTTAATTTATGGGTATAATTGACATATTATGAATTATTATTTATGACAAATATTAAATTCCAAATTCTTTATATAAATTGATATATATGAATATAATGTGTAATAAATTTTGTTTGATAAAATATTTAGTTA
The DNA here is from genome assembly GCA_963277665.1 of Viscum album. Lineage (NCBI taxonomy): Eukaryota > Viridiplantae > Streptophyta > Magnoliopsida > Santalales > Viscaceae > Viscum > Viscum album. Next base: position 187,925,518 of record OY728130.1, read on the forward strand.
TCTTAATCATTGGAATTGGCTATTATTGAGTTATGACCATAATTAATGAAATTATTTATGATTTATACATATTCTGTGTCAAAATTCCAATGTAATATATGTAGAAACAGAATGATGGGATACATGATACAATAAGAAAACTAAACATGATCATGGGTACATGGTAGCCCAAAATATGAAAATAGTAGTTGGCATCCTACATGAACATTATAAATAAACGTCAAAAACATCCATCTCTGACTACTCAACCATCCACTATATACCTCTTTTCTTTTTCTAGATCCCTAGGCATGATATCTATATGCACACTAAAAATTATTATGTATATTTTGTTCACAGTACTATACAAGACACAACTAAAATCCCTCTACATTAGATGATAAAATATATAGTTGTATTCCATGACATTAATCAATTTATAACATATACCAATAATATATCATAAAATTTCCAAGAACATTACTGGTCCTTAGGGACTAACTCTACTTACTTCGGTAACATACTACAAGAATCATATCTTCTCAGAGTAATTTTGTATAAAACATAAGTAACCATCAATACACATCCTCCTCAAGAGGATATCCCCAATCACGTGACACATTTTTTTGGAATAGATTGTCCATGAACATATTAAACCAAGTCTGAAACATCTATCTCAAGTGGATAGAACAAACATCAATCAAATATCTCATTTTAAACTAAGCCTCAAACATCCCTCTTGTATTGATATCCCCAAAGAATGTGACATGTCCCGCCAACTTTAATATACCATGTAAATGCTGACAAAAGTATGTTATATTCCTCTCTATGGATAACCTTAAGAATTTTTCTAATCTCTAATGCCAAGAAAGTCCAAAACTATACCCTAAAATACAATATACAGTTATACAAACTATACTATACATTATATAGAAGATAGATCAATATATATTCTTGTTAGGTAGTAAGTATTTTTATACACATGCAAGTAACATAAGAACATGCCTAAATAAAAAAAACTTGTGATCAAGAATCAAACGTAGGTCTCATGGGATACAAAATCATTTAAAAAATCTTGTAATCAAACTACATATAATATGTTTTAATTTCATGGGTTCTTACACATTGGTATCACACTAGGCTACACACACACACACCAATAGTCATTCCATCAATACATATAAATCATGTTCTAATGTCAATGAATTTCAATATATAAGTATTACGCAAATCCACACACACACACACACACCAATATTCAATCCAATAAACTATTTAAATCATGTGTTACTGTCATTGATTTCCTACCATATGTGATACAAACACTGAAGATTACGGATAATGTCAGAGATTAACTATATATTTGAAACCTTCATTAAAAAACAACATTTAAAACTATTATCCTCAAGAAAAATCCAACAACACTGAAGTCACATCAAACCAATCAATATGGCAAGAGATATCAATTATTGATGATATGAAAAAATGATAAAGATAAAATAAATGAATAAAACAAGATAGGGTGGAAGAGAGGGAGAGAAGTGGGAGAGGTTATGGGAGGAGTTTTCATGATTTCTTAGATAGGAACACCCCACCCTTTTGAAACTATTTAATTAATTTCACTTATTATTATTATTCTTATTAATTCATTTTTTTCTTATTTCACATTTTAATTCAATGTGCACCTTACATAATGATGTGGGCCCATCATTCCATCATATATACATTTTTTTAACATTTTTAAAATTAATTACATTTAATCATCCATCAAATAAATCCAACATTATTTATATAGATATATATATATATATCTGTGTGTGTGTGTGTTTATAATAATTTATATATATACACATTTATTTACACACATATATAAATATTAATCCCAAATATATATATTCACGTATTATATATATATATATCAAATATATATATATAAATTCTATATATATACACCTGCACATGTAAATACATACATATATATTTAACACATATATTATTTTTTCATAATTAATAATAATAATATCTACTAAAATATTTTAGTATTATTATTATTGATTTTCACACATTAAATATATATCTTGATTTCCACCTTAATAATTTCCCAAAAAACAATAAATAGTTATGAAATAAATATTAAGCGTACATTTTCATTTAATTGGAAGAGTTAATAATATAATATTAATTACATTGGAAAATAATTTTATCCACCATAACACCATTATAAATCAGGGATGTATATTTTCATTTTTTCCATCACACAAATAATAAAAATAATAATAATTAAATTTTTTTACTATTTCTAGTTGTAAAATTAAATATTTATTTATCTATTTTTATTAATCATATGTTTGATGTTATAAAACACGTGACACACACAAAACTTCTCTCGTTTCGGGGGTAAAACCATCATTCCATATATAATGGTGGTCATGTATTTTTTCATATGAAATACCATTCTGACGATATTACAATATATTCATAATAAAATATTATAAGTTTTTTAAAATTTATCCTCACATATGATTTTTCCATGTGTTGGATGCACAGAGATCTTATGTCACATCTAGGGTAAATCCATCATCTAAGACCTAACAGTGGTCTCAGATATCACATATGATGTTCCATTTGTGATATATTAATTATTAATTATTTAAAAACAAAATAATAATATATTAAAATATAAAATGCATATTATCACATTATATATGGAAAAACAACTAAAATACATAAAATTTATACTCCACCTATGGAAAATACTATTTTATAGACCTAATAGGGCTCTAAGATGTCTTATATTCTGAACTTTTTGGGAGTAGTTTCATTTTTTTTAAATGTGTATGTGTATATAAAAAAATATTTAATATTTTTACTATATACAATTTTATGTTTTAAGGGCCTCAAAATCCTACACTCACTAAAAACGTAACTCAAAAAATATTTCGTAAAACATTACAACATGTTAATGTGAGATTTTATACTCTTTTAAATCCATAAAAACAATTATACAAATAAAAATTAAATTTTCACACAAAAATAATTTAAATTTAGTTAACTAAATTGAATTTTTAATATCATTAAAAATGTGGATGTTGAAATTCTCCCAACCATAAAATTTTCTATCCTCTAGATGGTTTTCAGATCATATAACTAGTACACCCCACCAGAATAGTTTCTATATTAAAAGTTTTTGATTAAAACTTTTATAATTAAATTATTTTATATTCCAATATAGGTCCTTACATTTAGTTAATTTTAACATCATTTTATTTCATTTAAGGAAGCATTAGATCAACTTAGAAAATATTGAAGTATTGTCTTTGAATTACAAGAACATGCATGTTACTCACAACCAGATATATACACACATTTATAGAATACACTACGATAAATTAAAAGAATTCAAGAAATAAGACACCCAGTAAATATCATAATCTCAATTGTAATTTAATTATTCTTTTCTATCTAATGAAATCAACAGGTATATAGTTTTTATGAACATGCATTCCATACATGATTCATTAATGGAAAAAAACATCCAGATATAACATATCAACATCATGTTCATCATCCAAGGTGAATTTAATACATGGTGAGAGAAACTCATAATTTCCCCTATTATGGAAACTCAAAGGACCACTATTGTGTGTCGATAACGCACTAACATAGTTCCCATGAACATGTCCCAACTATCTAATATTATATCTATTTTTACCGAGATGAAGGAAAAATTAAAACAATTGTTACTGAACCTGATACTTTGATACCAATTTGTAACACCCCTTCATAAACTGTTGGCTTTGAGCCAGATTCCACGTGACCGTAGGTGAACGTCTCCATAAACATGAGGTTATCGACTAGTAGCATTGGTCTTGAGTGGAACCGTGGGGGAAAATAACATCAATCATTGTTCAAAAAAAATTAAATAGTCAATATAATGAAGTAAAATAAATATTTATATTTATACATGAGGAAACTGAATAACTAAAATTACCGTACAATAACTAGACTAATCTTGGATCCATGGTATGGGTTAAGCCAGAAAAATAATAGTAGCAGATGTCCTAAATAATCACTATCTAAATATATCATCATGATCTCTCTCCAACAACTCAACCATCCACTATAGGGCCCCTACCCTTCCTCAGATGCCTTTGTATTCTATCAATAGGCACACCAAAATTCTTGTGTAGGGTTTGAGTACATGGCTCTTACAGAAACCACCAATGAGCCTTAACATCAGGGCAAAAAATATTAAATGTTATTCTAAGAACATAAAAAATATAGATATAATAGAAATATATCACATATATACCATGCACATGCATAGTCTTTAGGTTCTGACTCTACACATAGTTTTTAAATTGTGATACACACACCAATACTCATGCCAAATTCTTTTTCAATGATTGAATTAATGTCAAGGAATTTCTACCTTAGGCAAAACAAAGACTAATGATGAGGATTGACATTCTAATTTAACTACACAACTGAAAGCATATTTTTTTCATAAAAAAATATTTCAAAAATTATTCTTGTCGAGATGGACCGAATGACACTGAAGGTGCATCTATCAGATAAATATTGTATGAGATATCAATGATTGAATATATAGATAAATAATATTAATAAAATAAAAATAACAATATAGGGGGGATTGAAGATAAAGGAAGTGAATTGGGACAGGTGACATGAGGAGTATTCTTGGGAACCTATATAGGCACCTCTCCCACCCTTTTAAACCAATAAATTTACTACATTTTTTAAAATAATAATATTTATTTATTTATTTATATTATAACACATTTTATTTCTCCTTACATCTTAGAAAATGGGTTGGTCCCATAATAATATAATACACATTTGTTTTACAATTTTCTTAATTATTAAAATTTTATCAAACATCAAATAAAATCCATCATTAAATATATATATATATATATACAAAAAATAATTCATACATACAAATTCATATACACCATTATATATATATATATGACCTTTTTATATAAATAGAAATTATATATATATATATACATCACATATATATTTACATTATATATATATACTCACCTGCTCATGTATATACATATATTTATATTTAACAAAATATATTATTTTTCCAATAATAATAATAATAATAATAATAATAAAATCATATTATTATTATTATAAATTTTATCACATTATATCATTATCATTATCTCCACTATAACCATTTAGAAAACGACTAATAATTAGTTACTAAATTAATATTAACAATAAAATTTCATTTAATTGTAAAAATTTATAATTTTAATTTAATGACTTCGGAAAAAAATACCATAATAACATAATTATAAATCATGGGTTTATATTTATTTTTTTCCCCTATTATAAATAATATCAATAATAATAATTAAATTATTGGCATTATTTCTAGCATTCAAAAAAATATTTATATTTTATTTATTTTTACCCTTAAGTGTGATGTTACCTAACACCTCACACACACAAAAATTATGTTGAGCAGTGTTAACTCCCAATTAAAACACAATGTAGGTCTCAAATATTCCATTGGAGACACCATTTTGGATAAATAATAATGTTTTAAGAATATAAATATTCAAAGTATAAAAATTTATACTAAAATTTGATGTTTCCAAGTAGCCGACAAAAAAATATTTTGTCGTTCCAAGGGTAAGCCCTCCTACAAAACCTAGTGGTAGTCTCAGATATATTAGACAACACATATTTTGAGAGATATTAATTATTTAACATTTTAAAAATAGAACTAATTAATTATTAAATAATAAATGGGTATTACAACAGGTTATATTTCCAAACACATAATTCCCATAAAATTTATTCCCCTCCAATTGTAAACCCAATGTTCAAAACCTAATATAGGCATAAAATTTTTTATTTAATGATCCATTTTAGAGTAATTTACTTTTTTAGAAAAAAATTGTTCACACATATGGATAAAATATATTTAATATTTTAATTATTTCAAACAATAGGATATGTTGGGATCCAAATTTCATTCTAAATTAAAGCCAAAATCTAGAAAAAATATATAGAATATTCATAATTATTAAATATAGCATTTATTATTTAATAAAGGATTCTTAAATGCAATAAAGAAAATTTAACTATTCACACCAAATACTTGTAATATATTTAACAAATGTGTGTTTTTAATGTCATTAAATAATGATGGTGTTATTAGTATTAAAAATATTGTATTGTTAATTAAATTGTAATTTTAATGTTTTGTATTTAAAAAAGGATAATTTCAATTAATAAAATATATCAACTATTATTTTTAGGGGAAATGATATTGTAAAGAAAAGATCGATTGAACTTAACCATATGATGGGTAAATTAAATGTAATAAGAACATGGGTATTAATAAAAATTATTAGTGTTCATAGAATCATAAAAAAATATTACTTATCTAAGAACATATGTAGTTTTTAAAAATGGAATGTCTTAATATATTACATTGAAAGTGTAAAGTACTTTTATAGGATAATAAAATAATAAGATATAATCTATAATAACATAAAATGAAAAAAATTAATTCAAAATATTACCAAATACTGAATTTATTTTTTGGAAAATCAGTTTTAAATAGTTAAAAATATTTATAAAAGATTCAAACACATTACATTTTTTATGTTTTCTCACTTAATAGATAAAAAAATTACAAGAAAATATTTATTTCAACAATATTTTTTTTCAAAAAAGGATATTTCAGGGGTACTTTTATAATTGTGATATTTTTTTCCAAAATATATATAATATTAGAAAATATATCACAGAAATTTTTATAGAAATTGATTGAAATAATTGGGACACAAAAACCACTAATGAGACCACAAAAAAAACACCAATAATCCGGAAAAAAATTCCAATAAAAAATAACATTGATTGTTTATAATATTTATGTGGAATATGTGTTCCAAAATGTCGTATGATAGATTAATGTGTATAATTTATTATAGAATAGTTTAAAAGGGAACAAAATATTGGAAAAATAAAATTGCAGGGTACGAAATATGTTATTTATGTGGAGCTTTCTGAAATGTATTATAAATTTGGATACCCTAGGATTACGGTTAATGGGTTATTCAATGAAATGAAAACTAATATAAATAACATGGTATATTTTAAAATTTTTATTAAATGATATATAATATATGGAAATGAAAAAAAACATTAAAAGCTAGAGGAATCATACTAGAAGCTATTAGAAAGCATCAATTGTCTCTTACCTTTTCATTTTTAATTAATTAAAGAACAATTGATTTTGTGTGCACAAGTTTTTTATAGTTGTTAATGAGAAAATTTCCAATTAAATTATATATTTTTAAATATATTAATATATGGATTTGTTATGAGAATACATTTTAGAAACCCATGGAATTTATTTCTACCAAGATATTATGTTTTCCACTATAATCTATGATTAGAAATTGAAAACAATTTATAGCATTGGATATTTGGCCACCGTAGACAAAATATTTTGAATAAACCCGTTGAGGAAGAATATATGATAAATATTCCCATTATAAAAAAATATAAAACTTCAACTTATAGAACATTCATATAATGAATTATTAATAAAAAATCCTATAATGTTTCTTGGAGTCAAAAATTGAAATCGGTTTCAATTATATATTCTTTTAGGTGTATCATGATGACCAAGAAACCAAAATATAGGGAATAAATCATTATTTTACTCATATATTGTATTAAAATGACATATATTATGTTATTGTTACATAAATCATAGGTTCGATTGAGATTAATGTTATTTATAATGATTTTAGACATGTCCAATTCGTCACCTTTCATGTATTTGATATTAGATTGTGGTTCTATGTTGTAAATAAAACAATCAAGTGAATAATTTGATAGTCATTTCATTTTTCATGAATTCCATATCAAATTAACTTTTATGAAAAATGTATTGGATGAAAGGAAGATTAAGATTCTATTTTAAATTGATAGAACAATATTTAATATGTATCCAACATTAATATTTTTAAAACAGTGCTCCAAATAATTTGGATCAATTCAATGTTTGATTCCCTTATGAACATGTTCTCATTTTATTTTATAAAAAATATGGTTTACAATGAATCTTAATGTTAATATTTTTTTTATATATGAGAATTAAAGAGCAATATCCTATCCATACCGAGAATGACATTGAAACAAATCATCTTGATTGTGATGTAATTCCATAAGAAATGGTACCCACCTATCTCATGGAAGAACACATTACACTAGCATATACTATTTGATTTGTCCCCTAAAAGTGTTTCTAAAGTCATCACACCATTAAAGTGCTCAATATATAGGCCCATACATCTCATAATAACTATACATATAAATGGGAGGATTTCTCCTATATAAAATAGGGATGAAACAAATGTAGTTTCTACTCTTTTAGAGCCTCATACCATAGAATTCTCTAGACAATTTTCATCAGGCGTAGGATGTACTGCATAAATATAACTCAAATTAAGAACCTAAAACTAAACATGACTGGCCTCATATGGTTCAATATATTGTTGTTAAACCTCATGTATCTTACTACCTCTACCACATATATCTTTTTTCATAACCATATAGTTGTATACAAGATCCAAGACAAACCTAGATCAATTAATCTTTAACCTAAATGCAGTGAAGATACAAATCTCTTATTTCATGGAATTGGAGAAAAACATATGAAGACACAGTTTAGGTAACCCATCATTCCCCAGATTTTACACTTGATATAATCTCTCGTATAGTGGGGATTCTTATATCCATTCCTATTACACTTTTGGAACAACCCATAGCTATTAGTTCATTTCATTTTTATGGTACTACCCCAATGGTCACCCTCAAAGTGAAGTTTCATGCTACTAGACTTATTATCCCCCTAACTGTAAGCTGAAACTCCCTAGGTAACATTTCTAGCTTCCCTCATGTTATTCTTAGTGATGAGGGAATCATTCAAACACTATGAAATATATTTTTTGTTGAAGTAGATTTACCTATCATCATATGGCATATGCATGCGCATCCTAAAATTGTGTTAGAGTCATTAGATTGTCATTAGTCTATATCAGTGAATAATGATAAAGCTAGATAAACAAGATGAGTACTCAAATAGAGACATAATCCCATGATGTAGGTGTATACTCTCAGAATAATAGTTTTCTCTCAAAATATATATGAATGAATAATTACAAAAAGATCTTTGGATGCTCGCCCAAACCATACCATGATGAAATCCAACCTTGGTAATAAACTCCAACCAAAGTTTAGTATAACAATGAATTATATTGGTAAAATTTTTTACGTCCAATTTAAAGGAATATCCAAATCCTTGAGGGTAGAAAACATGGCCTCCATGAATGATTTTGTAGCCTAAGTACATAAATCCCTCGAAAATGTGGAAGGATGGTACTACATGAATTCTAAGGTCATCTCTCCCAAGGTAGGGAATGGTTTCAAAGATCCATGTAAATAATGCATTAAGAGATAGAAGCTATCATGAAAAAGTGAATTTGTTCCCATTAGATGACCAACAATAGCAGCCTCAAGTTTCACTTTACTGGTGGCTCAGGGGGTATCGACAGGAACATTTATAAATAAAAATCCCCTTTTTATTATGTTAAACGTCTTATTATATAATATAGGTATAGAAAAAAAAATCAATTATTTGGATTTATTATATCCCAATAGATTACAATTACCTTTAATAATATGTACTATTGATAATATAGTCGTTGACCAATGGTAATGTGATTAATATAAATATGGGGTTTTAACAAATCAAAATGACACATGAGAAGGAAGTAAGGACCTAATTCAGTAGGATCATACTATATAAAGACAATTTATTGTATATTATGAGGTAGATATAATAAATGGAATTTTCCCTTACCCAATCCCAATCCAAGATCCTCCAACATGAGAAGGATCAATATCGTTTATGGGAGATGTCCCAGTCTATTGAGATCACGACCCAAACCATGTATAGAATACCACACAATGAAAGTCTCAACATCATACACCATACTCATAAATAATTTTTTAGTGTATTAATAGTATATGTATCAAGAACATTGAAATAAAATAAATAATATAATTTTAAAAATAATACTTAATATATTTTTATCCTATTAGTATTACATTATTAGTGATTATTATTTCAATATAATAAAACCAAAATAGTACTTTTGGGTAATATTCAATATAAAATAATGAATATATTTTGGTGAATTAATGGATTTTTTAAATAAAAAATATTTTAATAAAATGATATTATTATTTAATTTTTATTAAATTTAAATGATCAAATAATTTTTATGAAGCCACATATAATTTTTATATGGGTTAAAAAACAATTTATGTCAAAAAACCAACCATTTCTCAATAAATACAAAATATTATTTTTAAAGAGAAAATTCAATTATTTAGAACATTATTTAGATAAAATAAATAATATTTTTGATATCATAATGTCTTAATTATCCACTTGTGGTTTTTCCCTATTTTTTAGGGAGTCCAATTTTCAGATTAAAATTAAATAATGTTTAAATTTAATTTGTGTGTTATGACATCATATAGACCCATATGTGATGTAATAAATACTATTACTGGTATCAATGACCAAATATATGTTTTCAAATAAAAATATTATTTTTTAAACTTGTTTAATCTCATAAAGCCAATATGAATCCTCTAAAAACATGAATATATTTTATAGGTATGAAAATTAGTTCATTAAGATTATAACTCACTTACAAATAATAATGGATGTTATATTATTTTTTTAGGAAGTGAAAAAAATAATATAATTAAAATCATTCTCATTTGGAAGAAACCAAGGGAAACCCAAATGTATTGTTTTGTGGTTTTTATTATTTTATTATATAAATTCCAACATCAATGTTTGAAAAATAATAAAGAAATCCCAAGAAATTTATTATATAAACCCACCCATTCTCCCAACTATCTTCACTAAATATCGATGGAGAACATACATACTCATACCCGACTCAATATAGTACTCTGAATGTGTCTAAATATCCCAAGGTTCTCTTCCCATGATTTTGGATTCACACACTCAATTATGGGATCCTTTACTTTATCCCCTTTATTCAAATATCTTATTTATCTTATCTATTTTATCATAATTTCTTTATAATGGTATATTTTATTAAATATCCCCTTACATTAATATTTTATATCCAAATGATTAGACACATTTTTCTCTCTCGTAATCCCATTTTATGGATTTTTATATGACGTTGTTAGGCTGACGATATTTCACCGCAATTTTCCATAAAAAACTGTGTAGTGAATACCATACCAATTTCCAATCAAGGGTTTTAAACTTTATAGAGTGATACCTATATTAATTGGGACTTGCATGTGTTTTTTACAAACTGCATTCTAATTGAAAAAAAATTAATGACAAATGATTCCATGTTTTATGATCTATGTGGCACACATAAGCGTGATAATGAAATGAGTGGGACATGTGTGCCCATAATTATATAGGGATCCAGAAAAATTGGTATGATTTGAATTGGGAGAAATCATTTGGGGAATGGGAGTGAACATGATAACATTAATGTACTTTTCAAGTATGGTGTATTGGAATTTATTATTCACATATGTTAATGTTGTGGTGTTTTACGTTATTGTCACATTTCCCAAGCTATGATTACCATTCTATATCATATCTTATCTGTCATGTATATAATTCCTAATCTTTTTATGGAAAATTGATATTCGTATTGGGTAACATGTGTCACCTGATTCCAAGTTTATTCCCTTAATTATCTTTGTATATTATCCCTTTTTTATGTATATTCTCCTGCTATCATATGTAGTTTTAATTACGATCGTGTTTAGTAAGCATTCAACCTGGAAAGTTCAGCCAGAAGCAATGCTTCTGATCATTTATTGAAAGAAAGAAAAAATACAATAGAGCGGCGGATGGGGTCAACCAACTGAAATGCCCTCAACCACCAGGAACAAGTCTAGAGATCATAAAATGACATATCATTTCCATAATCAGAATCCCCAGCAGTCTCCCACTCAGATTGAGAATTGTTCCGATTGAATATTTTCAAGATATCCATATCCACTTTTCTTGACACCTTAGATGACGATCTGGTAGACACAGTTCTAAGAACATTAGAATAATCCTTACGTGGTCTCCTCTTAGAGGGAAGACCCTCACTATCATTAGTCTTTGGATTTCAACTTAAGATTGCATCCTTATAAGATGCATGACCACCACTGCCCGAGACCTTGATCGAGGTACTCACATTCCCATGTTCATCTCTAGAAATGTTTCCCCATTTCTCAGGTAATTCAGATACCTGAAAATGCTTCTAGATTTCTTGCTGACAGTCAACATTTTGTTGCACATCACTCTGATTGGAGTCATCAACCTGGAAAGAATCAGGGGTCACCAATTCTGGGGTCCACATATGGATTTTCTCAACTGGAGTAACCTCTTTAACCAAATAAGACCGAGTATTATAAGGGACACTATGAGCCTCCTTCGGAGATACATCAATGAGCAACCCTTTACCATGATCAGGAAGCAGCTTGATAAGTGAATCGCCATCATGAGCAGTAGACTTTGGAAATGTTGAATCCTTCAGGTTGGACTTCCTGCGACAGAGGGCTGCTGAATGTCCCCTCACACCACATTTCTCACAAGAAACATTCTTCCGACATAACTCAAAAGAGTGTCCAACAGCCATACATACATTGCAGAATAGAGGCTTTTTTCATACTCGACATCAATTTTATGTTGTCAGAAGGGGTGGAAAGGGTTACCTTGTCAATCAGAGTGGAACTAAGATCAACCTCCACCAACATCCTAGCAAAATGACCAATCCGAACATCCTTAGTCTCCTTGTCATGCCGAATAGGGGTCCCAATTTCCATGCCAATGTCATGCAGAATTTTGGGATGCAAGAGGACCCAATTGAGTCCATGAAGATGAATCCAATGTTGAGAAAATGCATTCCTTGCATGGAAGACATTAAAATCCAAGTACCATTCATGCAAATGCAACCAGCTAGGTTTCAGAAATAGGGTTCCAATGCTCCATGCCCGAAGCTTCAAATCATCAGATGGAAAAAGACAATGACAAAATCCACGGCCAAGAAAAACACACTTCCGGTTAGAAATACCCCACAAATTCTAGGTTCTGAAAATCAAGTCATCAAGTTTCCACGGTTGAGCACCTTTAGGAAGAACAATACGTTCAATTAATGAATTTTTACTAATTGACATTATCTCAGCAAGCGCTGCAGGGATAACCCTTACAAAGAATTCTGCTAGGACATGAATCCGTGAACAGGGCCAATGAACCAGTTCCAGCTTGCTTCAACCCAGAATTTGATTTCCTCACCACACCATCACCAAAATCCCGCATCAACGTAGTAGGGGCCGTAGCTGCCACAACACCATCCGAATGCCGTAGAGTACCGTGATACGCGTCAATCTTCAAATCTTCTTACGACGCCTCCGCATACCTGACTTGAGGATCCGAGGTCGACTGTAGACTGGCCAAAGAATTCGGTTTCACTGCAACATCATCCAGACTCCGCAGATCCCCACGATGCACACCAATCTTCATGGCAGCAGAGGATCATTGTGACACCTCCGCAGATCTGACAAGAGAATCTGAAGCCGATTATACACCGACCGAGAAGCTCGATTTCACCGCAACTGTGGGGTTTCCAACATCGACCGAAGACCGAGTGCCACGAGTAGAAGCAGAGGAGGGAATCACCAACGCCACACCACCGGGAGGAGGGAGATGATCGAATCCAAGGAAAAATGGAAGCACCGTGGCCGATCGAAAACCCTAAAAGCCATCGAAGTGGAGAAGAGCTCTCGCAGCCCACAACGCCATCATTCTTAGTATGCTTTCAATAAAGATGGTATTTTTTCTATTTTATATTTTTATATAATGTACCTAATTTAAAAATACACTAGACAAGTTGATATTTAAGGTTGTATTATGTGTATTTAATGTAATAAATCCTAAAATTATGTGTTATAAAATGTCAGGTTGTTATATTTGGTAACAAAGGGAGGATTAAGTATTTGTGATAATAGGATTAAGAAATATCTCGAGAAATAATTCGTAATTATTTTATTTAAAAGAAAAAATCCCTAAATATATGGTAAATATATATTGTAAATACCGTGACCCATGTTGCTCAATGCAGATGCCATAATTAATTACATTGGTATAATAAATAGAGAAGTAGTATCTCGAATCGTCGAAGTGTTTGTTAACTTTGAAAAAATAGACACAAAAAAAATTTACGTTACAAATTAAAATAAAAACAATAAATAAAATATATAGTAAAGACTAATAATCTCGTATATTACCAATTCGTTTCATTCATAATACACATCTTCGTATCCTGGTGAAAAATAAATGATAAAAATATGAGAGATGAGATGATCTATAATTGCAAGAAATACAACCAGAGGTAAAATAAATAAATATAAAAAATAATTCCTGGTGATTAACTAAAAAACATTCCATTAAAACATAATCATGAGTATAACATAAAGGAATAAAATATTATTTGTCATATAATAATGAAACTCATCAATGAGAATTCTACTATTCATTTAATCAGGTGAATTATCAATTTACAATATCAAAATGGGGGAATTCATAATGGAAGTCATCATAAACATACCATCAGGTCATCAACCAATAAGTATATATAAATGGGTATGGACATGGCCAAAACCGAATTTTGTTTGTCTCATAAGATATACTAATGCATCGAGGGGATAAAATAGGCCCCACCCATCGATTAATAAGTCCAATGAATTTCCAATATGTAAAATAAAAAGATATATATAGTTAAAATATTTCCAAACATTATTTATGTATTTGAATCATAATCATATGTGAAATGTGTCTATTTATACCTTTGAAAAATTTTAGTGACAAATAAAAATTCTCTTTGAAAAAAATAGTTCTTTTGAAAATAAAAAGTATTTGTCATAAAATTAGATTGTAAACATGTATAACTTAGATAGGAAAAGAGTTTCATAATTAAAGTATTTATTTGAAACAAATTATGTCTCACTAAATTTATATCATGTGAAATGTTTTTTAAGAAAAATTATAATAGGGTCACTCTCGTGTTATTTAAGAGAAAATATAAGAGATTTAAAGCAGGCAATGGCTTAATTGTTTACATAAAATAAAAAATATACAATTGTTTTAATTATAAATATATTGATTTTAGATATATAATTGTGTATTAAAATATATTGTGGTGTGTAAATGGAAAATGGTAATAAATTAGAAACTTCCCTTTAATCGGGATTTCTTATCCGGAGAAATTGAAAAATAAATCCGTATAAAACATGTATATCCTCATAAAAGAATGTTAGAATGATCTAGATACTTGATTCTTGAACATACAAAAAAAATTATAATATATATATATATATATATATGAAAATTATAATTACATTAGGTTAAGGATATTGAATGTCTATCCCAAATGAGAAATGAATACTAGGGTAGAATCGCATACCACTTTCAAACAGTTCATATGTATACCCCATAAAATTATTAATTATAAAATGAATCATTTATTACCATGAAGAAAAATATATTGAGGATGTTATAAATAAATTTCTTATAACACATATACCACAAAAAATAAATAGTGGTGAATGAGGTATATATCATAGAAATAAATTCGAGATGTGTAAACCTTTACATTATGTCTGAATGTGTTCTAAACATGATTATAATATATTGGACAATGCAATTAAATACATTACTTAATTTTTATGAACCTATTATACATTAATTTAACTTATTATAATTTTTTTATTTATATACTTTTTTATGACATATAAAATATAATTTTATCATTCAAGAGTGTTTGTTTCCTTAGTTTTTCTGATTAGTTTACTTTCATTTGGAAGATCATGTAAAATGAAAATAGATTTATAGAATTGAAATTATATGCTATTAATAATATTAAATAATTTTAAATATTTATATACGTAATTTGGATATCTTTGATAAATATGAATCATTTGATAATATGTTAGTGATATTCATTTAGATTATTTTTGCAGCTTTTCGATCATCATAAGCTAGTTTTGTGTCACAAATTAATATTATGCATATATAATGGTTCCAGAAAATTAAATATGTTTCATTAAAAATTATAAAGTATTTTTTTAAATATAAATGATTTTATTAATATCCTTGATTAGATAATAGAAAAATGAATACATGTCATCCAGAAAGGTAGTAAATCAGCACCTCACGGATGATGTTTTCATCTTAAAAATATAAAAAAATTAAAAAGATAGTTGATGGTATATTTTGAATTTGGTTAATAAATTTAAAATGTATATATATATAATAATGGAGTTATCATGCATGGTTGGACATAAGAGGTGGAGTAAATACCATAAAATAAAAAAATATTAGAAAATAAAATGGGAGGATTAATGGATTTACCTATTGAATTCATCTCCTTGAGAACCTCCTTAAGAAAACTTGAAATGATCTTCTTGGTGATGCCAGTAGGACCAAAATGTGCCGAGATGGTTTTTAGAGGTATTGGAAAAAATTTGGACAATCATCCATGTTTTTTTGGGGATAGAAGAGAAGATGGTATGGTGTCGTATTTATAGTGGAGGAGAGGGATGTGTTTTGAATTGTTTATTCATTTTTTATATTTCCTAAATACTATGAATATCTTGAGAATTATTAATAAATATATTAATATAATTAATTTGTGTTTAGTATTATGGATATTACATCATAAATGTCTCATGTAATATTTTATTTAACTAATAATGTATTTATACCGTAAAGTATCACATTTTACTATTCACCAAAAATTGAAGTATTTTTCAAAAAACACAAAAATTAGCGCTGTCATTTTTTATATGTATACATAAAAATTAAAATCTATTTTATGAAAAAAAAATTAAATATAAAAAATTAAATATTTAAATAAAGTTATCATCTAGTTAAAAAATACAGATTTTAATATTACAACTATTTTTTACACTTTGAAAATTCATTATGGTCTCATAAAATTATGTTATAATTATAATACAAAAAAATAATAATTTACGAAAAAATTAAATAAATTTATATTAAATCATAATGGTAAAAATATAATTTTATGTAAACATTTTTGTTTCACAAAAATACCAACACATAATTTATCATTTCCAAACAATTATTTTCTTATTCCATCATATAAATATTATATATATTCATTTATAAGATACCTCAATTTTATTTATAGTTTCAGAGGTGAATTTATTATTTTAATGGAAAAATTACAATTTTTAATAGTCACATTATAATTCCATATGTCACATTACTGTTCATTAAAAGAGAAACTTATCAAAATAATACCTAAAAATAATCCAAGTAAATTTTGATATTATGCATTAAAAAATAATTTTTATATTCTAAAATATAATTTATAATATTGTGTAAATATATATTTAAAACAACTTCACCATTATAACGTTGAAAAACTATGTATAGAAAAAATATATTCCTTTTTAGTGTAAAATCACATTTACTCTTACCTTATGTCTCTAAAAAATTTCTGATGAATGTAAAAATATTTAATTGAATATATTACATATAAATATAATTGATACATTTTATAAATGATATTTAATTTAATTTATTATCAAATAGTTTCCCTGAGGGACTACAAATATTTTATATAAAAATACATCCTTTATGTTCAATTGGTTTTTATATCTGACTATTTTTCAGCCTATATATTAATTTTTTTAACACGCGTACTATATATTTTATAATTTACATAATATGAATTATTATCACCATTATAAACATCTAGGAGATAAATATAGTAATTAAATTAAATTATTTTATCATTTTTTATGCTCATAAGCAGTCGAAGAAGTGGAATTATAAAATGCGCACCGCAAAATCTTGGGGTGTTACATTCTCCACTCATTCAAATAATTGAGTCCTCAAAATTTTAAATTTAGCTAATAAAATTAAATATTAATACATGAGTTTTATTTTTTAAATAACACATTTGAAATAGGGTGAATAAGTTATCCTCTTAATAAGAGTGAATGGGAAAGCTCACGAGTCATCACAAAACTATGATTTCATGTAGGAAAACATTAGTTGGAACAAAAAACATAGACATGGAAGAGGAATAAAACTATCATGTTCTAGTTGAAAGTTATAAAAAATAATTTCACTAATTATTTAACCATCACAAACCCATAAATTTGTGATTGGTTAAAATAAAATGGATTTCTTATAAAGAAAAGTAAACAGATAATGTTTTTGTTACAAAAATATTTTTCTTACATTTGAGGGTTCCTTTTAATATTCTGATAAGCACATGAGAAAATAAACATAATTGATTAATTTCGATGTCATAATCATAATAACATTCTTTTTTGTAGTTTGACTTATTTTCACTTTACCCCTTACACCCAGAAAAGAATCTTCATGATAAATTTTTCATGCATGATGAAGTTTTAATTAATCATATGTTTTTAATCTATTCCATTGACTTTTAAAATGTAAAAACCAAACAATTGAAAATATTTTTATTCATAAATAAAACTAGTTTTGTTTATTTCTTTATTTTTTCAATTTCCATGTCAATCTTATGATACTCGTAATAATGAGTTGTCTTGCGTTACACACAAGGCCCGGTTAAACCGAACAACAATATATTAAAAGATTATTATTATTTAACATAATAAAGAACCTTAATATTATCCAAATTTTAAATTTTATATAAACTATATAATTTTAAAAAAATTATTATGTATTTTCTAGACGTGATATAAGAAAGGATTTAATTGTTTTCAAATATATGAAGTATTTTCCAAAAATGCAGTGTTACCGCCTTTTAGTGGAGAAAAAATTCAAAATGAAATAATTGAATCTTTTATATATTAAATTTTACAAAATAAACTATTATATTTGAATCGGGATATAAAAATAAAGATTGTAATTTTTTTTTGATAATTTTAATATTTCAATGAATAGTGAAAAATACTGTATTTTAATTTAAAACTAATATTTCGTATAATTTATTTTTATATTTAAATTATCCTTTTATTTCGTTTAAAATTATAATTATATTAATGTTTTATCAATTAATACAATTTTGGTCATTGGTATTAATTTCAATGTGAAATTAGATATATAAACATATTAATCTTTTGAATGTTTCACTTTAAAACCCCACATTCTAGATTTGTTTGTGAAAGTAATTTTAATTCAAATTTTACCTATTATATAAACTAAATTGGCTAAAATGGAATCCACATTTGGAATAATAAGGTCCAAATTATTTTATAGGTTCAATTTTATTTTTTGGTATAAAAAATTTACCATGGTAAAACAATTATGTATTATAAGAACAATCTATTTTTTATCATACAAAAAAACTAAAAAATTTGATGGTAGGATAGGGCATGGATTAACCCAACTGTACCTATAAAATAATAATTAAAACACAATGTCCTGGAATTTAATTCCTCTATTATATGGATGTATTTTAATATAAAATAATCTATAAATTAATAACTTGAAACCACCTCTCCTCAAGTATAAATACCACCTCTCCACCAAAATATTTAGACCCAAAAATAGATTATAGCTCCTCAAATATTTTTTTCGAACCTCTCCTCCTCACACTTTAAACTTCCATGTGCTTCTGGTCTCACATAAATACCAATTCCAAATCTCTTGAGGGTCTTTCTAAGAGGGGATATTTAAGAGGTAATTCTCTCAAAGTACCTCACATAATTTTTTCCCATAATTTCTTCTTATATCCTTTATATATCAATTAATGATAACAATATAATAAATTAGATACTATATATTTATGTTTATATTGTAATATATCATGTCCATGACAATTATCACCTACTCTTATTCAATGAAATAAAACTTCCCATGTTAAGCTAGTTAATCGACTCCATGAATATTGTTTTTGTTCCATTTATATTAATGGAATCATGTATCTTCATAGACCTAATTATCTTGTTAAATAATTTTTTAATATTTTCAATATATCCTATTTCATATTCGGTAAATTTTATAACAAACATACATTCATGCTTTCAATATTGTGGATATACGATAACATCATTTGTGGATGTGTAGACTAAAACTCCCTCCAAGCAATATGATTCTTTCATGCTATACAGGGAATGTATTAAGGATACTTTTAATTAACATATGTGAAATATATGAAAAATAAATGATAATTGTATTATAATATTCATATGTATCATTTACATTTCAATATTTTAATACGAAAAAGAAATAATAGTAGCATTCATGCGTACATACGACATACTATCTCTAAGAACGTTGAATTTCATTTCTATATCCAAAAATAATAGATTATTATAAATAAATGTGTACAAAATATATAAAATAATTAAGTCATGGTTTACATTATTTAGATGATTAAATCATGATCTATTTAATATAATAGTCAAATAACATAAAAACATAGTTAAAAAAACTAGTCAATTATTTCCCAAAAATGAAATAACCAAATATAACAAAAATACTATAATAAGTTATTATAAATAGATGATATATAATATTATAAACATGATTAAGGATTTATAATAAGTTATTAACACACTTAAAACCATTATAGATGAGGTTATAGGGCGATCATTCAAAAATGAATCACAGTGTAATGGTTAATTTTAAAATCTCATTATTATTCAAGGTCATTTATACATATGTATCTTCTAGGACATATTTATCATCCATTTCCATGTATTGTAAAATATAATCCCCAATATTATTGAAAATTGATTAAATTAATTTTTAGCTATTTTATAATTCTTATAAAATGTTTTAAATATAATCCTTTGATCTTTTTCTAAACGAGGTACATTATAGCCTTTTAGAAAAATTAAGGAAAGAATGATTTTTTTAACTTATATGGTGCAATTGGATATTTTCCACCATTATGAATCCTTACAATTGAGAAGTATCCCATACAATCTTACATGTTTATTTTCATATGAAATTTTTTCTTTTATAAATGTGTGGCTTTTGTATTATTTCTATGTAATATGGGATATTTCTCTAATTGGGTTTGAATTATTGGATTATATTATTTTCATCTATGCAAACAAACTTTGTTAATTTTTATGCATAATTGTGATAGATTTATTTTGATAAAATCCGCCATATTTTATTAATGGTAAAATGAAAATTTTGACAGTGGCTATTATATTTTGATATCATTCATGGTTTATGGTTAATGTATTAACTTTTCATATGAAAGTTTTACTAAGATTGTTATAGTTATATTTAACCCCTTTCAGAAGCGTAATTAACAGGAATTATTATGTGATGGGTGGGGCCACAAATATCCACTATAAGCATCGGTTGGTCACATGAGAAAAACTATTTCCTTTGTAAATAGTCTTAACGGTATGGTTATGTATGGCCTTGGCATGAGGGCTTGATTGTATGGTTATGATATCTGTAATTAGGAATTGCATCATTATGAGATTATTTATTGATATTATGTGTGATTATTCAACAACTAGAATGTCTATGTTAATGTTTAAATGGAATTATTTTATTTATTCTTTTCATATTATGTTCATGTTTATGATTATAAGTATTGGGTATCATTTTATCCTACCTCATAAGGAATATGATTCTTTATGAAATCTTATACTATATTGTTTAACCTTACTGAGATTCCAAGATCACCCCTTACATATGTTTTATTTTCACAAGACACCAAGAAGTATTTTGTGATTGATATAAAAGATTAATATTGGAGAAAATTTTTTTTCTCAAAGGAATATCTATGTTGTATTTTATGTTTGAAATTGTAATGTAAAGTTCATGTATGTAATATATTTTCCATTACTGAAAACCAAATTAGTACAAATGAATTTTATTATTTTAATCATACCATGTATTTAAATAATTCATCGGCTCCAGGCTTCTAGGATTTCGAAATTATCAATGGTTTCAAAGGAATTTTAGCAACAACGTTGGAAACTAGACATAGAAGACCTATATTAGGGAACATACCCCTAATATATTCTTTAAATATGAGTATATATTAATGTTCTAGAATTTATGTAATGTAGAGATTATATGGGTATTCATTGAAAATAAACCTCTATCTTGATACTAAAAATGGATCTAGTTCTGGTACAGATGTATCTAAGAGTAATAACTCTAACATGGTGTTCCGGACCTGACTCAAGGTAACCTAACTGAAAATTAAATTTTTATTATAATAACCTTTTAAGGAAAAGTTAGAAACCACAAAAGTTCAACCAGGAGGGCAGCCCTCAAAATATATCCCAATGTTATTGAAACAGAACTTAAGTCTATTAAGATTTTCCTCCCTAAATAGTTTCCAGTAGATAGAATGCACCTGTAGATCTGGCTCGTCGAGGATAAAGTCTTCAAAGTAATCCTCCAGCATTCCCTAAGTTTGGTAGTACTCTTCCTTACTTAGCTTCCCTTCATTAAAACCCCTTATCAGTATAAGGTATTGCTTGTTGATCCATGTCGCTTGCTCACTATTGACATCCACCCGAAGTGGCCTACCAATCATCTTGTCTGCTACATATTGTGTACCATTGATGTGGAGAAATTCCTCCACCATTTCTTCCTTAGAATGGACAAGCAGTTCTACTAGATTCTGTTAAGCTACTTCCTCTACTCCCATTTCACTATCCCTATCCACAATAACATAATCAATCACTTATTCAAGATTCTCTTATTGGTTAACACTAGGTATCAACATGCATTCTTTTCTTTTGAATTTCATCTTTTTACCTGACCTGGTCTCCATTGGCTTTGGAAAGTGCTAATAACCCTTGTTCCCTTTTCTTTTCTTCCCTATTGGAAAATATTTAGTCTCAATCACACCTATTATTTCGACGTCACTATAAATATTTTGATCTTGAGTCAATCCCTCCAGACTTGCAAAATGATTGCATGTCTGTACGTTCTCCTAGATATTTCTTCTCCCTTCCACCCAGTGTCCAACTAGGCCCTGTTCTATACCCTTCTAAGGTCCAATACACCTTCCACCCTCAGATTTCTACTAAGAAATCAATATTATCCATGTATAATTTGTGATCCCTTCTTGAACCTGTAGCATCCCGAAATCAGTTTTCTATTTCCCCTCCATCTCCACTGAAGAACCTTGTTTGGAATCCCACTGTTGTTCCTTAATAGAATATGACTTCTCCTTATCACCATTACCATTCCTATAACAAGAATCTACATCTCCAGTGTCCTTATCCTCCTCCATTTCCCATTGCTCCAAGACAATAGCCCTTCCTGTCTTAGTGTCCCCTGAAGGACATGCCAAATAAATCTTTAGACTATTGAGAATATCAGTTAACTTTATATTTGAAGGTTCCACCATTTCATGTTTATATACTAGTGAATCATCTGCAATACCACTGCCAGCATCCCTTCCTCATTATTTTGAAGGCCTACTTCATCTACAGGTTCCACATCATTTGACCCTAGAGTAAAATCAACCACCCGCTGCTTACCAGCCTTGCTCATACCTCCACACCTATAGTTCAACAATTCATTACCAGCTTCTTACAAGTGTCGCAAAAACTTACCCATGAATCATAGATTACCATATTCTTGTACTGAAATTCTTCCCCAACAAAAATCCATATAAAATAGTCAGGTGTATGTGAGACATCAACTTCAACACAGACCTGGGGTGCGACCGGATGTCATACCTATCTAGTTTTATTGTCCGAGCAGAGAAATCATCCCACCAAGTTTCATAAAATGAAAATAATGTAGGGGTTTTGAAATGGGTGGGGATGTTCTAGGAATATTACCCAGATGGTTGTCGTGGGATAATCATATTTCATGTGGAAGTCATAGTTTCATCTAAGATGAATGGACCGAAGTCCGTTGAAAATGTGAGGTGCCGAGGACCAAGATTTAATAAAATCCTCTTCAAAGGAGAAATGAATCATGAAGTGATAACCATCCCAAAGCCCCACCATCGCTCATTCATGAAGGTTCCATGACCCAAAAACAAACCTATCTAACTCATCCACTGAGGGGTGTTGGTCCTTGATTCTCGTGATTAATGTCCACCAGAGAAGAGAGGAGGCCTCATTGAACTCCGAAAGAGAAATAGGGAGTTGCGGTCACCCTTGGAAAAGACCAGACACCTTAGGGCCAATAAAAATTCCAGTAAATGATGGGATATAGTCTGGGTTTGAGAAAGGAAGAATACAATTGTGGATGTCTTCTGAGGGCAACGATTGTCCCGCCCTTGTGGGGGAAGGGGGAGCTGGATCTTCCACCACTGCTATCTAGGTTTTGAGGGAAGTCCACGCAGAGCGCTCCGTGGTTCTTCCCCCAATTTAGAAATAAAATACTCAATGTAACCTAGTACATGACAAAAATATTTATTGCATTCCTAGTTTTACTCTCTTTGAAGATATAATAAGGATAATTAAAAATAAATTTTCATGAAACATTATAACTAATTTAAATGTAAATTTTTCCCAAAAAAACATGTTTATGATTTATAGATTAGTTATATGAAAATATTCAATTTAGATAATGTGATTCAATAGTAATGTGATTATACATTATGTTTCATAATGTTATGATATAATATAGCTAATTACAACCTTTATAAATGGATTCTAGTTGAAGAAATAGAAATCATATCAATGAACATAATCCATATAGGGATTTCCCTCCATTGTAAGATATTAGAGTTAGAGCTCCAATGATGTCTAAAAATATATAATCATTTTGGGAAAAATAACTTAGGTAATTAAAATTAAGCATACCCATCTGAAGAAGCCTGATCCATAGTGTGGAGAAATGGTATTAGATCACTTTATGAGAAATAACACTCTAACATTCATTGGGACTAAAAATCCATTTATAGCTAAACAATGGATATGTTTCTTAGCGAATATATTTCATTCATTGGGTAGTAATGAAAGGGAAAAAGTTTTCATGGTAGTTTATTGTCTGTCAAAATATTTGGAACAATAGTGTTCATTATTTCTAAACACTAAGGAAGATGAAGAAGTATAAAATGTGGAATGGAGGGAGTTTATAGAAAAATTCATAGAAAAACACATTCTTCTTGAATATTGAGATGATAAGGAAAAGAAATCTTTGAGTCTATGGAAAAAGGATGGTAGGAATGTTTCAATGTATGAGGCTTACATGATAAGTTTATCAAGATATGTTGATGACTACATATGTAAAATATGATGAAAAAATGATCGATTCATTGATGGTTAAAACCGTTCCTATGATGGGAACTGGTCTCACAATCGTTGTCATCGTAAAAATATATATTCTCATGTGCTATAAAGATGGAAAATGAATTCTCTAAGTCTGATGACATTAATTTTAAGAAATAGAAGAAGAAAATGACAGAGTAAGATACTGATAAAGGGAAAAGGTGAAAGAATTATTTTAACAATTGTGATAAAAGTGGTATGAACAATCTTGGTACCTATGTAAAAGGAATGTGTGATTGTTATATGTGCAGAGAGAAAGTCCACTAGTCTCCTGATTGTAAGGGAAATAAAGAAGTTATAAATGTACAATAAAATATTTATAAAGTGATGGGGTAGTATGAAAATTATTTTCTGAAACATCAATAAATTATATCTCAGAAGTAGAAAAGTTATCAAGGTCAATATTATGCTATTACTATAGTTGATGTAGAAAAATTAATGTATTTCTATGCTTTGGATTGAAGAATTATGTTATTATATTCTGTTATAGGGAT
Organism: Viscum album; assembly: GCA_963277665.1. Lineage (NCBI taxonomy): Eukaryota > Viridiplantae > Streptophyta > Magnoliopsida > Santalales > Viscaceae > Viscum > Viscum album. Next base: position 187,951,368 of record OY728130.1, read on the forward strand.
TGTACTAGAGTAATATTCATTAAGTAATTTCAATAATGAATTTTTTAATTATGGTTTTAATTTGATCAGGTTTATTATATATTTAATTTTTTACAATATTTGAAACATTGTTTTGTTTGAAGAAAATATAAAGTTAATTTTTATTTTGAAAATTTCGTGACATTTTTGGATTGATGACTTGAAAAGAAGTATTATGGATAATTCTAAGCATTTGAATGGATTAATTTTAGCATAGGATATTATTTTTTTAATATTAAAAAAATTATGTTTATTTTTTAAATTTTATAACAATATAGTTTTAATATAAATACAACTCATAGGTCGAGAGGCAACCCATTTCATCAAAGAAGGCTGTAGGAATCGAACCCACAATTGAGGTGCGACAAGGCTTTATCACCTTCCACTGGCCTACAATAATTCCTTGGTTAGTAGAACATATATTTGTTTATTTAAAATGTATAATTTCAATTTTTTTATAACCATAAACGATTAGGATTAATGTAATATTTTATAATTTACTATATTTTTAAGAGAAATATGAGTTTTTGGTAAAAATTAGTTAAAGGATGAAACTCTACTGGTCATGTAAGTACGCTTACTTGTGTTCATAGTCTACGAAGTAAATTAATTATTCAACTCTAAGGGAAAGGATCTTGAAACGAAAAATGATATCCATGTACTATTTTCAATTAATCAAATGGTCCCTTATATCCACACATGCTTCTAGATTTGTTATTGTTCATTTTATCATAATCATATTCGCTATCACTCTTCATTATAACATGATGGTTAGATTTTCCTTTCATGTCCATTTTTCCTACATGGAATCCCTTGTTTGTGTTATCTCTAGTGACCTTATTCTTCTATTTATTTCATTTAATGATTAGGTCTCATTAATCACTATTCTAATTTGGGATTTCAATAAATATTTTATAACATCTCAAACCCCCAGTTTTTGATCCGATGATTAAATTTACAAGACCTAGTTTATGGAAGGAGGGGAGAATGTAAAACCAAGAGACTTTAAAATATTTATATTAATAAATAAATTACATTTTTTCATTCTGTATTTTTACCCAATACCATGTTATCATTACTCTACACACTACAACAAGTTGTCTTCTTTTACACATAAGGGCTAATTTTAATAAACTAAAATATATTAATAAAATATTATTATTTAATATAATTCACAACATATTTTTTAAATTAGTGGTTATGAATATTCTTAAAAAAATATAATTCAATATATTCCATATAATTTTAAATTCAACTTATTTATTTTCTAGACATAATATAAGAAAATATTAATTTTTGTCTAATAAAAGAAGCAATTTTTTTAAAAAGTAGTTTTACAGCCTATTAATGAAGAACCCTTTTTCAATAAAATAATTGAAAATTTTATATATTCCATTTTATAAAATAGACATCATATTTATAATTTGGAATTGAAAATTTTAGTTTTGAAATTGTTTTGGTGTTTTTATAATAACTTTCATATTTTAAAGAATGTTGAAAAATACACCATTTTAATTCAATATAGATTTTTCATATAATTTATTTTTTAATATAGATTATATATTTAATTAGTTTTAAAGTATAATTATAATAATTTTTTTCATTAAATCAAATTTAGGTCATTGTAATAAATTTCAATGTGAAATTAGATATAAAATCTTTTCAATCAATTGAACAATTCTCTTTAAAAACCATCAATTTAGTCTTATCTGTGAACTTAATTTTAAATAAAAATTTTCCAATTCTACGAATTGAATTATATAAAATTGATTAAAATTTTGTAATCATATGGTCCAAATTAGCTCGTAATTTCAATTTAATTTTTAGTTATAAAAACATTTTCAGGGTAAAAAAATTTATTTACCATAGTAAAAGTAAAATTTTGATAAAAGTTAAAGCTAAAAGTTTTAAGTGTATCATACCTAAAAGGTAAAACATTTAATCATTATTTGATGTGTGTATAGACCCTAACAATCCAATTAATCATTAATTACAATACCATGTATTTTAACTATATTCCACCTCTATATGGTTGGATTTTAATATAAACTATTCAATAAATTAATCACTTGAACTCACCTTTCCTCATGTATAAATACCACCTCTCCAACACCCTATTTCAACCCAAATTTCCTTTTAACTCCACATATATATTCCCAAAGCATTCATCCTAACTCTATCCATTTCCATGTTCTGATGGTCTTCCCAAAAGAACAATTACCATGCCCTTGATGTTCTTTTAATGAGGTGATATTCAAAAGGTAAATCCTAAAAGTACATATCTTAATTTCATTTCTTTTTATACTTTCTTCTCATCTTCATCACCCATAAATGCATGATAAGTCCTAAATCATGTATATACTATTGTTTTATGTTTCTAATGTAATATCTCACATCCAATTTCAATTTTCACCTTCTCTTAGTCAAATAAATAAAGGTTATATTGTTATAAGAGTTTGACTGTTTAAATGACTTCTTAGAAGATTTATTAATTCTCTGTAATCTTAATTGGTATTATTAAAATTACTTTTGAAGTTATCCTACTAAGATAATTTGGATATAACTTCTTTCCAAGACTAACTATCAAAGTGAATTTAGCGTTTTTTGGATTATCCAGTAAGTAGTAAAATAGAGTAGACTAAATTTAAATAGATCAGTGGATATAAAACATGTGGTTCAGTTTCAAGTCGAGACATAATCCACTCAACTCAGTGATGACCTGCCCCCATGCAGTTTAAATAAATAAACTCTGATCCACACCATAGATCGGGGTTAAAAATAGTACAAGGAATATCCAAGCTATGTAAGGACCTCTTCCATAGTTTTCGTGGGTAAACAAAATAATCATCAGTCCACACAGGGACCTCTTCCAAATTTTTCGTGGGTAAAAAATAATAATTACTAGGACACACAGGAACCTCTTCCATAGTTGTCGTGGGTAAACAAGGCTAAAGAATTTGGTGTGAGGATTTTGAAATCCTCTACTTCAGCGCAGGAGTCAGTGTGTGCGTAAAATATATAGAGTACACACACTGCTAGAAAGTTAAATAAAGAAATCACTGATAGATAGAGAGAGTACATATGAGTTCATAATTCTCTAGTGATTAGCAGTGCAGCTCTATACTCCTTGGTTTAGGTGAAAATGCTTTTGAGTCCTCCTCTAGTTTTTGTGTTGAAAAATAGAGTGTCGTGATTCAGCTTTTGTTATTCATGAGTAAAGATGTTCTCTTGATCCCAATGTAATTTTTGTGTTCTTCAGTAGAGTTGGATTTCATGCATGAGACAATTCATTCTTTGATGATCTTGCAATCTCTTCTCTATGTTCTTCCTTGTCAGCTTGTTTTTCTGTTTAGTACAGTGCACTCTTGTTTCATGAGTTTTTGCGTGTGTATTCTTCCTCTTGGGCACACTTCTCTTTATATTAGAATTCATGAGTGTTATCTGATAGGTTCCATATGTGTTATACCTCATTCCTTGTATTATTTATACAAAGAAACATTAATTATGTCAGTGCATTAAAGACATCAAATATGACTGTTAAAAAGTTAAATTGAAAGACGACAAAATAGTTTAGGAAATGGTGTCACAGTAGTTATGAAAATGGTGTCTCCTTCAATGTATCTCCTTCACAGTGTCTCCTTCATGGTGTCTACTTCACGGTGAATTCTTCACAGTGTCTTATTCATGGTATCTCATTCACGGTGTTTTCCTTGCTCATAGTTTTTAGATTCATGGTTCCTTGATGATTGTGTCTTGCTAACTGTGTCTTGTACTTAGGCAAACATAGTGTCTGGCTTACAGTGTCTGTTCATAGTGTCTTGCTTCACTGTGATAGGCTTACTGTGTCATGGTGTTTCGTGGTCATGGTGTCTGTGTCTTTCTCACAGTGTCTGACTTACTATGTCAAGCTTCACGGTGCCTTGTACTTAGGCACATAACAGTATTCCGACTTAACCAGTAATATGAATAAAATGAATTGAGCTTAACCATTATAAAATATGATATAACTGGAAACATAAATACACATGATTAATAATATTTGTGATATTTGTGATCATTAATAAGATTTGTAATTATTTTTGAGATTTGTGATCATTAAAACATGATTAATACATGAGGAGTCCAACAATATACCCCTTTTTGATGATCACAAATCAAGTATAGTTAAAGGGTAAATTGAATGCAGCTATAGAGAAAATAACATATAGAATAATAGATACCTTATAACTTCTGAAGTTTTCTCCCCCTTTTGGGATTATCAAAAAGTAGAAAGAATACAGGGAAAACAGTGCATATGGAATTAAGAGTGTTTAGAAGACAACATACAGTAGAAATAAAAAAAATCAACAACATCCCCATCAAAAAATAGTAGTCACTGGTTTTTTTCAGGGATGGGAATTCTCTTTGACTTTATCAGAAGCAGAAGAGGAATCCATAGGGGTAGTTGCTGATGTATAAGATGGCAGAGAGGTGGTAGATAGAGAAGGTAAAGGGAGACCTTTGAATACTGAGGGAGCCAATGTTGGAGCAGTAGAAGATCTTGGCTGTGGCTAGTCAAGAATTACTGGTCTGATCTGACTAAGAGCCTGGCCAATAGACATGGTTGTGGAAGCTATGGCAGAAGTGAAAGTAGGTAATCTAGGTCTAAGAGGAGAAACCGCTGAAGAAAAAATTATTGTACTTTTCACATGACTATACGGTCTCAAAAGTTTAATGAAGTATGCAATAATCTCTCCTCCATACTGCATGGAATTTTCAAAATCATCTTTATTTTCCATGAACTTTTCCAATAATCTGGTAAACTCGGTCATCTTCTGGACTTGGTTTTTGAAGGATTGGGTAACATGAGGAATTATCAGATTCTCTACAAGGTATTTGAAGTGATCGATCATATCAGTCTTGGAGAAATTCGGTTGAAATAGAAGTCCACTTTCTTAGAGATATCCTGTTAGGCATCATTGAAAAACTTTGAATGGATTTGCACCAGGTCAAGCACTCTATCACTATTCTTAACAACTTCAGATAAAGGATCCATATCACAGCCACTAAAGGCATTCTGAATCTATTCCTTGACTATAGATCTGAGCAGAAAACTATCCAAAGAAGGAGAAGAGGTTTGACTAGAGGTATGAGAAGCTTTGACTGTTATGGTTAGAGACTTGAGATGATTCAGGACCTTCTGAAGACAGCCAATATATTCATCTCTGAGCTTATTAAGGTTCTCCAAAATCTCTCTCATGTGTTTCAAAATGTGTTTGTTCCTTTCACTAGCTTTTCATCAAAGGATAATAGGTATGGATGAATCTAGGACACAAAATCTCAATAAATATGAGAAACAATAGGTTTAGGAGAAGCAGTAGTAGTCACTGATCTGAAATGAAATTCTCTTTGTAGGTCTTCAACCTTGCTTTTCAGAGTTGTAACTTTATTACTGAGAAACATGTTCTCAAAGCTTACTTCTTGAATCTCATTGATCATTTTGGGTTTAATGTTCCAGATGATCTTTTCTAAAAGCAGTGAGGCATCTTCCTGACTTAGTTTGGTCACAAGACGAGTTTGAGAGGACATAAGTTTATCAAATATAGCTAAGATAGTGTCTCAAAAGACTTTAAAATCATCTTTACTGACACAAGATTTTTGTTCAGGTAATGTTGCAGGTGCAGGAAGTGGTATAGGTGAAAGCTCGGGTTGAGGTTCAGGTATAGGTTCAGGTAGAGGTTCAGTTTCAGGTGTAAAGGTTGTGACCGATTTCAATTGAAACAATGAAGAAAGATCAATTCCAGTTGCATTAACCTATTTAGATTCACTCACATAATAAAATCTAGGGAATTTATACTGAGTGTCCACTAAATATGACTCAGTTGGTTGAGATGCTTCATCAGAATCAGCCTCGTCAGCCTTAGATTCATTAGTCTAAAGATTTTGAGTTTCCTCCTCCTCAAAAAGTGAGTCCTTTTTAGGACCTTGAGGCTCATGTACTTGTTATAAATTGACTAGTTCATCTCTAATTTCCTCATCCATTTCTTAACTATCCAACCTAAAGGCTATCTCCACCCTCTCTTCAGCAGAGGGTATTATCTTTGGAACAGATTGTTCCACATGAAGGTCTTCCAAATTAGCTTCTTGGATAGCAGGGAGTTATTATAGAGTTGCTTCTTGCAAAATAGGGAGCTCTCCTACTACAGCCTCTTCCATGAATTGTTGCTTAGATTTTGGGACAACTAATTCTCTTGCAGCCTCAGATTGGATTTCCATATTAACAAAAGCTCTAGGGGAAGGAGGTTCTTTTCCAGGAACAACAAGAGGCATAACAGTCCTTTGTTTCTCAATAACAACTTCTTCCATATGAGATATATCATCCTCTTCTCTATGTGGTACTTCATCTACCTCTACCTCTTCCTCATCATCTTCTGAATATTCCAAAACTTCATCTGGTTCCAAACCAGGATCGGAAATGTCTTTTGGCCATGTTGGATAATCCATAGGATTATACTTCTCATAGAGATTATCATTATCTTCAACCCACTCCTTCTTCTAGGGGTTCCAGTTTATTTTCATCCTCTTGATGGTAGCTTTGGATAAATAGTATTCATAGTCCATAAGTACATCTTCATTGGGTCCAACAACTCCTTTTGCATCAAGCATTACTGAAATCAGCCTAGAGTAAAATAGAGATGTGGATTTGGATGTGACCTTCATCAATTCACACATATGGTGAATGATATACTTTCATAGATTGATTTTGTGTCCATTCTTCATAAAAAGAAACAGGAACACATCTTGGTACTTCAAGACAAAAAATTCACCTTTCCTCAGGATAATCATATTTTGAACAAATTTAAACAACAAACTTGTCTCTCCATCATGTTCAATAGCTATGACCCTTCTCTTGGTGCCATTTCCAGTTAGGGTTTCCGGTGCATTTTCCAGGTCAAAGAAATTAGTTGTAGGTGGGGGATCTCTCTAATAATCATCACAAATTACTTCGTGAGTTATCCTAAGGCATTATTCCCATAACCTCAACCAGAAAGAGAATCATTAGCTATTGACCCAACTCCTCATAATATAGCTTTCACCAAAATCAAAATAAAACTGTACATATTGATAAAACTGAGCTACCATCCTCAGATAAATTATTCTATCCTTCTTTGAGAACTATTCTATCCGGCCTTATTCTCTTAAGTATTTTAAAACCAGAGACTTTCTGGAAAAAATCCACTTAGGGAAATCTTCTTTTTCAGGAACGATAGTGCGATTTACCAAGTTTGGATTCATGGGTCCTTCGGGCGCCAACTTTGGTGCTATCTTCTTTTTCTTCGAGCTGCGCTTCTTTTGTGTGGATGAAAATGGATGCTTCATCCTTGGCATTCACCGAAGGTCGAGAAAGAGAGGAAGAGGAAGGTTATAAGGTTGAGAGGTTTCGAGAGGAGGTCTGAGTGAAGAAACAAGTGAAACCCTTTTGTTTTATCATTTGGGAATGTCATACGTCACAAAAATAAAAACACAGGAATGTAAAAGAGGTGAAAAAAGAATTACCGTGATATGGGTTAAAATAAAATCATAAATAATTTTCTCAATGAGACAATGAATAGACATTACTGTGTGATAATAAATGGTCGTCACGGTGAGATAGTAAGTGGTTGTCACAGTGAGACAGTGAATGATCTGTTCAGTCATGGTGAGATAGTAAGTAAACTTTTCGGTCACAGTGAGACAGTAAATGACAGACTGTGAATAGAAAGTGCAAACACTGAGACCATAAACATGAGACAATAACTGAGAAACCGTGAAAATGAAATAGTAAAGTAAAATATAGTAAAATATTAAACAGTAAGACCAGCATGATATCTATTTGTGATTGATTATTCTATAATCATGTATGATGTAAACCATTCTCTCAGAATTTAATGGTTTATTTAATATATCAGCAATTTCATATTCAGTACCAATGAATTCCAAGGTGATATCACCTTTTTGATAATGATATCTCAAAAAGTGATGTCTTACATAAATATGTTTTTGTCCTAGAATGTGAAACATGATTTTTTGAGATTTTGATAGCACTTGTTTTGTCAAAGTTTATTGGTACATGTATGAATTGATATCTAATGTCTAGTAATGTGTGTTTTATCCAAAAAATTTGTGCACAACAACTGCCAGTACGTATGTATTCATCTTCTGTAGTAGATAATGAAACATAATTTTGTTTCTTACTACACCATGATACTAGTGACTTGCCTAAAAGGTGACATGTTCCAAAGGTGCTCTTTCTATCTAACTTACATCCACCGAAGTTAGAATCTGAATAACTAACTAGTTCAAATGATTTTCCTTTAGGATAGAAAAATCATAGATTGGGATTATGATTTAGGTATTTATAAATTCTCTTTACAACGTTTAAATGATATTCTTTGGGGATTGCTTGAAAGAGAGCACACATACACACACTAAACATAAAATCAGGACGAATATCAGTTAAGTGGAGTAAACTTCCAATCATTCCTCTATAAGTGGTTTGATCAACAGATTTTCCATCTTCATCAAGATCCAACTTACATGTGGTACTCATGGGAGTGTCACTACTATTAGTTCTATCCAATACAAAACTTTTTAGAAGATCTATAGTGTATTTACTTTGATTCAAAACAATTCTATCATTATTTTAAATCATTTGAAATCCAAGAATGAATTTTAGTTCACCCATTAAACTCATTTCAAATTCGTTTTGCATCATTTTAGAAAAATAAATACCTAATTAAGTTTTTAAAGATAAAAAAATAATACCATCTACATAAATTTGAACAATAAAAACATCATTAGAAATATTTTTTATAAAGAGGGTAGGATCGGCTATTACTTTTGTAAAACCATTGGAAATAATGAAAGTACTTAATATGTCATACCAAGCTCTTGAATCTTGTTTTAAACCATATAATTATTTTGATAGTTTGAAAATATGTTTGGAAAAATGAGGGTTTGTAAATCCAGGGGTTGTTCAACAACAACATCCTCAGCTATATACCCATTTAAAATGCACTCTTAATATCCATTTGATATAATTTGAAATTCAGATGTGTAGCATAAGCAAGTGGATTTATAATGGCTTCAAGTCTGGCTACTGGAGAAAAGGTCCCCTCATAGTCAACTCCTTCTTCTTGAATATATCCTTGTGCAACTAATCAAGCCTTATTCCTAACTATATTTCCAGCTCCATCGACTTTATTTCTAAACACCCATTTAGTGCCTATGACAAAAGTGTCCTTGGGTCTTTCAACAAGTTTCCAAACTTTATTTCTTTCAAACTGATTGAGTTCTTCTTGAATAGCAATTACCCAAAATTCATCTATGATGGAATCATCAATCTTTTTAGGTTCAAGCTGTGACAAGAAGGCTTGATGTTCAACCTGATTTCTAAGTGAAGCTATATGTTGTGTTCCTTTTCTAATTCTCCTACAACAACATCTAAGGGATGGTTTTAAGTGTTCTAACATTTCTAGAAAAAGAGGGACTAGTGATTTAATTTTCATCAACAGATTCTGGTTCATTATGACTTGATTGCACAAAATTTCAAGAATTGGAAGTTTTCATAGGTTCTTTCACAGTGGTATTTGAGGATTTTGAGTTGATGTTCAGATTTAATACATCAGACTCCAGATTTTCTAGGATGGTCTTACACTCATGTGGATCAGTTTCGTAAAACATGATATGGAAAGATTCTTCAACACATTAATTCTCTTATTGAATACTCTATAAACATTACTTGATATTGAATAACCTAGGAAGATTCTTTCATCACTTTTGGATTAAAATTTGTCAATATTATCCATAGTGTTGAGAATAAAGACTTTACAACCAAAAACTCTAAAGTAATTAACCTTAGGCTTTCTATTATTCCAGAGTTCATATGGAGTGTTTTTTAGAATTGGTCTAATTAAGACTCTATTGATTATGTAGAAGGTTGTATTAACAGCTTCAACCCAAAAGCAAATAGGTAGGTCATATTCACTAAGCATTGTTCAAGAAATTTCTTGCAAGGTTCAATTTCTTATTCCTAAAACACCATTTTTATGAGGTGTACTAGGGGAAGAGATATTGTGACTATAACCATTTTGTGAGCAAGAGGATTTAAACTCGTGATTTTCAAACTGATGGACATGATCACTTCTTAAAGATTTAATTTTAAGTCCACTATGATTTTCTATAGACTTGGCATACTTAGTAAAATAAGAGTGTGCTTCACTTTTGTGAGCCATGAAAAAGGTCCAGGTATATCTAGAGAAATCATCTACTTGAACATAAACATAGTGCTTCCCATTTAAACTAGAAATTATAGATAGTCCAAACAAATCCATGGGAACCAACTTGAGAGGTTGAGAAGTAGAGACTTATTTCACTGATTTGAAAGATATTTTCTGTTGTTTTCCCTTTTGACAGGGATTACACACTTTGTCATCTGGAAACTCAAGTTTGGGTAAGTCTTTAACTAGGACTTTTCTAGTTAACTTTCTAAGGGAGTGAACATTACAGTGTCCTAGTCTCCTATTCCAGAGCCAAGATTCTTTATGAAATACACTTAATCATAAAGAATTTTGAGAGGCTAAGGAATCTAAATTAACAGAATAAACATTCTCATTCCTTGATGCAGAAAATACTAATTCATATTTATAATTAAATACATTACATGCATCATTTTCAAATTTAACATGATATCCATCATCACACAATTGTGAGATACTAAGACAATTATATTTTAAGCCATTAACAAACAATACTTTAGAAATTAGAATCAAATCAGAGTTACCAGTTTGGCCTAAGCCAATGATCTTCCCCTTTGCATTATCACCAATTGTGACATTTCCTCCATCAACTTTTACCAGGTTCTTGAAGCATGAATAGTCTCGTGTCATGTGCCTTGAACACCCACTGTCCATGTACTTCAGATTTGTGCAGGATCTCTTTAAGCAGCTTTTCTACAACATGATCAAGCAATGACAGATTTTGGTACCCATACTTGTTTGGGTCCAGTAAAATTAGTAATAAGTGACATAGGAACCCAATTTTGTTTCATAGGTTTCCTATAGGGATTGTGTAAAGAATTTTAAAAATAAACTGTATTTGGTCCACAAAAACTTGAAATAGTAGAGTATGTATCATAACATGATCTAGATGAGTTATGTCTAGAACTAGGAACAAAATTATATGTCCTAGACTTTGAATCAAAATTTGTTCTACCAAGGTCTCTTTTACCAGGTTGATAACTAATGCCCGTATTATATTTAGGAGGAATTTGTTTTCCTAGCATTTGGGTAAAGGTATTTTTACCATTAGTAAAATTTTCTAAGTGACTTTTTAATTTCTCATTAGACATTTCCAGTTCATTTTTTTCTTTTAGCTATTGAGAATTTTTCTCTTTTTCAGTAGTATGTTCAGATTTAACATTTACAGTGAGAGATTGTCATTTATTCAATGATTTATATTTATCCTTTAATTCATCGCATGTATCTTCACAGATGTTGCAATATTCAAAAATTTCTTCATTGGTCATATTTTCAGAGTCACATTCCTCTTCATAATAGTATGAATTATTCAAAGAATAGTTCAGTGTTACCTCAGATGTGTTTCTCATAAAACACATATTGGCTTTGTTAGCCTGTTCATCATGTGATGTCTTTGAGTCGCTTGAACTATCCTCAGAGGCTCTCCAGGTTGCCTTCATTTCTTTTTTGTACTTATTGTCCTTGTCCTTATACTTCTTCTTATACGTAAGTTTTGGATAGTCAGCCTTTATATTTCCTTTGTGATTACATTCATATCATGCAATATCATCTGTTTTATCACTTCTTTTCCAATCCTTTTTCCAGTTTCCTTTTTGGTCATACTTGACATGAAGTTAGGATTTCTGAAAAATATTTTCTTCTTATAAAATCATTTTAATCTTCTGTCCAGTTGAGCCATCTTCTCATAACTATCTGGTGATGATTGTTCAATAGTGGAACTGTCTATAGAAGCTTCGAGTTTTCCTTTCTCTTTGTGCTTTGAGAGGGAGGTATTGAATGCAACAGATTTCCTCTTTTGTTTATCCTCCTCTTCTTTTTTGACTTTCAGATCTTCCTCATACATCATCAGTTTCCCAATGAGTTCCTTTATAGTTAGCTTGATGATGTCGCATGACTCTCTAATTGAGACAGAGGTTCCCCTCCATCTGTCAGGTAGGCATATGAGAATTCTCATGTTCTATTATTTGGCAGTGACATCTCTTCCTAGAGATATCATTGTGTTAAGAATATCATTGAACCTATGATACATATCATAAATAAGCTCATCTAGTTTCGTCTTAAAATTATCATATTTTATTGTATAAGTATTATGTCTCATTTCCTTTACACTAGATGTCCCTTCATGTGAGATAGACAAGGTATCCCAAATTTCATGTACAGTTTTACAAGTAGAGATCCTATTAAATTCTTCATCTCCTAAGGAACAACACAAAGAATTCATGAAATTGCAATTATTATTATAAGAAAGTTTGGTAGGTCCATCACATGTAATTCTATCTATCACAGGATGTTTGTATTCATCTATAATCGATGACCAGATTTCAAAGCTCATACTCTCTAGATGCATTTTCATTTTAATTTTCCATTGATCTAGTTTGTTCCATTAAAGAATGGTGGTATTTTGGTTTCATCACCTTCAAATCTATTATCCATACTAACAATTTACTTTAAAAGAGATAGAAATTTATAATTGAAAAAAATTTATAGATCTTTAAAGTACAACTACAATCATAGTTGAGTAAGATTACAAAAAGTCCTAATAAAGCAACCACTGATACCAAATGTTGGTCGGAGTAGTTAACTGACGAGGGGAGGGATAAATTGATTTACTATATAAAAATTTCTGTTTAAAGGATATTAGTTTTACAAATAATTATTTCACCAAAAATAAATACTGCCCAGTTAATCAAGGTTATACTGTTATAAGATTTTGACTATTTAAACGAATTCTTAGAAGATTGAAGAATTCAAAGTAATCTTAATTGGTATTTTTAAAATTAAATTTGAAGTTATCCTACTAAGACAAAACAAATATAACTACTTTCCGAGACTAACTATCAAAGTGAATTTAGTGTTTTTCTAGATTATCCAGTAAGTAGTAAAATAGAGTAGACTAAATTAATATTGAACAGCGAATATACAAAAAGTGGTTTAGTCTCAAGACGAGTCCTAATCCACTCCACTTGGTGATCACCTACCACCAGGAAATTTATTTCAATAAACATTGATCCACACCTGGGATCGGGGTTAACAACAGTATAAGGACTGTCCAGGCTACTCAAGGACCTCTTCCACAATTTTCGTGGGTAAACAAAATAATGACCAGACCACACATGGACTTCTTCCATAGTTTTCGTGGGTAAAAAATAATTACCAGGCCACACATGGACCTATTCCACAATTATCATGGGTAAAAAAGGGTAAATAATTTGGTGGGAATATTTTGAGATCCTCCAGTTCAGCGCAGGAGTCAGTGTGTGTGTGTAAAATATACAGAGTGCACACACTGCTTGAAACTAAAATAAATAAATCACTGAGAGAGATAGTAGATATGAGTTCATAATGCTCTAGTGATTAGTAGGGCAGATCTAGAATCCTTGGATAAGACAAAAATACTTCCGAGTCCTTCTCTGGTTTTTGTGTTTAAAAACAGAGTGTCGTGTTTCATCTTTTGTTCATCACGAGTAATGATGTTTTCTTGATCCTAGTGTACTTTGTGTGTTCTTCAGTAGAGTCAGATTGCATGCGTGAGACAACTATTTCATTTAAGATCTTGCAATATCTTCTTCATGGTCGTTCTTGTCAGCTTGTTTATCAGTGTAGTACAGTGCACTCGCGTTTCTTGAGTTGTAGCGTGTGTATTCTTCCTCTTTGGCACACTTTTCTTTATCTTTGAATGCTTGAGTGTTATCCAACAGGTTCCATATGTGTCGTACCTCGTACCTCGTACTATGCATACAAAGAAACATTAATTATTTCAGTGTATTAAAGACATCAAATATGACCATTAAAAAGTTAAATTGAAAGAAGACAAAAGAGTTTAGGAAATGGTGTCACAATAGTTATGAAAACGGTGCCTCCTTCACAATATCTCCTTCATGGTGTCTCCTTCATAGTGTCTCCTTCATGGTATCTCCTTCACGGTGTCTACCTTGCTCATTGTTTCTAGATTCACAGTGCCTTCATGATCGTTTCTTTCTAACTGTGTCTATTACTTAGGCAAACAGAGTGTCTGGCTTACGGTGTTTGTTCTTAGTGTCTTTGTAGAGACCCAAAGCTTATCGTACATGGACATTACATTACATTTGCGGAATACTTAATACATAACAAAAATACACACACAAGGATCGTAATAGTTTAGTGTCTTTGGAAACTCGGAACGTAATCTTCTAATCCTGGTGAAAGATCTTCAAAATCTCCCACAAAGATCTTCTTTTTTTTTACCTAAAACCTTTCTTTATATCCTGGGGAAAAGAAAACAAAAAAGGGTGAGCTCAAATGCTCAGTAAGGGTAAACAAAAGAAATATCAATCACATAATTTTCATAAGAACATAACATTTTTGGAAATCTTAACCTGCAAAAGAGAGCATAATTTCATAACATGGGATAAATCATAGTAGTGAAAATGAAACCCTTACTTAAAACATTACTCATTGTGGCATACACACATAATCATAGAGAATCATTTCTTGTTAGTCAAGACTCATTGCCAAGACTATCTTAGTGGACAAAGTCCCTTTCTGAATCGAGTAATCCTCGTTTCAGTCCTGTTTCACTGAACCGGTATAACCTACCATTCCAGCCATGTCTATCTCATGAGATATAAAATCTTTACCCAATGCATTGGAGGGAGATATAGGTCCCACCCATCTCTTAATGAATCCTTTCTTATGTGTGCCACAAAATCACAAATCATACATCGTTGCATAACCCATGTAATAAAAAATGGTATTCTTAAACAACATGACATCTTAAAACCATTCATATAAGATAAAGGAATTCATAAACATAATTCCATCACAACATAGTCAAATCAATGTAAAAATATGGATAGAAACAGAACCCTTTATTATCTTATATGGAAAATAATTTTGATAAAACACTTGAATTGAATTCTTGAGGAAAATATCCTTTCTTCTTCAAAATCAATTTCTTTTCACAAAACATCATGCAATTTTAAAAGAAAAAGATTTTATTGAAAATAGTCATGAAATCTTTTAGAGGAAGCTTCATGAAAATAAGGCTTTATAAAACAGTATAAATCCGTTCGTGCCGTATAAGTTAAAAAAAACATTCTTCATACTTTTGTCGGAAAAGTCAAAAAGTACCTCGTATGGAAAAACGACAAAAGATTCCTTTCATATTCTTTACTAAAAACTCACCTAAGGGTAAATTGGATTTAAACTATTGCAAGTGGATGGAAACAATATTACATATTGAGGGAACATGGATGTGGATGATAAAATACACCCCAGTAAATACTTACGAATAAACAATCTCGGATAAAAATGAGATTGTGATATTTCCCTTACCTTAGGTCCGACTTGCTTTGTAAGTGTCCGAACCTCCTGTATAATGATTTAAATCATGTTATTGACTTATTACAGAATCATATTCATTGTTATGATATCATATATGGTTCACTTATGACATTATATTACCCGTTCTTTTGTAAATTCCATGTTAAAGAAGCGTTTTGGGTAAAATCGTTTCATTTATCGTAGGTGTTTTGACTTGTTGTTCTTGACATCATTATTACTTATATCATGATTTACTTACTTCCAGAATATAAAATATGATTTATATATCATATATATTCAGTATATATATATATATAATAGGTAGATAAATAAAATGAAAAACACCGTTCATGGAGACGGTAGTCCGTACGTACGCATGAACGCTGTTTTCCTTTCCTTATTGTCTTGAAATGGAAGTAAGTAGATGACATACATAGGTATATATATACATAAATCCAGTAGCTTTATAATGTCATATATTTCATTATTATTTCTTATATATACATTATAATCATTCTTAAATGGTTAACATGGAGAATGAATCTCATCGCGTCGTGGAGACGGTATTCCGTACGTACGCACGAGCGATGATATCATTTCTATAAATATTGAATTGAATTGGAGTGGATTATACAATATATCAGAATCAATATGATGTTGTAATAACTATTTATAGTTATTCTTTACACCATTATACCCATCCATGTAAGGTGGTGGTGGAAAATAGATTACACCACGGCGTGGAGACGGTATTCCGTACGTACGCACGCGCGGTGATTTCTTTTTCCGTAGGATGGATAGATGGTGAAATAGGGTTGTTTCATACTTATAATAACATATCAGTATATGAGTGATACTGATGTTATTACTTCATAATGAAACAACCTAAGAAGAAGAAGTGGAAGAAGAAATAAAGATGAAAGAATTGGTAACGGTAATTACCTCTTCTTTGAAGTGCCTCTTTGAGACCTCCTCTTAGGGCACTAAAATTGGTCTTTGAGGAAGACCAGAACCTCTAGGATGTTGCTATAGAAGTGGAGAGGAGAAATTGGCAGGGGTTGGCCGAGCTTGAGTGCTCAAATTGGTGTGAGGAGGAGGGGGAGGAGGTGTCCTTTTATAGGGGAGGAGAGGGGCACCTTAGGAATATCTCAAAATATTATTTTATATTAAAGTCAAAATCGGTTTATAATGGTTCCAAAGGGTCTTATTTAGAAGCTAAAGTGGGGATGGGTCGAAATCCTATCAACCAATAGGATTTAGACAAGTTTAGGGTATTATTTTAACCTTATCAATTAGATTTAACTCTAAGTTAAATAATTTAACTTTTACCGTGTCTTTTTGTTTTCTTTCACTATATGGTTAATAAACTTACTATAACATTCCAAACGAACCCCAAATTGTATATTATTAATACATATATCCTTATCTAAGTCATTTGGCCGAACGTTAGATTTTTAGGAATAAAATAACAATTAATAATATAATATTTGATTTAAAAACTATTTTGTGTCAATTTTGACACTATTTGATATATGATTTTTGTGAAAGTCATAACAGAATTATATGTTCGAACCAAGTTGATTAAATCAACATTAATATATCATAGTAACCTAGAAAATTAGTGGAATTCATAAAAAGTCTTAAATTACATTTATTTTGGTATTTATATTATCAATTTTGTCAATATTTCATTAATAAGATAATTACTGCATCATCTTTGTGTCATAAATAAATTAAATTATTTGATGTCTAAAAATTACAAATAAAATATCATCATGTAGGAAATAATTTTATCTTTCTAATGAATATTTACAATCGAATTTATCTTATGTATAACCCCATATTAAAAATGATTTACTTATTAAACTTTGATTTTAACTATTTTAACCCTTCTTTAAATAAATTAATAATAAATGTCCTAATCTAATCCAAGTGGGCTTAAATGGTCATATTTTATTCCTAAGTTTGTTTTTGGTCGAATTACACTTGTCCAATAGAATTAGGACATGTGTTAGGGTAATATTAATATCATATTTACCCTTAGTTACCCTATTTACTATTAACCGTGGTAAAAAAAAGTAAAAAGTTACTATTCACCAAAAAATTATTTTCATCTCATTGAACCACATTTTAGTCCTTGATATTAACCGTGTCTCTCGGATTTTCGAAATTCCATTCACCGAAGCGGTAAAATTAAGTTTTATGCAAAATTCAGTTTTTAACCTACCACTTAGTAGTTTCACTATTCATCAAAAAATTGATGTTTTTCAGAACAATGCCAAAATTTCATCCCAAGCTATATTTCATATTCCAAATTCAAAAATGAAGTCTATTTTACCAAATTCATAACATAAAAGTTGCATTAATTAATTTTATAATTAAATCCCGCTGTTAAAACAAATAGCGTGTTTTTAAGAAACAATATCTATCAAAAGATTGATACTTGTTTATTTCTAGTTTAAATGTGAAATTACATCCAATGACCAACATTGTATTAAATTGTAAAAATATATTCTAAATATACTTTAAAACCACTCAAATTAATGATTTATCACTATTAATTATTTCGATTAAAAAAGTTGTTTTTTAATTATAATTTAGTAATTTTCACTATTCATCAGAATATGAAAGTTATCCGAAAAGTACCAAAATTTCACCTTAGGCTAAATTCGATACTCCGAATCCAAAAATAAAGTTCATTTTGAAAAATAAGATTTACTGGATTTCAAAAAGTGGTTATTACTATTCATAACGGCTAGTTTTAATAATATTTTTATAGCATATCGTTGTTTAGTGAAACTCGGTATTGCGTATTACACACGCTATCGAGGAAGGTCGCGATTGCATGTAATGCAAGGCAAGTCAAGGATGCGTGTTGTGCAAGCTCCTTTTGGTGTAGCGTACAACACAAGACATTAATTAAAAAGAATATTTTTTATAAAATCTTGGGCTGTTACATTCTACCCCCCTTAAAATGAATTTCGCCCTCGAAATTCGTCGGGGTTATAAATGGTTTACTATTTGAAAGTTTCTTTAATAGAAACCCACATCGTAAAAAGGAATATCAAAACAAATCTTTAAAAACAAAAGTATGAAACGTAACGGTTACCCAAATAAACTAATCATTGGGTTTCCACATAGGTGAAAATATGGATATGGAAGAGAAATCTAACCATCATGTTCTGATGGAGAGTGGTAGAGAACATGGCTATGGAAAATCCAATAATCACAAATCCATAAATTTGTGACGATCTAAGGTACCATCCGATTCATCATGTATAAGATCACTAGGACAACATTTTTGGTTTTCAAGATCATTTCCCTAAAGTTGAAAATTTGAATTGGAATAAATACTTACTTTATTTTGATACAATATCACTGTTGTTCGTGCCTTGAACAATTTACACTTCATCTCTTAAATAAATGAAGTTGAATTTGTTATTCGTGAAGTGTTAGCAGATCATGTGATAGAATGACGGGTCATTCCATCTGTCTCAAACAAAAGGTAAGAAAAAGTTATTAAATATACATAAGTCATTCTATAGTGAGATTAATCATATATAGTTCCTAAAATGGACTTATAATTCATATATCATACTGCTTAATATAATAAAACTAGTTTCTACTAAACAGGGACTTCCTGTAGGCCAGTGGTAGGCGATAAAGGCCAGTCGCACTTTGGTTGTGGGTTCGATTCCTACAGCCTTGTCCGAAGCGATGGGCTGTCTCCCGTCCTGCAGGTTGTCCCTTTTTCTAAAACTACGTTACTATAACATCCCATCAATAATATCGAAAATCTTCTATCCTTAAACAATACTAACTTATGTCCAACATAATCCAGTCTAATCTTTAGGCTTATAATACTGCAGTCCACTCTCATAATATAGTGACAACGATTACCAGAGATTTAATACTGTCGTTGATCCCCACATATCATAAGATATGTCTTGTTGGTCACATTCCAAACATTCAAAGTCCTTAATCGTGTATTCTCTTGAATACCTTAGTGAAAACATGAGTGCAGTTAAAAGTTAACACTTTCCACATACCAAAATCCTCAAAATTCTATATACTCAAACCATGATATCACTTAGTCCTTATATCAATCATGAGCTCATGAATACTATTAAACATTTCATTTTCTCGTCTTCATTATGCGCATATCATCTTATTTCCAAAAAATATCTCAATCACTTTGAATACCACATCAATAAATATTGCAATACTCAATGATACAACATTATTTTGGAATCCCATTACATAAACACTTAATCATTCCACCACATCGTTGTCATATTCAACATTGCCAATAGTGATCGCATGTGATTTCCCTTTGTCCTTTGCCTTCAGTGGTTGCTCATGTTGATCATCACTAACCCTTGGATTAGGGCAATTATTAGCATAATGCCCCATTTCCTTGCACTTGAAGCATTGAAGTGTTGGCGGTGCGTTCTCTGCAGTGTTTGCTTTATTCACATCATTAGAAACCCTTTTTCCATTACTTCGACACTCAGCTGCTCGATGACCTTCTTTTCCACACTTAAAACATTTTCTAGTCCCTTTTAGAAAATCTCCACCATGCTTCTTTCCACACTTTGTGCATAAGGAAACATTCATCTTCTTTTCACCATTATTCTGAGATTTCTCCTTGAACTCCATCTTTCGTTTCTTGTCAAAACCATGAGATGGATATGTAACACCAACTTCCATTTCTACCTTGATAGCACAACGCACAATTTCTTCATAGCTACTGAAGTCTCTTATAGCTAATGCCCTTCGAAGACTTGGTTTTAAGCCACTGAAAAATCGATCAACTTTACTTTCAGGTTGGATGATAATTCCAGAAGCATACCTTGCAAGTCTTGTAAAATTTTCTTCATAGGTACCAACAGATTCATCATCCCTTTGCTTCAGTTCAAGAAACTCTTTCTCCATCTTTGTTCGAAGAATACGAGGGGAGTACTTACTGAAAAACAAGTTCTTGAACTCGTCCCATTCCATGGACTCAATTTCATCTCTTGGCCTCGTATTCTTGATAAGATTCCACCATTGATCAGCTTCACCTTCCAAACGATATACTGCTAAGATGACTTTATCATGTTCAGAACATTGAAGAACTGAAAATATCTTTTCAGTAGTACTAATCCATTGTTCAGCAACTAATGGATCAGTAGACCCACTGAAAGAAGGTGGACGTTGCCTCATGAAGGACTCAATAGAATATTGTTCCCTTCTCTGCTCATTTGGAAGTCCAGAATGATTCATAGCTTGTGTAAGTATAGCAATAAGATTTTTCACTCCATCTCCCATAACATTTGTTTGTTCAGGAGGGCAATCATTGCATTGTCCATTGCATTGATCAACACGGTTCCTTCGGGTTCCAGCCATCGTCTAAAACCCATAAAGAATAGTGTGAGAGGCAAAAATCATGCTAGGGAAAACAACATAATAAAGGGGGAGTACCTTCAATATCCAACATCTTAGGTTTAATTCTATGATCGTTAGCGTAATTCTATTACTATAACCTATACGTATACTTAACCTTAGAGACATCCCTAGACATACCTTAGAAATATCTCTAGGGATCTCACTAACGTTTTCGCATCCTAGTTTCCAAAAGTTGACTAAACCTTTCCTCTGATACCAACTGTAGATACCCGAAGCTTATCATACATGGACATTACATTACATTTGCGGAATACTTAATACATAACAAAAATACACACACAAGGATCGTAATAGTTTAGTGTCTTTGGAAACTCGGAACGTAATCTTCTAATCCTGGTGAAAGATCTTCAAAATCTCCCACAAAGATCTTCTTTTTTTTTTACCTAAAACCTTTCTTTATATCCTGGGGAAAAGAAAACATAAAAGGGTGAGCTCAAATGCTCAGTAAGGGTAAACAAAAGAAATATCAATCACATAATTTTCATAAGAACATAACATTTTTGGAAATCTTAACCTGCAAAAGAGAGCATAATTTCATAACATGGGATAAATCATAGTAGTGAAAATGAAACCCTTACTTAAAACATTACTCATTGTGGCATACACACATAATCATAGAGAATCATTTCTTGTTAGTCAAGACTCATTGCCAAGACTATCTTAGTGGACAAAGTCCCTTTCTGAATCGAGTAATCCTCGTTTCAGTCCTGTTTCACTGAACCGGTATAACCTACCATTCCAGCCATGTCTATCTCATGAGATATAAAATCTTTACCCAATGCATTGGAGGGAGATATAGGTCCCACCCATCTCTTAATGAATCCTTTCTTATGTGTGCCACAAAATCACAAATCATACATCGTTGCATAACCCATGTAATAAAAAATGGGATTCTTAAACAACATGACATCTTAAAACCATTCATATAAGATAAAGGAATTCATAAACATAATTCCATCACAACATAGTCAAATCAATGTAAAAATATGGATATAAACAGAACCCTTTATTATCTTATATGGAAAATAATTTTGATAAAACACTTGAATTGAATTCTTGAGGAAAATATCCTTTCTTCTTCAAAATCAATTTCTTTTCACAAAACATCATGCAATTTTAAAAGAAAAAGATTTTATTGAAAATAGTCAAGAAATCTTTTAGAGGAAGCTTCATGAAAATAAGGCTTTATAAAACAGTATAAATCCGTTCGTGCCGTATAAGTTAAAAAAAACATTCTTCGTACTTTTGTCGGAAAAGTCAAAAAGTACCTCGTATGGAAAAACGACAAAAGATTCCTTTCATATTCTTTACTAAAAACTCACCTAAGGGTAAATTGGATTTAAACTATTGCAAGTGGATGGAAACAATATTACATATTGAGGGAACATGGATGTGGATGATAAAATACACCCCAGTAAATACTTACGAATAAACAATCTCGGATAAAAATGAGATTGTGATATTTCCCTTACCTTAGGTCCGACTTGCTTTGTAAGTGTCCGAACCTCCTGTATAATGATTTAAATCATGTTATTGACTTATTACAGAATCATATTCATTGTTATGATATCATATATGGTTCACTTATGACATTATATTACCCGTTCTTTTGTAAATTCCATGTTAAAGAAGCGTTTTGGGTAAAATCGTTTCATTTATCGTAGGTGTTTTGACTTGATGTTCTTGACATCATTATTACTTATATCATGATTTACTTACTTCCAGAATATAAAATATGATTTATATATCATATATATTCAGTATATATATATATATAATAGGTAGATAAATAAAATGAAAAACACCGTTCATGGAGACGGTAGTCCGTACGTACGCATGAACGCTGTTTTCCTTTCCTTATTGTCTTGGAATGGAAGTAAGTAGATGACATACATAGGTATATATATACATAAATCCAGTAGCTTTATAATGTCATATATTTCATTATTATTTCTTATATATACATTATAATCATTCTTAAATGGTTAACATGGAGAATGAATCTCATCGCGTCGTGGAGACGGTATTCCGTACGTACGCACGAGCGATGATATCATTTCTATAAATATTGAATTGAATTGGAGTGGATTATACAATATATCAGAATCAATATGATGTTGTAATAACTATTTATAGTTATTCTTTACACCATTATACCCATCCATGTAAGGTGGTGGTGGAAAATAGATTACACCACGGCGTGGAGACGGTATTCCGTACGTACGCACGCGCGGTGATTTCTTTTTCCGTAGGATGGATAGATGGTGAAATAGGGTTGTTTCATACTTATAATAACATATCAGTATATGAGTGATACTGATGTTATTACTTCATAATGAAACAACCTAAGAAGAAGAAGTGGAAGAAGAAATAAAGATGAAAGAATTGGTAACGGTAATTACCTCTTCTTTGAAGTGCCTCTTTGAGACCTCCTCTTAGGGCACTAAAATTGGTCTTTGAGGAAGACCAGAACCTCTAGGATGTTGCTATAGAAGTGGAGAGGAGAAATTGGCAGGGGTTGGCCGAGCTTGAGTGCTCAAATTGGTGTGAGGAGGAGGGGGAGGAGGTGTCCTTTTATAGGGGAGGAGAGGGGCACCTTAGGAATATCTCAAAATATTATTTTATATTAAAGTCAAAATCGGTTTATAATGGTTCCAAAGGGTCTTATTTCGAAGCTAAAGTGGGGATGGGTCGAAATCCTATCAACCAATAGGATTTAGACAAGTTTAGGGTATTATTTTAACCTTATCAATTAGATTTAACTCTAAGTTAAATAATTTAACTTTTACCGTGTCTTTTTGTTTTCTTTCACTATATGGTTAATAAACTTACTATAACATGCCAAACGAACCCCAAATTGTATATTATTAATACATATATCCTTATCTAAGTCATTTGGCCGAACATTAGATTTTTAGGAATAAAATAACAATTAATAATATAATATTTGATTTAAAAACTATTTTGTGTCAATTTTGACACTATTTGATATATGATTTTTGTGAAAGTCATAACAGAATTATATGTTCGAACCAAGTTGATTAAATCAACATTAATATATCATAGTAACCTAGAAAATTAGTGTAATTCATAAAAAGTCTTAAATTACATTTATTTTGGTATTTATATTATCAATTTTGTCAATATTTCATTAATAAGATAATTACTGCATCATCTTTGTGTCATAAATAAATTAAATTATTTGATGTCTAAAAATTACAAATAAAATACCATAATGTAGGAAATAATTTTAGCTTTCTAATGAATATTTACAATCGAATTTATCTTTTGTATAACACTATATTAAAAATGATTTACTTATTAAACTTTGATTTTAACTATTTTAACCCTTCTTTAAATAAATTAATAATAAATGTCCTAATCTAATCCAAGTGGGCCTAAATGGTCATATTTTATTCCTAAGTTTGTTTTTGGTAGAATTACACTTGTCCAATAGAATTAGGACATGTGTTAGGGTAATATTAATATCATATTTACCCTTAGTTACCCTATTTACTATTAACCGTGGTAAAAAAAAAGTAAAAAGTTACTATTCACCAAAAAATTATTTTCATCTCATTGAACCACATTTTAGTCCTTGATATTAACCGTGTCTCTCGGATTTTCGAAATTCCATTCACAGAAGCGGTAAAATTAAGTTTTATGCAAAATTCAGTTTTTAACCTACCACTTAGTAGTTTCACTATTCATCAAAAAAATGATGTTTTTCAGAACAATGCCAAAATTTCATCCCAAGCTATATTTCATATTCCGAATTCAAAAATGAAGTCTATTTTACCAAATTCATAACATAAAAGTTGCATTAATTAATTTTATAATTAAATCCCGCTGTTAAAACAAATAGCGTGTTTTTAAGAAACAATATCTATCAAAAGATTGATACTTGTTTATTTCTAGTTTAAATGTGAAATTACATCCAATGACCAACATTGTATTAAATTGTAAAAATATATTCTAAATATACTTTAAAACCACTCAAATTAATGATTTATCACTATTAATTATTTCGATTAAAAAATTTGTTTTTTAATTATAATTTAGTAATTTTCACTATTCATCAGAATATGAAAGTTATCCGAAAAGTACCAAAATTTCACCTTAGGCTAAATTCGATACTCCGAATCCAAAAATAAAGTTCATTTTGAAAAATAAGATTTACTGGATTTCAAAAAGTGGTTATTACTATTCATAACGGCTAGTTTTAATAATATTTTTATAGCATATCGTTGTTTAGTGAAACTCGGTATTGCGTATTACACACGCTATCGAGGAAGGTCGCGATTGCATGTAATGCAAGGCAAGTCAAGGATGCGTGTTGTGCAAGCTCCTTTTGGTGTAGCGTACAACACAAGACATTAATTAAAAAG
The DNA here is from genome assembly GCA_963277665.1 of Viscum album. Classification (NCBI taxonomy): domain Eukaryota; kingdom Viridiplantae; phylum Streptophyta; class Magnoliopsida; order Santalales; family Viscaceae; genus Viscum; species Viscum album. The sequence continues at coordinate 187,976,800 of OY728130.1, forward strand.
AATATTTTTTATAAAATCTTGGGCTGTTACAGTCTTGCTTCACGGTGTCAGGCTTACTGTGTCACATTTTCTCGTGGTCACTGTGTCTCGTGGTCACGATGTCTCGTGGTCACGATGTCTCGTGGTCACGATGTCTCGTGGTCACGGTGTATATGGCTTACTCACGGTGTCTAACGTATTGTGTCAAGCTTCACGATGTCTTGTACTTAGGATCATAACTATATCCCGACTTGAACAGTAATATGCATAAAATGAATTGATCTTAACCATTATAAAGTATGAGATAACTTGAAACATAAATACACATGATTAATAAGATTTGTGAGATTTGTGATCATTAATAAGATTTGTAATTATTATTGATATTTTTGATCATTAAAACATGATTAATACATGAGTAGTCCAAAAAAATATTATATTAAATATTCCTGCATTATTTCTATATTGTGGATATATGATAACAACGGTTGTGGAAGTATGGACTACTGTACCCTCAAAACGATGTGATTCATTAACAATATACATGGACGTATTACTTATATTATTAATAAATATATGTAATATATAAAACATTAATATGATATAATAATTATAATATAAATATGTATCATTCATTTTTAAGAATTTTATTATGATAAAGAAATTAAATTGGGGATTATACGTATGTAGGGATTAACGTCTCCATTAAAGTTGCTTTTCATTTCAATATACAAACAATATAGATTATTATAAATACCTATGTACTCAATATATAAGATAATTAAGTCATGGATTAAATTCTGGATATTATTAAATCATGATCTATGTTATATAATAATCAAATAACAAGTCAAAACATAATTGAGAAAAATATGCAATTAAATCCTGAAATAGTGAAATAATGAAGGATTTTAAACAATTGTGTAATAAGATATTATAAGAAGATGATATATAATATTATAAAGTTTATTATGGTTATATAATAAGTTATTAACACTATACAAAACATTATACGGGATTTTAAATAACTATCATAAAAAAGGAAGTGTAATGTAATTGTAAATTTCACAATCTCATTATTATTCAAAGTTATTTATAAGCATGTATCTATTGGGACATCTTTTTCATCCATGTAAATGTTTCTAAAATTTTGTTCAAGATATTATTGATAATTTTTTAAATTTATTTTTACCCATGTTTTAATTTTTAAAAAATATCTTGAAAGGAGGTTTTCTATTGTTTCCCCAATGATTTACTTTATTACCTTTTTGAAAAATTAAGGAAAAAATGTTTTTTTAACTTATAAGTGAAATCTGCTATTTTCTACCATTATTAATCCTAATAATTTTGAATCATCTCATACAAGATTACTAGTTTATTTTACTAATAAATGTTTTCTTTGATAACTGTATGGAATTTGAATGATTTCAAATTAAAAAAGGGATATTTATCTCAAAGATTTTTAATGGTTAAATTAGATTATTTTCATCTTTGTCAACACCGTTTGTTGGATTTTATGATTAATTGACTAGAATTTATTATGATAAAATTGTCCATATGGTATTTAATGGATAATTACATATCAGATTTTGGATGTTCTATTTTGAAAGTATTCATGGTTTATGGTTAATGTATTAACATTTTATATACTAGTTTTAATAAGAATTTTTATATTGTGTTTTAACCCTTTCATAAGAGGATTGCATTGTACATTGTAAGTGATGGGTGGGATCCGCTATAGACCCTCGATGCATCGGTAGGTCTCCGGATACAAACTTGTGTATTGGAACAATGCCATTATGGTATGCTTATGTATGGTCTTGGAAAAAGGCATGATAGTATAGTTATGTTCTCTAGGGTTATGAATTCCCCTATCTTGAGGTTAGTTATTGATATTACATGTGATTATTCAACTAGTATCATATCCATGTGAATGTTAAAATAATATTATTTGATTTATTCTTTCCATATTATGTTCATGATTATGTTTTAACTCTTGTGTTTCCTTTTTTATACTTTCCTTAAATGTTTGTGGTTATACATGAAAAATTTTACTATATTTTTTAACCTTACAGAGCATCTGAGATCACCAATTTCTTATGTTTTATATTCCCACTACACCGAGAAGAGTTGTATCATTTATATTTAGGATTAATATTATAGAATAATTTTTTCCAAATGGATTATAAATATTGTGTTTTATGTTTTAAATTTTAATGTAATGCTCATGTATGTAATCTATTTTCCAAGACTACTAAACTGATCGTTCCTTCAGGATTTGATTCACTATAATCATGCTAATGTATTAAAATAATGAACCATATCCAGGATTCTTGGGTTATGACAGTAAATAAATTCTTATATAAACCATGAATGATATCATATGTTATCAATGAACAATAATTTCCAAATTTAATCTCGGTCCACTCCACAAGTAGTTTTTCTTAAGACTCATCTAAAACAAGTCTCTCCACATTCAATGACCAAATATTTTGGATTATGGTAAAAAAAATCAAAAATATTCATTAAATAAGATTATCCATCTAAAATATCTCTTAATCCATCCTTAAAAATATATGAATACCTCCTTCTCATTTAAACCCTTATGAAACATGAATTCTTCTAAGTGTAAAATCTCAGGAATTACATAAATACAAACATCTAATAAATCTTGCCTAACATAAAGCATGAGATCACTATCCACCTTTATGGTCACAAATACAATCTCATAAAATAGATATTTAATATTTTATCAACATAAATCATATATTTAGGGTTATCTTTCCCATTTTATGTGTTTTTATAAACATCAAATTAAAATAGAATAACTTTTCTAGATTACTGGTGTTATTTATCACATGATCCAAATTCCATAAAAAATAATTACTGCTATAGAATAATTATATAAATCATGAAAATTATAACCAAATACGTATTGTTAAGATACTAAAATAACATAACTATTGAATTCAATCTCAATATTATTAATCATTAATCTTTGCCTATGGTAGAATTATAAGCATGACCATGTTCCATTTTATTCTTTTTGTGTATATTATTTTGACACATGATACATTGATTTTTCTATTGTCACATCTCCCTGATACTGTAGAAATGTACATTGGAAAAACAATTCATACCATTACAATTACATTGCATTCTATGAATTTATTTTCATTCCCCGACCCTGGAAGTTTTTAAATTCTAAAATAATTTCATTAAGATCACTATTCCTAGAAATTTTTATACAAAATCAACTCATATATTCATCATGTTCTTCATTTTTGGCATCTATCGTGAAGATCATGGGACCTAGAATTCGAAAGGCACTTTAGGAAAACAACTAAATCCTATAGAATTTATTTCCAAATTCAACTTGTTAAATTTAATTAGACCTGATAATGACATTGATAATAAATAATAATGTTATTTTATTCCATATCCAAATTTTTATGATCTGGGTGAACCTGAACTACATAAAATAATCTTATTTTGTTGTCTTCGATGGTCTCAAAAATTTTATTAATACATCCCATGATATTAAGAAAATAAAATTTGATACATTAATGCTACTAAAATGTTTTATTCTTCTGTAGCTCCTTTGAGATTTATGATACATTCATATGGTTTAGTTAGGTTCATAAATTAAAAAATTCCCCAAGTAATACATTTCATGTATTTAGTATTAGGAAACCTTGGAAAAAAAGATTAGTTTGTGTAAAAAACATGATCCCTAAGGAATAATATAGGTGTGATAGGCCTTATATAGTTTCTTGTAGGTAGATCAGATGTAGATAAAGGTTTTGAAATCCAATATGCATGATTTCAAGATTATCATTTAAATTAAATATTTAATAAGAGGTAGAGGAGTTTTTTGTGATCGTTTACCTTCCATTACAAGGCTATTCCACAACTGAAGTAAAAATTTATTGAATAAAGGATTTACTAAAATAATATAATTATAAGATGAAATATATTCTTAACCAATGGTCCATATGTGGTGAATTTCAAATTAATTTCATATATTGGATTAACTTAAAAAATTATGAATCATATTGTATAATTTTAAAAAAGAAAAATACTTAAAAAATTAAAATTTTATATATAAATAATCATATAGTCACAAAAATTGTTTCTATGGGAAAAATTTACGTTTAAATCCTTCATAATGGTTTGTAGTGAAAATATGAATTATCAAAAGTAAATCCCTCAGGAGTGTCGAACTTGGTGCGTAGTATGGCCTATTATCATTTATTAGGTTACACTGAGTCAGGCCCAACACACATTGTTAGAGTGGTTACCCCTAGGTGCATCTCTAGAAAACACACATCTACTTGTTGAATCGAAACATGGATTTTTTTCTAAGAAGACCCACATAATCTCTACCTTACATAATGTATTGGATGTTATTTAATTGTAATCATAAAATTCTATTACAGGGTTATATTTCTTAATATTTTTTAATTATATCATCCAATGATTCTACTGATTTTCTTATGATAAGAACTATAAATACCCCATCATGAGAGGCCCAGAGCGGGTTCCATACTGAATTAAATTGATATAATGATCAAGGAATGCACATATCGATGGATCAATTGGTCTTTTAGAATTGAAAAACTAGATAAAAACTAAATATTTGCATTGATACATGAATGAAAAACAACAAATAAACTACATTGGAACACCAATAAACTGTATTATTATCCGTTCAATTCATTCCTAATATACATCTTTCGAACATAGTTGAAAATAAATCACATGAAATTGTGAGATAAAATGGTCAATAAGAGTAAGAAAAATAGTGGAATCATACATAAATAAATATAAAAAAAGGTAATGTGATTAAATAAAAACACATGACATTGAGGAAAAATATTAAGTACGTTATGTAAGGAATTAAATGTGATTAATCAAATAAAAATAAAATCGAACCCTAGATATTATATTAGTTGAATAGTCACACAGACTATCAACTAATAATATAATAAGGATGGAATAAAGAATTCCAGACATCATAAAGATAACATCAAGGACTTGTCCAATAAGTTTATATAAACAGAAAAAGCCTCATCCAAAACCTAGAAAAGATTCTCTCATGAGACCCACTAATGAATCGATGGGCTACAGTGTGCCCCAACCACCACATACTAAGCCCAATTAATTAGTCATATGTCAAATAAAAAGGTATATTAAATTCAATGTGTCCCATAAAACACTGAAATATTTGAATCCTAATCATCAATGAATGTACTCAAATACAAACCTTGAGTAATTCTTGAGGGAAATACCTTTTTTCTTCGAATGGAAGGGATATTTTGAAAATCAATTTTATTTTTTTCATAAAATCATATTGTAAGAATCTTATACCCATAAAATAAAATTCAATTTTAATAAAATTATATCTGAAAAAAATTACATTCAACTGAAGTAAAATCATGTAAAAATTTTATAAAAAAAATTAAAAATAGGCATGTCACGTGTGATTTAAGAGAAAATATGAGGGTAGTTAATGTAAAAAAGGCATTATTGTTTACATAAAACTATAATTAGAGTAAGATAATTTTTCATGATAAATTTCTATCTTATAAATATATAGGTGTCTTAAAATAGATAATAGAGTGTACATGAGAATGGGTAGGGAATTGGGAGGTTTCCTTTAATCCGTCTTTCCCATCGAAAGGAATCGAAAAGCGATGCCTTATGAAAATTGGACGTAAAAATAAAATATATATAAAATGATATGGAAAAATTATTTTGGAAAATATTAATAGAATTTATAGTATTTATATTAAAATAAATATTATTTATATATGGGTAAATAAAGAGAAAATTTAACCTGACGGAAAAAACACAGATTCTTGTTAAATCCCATACCACATTGAGAATAGTCAAAGTGTATGCCCACATAAAATTAGTGATCAGAAAATAAAATTTTTTATATAATAAATATAAAAGTATTCAGGATATTATAGATAAATATTCATCTTACATACAGAAAATAGAATAAATAATTGCGAGTAAGGTATATCTTAGTGAAATAATGGTGAGATGAGAAAGCCCTTAACTTATGTCTGAATATGTTCTAAACATGATAATAATGAAATTAATAATCCTATTAAATACATTAATTAATTAATTAATCACAATTTATTAAAAATATATTATATATTATAATTTTATTAAGTTCACTACGGCCTTTTGTAAGAGTTATAAAAATATAATTTTATCGTTTTAGAGCGTTTGTTTCATTATTTTTCCTTATCTTTATACTTTTATATAGAATATCATATAAAGTGAAAATACATTTACATAATTGAAAAAATATTTTAATAATGATATTACATATTATTAAATTCATATATAATTCATTTAATTATTTTGGGTGAGAATGAATCATTTGATAAAATGATAGTGGTAATAATTTTTATGATGTTGGCTGTTATTCTATCATCCTGTGCTATTTATGTGTTATAAACTATTATTATGTTTATATAAAATGGTTATAGAAAATACAATACGTTTTATAACACATATTATGGTTATTATAAACCATAAAAGATGTTTTATGACTATACTTGACGGTTGAATTGAAAAATGAAAACACATTTTCCATGAAGGTGGTAAATCATAACCTTACAAACGATGTTTTCGACATTAAATTAAAATTAAAAGTATAAGATAAGTGATGGTTAATTTTACATTGAAATAATGAAATTATAGTATATATAAGATATTTTAATTATAATACATGTCTCTACATAGGTGGTGAGGTATGTATAATAAAAGAAAATAAAAATAAATGAAAATAAAAGGGGGGATTATGGGTCTCACCTCTTTAATTCTTCGCCTTGAGAACCCCCTTCAAGAACATTCAGATTGTCTTTTGGGTGAGACCATAAAGGCCATATTTTGGAAAATTTTTTGGGAGAGGTATTGGGTTAAAAATGTAAAAACACCTTCTATTTGGTTGTGTGAGTAGAAGAGGTGGTAAGGGGTGTATTAATAGTTGAAGAGGGTGGTTTTTTAATATTTTTTCCATTTGATTATAATTATTTCTAAAGAAACTGAATAATAAATTAATTACCATTAAATATATTAAAATAGGGAACAAGAGTTCTATATTATTAGGATTACATCATCAATTACTGTGGTAATTGTGTATTAAAATTTTAATGTATTTATATAGTGAATTTCCATATTTTACAATTCACACAATTATAGTGTTTTAGAAAAATAACAAAAATCACCCAAAACATTTTTCAATGTGTAGAATTAATATATGAACAAAATTATCTGAAAATAATATTCAATATATGATAGATTTAATTTTATAAAAAATCATAAAGTACGTAAAAAATATTGATTTTAAAAATATATAACTTTTTATGAAACATCTAAAAGTTCATTATGGTATCATAAAATTATCATATAATCAGAAAGAAAAAAAATATTATTTTAAGAAAATATTTTATGAAAATAATTTTTTTTAAGATTATTGTTTTAATTATAAAATTTAAAATAAAAATTTAATTTTTACAAATATACCAACACTATATTTATCATTTTTAAATCATTTATTTACTAATTAAAAAATATAAATATACAATATTATCATTTATAAGATATATAAATTTTATATTTACATTCAGAGGTGAATTTATTGTTTTAACGTCCACATTAATATTCCAAATGGTCACATTATAATTCTAAAGGTCACATAACTATTAATCAAAAAATGAAACCTATTAGAGAAATATCAAAAATTTATTCAAATAAATTTTCGATATTTAGATATAAAAAATAATTTTTATTTTAAAAAATATGATTTATATATTTTCCAAAATATATTTTTAAAAAAATTACCATTAATTGGTGGTAACACTGTGTTTAAAAAATATATCATTTTTATCTGTAAAATTGAATTTATTTCTATCTTATGTCTCTACAAATATTTTGGATGAATGAAAAAATATTTGAAAAAATATATAATATATAAAATTCAATAATATATTCTAAAATATTGTTTAATGTAATTTATTAATATAAAATTCCATTTTAGTCATAAAAATAGTTTTTATAAAAATACATCATTTATGTTCAGTTAGTTTTCATTTATAATTAGTTTTTTAAAAAGGAAATAATTTTATTACCATGTGTAATCTATATTTTAATAATTTAAAAAATCTATCTTATTTATTCCTTTCCCAACATCTACAAGATTACTATAACAAATAAATAATAATATTTAAACATATTAATGCACTTATGATATCGAATAAGTAAAAACAAAAAAAAGAATACCATAAATTCAGGTGGTGTTACATTCTCCACTCCTTCAATAAATTGAGTCCTTTCAATTTTAAATTTCAATAGAAAAAATAATGGTTGATATGTGAAAATTACTTTTTGAAAATACCATATTGAAAATAGGGTTAATAAAATATCCTCTTCATAAGAGGAAAAGGGAGAGGCGAAGGTCCCCACAAAACTAGGATTTCGGGTTGGATATCATTAGCAGAATGTGATAACATGGACATGTAAGATGAATATAAATATCAAGTTCTTGAGGTGAGTGATATAAAACATGGTCATTAGAAAATTTACCATCAGAAAACCATAAATCGATGATTAGTTAAAATACCAATGATTTCATAGAAATAAAAGTAAAATGAACTTTTTTTGTTCTAAAATGTTTTTTATTAAGTTGAGGGATCCTTTTAATATTAATATACTCACTTGAGAAAATAAAAAATGAATGATCTATTTCTATATAATAAGAATATTAAAATCCTTTGGATATTTCTTATTCAATTTTCATTTCAACACTTACAGTTCGGAATCTAATATTCAGGATTAGTTTTTTGTTCCTAAGTCACTTTTATTGAATCATATAGTCATAAGGCCCTTTAATAGACATCTAAATGTTTACTGAAATAGTAAGTTTATCATATGTTATAAATTTAATGTAATTTAATTTTTTTTATCTTGTTACATTCCACAAGAAGTTAATCTTATGGTTCATTTAGAACATTTCTATTCAAAATCACCAAAGAAATATTTAGAAGGTATGTCACTAAATTTAAAAAATCAACATAACATAGGATTCTAAGAATAATTGATCTCTTAATCTGGTATTCAATATAGATTCAAAGATTAATATCATTTTAACCATTATTATGAATAAATGATTCCATGATTAAAATTTTCGACTATCCTAAAATCCAGACATCTAATAATTCTAGTATAACAAAAACCATTAGATCACTAACCACCTTAATGTTTGCAATAATATACTGTAAAAATATATTTAATATTATATCAACATAAATGAAATATTTTGGGTTATCATTCCCATGTAATTTATGTTTAAGTAGCTCAAATAACAACAGAATTACTTTTTTGGATTACTAGTGCTGCACATCAAATTATTTGAATTCCTTACAAAAGAAGTATTGTAGTACAATCCTTATATATCTCTTGATTATTTTATCCAATGAATTAATTATAAAATACATAAGTATCATATTTCATGTATTTATACACAATAATATTAATCATTACCCTTTATCTACTTCGGTAGCATAATCATGACCATGATCCATTTACCTTTTTTCATGTATATTCCTTTGACAATTGAGACATTGATATCAGTAGTGTCCCATATCCTAACAGTTGAGGCATTATACATTGAAAATATTTTTATTAACCTTGAAATTCATTCACACTATAAGTTATCATTTCAATGCTCTAAACATTGTTGTTCTTAATTTCCAAAATAATTTTAGTAAGATCACTAAATACAAAAAAAAAATTAACCAAAAGAAACTAATAACTTCATCAAGTTATTCAGTTTTATCATATCCTGTAAAGATCATCAGTCCAGGAATGCAAGTGGCACATTGAGGAATCCTCTAAATCCTATACCTCATCTTTGAAAAATAATAGGTTTTCAGTTTGGAGTGATATGATGAAGAAATGATAATTATTTATAACTTTTTTATTTTCAATATAAAAATTTTGAACATCTAAGTGGAACTGACCATTATAATATAATATAATTTTTTTCTTCAATGTTTTTAAAATTATCTTAAATACTTCCAAATATATAAAAATTTTAAATTCAATAAATGTATGAAATTTGGAGGGAGACCACTTATGATTCTCCTTCAATATAGATGAGAGATTAATATGGTTTATTTTACATAATGAAATAAAAAATACCCTCGTAACACCTTCTTTTCCTGGTATAGTTTGAATATTGAGAATAAATTATTTTTACATGCACAAACCATGATCCTCATGGAATATTAGAGGTGATAGATTCATCATAAAGTTCATTTTAGGTAACTTCTATATTGATTAAACTTTCATAATCATCTATGCATGATTATTGGATTATTATTGAAATTAAATCCTCTAAAAGAGAAAGACATGTTGTTACTGATATTTCTCTTTCAATTTTGTGGTTATTCCTAAAAAATAATATTTATGAAATAAAGGTTATACAAAATGATTATATATAGTGAATATAATCTATTCAGATCCAAACATATTTTTGGTATGTATTTTAAATTAATTAAATATACTATATTTGATCATAAATTCATGAACCATAATGTATAATTTCATACTAAGAAACATATAATATAAATTTAAAATTTATTCAAATCTAATCTCATAATCATAATTATGGTTTCTTTGGGGACATATTTACTTTTAAATACTTCAAAATGCTTTATAAATAAAATTTGATTTACCCTAGTAATATCACTCAGGGGTGTCAAAATATGTGAGGAGTAAGGCTTGTTGTAGTGTAAAAGGTTACACCAAGTCAAGACCAACATGCCTTGTCAGAGTTTTTCTCCAAGGTACATCTATTGTAGAACCACATAGACTTGTAATATCCAGAAATGTATGTATCTCTAGAAATATCCACATAATCTATAACATAGAAATATTATAGGTTGTTTTTTAGTCTTGACATCAACATCTATATTAGGGTTATTTTTTATAATAATTATTTTTCCAAATATAGTTTCTAATGTTTGTACTGAACATCCTATGATAACAACTATAATGATCATGACCCTAGTATCCCAGAACTGGTGCCTTAATTACATTAGAATGATAAACAAGGATTGCACATCCCAAAGTACAAAGTAGTTTATTTTCTTGGGAAAATAAAATAGAAATATAATATTCACATTACAACTTAAAAGACAAAAGAAAAATAAAATTTATTGAAAACACCAATAAAATCCTTTATTATCCCAATAATTCATTCATAATACAAATATTCTCATCTTAGAAAAATTAAAAACATAATAATGTATGAGATCAGATGTTCAATAAGAGTAATCAATACTGAGAATTCTAATGGATATAAATGTAAACAATAATGAATTCTGATCAACTTAAAACAGATTCCATTAAATAGAAATATTTAAAATAATGTTATTGGAATAAAATAGGAATATTCATATTAGAATGAAACATAACCATGCATATTATAATAGTCAAATAATAAAATGTTTAATCAATTTCTAATATCATAATAGGGGGATGCATAATGTCTGAGATCATATAAATACCATCAAGTTATTTACTAATAATTCTACCTAAATGGGTAAGCCCTTAGCTGAAACATAGTATAGTTTGTCCCATGTGACCTAATGATACATCAATGGGATATATAGGTCCCAACCCATTACACACTAAGTAAAATGAATTCTATATATTTCAAATAAAAATATCTATTTAATTCACATTGTTCCATATCTGTTTGAAATATTTTAATCATGATTTTAGAATAAGGTCCCCTAAAAATCATTAAGAAATTAATGAATTAAATAACATTCTAATTGAAAAGAAGATTTCATTTGAAAATCATTAGTAATTTTCATAAAAATATACTATAAAAATTTATATCCTCAAAAGTAATAGGGAAGTATAATTTAAATATTTTTCAATTATAAATTATTTCTATTTGATGTTAAATCATGTAAAATGTGTTTTAAATAAACTTTTAAAAATGGAAAACTACATGGAGATTTAAGAGAAAATATAATAGTCTATATAGAAGAAAAATTATTACTTGTTTACAAATGGAATATGAAATAAAATAGTTTTTCATGATAAGAATATTAATTTTATAAAAATATTGGTTTCTTAAAATATATTATTGGTTGTACATGAAAATTTGTTAGAGATTGGGAAGTTCCCTTTAATAATGCTTTCTTATCCCGGGGAATTGAAAAGGAAACCCTTATAAAACATGTATATCCCCATAAAATAAAGATGAACTGATCTTGGTATATTATTTTTAAACATATTGATATGTTTTAATAGAATTATATAAAATAAAAATTATTTACATTTGGGTAAAGAGATAGAAAGTGAAACCTGAAGGAAAAAAGTAGATATTCGGCTTAAATCCCTTAACACATTGAAATCAATCGAACCATACAAACCATGGAATTTATGATCATGAAATGAAACATTTAGTACCATGCAGATAAATAGAAAATTGATATTATAAATTAATGGTATGTATATATAAACCATGCATAATAAAAATGTTGAATAAGGCATATCTTAGAGAAATAATGGTAAGATGAGGAAACCCTTACATTTTGTCTGAATGTGTTCTTCACTTGACCATAATGTCCTAGATAATAATATTAAATACATTAACTAATATGTCAAAACCCTTTTATATGTGTATTTTATGTATTATAATTTTATTATGTTCATTTATTTCAATTTTGATGAGTTATAAAATTCACGTTTATCATTTGGGAGTGTTTCTTTCCATGGTTTTCATATTTAGTTTACTTTTATATGGAAGATCATATAAAATTAAAATAGTTGTATATAAATAAAATAATTTTATATTAATGATATTAAATAATATTCAAATTTAATATAATCCATTTTTTATTTGTGGTGAGGATGAATCATTTTGTTAAACGTCAGTGATAATTGATTATTTTAATTTGGTAGTTTTTTGATCATCCCAAGCTTGTTTTCTATAAGGAAATAATATTATGTATATATATATTGGATCTAGAACAATATATAAGTATCATTTTATATGTTAAAGTAATGTTTTACCAAAACAATTATTTTATGACTAGTTGTGAAGGTGAAATATAATAATTAAAACATGTAATTCGCAAATGATGTAAATTATCACCACACAGACAATGTTTTCATCTTTGAGGAAATGAAAAGGTGAAGAAACTTAATAGAGTATTTTCTATTTACATAATAAAATTCTAGAATATATAATAAACTAGATTTATCGTGCATGTTTGTATAGTGTTTGTGATTGAATTATAATAATTTAAAATAAAAATAAAACAAAATAAATTGTAATGATTAAGGGTTTTACCTCTTGAATTATTTTCCATGAGAACCTCACTAAGAAACCTTGAAATTGTATTTAAGGTGACAATAGCATGAACAGAACAGGGGGGAATGAGATGGGAGTGTTATTGGGATGAAATTGGAGATGTTTCATGGCTTTGTTGGAGTGAGGAGAAGATTATATATTTATAGAGGAGGAGAGGGGCATTTTTTAATTTGTTATTCATATGTTTATTATTTTTTCAAATGGGTATGAATAGTTTGATAATTATCACTAAATGTATGGAAATAATTATGGGTATTTATGTATTACTATTAATATATACGAAACGACTTAGGAATGGATTTTTTTACTTATAATGTATTTATACTATAAATTGCCATATTTTATTATTCATCAGAAATTCTATTATTTTAGAGAAAAACCCAAAAATTCACCATAAATATTTTCAACTAGTAGAATATAGAGAAGAACTCTATTTTATGAAAATAATATTATGAATATGATAAATATAATTTTTAAATAAAATCATTATTTCCTCAAAAAATACTGATTTCAATATTATAACTATTTTATGAAACTTCTAAAAATTCATTAATTTCACATAAAAATAAATTATTATTATAATATATAAATATATGAATTTATGAATTTATTTTTTGAAAATAATTTTATTTTAAAAAATTATATTAATTATAAATTTTTAAATAAATACTATTGATTCCCAAAAATAAAAAAAACCTTTATGTATCAATTTTAAAACATTTATTTTCATATCCCATTTTTTAAATATATCATATTTTCCATTATATGATAAATAAATTATAATTATAATTTCATAGGATATTTTATTATTCTGAGGGCCATGATATTATTCCTAACAATCACATAAAACTTCCAATGTTGACATTATTATTCATAAAAAATAAAACGTATCAAAAAAATACCAAAAAAATCCAAAGAATGTTTTGTTTTTACGCCATCAAAAAAATGTGCATTTTTAGAATTATAATTTAAAAACTATAAAATTTTATATTTCAAACAAGTTCTTCAATAAAATGTTGTAAAACTGAATTTAAAAAAATATGGCCTTTTTATGTTTAGTATTGGATTTATTCATATGTTATGTCGCTAAAGGTATTTTTGATGAATGTAAAAATATTTGATTGATTATATATTATATAAATTTCATTAATATCATTAAAGAAATTTGTGAAAATTGATTTATTAATATAAAATATCATTGTAGGAAAGAAATAATTTTTATATCAATACATTTTCTATGTTGGATTGATTTTAATTTCTAATTAATTGGTAAACAATGAATTAATTTTATAAACATTTGTAATCTATATTTTAATAATTTAATTAATCTCATTTATTCCCTATGTTCCCAAAATCTAGGATATAACATTATTTTTTTTAAAAATAATCTTTAGTTATTTTATGCTTATATTCATTCGAGTAATTTAAATTAAAAAATATCATAAAATCATTGGTTTTTATATATATTAAATAATTTATCATGAAAATACATTCATTTATAAAAACATAAATTGGGTGTGGTTCTGTTATAGATTTAACTATATTAGTTACTGTGACAAGGTGTGTCCGGCCTTACTCAGTGTTACACGGTACATGAAAATGAGCCTTACTACACAGCTCATTTGACACTCTCAGAGAATATGATTTGGAAAATTAATAATATCATTACGAACCATTATTAAGGTAACAAAAATGCCCATAAGAGTATTTTAGTAAATAAATCCGGGATAATAGATATTGAAGCCTATATATTCATAAATTAATCAAATAAATGTAATTTATAAGGTTTCTATTTAATATTATTTAATTCTTATTTCTATGAATAGTAGTTTAAAAATAATAATCCCTAATATTACAATTAACCTAAAAATGGATAGAAATATGAGAAATCAGCTAAAAACTCAATGTGATTGGAATTTTTATGACATCCCCCTTGAGATTCCCAACACAATGGGAGTGGGAATCAAATTATTTTATGGTACTCTCCCATCTAACTCATGTTCCAATTAGAAACCTAGATCATCAAGAGTGTCCAAATCAACCTAAGTTATAAAAAGTTTTAGTTCAGAGAAGCATGTGACAAAATCCTCCAACATTCAATGGATCATATACTCTGTTAATAGTGGAACAATAGATCATCTCAATTGAGAATATTTTATCCATTAATCAATGTTCTAAACAAGATAATGTTATACTAGTTATTATTATATAGATGGAGAAGTTGATAAGTGGTGGAAATTGATCAAACAAACATTGCCTGAGGAAGATATTAGATTGTTTATGTGGAAAGAATTAAAAAAATGTTTTTTGATAAATATTTTCCTTCTCTATGTGTCTTAAAATTGAACTAGATTTCTATGACCTCAATTAAAAAGATGATGAATATATTATGGTGTACAAGGAATACTAAAAAATAATTTCATGATATTCCTTTTTCTTTGTTGTTTCCCCTGAATTAAAGGTTTACTACTTCTTTGGTGGTCTGAAAAATGGTCTATGAAAATACTATGATCCATGATTTTGATAGAAATGAGGAAATTTTATAAAGTTTCCTTAAAGTCAAAATAGTGATCGGTGAATTTTATGGGTATCATGGTGATACAAAGTATGAAGTAGTGATTAATTATAATGTTTTTATTGATAAATATAATATAGTAATGAAATTTCAACATGTCGCATATTGAAGGTGTGGAAATAAGCACCCCAAAATTGATTAAGGAGGACGAGGAAATTCTTTTGGTGTTGGAAGGAAGAACATCTAGATAATGATTTTTAATATGGGAATCCATCTAATGTGATGTAGGAAAATAATTGTCTAGTCAATGATCAATGGGTTTTTCGTTGCTACTACTTCAATGACCCATGGAATTTTGGAAACCAATACATTATTCAAAGGGTTTTCAATGTCAACCAATTTCCTCAAATGTATAAAGGGATATATTTTCCCCTGAAAACCACCAAGGTGGATCCCAAAAATTAAGTTGTAAGAGGTAAACTATTTATCCATTCATGGATAGAGAAAATATTTCTTGATTATGGTTCTACACATTCCTATATATCACTAATTATAAATAGAAATATTTAAACACCACCCAAAATCCTGGATGTAAAGTTATCATAGAAAGTCTAAAATTGAATGATTATTACATCCTGAGTATATAAATCACCCCTATAACAATTTCTGGGATGAAAATTCTAGTGATCCTAGGTAGACACACACTTGTGGAATTTTATCCAATTATGGTTATCGATTGGATTTCCCTATATAGATTTAATATAATTTTTTGTTGGAATGAAATCACCCACCATAGAGAGAATCGACCCCTTGTCTTGTACAAGTGTAAGGAGGAGAATGAATCTTCTTTATCACCAAAATCATATGAATGGATATTAAATCCATACAACAATGAGTAACTAGATAAAATTATTGATTATAAAGAATGATTCATCCTCCAAGACATTCCTATTGTGAGAAAATTTATTGTTTTTTTCTTGAGGAATTACCTTTTCTTCCACTGTGATGAGAGGATAAATTTTCCAACGATCTTATACCTTGGGTGTTATAATTATCCAAAAATACCTATAGAATTATTTTGTTTGAACATCAGGATTTGAAGAAACAACAATAGGATAATAAGGGGAAAGGGGTTCTTAAGCATCAGTGCTTCACCATATGGTGCACCGGTCCCGTTCTTTAGTAATATAGATGGTTCAATTTGACTTTGCAATTATTATCATGATATTAATTAGATAAATATAAATAAAATGTATCCTCTTCCACATATTGATTAATTTTTCAATCATCTACATGGAGAATAACACTTATACATGTTGGATATGTGTTGGGGATATTTCCAACTTCTGGTGAAGATATTGTATATCCCCAATACAAGTTTTATTTATGGTATAGACACAATGAGTTCGAAGTAATGGTATATGGAATCACCAATTATCCATAAATATTCATGGACAAGATGAATAGATTATTTATATATTAAGTCAAAAAATTTGCGGTGGACTTAATAAATGATATTTTAATATACTGTAAAACAATGGAGGAGAATGAGAATCATATAAGAACTCTGATAAACAACACGCGAAAGGAGAATCATTATGAAAAGTACATAAAATTTTATTTGTGGTTAAATGAAGTCTTATTCCTGAGATAAATCAGCATAAGAAATGGAATATCTATCGAACTATAAAAAACTAAAAAAAAATTGATGAATGGATAAAGATAACATTTGTGACAGATATCCATAGATTCTATAGATTAGTAGGTTACTATTATCGATTTGTGAGAAATTTATCATGATTCTCAATCCCACAAACAATGAAAACTCATAAGGGAGTCAAGTTTTCTTGGAATGATGAATGAGAAGAGAGCCTCAAGGAGATGAAATTGAGTTTCTTTACTGTGCTTGTATTCACACTACCATCATGTGGATAACATTTCATGGTGTTCAATTATGATTGGAAGAAGGAATTCATATGTGAGTTAATGATTAATGGAAAACTCATAGCCAATGTTTCAAGGAATATTAATGTTCATGAAAAAAACATCCAAAGGAATGATTTTGAGTTATCTATAGTCATATTCTCAGTAAAAATATGGATACAATATCTTTTTGAATAAAAGTGTGAAATATATATAGATCCCAAAAGGCTGAAATATATATTTAACAAGAACTAGTTTAAAATACACTGATGATGTTGGTTATATCTGATCATGGACTATGACCTATCATTCCACAACTATACTCGTAAAGATAATAGAGTGGTGGATGCTCTAAGTAAAAAGTAATCAATAATCCAATCAATAATGATAATTTGAAGGGAGAAGTTCTTTGTATATTTGGTAAGGACATGCATGGGAATCATATAGGAAAGAACATCATCATTATGTTGAAAAATGATTTATTACCTTTTACTTATGTAGTGGTTAAAGGATTCTCAATGTGATTATATCTTACCTAATAAAAAAGTGAAAACTATGTGAAAATGGAATCCATCAGTGTTCAATGTTATCAAATAAGGTTTTGTATATTTGGGTCAAGAACATGTGTACACTAAAATCCCTATATAATGGAGTATGGGATGATGCACATTGATCAACATTTCTTACCTATTATGGAAGCAAAATGATGTATCAAGATCTAAAAATACTATTAGGGGGATAAATATAACAGGATTATGAAACTATTCAACATACCTACATAGTGATGGGAAAACATAACCATGGAATTTTTAATTGAATATCCAAAGAAATCCTAAGGAAAATATTCTATCTACGTTGTGGTGGACCACGTTATAATGACTACTCACTTCATTCTGTTTTGAGATGATTTCTCAATCGACCAACTTGTATAGATATAGATCAATGTGGTTGTAAGGATACATGGTGTACCACTATCTATTGTATCTAATTGATATTTCATATTTACCTCTATTTTTATGGAATGTCTCCAACAATCTTTGAAAAATGAGATAAAATTTATTATATCCAATCATTTTAAAAAAGATAACTAGTCTTATTTGACTATTCAATCAATGTATGACATCTTGAGAGAATTTTATATGAACTTTAGGGGAGGATGGGTCTAACAACTACCTCTAATAGAGTTATTATTGAAAAATATCTTCAACTAAAGATTCAATATGGACCACTATGATTCCCCTTATGAGAATGGGTGTAGAAGACCTTCGTGTTTGGATGAAGTTGGGGAATTAAAACTAATAGGTCCTGAAATTGTCGATATAATGGTGGAAAATATTAAGAACTTTCTGTGTCATGTCATGGATTTTATGTGTTGATAGAAGATCTCTATGGAAAATCCCCAATGAGACCGAGTGATTGATGTTACAGACATGGTATTCCAAAACATATAAATATGGAATAAATTAATCTGATTTTGGAATAGGGGAATGATTAGAAAAATGCAAAATGACTTCTTTTGATATATTTTATCACATTTGTGTATTGGAATGCTGCATTTCACTCCCACATAAACTATATGAAGTAGATGATGTATTCATGGTACCCATATTGAGAATTTATATACTATACCACACACAAGTTCTCAATCTGGATGTTGATCATTTTGATACTGATCTTTCCTATGAAGATAAATCAAAAAATATAATAGATCATAATGACAATGATTTACAAAATCAGGAAATTCATCTTGTCAACATGCTATAGAGAAACAACATGTTTGATGATGTTATGTGAGAACTAGACGAGGATATTAAATAGAGTTACTTCATTTGTTTTATGGTGGAAAATAAACTTTTTATGGGAGAATTTCTTAAGGTGTGAAGAATTAAAGACCTGAATTATTATAAATAAAATTATTTGTTTCATTTAGTTAAATTTATCATTATATAATAAGGATATAGACAAAACACACAATTATTTTGTTTTATTATATCTTATAAAATTTAAATGACCATTAATCATATTTTCAGTTTATAATATAGACATCGAATTGTGATCACATGATTAGTATAAATATAGGGTTTTAAAAAATCCCACTGACACATATAGAGGAAGTGATGGTTTCCACTGGTAGGATCATACACTATAGATCCCATTTATCAGATCCTCTAATTGGGATACAAACACTAGGAATTTCCCTTGATTAATACCAAGACTATATCCAACAACTTATATATGAGATAATATATTTACGAGAGAAGTTCAACCTCATCGAGTTCACAACCCCAACCTTGTACAAAAAACTGTTCCATGAATGATTCACCATCATGAACATTCTTCTTAGGGAAGATTCTGGTGTATTGATGGGATATTTATCAATACCCTAGTAATATGTAAATGTACATTATTTTTTATAGAATAATGAATATATTTTTATCATATTATTGTTACTTTATTAATGATTTATTTGTCAATAAAAAAAAATATTTTTTGGATAATATTTAAATTCAAATATGGAATATATTTTTATTATGTAATGTATTATTCAAATAATTAATATTTTAATAAAATTTTATTATGACACAATTTTTATTAAATAAAAATTATAATATATTTTTAATGAATTAAAATGATATATTTATAAGGGTTCAAAAACTTTTATTATCAAAAACACACATTATTTTTCAATAAATGTCAAATATTACATATAAATTGAAAATAAAAAAATATAGAAAATTATTTAGATAAAATAAATATTATTTTTTGGAATCCTAATATCAAAATTATCGAAAATTGAATTTTTCACAATTTTCAGAGGTAATCAAAATTTTTTGTAAAAATTAAATACCGTATAAATATATATTGTGTATTAAAAAATAATAATGGATGAAAAAAGACATAATAAATACTATAAATGGGATTCAATACTATAAATATTTATTCTATTTAAAATAAGTTTATTTTATGTTTATTTGGATAATTTTCTAGTTCCTTAATGAATCTTCTAGAACTATTAATATACTTTAAGGTTTTAAAATCATTTATTTAAGGGAGTGACTCACTTCCATACATTAAAGGGTACTATTTTATAATTTTTCTCCCTAATACTTATCAAAAAATTAAAACCATTTCCATTTTTTAGAAACAATGGTATGATTTTTGGTTTTGGTTATTTTATTATAGAGTTCAAAACCAATGTTTGAGAAATAATAAACCAAATCCCACTCTTTTACAATATATACCATACTAATATCCCATTTATCTTCCCTAAAACTCCTTTTAGAACATAAATATTTTTCTCTCCAGGATTTGGAGTCCTCCCAAGGCTCCCCCAAACTCTATAGAAGCCCCTACAAGGCATTTTTAGTCACACACTCAACTTAGGAATATTTTCCTTTCCCATATTTGTTCAAATGTTTTATTTAACTTATGTATTTTCTCTTCATTTTCTTGTAAAGGGTATATTAATACATATAATCCATTCCTTCCAAATTATGTTAGACTTTTGTGAACCCCCTTTTTATCTCATAAACCAATTTTATGAATTTTTTTGGATGATAGTAAGATGCAAAAATGTCATTCCAATTTTTCATACCAAAATATTTTTTAATTGGATTAAAGACCCATTTAATATTATGTATTATTTCCATCATAAACTTATACCAATTTGAAAAATTAATTACATGTGTTTAATACTAATTCATTGTTTATAAAAAATCTTGAGTACATTTGACACAAGGTTTTATGATTTATGTAGAACACATAAGCATGAGAATGAAATGAATGTGATGGTTGTGCCCAGACTTATTTAGAGATCCAATGAATTGGGAAATGTTTTGTCTAATGAGATTTCATATTGGTAAAAAGAGTGACTACAATTTATTTATAGGAATTATACCCTCATGATGTATTGTTATATATCTTTGACATGAGTTTATGATGCAGTTTATTATGTTGTTTCAATATTTCTCATGTTATGTTTATCATGTTATATAATGTATCTCTTTTCTTGATTATTATTCATACTCTTTTTATTAACTATTGATATGCCTATTTTATAATATGTATCACATTATTCTATGCTTATTACCATACATGAATTTATAGTTAACCCCTTTCTTTTGTATGTCCCCATGGTATCCAATATAGTTTTAGGTGCGAGCATGATAGATTATTTTCCTATAAAGATAATTTTTTTCATATCTTAAATTATTATATAATTAAAATAATTCAAAAATAAACTATTATTTTCTACATCATGGGTTTTATTAACTGTAATATTTTTTAATTAATCATGAAATTAAAAGTAATAATGAGAAGGGTTGTTATACATGGACTCACCAACTCCGGAGCATGGCATTCACCACTATCCTAGAATAATACATGTGGATACTAGTATGGAATAACACCAATATTTCAAAAAACATGAATATGATAATAATTAAGAGAAGATAGGTAATAAATAAATAAGTAATTTATAGATAGAGATCCTTTATAAAATAAGTCACAATTCATTATCTTATCATAAGGATAAGTGAAGGTGATTAGGAAAATCACAAATTCCATAAGAGACACTTCATACATCCCACTTATATGGTCGGGTATGGGTTAAGGTCTAACTTCATATATTATATATTCTTGTAAATTGTGGATCAGTGGAAATGTATTGGAGTAAAACACTTTTACATTGTTAATGGAATCCAAATTTGCCTATGTACAATTTGTTTTTAATAATTAATTTATTGAAATTAAATCATATTTATATCAATATAGATAAATTAATCTAGTTAAATGAATCCAAATATCCAATTTAAAAAATCCAAGAGACTATAAATTTCAACATTAACATCAACCATCTACAATATTATATTTACAAATAGTGTAAGGAGGTAACCCATCATGTATTGTTATTTGATCAAATGAACTAACACTCCATGTTTATAGAAGTAATCAATTCATAAATTTCAATTTTCATTAATAAATAAAATAAAATGATATTTCAACTTTCAGAACCCAGTATTCAGGTATCAAACCAAGAATAATCATTTAATTAAGGGTATATCATCAATCTATGATGGAAGACACTATTAAGATTTATATATGATCATTTAGTAATCCAATTATTTTTTCTCTGTGTGAAATATTAGGACATTTAAAAACATAAAAATAAATGTACTCACAATAATCAAAATAAATAAAGGAAATGAATTCCATAATATAATTATTAAATGGAATAATGATTAGCATATTATTCCTCCATTTCCTAAAATTGTGTTTGTAGTTATACCTCTTTGACATTCTAGTCCATGAAAGGGGAACCATAATAATATCATAAAAAATAATAATAACATCACAAAACATGTTAATAATACAATGGTGAAATGAATACACCTATTAAATGTACAAAAACTGAACTTCAATAACACATCCTATGTAATTTTGGATTCCATTGAATGTGTGTTATCTACACCCTAGAAATGGATCATTAACATATTGCGATACTTCCTAGTCACCCATAATGAATAAATATAGTTATTGGGAAGGAAAAAAAGAGGCTCTAATACCACCTTTTAATGTCCCTCCAAGGAGTCGTTGATTAGTTCCTCAAGACGGATGACCACAATACGTCAATCATGAATCCTTATTTTCTAGAGGCTTCTAACAAGATGCAAGGGCCTAGGGTGTGTATAAGGCTATTTAATTCCCTCATTAGTCATATTGTAGCACACTGTTGATCTATTAATATGAAAATAAGAATAATAATAATAATAAACAATAAATATCAATGATAAATTAATAGGATGAATCTGAAGAATTAATAAATAAAAAATGTTAATCACCATGCCAAAAATCTATTACAATTGAGTATATAGATACATTGGAAACATGCATATAGCCAATTATAAAAAAACAAAAAATTAAAATTTTACACTACTAGAATCCCCATAATAGGCTTGGTCCTCTACTCCCATACTCATCCTAGTAATGGTAATCAAGTATCAGATGTCAGACACATCACATTATCTACACTTATAATCATGAATTATTCTTGGGTACAAATGGCATCTAGAGGAGGCTGTGAGTTATACTTAGTATGACACCAGTAAGGGTTTTTATAATGATAGAGTTTATGTATATAAAATGAGGTGTGGGAAAATAATAATATTGTAATGTTAATAGAAAAATAAATAATACATCAGACTCAGTTTCTCATTCGATACTCAGCTGACTCTACCTATATTGGTTCATTCCAGATATCTTTGAAACAAGGTACCATATATAACCATGTTATAATGTATAATGGTCTTTCATAAATTATATATCAATATATGGGTAGAATCAAAGAATTTAATTTTTCATGGAGGACATTTACTTTAATTGAATAAAATAACATCGAGATTTATATAAAAGGAATCTCATAAATATAAATAAGAGGCATGCTAAACCTTTATATGGAAAACTAAATAAAAAAAAAGTTTCTAACAAGGAATATAATAAATACTCAATGTTGTAGTAGTTCATCAAAATATATCCATTAATATAATCCCATGTATCACACCAAACTTAGTTTTAATACATAACCTCTCATATCAACACTGATATCTCATATAGGGGTACAAGTATCGCTCATGCCCTAATATAACCATTAAGTCATTGAGGCCATCCCTAGTTTCTCCCCTAGTGAACCATTCCATGTTAAGCAGAGAAAGGAAAGTTTCACATTGATCTTATCTAAGAACTTCCATGTATTGCTACAGTCTTATTTACATTTAATTTATGTATTCTAAATAAGAAACATAACAATCCCATCCACGATGATCCATAAATGGAATCTAGTGTTTCTATTTTTTAATGACATAAATTTTTGAATTATCTCTCATAACTCAACAATTTAGAAATTATTTTTTTTCATAATACATTAATTATGTTATCCAATTCAATTAATCCAATTATATAATCTTATTCCACAAATCATATGTGCCTAACACATTGCCATCCATCATTCATAATTTATTTCACACTCTGATACATTAAAAATGGAAAAACCTAACAATCTATTTAAACAATTTAAGGTAAAGGGAATTTAGGATTTTAAGGAATGTTACAAACATAAGGGTGACTCACAGTAAGGAAATCAACCCAGGGGTTAATAATTTGTTTTTTGGGACAATATATAGCTTAGAAACCCACAAAATTTATTCTATTAAGCATTTTTATGAATTTCAAGAAATGTATGGAATAGAGAACAATAAATCAGGGTATAGATTCATCTATATTTTGTGAAAAAGAAGAAGACCACCTACCTTAACACCATAGAACTATCCTCATCACGTGTCGTTCCTTGAATTTATCTAGAATGATATAAATCATAAGAATCATCAAAGACCCTAAAATATGAGAAATGATATCTCACTAATATAGCATAGGAAATGTAAATATCAATTAAAAAAATTATAAAATAATATTATGGAACCTATTTTTGTGGATCCAATGCAACATATGGAAAATTAAATAGATTTCGTGTGAGAGAATGGATTCAAATCCAAATGATAGGAGGATGAAGAACATCATAGGGATAATATTAGAGAAAAATAAAGTGGAAGATGTAAATTAATATTTAAAACATTTTAGGGAAAATATATATGTTTCATATTCATTTAATGGGTCCCTTGGTTTTTCCACTTGGTTGGAAAAAAATGTGTTCCCATCGTTCCATAGTCACTGCCCAAGCAAGCCCCGAAAGGGTCATAGTGCATGATTTGACTTACCATTGATAGTTTAGGAAAAATGGCTCTGTCATAAATGTCTCAAATACCACACTAGCGTTATTCCATTTCCATAAACTTGAAAACACGCGATGAAGCCTCCATTTAGCTCTGGGTTCCTCACATGTTTATGTCTCCCGGTTAGCACTAAGTACACACTAACATAATATATTCATCTACCTCCTAATATTTTGGGACATTGGGCATCGAACAAACACTAAAATCTCTTGAACATATCCTTTTATATTATAGAACATTATTAGCATAAAATAAAAGGTTTTTAACAGTAAAGAAAGTCCTTACATCTAAAAAATACAAAGATTTTACAACAAATTATCATGATATATTAACTAATATGATGACTTTTTGTCCATATAACATTTAAAAATTGGCAGAATTTATAAAATATTTCATTCATAAATATGAAAAAATGAATAATGAATTTAAAAAAATATCCAGACAAATTTTATATGTTTTAATATTTTACTACCTATTTATAAGTGTCATCGTTTAATTCTTAATACGTTTTTCATCATAAATGAATCACTTAATAAAATGAAATACATGGGGTTTTCTAAATTGATGGGTTAATTTTATGAAAAATTATGTATTTAATCGTAAGATATATGCTAATTTAGGTTCATGTGAGTTCCTTCAACAAGGTTTGTCTATACATGAAAATTATGGAATATATGGACATATATACGATTTTTGTATATAGATGTCTCAAACTCCCTTATCTATTTTATCATTTCCTCATCCACATTTGACATCATGTGGTTGTAAAATGTTATGGGTAACACGTGAATATCAATAAAAAAATTTATTCACCATGAATATTGGATACCTCTATCGGAGGGATATATTTGGACATCCTACCGAATTATTTTACATCAATCATAAAGGGTGAAGACCTATCTAGTGGCTATCCTATATAAAAAGTATACTCTTAATTAAATTTATAGAACACTTGATTTTAGTTTCACACAAGGATGATCTTGGATTGGGATATATAAATTTATTCTATGTTCTTTAATGAGTCCATTTAGATAATTTGAAACATAATAGTTATATTAGAGATTTTAAATGATTTTTCATTCATGCAACATTATTAAAAATAACTATTATAGATGTTTTATTTATTATCACATCTGAAATAATTCTAAATGATTGGGGATTTTATTCATGGTTGGTTAATGATTATGATATAAGATATTATTTCCAAAAACTAAATAAAAATACCTTGGTTATATTTTAGTTATAGATTTTTACACTGGAAAAGCATCTTAAACATTATCATTGTTCCATGGTTTTAATATAGAATATATTATATCCATACGAATATTAATATGGGTCATAAAATTGAAAAGGTATTCTATGTTTTCATAGTAGATATATAAGGGTTACACCATTAATGGTTAAGGGATTATATATCAAAGGATATCATCATTATCATGGAACATTAAAAGCCTTATTTAATATTCTTGTTGTATGATGTAATAGAATTGTATGTTGTGAATTAAAATTTATAAAAAAATAAAAGGATTAAGTTCCATTACATATTATTCATATATTACAATACATTTGAAATCATAAAATATTATTTAATGAGAAAAATTGATTTTCTTAAAATTAAATTATGATCTGAATTATAACATTTATAAAATGATTATAAATTATAATAATATTTGATTTCAGATATTTTTTGACCTATAAATGTTTTTGGAAATTAATTAATCTTAATGTCTGTATAATTTTATAATTATGTATTTATTAAATATTTATAGAAACATATTCAACAATATTTAATGTTAAAATAATAAATCCATTAATTATGTTGTGTTGGGTACATTTAGGATATAAACTATTAGATTGATATTATATGGTTAATTTATAAAAACATTAAAAATTACCCAACCACGGAAAAATGACTTAGTTTTTACATTGATTATTGAATTGTAAATTAATTTTAATTATTCAAATTATTTTACTTATTGTTTATATAATTTATACCAAATAATTGTTTTGTTGGATTTTTTGGTATGATTTTAAATAATATTTAATTTTTTATATATAGATTATGAAAATTATATTATATAACAAAAATGGGAATATAATATTATTATTTTCCTTGTAATATAACTTATATAATTAAATTAGTTTTAATAAATCAAATGAAAGATTTCATATAAATAAATGAATATAAATTATATATGTTCAATATAATATAATATGATCATAAGTTTAAATAATATTTTATTGCTTTTATAACATCTTCTTTATGAATTTTTGAAGAATGTATATCATATGATAAACACATTATTTGTTACATTATTTATCATTTGAAATGGAATTTATATTTAAAATAGATATATTATTAGGTATTTTGTATGTTATAGATTAAATGTCTAAAATTTTTTATTACTTATTAGAAATGAATATATGGATTTAGAATCTATTTATGATAATAGAAATTGTTTTATTCATGATTGTAACTGGATTATATTGAGTTATCAGTTTTAATTGTGTAGTTATTTCTTATTTAAAAATAATATGCGTTAAAATTCAATTTTAATAGGGATATCTCTTTGTTAGTGTATCCAAGGATATATGGACCTTAGGATAGACTTAACACACTCCTATAGTATTTTTCCTAATTCTAAAATAGTCGGGGCTCTGATCGTACCACGATTCACTGTTTTATTCCACCCTTACACCGCATTTTTAAACTAATTTTGTAATGAATATTCCAAATATAATAATAAATTGCACTTCATGTTTTAATAAATCAATTAATGTTAATCAATATTATAATGGGCAATGTTACTTGTTTTTATTGTTTCAATGTAGGTGGAGGTGATTTGGATGGCCTTTGATGAAGTGGAAGAAAAATGGGCCAAAATTGCATGGATCCATGGACATCTGTCCACTGTTTTGCATAGTACACAACATCCGTGCATCCAAATGGGCTGAAATTTTGTGGGCCTGTCCAGAATTTAATAGGCTACATTTCATATTAAGTAACTGAATACTGATTCTGCTTCTATGGGGCCCATTAGAACTGATCTGTCCAAGCCACCGAATTTGGACCAAGTCAAATGCGGTGTTCTGTATTTTATCAATATCTTGAGATGTATTTGTCCAAACGGTGCAAAACTTTCGGCGGAGACAGCCAAGAGGTAGGGATACAACTTTTCTATTTTCTCCAAAGCGGGATAAGACTGTCTGAAGGCCGAAACGCGTCGTTCAAGTGGATTGATGAAATCTTTGTGCCCAAAACCACCTCCCACATTTCTTATAAAAGGGCACCTTGGGCTCCTCATTTGTAAGTTCGGCCAAGAGGCAAGGTGCTGCCATTTTGGAGTCCCCAAGGAGTCTTCTCAACATCTCTAGAGGTTCTGGAGGCTATGGGAAGTTCTACCCCAACATATTTCTCTTCTTCCTCTCCCATGGGTTTCTAAACCCCTTGTGATCACCCGGGGAGGAATGTGATGTACATCCCGAGCTTCATGTTTGTAATATTTGAAGGATCTTTTAAATTCCAGATTTTTGTGTTGTTTTTCATCATCCTCTATTCTTATTTTATTGAGTTATGTACTGGTATGTCATTCTCAACTCAAATGATCATGTTTGGGGGTACCCATTCATGTGATGTTTCACACACCGTTCACCACTTTCTTTCCCCCTTTCAATTGAGGTGTTTGTGTGGTTTATATTGGTAAATTGAACTCACACAAGTACTGTCAAGGCCATGTAAATTTATGTCATGGTATCACAAATAAATAACATACAAATCTGGACAGTGCATCGAATTTTTCATGTGTTGCCTTGGTGAGTTTTGGTTATGAAGTCAAACACAATTCATTCAATCATCGGCGGTGTCCGGTGAATCATTGTGTGTTTTTGACTGAACCCTAGGAGGTATCCTAGTATAAACTCAGTAACATTCTAGTTCTAGGTGTTACAAACCATGGATTAAAATATCATAACCTTATATCATGAAGCGATGAAGGAAAAACATCATACGAGTACCCCGGGTTGATCACGCTTAATTAATTTTGTTAATCTCTACTTTGTTTTATAGCTTCTATTTTCTATTGTCATCTTTAATTATCAAACCCAAGTATTATAAAACCCCAATTCCCTTTTTTTTAATTTCATAATCAGAACCACATTTTATAATTAATGATCTAAGGCTCCGTCGAGAGACGACCTAGGGTTGTTGCTATACTGCAGAAATTCTAGTCAAAATTAAACAACTAATTTGACGCGTTCGACAACGCGGTCAAATTTTGGCGCCGTTGCCGGGGAGACAAGATCATTTTTTTTCTTTATTTATTTTTATTGGGTCATTTTACTTCTTGATTAGTACTCCTCTAAATACCCCACCCCCATTTGATTGTTTTTGTTTTGGGTTTTGTCTTTATTTTTGTTGTTTTTGGTGTGTTCTTTCTCTCTCTTTCTCTCTCTCTCTCTTCTTATCCATCTCACTCTCTAATTCTATAGTATAACATTCTATTCTTCTTTCACCCTTCTTAAGTTTTTTTTAATCTATCTCAAATATAAAAAAAAACACAACAAAAAAATCAATCAATCAAACTAGACATCATTGTTGCATGACAAGATCTGGTAAAACAACACTACTTGAATTTGATCCTGAAATTGAAAAGTCACTTCACACACAAATCAAGGCATCTAGAGAAGGTCAATCAAGTAACATTGTGGAATCCCTTGTGGAACCTAAATTGGTCCTAAACCAATCCAAAATTGAACCAAATCAAACCCCAGAGATCATGGCTGCAAATAACAGAACATTAAAAGAACTGACCACCCCGGATGTGGAGTACCAACCTGCGTACATCCAATATCCTGAGGAAGCGGCCAATTTTGAGCTAAGATCAGGCCTCATCCATCTCCTTCCAAAATTCCATGGTCTTCCCGGAGAGGACCCTCACAATCATCTAAAAGAGTTTCACATAGTGTGCTCCACCATGAAACCCCAAAATGTGTCTGAGGACCTCATTAAGTTAAGGGCCTTCCCTTTCTCCCTTGATGGTGTAGCCAAAGATTGGATATACTATTTGCCTTCCACAATTGGGGGATGTAATGACCTAAAAAGACTTTTTCTAGAGAAGTTCTTCCCTGCCTCCCGAACTGCATCAATTAGGAAAGAAATCTGTGGAATTAGGCAATCACAAGGAGATACCCTTCATGAATACTGGGAGAGATTTAAGAGACTTTGCTCAAGCTGCCCCCACCACCAGATTAGTGAACAACTATTAATCCAATACTTCTATGAGGGACTTATCCCCATGGATCGTGGAATGATTGATGCTTCAGCTGGTGGTGCCCTAGTTGACAAAACTCCTTCTGCCGCTCGTGACTTAATAGCCAACATGGCTCAAAATGCACAACAATTTGGTACACGAGCTATTGCACCAACCCGAGGTGTTCATGAGGTAAGTCATTCAGCCCTAGAACAAAAGGTAGATACTAAACTTGATGAGATGCATACCCTTCTAAGGCAATTAGCTCAGGCACAAGGTAACTCACACTCTACTTCTATTCCATTGCATTGTGGTATTTGTTCTGATAACACTCATTTTTCTGACCAGTGCCCACAACTTCAAGATTCATCTGAGTCCTGTGCAGCTGTGTTCCCAGGGCGTCCATTCCAACAAGTGCCTCCCTTCAAGCAAGAACCATTCAGGCCAAATCCAAACCCCAGGTGGCAAGCACAACCACAATACTGACAAGGATGAAACTCAAGTTACCCGAAGCAGAATTAGTATCAACAAGGCCAAGGTATGAAACCTTATTATCCTTCAACTTCGCAAAACAATCATCCTCATCCTCCTCCCAAATCTGAACCAAGCCTCGAGGACATGGTGAAACAAATGGCAACCCAGAACCTTCAGTTCCAACAGACCACACAATCGGCAATTCAAGACCTACGAACTCAAGTGGGACAATTGGCGAACACCATCGGTGAGCTTAAGATGCAAGGTTCTGGACAACTACCATCCCAACCCATTGCCAATACGAAGGATAAAGGTAATGTATGTGCAATTACACTTCGTAGTGGTAAAGAAACTTCTCCCTCTACTGATCCTATGAAACAGGTATGTCTCCCTCTTGAAAACACTCCGTCCCAACCCTCAAAAATTTCATTTAATGAAAAACAAAACAAAAAGGGCAATCAAATTATCATTGATGATTCAAATGAACAATCAATTCCTCTTCCTTTCCCTCAAAGACTCTCTAAATCTAAGAAAAACTTTGATAATGAGATTGACAATGAAATAATGGATACATTTAAAAAAGTTCAAGTTAATATTCCATTGTTGGATGCAGTCAAGCAAATTCCCCGTTATACCAAATTTCTTAAAGAGCTTTTCACCCATAGAAGGAGGTTGAAGGGGAATGAGAGAGTCAACCTGGGGAGGAATGTATCGGCCTTGATTCAACCAGCAATGCCAACCAAATGCAAGGATCCCGGCACATTCACCATACCTTGTACCATAGGGGAGACCTTCTTTTCTGATGCTATGCTAGATTTAGGTGCTTCCATTAATGTAATGCCTCACTCCGTATATACTTCTCTACAGGTTGGAGAGCTTCAACCAACAGGAATTATCGTGCAACTTGCCAACCGGAGTACAACACATCCAAAAGGAGTGATTGAGGATGTCCTTGTTAGAGTAAAGAATCTCATCTTCCCCGCTGATTTCTACATTCTTGAGATGGAAGATACCCGAACCCAAGGACATGCCCCTCTCATACTTGGGAGGCGATTCCTAAAAACAGCAAAGACGATCATCAATGTTCACAATGGTACATTGTCCATGGAATTCGGAGGAGAAAAGGTAAGTTTTAACATCCTTGAGGCTATGAAACACCCCGTTGAAGAGCACTCCACTCTTCCTGTCTATTTGATGGAAGTGCTCTCAAACGATGCACACACACACAATTCTCTCCTCAACCCAAACTCTGATTCTTTTTTGTTTTCCTCACCCTTGGATGATTTGAGTTTTGGTTCTTCATTTGAATGTTGTGTGGGTTCAGAAAAATGTAAATTTTGTGCTTTAATTGATGAGTGTGTTTATTCTGAGGTACCCATGACTATCGATGATTCTGCAAATCTCATTTCAATAGATTCTCATTCCTTTGAGAATATACATGAGTAGATAGATAGTTTCATGGACCTCACTCCCCATAAATCCACTCTCTCAATCCAGAAACAACCGGTGTTTGAACTTAAACAACTTCCTTCTAATTTAAAATATGCATATCTTGAGGGTATTGACCAATTTCCCGTCATTATTTCCAATAACCTCTCTCCACAACAGGAATTGAAACTTCTCAAACTTTTGAGAGAGTGTAAAAAGGCAATAGGATGGACATTGGCTGATATTCTCGGGATTATCCCATCTATTTGTATGCACCATATACTTTTGGATGATGAGGCTAAACCCGTGAGACAATCTCAACACCGGTTGAATCCCACTCTCCTTGAAGTGGTAAAATTGGAAGTCAGTAAATTACTTGCTGCAGGGATCATTTATCCTATATCTGACAGTAAATGGGTCAGCCCAGTGCAAATTGTGCCTAAAACAACAGGAGTAACAGTTGTGTCAAATGAAAGGAATGAATTGGTTCCAACACGTGTGCAAAATAGTTGGCGAGTCTGTATTGACTACCGTCGACTGAATCAAGCCACGCGGAAGGACCACTTTCCTTTACCTTTCATTGACCAAATGTTAGAATGATTGGCTGATAAGTCTCATTATTGTTTCCTTGATGGCTATTTGGGTTATTTCCAAATCCATATAGCCCCTGAGGATCAAGAAAAGACAACATTTACTTGTCCATTTGGCACATTTGCATACAGAAGGATGCCATTCGGTCTATGTAATGCTCCTGGTACTTTTCAGCGATGTATGTTGAGTATTTTTTCTGAGTACCTTGAGAGTTGTATGGAAGTATTTATGGATGATTTCACGGTTTACGGTTCTTCTTTTGATGATTGTTTGGAAAACCAAGGTTCTGTCCTCCGCCGCTGCATTGAAAAAGATATTGTTTTAAATTATGAAAAATGCCATTTTATGGTTGAGCGGGGGATAGTTCTTGGGCATATCATTTCAAATAAGGGAATTCAGGTTGATAAATCTAAAATTGAATTGATTTCATCCCTTCCATATCCAAAATGTGTTCGTGAGGTGCGGTCTTTCTTGGGTCATGCTGGTTTTTACCGACGATTCATTAAAGACTTTAGTAAGATCGCACTTCCCTTATCTCGGTTGTTACAAAAGGATTCTGAATTTGTTTTTGATAAAAATTGTGAGGATGCATTCAATTCACTAAAAAAGATTCTCACATCACCTCCCATAATCCAACCACCTAGGTGGGATCTCCCCTTCGAGCTTATGTGTGATGCCTCTAACATTGCAGTTGGGGCAGTTTTATCACAAAGGGTTGAAAAGGCTCCTCATGTCATTGCGTATGCCTCGCGTACCCTTGACCCTGCCCAGGTAAACTACACAACCATAGAAAAAGAACTCCTTTCTATTGTGTTTGCCTTGGAAAAATTCCGTTCATATCTTCTTGGGTCAAAAGTGATTGTGTTTTCTGACCATGCTGCCCTTCGTTTCCTCTTAAAGAAACCTGAAGCCAAGCCCCGCCTCATTCGGTGGATGCTCCTCCTCCAAGAGTTTGACCTTGAGATTAGAGATAAGAGAGGGGTGGAGAATGTTGTAGCTGACCACATTAGTAGGATTTCCCCACCATTGGACCATCATGTTGACTCACCCCTACCCATTGGAGAATTCTTCCCTCATGAGAACCTTTGTGATGTTGTGGACCTTACCCCCTGGTATGCGGACATTGTGAATTTTCTAGCAACATCCAAGTCCCCCCCTAATTTTAGCACTTCACAATCCCATAGACTTAATCATGACTCTCGATGGTACATTTGGGATGACCCATACTTGTGGAGAATTTGTAGTGACCAGGTTGTTCGTAGGTGTGTCCCTGACCATGAGTTCACCTCTGTTTTGACCTTCTACCACACCTTGGCATGTGGGGGCCACTTTGGCTCTCAACGTACAGCTCGAAAGGTCCTTGACTCAGGATTATATTGGCCAACATTGTATAGAGATGCCCATAGGTTTTGTAAATCATGTACTCGATGTCAATTCACAGGGAATATCTCCAAGAGGAATGAAATGCCCCAACAGCCCATGTTATTTTGTGAGATCTTCGATGCATGGGGAATTGACTTCATGGGGCCTTTTCCAAATTCATTTGGCTTTGTGTACATCTTATTGGCGGTTGACTATGTATCTAAATGGGTGGAAGCAAAGGCCACCAGGACCGATGACTCTCGAGTGGTTGTTGATTTTGTGAGGTCCCAGATTTTCAGTAGGTTTGGTCTACCAAGATTCATCATTAGTGATGAGGGTTCAAATTTTTGCAATCGTAACATGAAAAACTTGCTTCTTAAGTATGTGGTTGTTCATAAAGTCTCCACTTCATATCATCCCCAAACTAACGGGCAAGCAGAAATTTCAAATCGGGAAGTTAAGCGAATCTTGGAGAAAATGGTACAACCCAATAGGAAAGATTGGAGTTTGCGCTTGGATGATGCACTTTGGGCGTACCGTACTGCTTTTAAAACACCGATCGGAATGTCACCATATAGGATTGTGTTTGGGAAATCTTTTCACCTCCCGGTGGAGGTCGAACACCGTGCATATTGGGCTGTTAAACAATGTAATATAAACCTTTCAGATGCAGGTGAGGAAAGAAAGCTGCAGATTCAAGAGTTGGAAGAAATTCGACGTGATGCATATGAAAACTCCCGAATCTATAAAGAGAAGACAAAGGCTATTCATGATATCATGATTCACCAGCGGAAGTTCCATATTGGTGAGAAAGTCCTCATGTACAATTCTAGGCTTAAGCTCCACCCAGGTAAGCTTCGTTCCCGATGGCTCGGTCCTTATACTGTTACTAATGTTTACCCTTTTGGTGCAATACAGGTTTTGCATGAGCAGAGTGGACGAAGTCTTACCGTCAATGGACAACTACTTAAACACTTCTATGAGGATTTTCCACAGAATCCGGTGGAGGAAATCCACCTTCTCGATGCATCATACCAATAAAACACACCAGGTTTTATCCTTCCTTCTCACATTTTCAATTATTTCAGTGAGGACACTGCACATTCTAGGTGTGGGGGGGTGGATACATTCCTGGGTTAGTTAGGATTTTTCATCTTTTTCTCCTTTTGTTTTCTCTTTCTGGCCTTCTTTATGGTATTTTTATTTTTCCCCATCAACAATTTCAAAATTCCATGATGTGGCGACCATAAAGTGGGGAAAGTAAAAATACCATAACGAAGGCTAGAAAGAGAAAGTGTATGAGTTTACCATCAAGGAGTGTTTTTTAGTGAATTGGTTTTCTGTCAATGATATAAATGGTTGTATCTATGTGAAACCTTTGAGATGATTGATGCCCATTGTGTGAGTAGTTTTTAGGAAAAATGTGTCACTAATATCTCCAAAAACAATTTTGCACCAAACCACAAAGTGTGATTATTTCTTACTTAATATAAGGTAAATATATGTTGGGTTAATATTTTTCAGCTTTAAATGATATTTTCATACGTTCGTTCCTTATCCGATCTGTTTCATTACTGTACCAGATTGACCTATGCGTGTGTACCTAATGTCCGACTGTTGTACGCCCTCCAAAAAAAAAAAATTTGTTGTGTCTTAGGCAAGTCAAAAACCATTCCTCCTCAACCTTTGATCTTGTTATAACTATTGTAATTAGTGTCGTGAGGAGATCAAACAAGGGTTGAGAGATGAGTGTGAGATTTGTTCCAATTGCAACTTCAAAAAAAAAATAAATGAGGGGAGTGATGAAATGTGCAACATATGGGGATATCTAGGTTGGGAGCTTATGGTTTGACTTCTGGGAATGCTTAAATGAGTGGGTCTTGAAATATGATTGCAAAGGATGTAGGACAGGTTCGGTGACAAAATCATTTAAGCTGAAAAATGTTAAAATAACATATATTTATTAGATATCAAGTGGAAAGAATAGCATGGAATGGTTTTCACACACACACATGGAGATTTAGTGTCATGGTTTACTTCTGAATTCCCTTCTCAATTGGGTATCATGAATCTTTTTGAATTTCACTATGATATGATTTATGAGACATCTTTTTCTATTTTCACTAGGAAGAACTCCTTGGTGTGGTTCGTGCATTGATCACTTTAAATAAAATTTACTCAAATGATAAATCTTTATGATTTTGGAAATATATATATATATTAATCATTGTATTTGGATATGTGACTTTGCCCAGGAGTGCAAATGTTTAGGTGTGGGGGTGTGATCGTACCACGATTCACTGTTTTATTCCACCCTTACACCGCAGTTTTAAACTAATTTTGTAATGAATATTCCAAATATAATAATAAATTGAACTTCATGTTTTAATAAATAAATTAATGTTAATCAATATTATAATGGGCAATGTTACTTGTTTTTATTGTTTCAATGTAGGTGGAGGTGATTTGGATGGCCTTTGATGAAGTGGAAGAAAAATGGGCCAAAATTGCATGGATCCATGGACATCTATCCACTGTTTTGCATAGTACACAACATCCGTGCATCCAAATGGGCTGAAATTTTGTGGGCCTGTCCAAACATTAATAGGATACATTTCATATTAAGTAACCCAATACTGATTCGGCTTTTATGGGGCCCATCAGAACTGATCTGTCCAAGCCACCGAATTTGGACCAAGTCAAATGCAGTGTTCTGTATTTTATCAATATCTTGAGATGTATTTGTCCAAACGGTGCCAAACTTTCAGAGGAGACACCCAAGAGGTAGGGATACAACTTTTCTATTTTCTCCAAAGCGAGATAAGACTGTATGAAGGCCGAAACGCGTCGTGCAAGTGGATTGATGAAATCTGTGTGCCCAAAACCACCTCCCACATTTCTTATAAAAGGGCACCTTGGGCTCCTCATTTGTAAGTTCGGCCAAGAGGCAAGGTGATGCCATTTTGGAGTCCCCAAGGAGTCTTCTCAACATCTCTAGAGGTTCTGGAGGCTATGGTAAGTTCTACCCCAACATATTTCTCTTCTTCCTCTCCCATGGGTTTCTAAACCCCTTGTGATCACCCGGGGAGGAATGTGATGTACATCCCGAGCTTCATGTTTGTAAAATTTGAATGATCTTTTAAATTCCAGATTTTTGTGTTGTTTTTCATCATCCTCTATTCTTATTTTATTGAGTTATGTACTGGTATGTCATTCTCAACTCAAATGATCATGTTTGGGGGTACCCATTCATGTGATGTTTCACACACCGTTCACCACTTTCTTTCCCCCTTTCAATTGAGGTGTTTGTGTGGTTTATATTGGTAAATTGAACTCACACAAGTACTGTCAAGGCCATGTACATTTATGTCATGGTATCACAAATAAATAACATACAAATCTGGATAGTGCATCGAATTTTTCATGTGTTTCCTTGGTGAGTTTTGGTTATGAAGTCAAACACAATTCATTCAATCATCAGCGGTGTCCGGTGAATCATTGTGTGTTTTTGACTGAACCCTAGGAGGTATCCTAGTATAAACTCAGTAACATTCTAGTTATAGGTGTTACAAAACATGGATTTAAAGATCATAACCTTATATCATGAAGCGATGAAGGAAAAACATCATACGAGTACCCCGGGTTGATCACGCTTAATTAATTTTGTTAATCTCTACTTTGTTTTATAGCTTCTATTTTCTATTGTCATCTTTAATTATCAAACCCAAGTATTATAAAACCCCAATTCCCTTTTTTTAATTTCATAATCAGAACCACATTTTATAATTAATGATCTAAGGCTCCGTCGAGAGACGACCTAGGGTTGCTGCTATACTGCAGAAATTCTAGTCAAAATTAAACAACTAATTTGACGCGTTCGACAACGCGGTCAGGCTCGTCATCGATGGATTATTACTTATATACACAGAAATTATTTATTTTATATATTTTTAAACCATTTCCAAAAATACTATAATTTTCTATGTAACACCCCAAGATCTCATAGTATGTTATCTCATTAATGTAATTTAATATCTTGTGTTACACACAACACATAGTTCAAGCGCACCACAACATTACCAAACTAGTCATTCAAAAAAGTAGTTATAAATAGTATTAACTGTATTTTGAATATTATATACTTTATATAATTTTAACATCCATATTATGTGTTTCTTATACATAATATAAGAACAAATTAATTTATTCAGATAAGTGAAGTATTTTTCAAAAAATGCAAATTTACCGCCTTTTAATGGAGAACCTATTTTTAAATCCAATATTTGACAATTTAATATATTCAATTTGACAAAATATAATTCTTATTTATAATCAGGTAATAGAAATTTATTTTCAATAAATTTTTGGTGTTTTTTCTGATAACTTTCATATTTGGTTGAATAGTGGAAATTACTAAATTTTAACTGAAAGCAACTATTTTTATCAAAATAATTTATAGTGTTCAATTATTAATTTTAATGTTTTGGAAGTATAATTATATTATATTTTTATCATTTAATACAATTTTGGTCATTATATGTAATTTCACATTTAAATTTGACATAAACACATGTCAATCTTATGATAGTTTTAGGTTTTTTAAAAACCCATTTTTGGTTTTGACAATAGGAATTAATTTTAAATTAATAAATAAAACTTATATTTTTTTAATTTGGTAAAAGAGTCTTTATTTTTGAATTTATAATATCAAAATTATCTTAGTGTGAATTTTTGGTATTTTTTCTGAAGACATTCATTTTTTGACTAATGGTGAAAAACACTATGTTATTGTTTAAAACCAACTTTTTTTAAAGAATAATTTATTATATTTAAATATTTTAGGTCAAAACAGATACATAATATCTATATATTTTCAATTTAAGTCATTGGTGTCATTTTCTAATAAGTTTAGATATATTAGCATTTTATTGATCTTTTTACAGTTTTTTTACCCAGCTCCTAAGAGCATTTGAAAATTTTCATAAAACAAAAATTTACCACTTCTATAAATTAAATTTCAAAAAACATAGAGACACAGTTGATATCAGTAAGTAAAATTTTGTTAAATAAGATAAAAATAATTTTTTTGTGAATAGTAACTTTTGACTTTTATTACCGCGGTTTTAGATAAATAGGGTTATCGATGGTAAAAATGATATTATTATTACCCTAAAACATGTCCTAATTCTATTTTATAAGTGTTATTCAACCAAAAACAACCTTATGAATAAAATATGATCCTTTAGGTCTACTTGGATTAGATTCGGACATTTATTATTATTTAATTCAAAGAAGAGTTAAAAGTGTTAAATTCAAAGTTTAATAACTAAATCATTTATAATATAGGGTGATAAATAAGATAAATTAGACTATAAATATTCATTAGAAAGATAAATAGACTTCCTATATAATTTTATTTTTTTAATTTTTTTATATGTTAAATAATTAAATTTATTTATGACAAAATGATAATGTAGTAATTACCTTATTAATGAAATATTAAAATAATTGATATCATAAATATCCAAATAATTAGAATTTGAAACTTTTGATAAAATACACTAATTTAATAGGTTACTATGAAATTTTAGGGTTCATTAGTGAAATTTGTTTCTAAGTGATAAGGTTGTTATGACGTTCAGAAAACAAAATACCAAATAGTGTCAAGATTGACATAAATTAATTTTTTTAAAAATATTATATTATTGGTTGATATAATTTTTAAAAATTATAAGGTTATGAAAAAGGGATTAAATAATATTATATATGTCATTAATGAACCACTTGAGGTTATCTTGGATATTTATAGTATTTTTATTAACCATATAGTGTAAGAATACATGGAGACACGATAAAAGTTAAATTATTTAACTTAGAGTTAAATCTAAATGATAAGGTTAAAATGGTAACCTAAACTTTTACGAAACCTATTGTTTGAGAGGATTTATACCAATACCCAATTTATATTGGAAATAAATCAACTTTTAGCCATTATAAATTGAATATGATTTTATTATAAAATAATATTTTAATCTTTTCCTACGGTGCCCCTCACCCCTCTTATAAAAGGGCACTCCACCTTCTCTCAAATTCACACAATAAAATCTATTTGGGTGGGCCAAAACCTGAACAAATATCCTCTCATATATCCTCCCTTCATCCAAGAGGCCTTCCATTGGTCAGAAAGTTAACCTATCGATCCCTTTTGATAAAATCAAAAGGAAGAACCCGAAGAAGAGGTAAATATTTCATCACCTCTTTCAAGTTCTTTTCATCTATCACTTCTTCTTTCCTTGTTGTTTCCATTGTAAAAAAATAATTTAAATATCTTATATATACTATGATGTTATTATAAATATGGTACGACCATATTCATTATTATGTTCATCCTATGAATGACATGTCACCATACGTGTGTACGTACGACTTAACGTCTCCACGTCGTCATGTAGTTGTTATTTAGTACATTATTATATTGGATGGGTATAATAGTGATGTATAAATGATCTAAATAATAAATATAACATGTTAATTATTCTTTATATATGATATACCATCCAATTATATACGATTTTAAAATCAAAATAATGATATTGTCGCTCGTGTGTACGTACGGATTACCGTCTTCAATACGCGATGAGATTCATTTCAATGTTCACCATTAAACGATGATTATAAAAATATATATTATTAATAAGTATGTAATATAATAAATAATAATGCTACAGGATATATATATATATATATATATATATGTTTTTTTGTGTGTGTATACTTACATATATCTTATTCACTTACTTTCGGTTCAATATGATGTGAAAACGAAAACATCGTTTATCCGTACGTACGGCCTACCATCTCCATAAAAAGTTCCTTCCATTTCATATATACATCTATTTTAAATATTTATATTCTAAATATTTATGATATATAAATCAATGGTTATATTCTGGACACATTTAAATCATGATCAAAATGATATGATCAAGAATAACAAGCTAAAACACATACGATAAAGAAAGCGATTATTACCCAAAATGTTAATTTAACATGGAAGTATTTATTAAATGGGTAGTATAAAATTATAAATGAATCATGTATGATATAATAAATATGAATATTGATCTCTTGTAATTTAATAACATACTATGGTCATTATACAAGAGGTTAAACGTACCCTCAACCAAAGGAAAGTGCAAGGTAAGGGTTAATTCCTCAATCTAATTATTATTCAAAATTTTTTATGGGTAAGATTTTACAGGGAAATATTCATTATCCATGTCCATGCTTCTTATAAGAGTTTTAAATGTGATTATTTTAAGGTACTCTTTTACTAAAACATCTATTTAAATGTTTTAAATATTTATTCTTCTAAAACATTGTCATTAATGCCCATGCTTTCAAAATGGGTTTTTATGGGTTTATTTCTATGGACATGAATGTTTTTAAAATTTTAATTACATTAAAAAGTTTCAAAGTTTTCTGGTATACTGTTATTCAAAAATGTCTTCTTTTATAAATTGTGTGACTTTTAAATGTTTTCATGAAAAAGGGTTATTTCTCTCAAAGAGTTTTACAAATCATTTTCATCTATGTCAACATCATTTGATGGATTTTAAACTTGTTTGAAGATGATTTATTATGGTAAAAATCTTCCATATTGTATTTATATTTTTTTGATATGTTTGAATAAGGATGTGTTATTTTTATACAATTCATGGTTTATGGTTAAAGTATTGACATTTTGTATGCTTATTCTAATATGAATGTTTAAATTATGATTCAACATTTTCATATGAGGAATGTATTGGACATTATAAGTGATGGGTGGAGCCAGCTATAGCTCCTCGATGCATCGGTAGGTCTCATGAGACAATTAGAGGTGTAATTGGTCAAGGCCTTTCCCAATTTGATATATGGTTTTGGCCGAGCCATTAATCATTTTCAGATGTCTTGTTTGAGGTCTTGACAAAATGTTTCCAAATGTCTGTCATTATAACTTCCCTCATTATTAAAATAATATTGATGATTCATGTGATAATTCGACTAGTAGAATACCCATGACTATGTTTTATTATGGAATTATTTACTCAGCACATATTTCTACCCTAAAGTGTTCATCTTTATTATTTGTAAAGGCATGTGTTTTCATGTATTTATCATTCCTATTGTTTATGTTATCTTCCACTAACATATTTTCCCATTCTGAGCATCTGAGCTCACCACATTCATATGTTTTATTTTACCAGGATCCCAGGAAGTGTTTTATGTTTGAGATTTAGGGTTAAGCTAAGGGAACAATGGAGTTTTCAAAGGATAATTTTTTTTGTATCTTAGAATGTATAATGTAACGTTCATGTATGTAATCTATTTTCCAAGACTGGTAAACAGATCAGTCTTTTGGGACAAGATTCCTTGTAATCATTCCAATGCTATGTAATAATTCACCGACTCTGGGTAAATGGGTTTGAGTCATTGCAATACATTATTCTAAGATGCATTTTGATAAGAATGATTATAAATAAATTTTTATTTGTGTTGAAACACATGAAGTTAGTTTTCTAATTATAAAAATATCTATATGGTTTAAACATATTAATTTAGTGGAAAGACAAATATTCCAAAATAAATCCTTATATATTGTTATATATAAATGTAATAACACGAAATAAGATAGTTTAGTTAAATCACTTTAAATATAATAAATGTTAAATTCCATGTAAAGATGATCTAGAAGATACCATACTCTGTAAACTAGGTGCTTTCTTAAATGTTGATCCCTTGGTGTGGTTTTTTTATTTGATTGAAATAAATTCTTAAGTATATTTTTTTAACTGATCACCCATTAATGATATAAGTGTTGATCAATAAGTTAAATTCCCAAACATTTTACCATGTCATTTGTATTTTTATGATGTTTTTAGTGGCTTTTGGATTGTTGAGATCTTTTTTAGTTAAGATGAGGAGGTTCTAGTCTGAGCTATGTAATGTACATACATTTATATTTTAAGTCATAAATTTGAAATGAAAATTATAATACATTTAATATATTTTATTA
Source organism: Viscum album (assembly GCA_963277665.1). Classification (NCBI taxonomy): domain Eukaryota; kingdom Viridiplantae; phylum Streptophyta; class Magnoliopsida; order Santalales; family Viscaceae; genus Viscum; species Viscum album. The sequence continues at coordinate 188,020,580 of OY728130.1, forward strand.
CCTTATAGAATTATTGATACACAACTGAATCTATTAATATGGTTTTTAATCTTCTTTTACATTTATATAATCTAAAATTTAATAATATAAAATATGTTTCATTATATGAAATTTATTAATTCATGATGGGAGATTATTCAATTTTTATGTGAATTAATCTATGATGATATTTTTTAATCCATTACCGATAATTACATTAAACATAATACAATTTGGATAGTAAATTTAATAATGTAATGAGTATCATAAGATATTTTAGATCCACTAATGTTTTTCTCTTCCGATATATTTTATTAGTTTTTTATAGTATAATTATGATGTCACTGAAATTATGAGTTTCATTAAATTAAAAAAGGATTAAATAACATATTTATTCGATTTTGTAGAGAATATGTGATATTTTAATTAGGTAAAATCAATATTTCTAAATTTAGATTTATTTTATGATTAAATATAATCAATTTGAATATATATTCTTATTTTTTAAAATATAAATATAAAATTTGGATCGAGGTAAATTTATAGATAAATGGAGGACTTTATTAAGAGAATGTTAGGATGATTTGATGGGTTCCAATCTACATTAAGAAAAAACCCATCATCATTGTTTTATTTTATGAACTAGTGGGTGATAAATGTTAATTGATTTAAAATTGTGGATTTTTTTGGAATAATAAACCATTATGACATTAAAATAATTTGGGGAATTTAATTAGGATTAGTTTCTATGAAGACTATATTAAAATGATTATTTGAAATTGAAAAGATAATCAAGATGTCTTTTATTTATTTTCATTGTCTTGATGAAAATATATCTCAAATATGTATGAATATTTAAATACCATATTCATAATATAATGGGAACATAAAATAATAATTGATAAAAAATATTGATCGGTCATCAAAATTTTGATAATGAAGTTTTATTATGAAGAGCCATTGAAGAACGAGTTGACTAGGTGAGGATGAAAATTATCATAAATGGAATCCATGTGTAGGTTCAAAGATTCATTATTAATCATTCATAAAGAATAATCATTTATTTCTATTGATGTTAGATTCTAATTTATTGAGACACAATGTTTTCATGAGCTCCATTCTATACCCTTATTTATTTAACCAGCGAAAATAATAAAAGAGTAGTGTACGTTAGATATTCCACACAACACACTAGAGACACACTTATCCAAAATAGTTGGATGTAAATTTTAAAATACATATTCTATATCATTCATATTTGTAATAGTGAGAATATTCAGATATGATTCTTGTACTAGAGTGAGACAATTAGGGGGTTTTAATATTAGTGACACAAATTTACACCCCACGTAATTTCATTTCCCCATCATGATATCCTAATTATTGTTATTAGAATGGAAAAACCCACTATTGTTTCAATCTATTAAGAAAAATTGTTCAACAAAAATCTTTTAAAATTAAAAGTGTACCATCAGTTAATTAAAAACATTTACATTCATGGATATATATAATAGTTTACTTTATTCCCTATATATGTTGGATATATGTGATTCTATTTAAAAGGATTCATTGCGCTAAATGATTCATCAAAATGATATCTTATCCAGAAAAAAAGAATATTAAAATTTTGGTTTGGGAATATGTATTCTCACTTGTACATAAAATGATTTTACTAGAGTTATGAGCTACAAAACATCTATAGGTATTTTAATTATGTATCAAAAAAATTATGAATTAATTAAAAATAAGAAATATTAAAATATAAGAATGTATCGATAACAGATTAAAGATGATAGAATATGGGAATGTGAAACTATAAATGATATATTATTTTGGGTGATGTTTTCTATTAGAATAATTAAAGTATTTGGAAAAATTCTTGAAGACTCTAATAATCCAAATAAAATTATGATAATCCTTTAAAAAGTTATTCTATGATATCAAATCTATAATATTCTTATCTTTATGGCTTCATCATTGATAAAATCCACAATACAATTATTTAGTATGAAACATGAAGATGACATAAACTTAAAAATAAATGGAATTAATGAAAATGATATGTTTTTCAAATAATTAAATGGTCTAAAAATAGAATAATAGAATGATTTCATGGCATAATATAGAAATATATATATGATTATACTAATACTATTTCCCAAAAATTAGGAAATTTTACAATATGAGATAAATGTAAGTATATGTAAAAAATCATTTCTAATCTAAACTGTCTAGAAATTAATCATCTAACCCACTTTAAAATATTATAGTGAAAATGATCCTGATGGTGATTCTTTGAAAATAAATACTATGATATATCTTTCAATAGTTTAGTGAAATTGTGGGTATAGTATTACACTTTGTTCCATTAAAATAATCAATTTATCAATTTAAAATTCTGTGTATGATGGTTATAATATTGGAGGTGATTATAATGTTCTATATAGGTCTCAAAAGGAGTACACATGTCATAAGAGGAAGAATTTATAAAACAATTAAATGCAGAGAAATTAAAATAATGATATTATTTTATAGGAAGATGATTTTACTATAGAATATACTATCTTAATTAATATCAAAATGTGTGTGAAATAATTAAGAAGGGGGAGAGAAGACAACACTACTATATAAGTAGTTTAATATAATTAAAATAACAAAATGATGAAAAATTCAATCTGATTAATTATATTGGGATACTAAAACATTATATTTCAAAAAAGATATTTTCGTTGAATATATTATTACAACAATTATTACTGGGGTTAAATAAATTGAAATGAAAAAATAGGTAGATGATACTTAATCATATGATGGGGAAATTAAAACAAAAAAAATCTAGTTAAATATAATAATTAGTGTTATATGACCCCATAATTAACTATTTATTGAAGACAAGATGAAATATGTTAAAAGGTAATGTTATCAGATATAATAATTCAATGTGAACTACACTTACTAAATAATAAAATAATATTATATCATTAAGAATGAATGAAAATCCTAATAAAATGTTCAAATTCTTCTCAAATTTAAAATAATAAATTTAGGATAATGAGTTTCAAATAGATAAAAACATTCATATAAAATTTGATAAAAATATATTTTTATATTTAAGAAATTTAGTGATAAAAATAGAACAAGTCAACAACCCATTAAATAGAATTGTTTCCAAAAAATAAGGTGTCATGGGTACATTTAGAGTTATAGTATGGTTGGAAAAAGTCTAACAACTATTTGAAAAATATTACTCTTCCTATATCAAGGATTGAGCATGAAACAAGGTGTTAGCATATATTATAGACAATTACTCAAAATAAAGACAAAAAATCAATAAAAAAATTTCCAGTGAAAAATAACATTGAATTATTACAATATTGTTTTTGTATATGTGATCAATAAAGTCATACATTAGATTTATTTATTTCTATTATTCCATCATATTAAAATATGAGCAAAATATTTTCAAATATCAACGGTATGTTAAGAAAAAAGATAAATATGTTGATGTTGTAATAAAGTAATATAGATCTTGTTACCCATATATCATGAAAAATAGGTTATCCTATGATATGAAAATTGATATAAATAACATGGAAAAATTAAAGAATATAATGAAGGAAATATTATATTTAGAAGTGAAAAATATCTAAATTTTAGAACAATCAGACTAGAATATATTGGTTAGTATCAAATCATTCTAAATTCACTTTTTTAATGGATTAGGAAACAATATTTTGATTGTAAAATAGTTTTTTGGGTCTTGAAATGAAAACATTTTAAGAAAAAATTTTATTCATGTTGAATATACAAAATAAGGTTCTTTTCTGGAAAATCAGCTTAGAACCCCATGGAATCTATTTTTATCAAGATAGGAATATTTGAACTCATATCTAAGAGAAAAATTCTAAAGCAATTTACAGCATTTGATATTTGGGCACCATGGAGAAAATATCTCAAAGAAAACTATTGATGCAGAATCCATGAGAAATATTCACAATATAAAATTTGATAAAATTTCATTTTATAGAACATTAAATTAAGGAAATAATGGAAATAAATACCATATAAGAGGTTGGACTCAATAATTAAAACCTCCAGATCTTATTCATTATGTCGCATTTATTGTGATTTCCAAGAAACCCACAAACAGATAAGAATGGATTAATTTGTTTCTAAAATAAATTAAAATTAATATAATTATCCTTATTTATATAAATCATAAGTCTTATATATATTAAACTTATTTAGATTTATTTTAGTGAAATTGAATTTCATACCATTCATGTTCTGGAAATTGAATTATAGTTCTGAGTGCACAATCAATCAATTCTATGAATATATCAAACAAAATTGACAAAAAATTTATTTAGAACATAATTAAAAATTAAGATAAATATATTGGATTAAAATAATAGTAGGATTTTATTTTAAATGGATATAAGAACTTTGATAATGCATCAAATAGTTAAATTGTTTTATCTATATTACATAAAAAATTATTGATTCATTCAATCTGAGATTACTATGATACCAAGTAATTTAATGATTCTATTTGAAATTTTATTAATAATTAATCTTTATATTAATAATTTTATTATATATTGAAATTATAGGAAAATATCCATTTCATAACATTAATGACTTCAAAAGCAGTCATCTCGAGGACAATGGGATTCCATGGCATACAGTAAACAACTATCTTAATGAGGAACTCTTTGTAGTAGAATATACTCTCTGATGGAACCCATAATAGTGTGATAAGATTCATGCAACCAAATAATATCTCATTATATAGGACTAGAATTTCCATAATAATAATATATATAAAATATTGTGATTCTATTATATCACACTTGGTAGAAACTAAAGTGAAGGTTTCTGGGGTAGTACCTCGTACTGTAGAAGACCCTAGACCATGATCATCATGTGTAGGTAGTACTACATTTATGTGGCCCAAACCACAACCAAGATATGAAACATTAATTACTTGAATGTCCAAAGTTTCATTATTAATCACTCATTTATAAGATACATTAATTTATACTGATGTAAAATTTTAACTTATTGAGACATTAAATTTTAATTATCTTAGTTCCATACCTTTCCTCAAGTATCCAATGAAAGCTATAGTGGAGTCGTGTGGATTAGATAATTACCACAACATAACAAGAACATAATAATATGAAAATTGTGGTGATTTTTTTTTAAAAAAACTGTTCCACATTAATGATTTTATTTTTGAGAATCATCGTTGAATTTTGATATACATCCAAGAGAGTTTTATGTGGTTTCAAAATTTTTGACATTAATTAAAACCCCTCCATGTTTCTTTTCCCCTTCAAGATACCCAATCTATTGGTGTTAAATTGGTTCAAACATTTAGTGTTACAATATAGTGATAATATTATATCCATTATACACATTTTAAATTAAAGGGATACCATCATTTAGTTGGAAGGTTTACATTCTTAGAATGAGATAATAATACACCAATTTCTCTCTCATGGTTGGATTTATATGATTTTATTCAATAGGTTTCACTATGATAAATTATTAAATGAAATTATATCATATTGATAAAATTAATATTAAAAATTATCTAATGGTTAAGATATATTTAAAATAATTCTTTTCATAAAAGTAGTTGACCAAGTATATAAGATACTGGTATGCTAATGGTATTTTAATAATATTTATATAATTAATGAATTTAGTAAAACGTTAAATATTTAATGATATAAATGATACAACAGTGAAGCTATGGAGAAGTTCTATTCTAGGAATATTTTTTTGTTAGTATAATTAGAGGGTTGGTAAAAACTCTTGATGACTCTAATAGGCTAATGAAAGATACGATAATACTTGATGAAAAATATTATACAATGATACCAACTACAATATTTAAATATCCTGATTAATTAAAATTTTATGAAATCCAAAACTCTTTTATTTATTAAGAAATGTTACATGGAACTACACTTAAAATGAAAAGTAATGATTGGAAATTAATAACTTTTCAATGTATTAAATTGTTTTAAAATGTAAGAGAAGTATTCTTTCATGGATTTAAAAAATTATGGATGATTATACTAAGAACCTTTACCTCTCATCAATAAATTTTAAAATAAGATAAAGAGTTATTTATAGGGGGAAACATCATTTCATGTGTATAATATTATTAAATTTATCTTATAATCATTTTGTAAAAAATGAATTTTTAAAATGATCATAAATATGTTTACATAAAAATTAGTAATATGAGATTTCATCCAATAGTTTATGTAATGGGTGGATATAATATTTCACTATGTTATTTTAAAATAATAATCTCTTCAATTGAAAAAAGAGTGCCTAATATTAAATAAATAGGAGGTAATGATAATGTTTTATAGGAATCTCACATAGTGTTCACATGTCACAAGAGGATAAACTAAGGAACATATCAAAATATGAGTCACTATAGAACAATGAGTTTGTTCCATTTGAACGAGAAGCTAATATAGAATATAATATGTCAATTCATATCAACATGAGTTTAAAATAAATTGGAATTTGGATAAAATAAGACACCATAATAAAAAGAGTTTCAGATAAATAAAGAAAACTACAAGACAAAAAAGTTAGTTTAGTTAATTAAATTGAGAAACAAATTCATGAAATTTCAAATTAAATGACAATTTCATAGAATATATGATTTAAACTATTAATTTTGGTATTGAATATTTTGAAAAACAAAGTAATATAGATTGTACTAAAGAACATGATGGATAAATTTAATATAATATGAACAAGGATATTTGGTAGAATAATTAGTCTTCTAAGAAACATAAAAAAACTAGCATTTAAGACCACATGTATTATTTTGAAAAAAAAATATAATTTGACATTCTACATTAAGAAGAAACTAATTTTACTGAATAATAATATAATTCATAATAATCTAGAATAAGTGAACTTCCTGAATAAATTTTGATGATCTTCTCAAATATAGAATGAAATTATTTGGAGTATTTGATTAAAATAGTTAAAAATATTTATAGAATATTACAAAAATATATTATATATATATTTAATCACTTAAGGGATAAAATTGGAATTAGAAAACAACCCATCCAACAATAGATTGTTTTTCCAAAAAATAAGGTTTTAGGGGTATTGTTAATGTTATTATATTTTTGTTCAAAATGATTAAAACTATAGAATTAATATGTCTCTACTATTATGTGGAATGATCATGAAAAAACAAGGTGAGAAAAATATATATGTTAACTTATATGTACCACCAACAATTGAGGAAAATAATTTGATGAATAATAAGATATATTATTACAAGATGTTTGGGGAATATGTGATCATAATCATTATACATTTAATTTATGTGTTTATATTATTCCATCCTTGTTGAATGTGTGCAAAAATATTGGAAAATTTTCATGGTTTGTAGAAAAACATGATAATGACGTTGAGTTTGTGGTAAAGGATTATAAATCATAATACACTTGGATCATGGGTAATAAGCTATCTTATGAAATAAAAACTAATATAAAAACCTGATATTCTTTTAACAATATTTCAAAGGATAAATGATATTTTGAAATGAAAAATCTCTAAATGTTTGAGGCATAAAACTAGAATTTATTGGTGAGCATCCAATCATTTTTAATTTTATTTAAAAAAAATTAGAGATTAAAGAATAATTTTTGAGTGAATATATATTTTTCGTGGTTAGAAATGATACCAATTTTATAAATAGTCAATAATTTTATAATAAATGAAAATATTGATATGTTGGTTGATTATTTTTGAGAACCCAAATTAATTTATTTCTTCTTAGAGAGGTAGTTTGTAAATCTAATCTAAGTCATAAAGTGTAAAAAAAATTATACAATCTGATATTTCGCCACCATAAACTAAATATTATGAAGAAACCCATTAAGGGACAACCTATGAGAAAGATTCCCATTATAATAGATGATACAATTTTGGTTTATATAAGATTTATATAAGGAAATATAAGAATCAAATCCAATTAAGGGTGTTGTATTCATAAATTTAAACCACTTGATGTTATCCATTATTTTGTGTGTACAGTAATTACCATGAAAAAATTATGGATAAAATACCTTATTTTAGTCATAAATTAAATTATAATAACATGTATTATGTTTATGTCACATAAATTATAATTCATAGAAATATTAAAGTTATTTAGAATGATTTTAGAGAAGTAGACTTCATTAACATTATTTTTTTTAATCAGATTATGGTTCTATGTATGAAATCAATCAATCAAGATAACAAATCAACAAACATTTCATCATGTATGAATTTATCACTTCATTATCACTTAAGATTAATTAATTTTTTGGACATAAAAATAATTTTCTAGTTAAAATATCTATAACAATGTTTCAAAGAAATTAAAATAAATATTTTGGTAGCTATAGTTCTTAAAAAAATCTAGATTCATTAAATGTGAGATTCCCATGAGCCATATTTTGATTTTATTCTATACTAAATGATGTAAAACTTATTCTAATTATTAATGATTTTAGTTTCTGTGAATTTTCATGTCAGATAATTCAAAAAAATACATGTGGAGGAAATATTTATGAAATGATGAAGAATGAATTTTTTTATTATATTGTAAATTATAGTTCACAAATTGGTATATTAAGAATATTAATATAATATTTTTAAAGTATGATGTAAAATATCCTAAAAAATAAGAATATTTTATAATAACTACATTATCAGATATTGTATATGTTGTTCAAATACCTGAATCTTTAAAATAATTGGATGAATGAGTACAAATTCAATAAGAATAATTAGAATTGTAAATATTTTATATTAAAGATGAAGATATAGTATAAATAGAGAATAATAATAGAGATAAAAGAGATATTAAAACAAATATAGGAGTTGGTTCGAGCAAAAATTCATGCATACTTTGAAAATATAATTACAATCCAGAATAAATGTTTGAAAACCAGGAGAAAAATCATAGATTTAATAAATACATGTTTACAGTCAAATTTTGAACTATAATATTTTGATGATTATTTTCATCTAAATACCATGGTTCATTGAATTAATAATAAAATTTAACAAATTTAAATGAATTATATATTTTAAAATTTTCCCATTCCCCCAAAACAATATGCTCATAGAAAAATGAATTTTCATAAACAATCATGATGGGAATGGTCGGTTGGATAAAAAATATGCAAGAACAGATTTTAAGGGCTTCTAAAAAAATTAATTAGATGGTTTTCATGAAACTATTTTCCCTTCTGTTATATTTGAGTCTATCCAGTTATTATTTTTTCTATAGAAACATGGATAATCCTCATAATTGTTTTATGTTCAATTAGTATTAGAGAATTATAAAATTGATAAAGAAGTTTTAATAGAGTATCTGAGTGTATTTATTCCGGAATATTATTATTAAAAGTTCTGTAAGATAATATCATTAAGGATAATAATTGTCACCATGGGTAGGGAATCTCATCCTTGATGAATGCATAATATTTGTAAATTTCATGATAGCATTGTAGACAAAAACCTATCTGAAAAAAAAAACAACACCACAAAACTATTTGTAATGCAAGGTGATAAAGATATAATTTCTTCTGTAAATGATTTATGATTATATGAGGAGTTATTATGACATGTAAACAATGATTTTAAATTTTAAATATTATATACATTAGTTTTTTCATAGATTTTCATAATTACATTATAGTTAAATATAATCTTATTTAACATGAAAATAATGCTAGATAGATTATATATCCATTTTAAAGCTACGAATCTAGAGGTGTGTACATACCAATTATAGTGGTCGTATAACCTAGTATGTATATTTAATGGGAATCCCTATTTGAAAAGTAATTCAAAACCATGATGGGAGTTAGAACGAATATGATAGCCACTGACCTAAATTTTGTATACATTCTCACACATTGTGTCACTTTTCAATCCAACCCTGTGAAATCTCATTTATTAGAATAAAAGTTTTTATTATGACACATATTAAATTATTTAAATTGTTTTATGATATATAAGAATAAAGGAAATCAAATTCTATGGCCCTTTACTATTTCACACTATGAAGGTCAAAAAGATTACTAAAAGTCCACATCATGGGGAGTATATTTCATTTTATAATGTTAATTTTTTTATAATTTAATGAAGGAAACATTATTCACCTTGATCTCAATTTAATTTGAGTTTGTGGATGAATCAAAATTATCTATAGAGATGATATGGATAAGATATGATTGCATTATTCGAGTTATCATGTAAAGATTTCCCATCATTTTTTCCATGATAATCTATGTTCCATCATTTTATCTAAAAATAATATTTGTCTCGTAATCCAAATAAAATATTATAAATTATCATTTTATAAAGGTTAGGTTTTTCTGAGCAATATTAATATTCAATTTTATTCCTTCTAAATATAATTTGTACAATTGTTTTACAAACCCACTCACAACTAAGCAATTTGAGAAGTAAGTGATGTTGTTGGGAGTGCAGATGAATATCTCCCCTAAGTTATGGAATGTTTTTGTATTCCCTCATATATAATATTTTTTAGAGTAGATTTTTCCTAAATATGGAAATTTATATCTACTTAGTGGTTAGATATTTTAAATTGTATTATGATATGTACATAAAAAGATAAATTATTTTTTTAGTTTTTGGTACGATGTATGTATGAAGATGTGTACGGGTTTATGATTTGTTTTTCTTAAAAATTAAGGATAAATTTAATACCACTTTTTTATGCCCTGATCTCCCTTAACTAAAAAAAGATATAACAATTCCATGATTGTTTTATTTGATAAATTTAGATTTTACAAAAATATTCTATTGTTTTTTATTAACTATTTGGGGAGTAAAATGGGATGCATTTCCCAAAAATCCAATGCTTCATATTATATAAACCATAGAGACATTGAAGTATTTTTCAGTAATAATTTAATAAAAACATTACTTCTAAAATTGGATTTCTAGTCATGATACCTGTTATGATTAATAATTCACTATATACAATTTATTTCTATGGAACTTTTGGTGTCAATATGTCTTTTTAGGCTTCTAATGGTTGGTATGCCTTAGTGGTAAGTATAATTGGTTTCTCCAGCTGAGTGATGTTGGAAATTACATGATATAAGTAATGTATTGATGATTGAAACCATCCTATGTGTACATGGTTTTATCCTCACATAACTGAATTGATTGATGTGAGAATCCTATAATATATTTTATAAATACCATAGGTTAATTGGGCGAATGAAAATTTAATGAATAGAATTGTTAACATGGTTTATGGAATTTCCAGATCCATTTATGAATATTATTATATACATATCTGAATTGAGTGACAATTAGTCAAAAATTCCTCCTCAAATGCTAAAGAATACCAACTAATAGCAATGGCATTGGGTATTCCAAAGGGGGTATATTATTCCCTCATTGATCAGAGTGGATAGCAACAATATATATATATATATATATATGATATGTATCACTGGAAATAGAAGAAATAGTAGACAACGGAATAAATGAAATACATAATCATATAAAGTAAATAATAAAATACTCAGAATCTGAATAATAAAGAATAAAATACGATAATTTATCAATATATAATGTGTATGTCAATGGTAGGGGATACAAGCATATACAAAATTCTAAAAAATATAAAAAATGGGAAAAAATTGTTGCAAGTATAATATCAATAATAGGCTTGGTTCTCTACTCTAAACACTATCATAGTAATTCAATTCAATCACGTACAAGAAGATGGATGATCCTTTTTTACTATACCTTAAATCATACAACCAACTATGGTAATAAATGCACCCATACAAGATGTGAGATTAAGTATCAACATACTAACACCCATGGTGTTTCAAAAATTCTATTTCATGAAATATTTTATAATTAGTATTAATTATTTATTCAAATGATATTAATGAATAATAAATAAATACATTGGATTGGGATCAACTTTGTGACCCACCAAATCTACCTACTATGGCCTAAGCTGGTTTCTTTGAACTAGGAGTTCCTACAATGGTAAAGAGAGAGGAGTAAATTGTCAAATGATAGACTATCTCGAATATTTTTATTGTGATTATAAGACACATCCCTTTGTTTCTAAATTCGATGTACAATTTCACATTTAGAAATCACTAATTTTTCTTCAATTTCATTAAATTTAAAATCCACTTTATAAAATGTTGTAAAACTCCATGCACCTCTCCATTGCAATATGGAGAGACTTTCATTGTATTATTTGAGGGGCCCATTATGTGACTGATGCTAAGAATTCCTTCCTTGGTGGACCAAGGATGATATCCCACATGACATTCTAAGAATAGTGTGAGATTATCAACTGCTAACATACCTCTGAGTCCATACCTAGTATCACACATTGGTCGTGAGTATATCTCAAGGAATAGTATAACCAAACAGGATATCGAGCCCATCCAAGGGGTCCCCCAAGGGAACTATTGTCATTCATCTGGAGGTAAAATAGACAAAACAATCATGATCCCATCTCATTCATAGATTATGTCACCCTCTTCATGTATATAACTTACTAATAATGTCAAAATAAGTCATGAGATTTTGTCCAAGGGTTCCTTAATTCAGAATCCCTTGTTTCACCCTCATTCCTGTGGTGAAGGCACAAAACAAAAAAATACACATATTACATGCCTAGAAATAGGGGATATTACATTATTTCTAACCTTTATATATTAAGATCCATGTTGTATAAAACATTTCTCATGTGATGGTCCATTTTTGACATGAGGAATTATGTATTTATCACCTGTCCTAACCATTTAATTATACTTCTTCATTTATAGAATCAGTATAGGGGATTAGAACATGCATCATCACCCAATTTAATCCAACATAACCATTACAGGTAATTATTTCAATACCAACCCTACAATAGGATGCTAATAAATTTTTAGCAGGGGCTATTAATACTAAAAAGTAATCGCACAAAAATGGATTGCATTACTCAAGGTGGTCATACCAAGGGTTTGATTAGCAAAAATTTTGGGTCACAAAATAAAGGAGATAGAAACACATTTAATTTTAATTTTAAAAATTAGAGGCGATTTCGAAAAGGTCCATCTCATTGCACAATGATTCATTTTATGGAATGTAACAAAATATTTGAAAGGGCCGAAACCATCTACCGTAGCCTCATTAATAATTCCTTATCAAGCCTCTTCCTTTGATTCAAGCTATGTTGGAAGAAAACTAATCCTAGTAAAATTCAATGAACATGGGGAAAACAATATTACATTGAGATATTGTGCTAGATCCCAGTAGGAATATGAAATATAATCAAGTGGATTAACAATATCATATATATAATTCTTTTAGAACCGACCGTTTGAGAAACAGATTATAGAAAGTTCCAGTAGCATGATCCCACAGATTAATAGGAAAAATATATCTTTGCATGGGAGGAATATGGAAGAACTAATGAATAAGAGTGGAATAAAAATAAATAGGTTTCAAACATTTAATGCGTGGGAGGGAATTTCCCCCTCAAGAACAACTAGGCATGGTTTGGCTGAACGGTTGGCCATATCACGCACCAACCATGTAGGTGTCACTTCATTAAAGGGAACATGACATATTTAAAAACATGGTTTACATAACTATGAACAAATGGTGAGAAAACTCACCATCCCAATAGACTATGGTAATATACAGCCATGCACCCTAGTTCATAAAATTCAAAAAAATAATGCATTCCTAAGTTTCGCACTATATTCAAATGAAACGTTTCAGGAAACCATATAGGATGGGGCATAGTTTATTCTAACCATGTGAACCAATATTGTATTCCCATTAGGGGTATATGGGTTCGGAATGATCCTTAGTTGCACTAGGGACCTCCTCAAACCATTTAAGAATCATTTTTAGTTTCATTAAAAGGAAATCAAAACAAAATCTAATGGTTCATACATTTATGAAAATTTGGGATGTTACAACATCCCATCATTTTGACAATTTATCCTTCAGTTTCCCTTTGGAGGTTATTAGAACATCTTTAGAAATGTTTTATCCCCACTGCACACATACAGTTGATTCAATCTCCCTGGTCATGTCCTGCATGTGTTAGTTCTACCGTAGTATCCAGAATAATGTAACTAACAAGCCTCGGAGAGACAACATTAGACGATAAAAAATATGTATCTCACGCCTTTAAAAGAATATATTCATCTAGCTTAATGTCATCATGGTAAACAATTGAGATGGTTCTAGATGATACTTTTGCATATGAGATATCTAGAAGATGTGGTTCATGGAAGGATACCTCTGATGCAACATCAACTGATAAGCTAATGACCAAACTCTCTCCACTACCTATAAAGGCCCGAGAAATCAAGAATATAACATTACCTGTCACCAGATTCATCTATGAAATAATCTAGGCTATAAACATAGAATGACACAATGACTAACTTTGAACCCCAGAGGTCTGTGGTGATGATGTTATATGACATCTTCCTAGGCTGAGTTATATCCATATAGTTCTTAATTTCTAGGACAATCTCTAATGATTCCTATTAGAGATATGGATCTAGTAGAACTGCCTCACCATCCTCTATCCAACATAGTGGATAATGAAACAATCTACCATAGACATCATCATTCGTATCCATATAAATTGTTTCCTGAAAACAATTTTTTTAGGGAAACTCAATCATAGTTATATTATTTTTTCCAAGAACCTTGAAAATAATGGATTAATGCTTGTATCATATCCTCTAACACAAGTATCATCTAATCACACTACCTATTGGTTGGAGGGTGATATTTCTTCCTTTGGAGAACATATCAACAATGTTATTTTGAAACCCCTTCTAGATTTAATGTTTAAAGTAGGTGTCTTAGTCTGAAAAGATAGAATATGTTAGGCCATGAAGTTTCACTATCTCCTTGATGTAAATCCTCTCAATCTCATCAACAAAAAATAACTCTTTAATAGATAAGAAGTTTGAATCTTTAGTTAACCTATTGATGATCACCCATACATCATCACTACATCAAGGGGATCTCATCAAACCCAACACATAATCCATCGAGACATCATTCCATTTCCAATCAATAATGGATAAGGGATATAGAACTACCATAGGTTGTTAGTTCTCTTCCTTCATAGGATAATAGGTGGAGTATCAAGTGATGAACCCCACAATCTACCTATGCATACTCGACCACAAGTATTTATGACCCATCTCTTGGTATAATGTGTCAAATTTATGATTAACATCCCAAATAGAAGCTTGTGATTCCCTAAACATCTCATCCCATATATTAGATGGTACCCATACATGATCACAATATAATATAGTTTCATTTCCATCAACAACTTAACCAGGTGGAGTGCCCTCACTAAATAACCATTCCCTCAGGAAAAGGCCTTCAGAATATGATAGTCATCTCATCTAAACCCACTATTTTAGGGAGAATGTCATGACTAGATATCCTAGAACTAGCTTCCCATAATATTCATGAATCTCAAGTAGATACTCAAAAATCATAGCCATTATCTTGCACTCAATTTTATCCTTATTGAGGTCTATTGTACGAGTCTTGTGGATCAAGTAATATGTAACATAATTTCACATTACATGTTTTTAATTACAAACAAAATCAAATGATTTTAGGTATTCCACCCACCTGTTCAACCTCAGGTTTTATAACTTTTACATCTTTGTGAAAAAAAAATTTCTCACCAAAACGATAGTGTCTCCAAAATCAAATTTCATGAACAAAAAATTATATCTCAATCTCATGGATTTCATCATTCCTCTCTTGATTCTTAAACTATTGGGATACATATGCACCAAATCAGTAACCATGAATTAGAAATTCACCCAGTCAAATTAATAAAGTATCATAGTATAACGTATAACCAATTCCAGATCTTGTAGAATCAGGATTAGTGCTGAATTCAATCTTCTATTTGGCTCCTAAAAATCACTCTCACTATCATCAGTATAGTCAAATTATACACCCATATTTTTCAAGATCACAAGTGGCACTTCTAGGCATGAGAAGTCCTAGATGAATTACCTATAATTGTCATCCATCCCTAGGAAGAATTTTTTATCCGACACATTTTTCATCTTCCCCCATGAATCCATGGTGGTCATCTAATATGGGTAAACTGATAAACTAGACATGGATATGATATGACCCGATAAGTGAACCTTAATGATCCAAAAGTATAATTTATAGTAAATTTTATTTAGATGGTGATCTTTTATTATATTCTACACAATCAGAAGATGTTTTGTGTGGTCATGTATGGTCTGTGAATACACTCAGAAGTAATCTATGAAAACAACCACAATGTAATAGAGATACTTGTTGAAGAACAAATTAATCAGATCGATGAATATTTTCAGAGTATTTTTCAGGCCGAACGGCATGACCAGATACTCTTACAAGTCGTACCTACTCTGAAATTTTGTTCTTCATATGTATGATGACCTAAAATAAACTAGATGGTAGTCTGACCTCATATTGATCATGGAGAATACCATTTCCCCTTAGATTTGGTTGAAATGTCATCCTAATTGATGCAATGCATAACTACTTTTTATCTTGATATTATTCAAACGGTGTTAATCCACACACAACATAAGTGTATTGTAAGAATTCATAGAAAAAGAACAGGTGAACCCGTGGGGATATTATGAGTATGATAAAACCCATATCCTATAGATCTTAAATCTTTTTCTTGAGTTCTAATATATTTTACAATTCCATCCTATATGAAGGAATGGAATCATTTTCCACACCTGATGTAATATTAATGTTGAACACACCCACTCTATTAGTAGGCATGCTTGGTAAATCGGTACGGAAGACACCCCTGAAATGAGCCACCACATGAGGGGATTCCAAAATATGCAATCCTTGCTCACTTATAATGAGACTAGTTATCTAGTTTGTTACTCTACCTAGTCTAGTATGCTTGAGTATAGTATAATAGGACTAGAGGTTCCACTCTTCCTTGTGTATATATATGATTCCCTCAAGTAATGTGAAAGACACCTGATGGTGGTAGTAATCCATATGGGCTTGATAAGGCACAATACCTTCCATACTGAGAATGATTAATGAATAAATCATGTCAAGGATAGAAATGTCCATAGAAAATGATATCCAACTATTTTATGGGGAACAATTAGAACTAATGTATATGATCTTCGCAAACTCTAAATGGTGTGTATAGGGTCATAACAACAATGGATCACTCTATCACCAAGACCATAATTCCCATAGTTGAAAAAAATAGAAAAAATTAAGATCCACCTATATCAAATATGGTAGATACTAAAATAGAGGATATTATGATAGTAACACTAAATATATATAGACCAACACTCTTCTCCATGGGAGTAGGCTGAACAACAAAAATATGGCCTATAAGGAAACTATGTGATGCTTCGTGAATAACTTGAGAAGGTCTGATACACTAAGGAAGAATGTTTGAGGATTTAATTCCCCAGCCACGACCACCTGCTCTTCTCAAACAACATGTATAATACTAGCTTAATTCCTGATAGGTAGTCACTGATCCCACAATTGAATGTGGAGTTATCATAGATCCATGCTATAGTAGTAATTAAGGAAAATATTTGCAGAAAAACAAGAGTTGACCAATTCTACCATAAGCGCTGAACTCAATTAGGATTCTCTTACACACATTCTTTTTGTGGCTTGGATTACTAGACTAATAACACCACACAATTATATTAGTGCATGGCGCCTTTCTATTACATATCCAATGGGTATCATAGAAGCATCACTCCATACCACTTGAGAAACCATTTCACATCATTATAGTTTATATTCCAGGTATCACATAACTTCATTCCAATCTGTTTTTATTTTAGCTGAGGGAATGATTCAGTATCTCTGAATGGTGTTCATCCAAAATAAAATCACCTACAATCTGATGGGGTAAAAAAGTCCAACATCGAATCTCTCCATAGTAGTCATCTCATTACATATCACGGTTAGTAAAAAATTATAAATTTAAGTGATGTGAGGTTAGTATTCCATCAAAGTGATGTCACCTTGCCCAAGGTGAAAAAAATCATTAATGTGAACAATTATCCATGTATAAGGGAAGATTTATTTAAAGAAGGCTATCTGGAATTCCACATTAACCATACCCTGATGTCTACCATCATGATCTAGAATTTAATACCAACTATTAGATGTTTCATGTATCATATAAGATGTGATCATGTCCCTCTGCTCTGGGGGCATCTTGATATTCCCTAATATTGACACCGTATCCTCTAACAAAGACTCAATAACCAAAGGTCATCCATCCCTAAAAATGTTGGATGATGTAGTTTCTAGACCTCTCGATTCAAATATACCAATGAATGGAAATGTTGAGGAGAACCTTACATTTATTTTATGAATCTTGATATTCTATCATCTAACTAGGAATTGACAACCAATGATGATAATAATATGGTACCTCATTTGAAACTACAGCAGGTAATACAGATGGCACCAGGAAAACCACCATAAAAATATTCTCCTCACCACATTCCTAGGGTACATAATGAGGTGTTTAGGATAGATTGGGTCTACAAGTTCTATGAAAAAGCCTCAAACATGATTTATAAAATACAGATAATGTTATTAGGGGAGGATATGTGTAAGGAAAAACTATGAAAGAAACACACCCAATTGCACGATTCAAGATATACATATTGGAGAGAATAATGAGAAACAATATGATCATAGAATACATGGTCTATAACCAACTATTAATGTCGGGTCAGGATAAGGTCTTGCGTATTCCTTATAAATAAACCATTTCATTTTAAGAAAATACTCATTTTAATTTTTTATGAAATTAAATTCTCATTTTAATCATTTTATTAAATGATTTTTAATCTATAATTTATAAGGGTTCATAAAACATATAAATTTTATTTTGGGTTCCATTTAATCTTGATCACAACACATTCCAACCCATGAAACTAATGGTTTATTGATCCATATGAAACAATTCGCTACTTAAGGAACCTCATTTAACATCTGTATGAAAATTAAGCTATATTAAGGAAGATACGTTAAGTAAATTTTAGTGCCTCGGTCCTGAAATAAGAGATTGAAAATTATAATAGAAATCATCCTAGGTGAGACAATACATAGATAACAATGAAAAACCTCAACCATATGAAAATAATAAATGAACCCAATAAGTAGATATGTAATCGTATAATGCATGGATTGTTTGTCCTAGAGTTACGAATATAATGTGGGAACCTTATATTACCTAATACCATTGGTTAATTTCTAAATAACATTAATAACATAAAAATAAATATTAGATTAATGATAGTGAGTAACCCAATAGTAAAATCCATGAAACTATAACAAGAAAATAAATTACAATATTTTCCAAATGTATGTAATTTGTGTTTCCCCTAAATGTGGGGTACCTACTCCCATGAAAGGTATCATAACCAAATTGCATGTCAATGTCTCCTTTTTAAACCAAAAAATTATGAACAAAAGGAAATGGGTCTTTTATTCTACTTTATTGCATCCCACCCCAAATGACACACTTCAGTGCCCTGCTAATGTTTTCTATAAGACCTATAACTTTCCTCCTCATACACCGTAGGTTGGAGTATAATATTAAGGTACATCATTAATCCCATTAGGAGATTATTCCAACATTGATCATATTTTATTGTAATATATATATATATACATATATATAATTTGAAAAATGAAAATTGAAGTAATAGTAAAAATAAAAAAAAATGAAATACAGAATCATATACATTAAATAATACAATAAGAAGAAGTTGAATAGTAATTGATACAATATGATGATCATTATGATGTAGCTATATAAAAATAGTACACTAGGGGAAGGGGATAAAACATATAAAAAATTCTAATAAACTATAAAAAAACTGAAATAACTATTGTAAGTATAATCTCAAGAATATGGTTGATCCTCTACTCTAAAATTTGTTCTTATAATGAAATTCAATCATGTAATTGATGTTGACTACTTTCATTTTTCAATACCTTCAATCATAATGACTAATTGGATGCCTAAGCTGCCCGAGTAAGGTGTGAGATAATATCTCAGTAGACTGACACCCTAGGTGACTAGGATATTCCATTTCTTGAAATATAAAATAAGTAGTGTGGCATAATAATTTAAATGAAATACATCATGAGAAAGTACACACATTGGACTGGGATCCAGCTGGAGACTCGACCAATATACCAGATTTAGTCTAAGCTCACGTGTCATTATAAGGAGTTTGTGTAATGTTAAGTGGAGTAGTGAAAAGTGTAAAAATATGTATTTTTTCCCAAATATGTGATTAGCATTTGAGGACATATCCTTGTATTTATAAATCCTAAAGATCATTTCTAATTTTGAAATAATTAATTTACCCTATTTTTAATTAAACTTAAATAACCACTTTATAAAATAAAGGGAGACACTCTGATCCCTTCAAAAGATATCCATAGAGACATTTCGAGTATCGCTAAAGGGGCATATCATGTGAATAATGCTGATAATAATATCCTTGGTGACACAAGGATGTATTCCTACAAGTCACTCGAATAATGGTGTGAGGATTCCAAATACAAACTAACCTCTAACTTTGTACATTCTATCACATATGGGGGCATAAGTATCTCTCATGGTATGGTACAACCAATTGTGTCATCAAGCCTATAAAAGTGGTCCCACCTTTGGAACATGTTTCATTCATCTAAAGGTAAACTATAAGTATTTATCAGTGAGATCATCTAATGTATAGCAGATGTCACACCAGGAATTATTACAATGAACTTGAAAAGTATAAATATGTTGTGAGAGTCAATCCAAGTGTTCATTAAGGCCGAAACCCTTGTTTATCCTTTAAAAAAGGTGTAGTCATTAGACAAATATGATTATATATAAAATTTCCAGAAAGAGGTGCTGTTACATTTGTTAATTCCTTCATATCTTCGAAGGTATGTTGCTTATGGAATTTACCATTTAATGGGACATTTATGGTATGTGGATTAAGACCTTGAGAACTTGTAATAACTATTTATTTCAATAACATCATTTTTGGATTGGGAATAGAATATTATCAAATTAATCATTACCTATTTAAATCAAAATAAACAATTCAAGGAAATTATTGAAAAGAAAAACCCTCTCAAGGGGGTGTTAGGAAAATAATAATATGGTAAAATTAAGGCTACAAGGAATAAACACACAAATTTATGGAATAACTATTGTTTATAAAGCCATGGGGTTCATTTTCTACATGCTGAGGTCACAAAATGCATGGGAAGTCTACCGATTTAAATTTAATTTAAAAAATTAGAGATGACACCAAAAAGGTTTGGCTCATCTCACAAAGGCACATATTTTAAAATGAAATGCAATAAGGGGAAACATCCTAGACCACATTCCTTAACCTTTTAGAATTTTTCTTAACTAACATATTCCTTGGATTTTAGTTAGGTTGGATGAAAATGAAGAAACCATCATATTACTGGAAAATGGGAAAAATGTTCTTGCACCGTGATAGTGTGATAGATTAAAAATGAACGTGAAATAGAGGAAATTTGATTAATGATATCACCTCTATATTTTTAAGGGTATTTTAGTGAGAGAGGTGGATAAAAATTAGAGGATTTATGAAAATTCCTCTTCTGAGATATAAATAAATATTCTTGGTGGGGGAAGAAGGAACCACAAGATAATTAGAGATCATGAAAAAAAGTTGATTGAAACCATTATCATGGGGAAATAGAAATTTCTGACTCATGAAAAACTTAACAATGTTTGGCCACATGGTTGGCCAAACTCGGCCCCAAACATGTGTCAATAAATTATTTAATGCTACCCAGCCCATGGTTAGGAGCATGGTTTACATACTAGTATGAAAAAAATTGAAAATACACTTTTTCAAAATCTTGTAGCACCAAAAGGTTGTGAACCCTAGGTCGCATGGTTACAGACAAACCATATGACCCCCATGCTCCCACTATCTAAAACAACACAATTTTTGGAAACCATGTGGTTTGGGTTGCACTATTCCTCATAACCATGAAACCCAATCTTTTCTTCCCATTATGAGGATCCACGCTCTGAATGGTCCCGAGATGTACTTGATACCTCTTTGAACCATTTAGGCTTCATTTTTTGTGTTGTATAAGGTAATTAGAACAAACATTTAAGGGATTTTTCCATTATGAAATTCGTGTACATTGTAGTGTACATGTTTATTATGGTGTGTGGGAGAATTATGTTATCGATAATCAATTTTAGTGTGATAAAATTATAATGGAATAAACCAAATAGTATATTTGATATATGAAAATACATTTTCACCATATTGTAAATTTTTTAGGGGTTTATATGATAATTTATCAATGTTTAGGAAAGTTATGTTTTTTTAATCAAAAAAATTTAAATTCATAATAAGAAGTCATTTTTAGATTCTCAAATGACATTTCATATAGGGTAAATTCTATATTTCATAAATTTTGATATTATTGAGTTATAAATAAATATTATTGGTGATATTGTTTTCATGGGTTCCACATCATGATCAAAAAATGGATTATAGTTAATTTTTTTTAAAGGGATTTATAACTGGAGAGAAGTTATGGGTGTTGAGATGATTTCAATTCTATAACAGGAGAATCCACATCATCAGTACATGAGTTCATAAAAATGTGAATTTTAATTTAATAAAGTTGTGCATTTTAGGTGAATAAGAATTCAATGATATCGTTCAAAAAATTTGAATGTATTAAATAGTATGATATCTCATGAATATTATAGAAAATAAATAATTCAAATGAAATGATATATCAATCTTATTGAGATTAATTTTCTAACTATGAAAAAAATATTTCTCAAATATTGTGAAAATTAAAAAATTTCACATTTAATGGAAAATGTATATATTAAAGGATAAAAGTAACTTTTTGGGGGATTCATAATTGGGAGAGTGACTGAGTATTAGTAATAGTAAAAGATTACCATTGTGAAGAGGTCATGAAGATGGTAATTATATATGTATTCTATGTATAGGCTTAGATATTTTTTATCGATCATTATTCAATAAGACACATTATGTTTTATTGACAGGATATTTTAATTAGTCAAGGAATATTTTCTAATGAGACCATGGACATACCCTTTCTCAGGATACATTTGATAATAACAATATTTTGAGTGTTCGTGGGTCAAAAACCCTGAAGATCCAGGGATACAACCATGTTTTAAATGAGAAAAGCCTCATTAATAATTTTTTGGGCTAAGTATGGGTTTAATTAGTTAGAATGTTGGGAGAGGTATGTTTAACAATAAAGAGAGTCCCTAAAATGCACCATATATGAGTTCCCATGGATTTATTTTTATAATTAATAAATAAATGTGGTGGTCCTATATATTGTGTGGCGTTTTCATGAATCTATGGTTAACAATAAACTAAATAATCTTTGATAGATTATGTTACTATATGAATAGTCTAGACTATCTTCATTTAATGGACTTGGAAACTAGTTACCTAATCATCTATCATAGAGTTATATTTTATATTATTGGGATTATTCTCAACATAAATAACTATGTGGCGAGAGGAACAACACAAATATCAAATTTTATTGTGAAATAACTATCTTCATCCATTAATAGATTTTTTGATATGAAATAGGGTATATCATTTTAATATGAGAAATTTTCATAAAAGACCATATTAATATAATTTCAAACATAATACCCATCTGAAAAAGTATTATATTATAACTAAATGATATTAGAATCATTATTATAAATACATTTGAGGTCAAACCTTTGTAAAATGTAATATAAATGAAAAAACTCCATAGAGTGGGGACCTAAAGATGTTATTTTTAAGAAAGTGTTATAAACCTTAATTATAATACTTGAAATGTTATTGAGTGATAATGTTGTTCTATATTTGTATCTACATTATTTTGGGAATAATATATTAAATTTTTAAATGTTTTAGTCCCTATTTCCGCATTGTGTAACTCTTTGAATTTTCAATATAAGAGTCTTTGTGCTCACTTTTCTCAAGAAATATTTAAGGTTTTAGAAAAAATATATACGAAATTTTCTAAATAATTTTAGAATCCTTTTACAAAATATATGTGACATGTTATGTTAATTTCATTGATATAATGAAGATTTACGATAATTATTATCCTATTTATATAATTAATTATATTATAATTGTTGAGAATATTCAGAAAATGTTAACACATTCAAGAAAAATTAATAAAATATTCGAAAATAATTGAGGATAATTGAACTTGGAATGTGAAATTTGGGTTAATTGTTCATTAAATACAATATGAGTCAGAAAAAGTATAAAACCAAATATAAAAATTAATATATAATGTAATAAAAAAATTTCTATGAATTGAAATCTATGTTCATTGAATTATTAGTAATAAACTGTGAAATAATAATTAATAATTTAAAACGATAGGGTTTCCCATAATACCATTAGGTGCTCTGTAATGGCGCGGACCTCTTCGGCCCATTCCTTTGTTAAAAAGAAGGTCAAGAAGTGTTCTGGAAGGTAAAATAAAATTTTCCCACACTTTATAGAATTTTGAAACTACATGCCGTGTATTGAGTACACGCCGTGTACCCCCTTCCCGAGTATACCCCGTGTTGCAGACCGAGTCCTTGCTGTGTGGAATAATGGGTACACGCCGTGTGGCCAGTTCTACATGCCGTGTAGTCTCTCCCCGCATACGCATTACCAGTCAACGGTCGTGTACCATGTTGGATCTCTGTCCTTGCCGTGTGCAATAAATGAGTACACGCCGTGTGTCTAAACTACACGCTGTGTAGTCCTTCTCTACGTATGTGTTACCCTCAAACCGTGTGTTGACCAGTCAACTGTCGCGGAGCCGTGTTGGAAGCCGCGTGGAGACCGTGGGAAAGAACCGAGTACATGCCGTGTACCATAAAGTACACGCCATGTACTTTTTCTTTTCACACCTATAAAAGGAGGGGTCCCCTCCTCCTTTCAACTCACCCCTCTCCTCTCCTCTCCTCTCCTCTGAGCAGAGCTCCCTCAAGAGACTCAAAGGCTCTTCCTTCCATAACTTCTCCGTCCAAGCTTCGATTTATGATCCGTCAGTGGCCACGGGATCGTAACGACGAGACGGAGCTTCCGAGCTTGGATCCATTGTCTTTTCTTTGGCCTTATCTTTTCGAATTCCACCCGAGGAGGTTTTTACAGGACCCGACAGAAGTGACGGATGCCGACAGACGACTTCTAATGTTGATCCGAGGGAGCGTTACGATCAAGAACCTGTCGAAGTAGGGATCTTACCTTCGTCTCTTTAATTTGTGCATCATGCAGGGTGGGTGTTCTATCGTTTACTTGAAACACTTTTGAACCGGTTTAATAAAGATAATAACTGGCTTATATAACGGGGATGGCAAGTTGTGATTTTTGTTACTTTATATCCTGTGATATTATGTTGTGAATTGAATGAGCTTCTGCCTACTGAAAATCACGGTAGTTGGGGCCCTTTTCTTGCGAAATTAAATGTTTCCCTATCTTTCTAGACCGTTTTTGTGAGTGGAACTTTGTGTAATGTGGAAACTGGTTAATCAGGTAAAGTTGGATGTTTAAAATCTGGAACACTTGTGTGATCACCCCGGTTAAACAAAAATAGAATAATGAACATGTGGGTGTTGGCTTGGTTACGTGGCATGTGATGGGGGTGTTTTGTGGGTTTCTGTGGATCGGGTGAGTAGCGGGGCTGTGGTTGACTTGGTTGTGGGTTGGTATGAATGTTATGTTGGCAACGGGCAGCGGGGCTGCAATATATGGTATTAAAGGGATGTTGATGTGTGGTTTCAGTGCGGTTGTAGTTATGGCGATTGGCAGTGGGGCTACAGGGTTGGGTTTTAATGTGAACGAACTATGGGTTGTGGATAAAATGTGGAAGAGTTAATGAATGGTGGGGAATGGTATTGGGACGAGAATGTTAATCAATGGGGTTGGTTGTTTGATAAGAAGGGCTTGGTTGTGTTTCTTGTGTTTTCCTAACTTGATTTGTGGATGGAAGGGATATGTTTTACAAACGTTTGGTGTGGTTGGTTGTGGATAGTTTCCCAGTAGTTAAGGAACTAAATAACTATTTCTACTTAAGTACGAAAACCTAAAGGGGGTTGGGTTTGTTTTTTATATGCATGCTTCGTAGTAGCAGTGCCGAGGCACGTGCTCAGTTCTCTTTTTAGAAGCCATAGGTTGGGCTGTGTGGTTGGTATATATATATACATATATATATATATATATATATATCTGTATCTTTTGTGTTTTATCGCACCCCACCCATGTTGAGCACTTAGTGCCGAACACTCCCATTTTATGGGAGAGAGTTTTTTTCCTTTAGTTACTAGCTCATTCCTGCTCCTTCTCCCCTAGGCTGTGATGGCTTGAGGCGACCTTAAACCTAAGACTCTTAGGGTAGGTTTCGATTGGGGTGGTTTTATCCCAAGACGCTTCGGGAAGCTTTTACTGTTTCCAAAGAATCTTCGGGATGAGGCCCAGGTGTGTGCGGGCGGGATACGGTGTTGTGAGGCCCAGGTGTGTGCAGGCGGGATACGTAGTTGTGAGGCCCAGGTGTGTGTGGGTGGGATAGGTGGTTGTGAGGCCCAGGTGTGTGCAGGCGGGATACGTGGTTGTGAGGCCCAGGTGTGTGTGGGCGGGATACGTGGTTGTGAGGCCCAGGTGTGTGCGGGCAAGATATGTGGTGGTGAGGCCTAGGTGTGTGCGGGCGGGGATAGTGTGGCAGCGTCAGGAAGTTCGTCATTAGGAAGAGGAGCTAACAAAAGGGAACTGGTGTGGGGTACACAATACTCTTGTTCTTATACTACTACTACCTGTTGTGCTTGTGTTTTGGTGAGTGTGGCTGGTGAGGTTGGGTGGATAGGATTCCTTACTAGGTTTCTTATTTTGTTCTCACAGGACATTAGGATGTCTCCCCACTTGTGCACGAGATCTTTAGGTTTCCCTATTGAGTATACTAGTATGCTCACCCTACGTTTAATTTTAGGTTTCCAGGAGGACTACCAGGGCCGTGCGGGACCCTACTAGTCAGACCGTTGGAGTTGTTGCTGTTGTTGTACCTTTGTTTTTCTTTTGGTATTGTAATTTGAGCTTTCTTGTACTTGTACCTTGTTATAAATTGTTTAAACATGCACGTGGGATTGGTTTGGGGTTTATTTCTATATACTTGCTCTTTTCCTTTTTGGTGGTTGACTTATCCTATTTCCTAATCTTTAAAAATAAAAAGGGTAATGCCTCAAATATTTGTGAAAAACTCATAACCTTGGTGCTAGTCGCCACCCTGGGGCCTACTGGACGCGGGACTCGGGGGTCATTATCTCCCTTTCACCATTTCCAGCTCAGTAGGGGAATCTTTGGTTGGAGGGGGTCATGACAGAATGGTATCAAAGGTGATGGTTGAGAGATAGGGTGGAGTCTAGAGTTAGGAACAGTGAGGATTTCATGGGATGGTAGGGCAACATTGTTAGTTAATCTTGGTGCGTGACATAGGCCAGGGAAGACCGGCTAGGACACGGGATTTTAGGGCCCCCCGTGATCCGATGGAGGGACTATGAGCCTACTGAATGACCAAGTGAGACTACATTGATTGTAGGGTAGAGACCCTAGGGAAGGTACATGCATCATCATGATTGTGTTTTACTTGATTTGGGTGTTCTGGGAAAGAAATTGAAATAAAATGATAAAAATAAAACCTTGAGTTTCCTTACTACTTGGTATTAGGCGATCCTTGTTTACCATACAGCTATGGAACCTGGACGTCGTCCCCAGGTGGCTCAGACCGCCGAGGCCTAGCAGATTCAGGCTATCGATCAGTTGAGGATTGACTGAGAGGAGAAAGATAGCCAGTGGCAGAAGACTCTCCGTTCTTTCCAGCGGCAGACCCTTAAGAAGTATGAGGGTATTACTTTAGATACGGAGACATAGGGGTGTCTTGAGGAGCTAGGGATTGCTTTTACCTTGATCCGTGCTCCGAGGGAGTACTGGGTTCCCCTAGTAGTCAGTCAGCTGAGAGGTGTAGCGTGACAGTGGTGGACGCTCTACCTCGGAGAGAGGATAGATGCAGAGGTTGCATGGGCTGACATTGAGAAGGAATTCCGATAGGAATTGCTTTCTTCCATGATCAAGGGGGAGAAGCGGCAAGAGTTACTCTCCCTTCATCATGGGAGTATGACGGTATGAGAGCTGGGGATCAAGTTCAAGGATCTCTTGCACTTTTCTCTGGATCTCTTTTCAGATGAGGAGTCTCGGGCGAGACGTTTGGAGTAGGCACTTCGTCCTTTGCTCCAGTATGTTGTCACCCCCTTCACCCTTACGACGTACTTGGAGGTACAGAAGAAGGTATAGGTTTTAGAGAGGATGGACTCACTGGGAGGTGCACCCCGAGAGGGGATCCAGCCAGGCTCGTCGAAGGGGAAGGCAGTCAGCAGCAGGTCTCCTACGACGGGACCTTCCAGGTTCAGTCCAGTGGGGAGAAGGCCCCAACAATTCCAGTTCAGATCTTCGGGTCCTCGTCCCTTTTCCAAAAGCCTAGGAACGAGGTGTTTTTATAGTGGAGGTTTCAGGCACGTTTAGAGTCGGTGCCCGACCCGAGCTCAGTACGGTAGAGGTGGGAAGGTTCAGCGCCCACCTCAGTAGCACCAGTTGCCGGCGAGGCCCTTCCAGCAGCAGCAGGACCTTGCTCCCCCGAGGACAGACTTTGCAGAAGGAGGCCGACCTCAGGGTGCTCCTCAGGGACCTCGACCAAGGCGTCGTCGGGGAGGTGGATGACATCAGAGAGGCAGGGGAGCTGGGCGTGGACAGTTGCACGTAGCAGTGTTGGCAGCTCCAGCGGGACCAGAGGTGGTACGAGGTACGATTTGTTTGTTCAGCACTCTTGTTTCTGCTTCGTTCGATTCGGGAGCCTTGCACTCCTTTGTTTCACCTAGTCTAGACCATGATTTGGGACTAGATGTAGAGAGACTTTCCATACCACTGGTACTGAGTACACTAGTTGGGGGCCAGACCAGCGTATCTTGAGTTTGTTGGGGATGTGGGCTGACGTTGGGACCCCATCGATCTAGTGGGGACCTTCTTCTATTAAAGATGTAGCCATACGATGTCATCCTAGGCATAGACTGGTTGTTTTATGTTGGTGCCGTTATCGACTGCTTTTGGAGAAGATTCATGTTCTCCGACGTGGATGGGAAGCGTGTATCTTTTGTTGGTGAGAGAAGCTATCAGGTGGGAAGCCGGCGTGTGGAGCCTCTCCTTTCCTTGTTAGGTGGGCTATTAGTGGTTCTAGTTGATACAGAGATGATGGATGTCTCGGAGGTTGTTGGGGTGTTCCTAGATGTTTTTCTTGAGGAGGTTGTGACTCTACCCCCCTTGATGTGACTTTGAGTTTGGTATAGAATTACAGCCTGGTGCCCATCCGATTTTGATGGCCCCTTATCGGATGACACCTTCGAGTTGCGGGAGTTGTGGATTTAGATTGACGATCTGATGGAGAAGGGTTTTGTTCGACCCAGCGTATCTCCATGGGGTGCTCTAGTTTTGTTTGTGAAGAAGGCAGATGGTGGTCTCAGGCTATATATAGACTACCAAAGATTGAACCAGGTAAAGGTCAAGAACCGCTACCCCCTTCCAAGGATAGATGATCTCTTCGACCAGGTGAGGGAAGCAGGTTCATTTTCTAAGATTGATCTACGATCAGGATATCATCAGCTGAGGGTGAAGGACGGTGACATCTTAAAGACGTATTTCAGGTGTAGGTATGGTCACTTTGAGTTTGTAGTGATTCGGGATCAAGTCGATCAGGGGAACGCTCCAGAAGGATGGTCAGATGATAGCTGACATCAGATTCTTTTCCATGGAAGGTTGTTTGTTCCGGAGGCGATGCGTGAGGGAGTTCTCTGTGAGTTCCATAGCTCAGCCTTAGCGGTACATCCAGGAGTTTCAAAAATGTACCGAGTTCTGAGGGAACAGTTTTGGTGGCCCGGGGTGAAATGGGAAGTGGTGGTGTTTGTGGCTAAATGCCTAGTGTGTCAGCAAGTGAAGACTGAACACCGTGTTCCCAGTGGTTTGTGGCATACTTTAGATGTCCCCGAGTGGAAGTGGGATGAAATCTCGATTGAATTCTTCACAGGACTACCCAGAGATCAGGGTGGTTATGATTCTATCTGGGTAGTGGTGGATCGACTGACGAAATCAGCTCACTTCTTAGAAATTAAGGAGTCGGGCCTGGTGAGTACCTTAACACAGAGGTACGTAGACGAGGTTGTGCGGTTGCATGGAGTCCCAAAGACTATCATATCAGATCAGGATACTCGGTTTACCTCACGAGTCTGGAGGGGCTTACAACATGCTTTTGGCACCCAGCTATGCCTTAGCACTGCTTTCCACCCCCAGACCGATGGGAAGACATAGCGGACTATCCAGACATTTGAGGACATGCTGCGAGCATGCGTTCTGGATTTCAGAGGTTCATGGGTACGACACATTCCTTTAGTGGAGTTTGCCTACAACAACAACTTCCACTCTATTATTGGCATGGCACCATTTGAGGCTTTGTATGGAAGGCCATGTCGTTCACCCATTTGCTGGGAAAGGGTTGGTGAGACAGTTGCTCTTGGGCCGGAGGTAGTGCAGAGCACCATAGAGAAAGTCCATCTTGTACGTGAGAGGATGAAAGTGGCTCAGGACCGACAGAAGTCTTATGCTGATCGCCAGAGGAGGCCCTTGGAGTTCGATGTGGGGAATCATGTGTTCTTGTAGGTTTCCCCTCGATGGGGGCAACAGAGGATTGGGAAGGGGAGCAAGCTCTCACCAAGGTTCATCAGACCTTTTGAGGTTTTGAGGCGAGTTGGAGAGGTGGCATATCAGCTGGCCCTGCCACCTCAGTTGGATAAGGTTCATGATGTCTTCCACATCTCCCAGCTTCGGTAGTACTTACACGACGACTCCCACGTTATTGACTGGGGAGAGTTAGATATGGGGACGATGTGACCTTCGAGGAACGACCAATCAGAATCGAAGATCGTAAAGAGAAGGTGCTCTGTGGATGAACCATTCCCTTGGTTTTTTTGTTGTGGAGGCATGGCGGCCTCGAGGAGAGCACTTGGGAGCGGGATACCCAGATGCACACTCAGTACCCGGAGTTGATTTGACTTGTGTTTTTCCCTTGTTCTTCTGAGATTTGTGTTGATGTTGTACTATGTACCCTTGTTATATGGAATGCTTGTCTTGTCAGTTGTGAGACCTTTTGTTTCCTTATTCCCTGGTAATGTGTAACATGTCCGGATGTGTGGGAAAATGAAAAACCTGACCCTTAATCGAGACACATTAATGAGGATGCGATTGAACCCGTGCGGGTGAGTCATTTCCGCCAAAAGCAGATAATATCTCGATATAGGTGAAGAAATTTCCCAAACCCATGTGTTCGGGCAGTGTGTTGGTTGTGTGGTGTTGGGGTTAGTGAGAGTTGAAAAATCCTAATGTATAAAAGTGGGAAGACCCAATTCTTAATCGAGACACATTAATGAGGATGCGATTAACCCCATGCAGGTGATTCAGTGCCTCCTAAAGCGGATAATATCTCGACATAGGAGAAGGAATTCCTAACACATATGATTAGGGTTTTTGGTTGGGTTCCTGTTATAACGATAACCCTAAGAGGTATCTTGTTGGGTTCCTCTGTGTTGGTTTTTGAATTCTCGAGGACGAGAATGTTTTAAGAGGTATCTGATGTAATGGCCCGGACCTCTTCAGCCCATTCCTTTGTCAAAAAGAAGGTCAAGAAGTGTTCTGGAGGGTAAAATGGACTTTTCCCACACTTTCAAGAATTTTGAAACTACACGCCGTGTAGTTTGAGTACACGCTATGTACCCCCTTCCCAGGTATACCCCGTGTTGCAGACCGTGTCCTTGCTGTGTGGAATAATGGGTGCACACCGTGTGACCAGTTCTACACGTCGTGTAGTCCCTCCCCACGTACGTATTACCAGTCAACGGTCTTGTACCGTGTTGGAGCTGTGTCCTTGCCGTGTGCAATAAATGAGTACACTCCCTGTGTCTAAACTACACGCTGTGTAGTCCTTCCCCGCGTATGCGTTACCCTCAAACCGTGTGTTGACCAGTCAATGGCCATAGAGCCGTGATGGAAGCCGCGTGGAGACCGTGTGAAAGAACCGAGTACACGCCGTGTACCATAAAGTATACGCCATGTACTTTTTTCTTTTCACACCTATAAAAGAAGGGGTCCCCTCATCCTTTCAACTCACCCCTCTCCTCTCATCTCCTCTCCTCTGAGCAGAGCTCTCTCAAGAGACTCGAAGGCTCTTCCTTCCATAATTTCTTCATCCGAGCTATGATTTACGATCCGTCAGTGGACACGAGATTGTAATGACGAGTTGGAGCTTCCAAGCTTGGATCCATTGTCTTTCCTTCGGAATTTTCTTTCCAACTTCCACCCGAGGAGGTTTTTCCGGGACCCGACAGAAGTGACGGACGCCGACGGACATCTTCTAAAGTTGATCCGGGGGAGCGTTGTGCTCAAGAACCTGTTGAAGTAGGGATCTTACCTTATTATCTTTAATTTGTGCGTCATGCGGGGTGGGTGTTCTATTGTTTACGTGAAACACTTTTGAACCGGTTTAATAAAGATAATAACTAGCTTATATAATGGGGATGGGAATTTGTGATTGCTGTTACTTTATATCATGTGATATTATGTTGTGAATTGAATGAGCATCTGCCTACTGAAAATCACGGTCGTTGGGGGCCTTTGCTTGTGTAATTAAATGTTGCCCTATCTTTCTAGACCGTTTTTGTGAGTGGAACTTTGTGGAATGTGGAAACTAGTTAATCACGTAAAGTTGGCTGTTTAAAATCTGGAACCCTTGTGTGATCACCCAGGTTAAACAAAAACGGAACAATAAACATGTGGGTGTTGGCTTGGTTACGTGGCATGTGATGGGGGTGTTTTGTGGGTTTCTGTGGATCGGGTGATCAGCGGGGCTGCGGTTGACTTGGTTGTGGGTTGGTATGAATGTTATGTTGGAAACGGGCAGTGGGGATTTAATATATTGTATTAAAGGGATGTTGATGTGTGGTTTCGGTGTAGTTGTGTTTATGGAGGTTGGCAATGGGGCTACAGGGTTGAGTTTTAATGTGAACGAACTATGGGTTGTGGATAAAATGTGGAAGAGTTAATAAATGGTGGGGAATGGTAATGGAACGGGAATGTTAATCAATATGCTTGGTTGTTTGATAAGAAGGACTTGGTTGTGTTGCTTGTGTTTTCTTACCTTGATTTGTGGATGACAGGGAAATTTTTTACGAATTTTTGGTGTGGTTGGTTGTGGATAGTTTCCCAGTAGTTAAGGAACTAAATAACTATTTCTACTAAAGTATGAGAACCTAAAGGGGGTTGGGTTTGTTTGTTGTATGCATGCTTCGTAGTAGCAGTGTTGAGGCATGTGCTCAGTTCTCTTTTTAGAAGCCATAGGTTGGGCTGTGTGGTTGGTATATTTATATATATATATATCTGTAGCTTTTTTGTTTTATCGCACCCCACCCATTTTGAGCACTTAGTGCCGAACACTCCCATTTTATGAGAGAGGGTGTTTTTTCCCTTAGTTACTAGCTCCTTCCTCCTCCTTCTCTCCTAGGTTGTGATGGCTTGAGGTGAACTTACACCTAAGACTCTTCGGGTAGGTTTATATTGGGGTAGTTTTAGCCCAAGACTCTTCGGGCAGGTTCTACTGTTTCCCAAGAATCTACGGGATGAGGCCCAGTTGTGTGCAGGCGGGATACGTGGTTGTGAGGCCCAGGTGTGTGCGGGCGGGATACGTGGTTGTGAGGACCAGGTGTGTGCAGGCGAGATACGTGGTTGTGAGGCCCAGGTGTGTGCGGGCGGGATACGTGGTTGTGAGGCCCAGGTGTGTGTGGGCGGGATACGTGGTTGTGAGGCCCAGGTGTGTGCGGGCGGGATATGTGGTGGTGAGGCCTAGGTGTGTGTGGGCGGGGAGAGTGTGGCAGCGTCAGGATGTTCGTCGTTAGGAAGAGCATCTAACTAAATGGAACTGGTGTGGGGTACCCAATACTCTTGTTCTTATACTACTACTACCTGTTGTGATTGTGTTCTGGTGAGTGTGACTGGTGTGGTTGGGTGGATAGGATTCCTTGCTAGGTTTCTTCTATTGTTCTCATGGGACATTATGATGTCTCCCCACTTATGCACGAGAGATTTAGGTTTCCCTACTGAGTATACTTGTATGCTCACTGTATGTTTAATTTCAGGTTTCTAGGAGGACTACCAGGGATGTGCGGGACCCTAATAGTTACACCGTTGGAGTTGTTGCTGTTGTTGTACCTTTGTTTTTATTTTGGTATTGTACTTTGAGCTTTCTTGTACATGTACCTTGTTATAAATTGTTTAAACATGCATGTGGGATTGGTTTGGTGTTTATTTCTATATACTTTCTCTTTTCCTTTTTGGTGGTTGACTTGTCCTATTTCGAGATCTTTAAAAATAAAAAGGGTAATGCCTCCCATATTTGTGAAAAACTCATACCCTTGGTGCTAGTCTCTACCCCGGGGCCTACTGGAGGCGGGACTCGGGGGTCATTATCTCCCTTTCACCATTACCAGCTCAGGAGGGGCATCTTTGGTGGGAGGGGGTCGTGACATGCTCATTGAACTCCACATAATTTCAATCTCAGGAAAAATTATTATTGAATAAAATTATTATTTTTATAAGTTATATGATAAAAATTAAATAATTTATATATTTGGTATATTTAACAGTGTTTTATGCAACTATTAATGGAGAAGTTCACCAAGAGTTAGCGAGATTATTATGAAATAGTTTAGAATTCCATATTATAATTTCTTTTCCATTATAAATTATTTTCTTTTTAGTATGATATATGACGATATAACTCAAAAACACAATGGAAAAAGCCAAAAAATTCATTCAGTGAGCAAGGATCACTATTAAAAAAATTTAGTTAATACCATAAATTATAAAAAAACATAGATTATAAAATAATCTATAATCACTATTTAAGATTACAAATATGAAAGGTTTAGTATAGAACTCGTGTAACAAGATATTAAAAAAATATTCTATCTTGAATAGTGTACTAACTAGATTCAACACATTCATATACACAAGAGATGATGGGATTATATTTATTATTCTTATGATTTTATCACAAACATATTATACAAATATTATAATCCATCACTAAACAAAACACGTGTTAATTAATTATTCATCATCAAAAGAAACATTGCTTGTGACTACACAATAACCGGTGTGTTCCCTTATTCTTCCATATTCATTGTTATACTCTCCCTTATTGTGAGAACTAAAATACACAAACAACCAATATCTTCCACAATTCTCTATCTAAATCCCTTTATCCCTCTATCAATTATACCACCTCATTTCATACCATACTTGATCCCTCTTTAATTAATATTACACATCAGGAACACTTCTTAAAATTTCATATTTGAATTTCAAATTTAAATATTTCAAAAGATTATATTATTATTAAATCTATCTATTAAAAATCTTCTTCATGGTTTTCATTTTTTTAACCTTAGTTCCCATCATGGTTTTTTAAGATTCATAGAAAATTTATAAAAAAGTTCAATAAATTAATTCTTCTGTTGATAGCATGACATATTTATTCATGGTGTGATATCTTATTTATTTTATCTTTAGTTATGAATGACCATGTAATGGAATCATTCATTGAAATATTTCATACTAAAAAAACATCAAAATACTCAGATAATATTAGTAATGGAATTAATCATGACTTTACTTCTCGAAAATCACACCACCATTGAATTCATGATGGCGTGATGAACAAAATTACTTTATGACCAATAGTCTCTACTACAAGCATCATGAATTCCATTCATGATATTTTATCTAAAAATTAATAAATTTTTCATAAACAAATTTATTTTTAATGTATCCATAATTTATTAAAATAACTATTATAAAACTCAGTTAAGTTTCTCAAAAAATAGTTTTTTATTTTTACTTGGCATTGGTAAGTTCAACAGTTGTCGTCAAAACCCCCTCAATTTTACAATTTTTGAAAATTTATGTGTTTTTATGAGTTACCCACAAATATTCTAGGAATGATCAATATATACATAGAATAATTAAATTAACCATTATGTATCATTGTAGTAACCCTTATGCAAAACATTTCCCACCAAGATACCATTTCATTTTGGCATATTATCTCACACATTCCCTTTGTCTTTGAATCAACCTTTATATATATTAGTAGACTTACCATTATGCCTAGGTACATTTAATTTCTCTTATGCATCATATCTTGCCTTTGGTAATTCATATATTCTCTAAATTTTTAGTGTTATGTTAATTTATATAAGGATGTTTACTATTATTTTATTTATACTTCTCCAATTTCTACTGCTTTTTTTAAAGTTACCTTTAAATATATATGGTTTGTGGTAGATTCCATTTTTTATTCAATTCATCACCTATATGATAAATGCATATAGAGTAAATATACTATTATGCATTGGGTGACATGTCTTGAATTTTTACACGAATCAATACAACTCCAAAACACTTCATAAAAAATCTACATTCCTGAATATTTTATCCAAACATTTACAATAACACTATGAAATTGTAAAATGATTCATCTTAGACCAAAATAATTTTCATAGTTATGTGTTATCATGATTTTTTTCTACCAAACAAAAAAATACACATGAAAATATCAACTTCTCTTTCTCCAATATTTCTTTTATAGAGAAAATACACAATTATTGGGATTTTTTTCAACTCTATATCATAAAAACCCCCATGGTTCTCAATAAAAAACATAAGGAAAAAAATAAAAAATCATATAACCCTCTTCTTCAATGGATCAACAATGATTTAACTGTAAAATAAAAATTTAATAGATATTTTGCATTGTCTTCAATTGATAAAGATATGATTTTTTATAGTGTTTATTAAAATAAATATGTTTATCAAACTCAAATGGATTAAAAAAAATGTATTTGTATCCTTATAAATTTTTTTCATATATTATGTCAATAATTTTTTACAAAAAATGATTTGATATGAGAAATATTAGTTAAATAATATTAACCATATTTTTTTAATATACTATATTCTATTACATGTTTTAGAAGACAAAAGGGAAAAAATTGAGATAAAACTATTTATAAGGATGTTTGTTAAAATATGTGGATTTTTTATTCCACCACTATTTATGAAATATGGTAAACTAATTTTTCTTTTTATTAATTTTATCCATACACATAGAATACCATATATTTCATGGATTGAATTTTTTATTTCCAAATATGTTTGATATTAAGTAATAATAGTTACTTACTAAACAAAATTTATATATATTCATGATATATTAAGGGGAGTATATTTTTATGTTTCCAGAGGGAGTATGTATAAACATCTATATGATCAATAATAATAAATTATATATTAATATTGAAATAATTATTTGTAAGAATCACTTAGTGTCCTATAATTATATAGGGCATGGAGATAAGGTGATATATAAATATTTTTATTTAGTTTCCATAACCAAGTCAATCTTACATTTTCCTAAATGAGTATAGGATGTGATGATATCTACTAAAGTAAAAATTAAAATTATTATTAGAAATATATAATGTACAAATTTGATTTAACTAGTTCTAAAATTTAAAATTATTTACTTATAAAAACGTTTATGTAATATAAAAAAACCCACATCATTTAATTTGATATAGAATAATTATGAAATATAATTTTGTTCAAGGTATTCATCATTATGAATATGTTTTTTAAGTATATAAAATTTAAAATTTTATACATAATAATTTTTTAATCAATAATGAGATTAATGGATGGTTTTATTGGGATTCTATATAGAAATATGGTAGAAACAAATTAATCGATGTAATGAGTCAAAATGCACCCTGAATTATAGGAAAAAATAATGATGACATAGAATATTATTATATATTATATGTTATACATGATCTTATGTTTTGAGTTTTTATTTCTTTGTAGGTAATTATGATAATATTAAATTTATTAGTAAATACAATAGGTAATCACTTCTTTTAATTATCTCACATTTTCTATATATATATATATACGGAATTGTACATGTATTGTTGTGGGAAATTAAAATTTTCCCCTTTGTATAAAATAATTTTGTATCCCTAAAAATTTCCATCATAAACTATTACATGATATGATGAATTCTTAAGGTTAGAATGGTTTGATTTATTTATCCGAATAAAGAATATGAACATGATGCAAAAAACAGGCTTTTTGTATTGAATAAACCACAATTTATACCACATGGATTGTTATTCAATATGTCTTATATATATTAGTTGTTCATAGATCATATTTAGATTTCCCTATACTTGAGGTTCATGAAATAACTACCATTATAACCATTACAAATTGAAATATATCTCATATAAGAAAAGAAAAATTGATAATCGATGGGCTTTTTGGTATATTTTTTATCATTTAATTGTTTTATGATTAACATAGATGAAATTTTACATCTAGTATAATTAGTGTCTCCTTTTTTCACATAATTGAGGTAGACTGAGGATTGTTTTGGAAACAACTATATTGTAAATATATTGAAACTATAAATTAATGTTTGTTAAATGTGATGTGTTAATATATAAACACAAGTGGCATGTTAAATATTCTTCAAAATGGTCAGTATATACATAGAGGACTAGGAATGACTAGGTAGGATATATGGGACTGACATATTATGTGTCTCAGGGTAAATTGATTTAATAAGAAATGGGAATATTGGAAAATCTCATATTTCCAAACATTTTATTCTGTAATTATATTTTTTTTAATCCAAACATTTCATATTATATGGTTATATAATAATTTAGATTTAATCACTAAAATTGATCCCTTTTGTAATATTTATTATTTTATATAAATTTTTATTTTATCAATAACTCTTTAAAATTTAATAGAAATTGGGGAATTGTTTTTTGGATTGATTAGCAACATTTTGTTCAATTAAATGTAAAGATGAATCCAATTATAAGAAGTTAAACGAATTATCACAATTTTAGTATGGGTTGAATTTACCTTTTTTGATAATGATTAATGATGGGATCATATATAATATATTATAAAAATTATTCTGCTAAAATATCATAGGTATAGAGAGGACTTGTTGAAAATCATTTGTGTTTCCATTGTCCACTCATGATTTTTGTCACATTCATGTTCATGAATTCATAGGAAACCAACACATTGTAATATAAATAACATCTGGACTAGAAATTTTTTATCACATAATAGTTTCTAATGTTTTAAAACACAATTATATATAAGAAAAATTTGGAGTACATACAAATGAATGTTAGGTGAATTGCATCAATGAAGAAAACATTTCAAAATTAATCATGTTAATGGGGATATAATCTAATGAAATTAATAGAAAACTTTTCTACCC
Source organism: Viscum album (assembly GCA_963277665.1). Classification (NCBI taxonomy): domain Eukaryota; kingdom Viridiplantae; phylum Streptophyta; class Magnoliopsida; order Santalales; family Viscaceae; genus Viscum; species Viscum album. Next base: position 188,060,267 of record OY728130.1, read on the forward strand.
AAAATACGGCACCACTATAAGTATAAAAATGTTCCAACATTTCATCTCAAGTGGATGTCATTTTTCATGAATCATTTTACTACCCAATTTATGATGATTAATAAGGGGTTTCTATGTAATAGTCTTCACTATTTTACGTTCTAGCCTTATATTCATCCTTTTTTTCTATTTAATTTTTTCTATTGTGTTTCCCAGACCATGATTCTCTTAACATTATGAAATTTGAGATGTACATTATCACCTGTTTTAGAGGGAAGCACTGATGCTTGATTTTGTGTGCACATCACTCAATTCCTTGGGTAAATGATAATATATTGAATAAGGATTCATGAAAAATCGATCAAATAAAATTTGGTCCTATTTTGAAGAAGTATACGATATTTAAAACATTTTAAATGAAAAAAAATTAAAAATATTAAATTTTAAAAAACAATGAATTGAAAAATATCGAATATGTCTATTTTATTCATTAAATGATAAAATTTCAAATTTATTTTCCATTTGATTATAAAGATAAATGTTTTTATGATTCCACAATGTAACATTTTTTTGTACTAAATTCTAAGAAAATAAAAAGACAATGTAGTTGAGGAATAAAATAGTCATCATTTTTAAATAAATGAAGTAATTTGAAGCATATGAAGGAGCTCAAGAAAAGGTTCAATCAAAGCATGTTTTTTTATTTCTATAAATTGAATAGCCTTATGAAGATTCAGTTTTGAACAAACTACTCTAAAACCTTTGTATAAAATATCCCTAAAAGGTAAAAAAAGATTAATTTTCCAACTAATTCGAATATGGGATATCATCTTGAATCTGATGAATATTGGGTTGAATTTTTAGAATTTATAAATGTATTCAGTTATCCCATATATGATAATGAAAAATAGTCACCACTATACCTCTAATAATAATTAAAATAAGATATCAATGGTTTTCATAGAAACCTGAGTCTAATATTTCATTAATTTACATTTATTTCACAGTATAAAAATTATAAACATGATATCATCTCACACTTCCCAGAAAACAATTTTTGGTGACTCTTATGTCTATATTCATATTGAAGTTATTCTACAACAGTTATGAAATTTAAAAAAACATTTATCCATAATAGGAGCCATTATAGACTTATAATATAGTCAAATATTCATCATAAATGTCTAATGAGATCCAATGAATGGGGTAAATTGAAACACAATTTAAGGAATATAATTTAAATATTTCATAGAGAATTAGATCATAATCATTACATAAAACATAGAGTAGTGAAATATCATGTCAAAAAATAACATTGAATAATATGAGTTTTCCACATTCTAAGATAGAAAGTAATATAATCTCAAATGATAAAACATATATAATTGAATAATAATAATATGTCATGAGATAAAAAACAAGTTACATGGACCAGTCAAAGGCTTATGGAATGTTAATGTAACATGCCCTTGTGATAATGTATATTGGATCTCAAACAAGAACAAAGATTTTATAACATTTTGAACAAAAAGTATATCCACACTTATTATCCTTGTCTCATGAGATAAAATTCATTAAATAATACTTTAGTAGATGACATAGGACCCCTCCTATCATCATCTATAAATTTCTGTTCCATTAAAAATAAATAATCATAATATCATAATGACCCCATGTAAAAAATAATGGATGTGTAAATATATTAAAAATATATTATAGAATAAATTTATTATTTAATTTAATTAAAATCATAACTTAAAAAAATTCCTAATAAACTATAGAGTGTAATGGAATAATTTCATCATTATAGAAAAAGAATTGATTTCAAATACAAATAGAAATAAAATCACTCTCACAAAAAAAAATTAAACATTGTGATTAATGATAAAATTGATATTACATTAAAAAAAATCAAAAGAATAGAAGGATAATAGTTTTTAAATCTAAATTTTAAGGATATACAAATACCTCATTCATGAAATGGCAAAAATATTCCAAAAAATAAATTAGGGGTTAAAAATGAAAATAAATTCCGTTGTTATACTTTTTAGACTATTTTAAAAATAAACAACATAGAATAAATGTTGAAACACATCCATTTCATAAAATTGGTAAATAAAAATATAATTAAAATACAATAAATGATATATTTTTATTCATTAATAGAAAAATATTCAATAGGTATAACACGAACATGGATGGAAAAGATAATTATCCATGATTGGTTGTTATTATTTCTTATGTTATATTTTTATTTTCGACTATTTTTTTCAAATAATTGGATACCAAAGATGAAATTATATTTCCCTATAGGATAATGGAAATAAAATTTAAATATGTTAATTTAATGATATGTTAAATTTTTAAAAATGTATTCATATATTTTATACTAAAAAAATGTATCGAAAATTGATTCAATGAAACCCATATAGATTTTATAACATTTTAATCAATACCACAAGAGGGAAATAATATGAAATAAAAATAAAATTTCATTATATACTATATTACCATTATATAGAATTAAAATTGTTTATAATATTTTCTATACAGAGGATATCAAGTTGTCAAAAATTAACATGACTTAATGAATTTTAATTTGATACAAATAACATTTACCTTAACTACATCATTCCACTAATTCCATTGAATATATTGTATGAAAAATGACTATCATAGTGATCAATTTATAAAAATTCATATTATTATAATTTAATTAATTATTATTATTATTTTTTATTTATAGTATTTAATAATTATATATTTTCAATTTTGGGTGTGAGTAATATTGATCATTTTGAACCAGATTAATGTTTACATTACAGTTCTTCTTTTTTTTCCAAAATATAATAATTAAACGTTAATAAATGGTACTATAAATTTTTATTTATAATTTTTGTAATTTTATAATTTTGTTTAGTTATATATTTTATTTCTTCCCTAAATATTAATTCAATGATGATAATGTATCAACAATTTTTCATGAACCAATGTTAATATCCTAATTAATGAGATTCATATTAATGTTACCATTCAAGTAAAAAATTAAAATTATTATTAAAATATCCATATAATATGTTATTATTATGAGTATTCTAAATACCAACCGTTGTTTTTTATAATTTTTCAAGTAGGAGGCTAGATCGAAATAGAATTAATCAAACCATAATTATTGGCATATTATGATGTTAAAAGTTTTATATATGATATTAATATCACTATTATATAATATTTTTTACATAATTTAAATACAAATATTGTTTTCAATCATGTGTTTTTTGATTGTAACAAATTTTAGAGAGATTTAGGGAAAATGAGATATGATTGTTTCCCTTAGAAATGCGATATTGTTTGGGAAATTAGTATTTATGATTGGTTTCCAATAGGTTTTTTCATGGAACTAGAAACACCCAATGGTTATGTATCCTTAGGGACCTGTTTTCTAAAGATTATCCCTTGATGGGGGTTATTACCGATGATGCTTGAGAATTTCCATTTGTTGAGAGGATGGGAGGTCGGGTCATCACACCCTTTGTTTTGAATTATTTCCTACTATATGACTCTCTTATAGATTTAAGATGTGTTCATGAGTCCTTCATTAATTTCCAAGTATGGTATGAGTTATACCAAAATTATCAATAAATTATTAGAATAAGTGGAATTCATAATCATACATATGTATTCAAAGTTCTTTATCAGTGGGGATATCAGTTTGCATTTGAGGTTCTGCATTGATGGTATCCTCTTATATAGTACTTCGAGATTCTATGGTAATTATTATGATGATGTTGGTTTTCTAGAATCACAATGAGGAATGATAAAGTTTATGGTCATCTAGGTATATGAATATCACTTATGAAATTATCATCCTTAAGGGATACATAAGTTGTAATGATTTTGGGATAGAACCATTAGATGGTCTTCTTACATATCTATTTGAAAGGAATCAGAAGTTCAGAGTCACATAATAGGACACATCATACCTTTTAAGGGTGTGTGATAAGGACCAAAATGAACAGTTTAATATCATGTGGAAAGGAAGTCTTGGTAAAATGTGTCTATTCAATGTTTTTTTGTGGGAAGTATACCTAAGAATACCCAGAATATTGGAATGAATATGATCTTCTAAGTTGAATTATACCCAGCAGGGAATATGGTCCAAAAAATAGGTTTTGTTTTGGATTTTGGTTTTGAACCTATGGAGGCTTCCTACGTATCCCACTTGGATGGGAATCAATGGTCACATAGTTTTTTGGTGAGGAAAAATGCCTATAGAGGCACTCAAGGGTATGTATCAAAGGGGAGTATGGCCCTTTGAGAAGATAGGTTAGGTACTAATCATGAGAAGGATATCCCCTATGAGGGGACCATAATGGATGTTTTCACTAAAGGTGACCTCGGGGCTTAACTCAGGGTTTACTCTTGAGAATGTTACTTGGATTAAGTGAATTGTGATGGGTGATTATTAGTAAAAATTATTTCAATTAATTTCCTACCCTATGGTGGATTCCTATGTGTCATGTTTATAGTAAGAATAAGGGGTCTAGTTCAATAATTGATGTATAGTGTGTGGATATTGTGAAAATCATAAATATATAATAACACGCGGGGCATGCTCAGTGTGAGAAACAAGAGGACATGAAAGATTTAACAAACCACAATTTTTGTCCTCCATTGGTGGAAGTGGATGGGGTGACCAAGGAAGAGATCAATACTAGTGAAAAAGAGGCTGGAATGACGACATAAGAGGGCGAGCATACAAAATTCACCTCCTTTCCCTTCATCACGTGATGGAATTTTGGTGAATGGCGTGTTAGGTAGATGGGATAGAAAAAAAATAATCCTATATTAATGAATATGGGATTACTCCATGAGGGATGTCCTAAAATTGTTTAGCAATATAGAGGAAGATCACATTTCATGTGGATGGGAAAAAACTGAGATCCTTACCATCTCAACTTGGAACCAGAGGCCCCAGGTCATAGACATGCAAGGGGAAGATATATTCATATCCCCAATTTCCATGACCAGGAACTCTGTAAAATTTCCCTTGGGTAAGAATTCATTCGAACATAGATATTCATGTCTATAGACACCCTAGGGATCCTTACCCTTTGTTTGGAAAAGTTTTGGAAACCTCTAAATGTAAAATTTGATATCCAGTTTAGAGTCATGTAGATGTGACTTTCCTTAAGGTTTGTAAATCCGAAGGACTTGGTGGAGGTTTCAACTTGTTCCCTTTCAGAAAATGGAGCCATGGAAGGAGAGGCCCTTACATGTGTGGGTTTCTATAGGGACTAAGGTAAGGTGAACCAGGGAGGACCACGTATATAGTGCACTGCACAAGGGGTATCTACCTTAATAGGCTTGGGTAAATTGGTTTCACCTGAGGTGAAGAATATACTAGATGACATACCTTGGGTGAGACATGGATCGTGCTTTCAATGGTCTTTATATGTATTCCTAAAAGTAAGTAGTGAAAGCTCTTAGTTAAGGAAGGGATATCAGGACCCATCCTAGAGGGGCCCCTTTCATGACTACCAAATTCATGCCTCTCCAATATCCCAGGGGCTAATGACTAGAACCAAGTAGGCATATCCCATAAATGGGAGGAATTTTCCTAACTACCTGTACACACACACACACATCTCCAAGCCTAAAATGATAAAATTTTAAAATACGAAGTAAAAAAATGAATGTATAAACTAAGATACCCACTGCAGAGAATAATAGTATAAAAATTGAAAGTAAATAGAGATCAAATTCAATCCCACCAAAAGAAGGATTATATAATAGTTAATGAAAATGTTCCTGAAACACATCCACATAAAACCCTGTCTGAAGGAAATAGTACTGGGAAACTGTCTAAATACATAAGAGCACACCTCAACTTTATGGTTTATTTAAGAACAACCTGGTTTTGATCCACATATGACACTATCAAAAATGAAGATAAGTCATGAATCCCACAAGTCTCATAGTTTCTAAGTCACATAGTCTAAAAATCACATGTTCTCTATGTCACGTAGACTTGAGGATACAACCAGCCACAAGATTCCCCTCATAGCATGATCATTCTTGGATAACCTACTCTTCAAGAAAATAGGTGTTATTGGAACTTCTAGAGATACACGATTATAGTATCACATAAGGACAATCCCTTCATAATGGTCCCAATGCTACAAATGGATCATAAAACTGACATGTGGTTTGAATGTTACTCTTGTTTTACTAAAAAGGTCTGAACCGCTGCCCAACCCAACCTAGTCTGGCAGACCTGAGATAGCCTGGTGCAGCCCAGCCTACTGGGCCACTGGGTCCAGCCTGTTGGGCCGCCAAAGCATCCCAAGTCCACCCCATTCAGCCCATATGCATGTGGGCCGGTCTCATTGATACATGTGGCCTTCCCCTGTCACATGACACACTAGTCGACACGATTCCGCTCACCACTTTTCCTAGTCAGCTCCACATCCTTGTATTATATAATATCTCTATATATAGTTTTGGTTCATAAATAAGAAAAGGTTAAATAAATTTCTTTATGCTCATGTGTACGGGATGGACACCATCCCACATGTGGCCTCAGAATAGCATGTCTTCTCAACACTAAGTAATGGAATTTTTTCAAATAATTACTACAAATATATTCAAGAAAATCCATTTATTTTCATTCTCCCCATCTTAAGGATTTACGTCTTGAAAATCCAAACTATGGGCTTCCCAAATAGGTGAGGGTATTGAGAATAGATCTATGCATCTTGCTCCCATGTGCTCTCTTGGAAATTCTTTTTCCTCAACTGAAGGCACACTCAAGGAATCAATCACCCAAGGATAATCCTCCCAAATTCTTCCTAAAATTTATCTTTCATGATCATTTCATACCCTACAGAACCTGAATGTTCCCCTTATCATGGTCGTCTGTTTATGGGTGAAACATTGTGCTCAAGTGCAGCTGAGACCCAAACTCCTCAAGAAATCCCTTCCTCAACATAGATCTAAGGTGAACATTACAATCTGAAAATATATACAAAGGGACTCTAGGGATTCAAACTATCTCTTTAACATAGAGGCATCTCAATATATCTACTAAAAAATTGTCCTTAGAAGATAGTAAGTGGGCCGACTTGGTTATCCTATCAAAGATCACTCAGATGGTATCGTGTCTAATGGACATCTATGGTAAAACCATCATGATATCCGTTTATATCCCATTACCATTCCAATATGGAACCTAAAGGGGTTGAGACAAACCTGATGGAACTTGGTTCTCAACTTTCACTTGCAGACAAGTGTGGATTCTAGAGACAAACTAAACACTTTTTTATCCCTATCCACTAGTACTAACATCAATGGTCCTAGATCATCTACTCCACAAATAGATTTACCACCAAAGTGAATGCATGTAACTACCTAAAAAAATCCTCTCATAAATCTACTAGTACTACCATGAATCCTCTGAAAACAATGTTGTGATCCTCACCTTTCAAATATCCATTAGTGACATTACCTAGGGACATTTGATCATGTAATGTCTCACAATATGTATCTATGAGTTCTGCCTCTCTAACTCGCTGTATGAGAAGAGGGGTGATAACCATAGACTAGAGGTTTGATTCTCTATCTCCATCCACAAATGAAAACTTAATGAGTATAGATGTTTCAACACCTTATTCAGCAACTGTACACTAGATCTCATGTTGAGTGAATTTGTCACCATGTTCCCCTTTTTAGGATTACATAAAATCATAAATTCATAATCCTGTATGAACTCTAGAAAACACCTCTATAAAAACCATTACTAGATCCACTACAACTCCGACACCATTGTAGGAAACCGGGGACTTATAAATCTCAATAAATCAAGGTTTTGGCGATCCAATTGATCAGAAATTAGCTAAACCCTATCTTTTGTGACTCCATTCTATATTTCATGGGTTTCCTTTTCACCAACATGTTATTCCATGTTCCACAACTATGGACACACCACATTGTTTTCCTAGAATGTTCAATATGAGAATAAACTGTAGTAATATATTCCACACCAATATTGACATCATAAGGCCTCAACACCGCAACCATGATATTCCAACTGAAACTATTTCCTCTAAGTGTTTGGATACAATATTTTCACCAGGGTGTGATCATTGGGTCCCATCCATTAAAAGTATCCAAGTGTGAGGGCCTTGTCCACAGTTGAACTAGAATATCAGAGTTTCAAAAAACATTCATGAAATTAAAATAATGACTAGTACTTGTGTATATAAATACAAAAGATAAAGTATAATAGACAAAGATCATACCACAAATAATTCCAAGATCCTCTAGGTCATAATCCTTGACCACATGCAGTTGACCCTATCTCTAGTACTCCATCTCCATGAGCCATCTGTGGACCACCCATGGGTGGTGGAGGTAACATGATGAAATTTATACCACCTCATGCTGCTCTCCAAGCTCCTCTGCAACATCTTCCACCTAACAGATTTTTCTTCTCCTTCATTCTCACTACTGAATATCAATATCTATATCTATTTATGAAAGTGACTATTAACCCCAAATGTTATGTCTATCACCCTAGAATAGTTAGTAATGAACAGAGTAATAAAATTGGCACTAATGCCACTAATTTGACCTCACTCAATGTTTTGATCCATCAAGTAATGGTCACATATCACATCCCATGACTTCCATGAATCGTTGGTAAACATAAATGGGTACTCACATACTGATATTTTGTCTTATCGGAGCTATAGAAACTCTTGGACATGAATTGACCATAGCTTATAAGATGAGAAATCCTCTCTAAAAAGGTTCCCAACTCTGTCTATTGAAAATTCACCTCATCACATGATCATGTATTCAAACCCTACTTTCTCCATACTAATCCATATATAATAATCCCTTTCAAGACCACCATATGATATACTAGTGTCTTGAATAAACAAAAAACTCAAATCACCTCCTCAAGAAAGTCCTCATTTTTTATGTGTCAGTATCTATATAGAACCTAAGGGGTCTCAAGCACCAAAACTCATGAGGTGTGCTCTGCCTGTGCTCCTCATCCATAGGTACTACAGTTACCATTCTCTTCTATATAGCTGGTGGTATAGTTGTTGCACCACTTAGAGGTGATATCTTTAGTAATAATTCTTGTATCTTGGTCTCGTCATGTAGTGGGACATCCTCCTGATCTCACGGTGGAATCCCAGTTGCCTGTCTACGTAGGAAAATCTTGAAATATAAAAATATGTACCACAGTCAATAGAGTATACTTAGCGATCTAACATAAGAAGGATACGGGAACACACCAAAATCCTATATAGTGCATTTACCATTATTTTTTCCTGATACCATTATTTCATTTATCATGTTGAGTAGCATAATTCAGAGCCCTAGTGTTTGGATACATCAGCCGACACACAAGCACAAGATTCTCGAGCCTAAAAGCGGAACTCAAATCACCTATCATTATTTCCCCAAACCAACCTCAATGACTATAGGTGGTTATGTTGAACTGGATTCCTCTGACACCACCCTATCATGACCCACCCCAGAGGGGCCCATTCACTAACTACCCCAATCCCTCAGCCAATATTCCGTGGGCTGTTGACTAGCACCGAATAGACATATCCAACAAATGGGAGGCATTTTCATAAGTACATTTACACACGCACACATTTCCAAGGACCAACATGCTAAAATGTAAAAACACGAAGAAAATAATTCATTCATACACTTCGATTCCAACCACAATGTATGACCATAATATACTGAAAAGTAAACAAGCCTAAAATACAATCCCACCAAAATAAAGAGTTTATAAAAGTGATTGCACAAGTTACAGAAACTCATCCGCAGAAAACCATTTTTGAAGGGAAAGATACTAGACATATTTCCCATGATGTAGGGGAACACCATGAATGACTAGTCTCTCTAAGCACCACCTAGTCCCCATCCACCTAGTACACTGTTAAAGTGTCAATTGTTTACACAAGACCTAACATGTGTGGGAAAAGTCCATGTAGGGGTGAGTAATAAAATACTCAGTAGGACACCCCAAAAACCATAAATTAAATATACTATATAGGAAATTAAAAAGGAATACCACTAAATGACAGCATGATGCAACCCCCCTATGGAACAACAATAAAAGCCACGAATGTATACAATGACGGAACACCACAATAGGACACAAAGAAAGAACACCACGAAGGAACTCCAGTAAGGAACACCCTGAAAAAACCACAACTAATTAATAATATGATAGAACACAACTAAGGAACTCCTTGAAAGAACACCACTAAGAAAGGACATTAAGATACACCATAAAGTAGTAGAACTATGGATCACCATAAAAGAACACCATGAAAAAACACCAAAAACATGGAGAATACCTAGTGGAAAAATCATAAGGAACAACTCGAGGAACAAACCTTGGTTTTAGTTCATTTTGGCCCAGGTCCATTCCGTAATAATTAAGAACTGAGGGTTATAAAATCCATAGATTATATCTATCCTTTTGAAGGTCTGAAAATTAACCATCCCATAATAATGACCAAATTGTGGATCCACAAATTCATTGGTTAGTCTACTTTCATCATTGAATTTGTGAATGTGGAAATAATAAAAATTAATCAATTCCATACATTGAGTTTTGATGGATAATTGAAAAAGAATTAATGTGTTGTCATCATTGAAGAGATCCTCCAACTCTGTTTGTGTGAAAATCCATGATCTGATCTCTAATCAGTCATTGTTTAATCGAGAGAATTATTTCTCCATGATATCTATAGTGATTATCTAGTGTTCCGTGGGTTATGTCGCTAACACACTGATTACTTCATAAAGATTTTTTAAAGTAAATATTTACTTCATCGAAAAAAGAATTAATCCTTCAATTATTTAATGTTAATTATATCATTTTGGGGGATTTCCATTGAAGACAGACACCGGCTAAAGTAATGTTGCACCTAAGGAAAACTCCACATTAAGAACTAAATGGAGGTATCATATTTTCAATCCAAGTCTCCACTAATTGGTTATTAGGATTTTAAAATAAAATAATTTTTATTTAATTATTTTATTTAGAGTTACATCCAAAAACTATCATTCAAAGTTGGCTTGCACCAACTGTTGATAGGCCTCACTTAATGTAAAGCTAGTTCTCTGAGTACAATTTTCCCCTTATATTTTTTATTCAAGAACCCATTTATGTATTATTCTGCTTTTTCAGGAAAATGATGTATGTATACTATTAAAAAATTAACATTTTTCAACAAACTGTTCTGGGATCACAAGGCATCTAAATCATACACTGTCTCAGCACCGGGTCTCATAATTTTCCAAAATAATATCTAATAATAAAATCTGGAAAATCTATGTTTTTAAAAGGGATATCACGTAGGTATCTAGAAATTTTGGGTTTGTTGAATGAGTCACGCAATTGTTATTTATTTTGATCACTGAAATGAATTATTTCTCATTATCCCCCATTAATCCCCTCCATTTTAGAATTAGTAAACTACTTGTGAGGTTTTGGAAGAATTTATGGATGCGCTAGGGAGATCAGAGCGACAAGTAGCCTTCATGGAAATTCATTCGAACAAATGAAGGCCCCAAACGTCTATTTAAAGAAAATATGAGGCCCTGGGAAATTTTTATGGTCGCACAAGTGGGGTATCATGCATGTGCAATCACCAATAGTGATTGGAGAATCCTTGGGTTAACCACTATATAAGAGTGTACAAATCATGAAATTATTCATCTATCTTAACCTTCTTTTTCCAAGGCATTAAAATTTATCTCTTTTTCAACAATTGTAGGAAATTGAGTGTCAAAAAATAGCCCCCCTGGATTGGATTCAAAATGAGAAAACGGTCTAATCTTTAGGTAAATGGATAAAAATATAGATGGCCCTTTCCTGTTTCCACATATAGATGTTAGAGAAACTATTAAACCCAAGATTGTTTCACATGTATAATTCATCATCGATAAGTAGGCCCTTCAATTTAGTGAAATACTCTTTCACATATACAGTACATTTCTGAGCGATACACTTGTGCACTAAAATTTGAGCGACACAGTTTCACATCGAATATTCACTTAGATTCCATAATGCCTTTGCCAAATTTTCTTTACATTAAACAAATTAGGAATGAAGCTATTATGATATGAATTTTATATTTCATTATAGGTCCAATTAGTCCCATTAATATCTCAACTGCTGATGAATGGGTTAGCAAGAAAACTAATGAAATGATGAACATAATAGGGCATGATTACTATGGAATTTGTGATACCAACATTGCTGATGTATAAGGGTATCTAAAGAAGTATCATGGTCATTTTACAAAGAGTAATTTTCTTCCACTGTATGGTTACATAAATATGTGGTAAGTCTATATACTAGATTTGAAGATCTATATCATAGATTCTTTATTTCAAGACCATAAAAACTTCACATATAATGAAATATATAGTTGAGAAACATATATTAATAATGGGAAGTTATCCAAGGCCTATTTTATGCATCACCACCCATGTGATCTTGATTTTAAGCAACACATAATTGAACTAAAGTTGTACTTTTATTAATCCATTTTTCAAGATTCCCAACCCAATCAATCACAGTGTTGGATAAAAGGTTGGGACAATCACCCAATAGGGGGTGTTAGACATGCATGGATGTGTGATAACTAGGTATAAAACCATGTGTATCTTTCAAAAAATATCTTGAAAGAATTGGAATTTATGAGGTTGTATGGGTAGGGTAGACCATGGTGTATATGAATGATGATTTCATTCCAGAGCTACCGATCAAGTTGAGTCAACAAACAAATTCATTTCATCTGACACGTGGAGAAGTTGGCATCTATTTGTGGGACATCCACATCATCCCAAGGGCTCTGATTATAGAAGATATGTATAATTAATTCATTCCTCCAATTGAATAATTGAATTATACCAATATGATTCCATATTTACCATGTGGAATATTTAATATAGACTACAAATTATAGATTAAATACCATCACACAATAGGGTATATTCATCTGATGAAGTCAATGGGAAATTTTGTAAAGGATAAGGGAGAAGGCCATTTGTTCAAGTGTCCTAGAAGTTTTCCCAAGTTGGTAAATATAAGTTCACCTTATACCTTTTGGCTGATGTAAGATAAATTAGAGTTTGACGAGTGAGGATATGATATAAACCCCAAAATTACTTCCATGATATGTCTGGTGGGTTTTATAGTTATGTTGATCAGTATTTATCTATTTCATGGGTGTCATTGCTAAGGTGGTATAAGGCTTGGAACATTTATTATATTTCCCATGTTGCTAGAGAATAAAATGTTAGGGATGACCACCACTATTTTGGCCAAAATCCACTAGATCTTGATTAAATTCATGGGGGGAAGGAACCTTTTTTAATTTCAATACCATTAAAGGTTTTTTTTGATATGGATCATGACTTTTTTAGGACATATTCTGTGTATTGTGGGAGATAGTTCCTTAGAGGATTGTTTTGACCATTTGTGCAGAATTTCTCTAGTAGTTTTCCCCAATCCATAAAATCTCAGTACATTCAAAAAATACTGAGTTTATTTAAGGAGTTCAAATTAAATTATTATAGAAATATTCCTATAGAAATTTTGTTAATGATGGGACACCCATCATAGAGCTATGTTCATACATGCTATCCTTAATGGATTATGTGATGGTAACCAGGATCGATGAAGAAATCATATGTGAGGTATATGGTCCTTATTGATTTTCATGTCAATTTAAATTTCTCCAAATAAATTCTTTATCTATTATGGCGCACATTCGATAAGAACAACATCTGGTAGTGTCTTGATAGCTATGGTTGTTTACAGCTATGTAAATGACAGAGAAATGATTAATCTACCTGCAGTAGATGGAGAATGAAGATTGACTACCATGTATGTCGAATGATACATTGAATCATACCCTAAAGGGGTACTAAAAAATTATATTACATGGGATGGAATAAGGATGCAGAGTAGTAATGAACCTTTTCTTTCTGAAGGTTCTTCATCTTCCTCAAAAGTTGATCCATCAGAGTCAAAGAGAGAATATGAAGAGTCTCCCAGTTCATGAAAACAACCACATGCAAGATATAGTCCACCTACCAAAATCAAGAAGGCTACACCATCATCACTAGCAGAGGTTTCACCTAGGCATTCTAGTTTCCATATTAAAGTAGATAATTGGGTTCCATTTTCTCAACCACTATCTCTCGTATTAGGAATTGTGAATCCCATTATATATAAGCCTGTAGAATCATTCTCACAGCAAATTGAGATGTATTCTAAATAAATATGAACAGATGGAGTCCAAACAAGGTATGATTTGTCCTTTGATACTATAAACCTATGGTAGATCCTATTTGATGGGTTTTATATTCATAGAATATGAGATATACATGCCCTCTCTGGTATTTTTGTTGAGGATAATCCTACTGACATAGGAATTCATGTTTGGTATAAATAGATTATCATCTATGACACAGATTAATGGGTCTCTACCACAAGGGGAGTGAAGGATATTATAGAACATGGCACTCTTAAGAGGATCTATCATTCATCCTTTTGAGTAATGGTGTGATTTTTTCATACTCAAATATGTATATCCTATTATTAAAAAACTCTTTTCTGCTTTGACTTTATATTTTAGACAAAGCATTATTGCTTAGGGGGAGTAACATTTTAATTTGTAGCTAGATAAGGGAAAATCAGTTGAGTTTTTTTCACTATGGTGCATCCCTAGTGTCACTCTGTTTAGGGATATTGAAGTACCCCACAAATTAGGTGATGTATCTCTAGGGTGACAGGATATTGTTGGAGATATCCAACTTGTAATACCTATTTTTTGATAGGTCAAATACATCCCTCCATTGATGAAAATACAGAATAAATAATTATAAAGGAAGAACACTATGGTTAAAAACATCATCAATAATGGTATGTCTTCCTAATATCATTAATTTTGACTTTATCCAAAGAAAGTGTATAATTTTCTTTTAATTCCTATAACTCCTTCTTTATATTCCCTTAAAAATGTTATATATGATTCTTTGCGAAATGAAGTGGGAGAATTATACCAAGTGAAGATTCCTAAAAATGAAACAAGTCATTTGACTGAAGAGGATTCTAGGCCAGATTATTTTTCATCTTCCCCTATCACTACCTCTATAACTACTACAAGGAGATAGGAGGAATATGGTATGTTATATGTGTTTCAATAAAAGATATATATATAAAAATGACCTCCATTTCTGTAATATTTTAGGTTCACTGCATGCACTAGAAAAATCCAACAATGACTAATTTTTACCCTATGATGGTCACATAGGCGACTATTTGGGGTCTAAAGTCATCAAAGGAGGGTCTTGAACAAACCACTCCATGTGTTCCCATGGGTGATCATAACACCAAACATGGGATATAAATACTATGCATGATAAATCATGGAATTAATTTTGATGAAATAATTTAACACACTAATAATCCTTATTCATAAGAATAATTTGTGGAACTATATATAAATCAAAATCGATATGAGTATTTTTTTTCATGTTCAATTAATCTTATTATTCATGAATCTCTAATATTGATTGGTTGGAATGCACATCCCCATCTTATGAAACTTCTATAGTGATGATGCATGGAGAAGGTGATGAAATTAATCCCAATCCCATTGTTGAAGAGGATCCAAATTAGGGGAGCTTAAATCGGGAATCATTACTAAATTTCATCAAGAGGATATTGTTAATACCTAAAGGATGTCCATCAACAAGAAGTTTCAACTAAAGATTCCGAGTATGGGAATGTTGGGGAAGTATATTATCATTCTTTTGATATACTACAAGGTAAGGGTCTCTAATTATTATGATTGTGACCCGTTATTTCAACTCTTTGGAAGATAATTATGATTTAACGTCATTATTTAGGATTATCATCATCTATGTCTAGGTTTGAGGGAGAAACATCTGCATCATCTCAACCAAATTTTGGAGGAGTGGGAGCCATTTTTCAGGAGGGTGTATAATAGAGAACATAATTGGGTGTGCTAATTCTAAAATACATCCACCCCTTACAATGGTAACTATGAGTCAGATCTCAAGTTGAAAAATTATCTTTGTATTTCATGTCACAAGGCATGGATAGATATGTTGAGGATAATCTATGAGGTGACCATTCAGGAACTACATTTATGATTCCCAAATATATCTGCACTATTCATCAGGTTGTGATTTGGTAAATTCTATTACGGTTTACATCAAACAATCATGAAGGATACTTTTCATAGGTGAGAGAAATAGATTTTTAAAGATATAATCATATCTATAGTGTTTTTCAACCATGAAGACAGTTGATCTGCATTATACCAACCAAATGTTAATCATAACACGAAAATTGTAGAATTACAGAAGAAAATAAATGATAAGGATGTTCATGTTATACACCTTAACCTATAATAAACTGTTGCTTAAGGGGAACTCGAAAAACATTACTATTCATTAGGAAAATTCCAAGAAGAAGATATAACTTCTTTTGCGACTTCTAATAAAGTGCTTCATCAGGATGTGTTGACTAAATCTCTTTGAATAACTCAACTTAAACAAGCAGCTAATAGGGATCATGATTCCTTTCAACAGGTGAAGAACTTTTTTGAAATCCTTTTTTACTTTTTTATTGTGAGACTCAATTTTTTGATGTTCTTCTGGGGGATTTTATTTCACATAAAAGAATGAATTTTGTTTCTAATCATGTTTGTCTTCATCCATATCTTCATCCGGTAATCATACTGTCAAAAATATTTTTCATATCATTACATTTTCATATCAATTAATCATATATACAAAGATAGTGATGTGACTCTCTCTAAAATTTACCTAATACATGGGGCACAGTGATCATAGCTTCACTTTTTTAGGTTCATGTGGAAACCACTACAAAAATTGTGCCTCTTAACTCTTACTTGGTTAATTTTTCCTAAACCATGTAGAGTGTATGTTTAGAGACCAAAGGAACATCTTTTATCAAGGGTTCCCTTTTGTGAGCTTTCAACATATTAAGTACTATGTCTCTATTATGGGGGTTTTAATTTCATTTATATTAGATTAAAAGGGATACTGTTTTAGGTCTAACAGTTATGACCATGAATATTGAAATTATAAACCAATCAAAGATTGGTGGACAAGAATGTACCAATATTATTGAGATACTTCCAAGGGTAGTCTTGAGAAAATTGTTTCATCTCCAAATTTGAATCATGGTATTCAAAAATATAGAAGGTCTCCCATGAGAACTAAATTACCAGTGGTTGAAAACCCCATTATGAGGGATATTTTATGAAAGGACAATTGGGGAATGTACTTAATAGTCATATAGTTTCATCCTTAGGATGATCGGCCTGTATTGAGGGAGACTCATTCAAGGCCAACTGGGGTATGTACTAAATAATTATATAAAAGAGTTATCAAGAATTCTGATGTTCTTTTACTGATGAAAAAATAAATTTTAATATTTGGATAACCCAAAACCATTGTGGGAGGATATTGAAAGGAAATATGCCTTAGAATAAATTAATCATTCATACCAACATATGCCATAAATGTGAAACCACTTCTACATGAATTTTATTTATGAATGAGGGTAATTTTTATTAGAAAAGGTTTTCTTGATTTTTTTGTACAATTTAAAGTAATGCAACATGGAAATTAGGGTTTTGGGATGTTTAAAGTCATACATAAAAGATATTATGTTCTGTAGTATGAATTCATGTAGAAATGACATTATAATGTGCAATTTAAAGTCATGTAGTGAGGACATTAAGGGATATTCAGTTTAAATTCATGCAGTAAAGACATTATGGGGCTATAATTTATGGTCCGTTTTTATGACTGAATGTTTAATTATTCTATAATTCTTATTAATCCATCTGGAAATATGATATTATATTTATGTTTGAAAGGAGAAGGTTATAAGCTATGATTTAGGGATTTCTAGATTCGAAGGGTGGTATGGGAAAATGGTATTATGTCATTAGGGGAGGTCTCACCTGAGAAAGAATCTACCACCTATTAGAAAACCTGATATGGGGGATGTTTTATGAATGGTTGACTAGGGAACATACTTCATAGAGAAATAGTGGAATTCTTTGGCTGTTAAACTTGTAATGGGGGTGATATATGTATGGCCAACTGCGGAATGTACTACTTGGTCAACTAATGTAGATCTCAGTAATTATGAAATTTTTTCCCAAGATGATGAACGTTTATGGGGATTTAGATTTTCCTATGAAAAGTGTTTATATTTTTGAGAGAGTACATAAATATAGAGGGGGTATTTCAAATCAAAATTTCCAAATAATTGAGTAAATGGATGTTTTATGTATGTCTGACACAAAGACATGAAGTACGGTTTCTGTATTTTTATGTTATATGGCAAGGTTCATAAGACTATGAAATAAATGAATAATACATGGTCAAATGATCCAAAGTTATTTCAATATTATTTTCAAAAGTGAAGTGGAAAAGTGTAAACAATGGTCATGGAGACTATCAGGTTGGGGAAAAGGATCACTGAAAAATACACAAAATTTGATTTTTGATTTGTGGGATCCAATATATCTTCATTAATGATTAAATGGGAAGAAACGTATTCGCCCATGAACAAAGTTATAAATTGTTGTATAATGCATTATGAGTGAGTTTTTATGCAATCCCAACTAGGGTAAATACAACATAGTCAAATAGTGGCATCATTAGGCTAAAATACTAATTATGGAGGAAATATATGCAAGGTTAAAGAGGGATTGTACTACATAGTATAGAAAACAATTTATCATGTATCATAAATTCTACCAATATGATCTCAGGAATGAATATGAAGATTTTAATGTTTTCAAAATTTTGAGGATGACATGTAGAAGGAGAAGATTCCAATGCACAAGGGAAGAATTTGGACTGATACTAGCCATTAATTTGGATTCCCTTGCATAGATATGACTTATATGTATAATCCAGACATCTTTTATTTCATTGGTGGTATCTCTAATGATATTAACCAAGAAAATAGCTCATTGAAATGTATTTTATTTTGTAAAGAAGTTTAGATATTTTATTTTACCCAATGGATGGAGCAAGGGCTTAATAATATGGCTTCACTGTGTATCTAAATCAGATGTGAATCAATACACATGTAGTTATATTGGTTCCATGATGTTTTAAGTCCTATAGAGAAGTCTTTGATGATTTTGATGGGATATAGAATAATGTGGTTGGGATATGGTGTAGAGACCATGTGTCACTATGTATCTTTTTAGAGAATGAATCAGTCCATATGTAGTTTTAGAAGATACAAGTTCATACATAAAGTGGGAACATGTATCAGATCATCCCATGTTGATCTAACAAGTACATGAGAGAGTATATGATTTTTTATGTTTCAATGTAGTTGGGTCAAGGATTAAAAATATTTATGTCACTACATTTCTCATTGATAAGAATAATAAAGATATAAATAGTTCTTAAATAATGTTCTCTCACCCAGATAGAATTCATAGGTTGAAGATAATAGGGGCATAATTGAATATGGATTTATACATAATATGAGAACACGTATTGAATATCCTTACATAGATATGAATCATAAATGGGTTAAAAGAGGGATTATTTGCACCATTTTGTTACTCAGCCCCTGATTAAGAGTCTCGGCATCACAACATATCTCATATGAGTGAGAATGAAGAAACATATAGTTCTTGATGAAGTTCCCTGTATAGGTCTGATCTATAAACAAGGAGTGGGAAATATTAAATTTTGGCCAAACAATAGGACATTACCCAAGTGTCACTATATATTTCAACATTATTGGAAAAAATCCACACATATTTCATGGAATGGCATGCAGTTTAACGTCAATATGTTTGGATGAAGCTAAACTTACGTGAAGTGAATAAAATATTGTGGTTTGGCCCAATAATGAAAATAAAGGCTTCATCACATATCTTATATGGGTGAGAATCTAGCCTCACGTGGTCCTTGACAGGGTCCTTGTGAAGATATGATTAATGCACATGAAGTAAATGGGATTAATAATTTTATTGTGGAAGGAACTAGGATTGGAGATCTAGGAATCACTATGTATCTCAATATGATGATAATCAATCCACAGGTAGTTCAAGAATGTTTTTTCCCATAAAAATTTGAGATTTATGTGGGAAAGCGGACTTTAGAAAATTTATGTAATGATATATGGGCCTAAACATGATGTTTATGTATCACCACACAAATCAATTAAAATGAGAATCAGGGCATAAGAAATGGAAATGTTCCCTATGCAGATCTGGTACATACATGGGAAACAGACTGGATATCTCCCATTCCATAATCATGACTTTATCCATGAATGAAGATCCAAGCATCACTGCATATTTAATTTTAATGATCATCAAACCACATGTAGTTCTTGAAGGCCGTCCCTATACTAGTTTTTTTTCATGCACATAAGGAGTGAAAGGATTTTATAAACATTGAAGATGGACCTAAGA
This sequence comes from Viscum album, assembly GCA_963277665.1. Classification (NCBI taxonomy): domain Eukaryota; kingdom Viridiplantae; phylum Streptophyta; class Magnoliopsida; order Santalales; family Viscaceae; genus Viscum; species Viscum album. The sequence continues at coordinate 188,080,825 of OY728130.1, forward strand.
TATGAGATATGGGTTCCCTACATATCTTTTTAGTGAAATAATCATTCTACACAATGTTCATGATAATGTTACCTACACCAAATGTTGTTTGATCATAGGAGATGAGATTTAATAGTTCATAGATATTTTCCAAAATAATGATTGGGTCAAGATACCAAATGGTATTGGAATCATGACATATTTTATAGAGTAATAATCGGTATATATTTGTTTCATACATAATGAAAATGTAAATTTCTTCCTTATAGTGACAGATGGAATTAGGATTAGAGATCTGAGTATCACTACATATCTCATTGAAATGAGAATCAATCCACATTTAGTTCTTGGTGAACTATATATTTTATCATCATTCAGTGAGATTATGATGTCACCTGACATGAGAGAAACATTCTATATTGACTATGGGATAAGACACAAAGGTCACTACGTATCATTTAGGGAAAGAAAAAATCCATATGCAGTTCTCTGATTGTATTCCCCAAGAATTTCTGATCCAAACATAAAGAGAAAAGGGGCTCAAGTAAAACTATAGAGTGGAAATCAGATGAGTCAAGGTTGTGCCAAAAAAATCACTCATATTTTGAGGGACCATAATGATTTTTAACTCATTTTATCTTGGTTATTTCTCAATGTCAAATAAAGGGGATATTTACCATACAGTATAATGTCACGTGTTGAGGATAACATGTGTTTTGTTGATTGATATCCTATAGATAGGACCTCATGTTGTGCATTTTATCACCATGTTACAAGGAAAATGATACTACATAGTTTAATATCATTCAACATGGTTTACTATGGTGATAATAAGATTAATGTTATGCACCTAAGATGAAATCTGTGTGATTAAAACAAGTACATCTTCAAGAACCTTTATTTTATTGGAGTCTTAGTGATTTCTACATCCATTTAGATTGAGGTATATGCTAAACTAGAGTGACCCTTATTCATGGAGTAAGATCCCTCCAACTTTGGATCAATATTTGGAAGATTCGTTCGTACTTTCATTGAATTCCTAAGAAAAAATACCAATTCACTTTAGAGGAATGAACGAATATGGACTTTCTTGTTAAAGGCCTCTATCATCCAGTTTTGATAGACCTCTTGGTGGTGTAATGTGTGCAATCTCTTTTTGTCTAGCTACTCTATATCATCCAGTCATTTTGGGGATTTCACATTCATGGATATCTTGACACAAATGTAAATATGAAGTGATAGAAACTAAGAATCAATGGGAAATACTTCTTATGTTCCTTACACCAATGAGTATGAGGTTTCATGCGTAGTAGTATGGGTAGTACTATAGTAAGACTTTATGGCTTGAAAAAACATATCCATCTATGATTTTATATCTTTATCCACCATGTTCAAGAGTATGTTCAAAAGGGCCTTGTTAAAAGTGACTATCTGTCCATTTGTTGCTATATGATATCAGGTGAAGGGTTGGATTTGATATTGTATTACTAATATAGCTTATCCACAATAGTAGAATATAAATTTGTTCCATTGTCCATCAAAATGGTTTGAGTGAATAGAAATTTGTTAATGTTGTTAGCGTTAAAAAAACAAACAATGCTATTGGATCTTACAACTTATAGAGGTATTGCATCATCGAATTTGGAGAGGAAATCTATTGTAGTAACGATTTAATTGAACTACTTATTTGTATCTAGACATGATGGTCAAACAATATTCATTCCCCATGTGGAAAAGGGTGTGGAGTATTTATCTTTATGTCGATACTTTAGGGGTTTATGGATGACATTTCCATACACTTTTTTAGGATGATTCATCTTAGTGAATTCTTTGTAATCTTGCATCATTAACGGTGAGTCATATCCAAGCATTGAAATTTTAGCAGAAATCCTATACACGAATTGGTGGGAACCAAATTATCCCATATATACTACTTCTATAAAATCTACGGTCTATTCTTAATCAACACATCTTAGAAGGACTCCATCAAACCCTCAATTGTAGAGGACATTCTGGCGATTGTGCCATCATAAAGAGTAAAATTATTTATTCACCATCGAATCTTCTATCTTATAACTTTTTCTTGTGGAATTACATAATCATGGTGATACTCCATGATGGGTTTCATCCATACCGTGTTGGGGATATATAGTTCATGGATGGAAATTATTTCATTGATCTCTTCCGCTCAGATCCTAACAAAAGTTGATACCATTCGACGATGAGAAATATTGATGATTAATTCATCCCGATTTAGATTTGACAAAGATATAGATGAATTTTCCAACGCAACATTCTAAGAATTTTTTAAACATAATATGTTATTCAATATTGTCTCCAAGAGTAATTCTACCATTGAACCTCATTCATAATCACACTAGGAAATTATTTATTCCCTTCTAGTAGAATAACCCCCTTTGATCTTCTTGATTATCAATTATGATTCACCCATTACTTCTAGGTGGTTCAATTAAGATCCTGATATTCTACCTCATTATTTGTACCAACTTCAAATAACATAAAGTAATATAGCAAAATAAAGAGATAATGATAACTCCCAACCTGACATTGTTAGGATTAGTGTCCTCTATTCTATTCTTTATTGTACTTCTAGAAGCATCTTCAAAATACATCTCACATGTTTGAGGGATATCCTAAATAGAGAATCTTTTTACATCATGTAGTTCAATATTCCATGAAGTCTCTCCATCCAATGGGTGTTTAGTAAATAAGTTTTCTAATCCTTGTCCATTAACTACATTCAGAGGCACAAACATGATATCAAACTATCTCAGGATAAGTTTCCACCATGTTAGAAATTCTATGAAAATATGATGACTAAAGATGAATTTGAACATGTTATTGTGAGAGAACAAATGGATGTCATTTTTCTTCAGGTAGTTCATCACCTACAAAACTAAATAAATTAACTCATGTTATATTTTCTCAATATATAAATATTAGGTCTCTACATTGAGCATGGATCAGCTGAGAATATAAAGGATGTTTTCATTCCATTAATCATTCATTTGTGCGAGGAAATAACCCAATTATCACTCTAAGGATCTCATTTATGTAACAAGAGTATTTATTTAAATAAGTTCAATCAGTACTAGTGGTCTCAAGAGGTATTTCCTGAGGGATTAAAATTATTCTTGGAAAACATTTGTCCACTGATAAGTAACGCCTTTCACTACCAATTTAGTTATGGGTAAACACATTCATGTGATATTGGATATGATGTGTTGGATGAAGGAAAAATTTCCTTTAATTATTCTCAACTCTTTCATGTATTGAGGAGGTGACATTACATGGATATCCTTAGTCTTCTCACGATCATATTTCATGCCACGATGGCATACAAAGAAGCCAATAAATTTTCCTAAGGTTACCCCAAAATCACATTTCAAGGGGTTTATCGTAATATTATTATGTTGAACCTTGTTAAAGATGATTTCTAGGTCAGCCACTTGATTATATAATTGTATGTATTTAACCACTATATCATCAAAACAGTATTCAAGAAACATTCTTGAGAAAGGTTTGAAGATATAATGCATAGCACATTGATATATAGAACAAGTGTTCTTTAAACAAAAGGCCATTACCTGATAATAGACTATTCCTTGAGTTCCAATGAAGGTTTTTTCATCTTCATCTTTCGATGACATAAAGATTTGATTATATTCAGAATATCCATCCTTGATTTATAGGGGCCGAAAACTGGCTATTGGAAAAATTAGGATTTCTATAATTGGAACTTGGAAGTCATCATTCATACAGTACCTATTTTGATCTACGAAATAAATGAAAAAATTGATTTTATTGTTCTTCTTTTTTACAGTGATAATGTTGAATATCCATTTTAGGTGTTTCACCACTTGGATGAAGTTTACTGGGAAGATTTATTTCACATCAAACTCAATTTTTGAGGTTTGAGCAAGCTATGTCATCCTAGATTATTTCAGGAATCCCCAATGATCTTATAGAAATCCCAAATAATTGGTTTCCACCTTGGGGTTAAATCATGGAATCTCTATGTAATTCCATGAAAACACATCTCGGTTCTTCTTTAGGAAGGAGGTGTATTCCTACTTTATGTAGGAGTCAATTCCCCAATAATTATTATTGGGAATGGATCATCTTTTTTACCCCAATTTATGTCTCTATGATTATCCATGGTGGTGGAGAAGACATCATCAAATGATATAGGGGAGTCCCTAAGATCTTCATCTTCTAATTATTACACTTACTATTCCTCGTGCTTCAATATTTTTTTTATTCCATTGAAAGAAATGATAAAACAATTTTCTTGAAATGAATAGTAGAGTCACCATTCAGACATCCATATGATGATGCAATCATTTCATGCTCACATGCAGGCATATAGTCTTCTTAGTGTCCTGAAGGGTAAACAAGGGACTAAGAATGAGTCTCACCAATTTATTTTATAGCCATGATGGCTTCATCTAATTCAGCTGAAATAACTATACTCTATTGAATATTAGGGGATGGAATGAAGAATTTTTCATTCAAGGTTTTATTATCACTTGAAGAGTGGATAACATCTTTAGTACCATTGTGCCCAAATTTTTTGACCGATATTATAGAAGGCATTGAAAAAAAATTTAATTCTATCTCATCTATTAAATTTGATTCATATAAATCATGTAATCTATGCAGATCTGGTTAAAAGGGTTAGGTAGGGTCATCTATAATCCATTTGGGGTGTTGATCTGAGTGACATCATTAGTCATGGAAGGTTTTACTCCATTATGATATAACCCTACATCAATATATTGTGTTTCACAAGATTTTAATGGAGCCTATTCACTTTATAATTTACCGATTTTACTATTTATAGAATATTTAAGACATTGGTGGTATGAGTATTTTATGAAATCATGTTTATGTATCCAAAGTCTTCCCAATTGAACCTTGATTTCAGAGTCATGTCGGTCCAAGATTAACCATGAATCAAACAAAAGAACTCTAAACGTAGTTCTAAGTGTTATCATGCTGAGAGGATCTTTCTCATTATTGTCATAAACCTGTAACATCAGAATGGAGGGATACAAGTGAGATTCATTAAGACCTTGTTGATGATGTTTCTGAAATGGGATAGGGTTCACTCTTGAGCCATTTTCAATTAACGTTCATCAAATAACAATGTCATTTATCCTACCAGATATATACAAGGGCCTATCATTTCCTTGTAAGTTAGCATCCTCATCTTATTTAGTGAAGGAATTGACCATATTAATTTACACAGGATCATTATCTGCACAATATAATTTAGAAGCAGTGAACTCAATTTCACATTTTTGCAGTATTCAAACTACCTCAATGAGTTATTCCCAGAGGTCATTTGATAGACTCATAGAATCCGTGATTGATAACATAGTTGACAATTAGACTAGTTGATTCAAAACATCATACTTTTGATCTAGAGGTATGGGTTTCCCCGCATAGAGACTCTATTTTACACGAACAATAGGAGAAAATGTTCTTAATGTGGATGGCTAGTTCCATGGGATGTAATATGAATGTGTCCATATCCTTGGTTGATTAGGCTAGATAATTTTTCTTAATTTCTGAGGAGGTGGTGGTGTAATCTCTAACCAGTCAACTAAGATAATCATTTTAGAATTGACCCTATCATTTGAATAGGAAGAATTAACTTTTTTCCTTTGGATATTATTGGAGTGATTTATCATGTGTTTTAGCTACCTAGATGGTTTGAGAAGGGGTTTTGTTAAAGTAGATACACCTAAAATGACCGCATATTACTCAATATCCTTGACACTGATGACCACTTCCCCAATTTTCTCAATCATGTTTATGGAAATTAGATTCATAATTAGAATAATAATTTGAGTAGGGATCTATTACAGGAATAGAGTTAATGTATCCAAATATCAACTCCTCATCTGATAGAGATTCTGTATGTGGTGTGACTTTTATCGTACAATTTTGTGCACAATACCCCTGTTTTTTAGATGGTCCACATGAAGTTGGATATATTCAAGGAAAACATTGGAATTTACATGATCTAATATTCTACTTGTTTTTTTCTTAACCATACAGCCATTACACATCATTAAATATGGGCCTTCATAGGATGGGGCCTTTGATGAATCTATATTTTCCGTAGTGGATGTGGGAGAAGGCACAGTTGGTTGTTTCAACTACGTTCGTAGAGTGGCATGAGTTTTTTTGGAATTTTATTTTGATCTTATAATCAATGAACTTATGCACAATGTTTCTTTAGAATTTTTTACACTTGACATACACCCCTGGATTAGAAAAATAAATTCATTCCACTAGGGATAGAGAGTTTTTCAGTTAACTTTCCTATAATCAACCATCTTTTGAAGGCGTTCCTTAAAAACATAACACTCTTGGATGGGATTCGCTAACATTTTATGGAAGTTTCTATATTTTGGGAGATTTTTGTAACCTTCATTATTACGAATTTTGGGATTTTGAAACTAGAATATGTTGAATTCGTATTGTTAGATGATGTATCCATTGACATTGTCATTATGAAAGGAATATACCTGTTTTAACTCCTAAAAGTGTCTCTAAGTCTGATCTCTTTGATCATCACGATGATGCGGTCATCGATGTTGATGCTCAGAAGGTGGAGACTTGTGATATGTTTTTGGATTTGTGATAGGAGTAGGTAAAGGGGCCTTATTAATATTAACTATTGAGGCCCCTGAATTTCCTATTCTCCTTCCCGAAGTTGATGGGATTAACTAGGACATCGATTTGGTCTAATCGATGGATGTTTCTAGCTATTGATAAATTTCAGACAAATAGAAAAACCCACCATTGTATATTATAGGTATCAATATGGTGATCTATTCATCATAGACATTTGAAACACATATAGTCAAAAATTATTATTGTGGGAGTGGTAGGTTCATGGGGTAAGTCAATCGTTTCTACTGACCAATGAATTCTAATAATCATTCTTTCTCCCATTATTTTCAGTTTGTGAGATCGAAGGCTATTTTCTTATGCATTATTGAGATAATCTAGAAAATGAACTATTGATGCAGATTTTCCCATCATTTGATCAATCGGGCTCATGGGATCACAGTAAAAGACGAAATGCATCCAGTGCTACTATGGATTTCACGATCCGCTAAAATAAAAAATATATGATCCCCAATGTTTAGTGGAGGAGGATCCATATCCACCTATTTAGGATAATATTTATTTCTTAGTTATACAATCCCTTTTTATACTTATATAGAATCCAATAGAGTTGTTAATTTATTAATGGAATTCATAAGAATTCAAGGAATATATGGTTGATCCAGGAACTAAATAGGTGTTGTGGCTATCCCCCCAAAATGTGTGATGACTTGTAGGACCACTTGGGGAAGCACCATTATTATCTATCATGGGAATCTAGTATGGGGATGGCCACAATTGTGTTCTTGACCATGTTCTAGTCGTATAACCAATTTATAGAATTCTTGATCTTATATTGCGGGATTCAAATATAATATTGGTTGGCATGCCATATTTATTTGATGTTCTCTATGTTCTTCAGTTTTTGCAGAAAATTCTATTTTCTAAGGTGTGAAAACTGGAAGTGTGATTTGGGAATCTTCTTGAAGAGAATATCAGGTAGAAAGATTTACTCGAAGGATGTCTTCATTGATTAGTCTAAACATTCTCATTTCCTCATCATATTGAGAAACAAATTCCTCTAAAAAAGGGATTGAACTTCTCTAGGTGGAATGAGAGACATGGTATAACCCATACCATTTCAATAATTATGTTACTTTTGAGTAGGTACATTTTCATTATTTGAGGGGATTCCCAAATTTTGGGTGATACTCTTGTTTTAGGTACACATAGATTTTAAATTTATTTTTATGGATCATGTTAGGAACCAAAACTTCTTCTCAAGAATCCTCTAAATTAGTATTATGATTTTGAGGTTCTTTGGCAGTTGAATTGATGACATTCAGGGAAGCTTAGTGGATCACATGAATTCTGTTGAAATCTCTATGATATCTCCATCTTTTATGTCCCATATGAAGCCTTATCCTCTTCCACATTGGCTCCTTTGGGGTTTTTTGATGGATAGTGACCTGAAGGGAATATCATTATAGTATAGTTGTATACATTACAAGTGAAGGTAATAACTCATGGGATAGAAAAAATTGAGAGGATTCATTTTTAATCATCTTCCCCAATTGGGAGACACTTGATTTAGACTTATCAATGTATTGTTGAGGTACAAATCCCATATCTCTGATGGTTAGGGCTACTCATGTTTAGTGTTTGCAACCCTTTTGGATTAGTTGTAAAATCTTGAGGGTTAGGCTAAAAAATATCCCTAAAATGCGGTCAAGGGTGGTTATTGAACTGTTTTGGATGATATTACCACTAATTATCTTCTGATTTTATGGAATCTGGTCTAATTGTTGTCAATATACATTATTTTTTACACACTTAAATTTTCTGTTTAGGAATACTATTGAGATATTTCTGAAATCTTCTTGATCCAAGGGATGACATACTCTATGCGATTTCCAACTTAATGTTCCCATTTTTCCCACAAAAGAATCTCAACATCTTGCTATCTATCATCCTAATGTTGATGGAATTCAGTTAGGACCTATTCTTGTTGAGAATATTATTGGTCTTGAATCAAATCTATTTGTTGTAGTTAGATGGGGAAAATGATAATTTATGATACCACTTTTGGCTTCCTTTTGTTATCTTGGGAGCATAGTAAAATTAAATGCTCCATGTACACCTCATCTTCAGATGTGAAAACCAAATGGGGTATCAATGATCAGCTTTTACAACATCATTAATGCATTGATGCATGACTTTTAAGGTATTCCTATCATTTATTGATATTTGGATTTCAGGAATCCATGAGAGAATCCTAATCAATTTGGCATCATAACCCTTTTATTTTTTGAACATGAGTTTGATACTCATCATATGGTGATTAATTTTCATTTAGGTTATTAATAGTTTTCCATGTTTGTTTGGTAGATTTGATGAATAAAATCATCGACTAACACCCTCGGAATATTGTTTTGAGAGGTGGGTATAATACAGAAAATAATTGGTGTGTCATATTTGGGAAATTGTTTCCTATTTTTTTAGCAGATCTTCTTCATCTTTCATGAGTGATTATTCAAATTGGTCTGACAAATTCAACACTCCCTGATTTTTTCATCACATTCAAAGGGAACATTTTATATTTCCTATGCTATATTGGAAGTAAAATTTACCAAGGGTGGTTCGTAGAATGACCCCCACCTTTGGTTGTATTTTGGATGAGAAAGGATTTCTCCCACTAGTGACAAGGTAGTAAACATGAGTGACTTATTGTTTGCAAGTTCCTAGAGATAATAAGTAGTCATTGTCACTAAATTTTCCATTCAATAATTTTCATGGAAATGTGAATCACTACTATGGAGAGAAAAATCACATTGATCATCGCCATGGGGAAGATCATCATGGCATATTAAAGTAAGGGTGAGAGCCTCTCCCCCATTGTTCTCATGGACACACAGATGTTTAGAGTGGTTATCATCAAAAGATAGACTATTTACATTTATCAAACTGTCATACAGAAATCATACATGATAATTCATCTGATAAATACATTCATAGTTACTACTACTTCTCCCATAATTTGGTAATGGTATGGTAGGTTCTTCGGCTAAAACAAGTAATTATATTGGAGTCTCATGAACTCTATCATTAAGTGGAGCCAGTTCACAAATCGGATCTTGATTCTACAACTGTGCTTGATATGACATCATTTTGGGCATCTTCATTAAAGGAGTTGGGAACACTTTTTGGAAAAGTGGTCGTCATGGGTAGGTGTTTGTTCATGCCTTACATTTGGCATTGGGATAAGATGATTATCTTAAATTGGAGAGGGTTTATGTTCCAGATCTGTTCATATATATTATTTGGGAGATTTTTACCCATGACCCTCTTGGATGGAAGTATATGTATGTATCTTCTTCGGGGTTATGTGATGATGAGCCACCCTAGTAATGGTGACAAAGTTATGTGTTTGTTCCTCAAGTACTGATGTCGCCACTGTTATAATATCCCAGAAATTTGGTTCCATGTGTTAAATAAATTGTGTATTACCTTTCACTAATTCTATAATTTTCTAGGTGACATCATTGAGTGGAATGAGAATATACATCCATTCGATGTCTAGTATATCTACAGGTTCCTAGTATTCTCCTCCCTTTCCTATCAATGGATACCAATAGTACTTTTGGACATAGAGTTGAGTCTTCCTTCTTCTTATCATTAAGACATTGTGAATGTATTATTTATGTGTTGTTAGATGAGGATTCTTAAAGTCTTGATGAATGTTGCTATGTGTACATGAATTATCTCTATTTTCACCAATCATGGTTGCCAAATAGATTTAATTGATGCTAGAAGAGTCTGTTGGAAGGATTGGTGGGTTCAAAAAAGTGTATGATCCTGCTTGATTGTTGCCAATGTATTTCATTGGATAGATTATTTGAATGTTGTCAGGAGAAACATCTAGAAGGCTGAATGATGTAGGATGGGTGCATGCGTCTGGTAACTATTTCCCACCAAACTGGGTTGGTGGGATTCTCCAGAGGTGGATAATATGTGAACCTTAAAACAATTGTCTTTTTTTCTTCCTCAATCGGACGGAATTTGTACAAGTCTCTAAGGGACCCTAGTCAGATAGTCTAAGGTGAAAACCTCATCCTATTGAGGGTTCACTGTTTCACAGTGTTCGAGATAGTGATTGTTGGTAGGATGCCTTGATAAGGACCCTTGTGTCTTTGGGATGAGGCTATAAGTGGACTCATAATCCACCTCCCTAAAATATTAGAAGGACTTGTCATTGCATTCTGTAGATAATATTCTGAAATAGTTGATGATGGTGGTTGGAGTTATCTACTTTAGGACCACTGGTTATAATTGATGGAATGACCGGGTGATTGTTGATATAGAGGTCCTATTCATTAGCCTCCAAGGTTAGGATGGTATTGTGGGGATAATACTCTTGAACCAGATCGTTGAAGACCCTATGTTGAATCTATTGATTCAGTGATGGAATCCTTCATGCAGACTAGGATCCATCATGATCTGTATTCTAGACATTCAAAGGTGTAAACATTAACGAATACATTTGATTGAAGGGTGTTCATGAAAAGAGTTCATTTATATGTGAAAAATACAAAAAATGAGCCCGAGAAAAGCATCATGTTTATTAATGAACACATGAATGATTTATTCCCTCACTCAAACCCCATTTCAATTGATAATGTAAGGGTCCTAATGGGTAGGTTTCATTATCATCTTGGTTAAGGATTTACATTGGGATAATAATTATTTTCCTTAAAAATGAGGCTTCATTAGGGAAATCAATAATTCTAAATGGTTTTCAATGGGATTGTCATGGAACTGAAAAACCCCAATGGTTCTATATCTATAGTGATCTGCTTTCTAAAGGAAGGTTCCCATTTTATATTTTGACCCATGATGATTAAGAATTCACAGTGGTCAAGATTATGGGAGGTCATACTCATCATGCTATTTTGGTAGGAATTATTGTTTACTCTGAGAATCTCTTATATATTTAAGATATTTTCATGAATCCTTCATTAATTCACATGTATGGTATTAGTTATCATAATATTATTAATCAATTATTAGTATATGTTTAATTCAGAACCATCTATATGCATTCAAGGTTCATAATAAATGGAGATATTTTTATATGTATGAGGTCCTCTATTGATTATATCCTCTTATATATTACCTATATATTCATTTTTCATTATTATGATGATTCTATTTTTCTAGACACATAATGGGGTACTCTAGATTTTATATTCATTATGGAAGAAGAATTTCACTCTATAATTTATCATTATACAAGAAAATAGAAGTTTATATTATGATTGGATAAAACCCATAGATTGGCTGCCAACATATCCTTGTGAACAGAATCAGATCCCATGTAGTAATATGTCTCTTAATAAGACACATCATACATTTTATTTTCATGTGATAGGGACCCAACAATACAGTTTAACGTCATGTAGAAAGGACTTCTAGGTGGAAGGTTATAAACAATTTTTGGTGTGGGACTTATACAAAATAATCATAAGGAAGATGGAAGGAAAATGAGCATCCAATATAAAATAGACCCTGCTTGGAATATGGCCCAGAAGAACAGGGTCAATTTTGGATTTTGGGATTGAACCTCAGGAAGGCTTTCTACCTATCTTGTTTGGATGGGAATTAAATCCCATGTAGTTTGTTGGTGGGGACCCATGCCTATAGAGGCCCTAAAGAGTATGTCTCATAGGAGAGTATGGCTATTTTAATTGATAGGTTATGTATTACTCTGGAGAAGTATATCCCTTATGAAGGGACCATGAGGGATGTTTTAACTCATGGTGATTTGTGGTCTTAACTCAGGGTTTACTCCTGAGGAGGATACCATGATTTAGTGAATTATGATTAGGTCTCATTTCAAATGAGGATTCTCATTGAGATAAGACCCTTAAGTGGTTTTCAACCTATCCGGGTTATGGAAGGAATCTGATTTTTGATAGTTCAATAATTGAGGTGTATTTTTTGGATATTATGATAATCAGAAATATCTATTCCCACATGATTCAAGCTCAGTGTGAGAAAAAAGAGAATGTTAATTATTGAAAAAATAACATTTTTCTATCCTTATGGTGGATGAGGATGGGTTGACCATGGATGAAGCTAGGGCTATGGTGAAAGAGTATATAATGATGGAATAATTGGTCAAGGATATGACAATTTACCCTCATTCATTAATCATATGATTGAATTATGGTAAAGGATGTGGTTGGTAGGGATCATAAAAACAATAAACTCTTACATGAAAAGATATGGGGTTACTCCAGAAGCGTTTCCCTAAAATTGTTTCCATAGAATTATAAGGATCACATTCCATGTGTAAGGGAAATTAATATGTGATCCTTACCCTCTATAATAGGAACTAGAGGATCCATGTCTTAGAGACTTTAAGGGGAGGACATAGTAATACCCTTAGAATCTATGAAGGGAAACTATTTAACATAGTCCCTGGGTAATGGGTCCATGTGAGCATAGATATTAACATTTTCAGACTCCATGATTATCATTAACCTCTAGTAAGACATTTTTGGGAAACCTATGACCATAGATATCCCAATCAAAATTAGAGACATGATGATGTGACATTCCCTAAGGGTTTTTAAATTAAAAGGCCTTCCTGGGGGATTAAACAAGGTCCCTTTCAGGTAATCGTTTAAAGGAAGGAGAGGCACTACCATGTGTAGATTTGAATATGGATTAATAGTTTGGGGAACCAAGGAGGACTGAAAAAGGATTGCAACACATAAGGGATCTTCATAAAAGTAGACATGGGTGAATTTTATACACCATAGGTGATGAACAATATTAATGACATCACTTGGTAGAGAATTTTCTCTATCCTTCAAGGGTCTTCATAGGTATTCCCAGAATATTGTAGTTCAAGTTCGTATATATGGAAGGGTGATCGAGAATGTCACTATAAATTTAAGTTTTGGGTTAATGAGTCCCTTTATATATATTTATTTTGAAAACATAAAGGACATAAGTCTTACTATACTGATTTAATTCCCTCTCTTTAGGCGTTAGTAAACTACTTGGAGGTTTCGACAGATTTGAGAAACATGGTAGGGAATTCAGAGTAGAAAACAACCTTTATGAAAGTTCTTATAGACAAATTAAGTCCCTAAGGTTCTATTTATAAGAAAATATGATAACTTGGGAGAAAGTGTCTTGGCGTGCAAGTGGCATGGCACCCATGTTCTTATTCACCAATTGTGATTTTGGATACCTTGGGTGAACCACATTCAAAGGCTTTGAAAATCTAAGCATTATGCATCTATATACTTCTACTTTTTATAAGGAATTTCCATATTTTTCTTTTTCATCTAAGTGATGAAACATAGTGTCACCAATGATACTTCATATAGAGGGTTTTCGATTAATATAATGATTTATGATCTCATTTATAAATTTAATGAGAGGGAAAAAAGGTGGGTAAAAATTGTAATCCCCACAATCCCAATTTTATAATACATGTAAAATTATTTCTTTAATTTCCCCCTTATAATTAGTAAATAGAAGTGGTGTTGGAAGAAATATTTTGTCACTTTATGTAGGCATAAGTTTACACATTTCATCGATGATAGTTTTATTTATCTATAAAAAAAGGGGAAACATGGTAAATTGTTTTTCGCATACATTAATAAATTTTAGTATCATAAAAAAATAATTTAAATATATATGACTTAGAAAATTGTTCTTTTTAATTTAATATATAATGGAATAGTTTCTATAAAAATTGTTTTACTCACATTGATATAATTATGTTTTACATGGTAGATTTCATGTTTATAGAAGTCATCATAAAGTATATGGTGACCAGATGTCCATATTATAGGAAAATTATTATAATTAATAAAAATGGGAATAATTTTATGTGGATTCAATATTCATTCCTTTGTCTTGAATGGATGGTCAGAGGCCCTTTTTATCAGTTGTAAGAATGGAAATCTTGTAAATATTTCAATTAAATATAATGATATGACATGTTTCCCATGTAACTAAGACTCAATAATAGATAATAATGAATTTTATGTGAGAAGATATGTATTATCCATCAACCATATATTTCTTTATTTTCTCTAGAAACAATTTATTCTTTTTATTTTTAATATATTCAGTTTCACTCTTTTTGGTATGATTATGGTATGTAATTTTGACACAGTTAATTTAAATTTAATCCCTAAAAATAAAATATCTCTTATTACATAATTTCTAAATAATTTTTAAAAAGAAAAACTATAATATCTAATGTAAAATCTATAAGTTTATAGAAATTAATTTTTTTATTATCCATATAACACCTCTAATCATGTTTTTAGAGATATTATATTTTGGAGATTATTTTATTTTTTTATGGTAAAATTAATCATGTATATGATTTTATTTATAAAATTGGTTTATTAGAAAACAAATAAAGGTTATTTCTAACTCAAATAAGTCAAAAACCAAATTTTTTTAAAATATTATTTAATTAGAATATAATATTTAAAAGATTTTTTTTGGGGAAATATTATCTATGATCCAAATATTCCAACCATGTTTTCTTAAAATTGTATATATTTTTAAAAAAATGTATAATAGTAAGTACTCGATATATAATTTACAATTTAAAATGTTTTTTACTTTCCACTTTTTATTATTAAATATAAAAATTTACTATTTTCCTAAATACTATGTTATTCTTTATTCACTAAAAATACATTTTATTTGAAAAAAACCAAAAAAAAATCAAAATGAGCATATATCTAAATGATTTAGTTTTAAATGAATTTAATTTAATAAAATTAAAAAAATTAATTTTTTAAATTTTTAAATATTATATTTACTATATATATATTTTATTTATTAAGAAATATATTTACCTTAAAATTCCAAATAGGTAATGATTCCAATAAATGTTATAAGTAACTTATCACATGAATAATAACTTGAATATATCATCCTAATTTTTTTAAAACAATTCCAAAATATCTCTCAACATGATTTAAACATATATTATCATCTAGTAGTAATAGAGGGTGGTGATTATACAATGATAAATATCATGGAAATTTAAATGAGCATTAATATTTGTTACATATGATTTTTCACTTACTATAATTGTTTGATTTATATATAACTATTTTTATATACCAAACAAAATAAAATTTAAATCCTTTTTCAAGTGAATGTATATATGAGATTCCTAATGGAGACATTCTCCACTTGATGTTATTTTTTTATTTCATTGATTGCATAGTATAAATTCGTAATTTAATACCAAATTATTTAACTACAATATAACGAACTTCAGTTCTTATATTAACATTACCTAAATAATTTTTAATTCATTGCTTCATGTAGAATATGATATAAAAGTAAAATTTATTTTAGGAAAATATTTATTTATGATATTGATCGTATAATTCTCCCCCATTAATAAAATTTTATTAACCAAAATTTTAATTACTAAATAATCAAAATATCTACGTGTATCTAAAGGATAAACTTGTTTCCTAATTTTATTTCTAGAGAATTATCATACCTAATGTGTTATGTTCAACTAGAAATCTTATTAGTAACATTATAAATGGAATATAATTAATTTTAATTTTTCTCTACCCTTTTGTTCTGAATTCCTTAATATTACATGAATAATTTTTCAAAGTATGTAATAATCAACAATTTAAATTTTAGTGATCAATGGTGGATTTAGAGTTTTAATTTGTTTTTCCCAATCATGAAAAGTAAAATGGATTCCATGTATAGTGGGTGATTCCCTACCAATAAAAAATCGAATTTGACTAAATTAATGAGAAAAGTATTTTCTAGGAGGAACATTTCGTTATAAATATATAAAAATTGAGTTATATATATTGGATAAATTAAACATACAACATGATATTAATAATAATAATTATATATATATATATAAGAATTTAATGTTATTAAAAAATATACAATGTAAAAAGGTTTTATTTGAGTGGAAAAAAATACAGAACCCATCGTTCATTAGTGGATTATTTTTGTTATTCACACCACATAAATATAATAACTCACATAAACAACTCCATATTCCTTATAATTATTTTATTTCATTGGTTTTGGAAATTTCTAAATCCAATTATTATTTCTTTTTCATGGATTTGGGAATTGTCTTTGATAGTTCCCATATTCCTCATAATTATGAAATTAGATTGTTATTTTAACCTTAGGGTGATAACTTATTCCATTCACTCTATCCACTGATACCTTCTTTTTTCCTTATAAATCAGTTTCATGATTCCATAATTTATAAAATAAAAATAATTCCTTGTTTTTTTGAGACATTATCATATGTTACATGTATAATATTTTTTCATGTGAAAATTAATCATTCATTCCTTTACCATATTTTCCATCTAAAGTTTCATTTCAATCGATCATTATGATCATTTGTTTTTTAGGATTTATATAATTTTCATTTGTTAATTAATAAATTATAATATTTGATTTGATATAATAAAAATATTTTTTAATTTTTCTGATATTCTATTTGGTTGATCATTGAGAAATTATTTACATTGTCCAAGGAATCAATTTTTATCTTTTTTCTATAAGTATTCATCCATTACTGAAACAAAAAAATTTTAAAATCTGATTGATTATCACCTAACATTATAAAAAATCAGAACAATTAATCTAACAAAAACTCATCCTCCAATGATATTTCTCATGAAATCCATCAAAATATATTTTTTCAACCTATATTATAATCATTTTTATGTTGGTTTCTTTAGTTTATATTCTATTGTACATATTCTCCAATTGTTTTATCATAATAATTAATTTATAATGAAATATAAAAGGAATTTGAAAAACTAAAGTCTATCCTTGGGGATTTTTGAATTAGATATATAATTTGGCCCCCTTTTCATGCCTCAGTGGATGATTGAGATGATACCCAATACACCTCGTTCTGGGTTACTAGCATAAGATATATTTGTGGAATAACCTCCATATATATTTTCGATCCTCAATGGGATGTAATTTATATGATTTCTACACAATATCTTCCATAAAAAAATATATAGTATGTTATATGATACATAGAGATATCAATTATACTTATCCCCTATACTTTCACTAAAATTATCTCAATATATTTCCTAAAAAACTATTTTAATCTCCAAAATAAATAAACCCTAATATGATATGACGTATGAAAACCTACGAATAAAAATGTAATCATTTTACAAAATTTCAATATGAAATACATTATGACTCATAAATCATCTGTCAGTCTAAAGAATGGAATTTTTATCTCCTTTGAATACTATCTATACATGATACTTAATCTACCACACTTTTGAACATTACTCCATTATTTATTTATAGTTGAATCACTTATTGAGTTAACATAAACTATAATCTTCTTCATAGAATTATGAATTAAAATATAATTAACGGGTGAGATATAATTCTCAATAAATGATATATATTTAATTTTTCTTCAATAAATGGATAACAATAGTGAGCAAGTACATGAAACATTGAGAAATATATTTTTAAAAACCATATTTTACACTAACAGTTGTTTATAATCTTGGATAGCATTTCAAGTCATCTAAAAATTAAAATAATATAAAATTTAATAAGATTGTGGAAATGTGATATAATAAACATAAGTTTTAGTTACAAACGAAAGGATTTTGGAATAGATATTAAAATACCATTGTGAAAAAAATGTTTGTACAATCATAATCACATTAATATTATGATATTATAAATAATAAAAATTTAAATCATTCTAATTATGAAGAAAAAAATTTCAATGCTTTTATTTGTGAAAATAATATCCAAGTATGATGTTGTAAAAAAATGTAAATGCATCATATTAATATATCATGAGGTATAAATAATTAACCAATGAATTTGAGGATGATAAAGGACCCAAACTATAATCTTCCATACATATGTTATCCAAATAAAATGATTCATCATTGTATCAAAAATAATCAATGTGAAAATAATGGGTATATTATTATTTTTATTTTAACATATAGTGTGAGCCTAATAAGTCATGGGATTTCTAAAAAATAACTTTCAAAGATTAATCATATAATAATAACTAAGTGATGGTGATCATTGAGTCGCTTCATGAGAGATAAACCATAGAGAAAAAATAAATGTGAAATTGAAAATTTTTTCACACTAACTTTTCAACAATATTATAACTAATGATGTGAGAAATAAATTAACAAGAATCTATATAAGGGAAAGATAAGAAAATATAAAATAATAGTAAAATTTCTTACAAATAAATAACTCTTTAAAATAAATAAAAATCATTCAAATAAAAGTCATGTTACAATTAACAAAAATAAGTACATTCATTCACATTTTTAAAAAAGTTTAAAAAATGACATTAAAGAAATTTTGAAATATTTTCATTTCAAAAAAAGATTAATGGACATCTAAATAATATAAAATACTAAAAATTATTTATATTTTACTAAATAAAATATGGTCCATAGGATATAACATGATATGAAAGAAAATATTCAACTGGTGTGATTGGGAGTTATTCTTCCCAATATCAGACTTTTATTTCAGAAAATATTTTATCAAATAAGTTTCTTTGTATGATTATAATAAATTTTAAATGATAATAAGATAAAATTTCATTTAAAATATTGGAACAATGGGTTCACTAAAAGCTGGAAATGTAAATTCTATAAATAAATGTTATGAACTAAAAAAGCAGAAATTGATTCAATTAAATCCATACCCATTTTTTTAATTTTTCATTCAAAATACTAGGATAGAATTAACATGGAATAGAATTTTTAATATCAAGAAATATAATATAATTATGATATAAAATAACATGGTTTCAAAATAACACAATAAAATTTACAACATGGTTTTAAACATTTTTCTATCTCAGGAAATTGGAATTTATTACAATGAACCCTCCCATTAATTCAAAACTACCTTTAATGTTATTGAGTCTCCTGTATTAAAAAAATAAAAATATTAATTATAAATTTTAAATAAATATTCATATAAAAATATTTTATAAAATTTGTTAAAAATTATTTTCTAAATGTATACTAATTAGTTATTATCTATTTTTAATATTATGTGTGATTAATCTTGATCATTTCGAACTAGTTTCATATTATTATTTTTTCCATTATTATTATCCCAAAATTTATGATTTCAATAAAATTGAAGGCACATAAGTTGATTAATTATAATTATTTAAATATTATATATTCTTACTATTATATTTTTTTGGATATGAAAAAATAAACACTTAACATATTTTTACAATATTTAACCAATGAATATCCATAAATAAATTAATAATTCTAAAATCAATTGTAACATTATTGAAAAATAAAATAATAATTATTTTATTTATGTAATCTATTTTTTGTGATTAAATTCTAAAATTCATTTCTGGTATTATTTCATTTATTTTATCAAATAGGAGGTTATTCCAACCTGAACAATAATATATGGCAAATAATGGATGATTATTACTATTAATACCTTTTATTTTGGAATAATATCAACATTATAGAATCAAAATTTTTATATAATTTTATTTTTTTAAGTAATATATTATTCGAATTTAATAAATTGGAATGAAACTAGATGAAAAATGACATGTATTACATCATGGAGGGGCAGTATGCACAATACACGATTACTAATCTCATTTCAAAAATAATGAGAGTGATAGAAGGTGGATAATAATTTGTATCATCATAATACTAATTTAAATATATAAAAAATTTATTCTCAATTTCACCCTTATAATTATTGATTTGAGGAATGTGTGAAAAAATTGGAATTCATCCCTTAATAGAGGCATTAGTCCATAAAATGAAAGAATTATGGTTTCTTTTTTTATAATGAATTTGGAAATGTAGTAAATACATATACCATTATTATAATAATATTAATTTCAAAAAAAATATATCATATTATATAGTAATCATAAAATTAAAATTAATATTTTGATATATAATTGAAAATATGTTGGGAAAAAAGAATAATATTGTTATAATATTTGGGGTTTCCATATAGGATTCCAATGAAATAGAGGTATTAAGATAACTTTCTTTGAAAAAATAATTCAGGAATTTTTTTTATTAATTATAGAAATATAATAATACAAAGTGTTTGTTGTGTAAATGAGATTTAATGACTAGTCACGAAGGGGTGGTGAGAGGCCCAATTTAGAAGGTGTAAAATTTTAATTTTATTTTATATTTCAATTTAATATTAAGAGAGAACATGATTCAAATGTAAAGAATTATAATAATAGGTTAATAATGTATTTTTTTATTTACAGTAATTAATCCCATGGGTAACCACTTTTTTAGGATATGAATTATTTTCCTGTCCATAAGTCTTTATGTTTTCACTGTTACAATTTTTTATTTTTTCTTGGAAACAAATTTTTTTTCACAGTATTTTATTTTTACTTTAAAAAATAAGTATACCATATATTTTAAATTTCACCAAATAATTGAAAATTAGATATAAATTTTATCATATAATATTAATATATGTGAAAATAGTTAATATTAATTTTGGTGAATGTAACTTTTAAAAATGTGCTAAAAAAATTTTATTTTTAAGACTATAATATATGTGTAGTATAAAATTAACCATTAATTTGATTGTAATGGTAAATATAGGTTTATTATAAAACATATAAATTTTATGTGGTTTTAAAATCATGATAAAATTTGAAATTTTACTAAAGTATTATTAAGTAAAAATAAATGACCAAAAATTGTTTTTGTTGGGAAAATAATTATTCGTTGATTGTTAATTAAATGATTTCTAAATTCATATAATTATTTTTAACATTTATATTATAAATTTTTAAATTCATATTTGAAAAATAAAACTCTATGTAATCAACTATGATTTTATACAAATGTAATAAAATTTACGGTTATTGTAAAACCATTTTTTTCACTATTATCCTAAAAATTGTATATATATTAAATATATAAAAAATTAGTCATATTTTTTATATTGAGATGATTAGTTATAATTTTATTTTTTCCCCAAAATTAAATTCATAAATTATAAAACTAACTGTTTAAATTATAATTAATGTACACATAAAATTAAATTGAAATAAATTTCCTTTTTCAAATAAAGTAAAAAATGAAATTGTGTAAAATGCATGTGATGTAGAATTTATTATATTAATAATTACATGATTAATTAATCCTAATTTATTATTAGTTTTTCCCTTAGGCAGTCTTAATAATACTAGAACATAAGGAACGCTCTTGTGGAAGTTGGTGGTAGAAATTTCACTAGCATATTTCTCGGGGAAAATTAAACGATCTGATATTTCCCACATATCCAATTTTATTACACTCTAACTGTTTTTATTTAATGTATTATTGATTTATAGAATACACTTGAGTGGATAATAACTTCCAAATATTTGAAAACTTATCTTTATATTAGGGTCTTGTTATACATAATTTCATTTCATTCCATCATAGATATTATATTATGGGAACCAAATTTTATACCTTTTAATTTGATAACTAAATTATAAAAATTAAATTTAATAATAATATATGAAAATTTTATTACTTAATTGTTTTTGGAATAAAATTATATTAATGTAAACTATTTTTATATAAAAATATCTGGTATATTTTATTCCATTGCATAGGTGGTTGAGTTTTAAGAGAATAAGACCGATACTGACATGCTAGATCCAACTCCAATAAGACAAAGCAATGATTCACTAACCAATGAGAATGATATTCAATATAATATTATAATGGGAGAAAATAATTCCTCCATCAAATTTCATTTTTATTTTATTTAAAGTTATCTTAGGATTACATCCAACTATAATGAATTTTAAAATTCATCCAACACATGTACTTACTAATATATTGATGAAAAGAGAGGTTTTCCATTTAAGACTGAGTTACTAATAGCCATGTCTAATTTGATATATTTAATAGTTGAACTAATTGATGTGGAATAAATTTATTTCAATTCATGATTTTTTTTCATGAAAAACATTCATTTTACTAAATTCCTTTTTAATGAAATTTATTTACATCTACAATAGTTAAAAGCCCTTTAATGTTATGTGATAAATTAATTGACGACCAATAGGTAAAATAATGTGTCAAATTAAAATATTAATAGTAACATTTTTATTCTATGGGGATGTGACTTTATAATGTATATGTACCTGAATATAAAATGAAGGAGGACACTATGATAAGTGATAGGGGCACTGACTACATTCACATTGTAGAGACCCGGAGCCTGACATACATGGACATTACATTACTTTTGCGGAATACTTAGTACATAACAAAAACACACACACAAGGATCGTAATAGTTTAGTGTCTTTGGAAACTCGGAATAAAATCTTCTAATCGTGGTGAAAGATCTTCAACATCTCCCATAAAGATCTTTTTTTTACCTAAAACATTTCTTTATATCCTGGGGAAAAGAAAACAAAAAAGGGTGAGCTCAAATGCTCAGTAAGGGTAAACAAAAGAAAAATCAATCACATCATATTTCATAAGAACATAACTTTTGGAAATCATAACCTGCAAAAGAGAGCATAATTTCATAACATGGGATAAATCATGGCAGTGAAATGTAATCACAATAATCATAACTTAAAACATGAAACTTTGTGGCATTCACACATAATCATAGAGAATCATTTCTTGTTAGTCAAGACTCATTGCCAAGACTATCTTAGTGGACAAAGTCCCTTTCTGAATCGAGTAACCCTCGTTTCAGTCCTGTTTTACTGAACCGGTATAACCTACCGTTCCAGCCCTGTCTATCTCATGAGATATAAAATCTTTACCCAATGCATTGGAGGGAGATATAGGTCCCACCCATATTATAATGAATCCTTTCTTATGTGTGCCACATAATCATAAAACATACATCATCGCATAACACATGTAACAAAAATGGGATTCTTGAAACATCATGACATCATAAATCAATTCATATAAGATAAAGGAATTCATAAACATAATTCCATCACAACATAGTCAAATCAATGTAAAAATATGGATAGAAACATAACCCTTTATTATCTTAGATGGAAAATAATTTTGATAAAACACTTGAATTGAATTCTTGAGGAAAATATCCTTTCTTCTTCAAAATCAATTTCTTTTCACAAAACATCATGAAATTTTAAAAGAATGAGATTTTATTGAAAATAGTCATGAAATATTTTAGAGGAAGGTTCATGAAAATAAGGCTTTATAAAATAGTAGAAATCCGTTCGTGCCGTATAAGTTAAAAAAAAACATTCTTCGTACTTTTGTCGGAAAAGTCAAAAAGTACCTCGTACGAAAAACGACAAAAGATTCCTTTCATACGTATTACTAAAAACTCACGGAAGGGTAAAAATGGATTTAAACAATTTTAGGTGGATGGAAATAATATTAAATATTGAGTAAACATGGATGTGGATGATAAAATACTCCCCAGTAAATACTTACGAATAAACAATCTCGGATAAAAATGAGATTGTGATATTTCCCTTACCTTAGGTCCGACTTGCTTTGTAAGTGTCCGAACCTCCTGTATAATGATTTAAATCATGTTATTGACTTATTACAGAATCATATTCATTGTTATGATATCATATATGGTTCACTTATGACATTATATTACCCGTTCTTTTGTAAATTCCATGTTAAAGAAGCGTTTTGGGTAAAATCGTTTCATTTATCGTAGGTGTTTTGACTTGTTGTTCTTGACATCATTATTACTTATATCATGATTTACTCACTTCCAGAATATAAAATATGATTTATATATCATATATATTCAGTATATATATATATATATATAATAGGTAGATAAATAAAATGAAAAACATCGTTCATGGAGACGGTAGTCCGTACGTACGCATGAACGCTGTTTTCCTTTCCTTATTGTCTTGAAATGGAAGTAAGTAGATGACATACATATGTATATATATATACATAAATCCAGTAGCTTTATAATGTCATATATTTCATTATTATTTCTTATATATACATTATAATCATTCTTAAATGGTTAACATGGAGAATGAATCTCATCGCGTCGTGGAGACGGTAGTCCGTACGTACGCACGAGCGATGATATCATTTCTATAAATATTGAATTGAATTGGAGTGGATTACACAATATATCAGAATCAACATGATGTTTTAATAACTATGTATAGTTATTCTTTACACCATTATACCCATCCATGTAAGGTGGTGGTGGAAAATAGATTACACCACGGCGTTGAGACGGTATTCCGTACGTACGCACGCGTGGTGATTTCTTTTTCCGTAGGATGGATAGATGGTGAAATAGGGTTGTTTCATACTTATAATAACATATAAGTATATGAGTGATACTGATGTTATTACTTCATAATGAAACAACCTAAGAAGAAGAAGTGGAAGAAGAAATAAAGATGAAAGAATTGGTAACGGTAATTACCTCTTCTTTGAAGCGCCTTTTGGAGACCTCCTCTTAGGGAACTAAAATTGGTCTTTGAGGAAAACCAGAACCTCTAGGATGTTTCTAGGGAAGTGGAGAAGATATTTTGGCAGGGGTTGGCCGAGCTTGAGTGCTCAAATTGGTGTGAGGAGGAGGGGGAGGAGGTGTCCTTTTATAAGGGAGGAGAGGGGTACCTTAGGAATATCTCAAAATATTATTTTATATAAAAGTCAAAATCGGTTTATAATGGTTCAAAAGGGTCTTATTTCGAAACTAAAGTGGGGATGGGTCGAAATCATATCAACCAATAGGATTTAGACAAGTTTAGGGTATTATTTTAACCTTATCAATTAGATTTAACTCTAAGTTAATTAATTTAACTTTTACCATGTCTTTTTTTTTCTTTCACTATATGGTTAATACACTTACTATAACATGCCAAACGAACCCCAAATTGTTTATTATTAGTATATATATCCTTATATAAGTCATTTGGCCGAACCTTAGATTTTTAGGAATAAAATAACAATTAATAATATAATTTTTGATTTAAAAACTATTTTGTGTCAATTTTGACACTATTTGATATATGATTTTTGTGAAAGTCATAAAAGAATTATATGTTCGAACCAAGTTGATTAAATCAACACTAATATATCATAGTAACCTATAAAATTAGTGGAATGCATAACAAGTCTCAAATTACATTTATGTTGGTGTTTATAACATCAATTATGTCAATATTTCATTAATAAGATAATTACTGCATCATCATTGTGTCATAAATAAATTAAATTATTTAATGTCTAAAAATTATAAATAAAATACCATCATGTAGGAAATCTTTTTAGCTGTCTAATGAATATTTACAATAGAATTTATCTTATGTATAACCCTATATTAAAAATGTTTTAGTAAATAAACTTTGATTTTAACTCTTTTAACCCTTCTTTGAATTAAATAATAATAAATGTCCTAATCTAATCCAAGTGGGCCTAAATGGTCATATTTTATTCCTAAGGTTATTTTTGGTCGAATTACACTTGTCCAATAGAATTAGGACATGTGTTAGGGTAATATTAATATCATATTTACCCTTAGTTACCCTATTTACTATTAACCGCGGTAAAAAAAGTAAAAAGTTACTATTCACCAAAAAATTATTTTCATCTCATTGAACCACATTTTAGTCCTTGATATTAACCGTGTCTCTCAGATTTTCGAAATTCCATTCACAGAAGCGGTAAAATTAAGTTTTATGCAAAATTCAGTTTTTTTAACCTACCACTTAGTGGTTTCACTATTCATCAAAAATTGAAAGTTTTCAGAAAAATACCAAAATTTCACCCTAGGCTAATTTCGATATTCCGAATCCAAAAATGAAGTCCATTTTGAAAAATAAAATTTATAAAATTTCAAAAAGTGGTTATTACTATTCATAACGGCTAGTTTTAATAGCATATTGTTGTTTAGTGAAACTCGGTATTGCGTACGACGCAAGCTATCGAGGAAGGTCGTGATTGCGTGTAATGGAAGGAAAGTCAAGGATGCGTGTTGTGAAAGCTTCTTTTGGTGTAGCGTACAACACAAGACATTAATGAAATTAAAAAGAATATTTTTCATAAAATCTCGGGGTGTTACATTCTACCCCCCTTAAAATGAATTTCGCCCTCGAAATTCGTCGGGGTTATAAATGGTTTACTATTCGAAATTTTCTTTGATAGAAACCCACATCGTAAAAAGGAATACCAAAACATGGCTTTAAAAACTAAAGTATGAAATGTAACAATTACCCAAATAAACTAATCACTGGGTTTCCACATAGGTGAAAATATGGATATGGAAGAAAAATCTAACCATCATGTTCTGATGGAGAGTGGTAGAGAACATGGCTATGGAAAAGCCAGAAATCCCAAATCCATAGATTTGTGATGATATAAGGTACCATCTGATTCATCAGGTATAAGATCACTAGGACAACATTTTTGGTTTTCAAGATCATTTCCCTAAAGTTGAAAATTTGCTTAGAATAAATACTTACTTTATTTTGGTACAATCTCACTGTTGTTCATGCCTTGAACAATTTCCACTTCATCTCTTAAATAAATGAAGTTGAATTTGTTATTCATGAAGTGTTAGCAGATCATGTGATAGAATGACTGTTCATTCCATCTGTCTCAAACAAAAGGTTAGCAAAAGTTATCAAATATACATAAGTCATTCTATAGTGAGATTAATCATATACGGTTCCTAAAATGGACTTATACTTCATATATCATACTGCTTAATATAATAAAACTAGTTTCTACTAAACAGGGACTTCCTGTAGGTCAGTGGTAGGCGATAAAGGCCAGTCGCACTTCAGTTGTGGGTTCGATTCCCACAGCCTTGTCCGAAGCGATGGGTTGTCGCCCGTCCTGCAGGTTGTCCTTTTTATAAAACTATATTACTATAACATCCCATCAATAATATCGAAAAAACTTCTATCCTTAAACAATACTAACTTATGTCCAACATAATCCATTCCAATCTTTAGGCTTATCCATAATACTGCAGTCCATTCTCATAACATAGTGAAAACGATTACCAGAGATTTAATACCATCGTTGATCCCCATATATCATAAGATATATCTTGTTGGTCACATTCCAAACATTCAAAGGCCTTAATCTTGTACTCTATTGAATACCCATTGAACCTTAGTGAAAACATGAATGTAGTTAAAAGTTAACACTTTTCACATACCGAAATCCTCAAAATTCTATATACTCAAACCATGATATCACTTAGTCCTTATATCAATCATGAGCTCATGAATACTATCAAACATTTCATTTTCTCGTCTTCATTATGCGCATATCATCTTATTTCCAAAAAAAATATCTCAATCACTTTGAATACCACATCAATAAATATTGCAATACTCAATGATACAACATTATTTTGGAATCCCATTACATAAACACTTAATCATTCCACCACATCGTTGTCATATTCAACATTGCCAATAGTGATCGCATGTGATTTCCCTTTGTCCTTTGCCTTCAGTGGTTGCTCATGTTGATCATCACTAACCCTTGGATTAGGGCAATTATTAGCATAATGCCCCATTTCCTTGCACTTGAAGCATTGAAGTGTTGGCGGTGCGTTCTCTGCAGTGTTTGCTTTATTCACATCATTAGAAACCCTTTTTCCATTACTTCGACACTCAGCTGCTCGATGACCTTCTTTTCCACACTTAAAACATTTTATAGTCCCTTTAAGACAATCTCCACCATGCTTCTTTCCACACTTTGTGCATAAGGAAACATTCATCTTCTTTTCACCATTATTCTGAGATTTCTCCTTGAACTCTATCTTTCGTTTCTTGTCAAAACCATGAGATGGATATGTAACACCAACTTCCATTTCTACCTTGATAGCACAACGCACAATTTCTTCATAGCTACTGAAGTCTCTTATAGCTAATGCCCTTCGAAGACTTGGTTTTAAGCCACTGAAAAATCGATCAACTTTACTTTCAGGTTGGATTATAATTCCAGAAGCATACCTTGCAAGTCTTGTAAAATTTGCTTCATAGGTACCAACAGATTCATCTTCCCTTTGCTTCAGTTCAAGAAACTCTTTCTCCATCTTTGTTCGAAGAATACGAGGGAAGTACTTACTGAAAAACAAGTTCTTGAACTCGTCCCATTCCATGGACTCAATTTCATCTCTTGGCCTCGTATTCTTGATAAGATTCCACCATTGATCATCTTCACCTTCCAAACGATATACTGCTAAGATGACTTTATCATGTTCAGAACATTGAAGAACTGAAAATATCTTTTCAGTAGTACTGATCCATTGTTCAGCCACAAGTGGATCAGAAGACCCACTGAAAGAAGGTGGACGTTGCCTCATGAAGGACTCAATAGAATATTGTTCCCTTCTCTGCTCATTTGGAAGTCCAGAATGATTCATAGCTTGTGTAAGTATAGCAATAAGATTTTGAACTCCATCTCCCATAACATTTGTTTGTTCAGGAGGGCAATCATTGCATTGTCCATTGCATTGATCAACACGGTTCCTTCGGGTTCCAGCCATCGTCTAAAACCCAAAAATAATAGTGTGAGAGGCAAAAATCATGCTAGGGAAAACAACATAATAAAGGGGGAGTACCTTCAATATCCAACATCTTAGGTTTAATTCTATGATCGTTAGCGTAATTCTATTACTATAACCTATACGTATACTTATCCCTAGGGACATCCCTAGACATACCTTAGAAATATCTCTAGGGATCTCACTAACGTTTTCGCATCCTAGTTTCCAAAGGTTGACTAAACCTTTCCTCTGATACCAACTGTAGAGACCCGGAGCCTGACGTACATGGACATTACATTACTTTTGCGGAATACTTAGTACATAACAAAAACACACACACAAGGATCGTAATAGTTTAGTGTCTTTGGAAACTCGGAATAAAATCTTCTAATCGTGGTGAAAGATCTTCAGCATCTCCCATAAAGATCTTCTTTTTTTTTACCTAAAACCTTTCTTTATATCCTGGGGAAAAGAAAACATAAAAGGGTGAGCTCAAATGCTCAGTAAGGGTAAACAAAAGAAAAATCAATCACATCATATTTCATAAGAACATAACTTTTGGAAATCTTAACCTGCAAAAGAGAGCATAATTTCATAACATGGGATAAATCATGGCAGTGAAATGTAATCACAATAATCATAACTTAAAACATGAAACTTTGTGGAATTCACACATAATCATAGAGAATCATTTCTTGTTAGTGAAGACTCATTGCCATGACTATCTTAGTGGACAAAGTCCCTTTCTGAATCGAGTAACCCTCGTTTCAGTCCTGTTTTACTGAACCGGTATAACCTACCGTTCCAGCCCTGTCTATCTCATGAGATATAAAATCTTTACCCAATGCATTGGAGGGAGATATAGGTCCCACCCATCTTATAATGAATCCTTTCTTATGTGTGCCACATAATCATAAAACATACATCATCGCATAACACATGTAACAAAAATGGGATTCTTGAAACATCATGACATCATAAATCAATTCATATAAGATAAAGGAATTCATAAACATAATTCCATCACAACATAGTCAAATCAATGTAAAAATATGGATAGAAACAGAACCCTTTATTATCTTAGATGGAAAATAATTTTGATAAAACACTTGAATTGAATTCTTGAGGAAAATATCCTTTCTTCTTCAAAATCAATTTCTTTTCACAAAACATCATGCAATTTTAAAAGAAAGAGATTTTATTGAAAATAGTCATGAAATCTTTTAGAGGAAGCTTCATGAAAATAAGGCTTTATAAAATAGTAGAAATCCGTTCGTGCCGTATAAGTTAAAAAAAAACATTCTTCGTACTTTTGTCGGAAAAGTCAAAAAGTACCTCGTACGAAAAACGACAAAAGATTCCTTTCATACGTATTACTAAAAACTCACCGAAGGGTAAAAATGGATTTAAACAATTTTAGATGGATGGAAATAATATTAAATATTGAGTAAACATGGATGTGGATGATAAAATACTCCCCAGTAAATACTTACGAATAAACAATCTCGGATAAAAATGAGATTGTGATATTTCCCTTACCTTAGGTCCGACTTGCTTTGTAAGTGTCCGAACCTCCTGTATAATGATTTAAATCATGTTATTGACTTATTAAAGAATCATATTCATTGTTATGATATCATATATGGTTCACTTATGACATTATATTACCTGTTCTTTTGTAAATTCCATGTTAAAGAAGCGTTTTGGGTAAAATCGTTTCATTTATCGTAGGTGTTTTGACTTGTTGTTCTTGACATCATTATTACTTATATCATGATTTAATCACTTCCAGAATATAAAATATGATTTATATATCATATATATTCAGTATATATATATATATAATAGGTAGATAAATAAAATGAAAAACACCGTTCATGGAGACGGTAGTCCGTACGTACGCATGAACGCTGTTTTCCTTTCCTTATTGTCTTGAAATGGAAGTAAGTAGATGACATACATATGTATATATATATACATAAATCCAGTAGCTTTATAATGTCATATATTTCATTATTATTTCTTATATATACATTATAATCATTCTTAAATGGTTAACATGGAGAATGAATCTCATCGCGTCGTGGAGACGGTAGTCCGTACGTACGCACGAGCGATGATATCATTTCTATAAATATTGAATTGGATTGGAGTGGATTACACAATATATCAGAATCAATATGATGTTGTAATAACTATGTATAGTTATTCTTTACACCATTATACCCATCCATGTAAGGTGGTGGTGGAAAATAGATTACACCACGGCGTGGAGACGGTATTCGGTACGTACGCACGCGCAGTGATTTCTTTTTCCGTAGGATGGATAGATGGTGAAATAGGGTTGTTTCATACTTATAATAACATATCAGTATATGAGTGATACTGATGTTATTACTTAATAATGAAACAACCTAAGAAGAAGAAGTGGAAGAAGAAATAAAGATGAAAGAATTGGTAACGGTAATTACCTCTTCTTTGAAGCGCCTTTTGGAGACCTCCTCTTAGGGAACTAAAATTGGTCTTTGAGGAAGAACAGAACCTCTAGGATGTTGCTAGGGAAGTGGAGAAGAGATTTTGGCAGGGGTTGGCCGAGCTTGAGTGCTCAAATTGGTGTGAGGAGGAGGGGGAGGAGGTGTCCTTTTATAAGGGAGGAGAGGGGTACCTTAGGAATATCTCAAAATATTATTTTATATAAAAGTCAAAATCGATTTATAATGGTTCCAAAGGGTCTTATTTCGAAGCTAAAGTGGGGATGGGTAGAAATCCTATCAACCAATAGGATTTAGACAAGTTTAGGGTATTATTTTAACCTTATCAATTAGATTTAACTCTAAGTTAATTTATTTAACTTTTACCGTGTCTTTTTGTTTTCTTTCACTATATGGTTAATATACTTACTATAACATGCCAAACGAACCCCAAATTGTTTATTATTAGTATATATATCCTTATCTAAGTCATTTGGCCAAACCTTAGATTTTTAGGAATAAAATAACAATTAATAAAATAATATTTGATTTAAAAACTATTTTGTGTCAATTTTGACACTATTTGATATATGATTTTTGTGAAAGTCATAACAGAATTATATGTTCGAACCAAGTTGATTAAATCAACACTAATATATCATAGTAACCTATAAAAGTAGTGGAAGTCATAAAAAGTCTCAAATTACATTTATTTTGGTGTTTATAACATCAATTATGTCAATATTTCATTAATAAGATAATTACTGCATCATCATTGTGTAATAAATAAATTAAATTATTTAATGTCTAAAAATTATAAATAAAATACCATCATGTAGGAAATCTTTTTAGCTTTCTAATGAATATTTACAATCGAATTTATCTTATGTATAACCCAATATTAAAAATGTTTTAGTAAATAAACTTTGATTTTAACTCTTTTAACCCTTCTTTGAATTAAATAATAATAAATGTCCTAATCTAATCCAAGTGGGCCTAAATGGTCATATTTTATTCCTAAGGTTGTTTTTGGTCGAATTACACTTGTCCAATAGAATTAGGACATGTGTTAGGGTAATATTAATATCATATTTACCCTTAGTTACCCTATTTACTATTAACCGCGGTAAAAAAAGTAAAAAGTTACTATTCACCAAAAAATTATTTTCATCTCATTGAACCACATTTTAGTCCTTGATATTAACCGTGTCTCTCGGATTTTCGAAATTCCATTCACAGAAGCGGTAAAATTAAGTTTTATGCAAAATTCAGTTTTTTTAACCTACCACTTAGTGATTTCACTATTCATCAAAAATTGAAAGTTTTCAGAAAAATACCAAAATTTCACCCTAGGCTAATTTCGATATTCCGAATCCAAAAATGAAGTCCATTTTGAAAAATAAAATTTATAAAATTTCAAAAAGTGGTTATTACTATTCATAACGGCTAGTTTTAATAGCATATTGTTGTTTAGTGAAACTCGGTATTGCGTACGACGCAAGCTATCGAGGAAGGTCGTGATTGCGTGTAATGGAAGGAAAGTCAAGGATGCGTGTTGTGAAAGCTTCTTTTGGTGTAGCGTACAACACAAGACATTAATGAAATTAAAAAGAATATTTTTCATAAAATCTCGGGGTGTTACACACATTCCTCTCCCTTCAAACATATAAATCTCTTATTTGTCTCCCCAATTGATTAAGAAAATGATTCTTTTTATTTGTGGTTGAATATCAATACATCCAATTATTGATGTTGGAAGAAATAATACATTGTTATTCATGGATAGTATAATTTTCCATTAATTGATTGTAGAAAAAATGATGTACCAACCAGACTAGGAGTAATAGAAAACTATAATGGGAATTTGGGAAATAAATGGTGTTCTTTAATATTTTATTCACCACTATATTTGTATTTATTTTACCTATGTTTAATTTTTTTTTAATTGGTAATAGAATAGATAATGACTAGAGGCTTACAAAATAATTTTAGATTATATATTTCCATCACTTTTTTAGCATTATATATATTATATCAGTTTGATCACAACCAAAAAAGGTAGTAAAATTTGATGTTTTAGGGGGGATATAAACATTTTATTAGAAATTTCATTTTTATAATTATTTAATTTCATTATTTTATGAATGGTAAGTGTTTTGTTTATTATAATTATTTATGAAATTTTGAGATTTAACTAGTTTCTTGTCATTAAAGATTCAATTATTTTTCTAATTTTGATGTTTTAAAACTATATTATTAATGATTAAATTATTATTTTCAATTACCTAGAACATGAAATTTATTGATTTGAGGTGGGGATGTGGATTAGGCTTGTATGATGATATTTATAATAATGAACAACTAATTAATTTAATTATATTATATATTGTAAGTTTGAAGTTAAGATGAATAATTCTTTTTATAAGTGAATATAATTAAAATTTTTAGGTGTTAAATTTTTAACTTTTGGGGAAAAGTTAATATAATGTTTTCATTTATTTTGTTATAAAATTCAATATTAGTATTTAATTTTTTCATTTTATTTGAAATTGTCACAATTTTTTAGTGTTCTAATAATCTATGATTTATTTTGAAAAGATAAAATTATGGAATTGAGATAATTCTGTTATCATTCTAGTATTTATTTCCAGAGTCATTTATATAGAAATAGAAAGTATAAAATAATTATTTTTTTGGATTTCTATACTTGGGGACTTAATTTCATTTTACAAGATCAGTAATTGAATGAAATCATAAAATTATAAATTATGCTTGCATGTTCAACTATTTTTTCCCATGTTTTGACGATATATATTGATATACAGATATCACATATAGTAACAATCCAATTAAGATGTAATTTTACATAGGAATAGAATAAATTTGTTGAAACTGTTACATCAATTGTTTATACTCCATATTTTTCCTTTTTATTATTATAGATTCATGAGAAACATACAAATATTAATAAAACTAATCTCTAGTCCATATATATATTCCAGGTATGAAATGAAAAAATATTTGATAAGTATTCTCACATTATATAAAATTTATATTGTTGAAAAAATTGATTTATGGGATCAAATTCAATGAAATATTCATTTCCAAATAATTCCATTAAACGTATTTATCAACTATAAACATTCAATGGACATATTTAGAGATGAAATGAGTCACCCCTCTTTCTATAAAAATGTACCTCCACTCACATTGAACGAATTGGAAATTTTTCTTATCAATTTATTTTGGGATTTTAGATAGACTAAATTATATTTTATGTCCAATAATATTCTATATATATATATATTATATATATTAGTATTATTATCATCCATAATTTCAATTTTAATTTACATTTTTTCTTTCTATCTTCCACCATGTGGTTTCTCAACTCCATGAAATTGTATAACTATCAATGAAATTGTTTGAGGGATGAGGTGTGAAGCTGGATTTAAAGTTATGTTTATTAAATTCCATGGTATGTAATAATTAATTGATTTTGGAATCCTATTTCCGACTCTTTCATCAAGGCGTGGCGCACCTGTCATGTAGAGGACACATAACTGTAGCCCCGCATTCCTTCTTTCCAAAGGTGGGTGGCATGCATTCCTTGTTGAGGGACATCTGGTCCATGATCGAAATAGGATGATGGAATGTCGGTTCATCCTTCCGTGGATTCCTCCGCAGAACTCGTCACCTAGTCTGGGTCTCCATCATAGATTTAAGACATAGTTCCTGAAGCACTTCCCAGCGCTATATCTTCATGGACACCAGTTAATTACGTAGCTTCTGTCAGGACCTTCCAAGGGGTCCAGTTAGGGCAGCAACCTTCGGTTAAGAGAGTAGTCATTTTGGGCATCTCGGGCATGTCTGGATGCTACAGAATTGGAATTTCTATCTTATGTCCCTTATTATAGGGCTTCTCGAGGGTGCGGCAGCCCGATGCATCCCAAATCGAACACAGGGAATCCTATGCCATAGGCATGTATCTGAGGTTTTCCTAATCTTCTTATGTTTAACACAGGGTATGCTGCAAGATTAACGTCCAGTAGAGATGGATCAGACTGATCAGAACACTGACTAGAGTGGATCAGATTGAGGAACCCCATGGAGGGAACACTAATATTGGGTCCATCACGTGGGCAGCTTCTCGAATTCTGTGGAGGAGAATGGGGAGCGGGGTGGCATGATTCGACCAGGATGTGGCGACCTGAGTAAGAATTAGGATAGATGATGGCGTAAGGTTTAAGCCTTGGAGAGACTTCCTACGTATCCCCATGGAGGGGAATCAAAGTCCGCGTAGTTCGATGATACGATGGGACACCTGAGGAGGAGGACCGTGAGGATGGACACGTGGATGGGACCCAGGTGAAGTTGAACCCCCGGGTTAGGGCATGAGCTTCCCGAGAATCATAGGCTCAAGGGAAAGGTCAGGATGAGACATGAGTGGTGGGATTGAACCTCATGGAGGCTTCCTATGTATCCACGTGGTGGGGAATCGAAGACCAGGTAGTTCATATGGTGAATATAGTTTAACTTCATGCGGGACGGGTATGGGGATTACACTCTGATGCGGCCCAATGTGGCTGGGGCATGAACCTCGTGGAGACTTCCTACATACCATTCCCTTATATGGATCAAAGTCCTCATTGTTCGGGATGGATTGGGGCTTACACTCTAAGGCGGCCCAAGGTGGTGTGGCTTGAACCTCATGGAGGCTTCCTATGTACCATGCCTTGACATGGATCAAATTCCCTATAGTTCGGGTTTGGAATACAGTTTAATGTCATGCAGGATGAGAGAATTTGGGGATTTTTCTCTGAGGCTGCCCAAGGTGGAGCAGCTTGAACCTCATGCAGGCTTCCTACGTACCATGCCTCGGTATGGATCAAAGTCCATGTAGATCAGATGGATTGGGGCTTACAATTTGAGGCGGCCATAGTTGGTGGGGAATCAACCTCATGGAGGCTTTATATGTACCATGCCTTGGCATGGATCGAAGTCCTCATAGTTCGAGATGGATTGGGGATTACACTCTGAGGTGGCCCAAGGTGGTGGGGATTGAAACTAGTGGAGGCTTCCTACGTACCATGCCTTATCATGGATCAATGTACCCATAGTTCGGGATTGAATGGGGATTACACTCTGAGGCGGCCAAAGGTGGTTGCCATGGTCAGTGCTCACTCAAAGCCCACATGAGTCATGATCGTTGTGAGAAAAAAGAGACAGAAAAGACCCAAAGATCACATCGCGAAGGGGGTGCCCATGAGAAGTGAGGAGGGGCTTACGCGATGAGCATCCCAAGGTTCTAAGACATACTCCAGGATGGAGGCCTGAGGGACACAAAGCACAGTAGGAGAAGGACTTGGGACTAAAGAAAGGAGGAGCCCCGTTCCCTATCATTCCCTCCACTGGCCTTGGAGACCGAAGAAAGGAGGAGCATGGATGCTGCCTCCTGGAAAGAATTCTTGGGGTTTACACCAAGGTGGATGCCCTTACCCATGGAAGAACTCTACATCGGTAAGGAGGATATCATCCCTTGTGAGGGGTCATCCCATACCCGTGGAGATGAGTGGGCGTGGAGAATGTCAAAGGCAATGGGGCCCTGCGTGCGTGACATGGGTCCAAGTCACAGTTTAACGTCATGCGATGAGGACGATGGATCTTGGCAGTTTAACGTCCTGTTGCTCGGACAAAGTGGGTTCACTCTGCACCCCTACGACTTACATAACTGGTACCCTCTACTCCTTGTGAGAGGGAAGGCATCAACAAGGCCGTAACAAGGGGGTTTCACGGAGCGAACCATCGAGGGGTCCACGATAGTGTAGCTATGCGAAGAGGCAATAGTTTTTAGCGTGCCTGTGTGAAGAAGCATGAGTCAAAACAATGCAATAGGAAATATCCTCTAGGGGACATTGAAGTTACTTCATAAGATCCTAGAAGGCCGTACAAGAAAACTTTGTACGATGAGGATACTCGGGGTGCACAAGACACCTTTGAATGGAACCCATAAGATCGGAATCTGGCACTCGTGCAAGGGGGCTCCCGGGGAGTACCGAGCTGAGGCGTCCCGAGGGGATTATGTGCAACCTTTGAGGCCTATGCACGAAATTAGGTTCCTGTGTGAAAAACACCTGGCTGGTGCGAAATCGGTGATGCTTGCGCAGAATTGGAACAAAGGTTTTGCGTGCCACAAGAAGGATGGCGCACAAGATCTATAAATGCGCGCATGTGGTAGAAATTGCACCCAAGGACAGGGATGCGCACAATTTTGAAGAATTGCATGCAAGATAGGGGCATGAGTGCAATGGAAGGGGGATTTCACGCAATCAGCCGGCCTGCACGCAATGGAAGTGATTGCCCACATGGTGTGAACCCCAAAGGGATTGTAATTCAGTCTAAGCCATGGGGATCTCGCACGAAGGCAGACCCCGGGGGAGACTTGGTGCAAAAATAACCGTACCTGAAGGCCATATTGCACGCGTGAGGAAACCAAATTTCGTGCACAATAGTCGGTTCAGATTCTTCAGCCCCAAAATTGATGGGGATCAACTTCTATTTATAGGCATCCGGCGGCAAGAAATACAGGGCTGTGCGAAATAATTGCGCGACGGAGGTGGTGACACGGAAGTTTTCTGTGTCGATAGTGGTGGTGAAAAATGCCAACCGTGCGGGGCGTGGGCACAAAATTATTTTGCGCCTATGCCGAGGAATCTTCACGAATCCCGGAACATTTGGCGCATGACACATTTTTTCGCAAACTTCACCATTTTTTTGGTGCAACACCTCCAGCCCCCCCCCCCCCCCCCCCCCCGAACCGGGTCTCTGGGTCTGAATATGACATCACTTTGTCATTTCAAAATGTTATTCAACACTTAAGCACTTTTCGGTGTCTAAAAATTCCCCCATCGGAATTGGATCAATGAGAGTTTGCAATAGTCAGATTCTGAGAGGAACGCCAAAATGTTGGGCTTCTTGGGGTCCGCACGCGCAAAAATCTGAAGTAGCGCGCAAAACTCATCCAGGCATGGAATTCACTTTTCGCACAGGCGCAGAATTCACTTTTTGCATGGGCACGGTACCCTAGACATAGCCTATAAAATCCACCATGGGTCCCATGCTCCATACAAAATTTCCTCGCACGACAGGCTTTGATCTCTCTTGCACAAAAACTTCTCTTTGGTCCTGCGTGAAAAACCGCTTTGGGTGTGCGTAATTTCACTGAGATTAGGTGACATTTTACACGCCAACCCATAGTTTTTCACACGGCAATCTGAAATTTCGTGACTCATGCTGATTTTACATGTCAAGCTCCCATATTTCATTCCATCCTCCCAGATTTCGCGCCATCTACCAAAACACATGGTCGGAAGAAGATGGATGCAAACAAGATTGATGAGGGAGATGCCACAGCTTGAAGCACTAAAATGGCTGCAAACATGAAAGTTTATGGCGTAAAAAGGATCATCTCTAACAAATAAACCCTCTTTAATTTGCTAAACCCCACCCAAAAGGAGTATGCCTTGTCATAAAATCTACCAATATGGGACTTCGGCATTCTGGAGGAGGTCCCTATGTCGGGTTTCGAGGTTGATACACTGCGGTCATGGGTGACCCGCGAAGATAACCTTCCACGATAAAACATCACCAACAATAGTCACACTGCTAGAGAAACCAGGAATATGGACATATAGGTCCGGAATCCCAGGACTAGGACCATTGCTAGGGGTGACCAACTGCAGAGAGCTCGTCGACCCTCTACGCGAGCACCTTCTGTCAGAGCGTTACTAATAAGACCAATGGCTGGCTGCAGGATTGGGACCTGCGGTACAGAGGAAATTTCAGTAGAGAATGGCCCTAGGTGTACTGGTTTTACCATACGTTCGACCGATTTGGGGCCGAGTTGTGGAACATTGGTCAGTTTGAGGTGGTGTGGACATCACAATTCCACTTCCACCACCAGCCTAAGCTCGGGCTGGAGCAGTTCACCTGATGGTCCCCTGATACTAACACTTTCAAAATTCACCATGGGGAATTTGGTATCAAACTTTGGGACATCCACTACATCGGGGGAATAACTTTGGAGGGCCATAAATATGATTATTTCCTTCCTCTAATTAACACCTGGGGTGACAGATCAAGAACCCCATACTGATGTGGCACCTACTGGAGCTGGACAAGGAGAAGTTGGGGGTCAAGGACTTCTTGAAAGAGATTTCCTACAAGGATTGATTTAGCCTATTCTGGAGAGAGACCCAAAATTCAAGATTCCAGGGTGGGGAAGACGGTGTCTGACCACATCACAAAGGAGAAAGAGTGGATCATACTAGAGGATCCTGGAGGTGGGGAACTACCTGTCTTGGGGTTACAACATAAATGAAATCCAGATGACAAGACGCAAAGGATGGAAGTGCATCCGGAGTTTTCTATCTCAGCCTCAGACGAAATGGATGATGCGGATGAGATCACTCCACACCTGGCTATGTTTACTATGCGCTGGACTGGTATAGGCTCAACGCCTTCACCTGATAATCCATGATTACATTGTCAAGAAGATTAGTGAGAGCATCCGTCGCATCAACGTCTTCCAGTGTCAGGGGGAGTCAGGGAGTACCTGAGCATTTCTGAAGGCAGAGCAGGAGGTCCAATGCCTCAAGGAATAGGAGAAATAACAGGAGATATTCATTGCAAACTACTCTGAGCTCGTGGATTAGTTGAGGGCCCAACTGGAGGATGCTCAAGAACAACATGTGGAAGCGAGTTTCTAGATAAGTGAGCTCCAAACTGAATAGGCATGGGCACGGACCAGGGTTAGCGAACTATGCTCTATGGCCGCCGATGAATAAAGAGTCCTTAGAGGGGTAGGAGGCTATCCTGGAGGCTACCAGCTAAATGTAGGTGGCACTGGAGGGATCTATCCTAGAAGCCGACCCTTAAGGATCCTGTTTTAGCCGAACCCAAAAACTTATCTCGCCTAACTACTTTCTGTTTCTGAATTGTATGTATGGAATAATTCACTTACTTGTCCCTTTTATTTATCATACTAGTCCCTTTGGTTTAACATACTCAACCATAATCCTGAAATATGTAGCGATCCATTCCTAAGCTCACGTGGGTCGTACCCGATGTGAGAAACAAGGTGGGGGGCTCGTACTATAACTTTGATTGATCGTGGGAGAATCAACCAATATTTAGTCATTCGAGATTCAAACCTAGATTTCCGAGGAGAAGAGGAAGGCAAAATCAAAGGAAGAGGACCTCAGAACAATCGATGTATCATCTTCTCAATGTGCTCTAGCACACGATCGGGGA
This sequence comes from Viscum album, assembly GCA_963277665.1. Taxonomy (NCBI): domain Eukaryota; kingdom Viridiplantae; phylum Streptophyta; class Magnoliopsida; order Santalales; family Viscaceae; genus Viscum; species Viscum album. The sequence goes on from OY728130.1 coordinate 188,121,845, forward strand.
AATGCCAGGGGCATTGGAATCAGTCCGAACATAGGGGAATGAAAAATGTGAATCATGTTACACAAATTTAGAACACTAAGAGAGGGGCGTGATAACAAAGGATGATTGTTGACCATGTTCGAAACATATCATCCCTATTGAATTACCCTGAAATGGGGACAACAAATGATGGTCGACTGTTGACCATATTCGCAACACGGGACCTAACTCAAAAATCATCAATCAGTCTTCCAGAACGTGGGCCCAGAACAGTAGGCAGACCATTGGTTGAGAATCCATACTATTATGGTGTCACTTCAAACATGATCAATCTTCCAGAACGTTGGCCCAGGATAACAGGCGGACCATAGGTCGAGCATCCTTACTGTTAGGGGGTCCCTTCAAAACTGAAAGGGGACGAGGGTACGAATAACGGGGCACGTAAAGTGTGGAATGTTAAGTGGTGTTTTTTTCAAGTAAAATCCAACACTCCTGAAATTACGCCACCATGGTGAAATAACGTTAGGAGGGTGCATTAATCTGATCATGGATAATCCCTATTTTTAGACCAGACCTCTCTGGTGAGGGAACTGTCACTTCCCAATTTCATTATGGGGCATCCTGAACATGTTCAAGGAAAATGTTGCTGTTACACAACTCCCTGGGGAGTCAGGGCAAGGGGCCGATGGTGGGGGAAAGGATGGGATTGGTGATTCTCGGGGCTGGACCCAAGACGAAATGTATGGGTGTTCCTACGTATCCCATAATTATGGGAATCAAGACGCACATAGTTTGGGAAAGGGTCTTAGTTTAAGGTCTCATAACTCTGACAAGGGATCAGTAAGGAATGCAGGAGACACATGGTATGTTGATTACAAAACCTGACGTGAATGAGGATGTGGTCCACATCATCACCAGGTGTTCCCTGGGTAAGTGTATTGGTCAAGGGACCAAACATTAAAGGTTGGTTGGGCCCATGGGGAAGGTCCTGATAGTTCCTACGCATCCCATAAAGATGGGAATAAAGCCACATGTAGTTCTGGAAGTAGAACAGTAAGATACAAGTGCAAAGGATGAAAGGGGCATGAGGGTCTTGGCCTCACACCAAAAGAAGTTGTATTTGATGTATCTTATTTGTCCTTTAAGCGGAATGGTTTTTTTTGAAGCGATAGTCCTATGGTAGAAATTCCCAAAATCGCCACAAGAATCAAGCCATATACAGTCATTGAAAAATTTTATGGTGGATGACTGATACCCAACTTGATGTCCTCTATGATGAGGTCATCACAATGTAGTGACCTTTCTTGTCGTGTGGCTGGGATGATGTTATCACAGTTTACGTTCATGTGATAGGACCAAATAACACAGTTTAAAGTCATATAGCTTGGACATGGAGGAATGTGCATGATGCGATAATGCATACCCAACGTGAATGAGGAGGAGGTCCAAATCACCACCGTGCACAACTCTGGGAAAAGACCCTCGGGCCAAGAGGCCAGCGAGGGTCAGAGGATAAGGGGAAGGAGATGCTCACTTCTAGTTGAGCTGGACCCAAAATGCAATGTTTTGGTTTCCCCTTGTATCCCATGAAGATTCAGATCAATCTACACATAGCTCGTAGAGAATATTCCAGTTTATGGACTTAGTGCTCGGATTGCGGGAGCCCCGAGGGACGCCTTATTATATCTTTTTCCGCCTAATGTGCGGGGGTGTACTAATAGATAGTGCCAAGAGTGTCGAGATTTTACCTTGACACGAATGGGGTGGAACATAATGTGGGTCATGAAACCAACATTCAAGGCCTGAAGGGGGCTGGCGTGATGACATTGGAATACTTTTGACCATGTTTACAACACAGCATCCTGTCGCATTGGCCTGAAATGGAGACAACCAAATGAGCATCGACCACTGACCATGTTTGCATTGCGGGATTTGTATCAATTTGTCATACGAAACCCTCAGGGGCATTGGCCAGTAACGGTAGGAGAGCCCTTAGGTGTGGTATCCATGCCGTTTTTGGGGATCCCCTCGAGTGTGAAAGATAACAGGTCCCCAATGAAGGGAATCATGATGCTTGACAAGTGGATGGAAACTTGCCTCAGCTGAATCCGACATTCTAGTTCCTAGACCGAGGTACTCTTAGGCACATTGGCGATCAACTGCAAAGGGTCGAGGGGCTCATCTTGAGAGAGGCTAAGAGATGGAGGATTCCCAGGTGAAGGGGGCATGATTCCAAAAACCCAACACGAAGGAGGCAATAACACTGTACCGCACCTATATATCCCCCTTGTGGAGAGGAAAAGGCCAAGGGGCCAAGGTGATCGGGAGATCGGGAGATCGGGAGATCTCTAAGAGATGGGGCTGGACCCAAAATCTTAATGTTTAGGTGGTCCTACATATCCCATACTGATGGGAATCAAGCCACACATAGTTCTTGAAGATACAGTTTAACTTCATGTGGGACGACATACAATTTAACTTCATTTGGGATGGCATATAGTTTAACGTCATGTGGGATGAATGTGCAGTTTAAGGTCATGCAGGACTGATAGTTTAAAGTCATGTGGGACCGAGAGTTTAAGGTTTTGCGGGAACACAATCTAGTTTAGGGTCATGGGGGATTTTAATCGAGTTTAAGGTCGTGGGGGGACCGTAATCCAGTATAAGGTTGTGGGGGACCATAATCCAGTTTAAGGTCTGGGGGGACAGATAGTTTGAGGTCGTGCGAGACCGTATTCCAGTTTAAGGTCATGGGGGACCAGAAGAGGCCCAAGTGTAGGACCAAATGTAGTTTAATTTCATGAAGAACCCAATGCAGTTTAAGGTCGTGTAGGACCAAAGAATTAGGAAAAGTATTGCTTGAGGAACTTGGCATTAGTGGGAGGAGTTATATGCTCACCATCAATGGTCACTAGTGAGTACACACCATTGGGATAAACCTTATGAATAATTAAAGGTCCTTCCAATTTGGGCTCCAAATTGGGTGGTTTCCTGCCGGGGATCATTGGTTCCCTAAGGGATAATACCAAATCTCCTTGTAGGATAGAATGGAGGTGAACCATATTGTTAAAGGATCGAGCCACCCTACTCTAATGACTTTCTAGGTTGTGCAAGGTAGGAAGCCTATTATTGTTCAGTGCTTCTGATTCAGCTAGATGGATTTCAGCCACTCTATTCGGTGCTTGATGTTCATTGACCGCTATGCGCAATGAGGGAAACAGAATCTCGATGGGCAGGATGACCTTAGTTCCACGAAGCAGGGAATATGGCGTCAACTAGGTGGAATTACGAATCATTGCCCGATAGGCCCAGAGGCATTGGGGAGCTTATCCGGCCAACACTTCTTGTTCTGACCAATCGTTTTCTACAGAATGTTAGAGAGGGTTTTATTGAAGGCCTTTATTTGTACATTTTCCTATGCGTGATATCAGGAAGTATGGTTAGAGTGGATGTTGTACTTGGCGTACATCTTTTTTAACTCGGCTGCTCAAAAGTTGGTGTCGTTATCGGTGAGGATAGCATGAGGAACCCCCTACCAATGGATGATATTGGAACTCACGATGTCAATAATAGAATGGGCCTTGACTTCCTTGAGTGGAATGGCCTCTTCCCACATGGAAAAGAAATCCGTAGCAGTCAGAATGAATTGGCATTGGCGAACCGTTGCTTGTGGTTATGGTCTTATGACATCCAACCCCTAGACTGTAAAGGGCCAAGAGTACTTGGTAAAATGGAGTGGATCTTGTGGTCAATGCACAATGATATCTTAAAAATCACATGCATGGCACCTATCGGTGAACTCGATGTAATGGTGGATCATGGAGGGCCAAAAATATCCCAATCTCCAGATCTGGTGAGACAGTTTTGGCCTAGCCAGATGGGCACTACAGGAACCGCCGTGAACCTCTTGCATGACATGTGGAATCACAACTCCCTGAATGCAACAGAGGAGAACACCATCAAACCCATGCTTATAGAGGATCAGCTACAGGTTGGGACCACTCTGGAGGGTAAACTGTAGCGTGCGGCATCGGGTTCGCTTGCGCTCATCCCAGTCTGATGGAAGGCATCCATTTTTGAGATACTCGACAGAAGGAGTTCTCCAGTTGGGAGTCGCTTCAAATACTGCATCCGAAGAACCTGGGGTTCCTGACATGGAAGCTCCGGTGGTAAGATGTCTTATGTGTAGGACATCGTCATCCTCTAGGGCTAAAAGAGAAACTACTCTCCAATGTGCCACGTGTATAATTAGACTATCTTGATTGGGCTCTATAAGTGATGCAGCCAAGCTAGCCAAAGAATCTGCCCGATTGTTTTATGACCGAGGGACACAGATAACCTCTGGACGAGAAGAGAACTGAGCCACTAACTAGAGAGTGCGTTCTAACAGCGGTATGAGCTCTAGATTCTGGAAAACATAGTCACCGTTGAACTGCTTAATGACTAGCTTGGAGTCCCCTTTCCCATGAAAATGGGGCTCATCTATCTCAAGGGATAGCTCAAGGCCGGTGATAAGAGCCTGATACTCTGCCTCATTATTGGTACAACCTTCTGACAATAGGAATGAGTACGGTAGAACGTCCTGCGCCAAGGTAATAAAAACGATACTCAAACCCACTATGTTGAGCCCAGGATCGTTGAGCCTCCTATCGGTGGGGCTCCGGGAGGCGCCATCAAAGTGCATCTGCCAACATGGAACATCTCGATCGACTGAGAGGATTGCCTCATCAGGAAAATCCAGGTTTATGGAATGGTCTGTGGGGGTTGGATGGGAATCTAGAATGTCCGCCAATGCATGTCCCTTGATAGCCTTGTGAGTCACGAACCTGATATCAAACTACTGGAGGATTACTTCCCACCATGCTAATCAGATAGTCAGCATGGTACGGATTAGGATGTAGTTCAACGGGTCTACTCAAAAGACCAACTATACCTCATGGTACTGTAGGTAATGTCACAACTTCTATACTGCGAATACCAGCGCTAGGCAGCTCTTCTCGATGAGGGAGTATAGGGTCACCTTATTGAGGATCATGCAACTGAGTTAGTTGAGGTTATTCTCTGTCCCCTTATTGTTCTTCTGGGCAAGAAGGGTGTCAAGTGATCATTCCAGGTTGGTTACATAGAGAATATGCGGCTTTCCGGAGACATGTGGCATCTAGAGTGGAGGCTCAAGAAAATACTTCTTGATTTCCTCAAAGGCGGTCTGGAACTCTTCGTCCCATTCATAGGCGGATCCTTTCTTCATGAATAAAGAAAAGGGCTTACACTTGTCAGCCATATTCTCAATGAATCAGCGTATGTAGGCCAAGTGTCCTTTAATACCTCGGAGCTCCTGAATATTTATTGGGGGATGCATATGGCTGATGTCCTTGATCTTCTCTGGGGCGATCTCGATGCATCCGTACCTGACAACAATGCCATGAAACTAGCCTGGGGTGACCCCAAAATCACACTTCAATGGGTTCATATTCAAGTGGAGGGAATAGAGGAACCAAGATCCTAGAGATGGTCCTGGCATTGGCGAGATTTGACTACCAGATGATCCACATAGCATTCCACCAACGTCCAGAGGATCGTCTTGAATATGCATTGCATGGCCCGCTGATAGGTGGAACCAGCATTTTTCAGGCCGATGGGAATAACCTGGTAACAGAAAGTACCATGGGGCACCCTAAATATCATGGAGTCCTCATACTCGAGGGCCATTTGGATCTGGTTATATCCAGAGTTCCCATCAATTAAGTAGAGGGCTTGGAACCCCGCCGTAGCGTCAATCCACAATTCTGTTACTAGAATGAGAAAATCATCTTTTGGAAAAATGGATATTTAGATCCCATAAGTTGATATAGACTCTGATCTATCCATTCTTCTTCCTGACTAGAAAAATGTTTTCCAACCACTTAGGTTACTGGACCTCTTTAACAAAGTTGTCCCTGATGAGATTTTATACTTCGGCCTTGACCATGGCATTGTGAGACAGATTCATCTTTCTGAGAGGCTTCTTGAACCCACGATGATTTGTTGGGAGACCGAGGCGATGAATAGATATCTGAGGCTCTAGTCCTGAATATCTTCATAACCCCAGGTGAATAAATCACAGTGCTATTTAAAGAAGCTAACGTACCACTGCTGCTCCTTAGGGGACATAGCGGTGCTGATCAACATGGGTCTCAGGTCAGCCTCGCTACTGAGTTTCACCTGTACCAACTCGTTGACCGTGGCAGAGACGCCTTCTTCCAAATCTAGGGGCATCCTCTATATCCTCTTCTCCACTTATGGAGTGAACCTCCGTGGGTAAAGCTGGTTAATGGTTATCAGACCCTGACGGGAGGTTGGTACTAGCTTGAGTGGAAGTTGTTACTGCATCAGGGAACTCTGGCACTGCCATGACCATAGTGATAGAGGCTATCGACCCGATCCCATCTAGTATCCAGCCCAAGGGGCCACACTTGAGAATATCAAAGCAGTAGTGGTGGGTCGACCAGAGCCGGAGTATTCTATCCCAGCGAAACAGACAGGAATGATGTACCACCATTGCCATAAGCCGGACATCCCGATACCAGATGGGAGTTGGAGGCTCCGGGATCACTGAAGCCTAATTCGTATAAGAATACGAAGTGTTCTTCCGACGCCGCCTAGATTTGAGAGCATGATTCCCCCTTTTCAAGGAAATGACGAAACATTTCCCCATATCGGGGGTTGTGGCCTCCAACCGATGGATCAAGAATATGTAGGCATCATTTAGGCCTACCCAATGGTCGGTCGTAGTGGTGACGGGCTCAACTCCACTTGACTCGACTTGTTTATCCCTTCTCTTGTAATAGTCAGCGTCCAAGTAGTGGGATTCACAAGAGGTGAAAGGAGACACATCATATTAGAGTATGCCCACTCTATAATTAAGGGAGTACTTGAGGCATCAGTGATACAAATAGGGGACCATCACGTGCAGGTTGAGCCATGGTCGGCCCATAAATGCATTTTACGTGGTGTCCTGGAAGACAATCATGAACTCGGTGTTGACAACTAGGCCACTGAACTGGGTCTTTAGATAGATCTTGCTGACCGGGGACTGATCTATCCTATCATATACCTGGATCCTTATCAAAGGGAGTTAGTTCATCCTCAGATAACCCTAGCTTCCGAAGTGTCCGCGTCGGGATAAGTTTGATCCCAGAGCCAGTGTCAATGAGACAGCAGAGAACCTCCATGCTGTTGAATTGGTCAGTGATGTACAACGGGCGGATGTTCCCCTATATAAGAGATCCTTCATCCCCTTAAAATAATTAAATGATGGCCTGGAATTCGTAATCCTCAACTATTTCAGCATGAAAAGATTCTACAGCTGCTACCACCATCTCAAACTAGAGGGGGCTCCTTAAAGCCTCATCAAGTGCTTCGCGCATATCTGGCGACAGGAGAAGGGATTCAAGTATGGAAAGCCTCATTGGGATGTCGGCGAGATTCTTGAGAACATCATACTTTCGGGCCAGGCGCGAACTTCTACATGTGGGAAGCCGTTCCGTGATGGGAGGCATGGTGGGCCCTGCTGGCTGGACCAACGGCTGACTGGTACTGGAAATATCATGCTGCCCACTAGTCAAAGCCTAATGAGTAGTTTCCGGATGTGTGTTGGGCATCTAGGATCGTCCTGTAGAAGGTCGAAGATGGTCATGGAACGGCCGAAGTGGTTCCACTTGATCCTGTAGCACAAACGGTGGTGGAGGCAGGCCTGTCGGCACCGGATGAAAAGGCTACGCGTGCTGAATTCTGCACTGGGCCTCTTGTCTGGTCTCAGTGGCATGCACAGCCTGGCTGGATGTGCCAACTACTGCACCTTGAATGCCCATATAGTTGCGGCTTCGATGACCTAGATGTCATCTGGGGACATTGGGGAGGTTCTCCTGGCGCTCCCCCTCATTGAGAGTCATATAGGGATTTACCAACTCAACGGTGTTAACCGGAGCATACCCTGGACTGCCGCTTGATGAATCATCCACCACTTGGTGGATTTTGGGAGGGATTTCCATCTCCTGGGGCATAAAGTCGCTAAGAGTGCGGGACAATGGCGGTGCACATTTCTTCTTCTTGCGCCGTCGATGCTTGCTCTTCTGGGAAGAAGCCTGCTGAGATGGTGATGCAGAAGTGGAGGTCGTAGCTTCTAAAGGCTCTGGCTGATTCAGGAATGCCCGAATGATGCCATGGGTGCGAGAGATCATCTTACGAGCCACCCAATCACTATACTTTTGGGACCCGCAATCAGAAACCTGCTACTACTCACCTTTATCGTCGCTATTGCTATCTGACCACACAAAGACACATGAAACTTGTTCCAGGGTCAGGCCAAACCGAACTATGTAGTTGTCAATCTGGTCTTGGATCCAGTCCATGAACACAAATAATTTCTTGAGGGTGTGCCCTAGAATCTGGTGATGAGGGAAGTAGTTGGGGTGATTAGTGAGATCTGCCTCTTCGGGCTTTCGGCACTCAGGAAGTCGTACAATTCTCTCCTCTAAGGCGCTGCGAATGTAACCGGGGACCTGAGCCTCGTCGAACAAGTAGGTCTGATTTCTTCTGTCCCGAAAGGGGGCTCTAATATCCTGTCCCTAACGGGGGTCGGAGGAGGCTGTCGAGGAGGCGGAACTTGATGATCTCACCTTGGAGGTGGCGACCCATTATGCAGAGGCACCTACCAACTCTGAGGAGGTCGTTGCTAGACTGGAATCTGTGCCCGCGGTGGTGGACCCCTGTGGGGCTATGGGGCTATAGATCTGGCTCCACTTGTAGCAATTCTTACTGCCTAGGGGCCTCTATCTGGGCCACTACGGTGGGATTGACTCTGGAATCCCTCCTTTCTGGGATTACTGGGGGTAGGGGACGTGCCTAGCTGGCCTGTTGCAGGGATGCATCGAGGCGTTGGGACTTATATGAGAATTCTTGGAACCCTCCTGGATTGTTCGGAGTAATCAGGGAGGGAACCAGTTCCATCCTGACATTCCCCATGCACTTCGTCAGTAATTTCTCATGAGTCAGTGGCATGTAATGGGAGTATGTGAGCCCCTTACACCGGGTGACAAAGTCCATTACTCACTCATCATGATTTTCTTGCACTTGAAGAGGTCTGTGATGTTCACTTTCTGGGTGGTAGAGCTGAAATGGTAATGGAATTTCCTGCGAAGGTCTTCCCATCTAGTGACTAATTCGATAGGGAGATGGTTGTACTAGAATAATGCTAGCCCCTCCAACGTCTGAACAAAACAGCAGAGCTTAGCGGCCTCCTGCTGCACTGGGGTCCCTAACATAGGCCCACACCTTGATTTGAAGTGGCCCAGGTGCTGAAGCGGGTCCCCCGTCCTGTTAAAGGGGGAGAAGGTGGAATTCCCAAAACCCAAAGGTGCCAGCATGTCATCCACCCAAGCCGGTTATGTCTTGCCATCAGGTGAGCTGGAAACCTACTGCGTTTCTAGTGCCTCTAAATGGGCAATGAGTGCCACTATTGGATCATCCAGATTTGGCTCCCTGTCTTGACTAGGATCCCAAACCATGAGTGCATTGTTGGGATCTTCAAGGCGGTAGACAAGCTCATCATCTTATGGAGCAGCTGGTGGAGCAACCCTTGGGGCGACATGAGGAGCCCGAGTGGGGTTCCTTGAAATTTCACATCGTTTAGGAGGGTTTGGTGAGACATATTGTGCCCTCTTTCCATGGGCTTCGTCTTCTGCCCTATTAGCGAATATGGCATGATCAGGGTTTCCTTGGGGAATCTCATCATGGGGTAGTTGTTCTTGCCCCTGCTACCCTGGCCTAGGATCATCGTAGTCGGGTTGTTGCTCTACAATGAATTCAGCTAGAAGTTCATTGACTATCATCTTCTTCTCAGCATGCTTCTAGCGCAGTGTGACCTTCTCAGTGTCCTCTTCCGTCTTTTTAACTAAGGCGGATAGGTCGGAGTTCTTGATAGCTCCGATGTGCTATTTTCCCTTAATGGGATTCCGGCTCAAAACCAATGCCTTGGTGGGCGGAGGGAGACCTAGGAGGTTCCTCTTTTGACGAGTAACCCTCCTTGATGGTTCCAGTGGAGGAACATTGTCAGGGGGGCAATCCCATCAAAATTTCCCAGCTTGTTTTCCCCTCCCAATAGATCGGTCATGTTGACTGCAACTCTTCTCTAGGGCATGTCCTCAATGTCGCCTATCGAGTCAGGCTGCCAATGAATTTCCCTGAAGGGGAGGGTAGCGTACTGCCCCCATCCATAGACTAGATCTTTGGGGGTATCCTCCTCAATAACATTGCTAAGTACTTGGAAACTCTAAATGCATTTCTTTTTGAGGGACCTTTGGTGACCAGGTGGCTCAGGGTTCTGGACCGCGGGGAGTGTGGCTAGGTCACCCTGAAGTCATTATTCACCTAATTCATCAAAGTGTGTTTGTATCTTTGGATAATCCACTCACTAGTGGAAAATATTTTATTGGGTCACTTGGAGGGTCCAACGGACACATTAAAACTCTTCCGGGGTGAGTGATTCCGACATACAAAATCTCAATCCCACAACCGGCCAAAAATTCTCAGGGAAGTGGCATGCTGCAAGGATAGTCTAGAAGCCCCATGGCTCAGGTTCATGGTTTGGCCCTTGATTTCCCCATGACTCAACTAGGGGTGGATGAGGAACTGGTAGTGGCACTGAGGCAGACTGTTGAGACGACGGACTGGCCGGTGGAGAATACGGCTAGAGGGATGATTGGCCATCGAATCTTGGGCTGTCTTGTGAGGGTTGTAGTGACCTAGCCACTATATCGTGATAAAAAGAACTAGTGACCATGGCTCCTGATATAGAATAAATGTCTACTGATGGTGGGCCCTGACACGACTCTCCTTCCATCGACCCCTCCATAGCCACCATCCAAGACAGAGGGCGCCTCCGAAGATGCCGGTGGTGACTACTCATCCAGCCCTTGGGGACATGCCCAGTTCTCGTCCTCTTGGATATACCTTCGGAGGGAAATAATGATCCTATGGATCTCACACTCTGGGAGTACAAGGATGATGTGCCTCATTCCTGTCCCATCCCTTTACTTAGAGGGATGAGGATAGGGATCCCGCGATGAGTCTCACTCTACTTCGGAGTCTGAGAAATGAACTGGTCTGATTCCTGTCCTGCCTTCTTCAAAATTCCACATGCGGTGGCGATGACCTACCTTCATGCCCCAGGGTGGTTCCTCAGGACAGGGCAGATTTCCGACATGGGGTCCTCTGTATGCACTAGTGCTGGGGTGAAGAGGGTTTCCACCCGAGAAAGCTGGGGAGCGAAGAGCACCGGGAAAAATGTTCAATGGGACCCAGGGAGGACTTCCATGTTGGGTGTCGGTGAAGTGAAGTTGGCCTCCACCTCTCTGACCACTGGGGAGAGGAAGACCTTTGCCGATCAGCATAGGTACATGGAGAATACCTCCATGCTGGTGATTAATTGGACATGCAATGTCTTCATACCCACGATCTGCAGCAGGGGGAGTGATCCCGTAAATAGCGTAGTGAGTGCGGGGGAGACCCCCATATAGAGTGTTTCCATCCTGGGGAAGACCCTCGCCTGGGTTGAAGGTGGAACGGGGTAGACCTCTGATACAAGGTTGGAAACAGGGAGGGACCACACCTTACGTAGAGGTAGCACAGAGTGAACATTCATGTGGGGCTTCGTTGCCATGGATTGGTCTGCAGAGGCCATCGCCGACAACTAAGAGAGTCGACAAAGCCTTCCTGTGGGGCGGTTGGGGCCTCGATCCAGGTCGGGAGTGAAACTATCCCTAGTCAATGTATACAGGGAGTTGAGGGTATGATTCAGTAGTGGATTGGTCCATAGTAGTCGATGACGTTGATGCCCCACATAGAGCGTCATCTTCCGTTTTGTGTCTGACACTGGTGGTGAGTCAGATGAACTAGAGAAGGTGGTGCAGGTGCGTGGATTACCTGCTCCTTTTCTCGGGGAACCAGGCGGCGGTGCCGACGCGGCCTTGTGGGTTCCCTCACCGGGAGCCCGTGAAGTTGGACTCCAATCAGGTCATCCTAGACATCCCCTACCTCTTCAGCATAGGGAAGGGAGTTGTCAAGGCGCTCTAGAGACAAGCTCCCGAAATGATTGAATGTTGGGGAGGGGAGGAGCGAATCCCTGCGCGGCCCTCGGGGGCCGGGTTAACAGCAAGGCGTGGATGCCTAGAGATCTATGCGGTCCATATCCCTTGTGGGGATGACCCCCCCCTCCTACCGGTGTACAAGGTCATTAATTACACTTCACTAGATAATTTTTGATGGGGAGAGGGGGCGTGGGTGACCAACAGTCATGGCGGTTGAAGCCTTCATGGAAGAGGCAGAACCACATGGGGTAGCCGCGTTGATAGTGCCCCTTTCCCTACGAAGGTGAGATGGTGATCATGCTTCGGATGCAACAACTTGGTTCCAGAAAGTAGGGAGACGAACTCATTAATACCGTTAGGAAATGAAATCGGAAACTAGTGCCCCAACATCATTCCATCATTTGTGGATGGTAAGAGGGATCCACGCTGATGATGTCATAGAATGGAATTCTCAACATACTGACTATCCCAACATCTGGTGAGTTTCACATCACGCCTGCATAGTGGGACCTGGTACCAGATGACGGGGTTAGATGACATGCTAAACCACCGATGCGTCGATTGATACTAGTCTCCATGATGAGAAGAATCCATTCACGCCGTCACATTTCTATTTCCGATGCTTTTTTCAGGGCGCAGAGCATCCATCATGCCGAGGATGCGCAGCTGTTGCCCTGCATTCCCACTTTCCAATGGCGTGCGGCATCCGCTCCTTGTTCAGGGATGTCTGCTCCTTGATCAAAATGGGATGATGGGATGTCGGTTCATCCTTCCGTGGATTCCTCCTCAGAACTCGTCACCTAGTCTGGTTCTCCCTCATAGATTTAAGACATATTTCATGAAGCTATTCCCGATGCCATATCTTCATGGACACCACTTAATTACACCACTTCTGTTAGAACCTTCCTAGGGGTCTGGTCAGGGAAACAACTTTCGTTAAGGAGAGTAGTCATGTTGGGAATCTTTGGCGTGTCTGGATGCTGGGGAATTGGCATGTATGTCTTCTATCCCTTATTATAGGGATTCTCGAGGGCATGGAAGCCCGATTCATCCCACATTGAATGCGGGGAATCCTATTCCATTGGCATGTATCTGAGGTTTTCCTCAGCTTCCCATGTTTAACATAGGTAATGCTACAATTTTAACATCCAAAAAAGATGGATCAGACTGATCGTGTAACACCCCAGGTAAATAAAGAATATGACATTTTCATATTTATCCATATTTTTGAATAAAATATTAATATGACTTTAAAGGGGACGCTATGCTCGATGGCGTATCCAACACACAACAACGAGTTTCATTGGAATCTTACATTGCACTCTAATAATAAGATAATATTATGGTAGTTAACATGTAGCCGTTGTATTGGCGGGATTGGATAGAAATAACTAAAATATGATTATATATGTTTTTAAATGTTTTTACATTTATCCAATAAAAGATACATGCATAAAATACGGAAGGAATTGAATTTTAGGCGTATATGTCCTAGTTTTCACTAAAGGTTCACTTATCACCTTTTGATGGAGAGCCTTCATTAAATATAGTTTTGTTCACTCTTATACATCCTTTTGGACCCAATAAAACTCTTCTTAAGAATTGGGAGATCAAAATTTACTTTGTGTAAATTTTTGGTATCTTTCTGATAAAGTTCATTTTTTGATGAATAGTGTAAAATGTTGTATTTTAATTCAAAACCTCTTTTTAATATAATTTATTTATATGATTATATTATCTTTTGAATTATTTTTAAAGTGAAATTAGAATATATTTTTACCATTAAATCCAATAGTTGTCGTTGGAATTAACTTCACTTTAAAAACAGACTTAAACTAGTGTCAATCTTTTGATACTTATTGTTTCATAAAAACACGCTATTTGCTCTTACAGCGGGAATTAATTATTAAATTAATTAATGTGACTTATATGTTTGGAATTTTTTAAAATAGGATTCATTTTTGAATTCTTAATATCTAATATAGCTTAGGGTGAATTATTGGGATTTTTCTGAAAAACTTCAATTTTCGATGAATAGTGAAACCACTAAGTGGCACTTATAAAAACTGATTTTTTCCGTTTAAATGAAATTTTGCCATCTTTGTGTTTTTAATTTCAAAAATATGACATACATGGTTGTCATTAAGAAGTAAAATGTGGTTCAATGGGATAAAAATAATTTTTTGGTAAATAGTAACTTATTAAGTTTTTAATCGCGATTAGAGGTATTTAGTGTGGTTTAAGGTAAAAATAATGTTTTAATAATATGAAATGAACTTGACACATATCCTAACCTCATTGGATGTGTCATTTCTGACCAAGACAACCCATGGGTCAACTTGGGGACCCCATGAAGCCACTTTTGTTGGAAAATGACATTAATATCTTTTTATTTAAAGTTAAAGTAAAAATGGGACAAACATGAAATGTTTTACTAAAACAATTTTTACATAGAGTTATACAAATATTATTTTTGACTATAAATATTAATTGTAAAGATAAAAATATTTCCTAAATCATAGTATTTTTTTTATAATTTTTAGACATTAAATAAATTAAATTATTAATGACATCATGATGATGCAACAATGACCTCATTATTTAACGATTTAAATAAAATGGAAAGATAATGTAATATGTAAGACCTAAGCATGTCCAAAACCTATTGGATGAGTGGATTTAGAACCATTATCACCTTATCCTATAAACACATCAATGTGGGACCTCTTAAATCCGAATAACATTTTAAAATAAAGTGACTTTTCTTTACCTTCCAAGAGTGCCCCTCCTCTCCTCTTATAAAAGGCCCCCACCTCTACCTCCTTACCCACACTCCCAAAGCCTTTATCTCGGCCAACCTCTGCCCATTTTGTCTCTCCACTTCCCTATCTTACTACTTGAAGCCTCACTTTGGGAAGAAGTCTTCCCAAGGAAGCCTTTGAGCTCAAACCAAAGGGAGGTACCCGATTTTAAGGTAATGTCTTCACTTGAGTCCTTTTTTATTATTTTGCTTCTCCAACCCCCTAAACTCTTTTTATTAATTTCTTTAGTAACAAAGAAAGTATCATAAATATACTAGGATGTTGTTATAAGAAGGATTAGAGCTACACTTTCACACACCTACATATAATGGTTAAAGAACATACTGTTTCCGTGGATGGTGAATTTCGGCCTCCCGAAACGATGATTGTTCAACATTCTTTTAACACCTTCAAAAGTGGCCATTAAGATGAAACTATATTTATATATGATATATAATATGTTTATGTTTTTTTTAAGCTTCTGTATTTTTCATTTTGGGCATACCTTTATGGTTTCCATTATGGGTAAACGCGATATCTTCATTTAAGGAAGTGCGGACTACCGCCCCCTCAAAGTGACGTGATTCGTTAATGCCATATGTGGGATGTATAAAGGATGGATTTAAAGTTATTATATATGATGTTATAATGGAATTATAATATACCTATATATAATTATTATTCCATTCCATAAAAATATTAAATAGAAATGAAAGTAGCATTCATGCGTACGTACGACTTACCGTCTCCATGAACGGTGCATTTCATTTCTTATCCCCAAATGTAATGTACTATTATAAGTAAATGTATATAATGGATATATATGATTAATGATACATCTAAATGATGAATATAATTCTGGAATTAAAATATACATACCTATCATTTATTTTTAATTCCATTAATATGACATAGAAATGAAAGTAGCGTTCATGCGTACGTACGGCTTACCGTCTCCATGAACGGTGCATTTCATTTCTTACCTCTAAATGATTATGTAATATTATAAATACATGTATATTCTGAATATATATGATATATATGATATCAAAATCATGAATATAATTATGTATATAATGAACATTTGACCACACGAACAACATGTAATTGTAAGAAGTCCACTTTCGACTTAAGAACCAAATATCGACAAAACAAACATTATTAACTTAAATGATTACATAATTTTTATAACATTGAAATAAGTGATCTAAAAGTAATAATGAACTAGAAAAAGGTTCTTAATAAAGTGTAAATTAACTCAAGTTTATTATTCAGGACGTTAAAGAACGATCGAGTCAAGTCAGACCCGAGGTAAGGGATCCTACTCCTATCTTTCTTTTTAAGTACACTCTTTTATGTCATTCTTTCTAAGATCATATTTCTTGTTATTGGGATGTTATTTTATATTACTCTTACAGTAATTTTTATTTTCATTTGATGAGAGACCCTATTCTCTCTCATCAATCCATTTTGGAAGTTTTGAGTGGCGCCGTTAGGCTGCTGAATTTTCATAAGAGATCTAACCTCTCTCTTTCTCTTTAAGTAGTCTCCTTTATGTCACTTATTTTAAGCTCCTCTTTGTTATGATGGGGGATGTTCTTTTATATTCCTCTTTCTGTACATTTTTGTTAATGTGATGAGATACCCTATTTGATCTCATCAATCCATTTTTGGAAGTTTTAAGTGGCGCCGTTAGGCTGCCGAGTTTTCGTAAGGGATTTTTCATCTCACTTTTATTCCCGTGAGATTTATGCTACATTTGCCACAATTTCCTTTGAGTGGTGTATGTACTGACCATTATTTTAATCATTGTGTAATATACTTTCTTTTATTAGTATTTACATCAATGTTGTATTTTTCTTCTTTCACGAGGTGTATGTTTCGAAAGATACCCATGTCGGTAAGGGAACCTTTCACCCTCCTCTTTTTAAAAGACTTCTTTTGTTGGGTATTTTAATTTACATATTGTTATCTTGGGATATGTTCTCATATATCCTTATTTATGTAAATTTTATGTCCAAGTGATGAGATACCCTTTTTTTATCTCTCATCAACTCATTTTGATGTGACGCCGTTAGGCAGTCAAGGGAACTTCTTAACCCAATTTTGATTTCTTTGGGTTCAACATGTAGATATTGAATATGTCATCCTTTGAATATGTGTGAATGACCTTTTGTTATTTTACAATTAATATCCACTTATATTTGGTTTATTAGTTTGTCACACATAATTATGTAATTGATTTATCCTTAAACCAAGGATACAGTCTTTGTATGGGACTTCGTCTCAATCTCCTTTCATTGAGGAATATTTTGTTTTATACACAACTTTCTTTTATATGGTGTATAAACCCCTTTAAATTTTACTTTTATTCAAAAGGAAAATTTTTTATACGAAGCGTTTACTAAACGACAAAAGGGAATGTTTTTGTCGTATGTATGCGGTGACAACGACTTCTCCGCCGCCGTGACCATTATTTGAGCTTCGACTTCCTCCACAAGCCATACCATTTTTTTAAAAGAAAAATAAATACCATGTTTTACTTTTCTTTTATTTTGGTATTGAAAATCGTTTTCATAATGTTTTTATATCAATGTGTTGTATTGATATCTTGTGATTGAAAGGTGGAAATGTTATGTTTCCTTTATGCATGTTTTATGTGATACGATTATGTTGAGGTTCTTGGGCATTATTATGAAGACAGGTGGTTCCGTGATAAACTAAGGGCAGGTGAGCCCGATATATCTCTTCAATGCATTGGGTAACGCGAAGTAGTGAAACGTTAAGGTTTATCCGAAGAGATTTAGGGAATATACTGTGATGGGTATTCCAAACATAACAAAGAGGGTTACTCCCTATGTAAGAATGTTATGAATTCCTTAAGTTACCTTTTATGTCTTATGATTTCTATGATTTATTCATGGTTTGATGAGGTATGTTAAAGTGACTATGTTTTATGGGTAAAGTATGATTTCATTCTTATGTATATATGAACTCATGTTTCCTTTCCATATTTTTATAACCCTTACCGAGCTTTTTATGCTCATCCCAAGTTTCTGAAATGTTTTTCACAGGTCAAGGGAAAGGTAGAAGATGTGATGATAGTGTCAAGGACCTGTCAAGAAAGAATCCATGTTTTATTTTTAATATGTTTCCATTGATGGAAAGAATGAATACTGTCTTTTATGTAACCACTTTGTTTAAATGTGGAATGTAATGCAAGTTTCATGATCTAATTCTCTAAAACTCTAAACCTAAAAAGATCCTCAATGCGAATTATTCATTTAATTCAATATGAAGTAAGAATTAAGGCTGGGGCCTTATAGTTGGTATCAAAGGTCGGTTTAGATAACTTTAGAGGTTAGGGTATTCTTTAAGAATAAGTGACATTACCCTAATAGTTAGGATTTCAGAAAGAGTCCTAGTTTTAGATAAAGTGAATGAGTAAGTATATCTTAGTGTTTACCTTCCTCATTAGTACATGATGGTTTTGTTGATATACTCACACCGAAATTTATGTTTTTAGTGAATGGATGGATCTAGCAAGCACCAAAGAGACAACAGGTTTGAAGGAAACTGTGGTGGTTTTCTGATTAAGATACTAGATAAAATAGAGGATTCAATGAGGAAACTCGTGGTTGTTCTAAAGAAAATATCAAGGAGTCATGATCAACCACTTGAACCTTGGTATGTTCTGTAATGCATCATGTACGAGATGACCAATCGATGTGGAAGTTCAGATAATAATTATAAAGGTAACCATTAGAGTTTATATGATCCTTACTTTTGAGGTAATTATGGGTTATTATATGATATGCTGGAAAATGAAAGGCATGAGATAAACTTGAGGTTAAAATATGTTATGATCATTTTTGATTATTTTATCCCTTTTGGGGAATGATTTGAGAATTATATATTTTTGTAAAAAGGACAACACGAAGACCGTGTGACTACCCGTCACGTCGGATAAAGCTGAGGGAATCGAACCCACAACCAAAGTGTGACTGGTATTTATCTCCTACCACTGGACTACGTAAAGTACCTGGTTAGTTTGACTGATTATTTTTAGTTATATTTGTTGGGTCGGAACAAACGAGGAAGAAAATATGGCAAGAGGGGGGGTGAATTGCCTTTTAAAAAATTGATTAACAAATTAAAAATCAAAGTAAAGTGCAGCGGAAATAAAGAGGCAATCACACAAGAAATTGATAACAGAGTTCGGCCAAAAACCCGGCCTACGTCTCCGCTCCCAACTCAACCGTTGAGAGATTCCTACCGCTTGCTTTTCAATGGTTTTAGCAAGAAACCCACTAGGCTTTGAGGTAGCACTAGGACCTATTACAGCTTGCTTTTTAAATGGTTAAGCAAGAACCCACTTGCTTTTAATGGTTTAGCAAGAACCCACTAGCCTTTTTAACGGGTGAAGGCTAGCTCACCGAACACAAGCCTTTTAAAAGGAAAGGCTTGAAGAAACCTCTTCACACCTTAATGGTGGTGTGAGAACCCAAAGAAAGAGGGGATGAGAAAAGTTTGGGGTTTGTAGGCACAAACCCAATTTAAGCTCAAAAAGAATAAAGCAATGAAAAACCGTAATTGGGAAGACTTGGGCGCCAATTGGATGATGGAGTTGATGTAGCGTGCTCTCCCAAGCTTCTTGAGTGGTGCTCTTGGATGTGGAAATGGATGGAGCACTTGGGGTTCCCTTGGAACAATCCGCCGGAGCTTCGCCAAAATGATCAACAATGTGTCCGGTGGCTTGGGTGAGGTTCCGGGGCTTCCTAGGCCTTTATTTATAGGCTAGGAACCTTCAAGTATCCGTTGGAGGGCTTTGGAGCCGTTGGAAAAGGCTTCGGAGCCGTTGGAGCCCAAAAGAGGGTTGACTGGTCAAAGCCAACGGCTAGTTTGACTGGGCTACCGGCTGGCCGGTACAGCTCCACCGGCTGGCCGGTGCCTTGGCAGTGGAGGAGGCCTTTGGTCCAGGCTCTACCGGTCGACCGGTGGAGGAGCCACCGGCTGGCCGGTGGCAAGACAGTAGCAAACACTATTTGGGCTGGATGCCACAGGTCGACCGGTGACAGAGCCACCGGTCGCCCGGTGGAACCTGGCAGTGGGCAATCCCTCTGCTAGTTCCACCGGCTGGCCGGTGCTATCACACCGGTTGGCCGGTGGACTGAATTTCAGTCCATTTCTTGTCCATTCTTGGGCCAATCCTTTGGCAATCTTTTGCCTATCATCCACAACACTTAAAAACAAAGTTAAACATATATTAAAGTGATTGTGATCATGAAAATCAAAGAGTGTGGGGTACAACAATCTCCCTCTATTTTGATGATCACAATCACTTATCTAAGCAATGTAAAAACTTAAATGAAAGGCATACTTTAAATGATAAATTGAAAATAAATACTAAGCATGAGAGAAAAGATTCTCCCCCAATCAATCAAGAAATTTCTCCCCCTTTGTGATTATCAAAATAGAATGGGGCATAAAACTTGATTGAGGGATAAGATTTGAAAAACAAGATTGAGATTTGAAAATCAATTGAGATTTTTGAAATTGAAATGAAAATTTGAATAACAGTTTGAATTGAAAGTTTTGAATCAAAAACCAAATGAAATTTGAAAATTTTGAAATGAGAATTTGAAACCAAAAGTTGAAATTGAAAGTTTGAAAATTCTTAAACAAACCTAACTCCCCCTAAATAGAAAGAACTAATCACCGGGGAGAGGAAATAAATTTTGGCCCGGAGAGACTCGCAAGAAGGGATTTTTCAATCCAAACTTGTCTCATGGCGGGTCTTCTCCTATAAAATTCGTCCGAAAAGTAAAAAGACTTGGGTTGACCATAACGGGCATTTTTACAATTACATTCATAAATAAGGTGCCCGATTTTCTTACAATAATTGCAAAATTTAAAATCGGAGCTCCCCCTTACAAAAATAGTGGGTGCATGGGAGGAGGAAGCTACATTGGTATATCCTAGCCCTTGGGTGGTTCTAGATATACGTTGGGAACCTAGGAGATTGTTCAAATTTTGTTCACCTTGGGTGAACTTAGCTAGGGTCTCCCTTAGGTCTTTGATGGTTGATTCCATGGAATCAACATTTGGAAAATTTTGGATTTTAAGGGTCAACTCTTCCTTCTCTTTAAGAATTTGTTCTTTTTCGGAAGAGAGTTTTTTGAAATTATTTTTCAAAGCAATGAATTTTGAAGAAAGCTCATGAAAACCATTTTCTAGTTGGTCTCTAGCGTGTGAGAGTTCTTTATAAGATAGATGATTTAAAGAATTGGAATTTGAAGAACAAGAGGAGGAGGTGGAGGAAGAGGAGGAAGATACCTCATGTTTTGCCATTAGGCATTTTTTACCTTGGTCGCTCGAGGAGAAAGAAGAGAAGGAGGAGCATGAAGAGGTGGAGCTATCACTCCATGTTGCCTTTGAAGCCTTCTTCTTTTTCTTCTTGGCCCTTTTCTTGTGACGTGGGCAAGCGGGTACGGAATTTGCCTCGGGTTCTTGCTTTTGAGCGGGTTCTTGCTTTTGAGCCATGCTAGTACCTTCATGGCTCTAAACATTTCCAAATATCATGTAAAGATGTGCAAGAAGAAATACAATTAAATATATTACGGTCTAAGCCACAATGAAGAGCATTCATGGCTTTGCCATCAAGCTCGAAATTTGCAATGTCGGCGGCGGTCCATTTAGACTCATCGGAAGAAGTGAGGGTAAAACCATGCATAACAATTCTAAAAATAGGATAGCCAATACTTTTAAGAAATGTGGTCATGCGGGTTTTCCAAAAACTATAATCGGCTCCATCAAAGAATGGAGCACGATCCAAAGAATGTCCTTCGGGGGATTGAGAGGAAGAAGCGGTAGAAGCCATCAAAAAAATAGGATCTTTAATTTGAAACCGGTTAGGGAATTATTCAAATACGTCCTCTGATACCAAATGTTGGGTCGGAACAAACGAGGAAGAAAATATGGCAAGAGGGGGGGTGAATTGCCTTTTAAAAAATTGATTAACAAATTAAAAATCAAAGTAAAGTGCAGCGGAAATAAAGAGGCAATCACACAAGAAATTGATAACAGAGTTCGGCCAAAAACCCGGCCTACGTCTCCGCTCCCAACTCAACCGTTGAGAGATTCCTACCGCTTGCTTTTCAATGGTTTTAGCAAGAAACCCACTAGGCTTTGAGGTAGCACTAGGACCTATTACAGCTTGCTTTTTAAATGGTTAAGCAAGAACCCACTTGCTTTTAATGGTTTAGCAAGAACCCACTAGACTTTTTAACGGGTGAAGGCTAGCTCACCGAACACAAGCCTTTTAAAAGGAAAGGCTTGAAGAAACCTCTTCACACCTTAATGGTGGTGTGAGAACCCAAAGAAAGAGGGGATGAGAAAAGTTTGGGGTTTGTAGGCACAAACCCAATTTAAGCTCAAAAAGAATAAAGCAATGAAAAACCGTAATTGGGAAGACTTGGGCGCCAATTGGATGATGGAGTTGATGTAGCGTGCTCTCCCAAGCTTCTTGAGTGGTGCTCTTGGATGTGGAAATGGATGGAGCACTTGGGGTTCCCTTGGAACAATCCGCCGGAGCTTCGCCAAAATGATCAACAATGTGTCCGGTGGCTTGGGTGAGGTTCCGGGGCTTCCTAGGCCTTTATTTATAGGCTAGGAACCTTCAAGTATCCGTTGGAGGGCTTTGGAGCCGTTGGAAAAGGCTTCGGAGCCGTTGGAGCCCAAAAGAGGGTTGACTGGTCAAAGCCAACGGCTAGTTTGACTGGGCTACCGGTTGGCCGGTACAGCTCCACCGGCTGGCCGGTGCCTTGGCAGTGGAGGAGGCCTTTGGTCCAGGCTCTACCGGTCGACCGGTGGAGGAGCCACCGGCTGGCCGGTGGCAAGACAGTAGCAAACACTATTTGGGCTGGATGCCACAGGTCGACCGGTGACAGAGCCACCGGTCGACCGGTGGAACCTGGCAGTGGGCAATCCCTCTGCTAGTTCCACCGGCTGGCCGGTGCTATCACACCGGTTGGCCGGTGGACTGAATTTCAGTCCATTTCTTGTCCATTCTTGGGCCAATCCTTTGGCAATCTTTTGCCTATCATCCACAACACTTAAAAACAAAGTTAAACATATATTAAAGTGATTGTGATCATGAAAATCAAAGAGTGTGGGGTACAACAATCTCCCCCTATTTTGATGATCACAATCACTTATCTAAGCAATGTAAAAACTTAAATGAAAGGCATACATTAAATGATAAATTGAAAATAAATACTAAGCATGAGAGAAAAGATTCTCCCCCAATCAATCAAGAAATTTCTCCCCCTTTGTGATTATCAAAATAGAATGGGGCATAAAACTTGATTGAGGGATAAGATTTGAAAAACAAGATTGAGATTTGAAAATCAATTGAGATTTTTGAAATTGAAATGAAAATTTGAATAACAGTTTGAATTGAAAGTTTTGAATCAAAAACCAAATAAAATTTGAAAATTTTGAAATGAGAATTTGAAACCAAAAGTTGAAATTGAAAGTTTGAAAATTCTTAAACAAACCTAACTCCCCCTAAATAGAAAGAACTAATCACCGGGGAGAGGAAATAAATTTTGGCCCGGAGAGACTCGCAAGAAGGGATTTTTCAATCCAAACTTGTCTCATGGCGGGTCTTCTCCTATAAAATTCGTCCGAAAAGTAAAAAGAATTGGGTTGACCATAACGGGCATTTTTACAATTACATTCATAAATAAGGTGCCCGGTTTTCTTACAATAATTGCAAAATTTAAAATCGGAGCTCCCCCTTACAAAAATAGTGGGTGCATGGGAGGAGGAAGCTACATTGGTATATCCTAGCCCTTGGGTGGTTCTAGATATACGTTGGGAACCTAGGAGATTGTTCAAATTTTGTTCACCTTGGGTGAACTTAGCTAGGGTCTCCCTTAGGTCTTTGATGGTTGATTCCATGGAATCAACATTTGGAAAATTTTGGATTTTAAGGGTCAACTCTTCCTTCTCTTTAAGAATTTGTTCTTTTTCGGAAGAGAGTTTTTTGAAATTCTTTTTCAAAGCAATGAATTTTGAAGAAAGCTCATGAAAACCATTTTCTAGTTGGTCTCTAGCGTGTGAGAGTTCTTCATAAGATAGATGATTTAAAGAATTGGAATTTGAAGAACAAGAGGAGGAGGTGGAGGAAGAGGAGGAAGATACCTCATGTTTTGCCATTAGGCATTTTTTACCTTGGTCGCTCGAGGAGAAAGAAGAGAAGGAGGAGCATGAAGAGGTGGAGCTATCACTCCATGTTGCCTTTGAAGCCTTCTTCTTTTTCTTCTTGGCCCTTTTCTTGTGACGTGGGCAAGCGGGTACGGATTTTGCCTCGGGTTCTTGCTTTTGAGCGGGTTCTTGCTTTTGAGCCATGCTAGTACCTTCATGGGTTAGCTCTAAACATTTCCAAATATCATGTGAAGATGTGCAAGAAGAAATACAATTAAATATATTACGGTCTAAGCCACAATGAAGAGCATTCATGGCTTTGCCATCAAGCTCGAAATTTGCAATGTCGGCGGCGGTCCATTTAGACTCATCGGAAGTAGTGAGGGTAAAACCATGCATAACAATTCTAAAAATAGGATAGCCAATACTTTTAAGAAATGTGGTCATGCGGGTTTTCCAAAAACTATAATCGGCTCCATCAAAGAATGGAGCACGATCCAAAGAATGTCCTTCGGGGGATTGAGAGGAAGAAGCGGTAGAAGCCATCAAAAAAATAGGATCTTTAATTTGAAACCGGTTAGGGAATTATTCAAATACGTCCTCTGATACCAAATGTTGGGTCGGAACAAATGAGGAAGAAAATATGGCAAGAGGGGGGGTGAATTGCCTTTTAAAAAATTGATTAACAAATTAAAAATCAAAGTAAAGTGCAGCGAAAATAAAGAGGCAATCACACAAGAAATTGATAACAGAGTTCGGCCAAAAACCCGGCCTACGTCTCCGCTCCCAACTCAACCGTTGAGAGATTCCTACCGCTTGCTTTTCAATGGTTTTAGCAAGAAACCCACTAGGCTTTGAGGTAGCACTAGGACCTATTACAGCTTGCTTTTGAAATGGTTAAGCAAGAACCCACTTGCTTTTAATGGTTTAGCAAGAACCCACTAGCCTTTTTAACGGGTGAAGGCTAGCTCACCGAACACAAGCCTTTTAAAAGGAAAGGCTTGAAGAAACCTCTTCACACCTTAATGGTGGTGTGAGAACCCAAAGAAAGAGGGGATGAGAAAAGTTTGGGGTTTGTAGGCACAAACCCAATTTAAGCTCAAAAAGAATAAAGCAATGAAAAACCATAATTGGGAAGACTTGGGCGCCAATTGGATGATGGAGTTGATGTAGCGTGCTCTCCCAAGCTTCTTGAGTGGTGCTCTTGGATGTGGAAATGGATGGAGCACTTGGGGTTCCCTTGGAACAATCCGCCGGAGCTTCGCCAAAATGATCAACAATGTGTCCGGTGGCTTGGGTGAGGTTCCGGGGCTTCCTAGGCCTTTATTTATAGGCTAGGAACCTTCAAGTATCCGTTGGAGGGCTTTGGAGCCGTTGGAAAAGGCTTCGGAGCCGTTGGAGCCCAAAAGAGGGTTGACTGGTCAAAGCCAACGACTAGTTTGACTGGGCTACCGGCTGGCCGGTACAGCTCCACCGGCTGGCCGGTGCCTTGGCAGTGGAGGAGGCCTTTGGTCCAGGCTCTACCGGTCGACCGGTGGAGGAGCCACCGGCTGGCCGGTGGCAAGACAGTAGCAAACACTATTTGGGCTGGATGCCACAGGTCGACCGGTGACAGAGCCACCGGTTGACCGGTGGAACCTGGCAGTGGGCAATCCCTCTGCTAGTTCCACCGGCTGGCCGGTGCTATCACACCGGTTGGCCGGTGGACTGAATTTCAGTCCATTTCTTGTCCATTCTTGGGCGAATCCTTTGGCAATCTTTTGCCTATCATCCACAACACTTAAAAACAAAGTTAAACATATATTAAAGTGATTGTGATCATGAAAATCAAAGAGTGTGGGGTACAACAATATTATTTTATGAATTAAGAGTAAGTTGATTTTGTGTTATTTATGAAAATGATTAACCTATCATGGAGGATATGTGATTAGGTTAATTACTTTTCAATACGAGACTTTAGGAGCAACTGATGTTGTTTGGAGATAAATGTTACGATTTAACTTGGAAGACTATGTGACTAAATCCTTCAAATATTTGGGTTTCAATCTTCGATTAGTTTACTTTGAATAATTTTATGGACAAATTGTTTATCGGATGGTCCTCGTTGAACTTTGGGTTTTGTTGGACAAATTTTGGAGATTAAGCATAGATTTTCTTTTTAAAGGGTTATCCTTTTCTGGATTATCTGACCTTGTACTAACCTTTTTGGTTTTGGTTTTGGTTAATGCCTAAAGACATGGGAAGTATATAGTTCTCTTTTTTTGTTTTAGGTGATTCTCTAGAAATTGATTATAGTACTCTTAATTTGAACAAGTCTTCCTAAATACTCTTCTTTTGGAGAAAATATGAGTTTGTGTAAGGAATCTAATAAAAGTTGAAAGTCAACATGATAAGTGATTATGTTTCCTTATGAATAAATTACTCAATAAAAAGTAACTTAAAACAAAAATGTTGTCTATTAACTTTTCCTATTGGGGAATCAGATACAGTTTAACCCATCACAAGTTTGTGATTTTCTTTTGGTCAAATTTCTCCTAAACATGTTTTCTATCACTCTCCATCAGAACATGACCCCATGTTTTCTCCTCCATGTCCATATTTTTCTACATGGAATCATATTATGGGTTAACTCGGGTTACCTTTGTACTTATCTTACTTTATTTTAAAGTGATTGTTTTACCGACTCTTGTTCCGATGTGGGACTTTCAAAGATGTTTCCAAGCTCAATTTTAAAAATTGTGAGGACGTAATTCCCAAAAGGGGGGAAGGATGTAACACCCCTGGTAAATAAAGAATATGACATTTTTTTATTTTTCCATATTTGTGAATAAAATATTAATATGACTTTAAAGGGGACTCTATGCTCGATGGCGTACCCCACACGCAACAACGAGTTTCTTGGGAATCTTACGTTGCACTCTAATAATAAAATAATATTATGGTAGTTAACATGTAGCCATTGTATTGGAGGGATTGGATATAAATAACTAAAATATGATTATATATGTTTTTAAATGTTTTTACATTTATCCAATAAAAGATAAAGGCATAAAATACGGAAAGAATTGAATTTTAGGCGTATATGCCCTAGTTTTCACTAAAGGTTCACTTATCACCTTTTGATGGAGAACCTTCATTAAATATAGTTTTGTTCACTCTTATACATCCTTTTGGAACAAATAAAACTCTTCTTAATAATTGGGACATCAAAATTTACTTTGTGAAAATTTTTGGTATCTTTCTGATAAAGTTCATTTTTGATGAATAGTGTAAAATGTTGTATTTTAATTCAAAACCTCTTTTTAATCTAATTTATTTATATGATTATATTATCTTTTTAATTGGTTTTAAGGTGAAATTAGAATATATTTTTACCATTAAATCCAATAGTGGTCGTTGTAATTAATTTCACTTTGAAAACAGACTTAAACTAGTGTCAATCTTTTGATACTTATTGTTTCATAAAAACACGCTATTGGCTCTGACAGCGGGAATTAATTATTAAATTAATTAATGTGACTTATATGTTTTGAATTTTGTAAAATAGGCTTCATTTTTGAATTCATAATATCAAATACAGCTTAGGGTGAATTTTTGGGATTTTTCTGAAAAACTTCAATTTTTGATGAATAGTGAAACCACTAAGTGGCACTTATAAAAACTGCTTTTTCCGTTTAAATGAAATTTTTCCATCTTTTTGTTTTGAATTTCAAAAATCCAACATACATGGTTGTCATTAAGAAGTAAAATGTGGTTCAATGGGATAAAAATAATTTTTTGGTGAATAGTAACTTATTAAGTTTTTAATCGCGATTAGAGGTATTTAGTGTGGTTTAAGGTAAAAATAATGTTTTAATAATATTAAATGAACTTGACACATGTCCTAACCTCATTGGATGTGTCATGGCCGACCAATACAACCCATGGGTCAACTTGGGGACCCCATGAAACCACTTTGGGTGGAAAATGACATTAATATCTTTTTATTTAAAGTTAAAGTAAAAATGGGACAAACATGAAATGTTTTACTAAAACAATTTTTACATGGGGTTATACAAATAAGAATTTTGACTATAAATATTCATTGGAAAGATAAAAATATTTAATACATCATAGTATTTTTTTATAATTTTTATACATTAAATAAATTAAATTATTTATGACATAATGATGATGCAGCGATGACCTCATTATTTAACGATTTAAATAAAATGGAAAGATAATGTTATATATAAGACATACACATGTACAAAACCTATTGGATGAGTGTATTTAGAACCCTTATCACCTTATCCTCTAAACACATCAATGTGGGACCTCTTAAATCCGAATACCATTTTAAAATAAAGTGACTTTTCTTTACCTTCCAAGAGTGCCCCCCTCTCCTCTTATAAAAGGCCCCCACCTCTACCACCTTACCCACACTCCCAAAGCCTTTTTCTCGGCCAAACTCTACCCATTTTGTCTCTCCACTTCCCTATCTTACTCCTTGAATCCTCACTTTGGGAATAAGTCTTTCCAAGGAAGCCTTTGAGCTCAAACCATAGGGAGTTACCCGATTTTAAGGTAATGTCTTCACTTGAGTCCTTTTGTATTATTTTGCTTCTCCAACACCCTAACATATTTTTATTAATTTATTTTGTAACAACTACATTATAATAAATATACTAGGATGTTGTTATAATAAGGATTCGAGCTACACTTTCACACACCTACATATAATGGTTAAAGAACATACTGTTTCCGTGGATGGCGAATTTCGGCGTCCCGAAATGATGATTGTTCAACATTCTTTTAACACCTTAAAAGGTGGCCATTAAGATGAAACTATATTTATATATGATATATAATATGTTTATGGTTTCCTTAAGATTCTGTATTTTTCATTTTGGGCATACCTTTATGGTTTCCATTATGGGTAAACGCGATATCTTCATTTAAGGAAGTGCGGACTACCGCCCCCTCAAAGTGATGTGATTCGTTAATGCCATATGTGGGATGTATAAAGGATGGATTTAAAGTTATTATATATGATGTTATACTGGAATTATAATATACTTATATATAATTATTATTCCATTCCATAAAAATACGAAATAGAAATGAAAGTAGAGTTCATGCGTACGTACGGCTTACCGTCTCCATGAACGGTGCATTTCATTTCTTATCCCCAAATGTAATGTACTATTATAAGTACATGTATATAATGGATATATATGATTAATGATACATCTAAATGATGAATATAATTATGGAATTAAAATATACATACCTCTCATTTATTTTTAATTCCATTAATATGACATAGAAATGAAAGTAGCGTTCATGCGTACGTACGACTTACCGTCTCCATGAAAGATGCATTTCATTTCTTACCTATAAATTATTATTTAATATTATAAATACATGTATATTATGAATATATATGATATATATGATATCCAAGTCATGAATATAATTCTGGATATAATGAACATTTGACCACACGAACAATGTGTAATTGTAAGAAGTCCACTTTCGACTTAAGAACCAAATATCGACAAAAAAAACATTATTAAATTAAATGATTACATAATGTTCATAACATGGAAATAAGTGATCTAAAAGGAATAATTAACTAGGAAAAGGTTCTTAATAAAGTGTAAATTAACTCAAGTTTATTATTCAGGACATTAAAGAACGATAGAGTCAAGTCGGACCCAAGGTAAGGGATCCTACTCCTCTCTTTCTTTTTAAGTACACTTTTTTATGTCATTCCTTATAAGCTCATATTTCTTGTTATTGGGATGTTCTTTTATATTACTATTACAATAAGTTTTATGTTCATATGATGAGAGACTCTATTCTCTCTCATGAATCCATTTTGGAAGTTTTGAGTGGCGCCGTTAGGCTGCCGAATTTTCATAAGAGATCTAACCTCTCTCTTTCTCTTTAAGTACTCTCCTTTATGTCACTTATTTTAAGCTCCTCTTTGTTATGATGGGGATGTTATTTTATATTCCTCTTTCTGTAGATTTTATTGTAATGTGATGAGATACCCTATTTGATCACATCAATCCATTTTTGGAAGTTTTAAGTGGCACCGTTAGGTTGCCGAGTTTTCGTAAGGGATTTTTCATCTCACTTTTATTCTCGTGAGATTTATGCTACATTTGCCACAATTTACTTTGAGTGGTGTATGTACTGACCATTATTTTACTCATTGTGTAATATACTTTCTTTTATTATTATTTACATCAATGTTGTATTTTCCTTCTTTCACGAGGTGTATGTTTCGAAAGATACCCATGTCAGTAAGGGAACCTTTCACCCTCCTCTTTTTAAAAGACTTATTCTGTTGGGTCTTTTAATTTACATATTTTTATGTTGGGATATGTTCTCATATATCCTTATTGATGTAAATTTTATGTCCAAGTGACGAGATACCCTTTTTTTATCTCTCATCAACTCATTTTGATGTGACGCCGTTAGGCGGTCAAGGGAACTTCTTAACCCAATTTCGATTTCTTTGGGTTCAACATGCAGTTATTGAATATGTCATCCTTTGAATATGTGTGAATTACCTTTGATTATTTTACACTTAATATCCACTTATATTTGGTGTATTTATTTTTCACACATAATTATGTAATTGATTTATCCTTAAACCAAGGATATAGTCTTTGTATGGGACTTCGTCTCAATCTGCTTTCATTGAGGGATATTTTTCTTTATACACAACTTTCTTTTATACGATGTTTAAACCCCTTTGACTTTTACTTTTATTCAAAAGGAATATTTTTTTATACAAAGAGTTTACTAAACGAAAAAAGGGAATGTTTTTGTCGTACGTATGCAGGGACAAGGATTTCTCCGCCGTTGTGACCATTATTTGAGCTTCGGCTTCCTCCACAAGACATACAATTTTTTTAAAAGAAAAATAAATACCATGTTTTAATTTTCTTTTATTTTGGTATTGAAAATTGTTTTCATAATGTTTTTATATCAATGTGTTGTATTGATATCTTATGATTGAAAGGTGAAAATGTTATGTTTCCTTTATGCATGTTTTATGTGATACGATTATGTTGAGGTTCTTGGGAATTATTATGAAGACGGGTGGTTTCATGATAAACTAAGGGCGGTTGAGCCCGATATAGCTCTCCAATGCATTGGGTAATGCGAAGGAGTGAAACTTTAAGGTTTCTCTGAAGATATTTAGGGAATATACTGTGACGGGTATTCCAAACGTAACCAAGTGGGTTACTACCTACGTAATAATGTTATGAATGCCTCAAGTTACCCTTATATCTTATGATTTCTATGATTTATTCATGGTTTGATGAGGTATGTTAAAGTGCCTATGTTTTATGGGTAAATTATGATTTCATTCTTATGTATATATGAACTCATGTTTCCTTTCCATATTTTTATAACTCTTACTAAGCTTTTTATGCTCATCCCAAGTTTTTGAAATGTTTTTCACAGGTCAAGGGAAAGGTACAAGATGTGATGATAGTGTCAAGGATGTGTCAAGAAAGAATCCATGTTTTATTTTTAATATGTTTCCGTTGATGGGAAGAATGAATACTGTCTTTTATGTAACCACTTTGTTTAAATGTGGAATGTAATGCAAGTTTCATGATCTAATTCTCTAAAACTCTAAACCTGAAAAGATCCTCAATGTGAATTATTCATTTAATTAAATATTAAGTAAGGTTTAAGGTTGGGACCTTATAGATCAGAACACTGACTAGAGTGGATCAGATTGAGGAACCCCCTGGTGGGAACACCGATATTGGGGCCAGCACGTTGGCGGATTCCCAAATGCAATGTAGGGGATTGCGGAATGGGGTGGAATAATTCCACTGGGATGTGGCAGCCCAGGTGAGAATCGGGATGGATGATGGCTTTGGGATTGATCCTCTAAGAGACTTCCTACATATCCCCGTGGTGGGGAATCAAATTCCACGTAGTTCAATGATATGATGGGACACATGAAGAGGCAGCCCATGAAGATGGATGCATGGATGGGACCCCGGGGAAGTTGAACCCCCAGGTTAGGGAATGAACTTTTTGAGACACATAGGCTCGAGGGATAAGTCAGGATAAGACATGAGTTATGGGCTTGAACCTCGTGGAGGATTCCTACTTATCCACATGGTGGGGAATAAAAGTCTACGTAGTTCATATGGGGAATATTGTCTAACATCATGTGGGACGGGTATGTGGTATACACTCTGAGGCGGCCCAATGTGGTTGGGGATTGAACCTCATGGAGGCTTCCTACGTACCGTGCCTTGAGTTGGATCAAAGTCCATGTAGATTGGGATGGATTGGGGCATACACTCTGAGGCGGCCCAAGGTGGTGGGGCTTGAACCTCGGGGAGTCTTCCTACGTACCATGCCTTCACAAGGATTAAAGACCTCATTGTTCAGGATAAGAATACATTATAACATCATGCGGGATGGGTGCATTTGGGTCTTACACTCTATGGCGACCCAAGGTGGAGGGGCTTGAACCTCGTGGACGCTTCATACGTACCATGCCTCGGCATGGATCGAAGTCCAAGTAGTTTAGATGCATTGTGAACAACACTCTAAGGCGGCCTAAGGTGGTGAGGCTTGAACCTCGTAGAGGTTTCCTACATAACATGCCTTGGAATGAATCAATTTCCTCATAGTTTGGGATGGTATGAGGCTTACACTCTGAGGTGGCCCAATGTGGTGGGGATTGAACCTCATAGAGGCTTCCAACGTACCATGCCTTGACATGGATCAAAGTCCTTGTAGTTTGGGATGGAATCGTGCTTACACTCTGAGGTGGACCAATGTGGTTGCCATGATCGGTTCTCACTTTAATCCCATGTGAGTCATTCTTGGTGTGAGAGACAAGAGACAACAAATATCAGATGATCACATCATGAAGGGTGCACCCATGAGAAGTGAGGAGGGGATTACGCATTGAGTAGCCCAATGTGTCGGGACATACTCCAGGATGAAGGCATGAGGGTGAAAAAGCGCAGCGGGATGGGGACTTGGGACCGAATAAAGGAGGTCCATGTTCCCTATCACACCCTCCACTGGCCTTGGGGACTGATGAAAGGAGGACCAGGGATGCTGCCTCCTGGAAGGAAAGCTAGGGGCTTACACTAAGGTGGATGCCCTTCCTCGTGGACAAATGCCACTCCGATAAGGAGGATATCATAGCCTGAGAGGGGTCATCCCATCCCCATAGAGATGAGTGGGCATGGATATTGTCCAAGGCAGGGGGACCCTGCGTGCGCAGCATGGGGCCAGTTCACAGTTTAACGTCATGTGCTGAGGGTGATGGTTCTTGGCAGTTTATCATCCAACAGCTCAGACAAGGTGGGTTAACTCCACACCCCTAGGACTTACATAACCAGTACCCTCTAATTCTGGTGGGAGGGAAGGCATCGACAAGGCCATTGCAAGGGGTGTCGCGTATTGAACCATCGAGGGGTCCAAGATTGTTTGACTATGTAAAGAAGCAATAGCCGTTAGCGTGCCTATGTGAAGAAGAATGAAGCAAATCAACGCAAAGGGTGGTATCATCCAGGGGACTCTGAAGTTACTTTGTATGAGCCTAGACGGTCATATGAAAAAACTGTGTACGATGTGGATACCTAGGGTGCGCAAGACACCTACGAATGGAACCCATAAGAAGGGAATCGGGCACTCGTGCAAGGGGGCGCCCGGGGAGTACTGAGCTGAGAAGTCCCGAGGGGATTGCGTGCAACCATTGAGGCTTGCATGAGAAATAAGGTTCCTGTGTGAAAAACACCAGGCTAGCGTTAAATCGGTGTTTCTTTCATGGAATTAGACCTAATGTTTTGCACACCACAAGACGAATTGCAGTCAAGATCTAGAAATGAGCGCAAGTGTGAGAAACTACGCGCAAGGACAGGGATGCACACAATTTGATGTAATTGTGCACAATAAGGGGGCGTGCACGCAATGGAAGGGGGATTGCGTGAAATAAGCTTTCTTGCATGCAATGGAAGGGATTTCGTGCAAGGGGAGATCTTTGAAGGGATTTTAATTTAGTATAATCCATGGGGATATCATGTGAAGGCGGACCCCGGGGCAACATGGCGTGAAAAGAACCTTACCTGATGGCAATATTTCCTGCACGTAGAAACCAAATTTCACACACAAGTGCCGATTTAGATTCTTCAGCACCGAAATGGAAGGGGGATGCATTATATTTATTGGCATATGGTGGCATAAAATACAGGGCTGCGTGAAATAATTTCACAATGGAGGCGACGATGTGAAAGTTTTGTGCGCCGACGGTGGTGATTTGAAATTTCAACAGCGCTGGGCACGGGCGAGAAATTATTCCATGCCTATGCTGAGGACTCTTCGTGAATCCTAGAACATTCCACGCGGGACACATCTTTTCTTACACTACACCATTATTTTAAAGCAGCACCTCTGGACCCCCTGGACGGGGTCTCTGGGTCCGAATATGACTTATCTTTGTCGTTTCGAAACGCTTTTCAAAACTCAAGCTGTTTTCGGCATCTACAATTCATAAAAAGGACATGTTGTAAATAATTTTTGAATTCATCATTACATATGATCAATCTAGTGGAAACATGTATATTGATACATGGTGTTGATAATGATCGTTCTAGATCCAAATTTATCTTGATTATAATGATTTATTTTCTAGAGGATCAAGATTTAGGAAATTTATGGTTCTATATATTCCTATTTTTCAATAAATAAAAAATGGACATGGGACAATAGTTTTTTATTTAGTGGTACATGATATCTAATCATATATATTCTCTAATTGTGTTTTATAGTTAATCATAAATATTTTTGTATTGAAATTATCAATTTATTGAAGAATTTGTTTTCTAAAAGGTTGTTTTAAATGAAATCGATGATTGGTCATTAACTAATAAATAATAGAATGTAATTCCATAGTGGGACTACATTTCAATGGTAGTAAATAACTATAAGCGGTTAATAATTACATTTAGAATGCATGTTTGTTGAAGGGATAAGAGGTATAGACCATCACACCCTATTATGTTGGAATATTTCCATCTTCATGTCTCTCTAAAAATTGGAGATATGTAAATAATTCATTTCCAAATCCCATTATGGAACTGGTTTCCCCTATTCCTCTAATCAGACTATCTCTATCTAGAGATGTGAATATCATTGTATGTTAGAGTTTCTCAAAATTTATATTATTAATTTTTTAAGAAATGGATTTTTGAATAATAGTTGGGTGCTTTTTATTTTATCTCCATGTAGGTAGGTGAAATGTTTTATTACATTGGTATTATAACATGATGTATTCCCCCATATATTCCATTTTAACATGAATCGAAACCCACATAGTTTGGTTACACTAAATATGAAAATTCTTACTATTTAAGGCCATGTGATGAGAAACTATATACTAATTTTAATATCATCTGGTAATAAAAAATATTTTAGAGGATCCTATAAATTTTAATGTGGGACTTATGCAAGGAAAAAACATTCTCTTTCATATGGTATTTTGGTAATTAGCCAAGAGATGGTATGATTTATCTTTGGATAATCAACTATGGAACACAAACTTTTTAACATGAGAAGGAAATCCTATGTCATGAAATAATGAGGGTGACTATATTTATACTCATTCGTATTATGAGATGTTATTGTCATCACATTTGAGTCATCTTGCATGTGTGGGGGACTACACCTAAGATGAGGAGTATATACTGTAACCAAGGGAATTATACTGACTCAATGTCAACTATAGAACTAACATCTGTATAATGAATACTAGGTTATTAGGTATCCAATTGGATAATATCAAATTATGGCGTTTAATGATAAAAATGGGTGTATATATACTCTATGTATAATGGGACGTCTTATATTTTTCACATAAGAGAAGAAGAGTTTTTTATTGTTTTGGGTTGTAACCTCAATGTGGTGTCCTACGTATCCCGAGATAATAAAAATTAAATCCAACATTATTTATGTGGGATAGTGTATGTCTATATCTGAGAAACAGACATTTCCATTTCATGTTATTAACAAAGGACATGGAAAATGTAGTTTAGATGAATATTTCTATGAATTCTTAGAAATTCTTAGATGTACAATAGTTATAAAAACAAAATGATTAAATATATCTCTAATATAATGTGGAATGTGCTTTGTGTGGGAATAATAAATATATGATCAATCTTATTTTAATATATCATTTGATTTTAGATTGTGTGGGGATTATTAATTACATTCCCTAGTGACATTTATATCATGTTAAAGGGGATATAATATGAAGCTAATTGGTGATTATGTTTTTGTGATTACATTTGATATGTAAATGGGTCATACAATTAATAGGAGTCTCTTTTAGATATATTTCATTATAAAATGGTAATCCAAGATGAGTAATATTGGCTCTTTTTCATGAGCTTATATGAGATTCCTTACATTGTAAGAGAACATGAGTGATGGAAAGAATGAAAACAAAATAAACCTAGTAGGAAGCTCATATATAGTAACCCACCCTCACCAAGTATTTTCGAATGAATACATTATAGGTAAGTTAGATTATTAATATAATGATGTATTACAAATTTGGGACCCCATTATGGTTATTTTTGAAATTGGATCCTGGTGAAGGTAATTTTTGATTTCTATGATTTGAATAACAATCATGGATTTTCAAGACACCAAATAGAGTATCTTCACTTGAGAAGTTTTAGGTACAGTATGATGTGAACCATAATAACTATGAGATTATGGAATACAAGATGATTATCTTGAATATATGTGTATGGTACCAAGATATGGGTGTGTTAACCTTCATTACCAATGTTAGGGATAGAATAATTTATCAGTCATAATGAGGGATAATAATGGGGTGTAGCCCAGGTGTGGGATAAGTACGGTTTTCATCCCTATTTTGTGAAAGGGCATCTATGTACCCCTATGAGGTATAGAAAACATAATTAACCTAATAAAGGTCTAGTGAATGTGTTTATCTATTTTTAGGGATTTTTAATGAGTTTATCTCTATGGAATGCTTTCATGAGGATTCACCCATGAAGAGGAAATGGATAAAACATCACCCAAGTGATCACTGAGAGGGTTTTACCCTTGAATAAGTTCCTTTATTTAGGGATATATCATATACAATGACATGGTTATAAATATACCAAGATGCAAAACCTAGGGGTTTCATCGATATTGAAGGCCTTAGGAGGGGGGTGGCCTTTCAGGATGGTCACCCAAGTAGAGGATATTATATGTGATGCATCATCCATGTGAATGTTCATCCAAGAAGTGGTCTTCCCTTTTTAGGATTATCCTCAGGGGATTGTCTCCCTAGTAGAGGTTCACCTATGTTTTTCTCCCATGTTATTCACCTACGTGGAGGATCACATGTGTTTAGAATAAACCTTATAGAGTTTCTCCCTATCTATAAGTAAAGCTAGTGGATAATATAATTAATATAGTTTCTTCCATGTGAATCACCAAAGTGGATCATCTAGGTGGCTTTCCCAAGTGGACACTCACCTAATTAGTTTCCCCCAATGTGGTGGCACTCCCATTTTGTAGCTAAATTGTTTGGTTCTTCAGCCATGTACAATGCTATTTTAGTTGAGTTTTTTCATAGTGATTGGTTTCCCTAGTATAGGGTGTCTATAGATGAGGATTGATAATTTGGACCACCAAATTAGAGGCTCACACATTTGGTTGATCACCAATGTAGTGGCTCATTGAGGTGGAGTCTCAATAGGTAGCAGCTGACCTATGTGGTGCCTTGGGAATATATTGGGTGATGGGATATTTTATTTATATTAGTACTACTTCCATGTGACTACATGTGAAAAGTATTATAGGTGAGTGGGGAAAATTTATAACCCTTGTATAGTACCTAGGTTATATGAGTTTTGTGGAAGAGGCAATGTATGGTAGTGGTTTTGGTATGAGACCCGGGTGAATGGGTAGATGGAATGGACTAGGGAAAATGGGTATTATCCCTATTCCTAAATTTGAACATCAATTAATTTTAATCTATAAGTATTTATGGGATCCAATAATTGTCAAGTGGAATTAGTCTAGTGATCTACACCCATGTATATAGTGTATGAAGTGTCAAAAATAATATATGAGGCCAAAATTTTTTCTAAAGGAATATAAAAATGTGTTTTAAATATTCAATTTTCCATCTTTGATATGTTTATAAAAATTATTTCCTACTCACAAAGGGAGGATCTAGTTAGCACAAATATATATTGGGAAGCATTTTTTAGTATTATATACCACTTAGTGTGTGAGAAATCATGAAACACATGTAGATCTAGTCTACTAATCGTTCATGAATATTAATACTTCTTTCCCCAAACTCAATTATTATTGTCTGATTGAGGACACTGTCATGGGTTATGCAGCGTTGTGTGTGGAATTAATTGTTATCTACCACTATATATATATATATCATATTTTAATTTAATTCTTTTTTAATTGTAATAATACATTTATAAAAAAATTGATGGGAAATTTTCACATTACTTAATATCTTATGGGATAGTACAACTGAATCGCCTGTATTTTCCAAGTTGAGGGTCACAAAAAATGATTTCTTTAAAAAAAAGAGATTATTGACTTTAGAAATATCAAATTACATGATGAATATATAAACCAAAAAAACTAATATCTATAAATTTTAAATGTTTGAGTTATGAGATGATGTGGGGCATATAATGAATGTTGATTTTATAGTAGTGTTTGATATAGGTTATATGGATATCATTAAGTATATGTGGATGTTAGGAAATTATATATTTGATGGTATTTAATAATATACTAACACATATCTACCAATGGTTTAGGGAATAATAAATAGTCACAAATTAATATGGATTCATTTTAGTAAATTTGGAATACTTGGAGAGATGACACTATAAAAAAGGGGTATATTTTCAATATTTATTATGTATGTGTATTAAAAAAAATCCTTTATATTTTACTGGATATGAGTTTCATGTAGGACATTATGGTCATATAACACAATAAAACTTCTTCTATTTATAGGTCATACATGATAGACAATGAATTGTGACTAAAAAAGATAATTTTTTTTAAAATAATAGTAAAACCCACACTTTATGTCCCTAATAAAAAAGAGCTGGGAAATAAGGGGGTCCAAAATAGTTATTCCCAGGATGGTAAACACTAATGATATCCCTAGAATTCTAAGGGGGTCCTACACTTGTGAAATTAGAAATATGAGGATCCAGAGGATACTTGGAATTAATGAATTATGTCATCTTGTTTCTGTAATTCCTTGTGTGAGTAATTCTAATGCATTAATAAATGAGACTCATACACTTTTTTCACTGGTTGTGTGATTTTTGAAGGGGTGGTGATTCATCCACTCATATAGTTATAAATCTTCCGGGAATCTGATTCATGCTTGGAGAGCTTAATTTTTTGATCCAAAAAAGATCCAGACATGTTGACCTAGAATTGGCTTATTCCAATAGAGAGTCTCCAACCCCATACGTATCCAATGAAGAGACCACAACTAATACCTTGATGTTGAAAATTATACCAACACCCTACATTCCACACATGTTACATGAACCACTTTTATTG
Organism: Viscum album; assembly: GCA_963277665.1. NCBI lineage: Eukaryota > Viridiplantae > Streptophyta > Magnoliopsida > Santalales > Viscaceae > Viscum > Viscum album. Next base: position 188,161,587 of record OY728130.1, read on the forward strand.
AGTTTAAAGCCTGAATTAGAGAAAACCATCATATCCAATGGCCAGGGGATGGGTTAGGGGAAACAATTTATGATCTTGTAGTGCTCCTACAGAGAAAAAAGTGGGTGATAAATCAGATTACATAAGCGGATTCACTAGATTGAGAATGTGGTTTTTTGATTATGTAATCAATTTTTATAGAAAAATGTTTTATCTTCTTACACCAAGCTTTATTCCTCATTCACATTATACACTATAACCACAATAAAAGAAATAGCTGTCTCAACTTATTCATTTTAGTGTCATTTCAAAAGATAAGAAATCATTTTTTTGAAGAGATGCTACATGGAATCTCTTGACCATGAACTCTAGAGAAAAAATAGAATGTAAGCTATACATTTTATTCCAAAAGACAATCATAAAAAATTAGTGATATGAATCAATATTAGCATCACTACATAATAAGAACCTTGATATGAGATGTATATCATTATGTTGGATATTATTATCCTTTGGAACCACATAAATTTTCACCCTCCCAATGTGATCTCTTAGTTTAATTGAAAAAACGTTTCACTATTTCTTCACTCCATCTTTCCAAGTCGGTATTCATTTGAAGCACCCTAGAGAACTATTTATTAAATAATATACCTCGTGAATATCCAGTGAAAATACATTTATCAAACCACTAATATATCTCAATAATCTCGAAAGTGCATAATGATATTTGTCAAAGAAGGATTGGATGAAATTTGGATACTTGATCAATCAGGCCAACTAACCCACATAATGGGAGTAGTAGAGGGGTGTTATGATTTTTTTGTAGTTTGTGAGACAATATAGCATAACATGAATCTTTATATGGATTATTTGTGTTCCAAACATGATTTATTTGTTTTTATTATCCTTAGAATAGTTTACTAAAATATTCATATAGAGTCTTAGCAGATTGTTCATGATGTTTAATAAGGATTGATATAGTAGATTTTCAATATAACTAATATTTTATCATATTTTTTTGGAATGCTTATAATTTCCCCTATTTTATTCATGGTTCCTTTATAGAAAGTGAATATTTTCGTTTTTCAATTATTCCCATTGTTGGATTGGAATAGTTGGTTATTTCCAGTTTCATCCCCATTTTATGATCAATCAATTCAAACAAATTATGTTAATGGTTAAGGTTATATATCATGAACCATATAAAACTATAGTTTTGGGTCTCATAACTTTGAAAAAAATTAATTTTTTTAATTTTAAATAAATGTGAGAGAAATGAAAATGAAAATATAAAGGAAATCATTTTATATGTAGATAGGCATAAGGGATTGTTTATATTTTATATTTTTGTAGTTATTAGGGAAATGAGAGATAATGTGTATGGTTTCAAAACACCAAAAACATGAGTAATGTTTTTGGACATATAGTTTTTGATGATTATGGATTCAATATATTTAGAAATATAGAAGGAAATAAAAAAACATTAATTGAAAATCTGATTGTTATGAATACTAAAAACAATGAGGACTATGAAAAATTTATTAATTTCATTGTTCTCTATCCAATGGGTTACTGATGTTTTAGGTCCAAAACACATTAAAAATATTATTTTATCTTTAACTAAATATTTGGGACCGTAAATTCTGAACGGGAAAGGAAAAACTAACTGTGCATGTAAGGACCATTAATCATGTTGATTATTCCGGAGAAAAGGTGGAACTTAATTAATGGTCAAGATGCTCGAACCATTTTTCTATCATAATAATAGTCATGTGATGTTTACCTTTATTCTTATTTTTCATGTTCCAAAATTTACATATCTACTCAAATAATTTTTATTTCCATAAGGATTATATCTACATGAGGGACTTTCGATCATCAATGGAGAGTCAAACATGAACATGAATGTTTGAAAAAATATGATATCATAATGATACATTGAATGTAGGAACCATACATGATTGTATAACATCAAGGTTAATTGAATGAAACAAAATATATATGATGTGTAAGGTTTACATCCTAACAAAATAATATTTTAATCATTGATAAATAGGGTTTGGTGGTAGTAGGATGACTAATAGAGTGAAGGAATTCAGTTCCATTATGTTAAAAAATAGAATATGGGGGTATATGGGACCATTCCTCAATGACTAAAGCATCCAAAAGGGGTTACATCACTAGATCATAGAAAATTATAATGTTCACCAACATTTACTAGTAAGGTTCTCATATATTAATTAATTAATGTGTATACGATTAATAGAAAATAGTCAACCAAGATGATTTGATCAAGATATTGGGGTTCCATGAGGATCATCAAGACCCAAATATTTTTTTAGTGATTCAAATTTCACTGATATGAAGTAGAATCAATGAAATAAATACTTTCACGGTGGATTATAGAACCCTATAGGTTATTCCCCAATATATTGTACACATTCTTGAGGTGAAGGGACATGATGTAAGGCCAAATGATGTTTTTCCAAGACAAGTGAGTCCAATGTGAATAAACCAACATATACTTAGGGAAAGTTTGTGAGGAACATGGTATTCATTCCATTTTTAGTTTGGGAAATAACTTTTTTCAAAACCCGGAAAAGGAATGGATTATTCTGTGGTGATATATGTTTTTTCCAGGATATCCTTTCTTTTTTCCATCCTAAGAAGACTCAATTTCATTTTATTTTTTTGGTTATTTTCTTGGTGTTACGAATATGAGATGATAAAGTTTATTTTTTTATAATATTTAATGAAGTGAACACATTTTTCTATCATCATCTATGAAAAATGGTGAAAATTGATTAAGATCATGATAGCTAGACAAATTTTTGGATGGACCAATGATTGGTGTTCTGAATGACACCGTGTATCCTTTAATGAAAAAAATAAATTGAAAAAATTAATTATAATATGGTATCTCTACAAGGAACATATTAAACTAAAAGGAAATGGGTAATTAATAATTATTTATTAAAAAAATGATGAAATCATGAACCATTAATTATATAAAGTTTAATTTCATGTGGAACATACATGGAGTTTCTTGAAGTTTATGGTTTTAATGTTTGTATAAATATGGCATTAATTTTAGGTTCATACGCAGAGGACCTTGACCATGTATTTTAACATCAAGTTGTGAGATTTAATCTTGTGAAATTTAACATAGTACCATGTATTAATTCTAATGCAATATTACATTATTCCACTCCATTATGGCATAATTTATGGCATTAGAGGGATCCTTTCTCAATTACCCAAACACCCCAATGTGGTTAGTTAAAAAGATCAAAAGAAATTGTGTTATTCAACATTTCATGGGTGCTATGATAGGATATATCAATTTTTATTAATAGTTTTATGAGAGATGAAAACAAAAACTCTTAATATTGAGAGCTATTATGAAAACTAAATCCACATGGGACTTCTATAAACATAGATATCTGGGATATAAAGAATATTTATAGAGTAATGGATGTCCAAATAGTTTTAAAAATCTTTGTGGATACACCATATTGCGCAAGACATGCTATTTGGTTTTGAAAATAGACCCTAATTATGTAGAAGGGTAATATAAACCTCAAATTTAATTTCATGTCCCAACATGAAATTGATTTATATATGAAGCTCTATTTTTATAGGACTGCATCACAAATAACCCATTTTCTAAAATGGAATCTCAAGTAGTGTGTTTTTCTAAAGGGTAATTACAAAAAGAAAATTTCCAATGGGTATGTATCCCTTTTAAAATAATATTTTTTAGTATAAAAAAACTTTTGCAAGTGGAGGATTTACCAATAAAAAATAATCATTTTGATTCCTTACAAAAACAATAGTGAAGATGGAAGGGCTCTCCCTTTGCATGAAACCCTAATGTGTGATCTCTTGCTGCCTGAAACCTGAGAGAGATTAATTTACATTCATCTCAATCTTCAAACCATGAGCTTCCTGGATCCTATATGGGCGATGCATGAGAAATAGGTGAAAATACTGAAGCAAAAGGAGGTGGAAATACATAGGCAAATAGTGGTGGAAGCCCCGATGAAAATGGAGCCATCGATGACATCATGTCTTAGAACAAGAAGAATCTCTTTTCTTGAAGCCTTGACGGGTGCTAATCATGCAAAATATAAATCACAGAAGTCGTCAAGGATCAGAAAATACGATGATGGAAGTTTCACTATGGATGCTGACCCGGATGTGTTACAACCAAGATCTAATCTCTATAAGTATTCCATTATGGGTCATATATCATATCTTAAGGGTGATAAACCCTTGTCATATGCTGATCTGAAGCCCCGTATTTTTGTGGTATGTGGTTTTACTAATTGGAAATTGGTGCCGTTGGGGAAAGGGTATTATCATATATTGTTTAACTCAGAAACTGACCTTGAAAAAGTGTGTAAACTAGTTAATCTTCATCTAAAACCTAGTTTGCTTCGACTTTCAGAATGGGATTTTTCTTTCAATCCCAATAATCACATAAACAACACTACTCAAGTATGGGTAAGGTTGCTCAATATGAACTGGATCTTCTGGAACCCTCAAATCCTAAATGATCTTTCATTATGTATTGGTACTCCATTAAATTTTGACCAGAGAACACTTAATGGTGAACTAGGATTGTTTTATAGAGTGTTAATAGATGTGAATTTGGAAAAAAAGTTACCTGAATCCATTACCTTAATTTTTAGGGAGTATAAATCCCTAGTTAAGGATGAATATGAAAAGATTCCCCCATACAGGGAGTTTTGTAAAATTGTGGGAAACTCAATACAAAATTGTAGGATTGTTCATAAACATTAACCACAAACAGCCTATTCTGAATGGACAGAAGTCAAAAATCATAAGAGGTGGGAGGTTATTATCCCTGATAAACCTGAAACAAAAATGAAAATGGCTGAAAAATGGGTTTCCAAACCCCTTACACAGGTACCAACTGACCATGGGAACAAGAAATCATGGAAAGAGCATGTAGATGAACATGAAAATGGAACCATAGATAAAAACACTAAAGATGTTATTGAATTAGATGTTTTAGAAATATTTTAACATCCACATTCTGTGGAAAATTCTGATTTTCATAACCATGCAAATGAGGAATGTTTTTTATAGGAAGAGTAGGGACACCCCTGACTGATAAAGCAAGGAGTAGAACAACTGTTCAAAACTACCAGAACAATCTGGGAAACTGAACAGTACTGCTCTAATGACTAACATTTATCCTACTTTGGATTGTTCTAATATCAATTTGTAGGATCCTTACCCATGTGACTATGAAGATCCAATTAGAATGGACCCAAAACAGAAAGCTCCCTTGGATAGAGCATAAGGTGAGGTATGTATTAACACAATGGGCTGTTAAGGTACTTCTAACCATTTTTTGGCTATGCAGGGGATTGATTGTGGGACTGACCAGAAAATTAATGCTAGTAATAAGTAGCCTTGGCCTCCCAAGGAATTGGAATAGGGGATCAAGAACACATTGAATGAAATTATCCCTACCAACTCTGACAGGGGTCTGGTAAATCCTTCCCAGATTCCTCCCACTCACCATTCTGTTACTCTTGATATTTTTGTTTCAGCTGAACCAAAAAATAATAGCACTATGCATACTAAAGTAGGAACCTTCATGATCCATTCTAATTCTAATTTTAATTCCCACTATGTGAAATCTGATTTTATATGCAATTCTTTTTTTGTGGAACCTGTTACTCAATATTTTTCTTCTATATTGAAAACAGAAACAGTTTTGAAACAGCACGATTTGGATCCCTATTTAACCTCTGAAATGAATATTACTCACCAAACTCCTTTCCAATAGATAGGGTAGACACAGAAAATCCTCAAATATTGAATTCTCCTATTACTGTACAAAAGACAGATACAAAGGCTTTTTTCGTTTCTGTTTCAGAATAGAATTTTGAAATGTCACCTGTCCAGAACATAAACACTACCCACCCTACCCCTGGGTAGACTTTAACTACTGCTATGAATGATACCTCTTCTCCAATATTTGATACTAAACTTATTGATAAGAAACCCAAACCAAGCCCCTCTCAAAAAGTTAGAAGATTAGAGGGGATGAAAAGTCCAGGAAAACCCAAATAAAGGGATCTTACCCAAAACCCAAGTAAAAATAAATATTCTCTTTTGGAATTGTCAGGGTATCGCTAATGATGACACTTTAGTTTTTCTTAAGAGGATATTAAACACTCATAAACCCAAGATTCTCTCTATCACAGAACCTAAAATAAATATAACTTCTAACTTCAAGATCTTTTTCTCTCTTAACTATGTTTTTCTAGGAGCCGGAAAAGATGGATCCTCGGTAGAAACTCTATGTAAATTCTATCACACTTCCCTAAAAAACATGAATATTGGTTTGCGTTTAGAGAAACATATTACTTGTGACTTCTATTGGGAAGGGAAACACTCATTCTGTACAATTATTTATTCCAAAAATAGATATCAAGAAAGAAGAACCCTTTGGCATGATCTGTCCGTGTTGAACAACAATATTCATGTCCCATGGAATTTTATGAGTGACTTTAATTCCATTCTCACTTCCAATGAATAAATTGTCTCTAATCATCTACCAATATATTCAAAGGAGTTTAGAGCTACTATTAATAATAATAACCTTGTGGAAATTAACCTAACTGGTGCTAAGTATACTAGGTAAAGAAGGCATTATAATAAAGTTGTTTCCAGTAAAATAGATAGAGATTTTGTTAATATGGACGCTTTGGATAAATGAGATAATGTCTCTAGTATCACTTTACTGAGGTTGAATTCAGATCACCACCCTATTCTGGCCAATATTAACACTAACAAATGTAATCCTATTCTCCCTTTCAAATTTCACAATGCTTGGTCTATAGATCCTGAATGTGTTTCTTTCATCAAAAATGACTGGGATACTATGAGCCATCATAAGGATGCTTTTTCCATCATGTTTAAACTTAAAAATATAAATTAAGACCAAAATGGTTGGGGTAGAACTAAAAGTAATAAAATTGACGTTGATATCCCCTCTCTTGAAAAATAGTTGGATCAACTACAAAATCATAATACCAACATGGATTTTATCCTCGATCCACAAACTAAAATAAGAATGTCTCTAAAACCCAATTCCCTACTCAATTTCAAATATAATACGCACAAAAAAAATTTCAAAACCAAATGGTTAACCAATGGTGATTGAAACACTACATTCTATAATTTTCTTCAAAGAGTTAGAAATGTCAGTAGACCTCTTACTAAACTTTTACATAAGGATGTGATTATTGATATAGAGGAAGCTATCTCCAACAATGTTGTTTCTTATTTTCAAAATAATTTTAATGGTTTGAACATAAATATAGATCTTAGACCTTATATCATCTCATGGATGGTGGATGAAAAAGGTAATTCATCTCTCCTATGTATCCCTTTGGACCATGAAATTAGAGACACTATTTTTAGTTTAAAACCGGACAGTGCTCATGGTCCGAATGGCTTCAATAACAAATTCATTCAACAACATTTTGATTTTATTCATCTTGATTTTTGTAAACGTGTGAAGTCTTTCAACCGAAATTTTTTTCTCCCTCATGGTCTTAATGCTCAATTTCTTACTTTAATCCTCAAAGTGGGAAATGCGTCTGAGATCCAAAAATTTCAGTATATTGCACTGATAAACACTCCTTTCCATATCATTTCCAAAATTATTTCTAATAGGCTTTCCCCTATATGAAAAAAATAGTTTCTGGGAATAAATTTTTCTTCGTTAAGGAATGATCTAAACAAGACTATATTTTCCTTGCCTTTGAATGCACCAACAGTTTAAATAAAGTTACCATAGGAGGAAATGTTTCTATCAAACTTGAAATTAGGAATGCCTTTGATACTATTCATTGGAGCTTTATTTTTAAGGTTCTAAAAGGATTTGGCTTTAATGATACTTTTATCAAGACGATAAAAACATGGTTCAACTATGCATCTATATCCATCTTGGTCAATAGCACCCCCATGGGCTTCTTTAAATGCACAAAAGGGGTCAGAGAAGGTGACCCGCTCTCGGAAATTTTATTTGTAATTGCCAAAGATTATCTTAGCAGTCTCATCACTCATTTGGTAATTCAAAAAAAAAACTCAAACTTATACATGCGGCCAAAAATATTAGAGTCCCTACTCATCTATTATATGTTGATGACATTAACTTGTTTCTTTAAGGTGACCAAAAGAATATTCATGTTCTTAAACATGCCCTTACTCACTATGATAAAGACTCAGGTCAAGACATTTCTTGGCATAAACCACACATTGTTTTGGTAAAAACTTCTCCATACATGTGAAAACACTATTACCAATGATCTTGGTAGTAAAGAAGGTTGCTCCCCCTTCACTTATTTGGGGGGTCCTATATTTTGGGGAAGACCTAAAACTATTTACTTTGAAAAATTGTGTATCAAATTATTAATAAACTATCTAATTAGAAAGGCAAGTCCTTCTCCATGGATGGTAGAATCTCTTTGGTCAAATCGACCATTTTCTACAAAATGGTCTACTCCCTTATGACTTATAAATGGAATGTTGTTACTTTTAAAAGAATGAACACCTATATTAAGAACATCATCTTGACAGGAAGTATCTTTCAATAAAACATTATCACCATTCCCTGGGTAACCTATTACAAACCTTTGTAAAAAGGGGGTATTGGTATTAAAAACATAATGTTGTTTAAGGATGCTCTTCAAGCCAGAATTACATGGAGATTGGTCTATACTAACTCGAATTCCATTGACTTCCTTAGACACAGAGTCCTTTCCAAACATAGGAAGGGGAAATTTTATTATATATATTCCTTGATCTGGCCTTGCATTAGGTACACTTATCATAAAATCATTAAAAACTCTAGATGGATAGTGAGTGCTGACTCTAACATAAATTTATGGTTTGAAAATTGGACAGGTGTTCCGCTGGCCTCGATGCTCTCCCCTGATTCTACTATGGTGGAAACCAATCACACTATTAATGATGTTCTCCATTCCCATAGGGATAATATCCCTGACAATGTTTCTCATATCATTTATAACTATCCTTTTATTAACTATGAGGATTTTCATGTCTGGGAACCCACTCCAAATGGTATTATTGACTCAAAAAATTCCTATATACAAAAATTTCTTGGATCTGAATCTAAATTTCAATAGTAATTTTTTTTTCAAAAAGACGTGGATTAAGCCTACTAGACTCACTCTAATTTGGTGCATTGATCATAACATATTGCCCACTGAGGTATGCCTTCAATCTTTTAGTATCCACCTATGCTCTAAATGTCAGCTATGTAGTCAACATAGGGAGGACACTAACCATCTATTTTATCTTGTGCCATAGCCTCTTCTATTTGGAAATATATTTTTGACATTTTTGATTGCAGATGGAATACCCCCAACTCAATTAGCACTATTCTTAAATGTTGTGTGCAGCTCCAAGCCTCTCAGCAAATTAGGAACATTTTTCTAAATGTTGTTGTTGAGCTGCTGCATGTGATCTGGTATGACAGAAATGTTATTCTACACCATAAAGGCTCATTATATCTTAATGCAGGGAAAGAATAGATCCTCATTACAATTCGAGAAGCTACCTTGATTCAAAAATCTCACTACCAACACTCGGTTGGTGACTGGGATATTTTTCACTGAATTCAGGTTTATGGAATATATCGTCAAATTCTTCACACCTTTGAAGTTTTCTGGAAAACCCAAATGCCGGGATGGATCAAAGTCAATGTTGATGGTTCCTCCAAGGGAAATCTTGGACCTGACAGCTGCGGAGCCATTTTATGAGATTCTACTGGCAAGTGTCATGGGTTTTTATTTGGAAATTGGGGCATAGCTTCGTCATTGGAGGCCGAAATGATGGGAGTGATTCATGCTATAATGTTTTCCATTCAAAACGGCTAGAGGAAACTATGGATTGAAAGTGATTCTACCCCCATTGTACAGGAAATCTGGAATGGTGTGACTCACCTTGCCTGGACTTTGATCAATCTTTGAATGCAGTGCATGGACTCTTTACATGGTATTGACTGCATTTCCACGCATACTTTTAGAGAGGCTAATGTTGTTGCTGATGCCCTTGCCTACAAGTGTATTAATCATACCATGATCCAGATGGACACCCTCCATCCGGATTTACTTCAGCTATTTGATAAAGATTGTAAAAAAATCCCTTCATTCCGCCTCTTGTAATATTTTCAACTTTTTTATTCCATAAAAAGTGCTTTGGTCTTTGACCAAGGCACCGCCTTCTCAAAAAAATTAAAAAAAAATAATTTAATATGAGATTATTTACCCATCACAAATAATTGAATAACAATAACAATAATAATAATAATAATAAACAATATTTTAAATAATATAAAAAAATCAATATATATAAGTGTATATAATTGAATTAATAGAAATATTATATGGAATTTTTATATTAAAATGTCTATAAAAATAAATAAGTCACAAAGAGGGGGTCATATGGAGGAGGTGGTGGAGGGAAATTCCTTCCTAAACCATGAGTCAGGCATCATGTGTACACCATCACATACATGTGTTGCTTCTCCTATCATCAACATATGTTTTCCTACTATTAGTAATGTTGTTAATGGTGGTCTTCCGGTTCCCTATGAATAATCTCTATAATTTCACCCTGAGGTGAAATATTCTTCTCATAATGTGTAATAGATAATGATGATTCTTGACGATCTCCCCTCAAGATTAACGGTAACATTGAAACTACACCATAATAACTCACAAGCATCAATCTAGAGCTGATAGAAAAATTCAGTCTCCCTTGAAGGCATATTGAGTCACATGTATCTATGCTATATCATCAAATCCATCTTTAATTGTGGTTTTATCCTAAATCTCAATATAATTCTCATCATGTATAAGAGAATTCATAGAGTCATATGACTCCTTCAATTGAAATTTAATTCAGTTTATTTTAAAACTAAAAAAACTATAATAACCACAGTATGATGTTGAAGACAACATATTGTCTCTCTAGTGATAGGATAGATGTTCATCCTCTTCAAAACAACAAACTCTGAAATATTTAGATGTTTGACTTCCTATATGAGTAAATGATAGATATTTAACATTTAATGTTATATAAATTATTAAAAAGTACATACCATGTTTCACTGATGTGTACAAAATATACAACAAAATAATAAATTCATCACCTCCTGCCTCCCCTTGTTCTGTCGGCCTAATGATGCTCTCCTTAAAAAACTAGCCCCCATTCATTATGAACATAATCATCCCTAAACAGATATGATACGTAATCTGGTTAGGGCATGACACGACTGATCAAAATCTATGACTCCCACTTATTTCTTACCTTTACTTCTCATTTGTGAAGAAACTCATGGTAGAACTCATGTATACATACCTTCCATTCCTCCCATATAGTGGAATGCATTCTGTCATTGACATGATACCATAAACCCTGAAAAAAATTAATAATATCAATTTATTAACTAATTAAATTTCATGTTGAATATAATATATTTAAATATCATCTAATGAACAAGCATGTGGTGTCAAACATCAATAGGAATCTATTCCCTCGTCACCGAAGCTATAGAAAATAATTCTTCAATATATCACACCCCTTTTGAATAAATATTGGGAAGCTATGAAAAAAAAATAATCAAACCATTTGTATATAAATAAATTAATGAATATTAATGAAACATAACTAAGATGAAAAACAAAACATTCTCTTGAATGCATGGATTGAACCCAGTATGCGGACATCACTAAATAACCATTAGTCTATGGGTCAAATGATTTAGAATCATGCTTGTCACCAGGTAGTGTAGCCTTACAAAACTCACGAAATAAATAAGAGAAATGGTCATCATCAATCTGAATACCAAAATTGTTATTGTATGAAAATAATTGAAATAATTAGTATATTTAGATATATATTATATATGATTTTAACAATCATTTAATTGTGTAAATAATTATCTACATTCTTATCATTATATATGATAATTCTAATATCTTTATATTCCTCATCGGTAACATCAATTTCGATAAGAGAGTTAGATTGGTCATATCATCCAATTTCAAATTCATTTGTTACATCTATAACATAATTTTCACTATCAACCCATAACTATGGGTTTTTATCATCAATATTCATTTCTCTTCATTGGAAATATTGATTTTAAGAAGTCTATTGAAAAAAATAAAATCATTTCACATCTGTAAAACAAACTTTTCACTAGATTTACTAATTTACATGATATTTTGTTTCTATTATTCCCTATGTATCAATTAAATTTCTTGAATAACAAAATAATTTTTAAAATAAGTTTGATTTTTCTAATGAGATAAAAAAATTGTTCATGTACAAAAAATTGCATATTTAATATCAATGATTCTATAGAGTGGATGCACATGAAATAAACTATCAGTATGCCACAAATATCTTTTAAAAAGAATTATATAATTATTTCCCATATAAAATTTTACAATTATTTCATCCATTATTCCATAAATGTGAACATTAATTTCTCCATAAATAGATCCTCTTGAAAAATCACTAATATTATTTTTTATTCCCCTATGCAAGTGTTTGAAATTGAAAACTATTCTCTATAAATAAAAAATAATATTTAACTAACTGGGATGGTGGGAAAATCAATGAAATAAATATATTTTCAATTAGATAAACCTATTGAGGAAAAATAAAATTATAAAAACCATAATCAATACAACATGTTATAAATTTATTTTAAATGTTAGACCCTAAAAAATTTACATTACGGGTTTCTAAAACCATTTGGACGTTTTTTCTAACATCCTTTAAGTGTGTCTATTGATATTTTAATAAATCATTTCATGATATGATTATAAAATAATATATAAAAATTAATATTAATTTAATTTAAAAATTTATAAAATAAGTGATATGAGCACTAATAGTAAAAATAGTTTCATTTATGCACAATTGGGAAGAAAATAGGTACCATCCATCTAATTTTCATCATATAATATCATTTATTCCTTAACTCTACCAAATACATCTTTGGGCGGATTAAAAACTAATAATTTATATTTCATGTCATCATTAATATTCCCCTCATTATGACTGAAGAATTTATTTTTTAGGGATTTACATATTAAATATAATAAGAGTAGATAAAATAAATTTCCTCATAAATATAATCTTGTGTAATTAATCCTTCAACCAATGCTTTGTTACATACCTTTTCATCAATTTCTACATCCATCCCTTATATTGGTACCTCCATTTAAACTGAACCATTCCCCTACATTTTTCTACATGTGTAACGTGTAATATCAAATATTCCATTGAATCAAAGAAATTTGGAGGGAAACATTTTTTAAATTTACATAAATATAAAACAACAAATTCTTAGGTTCTACTTACTGCATTGTAGTTGGTATTTTATTCAAAAATATCTTAGAAAAATATGATATTACTGTTATAAAATCCAAAAAAAATAGAAATAAAAAACCCTTAAATTGAATTTTTAAAAGTATTTCCATTGTAATATTATATTTAAGACTTTTTAATCATGTAAAATGACCATTCCCTACACATCTAGCTAGTAAGAAATATGAAATACTGAAATCCTCAAATCTCCAATAAACTACAAAAAATATATATTATTTTATTTGGTAACTCTATATGCCGTTTTTGGATTTATTAATTTCAATGATTTTTAATTTTCAAACATTTCATGTTTTGGACATCTGAAAATTTTCAAAAGTACTAATTGTGCCTTTAAATTATCTTTGGCCTTACAAGGTGTGTCCAAAACTGTATAAAATATATTATCAAAATTGTTATTCTCAATATTCATGAAATTCAACATGTTGTCTTCCAACAAACCAGCCCAATATGAAAGGTCCCAAAAAGGAATCTATTTTATTAAATTGTGTTCTTTCCAAAATAAACTTATTTTTTACTGGTTTATAGCCTATCCAAAGGTAATGGGAGTTAGTTAAAAGACAATAAATTTTAACATAATACATGAGATCATTATTTGAGGTTCATTTATTTTAATTTCACTTTTTTTTAAATATTATATATTCATGTGAAAAGGATTATTGGTAGAATGATATCTTTCATGACTGTCGAAAAATAATTTTTATTTCTTTTAACAATCATGCGGGCTTTTTTATCTCTCATACAGTACAAAAAATTTCTTGTATGATTTTTAATTAATCCAGATAAAATTCAATATACTTGAAAATCACTAATTGTCCACATTAATGTATCTTTCATTGGGAAATTTTGATTCTCCGCAACATCATTTTTTCTAACACCATTACTCCATAATAAATTTAACTCATCAACCATTAGGTTTAAATAAACATTGATTTTTTAGATGTCCTAAAATAAATCACATAAAAACAATATTTTGATAATTCATCAATATCCAAGGAGGTAATTAGTAAAGTGTTTTAAAATGAACTGATAAGAATAGTAAGTATTTTAAGAACTAAATGGATAGTAACTATCAATAGAAATAACCAATCGTACATTTCAATTTTCTGAAAAAGATATATATATTTAAATGGTGAAAATGTTTTCATGAATCACTATCACAAAGAATCATTATTATTTTATCAACTGAAATAATGGTTTTATTCTAAGACATCAATGAATTTGTATTCTAAGAAGAATATAAACATTCTAATTTTGATCTAATCTAAAAATACCAAAACTATTTTATAGTACTCAATGTATAATTCCCTTGTTGAGCCTCTTTTAATCTTAATTTTCCACATGTATGGAAAATAAATAGAGACTCATTTTCTCTATACTATAAGATGAAATATTTTTAACATGCATGATTCTTATAATAAAAAATAACCAAATTATGAACCTACCTCTTTCTCTCATAGAAATTTATAGGAAACACATTTACATCAGGTAATAGTGTTCTAACCAATGTGAATATCTTACAAAAACATCTATTTGACCTTCAATTGTCTGATTTTATATCCCTAAATTTTGCATCCACATCATGATTTCATATCATTCAATGATTATATATGACATCCTCAACACACATCAATATAAAATAAAATTCTTATGGTTTCATATAATGATTTAAATCAATTTAATATTATTTTTGTTTTTTTCAAAAAGATAGATAAGCCACATAATGTAATAAATTTTGAAACCATAATGAATATAGAACCAAAATATTTGTATCTTCTTTAAAACTATGTTTACTAGTTTGATACCAAAAAAATAATCACTTAAAAAAACAAATCAAAATTGGTGAACCAAAACATTGTAAAATGTATCAATCCTCCCCATATCATATTTCATAAATAGACACCAAATTATCGCTTCTAAAACATCTATTTTCGAGGATGAAAATGATAAAAAAACATCATTACCCTAAAAATGTTAATGATTTATATAAGAACATTTTGGATTCGTACTATGATTTATGCAATAACCATTAGGTAAAAATGATTATTATTGTCTGACTTTTCCAATATTTTGTAAAACTATAAAATAATATATTGTGGGGTTTAAATTGATGAAATAAAAATGATATAAAAGAAGAACAGAAAATTAGATAATTTTAATTTACTTGAAAATATAGTCAATTTTATCAATTTACCCCTTATAATTAATAATTAGTGATTATTTTTAATAATTATCGCTAATTTTAGGAACTAACATTATTTCAACTAATTATTGTGACTTAATATCCAATTTTACAAATCATTACTAATTAAAACTACTTTTTACTATTTTGTTCTAATTAAAATTACTTTTTAATAATTCTAGTGTTTTAATATTAATTATTACTAATTAATTCTACTTTACCATTATTTTTTATAAATATAGTCATTTAACACTAATTTTTACTAATTACCTTTAATTTAAAATATTTTCTATAAGTTTTCTAGTTATTTTAGTAAATTAATGTTCATTTTTACTTATCCTTACCAATTTCCATTTACTATAAGAATTTTAAAAATTATTAACAATTTTTAATAATTATAGTTGTTTATTATTAATGATTCCTAATTACTACTAATTTTAACTAATTATAGTTATTTAACATTATATTTTACTAATTTACCTATATTTTTAACTATTTTTACTATGTATACTAAAATTTCCTTATTTATAGTGACTTATCGCTAATTGTTAATAAATTTTACTAATTAAGGATAACGTTTTATTATTATAGTTATTTATAGCTAATTTTAACTAATTTTATATAATTATTATTAAATACTGCTATTTTTTACTAATTAAAACAAATATTTACCAATTACCAATAATTTTTACTAATTATAACTAGTTTTTTCTAAATACCACTGATATTTACTAATTATTATTACTTTATAATAACTTTTTTATTTCAGTGTTGTTTTTTACTAATCATTACAAATTACCACTAAATTTTAATATTGTTTCCTAATAAATACACATTTTGAATTATTATAGTTGTATACCATTAATGGATATTAATCACTTCTAAATTTCAATGATTATAGTGATTAAAAATTAATTTTTACTAATTTACGAGTAATTTTTACCATTTTTTTCTAATTACTACTAATTTTTGTAATTATAGTGATTTGTCACCTTTTTTTCTCTAATTACATCTAATTTTTAATAATTAGTACTGATTTTTACTCATTACCGCAACTTTTTACTAATTAATGAAAATTTTATTAAATATAGTGATTTAATGTTGTTTTTTACTAATCCTCACTAATAAACTCTAATTTTTTTAACCTTTTTTAATTATGACTAGTTTTTATAAATTATTGCGTTATAATATTAATTTTTACAAATTAAGGCTTTTTTATTGAGTTTTATATTAATTATATTGATTTAAAATTAATCTATAATAAATACTGCTAATTTTTACTATCTTTACTGGTTTACCATGAATTGTTTATAATTTTAAGTCATTTCCACTATTTTTTATTAACTTTTACTAATCCTTTATCATTTTTAATAATACCACTAATTTATATAAATCATAGAGATTTATAATAATTTTGTTTATTTTATAGTAATTAATAATAAATTATACTAATGTAAATATTGTTATTAATTTATAAAAATTTTATAGGTTAATTTGATATATATATATACATTGACAAATGTTTTCATTTTATAATAATTTATATTAATTAATACTATTTAAGGTCAATTTATTATAAATAAAATCTTTTTAATAATTATATAATTTATAGAAATTTATAACTATGTTTTACAAATTATTACTAATTAACACTAATTATTATTATTTACAAACAATTATTATTAATTAAATTTTATTATTAGTAATTTAAGATGATTACCCTTAATTACCATGGATTTCCTCCTTTATAGATAACTATTATTAATTATTATTAGTTTATAATAATATTTTACTAATTACTTCTAAATATTACTTAATTTTTACTAATTAGTACAAATTATTACTATTTATTACTCAGTACTACTAATTATAATTTATTACTTCTAAAAAGTTCGGATTACAAATAATTATTAATGATTAAACCAAAATATTTTTAATTAAAAATAATTAATATTACTTATAACAAAATAATAAAATATAAAAATAACTAAATATAATAAAATATAAATCATTCTATTTAATAATAAGTATTACTTATAATAAAATAAATCAAATAAGATGAAAAATCAATACATTAATTAAATACCTTAAAATTTAATATTTCAGCGGATGCAAAGTCTGAAACTTTCTCCCCTGTAAAATATAAAACTTTGAAAAATCTATGTATGATAATATGAGAGAAGTGAATGAGAGAGGAGTTTAGATAAGAATGGAATGGAAAATATTTGGGGGTATATATAGATAAGATAATTTGTGACAGGGCCTTTCGAAAAGAAAACTAGTGATATTAATTATCATTGTGTTAAAAAAATATTCTTTGTGACAAAGCCCGTCACAAATAATCACTAATTATAATTTATTTATAGCAGAACATATTCCTGATGAAAATTAAAAAAAATTAACGGAAAATATTTTTGACGGGCCCCACTACAAATTCTTTCCTACCGATAGTGTATTTTTGACAGGAGTTGAATCCCATCACAAATGACAAAAAACAAATGAAGAGTATTTTTTATGGGGTTATTTCACATCATATATATTTTCCCTATTGTTTGACAGGCAATTCATGCCGAATGAATTTACGACTGGAAAAAATTTCTCTTGAGAACCATATTATATAACAATTATTTTCTATGGGAAATTAATCTCATCACAGAAATCCATATTACTATAGTGTGAGTACTCATGGTGTGAAAGTGGAATCATGGTTAATGACTGAGATCATTTGTGATTATCCTCTTTGAGTATTTTAATGTCATATGTGATGGAAAGTGACTCACATAGTTTAAGTATAAGTTTTATAAACCTCATTTCATGCTTTCAGGTTCTTATGATTAAGACCGCACATCGTATAGTTTAATGTCATTCTATAAGGACTTGGATTCCATGTAAATTGAAGTTGTATGAATGTGACCAAACTTAAATGGATTTTTGATGATAAATCTATCTAATATAGAAATTATAGCTCTATTTCAATTTAATGTTTTCAAGACACCTCAAATAGATTAGTGGATACCCTCATACGTGAATGGAAGCAAGTATAATGGAGTAAAATTATATATATTGTACATTTTAGAGACTATAATGTTAATATAGAAAATTAATTATAAGGATCCAAAAAATAGAATGGAATCTTATTTATGGGCCATTAATTCATAGAATAAGTTCATGAATAATGAAATGCTTTCTAGAAGCTTCCCATATAGTTTTATATCTTACATGGGAGGGGTGGAATGGTTTGGATTTTACATCAAGATAAGGAAGCATGAACCCAACATGAGAGGGTAATTTTACCTATGGGGATATTTTCATATTCATCAGTGGGTTTATAAGTGATAACCATGTGTTCCCAAAGATAACATGGAGAAAGAGATCGCCTATATTTAAACTATTCCTCGTAAATTAAGACACTCTTTTAATTTTATAGTCTTAATGGATGGACAATATTTGTAGGCAAGTTTAGTATTAAACATCATGGATTGAAATTTCATGAAATATAACATCTTCAGTAGAGAAAAAATTCAAGTCATCTAATTTCATGTGACAAGTCCAAAAAAATATGAGGATTTTATCAATATATTATTGACTATTGTCTCCTATTTTTTATGAATCAAGCATTCAATTCATGATAATAGATGTTAGCCACCAAATCCCCAATCTAAATTGAGTCATATTTAGTTTAACAAATATAGGGAAATTGAATGATTTCTCAAACCAAGAATGAATAATCAATATTGATCAAATTTTTAAATTAATTTTATTAGCTCGTGATGAGGAAGAAATATCTTGTTTATTAAAGCCACACCATAAAGGGTTACGATTTGTTTTTGAGCATATAACTCCAATTTGAAGTGTAATAATCTTTTCATAGTTCAATATAATGAAAATTTCCAAACAAATTACTGAATTGGTATAGAAAGAGACTAGGTGGGGTAATATTTAGTGTTTTTTCATTTCACCATGTTAAGGAATTTTCGGTATCGCGACATACACAATGGTAATGGAATCAAGAAACACTTAGTTTTTATTATAAATGTAACTACATAATAATATTTCATTTTCTAGGGGGATTTTTTTCTTTTTCTATATAACAAATACATGGTTAGGGATTTGTGACACTATATTTTACTAAAACATTGGGATTTAATTGAAATTTGTGGTTGGTATAGATTATCTGTTGTATCCATGAGTATATATCATGTACATATAAGAAACATTCCATACATATTTCAAAAAAAATCTCCCAATACTGATGAATCTATTACATAGGGAAGGGTACATTTTAATTTTTACCACGATCTGGATAATGTGAGTGGTTTTCTTATGAAAATGATAAAAATATTATAATGAGATGGATGGAAACCCAATTTGAAATATGTATCCATGTAAATTCCAAATCTCATCATATATAGATATAAAATCCTAATAGATGAATATTAATTAAATACCATAATGGTCCATTCCGTAATCATCTAGGTCTACTTCCAATGGAATTTTGGATACATTAACAATTGATGCATAAATGAACTACATTATCTTAAACTGTAATCATAACAACAAGATAACCTCCCTGACATATAAAAAAAATACTTTTATTCAAAGACATGAAAAAAAACATAATAATGGAAGAGATAAGATTCTCAGTAGGGTTAAACATTATAGATATAAATATAACATGATCATAATGGTATGATAAAACAATAATATCATTTGAAAATAGCAAACTACATATCATATATTATAACAACAAGTTATGGAACAAATATTTGACATTCATACAACATGCATCATGATTGAATCAAATTAAATAATTCATGGGAGACTGATATTATAATTATACACTGATTTTATGGAAACACATAAATATATAAAATTTTATGTCAAGGCTACCTAAAAATTAATTCATAACATTTTATACAATTACTTTCAATATATATACCTCCTCTGGTCTTGGGATAACCTCTAGTATACCCTATTTTTTGTAACTAGGATAACCTACCATATATTCTTTTTTTGGTATTGGAATAACCTCCCATGTACCCTATTTTTTGAGGATTGGTATAACCTCATGTGTACCCTCTTATTTTGGGTATGGGATAACAACCCAAATACCATTTTTTGGCCTTGGTATAAACACCTTATTACACTATTTTTTGGTTATGGAATAACATACAATGTTACCACTTATTATATGATTGGTATACCCTCACATGTAAAAACTTTTTTTAGGCTCGGGATAAACTCTAATTTACACTATTGTTTCACGATTGGGATAATCTATAGTGTACCAATTGAGATCATCGAACATTAATAATTACATAATGAATAGTATTGAGATATTTTTCAAACTAATTACATAATCACTATAATTTTGTGCCCAAATATGATAAATAATTCATCAAATCCAAACCCTTGAAATGGAAACTACTTTACAAATAATTTCATCACAATATAACCCATTATATAGAATATATTTTATAAACATCACCTCACCATAATCATAGACAATACTTCTAGATAAATAATAAGGATTAAAAATTTGAATTATAAACCTAGAAAAAAAATAAACACAAATTGTTTTTCTTTGATAAATATAAATTTCATTAAATTATCATTATAACATTATTGACTGAAATATACATTACATTTTTAAATGAATTATTTTAAATATTAAAAGTTTCCTTAATATTAAGGAAATAATTTATTCAAAAAATCATAAAAATAGGTAAATTAAGTAAAAAATACTAAAGTATTCATGACTGTGGAAAATTATGTTTACTATGTATACATTAATTTTTTTTTTATATTATTGATAAAAATTCAAAACTACTGTGTTCAGAAAAAAATACTTTTAAACTGTTTTAGAAAAAAGTAAAACATGGAAAAATTATTCCTTATAAATTCATCAGATAATAATAAAAAATTAATGTGAAACATTCCTTGAAAAAATAAAAGAAAAATTGTTTTCATCCAAATAGATAATTATTTACATTTATTCTTAAAAACATTCATTTGGTATATTTATTTTGTAATTGGAGGAAAATGGAAGAAAAACATGTATTAACTAGAAATAAGTAAAAGAGAAGAAAACAAATGATTTTATATAGAGTATTACTAGTGGATTTAATCACTGGAAACATATCACAATTAATCCCAATAAATTTGGTGATTTTAACATTAAACCAATACAATATTAATAATTATTGAATCATAAGACCCATAAATTAATATACTATTGAAGGATATTTATATCCTCATAAAATTACTATGAATAATTACAAACAATATTCATGAGTAGAACATAAAACTACAAAATAAATCATGTGGTGAATATATAAATTTTCTTATAAAAATAAAAGTGTGATGGAAATCCCTTAAATTATTTCATGAAAATCTTCAACAAGATCGAACATTCCCTTATTTTAGAAAAAATACATAGAGTATCAATAGAATTATTCCTAAGAGGGTTTCATGATTAGACTAAGAAACCAATGATGTGCAGATTTATGTAAGTATGATATTTTTACAAAGCATGGATAAACCAAGAGTGAATGTATGTGTGGAGAAGAGATATGTGGGGGACCATATATAAGTGGGAGGGATGACCTACATAGTAATTTTCAAAATAAATAAGTATAACAACAATCAGAACATTCCAAAATGATCCACAATTGGGACTTATAAATACTCACATGAGCTAATGTTGAAATAGATAAATCCAATAGGAATTTGATAGGTTTATTTGGTCATTTAACACTAATCGTTTTAGTTTAACTCCATTAAACCCATTTTAACCATCATCATAATAATAAAATTTTACTAATTTAACTACACAATTTGAAAAAAATTAACATGTAACTTATTATATATTATTATTTATTTTTATTAAAAAAATTTAATTTATGTTTAAAAACTCAATCTACATATGTGGTAGAATGTTAATGAAAATTTATCCCTCATATGCGAGAAATAAAAAAATCAAATGAAATGGTTTTCATATATATAATCATTATTTATATTAAATTTAAATAATAAATTAACTCCAATGAAATAAAATGGATTAATAATAAGATAATTTAACAAATTTTATATTTAAATTTTTTAAAAAATAGAACTTTCTTAAATATTTAAATTAAATGGTTGTTTTCTATACAAATAAGAATTTTCCAAAATTCATTAAAGATTATGATGTCCTGAAAAATATCAAAAAAGTTATCTTGATCTAATTTTGACATGTTTATTCAAAAATAAAATATAGTTATTAAAATCAAAATTTTAAATTTTAACAAAAACATTATTTTGTTATTTTTTTCACAAAAAGAATTGAAAATCGTTTTTTAGAAAAATCTAATTTCAAGGCATATAAATACATTAGAAAAAATTAATTCCATATTTGAAAATATGTTATACTAATATAAAACCACTATATATAATTTTCCAAAGTGGTTTATTCCATTTTTTATAGAAAAATTAAATTGATGGGTTCTAAAATTGAAGTTTAAATAATGTTAATAATATATTTCACTTAATTGAATCTCCGTGTTTTATGTAACAGAAGTTATCTAAGAAATTATATTTGTTTGAAACAACATATTTTATAAATTTGTAGGGTGATATGTTTTAACACTTTTAAAAATAATTTTACACTCAAAATTTAATCACTCTGATTCAAACAATAATAGATAAGTTTTCCTCCTTATATCCCAATGTTCAAATATTTCTTCCTCAAATTGGTGTTTTCATCATAAACGTATGAGGATGTGAGTAGTATTGTTTCATGTCATATTATCTCTATTCTAAAAAATATTAATGAGTTGTTCCTCAAAAAATATATCATTCTTATTTTGTGAAAACTCTTAGTTTATTATATGTTGATGGTTAGGTATACACTCTCTCAGTAGAGATTCATGAAAAACATCAAAACCTTCAGAGAGTTTTGGTGGGAGAACCAATTAAAAGTAAAATATCCCTACTCAATAATGAATCATGATGGGGTAAAAATACATTGGGATGAAATCTCATTTCATTTAGAGTCTCTTAATCTTCTTTCATGTAAAACTTTATAGAAGCAACACACCACAAAAAATGAAAATCTAGATCTCTTAACGGATTATTAGTAGAACTTTACTATTGAATTTGTGTTTCCATTTTGTATTATTAAACAGTTCAAAAAATATTTTTCATTTAATTATCAAGCTGAAGTCCCCAAATATGAATTTACTTAATAGTATTCATATATAGTAGAGGTTTACACATCTTTCCATAACGAAATTCTAATGATATACATGAATGATTGAGTGAAATTTATTTTTTTAAGAAAAATAAACTAGATGATGATTTTGATCCTATGAAACATGAAATTAAAATTTTAAAATAATTGTGTATCATATAGTGTTTTGATTGATATGTGAGACAAGATTTTTTTATTATGATTGTATGTAGTTCTCAAACAGAACATCATATCTATATCCAATTGAAGTATTGAACAGAACCTTGAGATAAATTTCATATCCTTATCAGATAAAATATAATGTTGTACTCTATAAAACCATAGCACATTTTTAATGAATATTATGTAATGAAAATTAGTATAATTAATGGTTCTAGAATCCTCTTAAATAATATTTCATTTAGCCCTATCTTTTTGAAAAACTAAGTACTAAAATACATATACATAAATATCTCTCTTCATTTTTTCCAACCATATATACTTCCTCAAATATCTATAGATAAGCATAACACCATGGTGAATATAGAATGAGAAACTAGTATCCTTATGGTATATATCATTTTTTATATCTCGTAATGTGGGAAAACATATAGGGTTCTCCAATATTTTTATTTCAACACATTGATTTTGAAACAAAGAAACATTTATATCTCTCTTTTATAGTTATACACCCCTCTTCTATGTAGATTCAATCATCACATGTGTAGATGTTTGAAAATTAATTTAAGGATGGTAAAAGTTTCTCCCTTACTTTTCGGTTTTTGAATCTATAATTTTGAAATAAATAAATATGGGATCATTATTGATCCTCATTATAGGTAATCTACAATGAGCCTTTTGACTGAAAGCTTCAGCCAAATTTTTTACTCTCCTTGAATGGTAATGGATTGAGATATTTTAGTCCATAATATTCTCCAATAATATTCTATAGTGAATATTTACCACATTCTATGTGAATATTATATTTAAAAATTTATGATTAGTTTATATGTCATATTATGATCTATAAATATAATGCCTCTATATTTTCAAAACAAAAGTTACTATAGTAAACTCTAAATAATGAATAGGGTAATTTTTGTATTGAAACTTCAATTTCATTAAGAATATGTTATAACCATATAATTATACAGGATTAATGATCCATGTACTTTAGTCAATTAATTATTTAAATTAAAAAAACATCCCCATTGCATGGTAATTTAAACACTAGTTCACTAGATAACCTTCTCTTCAGTTAATAAAATGTTTCATCACATCCATCTATCCCGATGAACATGACTCCATTCTGTCTTCAAATGGTGAATGAATTATATAGTTGTGATAAATATTATTCAAGATTACTATATACTTAACAAAACCATTATAACTATGAATCCTTGTCACCATGGTTGGT
Organism: Viscum album; assembly: GCA_963277665.1. Taxonomy (NCBI): domain Eukaryota; kingdom Viridiplantae; phylum Streptophyta; class Magnoliopsida; order Santalales; family Viscaceae; genus Viscum; species Viscum album. The sequence continues at coordinate 188,186,850 of OY728130.1, forward strand.
CAGGAACAATGTCAAATAAACTCTTTATTCAATGATCCACTATTACATCTCATTTCAGATTACATGACATAAAATGAATCATTATCTATCCAAAATTCACATTTTGTAAATTTTATATATAGAATTTCCTTATTAAGGATCAATACTAAAATTTACTGGTCATATTCTTGAACATCATTACACATTGAATATATAATATTATCTTGTAAGAAGGAAATTATAAACTGATCAAGATACTCTCTAAAGACTCTATTTCTAAAAACCATGAAGCTAGTTAGGGAAATAATATGACCAAATGGAATTATAATATATCTATAGTTTCCAAATAGTGAACACAATTCTATAATGGGTATATCTTTATTTCTTAACACACAAATTTTTATATCCATATGGGTGTCAATCTTGAAAAAGTATTGAGTTACATCTATTTTATCAAAAAATAATCAATATTTTATAGGGGACACTATTTATTTATTATGATCTGGTTTAGTTCATGATAATCAATGAAAAGTCCCATAAACCCACATTCTTATTAACAAAAATAAAAGGAACACCCTATGTTAAATAATTTTGATAAATTATTATATTTTCATTTTTCCCTTGTTGTTATATGAATAATTCTTACAATTAAATATAGATGATTCAATTTGGAGACATTAAGATAGGTCTAACACCAGTTTTGAGTTCTATTGATAACTCAAATACAATGTTCGGTGGAAGAATATGAAACTTCTTGGAAAATACGTCTTCAAAATCCACCAAATATACATATCATTGATTTTCAATTTCTCCCCATTAAAATGATATCAACATATTTCTTGTATAGGAATCAAGAACCATACATTTAGAGAAATTTACATCACAATTTTACATTGACCATCAAACATGTAAATGATTATAGGATGTATTGGAATATAAAATTTGAATTCAATTTTTCAAAAATTGATGTGTTCATTATTTAATGAAATCCAATCCATTCTTAGGAAAAAATATTATTCAACCAAATGAAGAATAATTAAATTTTTTGGAATAATATTCCCACAAAATTCAATGTAATAAGATTAATAGTCTACATATGAGATCATCATACCATTACTAGTTTTCACTACAATTCCAATAAAAAATTAGTTGGGTGTAATTTTGATACCCATATAAAATTCATCAGATTTAAAATATTAGGTGGATATAGAATCAAAATATACAATAATAGTTCTATCATTAATGGTAAGTGCACATTTAACTATATCATTATCATACCTATTTTAGAAAATAGATATTTCATGGGATTTACCTTAGTCCCTTGACATAAATGTTTTTTGAAATCAATCTTCATCATGAACCATCATATTTGAACCCTGGTTAGAATAATTCCATTATTCATTTCACTTGAAAAAGAAGAGTGTGGGTGGTTCATTATGTGGATTTTTCTATATATTAGAATAATTGCATAAATTTTTCACATATCATAACCAATATTCCACTCGATTACTATACCTTCGGCAGATAAAATATTTTTTTCCCCTAAGGAAAATTTATTACTTTTTTCCATCCACATAATGGAATGATCATATTCATCTATCTGTAGATTTTATTGAATCTGTTCAATTCCATATTTGTTTTCATATCAAAACCATGATATTGATTAGTAACAAAAATAACTAATTCCACCTTAATTACATATAATCAGATTTCTTCATATATATTTATTTCCCATAAAGATAAATCCCATCAGATATGTCGTATTAAACCACTAATGAATTTATTGACCTTTTCGTTCACATTATATGATAATTCCATAATCATTCCTCATGGTTAATATAAAATATGGTTGATAAGTACCTAAAGAATCATCATCCTTGTAATTTAAATCAAAGAGTTTATTCCAAAATTTCATATAAAGAATATAATGGTTGTACATACTGGAAAAAATATTTTAATGAATCTACCTATGGAGTCAATTTCATCATTATAACTTATATTCATTATAACGGTTCATCGTTGATCTAATTTTCCTTCCAAATAATAGACGTCCTAAATGACTATTTAAGATCTAAACACTGATGAATAGAAAATATAATTTTACAAGAACGGGTCTATTTATCAAAAAATAGTCAGGTAACATAAACAATTAAATAAGGAATATATTCCATTATGATGGATTCCATATATCATTTTTATCTCCCTATCTTTTTTGTATTTTCATCATGATTCATTGCTCGAGAAGGTTATTATTGAATACCAATCTGATTTTGTATTGTAGATCCTATAATATTTGGCCTCTTAAGAGAATAATCATTTCATTTTTTTCACGTTAAAATTATCTATGTTCTTTTAGGTTACATCTATTGACTAAAAAAAGAAACACTAATCATAGTGGGAAATATCAAAATAATGAAATCAGATTTATAGGATGTATTAAATCTTGAAATCTTCTTTTAAATCAATGAAAACATTGGTTTATCCTAGGCAATTCATGGATACTGTTATTATACATCATCCATGATGGTTTGTAAATATTTTTTGATTTTCCAAAGCACATCCCCTAAGAGTTTCAAAATTATTGTGGTGTAAGGCCCTTTATTGTTCACCAAGTAATGAAATATTTAAATACCAATGTGACCTATTCAAATTGACTACCCCTATGTATAACTTTTCTGGATTCACATCCATATATCATATCATGAAAAAGATATATATTTTTAGAAATTGGTATCTCTATACTCATAAAAATTATACAATATATTTCTATACATAAACCATTCCATGGAATTATCCCCAGGGATCTGACAAATGACATCTCATGATAGTTTCCAAGATTAACTAAAAATCTATTATATAGAAACTTTAATGACACCAACTTATCATATATAAATAATAATGATAGATGAATATTAATCTCATCACATAATGATCCATTACATAATCTTTTAGTCCTGGTGCCTTTAAAAATATGGACACATAGAGAACTGGTTCAAACAGTAACTACATCATCTCTCACTATGTACATCATAACTAGCACCCTATTTGATATTTCATTCCTAATAAAATTCTTCATAATTGGGAAATATAAAAAATAATAATGTATGTGGTCATATGGTTAGTAAGGGTAATCAATGGAGATATTAACTTAACATTATCAAAATGGTATATGATCATGAGAATAAAAATAGAAATCCACACCCTGTATATCAAATATCATAAACATGAGTCATGGAATAAATCATGGATGTTCATGATAGATTATTAATGAAGGAATCAATGAAAATAATATATTTCATCATAATATTGGAATAATACATCGATTTTTGTAATACAAATAACAATAAAAAAACATATATCATGGTTATCCACCAAGATGTTCATAACATGTTAGACATGGGATAACCACCCGTGTACCTTCTAGGAATATTGTATTACCTTCATTGTTCCTGTCTTTTAAATCATGGTAAAAACACTTATATTCCCTCTAGTTTCAATAAATTTATAATATCCCTTTTACGCTATAGTTTCGACCAAGGGATAACCTATTATGCACCCCCTATTTCAGGATAGGGATAACCTCCCATATATGTTATCTTTTTTATCCATGAGATAACCTAATATGTATCCTTTCAATTTGAGATTGGTATAAACTCCCATGTACTCTCTTATTTTTTTATTGGGATAACCTCATGTGTGCCCACTTGTTAGAATCATGGGATACCCTCCTATGTACTCAATTATTAAGAGAATGGGATAAAATCATGGCTTCCCTATGAGCTCAAACAAAATTAATCATTACCCAGTTAATTTGAGGGAGATAGTCCACACATATAACATTATCTGTATATTCTGGTTCTATAAGATCCTAAACCATTCATGGCAAGATAACTTATAAATATAAAATATGTTTTATAATGATTTTATAATTTTATCAAAAAAGGAATGAAACTGGTTTCATAACATCTCTTCGTCATAATCATAGATATAAACCATCTTGAGAAGTAATATGGGTGGTATAATTTGATAATATCCTTATTAATACATCAAAACAACAAACGTTTTGTCCTTTAATGAATACAACTTAAATAAAAAGTTCATTACTATATTCTTGAGTAAAATATCATTTCTATTTTGAAATAACTTATGAAAAATATAAACATTTCCCATACATTGAGGAAACTAATTCCCTTGAAAATAAAACTGAGAACATGTAACGAAAGGTAAAAATAATTAATTATTCAAAATGCTGGAATATTATATTCCTTGCATACATGATAACAAAAATCATGAATTCATATTATCTAAAAAAATTTAAAACTACCTCATTCTATAAATTTTATATTGAGTCTATTATAATAATTTTGTAAAAAATAAAAAAAATTGGAAAAAAAATTTTAAAAATCATTTGAGAATATTAAAAAAAATAATTTAACACTTTTTAATAAATCATAAAAATGAAAGTAAAATTTATTTTTATTGAAGATAAAAATAATTTTTTTTGTTTCATATAGAAATTACTTTGACCTCTTCAGATCATAAAGAGATAGAAATAAAAGGAAATATTATATTCAGTATAAATCGAATACAAGTTTGGTATCCTTTGAATAATAAGACCCATGAAATAACAAATGTATGGTGTTATTTTATATCACCATAAAATTTATATAAATCATCATAAAATATATTCATGGTTAGTATATACACAACATGAATAGAAAATGTGATAAATATGTTATGTGTCTCAAAAAGATAAATATGAGGTTAAAATCTCTTACCATTATTCATGACATTAAATATATATGTTTTAACCTTATCATCTTTAGACAAACTCCTCAAATTGTCATGAAATTAAAAGTTATGAGGGTTCAAAAATAAAATTAATTCTTCTAGAACATGGGGATGGAAGTTAGGAAAATACTTAGGTAATTATTAGCTAAACCTAAAGTCAATTGAAGTATATAGTTTAGAAAATTGGGGATTCTGTTTTATGACTAGGGGATAGAAAAAAAATCAAATCATACAAAAGAAAAAGTTCTAACCATGCACTGGACATAAGAAAAGTCTCCAAAATCACTCATTAATTATCCTAAATTTTGATAAGATCAAAATATGGCCATTATATAAGAATTATAATTGTTTTTAGGTCATTTGAATCCTTATATTTTTAATTAAACCCCCAATAAAGCCCCATTAACATTGATCATGTGATATAATATATAATAAGTATACTATTTATTATAAAAGAGTAATTGTTATTTATTATATAATATTATTTTTTCTAATTCCAAATAGTAAATCCATTTTCCTAAATTCAATTCATTGATGGGGTAGAATTTAATTTAAAATTCAATCAACAAGCATAATGAATAAATATTTTAACAAAGAAAATGTTTTCCTAAATATAAAATTTTGTTATATCAAAATTCAAACAAAATATAAATTCCAATGAAATAATTTATATTATAATTTTCATAGATAAACTAATGTTTCTTTTAAAACATTTAAAAGAAAACATATATTTAAATGGTTTATTCTAAAAGAATGTTTGAAATTAAATCTTGTATTTTTAACGATTTATTTTGAAAATTAATATTTTTAAGAAATTAAAAAATTCACCCTAACTAATTTTTTACTTTTTTTCTAAAAATAATTTTCATTTCATGATTTTTTTAACAATTTTAGGATTTTTTATTTCATTATTGATTCACTATGATAATGAAAATTATTTTTTAAGAATAATTTATCTTCGATGCAAATATGTCATAAACAACAATTAATTACTTATTTAAAAATATTTTTTATTTAAATGAAACTATTTTGAATAATTTTTTTAATATGGTTATTCATATTCATAACGCCAAATATCACACAAATTTTTTATTGTACATGTTTAAATTAAAATATTAAATTATTTTAGTTCATTGAAACTCAGGGTTTCATGTAATATACGTTATTGTACAAATTGCATTAATTTGAAAAACACATTTCATTAAAACTATAGATATTACACTATATAACAGTATGATATTAGTAAAATTAATACTTAAGTTGGTTATTTTAAGATATATTTGTCTGTATATGTGAATAAATACACATGAAACTCTATATAGTGATCTGGTTGACACATATAATTGGAGGATGGTGATAAAGAATGACCGTGTTATTTAATATATGGTTAAAAATATCAGATAAAAGTATTTTAGAGTCATAAAATAATTATGTAGGTACTTTATTCTAAGTTTATTCTACATGGATGGTTTACTATCGAGTTTAGATTTGTGGATCGTGGACTATGATGTTATAAAATTTATCCGCATGCGGTGATGAAGTTATAAACTAACATCAAATTATGGAAAGTATTTCTCATAGAGATTTGATGTATTGTTTAAGGTTGCATGATGAAAACCATGAATATTTATTTTAAAATATTTTAGGTAAAATATAATAATTTTAGTATAAGTCTACAAGGAATGAACGTTTTTGAAACCTATGTGGATTGATTTAGAGCCAGTTCACAAAAAGTAAAATAAAAAGAGTTTGTGAATGGGATCTGAATTACATGTTTTGTCATCACTATGTATCTCATGGTACGGTAATAAAGACATAAATATTTATAGATATTTCCTAATGAAAGAGGTAATTATTAAATTATATATGTTAATGTAGACTGTCATAATACATGGTTGGGTTTATTTGATTGGTTGTTGTTTCATACATGAATCTATATTCAAGGATCAACTATAGAACAATCTAATACATAACAGGGAGAATTTTTCAATATTCCACAATGGAATCACTATTAATAATCTATAATTTAGTGGTTCTTATTTATGAAAATTAGGTAATATAGGTTATACCACTGTAATATGATTAATTTCATAGTATATGTTCCCAATTTCATGTAGATAAATTTCTTACTACTATGATTTTATGATGTATATGTTGGATTAATTTATATCAAAAATATATTAGGTATTATAAATTCTCACAATAAAGACATTTCCTTGATTTTTAAAATCATGCGGCCTGGATGTGGTCCTAAAAGTATTCTTTAGGTGTAATATTTCATAGAGTCAATGATAATGACACAATTACGTATTTATATATCTGAAAATTTAGTAATTGTATCATTATTTTTTCTATCTGATTTTGGATCATTCCTTTGAAGATTAATAATCCCTAAATAATATTTCTTCTAACCTAGTGGTATGAGAAAATAATTTGGTAAATACTTTATCTAATTATACTTGTTTATTTCAATCTTTAGAAACTCAATAATTATGTTCTCTAGTGAATTAGTAATGTAATATTCTATATGAACCATCCTAATAGAACACACAGTGTCATTTATGAATCCAATTAGTGGGAAAATATTATTTTTTATAACACATTGATTGATATTATAAGGGTTTTCATGTTTATGATGGTGATATTATAGTGATATTTCCTCGAATATCCCTTTATCTATATAATTTGGAATATATTATTTAATGAAAAGGTACTTATCAATTTTACTCGCAATAATTGATTATAGTATCATTAATTGGAATGGTTGCCCTAATTTTTCTCCTCATGATTCTTAAATCATTGGATAAAATAAAAATAATTCACCATGTTATAAGAAAAATACTTGTTGACAAGATTATATAGAAGGAATGTATTTTTATTTTTGTCTAATTTAGAAATAGTTGAAAATGATATCTCCAATATGTTCCACACAATCAATTATTTTCATGGTTAGATGAATGATTTTTATTTCTTGGTGGGTGGTAAACTATCATGTTCAATTCTATTATAGGTTTCAATGCTATAAATTCCTATGAATTTATACAATTAGGGGGTGAAAATATAAAAAATTACACAAACCCAATTGAGATTTGGACTGGAGGTATTTTTTTTAGAATTCACCTCAAAAGGGGGTGATGTATATGATCATATCCATAATATTAATGGATTGAGTAATTCATTGAATTTATGACCATTTTAGAATTATTATATAATTTCAAAAACGTAAATGATCTTACATGTATCAACATTATAATTTTACCAAGATCTTCATTATCTAACTAGAGAAGAGAAATCTATTCATCCTTAAATATTGAATTTTCATCATATAAGATATGGGGGGAAAATGGAAGTCAGAACCATTTACTTACCCCAATGTAATATAGGTGAATGATGTGAGGAGGAATAATGTGAGCACTGGTGTGTAGATCTTCAATCATGCGTAGATTATTATATTTTTTTAATCATCATTTCCATGAATATACTCAAGGGAACATAGTAAAATAACATCAGAACCACCTGATACCAAGTTGAATGAAATATCATAATACTATTTTCCACATCAATGGAGTATCATATATTGTGTGACAGTGCCTTATAGATCTTTTTTTGTGGTTCCCACTGAACTTCATGGTGGGAAAAGGCTCATTCTTATAAATCTATTGGGAGAATTATCAACACAAAAAAAATGTTCCTTAGTAATATTCATTGTCACTTGAGCGTCATGAGGAATATTTTTCTATATATGTTTGATGATGAAGTACTATATAACCATTAGAACTAAAAAACAAGGGTAATTGGTGTAATTGGTGTGATTATCCAACCCTGTATCAGCTAACATCTTGATTTATGTAATGATGATTAGGGTAATCTCTATGGTAGATGTGAAGTTCACGGGAACCTGATCATCATTGATGGAATAAATTATATTATTATTTAATTGAAGATAACATTCCTCATGAAATTTTATTTCAGGTTGAAAGCAGTAATATATACTCTCCAAGAATTCATTTACAATATGGGTAGATGATATCTCTTCATGGTTTATCAAATAGAGTCCTCTTGAAATTTATACACACCCTTGAGATCATGGTAACAACAACGGTAATTTTGGGGGATAGGTGTACTAAAAAACATATTATAGGATCTCTACAACTATTTTAAGTACTTATTTATATTTTAGTTTCCTTTCTATAGAATACATCATAACATTCCTTATTTATTAGAAATATAAATTTATTCGATTTTCATTCATCGTGAATTTTTTGAGGTATGGGATAGTCATTTTTTACAGTGATGAACAGAATTAATAGGGGAATTATTGAATGAGAATAACTAAACATAATTTTGACATAACTGTAAGGTTATTATAATAATAAAATAATTAAATCAGTATGGAACTCAGATATCATATGAACTTTCTAGACACTTTTAATTTTTTTACAAAAATCACACAATTCTAAGATGAAAATGAGTTAATCAATAATTCGTATCTTCCATTTTATCTAATGTTATGAATATAGGATATTAATTTTAGTTGTAAGAGGAGTCTAATGCATCTAATTGGGGTACTAATTCAACATTTGTGTTTGTAGTGCACATAATCCTTTTTTTTGATTCAATTTGGGTAGAGAGATCATAAATTGTCATCAGGGATACCACAACTTGATTTAGAAACATCTGACTTTATTATATTTCAATATAACATATCCCATTTTGTGGGGAATCATTGTAATTAATCAATACTATAGTCAAAATAGCTTTTTGATGCGATCGTAACACAATGTAGTTTTTTTATTCTACCTAGATTGTTGGTAAAATCACCCACTACTGAAGTCTTCTGATAAAGGTATGTTGAATTTATCCTACATACCATTATTAGTAGTTTTTACAATTATAAAATAAAATTTTTTCATCTCTGGTTCTTTAGTTTTGGTTTTGTGTTATACAATCCCCACTTCAAAAGAGATATCATCATTGCTTCCTTGTTGTGTGTTGATGAGGAATTTTCTAGAACCTATTTCTTCTTCAATGATATCATGGTTTATATCATCACCTAATCCAATAGTGATGAAATTGATTTTTGGGAACACATCATAATAAATTAGGATTCCATTGGATTAGTTACATATATTGATTGGGTACATTCATAAATAAATAATGAATTCAGACTGACTCGATGGTTTAAAATGGTAAAAAATTACTTCATCCCTTTTAGCAGAAGTTCATTAGGATTCTATAGTCGATACAATTTGAAATGATTGTAATTCAATCTTCTAGATAAAAATGAAACGGTGTAAGGTCTATGATTTTTAGAATGTTTATGGGCCTTATGAGTGTTCTTTGTATCAGGGAAATTATCATTTCGTATATTTTTATTGGTTTAATATCCATTAATGTATCTCCTTTCAAGTTCTCTATCAAAAATAATATGGATAAGTGTATCATTCTATATAAATTCATTTTTAAATGGGTTCCCATGTTAGTGATTAGTATAATAGTGGGTTAGATTCATCCTAGAAAGAACCATTTTTGTTTCATTAATAAATTATATTTTCTTATATACCCCTAGTGATAAGAGATGAAGGTTTTTCTATTAACTTGGAAAAGATCCCAAAGTGGATGCATATCGAAATCAAGTCCCATTATTTTACGGTTTCCAATCCTCAAAATTAACAACTATGAGAATGAATCAAATTATAGATTTATTGAGATAACTCCAATGATTAAATAAATACATTGAGTTTATATTAATATGATACATTGTTTACTAAATATCTCTAGAGGTACTGTGTTAGAAGAAAAAGACATTGAAACCATGACCCATTGAACTTCATAAAATATGAGGTGTTTGTTTTTCATATCAATAGGTTGTACATAGTAACATGATTTAACCTATGTGTACTACCATACATTCTCATGATCATTTCATTTATTGGTTCATTTAGTGATTCCATTTTATATTATAGGGTTTCTTGATGGTATTGACAACAAAAAAAAATAAGAATCCTACAAATGTAGCATAACATATATGAGTGTATGGTTGGTGGACTAGTTTAATAATTAATGAATTCCCATTTTGATAAACATTATGTTATTTTAATGAATGTGAAACAAAATTTATATATTTTTAGATGTTAAATAATAGCATAGTTGAATTGTTGTTGAAGAGTTCAACTTTTTTATTTTGATAAATACTATTACAGTTCCCTCAACTTTGGTGGTTCAATGTGAACATTCTTTCAAACCCACATTCCTATTGTGGGTGATCACTAGGGTTTAATAATATTAACACATTATATCAAATGATATTCTATAGGATGCGAGTTACCGATCATTACAAATATTTGTGTAGATTTATTAACTAGACATGTAATCTATTATAAATTTGAAGGATGTTGGTGAATAATTCCCAAATCCTTTCTCTAGTCTTATCACCACTCTACCAATGATTTGATTTAAGACATACTTGGATGTTATTTTATCTATGTATTAGAGTGTGATGACCCTAAATATTATGGTCCCTACCATTACTACCCCAAAACCACCTCAAATAGGATAGGTCCTGGTGACTAGAACTATGTAGGCATATCACACACATTGGAGGTTGTATACTATGGTGCCCATATCCACACACACACATAAATATTCATGAAATAAGAAAAAAAATAACTAAAAACAACATTTATGCATACATGTAAGAAAAAATTTGATTACATATTGTGTGAAATAGAAAAATATAGGATCACTAAAAACTATAAAATAGTCCAACCCACTCAGATGGAGGAGACAATTGTCAAATCCAACCATTAAAACACACCTGTATCAAGAACAAGTATACACCACATTCTATTGAGCTTTCTATGATCCACTAGCTTTGGGTCCTCCAAGGACTTCATCAAAATACATGTTGTCTACACAAGAAAAGAAATGTGTGGTAATGTCCTATGTATGGGAGAGTATATAAATACCCAGTGGGTGTAACAAAAACCAAAAATAAAAGGTATAGATTGAATTCAAAAGGTCTTATCAACTGAAGATAGAGGGTACATTATAGAAAGAGAACTAGAAAAAACATCTTGAACAATCCTCAACCAAACATATATAGTCAACTCAATACACATTTTGTATAATTGAAGATATGAAATCAGTATAATGATTACTAGAATAACCTCTATATTCGCATCTCAGGATTCATATCTCTTGAGGTCCGGACCACACTAACAACCAAAATATTTTACTTGGGAATCAAATTGGACGCCAGTTTAGAAGAATTAACCGCAATATCCCATCCATCCTAGATTAAACTTATTGGAGAGATATCAGTCATTAGGAGCACATCTACCATCCATTATAAAATATTTGAGATATATCACTCCAACATGAAAAACTAATGTATCCTTGATAGCAATCATTTGAGAGACCTCACACCATCTAGTATAGCATAGTCTATATTATATACTCCCCTTTCAAGTGGCATAAATTCAAGAGGACTTGGTCATAATATCCATTTATAAATAATTTGACACTATCACTTAGAGGATCTCAATAATCATATTGTAAATCACACCTATACTAGATGAGGGACACCTAAAACTCTATAGGAATCTATAGAGATCTTATCTCACAAATAGGGGATCACACAATCGACCACTTAGGGCTCCACTAACAAAATCTGTTACTCCAAATATTGAATTCCATAAATATGGGATCATAAAAAAGTACCTCTGGAAGATTATATATTCCCTATTTAGTAACAGAGTAATTATAAAAAAATATGAGATCATACCCCAGACCATTGAGAAATAAATATAACCTAAATATTAACTAAAATAAAATGTAAGAGATATTACTCTTTCTATTACTATAAAACTCATTGGATCCAACCACCAAATAGGGTATTCTACTCAATAAAATAACACAATCTCATTTGAAATTGTCCAACAACTATGGGGTCATATTCCCAATGATGCCTCAATACCTACTGGTTTAATCTTCCAGGTAGGGGATCCTCATCCTATATATGAATTTGATGAATATACCATTGACCCAATGAAGGGAATAAACTATGATAGAGGATACCACCATTTATTATGGAAGACATACAAATACTCTATCCTCAATCATCACTTAGAAGGGATAACAATCTTGTGCTGATGATGTAATTCATTATAATAACCTCATTGAGATAGAACAAGAGATCCCAATCAAACAATGTTGGACTAAATTTCAATATCATGAAACAGACCACCATTACCTCACATCGCAAATTGATTTCAAAAACCTTGGCCATTATCTTTTCCAATATAGAGAACTACTCAAGATATGCTACTCACATGACTTTTTTCAAGTCCATAAGATAGAGATGTGTGAGGGAGAAGTATCTGATGGATGTTCACATTGTGTAACCATAATACATGATTAGTTTCTCAAAATAGGACCAAAGATGTGCCCCCTCTCAATAGTACTCAATTATTGGGTAATATATAGTGTGTATACCCCATTTCAAACAATTTTTGGCCTTGTAGGATCTTTTGGGCATGTAACCACCAATACATGGCTGGCTATAAATGTCTTCATACAAGGTGTGTGCCTATGGTACATGACATGTCTTGGATACTAGGATCATTGGCCATGTCCAATGAAAATTCATTTTTCTTTAACCTCATTCCCATGTATCTCGTCCATGTTCATCCATTGGACCATGTCCCTTTACATAGATTTCCCACCCATCTCTACATCCACAAGGGATGAGCCCACTACCCAGCATGCACCCACAAGTACATGACTTATAATTCCCAAATTTCATATTCCCCAAATGGGAAGAACAATAAATGTGTGATCATACTCTACATGTCATGTGATCAGTAATTCAAAATGTGAATCCCCTATGAGCCATCCATAAATCCCTGTTTTCCACTAAAAACCACAAATCTACAACTCAGGGATATCTAGTAACTATAATATAGCAAAAATACCATAAAATAACACATATATTGGGATGGGATCATAAATCTAGTAAATAATACTACCTGATGTTGAAAAAATCATTGGGTGCATATTGACACTCTAAAGCTGCTCCACGATGATCCAGGAGAGATCACCACACAGAGAAATGATCATTTGCGCCTCCCCACCTATGAATTCTATGTGTTACTGTAGAGGATATCACTTCCCTATCTTATATAGTGTTTGTAAATCAATCAATGTGGTTGTGGTTTGGGTATATTATTTTTTATTTAATTAAAAACATATTAAACACCATGCCAAATGTCTCCTTAGACAAAATGCTTAACACCGATAAATGTTTACATTTCCCGGGGTAAACATGATGTTTTAAACTCCACTAAAGTCATAAATTTATTATTTGATCCTCTAATTTTAATATATTCACCTTCTACTAACCAATTCATGTGTGTGATAAAATATATTTTATATATTTAATATCTCCCCATATGGGCTCTCTAGGACCAGGAATCCTGTGCTGACAGAGATTCTAACATCAGAAATATTCAAAAACAATATTCCAAAGTATTATTGAGAAAACTTTGATTCACTACACTCTCCTCACCTTTATAATTATTTTCCCAAAACATTATAATTCTTCATAAAAAAGTACAAACCCAATCTCTCAACTTGAACTAACAGTTAGTGACCTCACCAAATGGTTCTAATTCTGTCTTCAAACACAAAATTTGAGGAACAAAAAGTGAAAACCCATAGATTATATTTCTCAAAATAGACTGAAATCATGAAATGAGGTGTTCACATGAATCCTCCTCTCTGATATGTTGAAAAATAAAACCACCCGGTGAAACTATATTACACGAGTATAGAGTTTAACCACCTCTATAACAAGATGAAAATCCAAACATAAATCGACTATCTCCATCCCCCACTTGTTTAACACCACCCTAAACATCCATAAATATCACCATATATAGGCCCACATCCCTATCTCCCACTAGATCTGATAAGTAAAGTGGTGACCTACAAGGACTCCCACACATGACCTCAACTGGACCTATCAGAATGGTGGGGTGAAAAAAAAGAAACACACCAATGTAAAAATTGAAGCATGATTCCTAGAAACCAAAAAATTTCCATTCCTTCAAAACCACCACAATCCTAGGAGTATTACTGAGGGAATTAAACCTCACCATCATCTTGTATCGCATAAATAAAATTTTCTTCTTCAATGCAAAAAAATATCGTTGTACTCCCCTTATTTAGAAACCTCATCAAAATCATATCTACTTGAAAATAGGTAATGTGATATCATAGAAAACAAATTTCATATGCTTTTCTCCCAACATCACTAAAAAGTGCAGGGGCTCCCACCATCAACTAGATATGGTTCAGTTTTTCACCAAGATTCTCATTTGAAACCATGACAGCAAGCTCCAGAGGGTAAAAATGAACAACATTGGACTATCAAGTAAAAATACTAGGTCTTACCCAGAATTTGTTCAGTAAACCTCCAAATTCACCAAAGCATATAAGCACAATAGTAGTCAAATTATTGGATTTAAAAAATATCGGGAAAGACTTTCTTTTCTTGTTTACGTAGAAAACAACACTTATTGTAGTGGTAAAACTAAAACATCCATAGGAAGATGTCCTTGACTCTAACACTAAAATAATAAATCTGAATCTCATAGTACTACTGGCCCATATTTAATACTAGTTATCTTATACAAGTCGGTTATATCTATGCTCATAAGATATCATAATAATTTTCCTATGATCAATCCTTCAAAAGGCAGAAAACACAACCCCATAGGGCAGAAATATTACAATGAAAACATGAGGAAACCATCAGAGTATGGATGGTAGGTAAAAAATCTATGTTGTAGAAACATTAAAGGGTATCCATACCACTATGAAAATATTATATGTGAGGAACTCCCCAATAAAATATTGGTCACACTATTGATTAAATTTTATAGTTAATTTTGCTCAATATTAGAGCATCTTACATAAGTTTCATGAGTAAAGGATTCACTAGTATCTTAGGGACTAAACTAAAACTTGAACATGAAACCCCAATTCGAACACATAGGTTAAATGATCTTGTATGACACACCTCATCATTGTATTTTTTTGTCACACTAACTCACTTGAACAAATTTGTATCCTGTCATAATAATGAGTGTCATTTAGGGAGTAATACCTTTTATCATTGGAAAAAATATACATCAAATATCACTATCAACGGTATTTACTGAGTTGCATCATCACCTAGTATAATCCTTTATAAAGAAGTCGTATGAGTAGGGTACCACAAAAATTTGTATAAAAATACCAATTCAATTGTATAAAGGACAAAAAAGAATATCAATAATCATATTTAATGCCTCTAGGTCATAGGAATCCACTGCCAGCAACTTCTCCCACCACCATTATCATACTCCTCAATATTGGAAGGGATCACCTATGGTTTTATTGGAAACATATCAAATTTAATTCCACATTTTACATCCAACCCAAAATAACCACCATGCTTTTTATAATGAAATCCCCCAATCCTCATGTCAATGTCTCTACTACGGTAGTCCATCTACCATGTCCCTCACATCTACACGGTAGGTCGGATAATATCACATGATATGCCATCATCTGTCACAAGTGAAACAATATCCACCATGTGACTGAATATATATTTATGGGGAGCTATGATACACATATCATATATCAAGGGTTTTTCTTCTAAAGAATCTCATTTTCCTAGATCCCAGATCATGTCATCAGCCACCAGTCACCAAGGACTTATCACCTATGTTACCTTCATTAATATTTAATTTATTATATTCTAGAAATATCATGACAATTTTGGACTCCTCATGAAATCCAATATAGGCGTTAATGAACAATTATGTCATTGAATCCATAGTATACTTACATAATACAAGCTCGATGTTCGATGCTCTACAAATTAGATCTCAAACGATATCTATGGAGCATAGAAAATAGTCTACAAGTAAATACAAATACTCTATTTTAAATATAATATCTGACTCAATATGTATATTCTAAGGGATATGAACCAATCACAACTTTTATGGATAAAAATCATCCCTGAATAGATGCTCAAACTTTGTCCAAGGGAGAATCATCTCATTCTGGGGTTTTGTTACCAGACCTCACCCTCATTTGATGGAGACCTTATGGTGACTCATAGATAAGACCATGATCTAATAAATATGTTTTCCTCATAAATTGAAAAAAAATATTACTACCTCAATTCTATTACCATCTTTTATGGGTTCAACCTCATATTGAAACCTTAGTGGAAACTACCTCTATTATTCATGATGTATTCTCAAAATGCAAGAACCCTTGGCCAAAACTTCTAACAGAACCTTCTGTAAATGTTTCCAACCTACCCATGTGGTAAGTATAATCAAATTATACCAAAAAAACATACCTTACTCGATCACTATGATAAACCTCATACTGTCAATCTCACTACTCTCTGACTACTTGGAGTCATCACAAGACTCAGTTGAAAGGCCTCTTGTCTGTAAAATATGAAACAAATGTGTGGTAAATCATTCTATATGTTTGAGTATTTAAATACCAATTATTCACCTAGAAACCCCAAAATAAAAGAGTTAAATTGAAAGGATACGGTTCTCATAACCAATCAATAGTGAACCCCAATGTGTGATAATAAGAAACTCCAACTCGAGCACTCCTTGTAACACCCTGAGTTTTTATGGGCCTTTTTTGAATTAATTAAATACTATTTTTTTTATTTTAATGAATTAAGTTAAACATTCATTTTTATATAGAAAAAATCTGTCAATCATTACAAACAACACAGACTTGTCGTACGTTACACGCAACACCGACTTGGCGTGCGATCCATGCAACACCAACTTAATTCATATCAAACACAACACTGAGTTTCTACGAAACATTATTATAATGATAAATTTATATAAATAAGTTAATTATAACCCATCCCTTGAAATTATTAATAAAAACCAAAAAACTACTTTTCAAATATTTTTTATAATTTTTTAATATAAATAAAATATAATGATAATCAAAGATAAGATTCTTGGTAAAGTCCTTTTATGTTTTCAAATTCTCTTTTCTCAAATAAACAACATTTAATAATAAAATTAATTTTAGAACAATTTATGAAATTAATTTGATAAAATAAACTATATTTTTTTAATTAAAATTACTAAACTATCTTCATTTGTATTTTTTTATTTTTATGAGAAACTTCATTTTTTTCATGAATAGTAAAAAATACCACTTTTTAGTAAAAAACTACATTTTTTGTTTAATAAATTAATAAATTTAAATTATATGATAATTTTTTTTCAGGTCACAATATTTTAATTATATTCCTATTAATACAATTTAATTCACTACAAACAATTTCACTCTGAAATTGAATATAAATTGTTGACAAACTCATGTACATTTTTCTACTTTAAAACCATGTTATTTCATCCCAATTGTAGGATCAAAATTAATAATAATTTTTCGGATTCAATTATTTGAATTTTAAAAAATAAAAACCATTTTATTAAACATAATATATGTTTTATAGTAATAAAAATTAAATTTTTGACAAAAATGATCAGTAAAAGTGATCAAAATTATTCACAGCGATTAAAGCCTATTTAATCTTCATCATTGAATAATCATAAAAAATTAAATCCCAAATGAACAATATAATTGTAAAACCCCCCATTGTATTTACATATTTATTCCATAAACTTTTCATTATTGAGTTTTTTAGTTTTGGTATTACTTTATAAAAGTAAAAACATTTTTAGAATAAACTTGTTTCTAAACATTCAAAGTGAGTCATTTTCCTTCATTATAAAAAACTACCACATATACCACTTTATCACACATATAAAACATATTAAAATTAGAAAATACCTTCCCTATAAACCTAACAACATTATTATTTTTCTTTTAGAAGCCTTACCTTGGAAAAAAGTCATTACAAGGAATCCTTTTGGCAGAAACTAACAGGAGTTACCCGATCAAGAGGTAATGTCTTCTCTCAAGTCATTTCTTTTATTTTATTTCTCCACCCACTCGAATTTAAATATTATTTTAATTTTTAATAACACCATTATCATAAATATACAATTATTTTTATATTTTATGTATTCAATCAACACATACACACACCCCCATCTACTTGATAACGAACATATTGTTTATGTGTATGACAAACTATCCCCTAACAAAAAATGATTTTTTAATTTTCCTTACCACATATCATGGTGGAATTTATGATAGAAACTCTATTTATATATGTTATATATAATATTTATTATTTATTTAATCATAGATAATAATTTTTATGACACATACCATTTACATTCCATTTGGTGTTAATACGATAATCACGTTTGAGGAAGTGCGGACTACCGTCCCCTCAAATCGAAGGGATTTGTTCGTACACCACATGGAATGTATTACGAATGGGATTAGTGAAATTAAATGATATATATTATATAATAATCCTACTGGAATAATTATATATATATATATATATATTCTATTTACATTATTTATCTCAAAACAACAATGAAAACAGAAACAACATTCATGCATACGTACGACTTATTGTCTCCATGAACGGTGTATTCCAATTCAAGTTTATATATTTAATAGATTATAATAATATAAATATAATAAATATTTATTATATATATATATATCATTTTTCACATTAATAAATCATGATATAAGTATATGGATGAATGATATAACAAATTAAGACATATGCAAATAACAAAGTGATTATTACCCGAAGTGAAACCTTAACAAAGTACAATTAACAAATGGGTATTATAAGGTCATAATCATAATATATAAGGTATTAGAAATAAAAATATGGTTCCCTAAAATATTTATAATAATTTCATATTTTTTATACATTTTTATTGAATGATTATGATGATATTCAAGATACAAGGTAAGGGGATTTCTTCTAACTTTTTATTTTCGTGAGACACACATTATGTTCTCCACATTTTCATTTTTTGTGTTGAATGTAATAAACATGATTGTATTATATATATATTTTAATTAAATATAAGGGTATTAAAATTTTCATTTAATAAACTTATGTTCATGGGGTTTAGGTTTCAAAATTAACCAAATTTATTAAAAATGTTTTATCTCAAATTTCCCTCTATGAGACTCATGTATTATTATACAACTGAACTCTTTTTTGAGGTGTATATAAATTTGTGTTATTTAATGAATCTTATTATTTTCATGATATTTTGAGCTTAATTTAGTTTAAATTTAATACATGAAGATCATGGTCCCATGTAACCAAATGTTAAGATTTTATTTAAATAATCTCATCTTTTTTAAAGATTGTTAATGACTATGCGTCATTGATGAAATATTATGATCCACCACTCAAGATCACTATTAATATTACATATAATATATTTATTATAGATATCATCATGTGTTATTAAAATAAATTCCACCATTATCAACTTTTTCTAATAATATTTTGTAAAATCTAACAGTCTCTCTCTTCGGTTGGAAATATATATTTTTTTAAACCATGTTTTTTATAATTTTTTAAAAACATTTTACAAAACTTTTAGAAATAATTTTCAAGGAAATATTATTTACAAAATGTTTTAATTTTTTCAATGCTTCATTTATGAGTATTCAAATATATTTTCAAATAAAAAAATTTCAAAAAGTTTTATGTTATAAAAATAATTCTTTCAAATAAGAAATCATATTTTCCTCAAGTAATTTTTTTGAAAGATCATTCAAAACTGTTTCCCTTCTATGATAACATCCTTTTATGTTTCTTATGAATTTATAGTGAATTTATTCAATTTTTATATTCATATTCTTTCTATGAATGGATTATGTTTCTATGTAAAGATTTTTATAGTAACTATTTCACAATAACAATTTATATTCTTTTGAAACCCACTTCGTTTCATGAGTAATTTTTATGATGAAATTACTTTGATTCCCATCTATTTACATAGGTTATGATATGATTACATTTTTATAATTCCCATTTCATTTAATGGGGTATGATTTGATTATTTATGATCTTTTGGAACATGTATTTATGATTTCATTATGAGACAGGAGGGACCTATATATCCCTCCAATGAATTGGGTAAAAAATAATGTCTTGTAAGATAGACTAAAATGGTCTTGGGAATGATCTATGACTACTAAGATGGCCATCAGAGTGAACCATGACTACCATAATGGTATAAGGAGTTAAATAATGCTTCTAATATAGTCATGGAAGTGAATCATAACTATTAATATAATATGGGGAGTGAACAAATTCTAATAATATGGTCATGGAAATGATGTGATGGCTACTATGTAAATAAATTTATGCTTATATGTCTGCCATAATTACATGTTTCATTCCAATGTTATTCTTTCAGGGTGTATGTTCTTTATTTCATTATTATTCATGTCTTATGTACTGCCATGCCTTATTACTTGATTTTTTTATATGATCATTGATATAAAGATAATGATATTCTACTTTCATGTTTATGTTCTCCCACCCATATGATCATGATTATGCTTACATGAATCCCTTGATTACCATTGTTGAAATTTTTTTCATACCCCTTTATTATGTTTCCTTACCCAAGTTATGAAAATATGTATTATCTTTTTTGTTTCTAAGTAGGGTTCTAGTCATGAAGAACCTAGTAGGAGAAAATGTATCTCATTTATGTACATGTGTTTAGGTATCAATGTCTCTAAAGGGATTAGACTAGTATGGTATTCAAGAGTCTATTTGTTTAATGTTTTATGTATTCCAAAAAAACTAATGTAATGTTAATGTTTTCCAATACTGGGTCATTATAGTTGGTATCAGAATAAAATTTTAGTTAAAATTTAGAAACTATGATGAGAAATCCTTAGTGAGAACCCTATAAACATGTCTAATGATAATTATAAGGAGGATTCAAAGATTAGGAAAATGTATTGAATTTTTGGACAAGTATAGAGTGAGTGTTTTACAAGAAACACATCCCTATTTGGAAATTACAAGTGGATGTGGCTCTATAACACATATAACTTGGGTTATGAACTGTGAATAGATGTTATGGCCCTGACTCAAGTAATATGGTATATGATAACAACCCTTTACTCACACTTGGTTGGACACTCCCATGGGATATGATATGGAAATTCCCAAACACTTCATTAACCATCCTGAAAGATTTAAATAGATGTTTTCTATGAATAAACTATGATAAACCATTGGTGTCATATATCAATGATGTTTTCCTAATTTTGAAATACTATAAGTTATTTTTCATGGTTAGGTGGATCCTTAGTATGATAAATACTACTTACCATATGATTTTGGTTTTAGTTAATGGTTGGAAGTCTAAGGAACCTCATTAAGGGAGATACAGACACACAATGAAACAATTTTCCACTTCAGAAAATAAAATCTTTGAGAGGTGGAATGAAAAATCCTATTACTATTATAACACATATATCTCAATATATGAATCATTTTTTGCATAAAAATGAGTATTTGTGGAAAAAACATTATATTTAGTCTTTCATGAGGCAATTTCTGCCTTCATTTTGTGGTTCTTTTGATCCACTTGTTGCTTAAGAGTGAATCAGTACCACTGAAATGATAATATTTTTTCTTCAATGTTTAAAGCATGAGAAATTAATTCTAGATATTAACTTTTTAGAAGGATAAGAAGGTCAATGGTGGATTCTAATCATGAATATGTGGTATCCAGATGCTCCCGAATCCATGGATTCGGACTAGTTAATGAAATTATTTTTCAACAATTACATTACCAAGATTCATTGCACCTTGATTGATAAAGGGTTATTTGAGTTTAAGAAAAAGGATGATGAGTTTGTTTGTAGAGACCCAAATCTTGACGTACATGGACATTATATTACTTTTTCAGAATACTTAATACATAACAAAAAAAATCCCAAGGACTATATTAGTTTAGTGTCTTTGGAAACTTGGAACATAATCATCTAATCATGGTGAAAGATCTTCAACATCTCCCATAAAGATCTTCCTATTTTGTTTTCATACCTAAACCCTTTCTTTAAATCCTGGGGAAAATAAAACATATAAAGGGTGAGATAAAATTCTCAGTAATGGTAAACATGGAGAACATAAAACAATCCCTAAACATTTGAATGTAAAAACACGAACATAAAATCTAAACATAAAAATCTTGAGCAATGACATAAAACATGGAAGTACATAAGGAATAGATCATAAAGGAACATTAATAATGAAAAAATATGATGGGAATGAAACATGTTATAGTGGAATCCATTAATCACATGATATGACTTCTATAGTATCCAAGGCATTGTTGCCAAGACTATCATAGTGGACAAAGTCCATTACTGAACCAGGTTTACTTTCCATTCCACCCCTGTACTACTGAACCAGATTCACTTGTTGTTCCAGCCATGTCTATCTCATGAGATATGAAACTTTACCCAATGCATTGGAGATATATATGGGTCCCACCCATCTCATAATGAAATCATTCTTTCATGTTCCACAAAATAATCATTCGTCATAACCCAAAGAATAATATGGGTTTCATAAACACCATACCACCATAACATAATCCATATAAAATAAATGGATATCATTTAATCATAAGAAAAATTAAACCATTTAAATAATATAGAAATTATACTAGAAATATAAACATATTAAATAATGTCATCTTAGATGGAAAATGGTTTTGATAAAACACTTGAAATTAATTCTTGAGGAAAATTTCCTTTCTTCTTCAAAATCATTTTCTTTTCACAAAATTACATTCAATTTTAAAATAAAATGATTTTGTTGAAAATAATCATGAAATCCTGTAGAGGATGCTTCATAAAAATAAGGCATTATGAAACTGTTAAAATCTGTTCTTGCTGTATATGAATAAAAACATTCTCCTCATACTTTGGCCGGAAAAGTCAAAACGTTCCTCGTATGGTAAACAAAAAAAGATTCCTTCTATAACACAATGTAAAAGTTAAAGAGGGGTAAAAATTACTTTAAAATACATGAAATAATATTAAAAACTTTATGAAAAATAAATTTATGGACATGGATGAAAAATATAATCCCAGAAAATACTTACGTATAAGCAATCTCAGATAAAAATGAGATTTTCAAAATTTTCAATTACCTTAGGTCCAATTTCTTTCGTACGTGTCCGAAACTCCTGTATAGGGGGTTTAAACATATTATTAACTTGTAAAAAATTGGTAATAATATTTATGATATCATATATGAATCACTTATGACTTTATATTACCCGTTCTTTTGTCAATTCCATGTTAAAGCATCATTTTGGGTAAAATCGTTTCATTTATCGTACGTGTTTGGACTTGTTATTCTTGATGTTATTATCACTTATATCATGATTTACATAATTATAGAATGTAAAACATGATTTATATATCATATATATTCAGTATATATATATATATATAATAGATAGATAAATGAAATGAAACACACCATTCATGGAGACAGTAGGTCGTACGTATGCATGAACGCTGTTTTCCTTTCCTTATTGACTTGAATGAAAGTAAGTAGATGAAATATATATATATAAATAAATAAATTAGCATTATTATGTCATATATATCATTATTATTTATTATATAAACTTTATAATCATTCTAGAATGGTTGACATGGAGAATGAATCTCATCGCGTCGTGGAGACGGTAATCCGTACGTACGCATGAGAGATGATATCATTACCATAAATATTGAATGGAATTGGAGTGGATAATATAATATATCAAAGTCATTATGATGTTATAATAACGATATATAGTTATTATTTACACCATTATACCAATCCAAGTATGGTGGTGGTGGAAAAACAGATTACGCCACGGTGTGGAGACGGTATTCCGTGCGTACACACGTGCGGTGATTTCATTTTCCGTAGGATGGATAGAAGGTGTAATGGGGTTGTTTCTTATTTATAATAACATATCACTATATTAGTTATACTTATGTTATTACTTTATAATGAAACAACTAAATAAGAGGAATTATAAGAATAAAGAAACTTGAAAAAATCGGAAGAAGAGATTACCTCTTCTTCGATGCGCCTCCTCTTAACCTCCTCTTAGGGCAATAAAGATGGTCATTGAAGAAGACCAGGACCTATAGTAGGTTTCTATGGAAGTGTAGAAGTTAATTGGGTAGGGTTTTTCCGAACATGAAGGATAAAAGTTGTGTGAAGTGGTGAGGGAGGAGGTGCCCTTTTATAAGGGAGGAGAGGGGCACCTTTGGAAACCTCAAAAATATTAATTTAATATAATTCCAAAACCCACATATAAACTTCAAAAATGACTCAAATACAAATCTTAGATGACATAGGGTTTTAATCTCATCAACCAATAAAATTTATACATGTTGGAAGTTTATTTTAAACCTTATCAACATGATTTATCCATATTTAATCTATTTAAAAATATTTTGTTGTAATAATATTCTAAATTTTAAATTGTTATAAATAATTACATATGTGTTGTTAATTATCCATAATTAAGTACTTTATTACATTTTAGACAATATAAATTTAAATTTATAATTTTTAAATATTTTTGGGACTTTTAATCAATTTAATAGTATGTTATTTTTATAAAATAACAATAGTGTTAATTTTGACACTATTCATTTATTTGAATTTAAATAAAATACACATAGTGGATATATTAGAACAAAAATGTTTAATAGTTTCCAAAAATGTCATATCCATCTATAAAATTTGTGGATAATATTAATTAGTTCATATAATATTTATTTTAATATTTATAATACCATTTATTTGATATTTTTCTTAATAAAACAATTACTACATCATTTTTGTATAATAATCTAATATACTTATTATTTTCATAAATATTAAAACTAAAATACTATGATAATGAAAAATCTAATATATTTTAAAATAATACTTTTACTATAATTTATCATGTTAAAATCACATCATGTAAATTGTTATATTTATTAAATTTTGATGCTGACAAATTTGACATCATTTAAAATAAAATATTATAATTGTCAAAATCGCTTCTATAAAGATCCAAATAGTAAAAAAGTAAACCATTGGATGGTTATGGTTTATCTATATACAAAAAATAAGTTTTGGTCAGGTTTTTGGGGATTTTAATGAGTATTATTATATTAATAAAAAATATATTTATGATTTTTCACTAAATAAATAATTTCTGCTTCATTAATGTATAAGATAATAATGTAATTAAATATCTATTAAAAATTACAAATAAATTACCATAACAAAGAAAAACATTTTATATTTTCAAATTAGTGTTTATAATTTAATTTATATTCTTTATAACCTTATATTAAAAATACATTAATTATTAAAGTTTGAGTGAGGCAAATTTCACTTTCTTTAAAATAAAATAAATTAAGGGTCTTAATCACATCCAAGTGGCTTAAAATGGATTCCATTTCGACCCAAATATGCCTTAGGACGAAATATAATCATCAAATTATATTAAGAAAAGTTTTAGGGTAATTTTATAATATTATAGTTACCCTTAATTACCCGATTTACTATTAACTATTGTAAATAAAATTTACCGTAGTTACTATTCATAGTCCCCAAAAATAAAAAATAGCATATTAACATAATTTGGACCTACTGATTACAAATATGGAATCCATTTTTCTAAATTCAAATCACATAATTTTCATAAATTAATTTAATATTTATCCTGTTGTTAAGAAAATGAGTTTTACAAGTTAAAACATTGTAAAAGATTGAAATGATTTTACCTATGAATTCAATGTAAAATCAATGATAATAACATACATTATATTAAATGGTAAAAATATATTTCATTTATACATTAAAACCATTAAATATTATAATTTAACCATATAAATTATTATGATGAAAAAAAGTTGTTTTGAATTAATATATTGCATGTTTTTACTATTCATTAAAATATGAAAGTTATCAGAATAATATGAAATATTTATCCAACCTAAATTTTTTATATCCTAATTCCGAAGAAGAATTTTTTTTGTCAAATTTAACTTATAAAAATGTAAAAAAATATATTTAATGTTGGTGAGCCATCAAAAGGAGACCAAACTACGTTTTTTTGAAAATCTTTATTTCACTTGAAAAAATTATTTTGTTCGCATAACAAGTTATAAAAAATGTGTAAGATGAATAATAATTCTATAAAATTCAAAATGTAGTTAATAATATTCATAACATATTGTTCATAATAATATTATAACAATATATCATTTTTTAGTGAAAATAAATATTGCGTACAACACACGCTATTGAGGAAGGGTGATCTTGCATTTAACACAAGCCAAGAATAGTGTTTGGATATAATAAAAGATAATACTGTGTTGCATATAGCACAAGATAATTTTGGTGTATCATTCAACACAAGTCATGAATGAAATTAAATGATTATTTTTCATAAAATCTCATGGTGTTACATTGTTGGTACATACAAGGTTAATTTCATGAGACATGAGAGGTACTCTTTATGAATTATCATCTATCCCGAAATTAAAGTTAATATAATATTTTTTTTTTAATCCATGTCTCAGAATTGTGTTTTCCATAAAAAATTTTAATAGATATGATGAAATTATTAATTGTAAAACCAAGGTTAGAATGGGGTTTGGATTCATATATCAATCACATGGTTTTGACAAGAATATGAAGATGGTGTTTAAAAAAATCTACAAATCATGAAGAAAAGAAGATGATATTTACTTTTTTCTCTATGTGTGGGAAGAAGAATAGGGAAAATTTACTTAAGGGGTCCAATAAATGTGTTAATTGTGGAAGAAAAGTCCATTAGACATTTGATTTCTAAAATTATGGGATGAAGTTATCAAACATTTTGAGTGGGGAAAAGGGGCACAGAATGCACCTACCATTATTCAGTGCCAGAAAGTGTAAGGAGAATGGTAATTATACTAACCACTTCCCAAACATAAGTTTTGGTGATGATTATCGATGTGAGAAACTTCTTATACCGAGGGACAATGGGAAATCTCATACAATATCTATTTTTTATGTGGGTAAGATAAATACATGATGAAAGGTACACTTACCATCTACTCTATAACTTCTAATTTCATATTTGATTATGGATGTACCCATTCATCCATGTCTAATGAATTTTCAAATGGTGTTATGATTTCACCAAAATAATTAGATATGACATTTGTAGTGAAAACCCCTAATTGGATGATGATTTCATCTCATATCTATGATTCAACTCCAATTGATGTTTATGAGGATTTGAATTGTAGAAATCTTGTCATTCTTCCTTAGGTTGAATTTGATTTCATCTTAGGCATATATTGGATTTCTCTGCCTGAATCCCACATCAATTATCAAATAAGGAAAGTTACTATTAATATTGCAAAGCCTCATATGATCATCTATCCATTTTACGATAAGTATGAACTTCTTATGGATATTATATCCAGTGGTATGGGTCTTAATTCCCATTCAAAAGTTTTTTATATCTAAAATGGATGGGAGATAATCCACATCGATGATATGCCTATTATTTTTGATTTTGTGGATATCTTTTAGTAAGTGTTTCCTAGTCTTTTATTAACATGTGAAGTTGAAATCTCAATTAAACTCATAATTTGGTCCACAACGATTTTAATGACTCCTTATATAAATTCACCAGAAGATTTATAGGAATTGATGAAACAACTCCATTAAAACCTTGAAAATGGATTCATTCGTCCAATTGTGTCACCTTGGTGTACACTAGTTCTTTTTTTAATTAAATAAGGATCAATGAGAATCTACATTGATTATTGGGTGTTGAAAAAGATCACAATCAAGAAAAAGTATCATCTTCCATGTATTGATGAATTGTTTGATCAACTGAATGGAGATCAGTACTTTTCCATTATTGATCTTCATTCTAGATATCACAAATTGAGTTTCAAGAAAGGTGACATACCCATGACAGTATTCCTTACACGGTATAAACACTATGAATACATAGTGAACCATTCTGGTCTTATTAATTCCACTTCTATCATCATGTATTTAATGAATAGAGTATATAAGGATTAGAATGATAAATTTCTAGTAGTATTTATAGATGATATTCTTATATATTCAATGTTAAAGGAAGATAATTAAGAAAAAATAAAAATTAAGGAAATACCCTATGAAAGGATAAGATTTATGAAAAAAATTCAATGTGTAAATTGTGGCTGCAAAATGTTTCATTTTTTTTGTCACAGAAACTCAAGAAATGGTATACTAGTTGATTCATAAAAGAAAATGGTTATTGAATGATGTCCTTGTCCAACCACGATGAATAAGATCTATATATTTCTTGTCTTAGTCGGATATTATAGATATTTCTTGTAGAATTCACCATGAATGTCTAATATTCAGACCAATATTATTTGAAAGGGTGTAATGTTTTTTTTGGATAGATAAATATGAGGAAAAGTTAAATGAAATTAAGAAAATGTTAGTCATTATACTTTTTCTTACATTACCCTAAAGTGTAGAAGGGGTATTAATCTATAGTGACGCATCCGAGAAGGTATTCAGAGATATTCTTATGCATAATAACATAGTTAAAACCTATTCTTACAAATTGTTTAAGAGTCATGAGAATAATTTATTAACTCATGATTTTCAGTTAGAAGCTATATTTTTTGAATTATTGTTATATAGGTATTTATTTATGAAATTTTTTTTATATATGTGTTGATCATAAATCTCAAAAATATATATTCACACAGAAGGAGTTGAATATTCACTAACAAATATGGCTAGAGTTGATAAACGATTGTGACTCTTTAATAAATTACCACCATAGGAAATAGAATTTGTTGGATGATGCTTTGAGTCAAAAGGACCATACTATATTATCCATGATGATGATCACCAAAGATCCAATATTTTTAGATTTCTAAATAATGGATGTATAATTCCTAAAGGTAGGGGAAAATATTATATTTTACAAAAGAATATTCAACCCTTTGCCAATGTAATGATTATAGAAGCACAAAAGGAAAATTAAGAGAAGAAAAATAAATAGGGAAATGTTCTTGAGTTTATCATTGATGAAGATGCAATGATAAGATTCTGGAACGAGGTATGTATTCCTTCCGCACTAGATTTGAAGGAAAAACGGTTTGAGGTAACTAATTGTTCTTCATTCTCTATTCATAATGGGAGTATAAAGATATATAGGGACATAAAATAATACTTTTGATGGGATGGAATAAAGAGAGATGTCATAGTGTTTGTATCTCATTTCTTTGTATCCAAATAAGTTGAGGCTAAAATAAAAAATTCAAAGGGGTTGTTGCAACCATTACCCATACAAGAATGGAAATGGGCGAACATCACTGTTGATTTTGTTGTTGGACTACCAAAAATCTGTAAATTAATTAATACTATATGAATGGAATTTGATCTTCTTACTATGATATAACACTACATTACTATCAGAGAAGAATTATCTCTAGATTATCATCCCAGGATATACATTGAGTTAGTGGTAATGTTTCATGGATTAACACATTCCATTTTTTTAGATTAGGATATGAGGTTTAACTCATTGTTCTGGGGAATTATTATACAATAATTTTAGACAGAATTGAGTTTCAACACTGGTTACCATTCTTAGATAGATGATCATTCTGAAATAATTATTCAAACCCTATAGGGTATGTTGAGATCTTCTTCTCTAGATTTCAATGTTGGTTGGTAACAACACCTTCCTCATGTTGTGTTTCTATAAAAGAATAGATTTAACTCAATAATCCATATGGCACCTTATGAATCCCTTTTTGAGAATAATTGTATATCTACAATGTGATGGTATGATGTTAGATAACTAATTTTATTAAGACATGAGATTGTTGAATAAATGGTCAAGATGTTTATAACCATTCAGTAGAATTTCAAGGCATCTTAAAGACGTCCCAAAAATTATTCTGCTATCCATTTTAATGATCAAGAATTTTATGTTGGTGAAAATGTGTTTGTACGAATCTCACACAGATGAAATTTATGATATTTGGGATGGAAGGGAAATTAATCCCTAGGTAAATTGTTCCTTTGATATTCTTGATCAAATTGGGACAACATCCTATCAATTTTAACTTCCTACAAATGAATCTAAAGATCTTGATATGTTCCTTGTATCTCTCTTGATTAAGTATACACCTGACCATGAACATGTACAGAACTCATAGGTCATACCGCAATAGAAATATTTGTTTTATGAAGATCAACGAGTTGAAATACTAGTCCCTTCAGAGAATATTTTATGAAACAAGACTACTCACCTGTTAAAAGTTTTTCAGATAAATAACCAGTAAAAGGAATAAATTTCAGAACATGAAGATATTATTAGGAAAAAGAATCCTAATTTATTTTACTTGAGTGATGAATTTTGAGAGTAAAATTCATTTTAGGTGGGTAGAATATAACACCATGAGTTTTTATGGAAACTTTTTCAAATATATTAAATATTAATTTATGACTTGAAATTAATTAAGTCAAAAATTATTTTCACATGGTTCAAAATAAGAGTATGTTACACACATCACTGACTTCGGGTATGTTACAAATAACACCAACATGGTGTAGGATACATGAAACACTGACTTGGCATACATCACACACAACACAAAGTTTCTATGAAACATATTTTTTGAGATAATTATTTAAATGAGATAATTATAAACTAAACCTTAACCCCACTAATTTCAATATTAATAACTAAATTTTCAATATTATTCATAATTTTATTATATAAATTATACATGTTGATAAATAATGATATGAATTTTGGTAAATTCCATTTCTGTTTTATAATATCATTTTCTCTAATGAATCATTTATAATAATACAATAAATTTTAAACACATAAAAAAATAAAATTTGATAAAATAAATTAATTTTGGAATTATGAACATCTAAGATATCTTAGGGTGAATTTTTGGGATTTTTGTGAGAAAATTCATTATTTTATGAATAGTGAAAAATACAGCTTTTAAGTTAAAAACTATATTATTGTTTAATTAATTATTAATGTAAATTGATATTATAAATTTGTTTGAAGGTCACATTATAGAAATATTAAATATATTAATAAAACATAATTCATTATAATCAATTTCACTTTGAAATTGAATAAAAAATATTGAAAAACTTAAAATCTTTTTTCTACTTTACAAACTCGTTACTTCGTCCCGTCTGTGGGATTATAGTTAATCTTAATATTTCCACATATGGGATTTGAATTTCAATAAGAAAAAACAAACAATTGTATTCAATATAAAATTTATAGTCTAATATGTATATGTTAATTTTTGACAAAAATGATTAATACAAGTGATTAAAATTAATCACAACAATTAAGGCCGAATTCGGATTAATTCGGGAGTAAACCGTAAAATTAAGGTCCAAATAACTAATACACATATAAAAACCCATTTTATGTACATAGTTAGTCTATTAACCTTAAATTATATAACTATTCGTTTGTCATGTCATTTTTAGGTAAAAACCTTTGGACGTCTAACTTGTTTTTAAAAATTTCAAGTGGGTCCTTTTCCATCACAATAAATATACCACCTCTCCTACTTCCTCACACCACTAAAACCACTAAATACAGGAAATTAAATACCCAATAAACTTACTAATACTCATATATTCCCCCTATAATCCATCCCTTGGACATTTTTAAATCCATAGGATCCTTTTGACATAAACCCAAAGGAGTTACCCGATCAAGAGTTAACGTCGTCCCTCAAGTCCTTTTTTTATTTCTATTCTCCACCAACTCCACTTGATTTTTTCCAAGATTTTATATTAGATATAATACCCTAAATATACTAATATGTTTTTATGCTATGTATTTATACTACAATTACACACAGCTCCATCTAATGGATAACAAACATACTATTAATGTGTGTGACGAACTACCACCTCACTAAAAGATGATTGTTAAATATTCCATACCACCTATCACGGTGGTAATTATGTTGGAATATATGTTTATATAAGTTATAGATGATATTTATTAGTTCTTGAATACTATTTATTCTTTTTTAAAAACCATTACTTTTATTTTATATGAGGTGTTATTGTAATAATCTCATTTGAGTAAGTGTGGACTACCGCCCCCTCCAAGCGATTTGATTCAATGAAAAACCACTTTAAATGTATTAAAGAAGGGTTTATTGAAATTATATGATATATAATATATAAATAATATGATGGTATAATTATATATATATGAAGAAATCATTTAAAAAATTTCTTTTAATACAACAATAAACATGGAAACATCATTCATCCGTACATACAGCTTATCAGCAGCATGAACAATGTATTCTTTTTCATTATTATATATTATATAGATTATCATAATATTAATATACTGAATATAAATTATAATTATATCATGTTTGACATTATCTAATCATGATATAAGTATAAGGACTAATGATATAATAAATTAATACATGCGCGAAGAACAAAGAAAATATTACCAAAGTGAAACCTTAACATATGATCATTGACAAGCGGGTAATATAAGGTCATAATCAGAAAATATATTGAATTATATATAATTATATGGTTATTTAAAATATTTATAATTAATTTATATTTATTGAATAAGTTATTTGAACAAGTAAGATGAGAATCAAGATACAATGTAATAGGATTTCTTGTCACTTTTTATTTTTGTGAGGGACACACTGTGTTCAGTAATATTTTATTTTGTGTACTGTATTTAATTCCCATGGCTGTCAAATAAATATATTGTAATTAAATATATTTTCATTAAGATATCCATTTTAAAATCATTCTTTGATGTGGTTTATGTTCAAAAAAATTCCAAATCGGTAAAAAATGTTTTGTCTCAATTTGTTTCATTAAGAAACATGTAATTTTATGCACCTAAACTCATTTTCAAGGTGTATATACTTCCATGTTATGTTATGAACCTCCTCATTTTCATGATATTCCTTGATTCAATTAATTTACTTTTTCTACATGAATTGTATAGTCCCATGTAACCTAGTGGTAAGAGTTTATTGAAACAATATCATCTCATTTCAAGATTGTTAATGACTATGCATATTTGATGAAATATTATAATCCAGATATCAAGAACAATCATGAGATTCCTTATCCTATTTTAATTCCAGATATCCTCTTATGTTAGTACAATTTTCATCCCACTCTCTGAGACTTTGGATAATATTTTTAATTAAAACTTGACCATCCCTTTCTTCTGTAAGAAATCTATTGTATTAAAAAACCATGTTTATGAATTTTTTTTAAAATTTTATAATATAACCTTGAGATTATTTTCATGGAAAAAATATTTTAAATATTTTATTATTTTCAATGCTTAATTTATATTTTTTCAATGATATATTTAAATAAAAATTATTTCATAAGTTTTTATTTTATAAAAATCATCTATTTAAATAAAATGAATTTTTTCCTCAATATAAGTTTTTAAATCTTATTTAGAAATTATTTTCCTTATAAGATAACATCCATTAGTGTTACACATTACATTATTAGGAATTCATTCATTATTTACATTCTTATTCTTTATTTTAATGGATTATGTTTTGATAGTATGATTTTTAGGGAAATTGTTTAACATTACCAGGTTATATGCTTTTGAAACCAGCTTCTTTTCAAAGGTTATGTTTATGATAAAATGATTATAAAACCTGTATATTTTCCATGGTTGTGATGTGGTTACATGTTTGTAATACACATTTTTTTTCATATGTCATGATATTTTTATTTATGATCTTTTATAATATGTATGTATGATTTCATTATGAGACAGGTGGGACATATATATCCCTCCAATGCATTGTGTAAGGATTTAAAATTCTTTAGATAGACTAATATGTTCTTGGGAATGAACCTTGACTACTAAGATGTCCATGATAGTGAATTATGACCACCAAGATGGTATGAGGACTGAACTCATGATACTAATACGGCCATGTGAGGGAACAATGACAACCAATATGGTACAAGGAGTGAACCCATACTACAAATATGGTCTTGGTTGTGATTCCTCTATTACTATAGAAATCATTATATGATTATGTGTCTTCCAAAATTATATTTTTCATTCCTAAGTTATTATTTCATGGATTATTTTATTTTATTTGTTTATTGTTGATGTCTTTTGAACTAAAAATCATTATTCCATGATTCATGTATATGATCTTTGTTGTCCAGGGTATGTTATTCTCTTTTCATGATCATGTTTGACAACCTTATTTCCATGATTATGCATACATATCTCCCTTTTTCACCCTTCCTGAGAATTTTAACTCACCACTTTCTTACGTTTTCTTCCCTAGGTTTGGAATATTTTTATTTTTTATGGGTCTAAGAAGGATTCTATTCAAGATGAACAAAGTGGGAGATAATGTAGCTCATTTATGTATATGTGTTTATGTCTCCATGTTTCCAAAGGAACTAGATTACTACAATATTCAATCATATGTTTGTTTAATTTTTTATATATTTTGTAGAATTTATGATATGTTAATGTATATCAAGATGAGGTATTTATACTCATCAACCATAAATGTATTTATATCTCAATAAACATGGTGTTTCAATCAAGTTATGACATCACTTCAAGGATCCAAAGAACAACCCATATATAATTATTTTAGAATCCATGTATCATGAGGTCCTAAACACACGATCTTCCTTAAGATTATAAAAGAGGGAAAAGGGTAGTCCTTATCTAGGAGAATACACTCCATGGACCTTACCATCACATATGGAACATTTCTGAGAGATATCAGTCATTACAATCTGCACTTCCATTACTGATGGAAAATCAATGAGATATCATTCCATTGAGAATAAATCATCCATCATTGATGGAACTCATTCGAAAGATATCACTTTATCATGGGTCGTTAAGCCTATAGGACATCCTAATATATCATATGGAATACATCTGAGAGAAAAAATAGTCATATATCTCGATGAAGAATGTTACATTTTCATTTAGTGGATCACACCCATCCCAAATTTCTACTCCTTGAACCCTAATGGAAACATAGAATATATCACATCACATATAGGGGATCACACCATAGACAGATGAGAGACACCTCGAACCCAATATAGAACTTCATAGATCATATCCCTCAGAATGGGGATCACACCAATGATTTCTTGGGTTTTCCACAAACCCTTATGAGTTTCAGTTCCATGATTCATGGATAGAGATCACACACAATAAAACTGGTAAATACCTCAATCCAAAATCAGGATCGATCCTCCAATTATTGAATCACACACTCAATGATACAATGAACCCCCCTGAATCTAACCAATGATTTGGGGATTGTACTCTCAATGTCCCTAGAATTTCAATTTAAACCACCCACTATATTTGAGACTGTGTTTCTAAATATTCCTCAAACCCTACTAGGATAGACTACTAGATAAAGGATCTCTAATTTAGGTTTCAAGTTCACAATGCTATCCAAAATCCTTAGCAATGAGGATGGTACAATAGAGGATCCAACCCTAAAAATCTATGCAGATATAGTAACTCTATACAGGCTCATCTTAAAGAAGGGATGAAAAATATATGATCAGTAAATAATTACACACATTACCATCTCATGTATAGACCACGGGAGCCCACTCAAACAATACTAGTCTAAACATCACAATCAAGTGACCCACAAGCTCACCTCATGCCACATATATCTTTTTATAACCATGTACACAATAACATACAATGTGGAACACTACTCATGATCGGATACTCATAGGCCTCCATACTATATTGGAATATAGAGATGTACAAGGGATAAGTATCCAGGGGGAGCACATGGAAATAATACTTAGTACATCGTGTTTATCTTGAATCCTGTATCAGTGCATGTACCATAACGGTACTCAGTGTGTATTTGTGAATATTCATGTAATCTACCCCATATCATATAGCATGTGAACTCATATAATATCATGGGCCTTTACCTTCTTATACATAGCCATCTGACCATGTCAGAACACACTAAGTGTACCCACAATACATTGTGTTCCTTTTCTACTCAACTCCATGGTAGCATTTTCCTCCCTTGATCATGTGTTAAACCCCATGCTTGTGTACTACAGAATTTCACTTCATCATATCCATGTCCATATAAATTTAATAGACATGCATGTCTTGGGCCGCATGGCCTAGGCTAACTATATGGATTGTACCCCCAGTACATGGCATGTAGTTCCCAAATTTATTCTCCCCAAATGGGAAGGACGCACGACATGTTTTCAGGTACTAAACAATGTATTATTTGGATTTTAGAATAAGAATTCCCTTAAATCCTCCAAAAACATCTCAGTTAACCATAAAAACAATAGATATACCGTAGATGAATCTTTATAAGTCATAATATGGAAATAAAATAATTAAAAACACATATATGTGGATCCGGGTGTTATAATCATATTTCTTCCTACCTCATTTTGAAATGTTTATGCTTCCGTTTTGGATTAATGTAATAAATGAACATCACAATGATCAACGACTGGTCAACATTAAAATCAAATATCACTAGTTCCTTCAATCCTCCACGGTTCATCCATCATTGTAAGGGGAGATATTCCCTATCCTCTATCATGTAAAGAAACCAAACAATATCGTGGGGGATTAGGTTTGTTAGTTTTAATTTATTTAATAACTCATTTAGCATCCCATAAATAATCACTTATAATTTAATTCCAGATGCTGAAAAATTATCTGTCATACCTATGGTAATAACAATTTTCTAGACAAAATTTTTATCATATAATTATGATTGAATATATTGATTACGCATTAGTAATATCTAAAAAAAATATCCCACGCATGATAAAATATATTTAAAATATTTAATATCACCTAACATGGGCCATCTGAATTGTGGAATCCCACTCTGATGTAAGGCATGGCTTTAGAAATATTGCAAAGTATTAGAGGGAAAACTGATTCTCTCCATAGAGGTTCTTTATATTTCAGTTATTAATTTGTGATGCATGCATTTAAAAGACATATAGTTGGAAATCTATAATTTATCAATATCCAGTGAGGTGGAAGGTTTTATGGAGTTATAATTTTACTTCAAAGAGCTCTCATACAAATCTTATATGAATAAGAATCAGAACTCACTGTGTTTTGTGCCACATAATAGAAAAATTTATATATTTTATAGTTGTGTGTCAATAAACCATCCACGTAGTTTACCTTTTTATAGTTATTATTAACGAAAATAATGTTCAAAGAAATGTTTGGTGTGGGAAATATTCATGAGTACCAGATTCTAGTTTACCCTATCTATTAGTAATTAAATAGGATAGAGTGTTAATCATCTCTGGCTCCAAACTAGAGGCATGTCTATATTTTCACTAGATATAGAATCCAAAGATCATCAATAGGGATGGAATACCATGTATGGGATGGTGATGGTTCTTATATGTAGTTTTGGATATAAATAGAGCTTTGATATAGTGAGAGATAGATAATATGATTAACCCATGTAAGGGCTAGTGAGGTTTCATGTCCTTTGTGATAGTTTGGGAAGATTCTTAACCCGATTGAGGGAAATAAAAGGTGAATATCCCACATGTGGTATAGTGAAGGACCGTAGATCTTTTGAGGTATAGAAGAG
This sequence comes from Viscum album, assembly GCA_963277665.1. Lineage (NCBI taxonomy): Eukaryota > Viridiplantae > Streptophyta > Magnoliopsida > Santalales > Viscaceae > Viscum > Viscum album. Next base: position 188,225,397 of record OY728130.1, read on the forward strand.
GTGATTTTCTGTAGTGAATAATAGAAAATGTTTTCCGACAAATTGAGGACTAGTGAAGTATCTTTTTCCAAGTGAGTGAAAGATAAGGTGAATAACTATATTGCGGTATAATGAAGGTGTTTACACATAGTAGGGGATAGAAAGGTCTATTGTATTTATTAATATGTATAATAAGAAATAGATCGTTTATTGGAAATGTATGAGTCACTGCCCTGTTAGGGTCTCAGCAAAGAGTTTTGAACCTATTATATGTTCCTTGAATGAAGAATAACCCATTTAAAGGGCCTTAGGAATAGGGTATCTAAATGAAAAAGGCTCCTCAAAAAGTGTCTCCAATGTAAATGGACTTTGTTAAAGGATTCCCCATAAAATATAATTAATAAAATATTTTTATCACATATAGAGGGTTACACAATTTTTTGGTCTCCCAAATAGATGGTCACTATAGTGAGGGGTTTCCCTTGAACAGGGCACTTCCAGTAGAGCCTCTCTTATGTGGAATTGCCAATTTTATGTTTCCCTAGGGGAGAATTCAATTACTGAAGGGTATCTATAGTAGAGTGTACCCAAAATACAAGGTTACCCATAGATAGATTTCCTATGTGGCAGTCACCAAAGAAGTTTCTCAAATTGGTGGTGGCTTTCTAAAGTATATGTTATCCATATTAGAGGGTCTCACTAGTGGTGGTTTTTATAATTTAGAAACTACCTTATGGATGTTTTCTCTGGTAGATCACCAATGTAGAGGATACCCCTAGTGGTGAATCCCCATGCAAGTTGATAAAGAAAAAATAATGTGAAAGATATCCCTCCTATCTCAGTTTTATATCCATGTCGCGGTCTATATAAAAGAGTTTTTGTTTTTATGTCTTCTTATATATTTCAACTAAGTCCTAGGTAGGTTTTGATATGTGGGAGAGGTGATGGACATTATTCTTATGGGCATGGGATCTGGGTGAATGAGAAAGTTGAATGGAATTCGTAGAACATGACTACATGTAATCCCAAATATAGACATATATTCATTTTTAAATCTATATTTGTAAAACCATGAGATTTTTTATAAGGTAAAACTATGTTTGATAGTGTATGCGACGTGTAACACTGAACACAAACGATAAATGAATATTTAAATGTGATTATCTTAACCTAACCATAAAAATTTCTATTATGAATATGATTTACTAATTTATGAAATTTATTAAAGGTCTAACATAATATAATGTATTTTATAAATCCTAGTTAACTAGTCACTAAATATTAAACAACACCATTTTACTCATCAAAAACATGTTTTTTATTTTTGTGACAAAATATAAAAAAATATGTTTCATAACATGTATAATTTTTATATTAGACACTGAAAATAATTTTTGGATTTAGAATGTTCATATTAAATATAGTTGGAACATTTTTATTTTTTTTCAGAAAATAATACTTTTATAGTGAATAGTGTAAAATACATTTTTTATAAAAAAGTTTATTTTCATTAGTATATTACATAATTTAACATTCCGTTCATAATTTTAATTGGATTTATAATTATGATATGGTTTATTTTGTTATATTAAATAAAATTAATACATTTAAATTTTCTTCATATAATATTTTAATATATGATTAATTTTATGCTTTAGAAAAAAATTCTCTTAAAACTATTTTTAATATTATAATGTATCTCTATTTTAAACAATTAAAATATACCCTAATGAGGAATTATTATATGATATGTATATAATATATACATATATATATAGTAATTTATATTTTTTTAGTATTATTATATTTATTATAGTTAATATGAAATCCTATTTTACAAAAAATCCATTTCTTAAAAACCCATTTTCAACATGTTTACAAGTTTAATTTTAATCTAAATTCTACCATTTTTGTATGTTAAATAAATAAAAATTTATTTAAAACATGGAATTAGAATAATTTTCATTATCAAAAAATATTAAAATAATTTTTTACTATGATAAATCGTAATAAAAGTAAATATTATTTATTTTTTCAATGGAAAAAATATTTGTTTGTCGAGCGTTAAACTAAAATGATAAGTGTTAAAGTGATCCAAAACATGAATAATTTCGATTTTACGGTAATATTTATACCATATTATTTATTAGTAGTTAATATTTTCCATTTTTTGGAATTTTTCTCTGTGAATAGCATGAATTTAATTACTTTATTTAAAAAAATTCTAACTGTGTCCTCTACCCCACTTTTAAAATGCTACCCCAATTCTTCTCCTTTATACACTTCCAAAACCCATAGGATCAGATAATACCTACCCAAATAAATTCCATTATTCCCTTCCTCTCATCCAAGAGTCCTTTTCATCATAAATCGAATCTATAAATGATTTTGGTTTAATCCTAAAAAGATGTCTGAAGAATTGGAAATGTCCTTAATCGAGAATTTTCTGTAATCTCTTCATCAACCTAGATCATATATTGTCTATACATGGTAGTTTGACATCCTCAATATCATCCATATAATTCTATTTTATGATGTTTTGGTAATTACATAAAACCACCTCCATCATCCTCCAATGGAAAACAAAACCATTAATCATGTGTATAATAGAAAACCACCTCCCAAAGCGACTTAATTCATTTATCATAACTACTTTTTTGAATATGATATAATGATGTATTTAATGGTTATATATGTTATTTATTATATTATTATAATTATTTAATTAATATATCATAAATAACTTTTTATATTTCATTTCAAAGGGAATATGATAACGTCGCTCTACTGTACAATAGACTACCACCTCGTGAAGCAATGTGATTTATTATTAAAATATAATTTACAAAATATAGATTAATTTTATGATAATATATGAAATTCTTGAGATATTAATCTTCATGAAAATTATATATATAATATAGTATCATTGATAACCATCCATTGATTAATAGATGTCTTTTTCATTTATATGATAGACGACCGCCTCCTGAAATGTTGTGATTCATTTCTATTACCATATCACATGGAAGGAATTTTTAATGATATAAAACAAAATATATGATATATTTATGATATTTATATAATATTGTTATTATTATATAGTAGTTACCTTATTTTAATCTTTATTTCTGAAAATTTGAACCATTACTCATGCATATGTACGACCTACCTTATCTATGATTATAATGAAACTAATTTTATATAACCATATTTCATGGCTCATTTTACGATAATTAATTATTCTTAAAGATATATATTATTTCATGATTACAATTATATATATTATAAAATAGTTATCTTTTTCACTATGGTAATCATACAAAAGTGATTTCGGACAAATGAGTCATTTATCGTCACATTGTCCGTCATGAAATTATTTGTTTAAGTACTTGAATATAAATTGATAATAAAAAATAAAAAATAAAAAATTTTCTAAATTTAACAGTCATGTAAATAAATATTATATGTTTATTATTCTAGAATATAATGAACATATGTGATAATTTGTTCTAGAGGTGTGAGATCTATATAGACAACCCTTTTCCATTAAGTTATAAACCCTCCATATAACTCACTTTATCTCTACATTTAATTTTATATAATGGTTATTAATTCTATATATTTATATCTCTAATATATACCTATCCTATTCTATATTCCATTGACTGGGTAATATATTCCTTATGATGATATCCTTAATTCCTTTATTATATACATTCCATTTATTTTGATAGTAAAAGATATTATGCAACCCATTTTCAATAAATTAGTCATTATTATGTTGTTATTTATTATCTATTTCAAATATGTTCCACCCATAGAAAATTAAAATGTTTCGATGGGGTCACCATGATAGTGATCCAATGCATTTGGTAATGATTTAGTCTCATGAGACATCCTATATGAGAATGGTGAGTAGAAATAATTTGTTATTGTAATTTTTCATCATATGATATTGTATATATATTTATTCTTGAATCATGTTTATATCATGTTGTATTTTTCTTACAAATTTTATACACTACCATTATCATATAATTCCATGTTCTATATATTTTTATTCTATGTGAATAATCATGAGCATTATTTTTTGTGGTATCATTTAATAAATTGGACTCACATTCTATGTTTCATTATAATGTTTATTCCATTTCATAGATTTCGAGCTCATTGCATTTTTTATGAATTCTAGGTGTTTTCATTTGTCTCATAGGGTCTTTGATGAATTTATAATCACAATAAAGAAAATAAATTTAGGATTTCATGTTTTAGTTTCATTTCATGAAATATGAATCTATCCTTCTAAATAAGCACGACCTAATAATCATTATTGTTGTATATATTAGATATATATGCTTACAAACCATGAAATACTATGTGTAAATTGTTCAGCTCTCCGTAGATGGTATCGAAGAAAATTTTTAGTTAACCAAAGGAACTAGGAATATGACAATTTTATCAATAACTATAGGTATTAGAATTGGGATAATACTAATTATACGAATATATCATAATTTTTTTTGTGAATTATATAGTTATTGGTTTTCAAGAAAACATAACCATATTTGGATACTACCAGTGGATATAGATCTAGCGTATAGATATTGTTCCACCTTCGAGGGGGTGCATGTATGGGAGGTGCAGAAATGGCGCAACGAGGATCATCACCTGTCCCTTTTCCATAGATATGAGCTCCTATTGAGTTTACCACTCCTTTGGTTAGACCCGTTCAACATCATTTTCCTTTAAAGAATGTTGAATTGACCCTGTGGGTAACAGTTTTTCCCTGCTGGTGACTACATGGGGGTCAAGAACTCATGAAATCAGTCATTCTTAGATATAACATCCTCAGATGGTCTCCAACAGGTTTATTCAGGGATCCAAGAATTCCCAACGTGTCACGACCCATCCCCCAGGGCCTGTGTAGTGACCACCCCAATCCCGCATTCAATAAGCTAGGGGATGGCGTCTAGAACTGAAAGGCGTATTCCTTAAAACTAGGATGGAATTTCCTTTATAACCTTGAAACACACACAACCTTGCACATATTAAGATATGAACAAAAGTAACTATAGTAAAAAATGGTGTGTATAGTATGAAAAATGGTCTAGAATACAAGCCCAACTAGAAAGTACAGTAAAACTGAAAAGTACCAGTAAACTGGAACATCTTCTGTGAACTCCCACCAAGGATCCTAACTAAAGGGTAGGTACAGTGGGACAGTCGTCTCTGTGGTACGCCTCGTCTAATGTCCACCTCTGAGCTACCACCAATCCTGGTACTCTCATCCTCAGTCAGCGTTGTCTGTTGTCTACACCAAACACAACTATGTGCAGGCATAGCCTGTGTAGGGTTGAGTATAACAATACTCAATAAGGATCCCAAGACCCTCAAAGGTCTCACAAACCCACAAAGGATAATCCACAAAGCATGAAAACATATGACAACCATACTTAGGTATATGCCCATACATATACCTAAGTTATCAAGTATACCCATCTCATTCCCGAGGAAACAAAAGGTCTAACATAAAAGCCCAAAGTTCAACTATTCCATGAAGGAATAAATACCTCTAGGGTAACAACACAATGTTAAGTACCACAAAGGTAACACCACATAGAATAATACCACAATGGTATCCCCACGAAGGTAAGTACCACAATGTTATGACACACATAAGATTACCACAATGGTATCACTATGAAGGTAAGTACCAAAAAGGTACGCCACATAATAGATTAGCACAAAGGTAAGTACTCATTTCACACCAGGTATAAGATAGGTACATTAGTAGAGATTATTAGATATAACTAATGAATCATCTTACTTTGTTAAGAGGCTGACCCACGTAGGATCCTAAATCATCAGAACCACATAGGATCACAAATCCGCATACCCACATAGGATCCTTGTACAAAATAAAACTCACATAGGATCCAAGTATAGAAGACCCATGTAGGATTTTATAGTAGTCCCACATGGATTCCTCATGCAGATCCAAGTGAAACTCTTGAACATAGACCCCCAAAGGATCCCAAGCATAGACCCACTTAGGATCTATTTCTCATGTTATAGCCAGCAACAGGGCTCCCGCACTAAGATCACTTGATTATGAGTGGATACACTCCTCAAGAAATAGGTCTATACACCAATATCCATGATTTCTCACAAAGAATTATCCCAAAGTACCTCCAAGTAAAATGGGTCTCAATATAATAGATGGTGTGCCAATCAGATGCCTGGTCTCTATGTAATTTCCATTTTACTCCCGAGGGCCCAGTTGGATTCGTGTTCAATCCAACCCATCAATACCCCACCTTTATCCAAAACTAAAGTGGGGTATACCAAAAAAGGATCATCTAGATCCAAGGTTCCTGGGGACACATACGGTTCGTCAAACAGACGCCTTTAGCTTATGATATAGCCGAAAGAACGAAAAGGGTCGTAGTCGGTCTGGGTCCAGCCTGACCCGATCAGACTGACCCGACCTGACCCGAGTTTGGACCTAGGTTGTACCTGGCTCGCTGTGTCTGGACTGGCCCCTAGCAAGTCTCGCTGGGCAGCCTGTGGTGCGGCAGTCCGCAGTGAGGCGACTCTCGGCACGACGTCCGCTAGGCAACCCTAGCTGCATGATGGCCAGCCTCTCCTCTGCACAACGCAATTGCACGCTACGCCATCCCCGATGGTCAGAATTGATTTGGCCACAACTCACCTTGCCACCGCAGAACAAGGCCATGAGTCTTCTCCTCCGAGAGGCCCAGACACACGCCCTCTCCCCTTCGCACGTTCGGTCGCCTCTGTTGCTCTGCCACAACCGATGAGATACATATCTTCTTCGGTGGCACGGTTGCATCGCCGCAGTCTTCGCAGCCGGCCCTGGTGTCGGCCACTGCTACTTAGTCCCACCAGTGACAATCACAGGCACTGGTCACTATCCTCATCCATCTCGAGGAACACATAAAAAACCATAAAGGATTGCGGAGAGGCCGGGCCATGTTCGTTTGGCCTTCCCCTTCCACGTTAGAGCGGTAGCAACATGCTCAAGGGGAGAGGTTCAACGTAAAAGAAAATTTACAAAGGTTAACAAAAATCCCTCCCCTACCTCAAAGGTACGTTGATGTCAGTGAGGAGGAGTCGAGAGGTAGAATATGAAGTCATTTAATAATGTCGGCATTCGTTGCCTCTGCAAGATTCTTCTGAACCGGGCTCGGGGTCGGTTCCTCATTCGTTGTTGGATCAAGTTCTTCGTTGGAGAGGTGTTCTTCATCAGAGATGGAAATGTTTCTCCAATGTTCTCCAAGTATTTTCCAACCCTTTTCTAACGATTTTTCCCCAACCCAATAAAAATAATAACCATATTTTGAAAATAATGTTGGACATTAACTATGATGAAGTTGGCGTAATTAAAGGCATTACATTGGCACAATTAATTTAGAGGAAACCTAATGTCACCTCCCTCATTAAAGTGTGAGTTCAAGAGGGGTCGGGTGGTCCCCACCATTAAGAATTCAATTTGTGGGGTTTCCTAGATCGGTGGTCCCCACCACTGCATATTCAAATTGGGAGGTTTTAAAAAAATGTTTTTCATTTTTTTATTTTCATTCCCACAAAAAACACGAAAACTAACTTTCACTCTCGACCAACAACTGTCAAGGTGAAGGTATCATTAGGCGAATACCAGCATTGAGAGTTCATTGGTGCCCTTGGATATCAATTCCGAGCACCGGTTCAAATGATACAAAAACAAACTCGCGCGTTTAATGAACTTACCTAAAAAAAGTTTAGAAATTAATTCTTGGCACATCGGGCCTCATAATCATGCGCCATCAATTTTCACAGACTCCTAAAATTCCCATATAATTAAGAAACATTACATGGAATTTATGGGTCTTTACATTCTCACCATGTTTTTGATTTGTGTCCCCAAAAGCCACATCACAAAAACTAGGAAAACAAGTGGGGGGTACTGAGCAAGAATCGGAGCCTCTCGATCTCATGTGCTATCCTCGAGGTTCTCATGCTGCCAACATACACACACCAAAGGTATCGACATAACATAAAGGACCTACTCCTTTCAATCCTCAATCTATACTAGAACCTCCGCAAACGTCGCCCATTGTTGATGTCCAACTCGTCGTGGTCAATGATGTGAGAAGGGTCGTGTACGTATCTCCTCGGCTGGGATACGTGGAAGACATTGTGCACCTAATTCAACTGAGGTGGAAGATCTAAGTGGTAAGGCACCTCGCTAACTCTACTGAGGACTTGAAAGGGTCTGATGAACTTCAGAGATAACTTGACGCCCCGTCCAAATCTCCGCAAACCTCATCGGGGTGAGACCCATAGAAAGACATTTTCACCATCCTCAAACTCCATAGGTCTCCGTCTCCTATCGGCATAAGTCTTCTATCAGCTCTGTGAATTCTTCATCTTCTCCTGGATGATATGCACCTTCTCTGTGGTAGCCAGTACCATCTCGGGTCTCATGAGTGCTGACTCCCCTGGGCCAGTCTTGCACAAAGGTGACCTGAAATGTCGGTCGTACAATGCCTCGAAAGGTTCCATCCCCATGGTGGAGTGGTAGATGTTATTGTATGAAAACTCCACCAAGGGAAAGTGATCCTACCAACTGTGATCGAAGTCAAGGACATAATAATGCATCATGTCCTCAAGGGTCTATATGGTCCTCTCAATCTGGCCATCCGTCTGAGGATGTAAGGCAGTACTCAAATGAAGCTATGTCCCGAAAGCCTCATGCAACCCCTTACATCGTCAGGAAGTGAAACATGCATCACTATAAGAGACAATATTTTAGGGTACTCCATATAGCCGCAAAATCTACTGCACATATAGGCATCTGATGATCCCTACGAAACCCTTCTCTCTGATCGATAAGAAGTGGGACGACTTGGTGAGTCGACCAATGATCACCCAAATAGAATCATGACCCCCGGATGTACATGGAAGTCCTCTCATGATTTCCATGGAGATCCCATCCCATTTCCTCTCTAGGCCCCCTAGAGACTGAACAAAGTTAGCTGGTACCTGATGCTCTGCCTTCACTAGCTCACAAGTGAGGCACCGAGTGAAAATTTTTTCTACTGCTTTATTTATTCTCGGCTAGTAGTGTTGTCATTGGAGATCCTGGTACATGTTCGCCACTCTTAGATATACCGCTAGAGGGGATGTGTGGAACTCCCTCAACACTTCCTTCCGAAGAGACACTAGTACCATGGTATGTCCTCTGAAAAGAATTATCTTCTCCCCACCTTCAAAAAAACCATTAAGCACATGTCCTATGGATATATGAGCACATTGAGCCTCATAGTCAGTTCCCCCATGATGAACCTCCTTGACTCGATAAGGAATGGGGGGAGTGACTATAAGAGACTGAAGAAAAGTTTCTTCATCCCATTCCACAAAAGATATCTGTAAAGTGGCCAGCTTCTCCATCACCTCACTTAGAAGTTGTATACCAAATATCCTACTGAGTGCATCTGCTACAATGTTCTCCTTCCCAGAAGTATAGACTATATCGAAGTCATAATCTTCAAGGAACTCAAGCCAATGTCACTACCTCATTTTTAGGTCCTTCTGAGAGAAGATATACCTAAGACTCTTGTGATCAGAGTACACTATAAAACGTTCACCCATCAAGTAATTTTGATCCATCATCCATGAGAAGACCACTTCTTCTAACTCCAAGTCATCTGTAGTGTAGTTCTTCTCATGTTGTCTCAGTTTTCAAGAACTATACATGTCCAATTCTCGCTCCTGTATTAGGACACATCTGAGTCTGGCCCCGGATGCGTCACAGAAGACTACATACCCAACGCCCTCCTCCAGAACCCTCATTATGGGGGCACTAGTCAGCCTCTGCCTCAGCTCCTGAAAACTCTGCTGGCATCTCTCCAACCACATGAGGTGTTTCCCATTCATTGTCAATGCTGATAAAGGTTCTGCAACTCTGGAGAAATCTGGCACAAATATATGGTAGTATCTATCCAAACCCAGAAAACTTAATACCTTTGTCACATTCCGTGGTGGCTCCCAAGAATGTACCACCTCAATCTTCGCTGATCCACCGCAAATCTAGCCTCAGAGATGACATGTCCCAAGAAGAGAACCTCTCGGATCCAGAACTGGCACTTTGAGAGCATAAGATAAAGATGGTTCTCTCGGAGTGTGTGCAAAACAATCTGCAAATTATAGGTATGCTCCTTCCTGGTAGACATGTATATCAGAATTTCATCGATGAAGAATAGTAAAAAGTGATCATGGTATGGCTAAAAATTCTTGTTCATGAGTCCCATGAACACTGTTAGAGCGTTGGTTACATCAAATTTCATAACCAAGAACTCGTAGTGGTCATACCAATATCTGAAAGATGCCTTCTGAATATCCTCTTCTCATACTCTGAGTTGGTGATAACTTGATCTGATGTTTATCTTCGAGAACCATCGTGCTCCCTTTAGCTGAAAAATGAGGTTGTCAATCCTCAGAAGTGGTTACTTGTTCTTCACGGTCTCCAGGTTCATGCACCGATAGTCAACACAAAGTCTTAATCTCTCATCTGCCTTCTTGGCAAACAAAATCGGGGCTGCCTAAGGAGAAAGATTGGGGCAGACGAATCCCTTTCCTTGTAAGTCATCTATAAATACTCACAGATGTTGAATCTATACAGGAGCCATCTGGTACACTAGTGTATATATCAGTTCCATCCCGAGGTACAATTAAATGTAAAATTCCACCTCTCTACAAGGAGGTAGACACAAAAAATCATCAGGGAAGACATCTATGTACTGTCCCACCACTACAGGATAACTCAAACTCTCTACATCAACCGCTCTAAGGGTGAGGCTAGCAAAATGTTTAATGATCGGATGCACTCTCCTCCAGGTAAGTCCATCCTATGCTGAAAATGTTCCCTTCTCGCCGGTAAAGGTAAAACTTGTCCCATCCTTGTAGATACACCACACTTTTCACCTAATACAGTCAATTTGAGCATGGACTGTAGATAAAAGTCCATACCCAAGATGATGTTTTAAGGCCTCGACGCCGCTACTAGGATATACTAGCAGAAGATCTCGCCTCTTAGAGTAAGATCAAACTACAGGAACCTATGTGTAATCATCAAATCCTCTCTTGTAAGAGTCTATAGCCATAAGGATTGAGCCAACTAATCCACAGGAATCTTTGAGCATTGAACGAGGGCAGTGGAAATAAAAGAATGACTGGAACATGTGTCTATAAGTACTGCTGCTTTGTTGGAGTAGACATAGATTGTACCTCATATCATCTCTAGAGCACCATGGTCATAGGCCTCAGCTTCCTAGAGCTGAGCTCGTCTCTGTCCACATTCTCCCTGTGGTCAGGGTGGACCACCTTGTGGTGGTGGAAGTAACATCTCCAACTATCACCCACCGCCATCTGCATGGCCAGCTACTCTGCCACATCCTCTTGCTCCCTATGGACCTCCTCTATCGAACCTATATCTTTTCCTGGGAAGTCCTCCAACTGTCTGCTGATCACCTGTACGACAGGTCAGACAGTCTCGATCCATGTAACCTTGCCCGCCGCATGTGTAACACTGCCTGCTCCTCGCATGACTAGCTCTGTCTCTGGTGCCCCGAACAACCGACCATGAATCATGTGGTCATCCACCTTTAGGTCTGGTTCTCTTGGACCTCTAGGAAATATGTTTGATTCCATCTGCAAAAGACTCCACTACGTGATGCATGGAGGTGGGTCTCGCTGCAGGTGACTGTCAAGCAAGAAAACTCTCCACTAAGAGGGCTCGATCTGACACTAATGCATACACCGGGATGTTGTGACAAATCATTGAAGTCATGATCTCCTTCCTGAGTCCTTTCTTGAAGGTCTGGGCCCGGAAGAATGGGTCCCACACTATATAAGTAGAGTAGCATGAGATGTCGGTGAACCTCACTGAGTACTGAGCCACAATCATGTTGCCCTCCTGCAGATGATGAAGCTCATGTATGCGCACTACATGAAGGGTCGTTGGGACAAACTCTGCTTGAAACAGGCTCTCATAGTCTTCCCAGAGAAGAGTCACCTCGCCGTGAACCTGGAGCATCAAGATTCACCATCTACCAGATGCTTCTAGTAGAAGACTGGTAGAGAAGATCACCACGAGATCCACTGGTGTCCCTACCAGTAGGAAGACTCTCACCCCAGCCTCTGGCCAATCCTCAGCCACTTGTGGGTACGTATCACCCCAAAACCTCAGTGACCTCAGTGTGCAATGCACTCAAGTGGCGTTAAACCTCTACTTCTGGGGCTGGTGGCATCAATTGCCCAACGAGTAATGGTACCAACGATACCTCTGTTGGTGCCTCTACTTCAAGAGGGAGATGCACCAAGGCCTCGTCGCTCGGTGGGATATCATCACGTACTATTACCAGAACCCTTGTTGGATTCTTGCGTGGAGGAATCATGAAAAGGAATAGGTGATCCATGGTCAATATGTTATACCTGGTGATATGACTCAAAAAGAGCAAAGAAAGCTTTTTGAAACACACACAATTAGTGTTTTCGTGCACTGAGTCAGAAATCAGATGCCAGGGTCCTGGTGTATGGATACATCAGTCACCCCACCAACACTAGATTCCCTAAAATAATAACCACACACACTATAATTAACACTATTTACATTCAAAATTATCAGATTTCAATATTCTATGATAGAACCAACTCCACAGATACCAATTTGTCATGACATGTCCCCCGGTACCCTTGTCGTGACCACCCCAAGCTTTCCTTCCATAGGCTAGGGACTGGCGACTAGTACCGAAAGGTGTATTCTCTAAAATAAAGAAGGAATTGCCTTAATAACCTATAAGCACAAACAACCATGCACACAGTAAGATAAAAACACAAGTAACTATAGTAAAAAGTGTGTGTACAGTAAGAAAAAGGTTCCAGAATACAATCCCAACTAGAAAGTATAGTAAAAATTAAAAGTACAAGTAAACTAAAATAGAACTTATGATCTCCCACCAAGGATCCTAGATGAAGGGTAGTTATTACTGAATGGTCGTCTCTGTGTTATTCCTTGCCTAATATCCACCCCCAAGCTACCTCCAGTCCCGGTACTCTCGTCCTCAATCAGCATTGTCCATCGTCTGCACCAAACACAACAAGGTGTGGGCGTAGCCCATGCAGGGGTGAGTATAACGATACTCAGTTGGAACCCTGAGACCATAAAAGGTCTCACAAACCCACAAAGTATAAACCACAAAGCATGAAAGCATCTGACAACCCTATCTAGGTATATGCCCAAACACATACCTAAGTTATCAAGTATACCCATCTCATTCTTGAGGAAACACAAGGTCCAACACAAAACCCAAAAGCTCAATTGTTCCACAGAGGAAGGAATACAATGAAGGTAACACCAAATGGTAAGTAACACAAAGGTAACACCACATAGAAGAATACCACAAAGGTATCACTATGAAGGAATGTACCATAGAGGTATGTCACACAAAATTTTACCACAAAGGTATCACTAAGAAGGTATGTACCACATTGGTACGCAGCAGATTGCCACAACGGTAAAGACACGACTCACAACAGGTATAAAATAGGTACAGTACTAGATATGATTAGATGTAACTAATGAATCATCATACTCTGTTAAGAGGTAGACCCACGTAAGATCCTAAATAATCATACCCAGGTAGGATCCTAAATCATCAGACCCACATAGGATCCGGGTACATCATCAGAGACACATTGGATCCTAGTACAACAGACCTATGTAGGATCCTAGAGTAGTCCCACATGGATTCCTAGATAGAATCCAAGATAGACTCTTGAACACATGCCCACAAAGGCTCCCAAGCACAGACCCACATAGGATCCCTTTCTCATGTTATATCCAGCTACAGGGTTCCTGCACTAAGATCACTTGATTCCGGGAGGATCCTCTTCTCAAGTAACATGTCAATATACCAAATTCCATGATGTCCCACAAATAATTATCCCAATGTAATGCCATGTAAAATGGGTCTCAATGAAACAGGCAGTGCGTCAATTGGACGCTCGGTTTGTATGTTATTATCCTTTTAGTCCCAAGGGCCCGGTTGGATTCGTGTTCCATCCAACCCGAACATACCCCAACATTATCCAAAACACAAGTGGGGTATACCACAAGGACTGTCACGATCCTAGGTCTACATCTCCATAAACGGTTAGTCAAATAAATGCCCGTAGCTTATGATATAGTTGAATTAGCGAAAATGGTCGAAGTTGGTCCGAGTCCGTTCTGACCTGGTCGGACCGACCTGGCTTGAGCATGCATGGGCCAACCGATCCTAGTTTGGTTCGACTAGGCCCGACCTGGGTCCAATCCTGGGTCAGAACCGACCCGCGAGATCCATCCTGGCTCGCTGGGTCTGGCCCGTGTAATGGACCTCTGGGCAGCCCTTGCTGGGTGGCCTGTTGGGCGGCCCACGGTGCAGCATCCGCTGGGTAGCCCTGGTTGGCTGGATGGCCAGCCATTTCTCCATGGGGCGCGGTCGCGTGCCATAACATAACCGGAGGCCGGCATTGAGCTGGCCATGCCTCGCCTCGCCGCCATGACCCAAGGTCGTGACTCTTCTCCGTCGGGTGGCGCAGACGTGCGCTGCCACCCCTTCACACGGTCGGCCGCCACCGGCCACCGTCCTTGCTCTACCGTGGCCGACGAGTCGTGGCTCTTCTCCAGCAGCATGTTACACTATCATCATCATTTTAGCTAACCATGGTGTCGGCCGCCACTCTCAAGTCCCACTGGTCCCAATCACCGACACCAGTCGCAGTCCTACTCCATCGTGAAGAACACATCTAAAACCACAAAAGATTACTGAGAGGTTGGTCCATGTTCGTTTGGCCCTCCCCTTCCGTGTTATAGTGGTTTCAAGTGAAAAAATTGGAGATGTTCAACGTAAAAGAAAATTTACAAAGGTAAACCAAAATCACACCCATGCCTCGAAGTATCGTTGACGTCAGTGAGGAGGAGTCGAGATGTAGAAGATGACATAATTGAAGAACTTCGGTGTTCATTGCCTCCGCAAGGTGCTTCTGATCCATGCTTAGGGTTGGTTCCTCGTTCCTCATGGGAGCATGTTCTTCAATGGAGGGGTGTTCTTCGTTGGATAGGGAAAATTTTCTCTAATGTTTCTAAGGATTTTCCAACCCTTTGCCAATGATTTTTCCCCAACCCAGTAAAACGAATAGTCATCTTATTAAAATATATTTGGACATTTACTATGATGATGTTGGCATATATAAAATCATTATATTGGCACAATTAATTTAGAGGAATCATAAAGTATCCTCCCTCATTAAAGTGGGGGTTCAAGAGGGGTCAGGTGATCCCTACCATTAAGAATTCAATCTGAGGGGTTTCCTAGATCAGGTGGTCCCCACCACAACACATTCAAATTGGGAGGTTTTAAAAAATAGCTATTCTTAATTTTATTTTTATTTCCACGAAAAACATGAATACTAACATTCACCCATGACCAACTATGGTCGAGGTGAAGGTATCATTAAGAAAATACTAGCACTGCGAGTACAACAGTGCCCTCATATTGCAATTATGATCACCAGTTCAAAATATACAAAGACTCGCTCGCACATTTACTGAACGTACCAAAAAAAGTTTAGAAATTCATTCTAGGTACTCCAGGATTCGGAATCTCATGCCGTCAATTTTCAAGGACTCGTAAAATTCGAATATAATTTAAAAAAAATCATGTAATTTTCATTTCATTACACAAAATCCATGGTGTCCATGATTCGTGGAACTACATTCCAAAGGCAAGCACTCCTTGGGTGAATATTGGGCCAACAACACTTGAATACACCATTGGTCGATAGTATGTGAGTTCAGGCTCACCACCCCATTCTGAGTGAGGATTTTGTTACCTTTTTGCAAAACTCTCTTATAAATTTATGTCATGTTCATATATTCATGAATCCTTGGTTCATTCTTGAAGAATGTGTCCATGAGCTACCCTTGGATTGCAAGATCATCATGAGCATGAATATGGTTTGATGCCATAGGGGTGATGCTGACTTAGCCACATTGAAATGGGAACTAGAGTTTATTATCATAATGGGGGGACAGAAGGTGATTTGATATTGGGACTGGGCCCCCAAGGAGGGATTTCTACATATCCTCAAGATAGAAATCAGAACCCATGTATTTCGGATTGTGTGGGGCTTATGCATGAGAGCTTCTCATTTGACAGACATGATTGGGTGGACCCTACATGGGAGGGCACCATTTTTGAGCTCGGGCCATCAGGAAGACATCCTACGTATCATGATTTAGTCAGGAATCAGAGTTCATGTAGTTTAGATGTGTGGGGATTAAACATTGATGTTTCCAATTTTAGGGGTATGATTGGGTGGACCTATCATGGTAGGGCACTCTTTTTGAGCTCGGGCCTTCTGGAAGGCGTCCTACATATCCTGATTTGATTAGTAATCATGTAATTTTCATTTCATTACACAACATCCATGGTGTTCATGATTCATGGAACTACTTTCGAAAGGCAGGCGCCCATTGGGTGAATATTTGGACAACAAGACTTGAATACACCATTGGTCGATAGTATGTGAGTTCACAATCACCACCCCATTCCGAGTGAGGATTTTGTTTCCTTTTTGCAGAAATCTCTTATAAATTTAATTCATGTTCATATATTCATGAATCCTTGGTTCATTCCTAAAGAATGTGCCCACGAGCTACCCTTGGATTGCAAGATCATCATGAGCATGAATATGTTTTGATGCCATAGGGGTGATGCTAACTTAGCCACATTGAAATGGGAACTAGAGTTTATTATCATAAAGGGGGGGACATAAGGTGATTTGATATTGGGATTGGGCCCCCAAGGAGGGATTTCTACATATCCTCAAGATAGAAATCAGAACCCATGTATTTCGGATTGTGTGGGGCTTATGCATGAGAGCTTCTCATTTGGCAGACAAGATTGGGTGGACCCTACATGGGAAGGCACCATTTTTGAGCTCGGCCCTTCAGGAAGACATCCTAAGTATCCTGATTTAGTCAGGAATCAGAGTTCATGTAGTTTAGAATGTGTGGGGATTAAACATGGAAGTTTTCCATTTTAGGGGTATGATTGGGTGGACCTTTCTTGGGAGGGCACTATTTTTGAGCTCGGGCCTTCTGGAAGGCGTCCTACATATCCTGATTTGATTAGTAATCAGTGTTTCCATAGTTTAGAATGTGTTTCGCTTACATATAGATGTTGTCCATTAGAGGGGCATGATTGGGTGGACCCTTCATGGGAGGGGACCCTTTTTAAGAACGATCCATATGAAAGGCATCCTATATATTCATATTTTTTTCCGGAATCAGAGTTCTCATAGTTCATAATGTGTGTTAATGTTTTAATCCTCACAATCCTCTATGCCCACATGACTCAAGCTCGGTGTGAGAAACATGTGGATTTGAAAGTTTCAACAATGCACATGAGTCCTATCTTATTGGTGGGGGAGGGATAGCCCACGGTGGAAGAGACCACGATGACCATGGGAGACGGTGCAGAGTGATGAGTCTTTATATTTGAAATGAAATTGAAGGTCATGCGGCCCTTCCTTGGAATATTGTGGAATTACCTTAGTGGGAGGGCCCCAGAGGATGTTCTGAGGTATACTACATTTTAAACTCATATATATTGGATGTTGGCACCATAGTTTAATGTCATGTGGATAAGAATATTTGGGTTCTTGCAGTTTAAGGACATATGATGAGGACCACTTGTTATATAAACCATGATTAACTAGAGGATAATCATTCTTGGATATTCCGACATGCCTTGAACCTGAGAGGTTGAGATGTAGAAACCATTATTATAGAGGATTTTGGATCATGAGAAATTATATAGGTCATGGAATCGATTGAGGCATATAGAGGTAGGGGAGGACTATCCTGAGGATGAATTTTCATTAGTTGATGGTTGTATTGTTGACATCATATGCAGAGCCACCGAGGCATGATGCGCATTGTCAAACAAAGGTTTTCATTGGACACCGACCTTCCGCTTCTGATGGATAGGGATGTTCAGGGAGATCCAAAATCACCCAGTATACTATTGATTAAAGTCATATAGCTTTGAAAATGACTAACATAGAGGATGATCATGTTGGGATGTTCATACATGCCTCAATCATTAGAGGGAAACAATGTGAAAACTGTGACTTTAGGGATTCCTGAATCAAGATAAATGATACGAGACATGGAATCCACTGAGGCATACAGAATTATGAAAGGACTCTCCCAAGGACTAATTTTACTTTGATTTATAGTTCTCTTCTAGGATTCTTATGCAGATCCACCAAGGCATGATGTGCATATTCACAAAAAGGTGTCTATAAGACATTGGACTTTTTCTTCGGATGGCCATGGATTTTTATGAGGTCCCAGAATCACCAGAGAAACCGAGTTTGATTTATGGAATGTTTGTGTTCAGGCATTTAAGAAACACTCAGGTTATGATTGTCCATGGAGTTCTGGGTCCACCTGGAATAGGAGGTAGGTGATAGGAATTTTCAAGAGGTTCATGAGGAATGTATCTTCTTAGGGTATTTAAGGGATGTATGTTTGTGTAGTGTAAGGGTGGAATGGAAAATGGCATCGATGCAGCCTGAAAATTCCATGGTCCCACTATCCATTTTTCACGGGCGTCAGTGATGGAAGTGAACAGTTTTCTACATAGGGTGTCTTCATAAGAGCTGGCCCCTTAGGATGATATGCATAAGAGCTGGCCTCTGAGGATGGTATGCATAAGAGCTGGCCGCTTCAGATAATACGTGGAAAATTTGGCCACGTATTATGGTATGTGGATAAGTTGGATGCATATGATGGTACGTGGAGGATCATGTCGCGTACGTTCTACTACATAGGGGAATCCATGAACCGTCTTCTACATATGGGCATCCATAAACAGTTTTTATTAAATATTTTTTTATTGGTTCACTGGTTGGCTAGAAAGAGTCTTCTGAATACAGTAAGCATGGAGGGACTTTGCAAACTACTTTCTTCATATGGTTTTCGGGATGGGTTCGGTGAACTACTAATTTTTTTGCGGGATGGAATCCACAAACATATGTTGATGCGAGATGGAGTCCCATGAACTTCTTTGGGTGTGGGAAAAATTTCTCCCACTCCTTCTATGTTCTTCGTACCCTTTTCTCCCATACCGTAGCTCATTCTTCCTTTTTTTATCTGATTACCAGGGTGGTACTTTTATAGTGTTTCAAGAAATATATATATGTGGTATGTGTGGCACCTTCTCCAGAAGCCCCTAAATGAAATCTGACCTATAGGAGACTTTGTCTATCTAGGGTTTGCAAAAGTGCAGTAAGTCATCAGCATATCCTCAACCTAAAACCACATCGTTCGCAGGGATAGTACTTGGGGCACACTTCTTTTGTATTCTCATATGCGAAAACAATTCTTCGTGGCTTCTGTTCACAGGTATAAATTATCAGTGAACTACTTCGTTCATTGGAAAACACCTTGCGGGCCACCACATTATATTCCATCTGCATACCAGCGGTTCTCTATTTATGCCTTCCACTATCATTTCCCAGTTATAGTACGTGGCCAAGAAGGATACCCTTGAAAATTTTGAGTTCATTAAATTTCTTCTCAAATCATCAATCCAATTTTCCTTCTTTAAATTTATTCTCAAATCACCAATCCAATTTTCCTTGCTAGAAATGTGGGAGTATTTACTTTCCTTGGATGATTTTTTGGGACCCTACAGTTAGGAGGGGTAATCAACCCTAAATGGGTCTATTGATCTAGACTTGATCATAAATTGTTGCATGAAAATTCCCCTCGATTGACATCTAGTATGGGACTCTTAGGGGATATGCTTTTTGAATTTAAAATATTTTTAAGAACTATTATGAAAGAAATGAAGATATTTTTTGTTAGAAAATGTAATTTAGATATTTATTATGTATAACATAGACTAAAACATATAAACCCATAATTCAATACATAATTAACTTTCATGATTTAATACATTAAATATTTTATGTTTCCTGTTAGTATTTTATATTATTTCTCATCATATTATTTTTTTCTTTTATTTAATAGATGGAAAAAAGGATAATCATTGACAATAAGCAAATTGGTAGTCAATGTGATGACTTCCCTAATGATATAGTTTACCATAGTGGAGTGGGAGATGAGAACATCATGTAAGTACTTGATCAATTATAACATGTTATGAATAATAACATGAATCATTCAAAACATCATACTCCTCCTTAAAAATATATTGTTTCTGTAATGCATTTTATGTTAAAAGGACCCCTACCTTCATTTCTTCATATAAACCCTTCCACTATGAACATTGAATCATATTTATTGAGAATATATTTCCCATTCACCATTTCATAAAGAGAGAGAAATTTGTGCTACTTATTTTTCAAATTATTAGAGAAGCTGATCAGTGTTGGAAACTAATCAAGAACACAAATTCCAAAGTGGTTATTAATTCCATTAAATAGAGGGAATGGGAAAAATAATTTTGGAAAAAAACCCCCATATTCCCAGCCAAAATTGTGAGGGAATTCCTCCATCCAATAAAAAAATAGATGAGTATATTGGGGTGTACAAGGAACTCATCACTGAGATTTCATGGTATACCCCATGATTTACTATCAATGAAAAAATTAAGATATACAACTTCTTTTTAGGGTTAATGTTGAGTTTATGAAATCAATTAACTATTCATGATGTTGTTACCTATTAATAGACGGTCATTTTTTTTAAATTCAAAATTTAAATCCCATAGTTGATAGAATAATTTATCCTCCCACATCTCAAAATCCCTGGATGATGTATCCTGGAAACTACATAATGGGAACCAAAAGATTTATCATGTGTGGAAAATTGGGGAATCATAATAACATTTTTTTTGGGAAATGATGAATCCCACTAATGTAAAAGATGAAAAGATGTTTCAGATCAACACCATTATTATAAAAATATGTTTAAATAGAAAAAACACATTCATTATTCTATAAAACTCTCTAACCCAAAGGGGTTTTGTGATAATTAGTGACAGTAGGTCAAAGAAAATAATTATGGTTGTAATATATCACTAAGGATGAGATAGATATGAACAAATTTTTAGTAAATGGTATGCTAGAGATTAAATCAATAATACCTAACATAATTTTTTTTATTTATTTGCATTCATTTATAATATTAATGTCATGTATAAATGTTCAAAGGCCACCTAAAAATAAGAGGGTTTATATTAATATGGAGATTGAAAAACACAACAATAGCTGCATCCCAGATATATATATCCATCCCAATCAATGGAAGTCAACTTATAATTCCATAAAATATATTATTTACTATTTAGTGGAGTTTTACGCTATATATTGAATTGATTGGTTTTCATATATAAATACAACAACATATGTTAGGGGAGGGAGATCACTCTTCACATCCTAAGTCATACTTTTGTCAATTCATGTGTATGGAGGAGGATGAATCTACCCAAGTATCTTATATCCAAGAATGGAAAATATTTCCAATAACAAATCCTATCTACCATAAATAATCAAGTCTAAAGATAGTTTCATTCATTAAGAAAACCCATTGTGAGTGATTATACCAATGTATTCCCTGATGAGATTCATGGACTTTCTCTTAAAGCAGTTGATGAGTTATCAATAAAAATATACTTGTATATCATAACATTTGAAGGAATCATTATAGGATGACCACCTTTGGTTTGTATGATTTGAATAGGGAGTTATGTGTGGATCTGGAAAATGGTTTTATATCCCAATGTGCTTCACTGTGGGGCTTTCGGTCTGCATATTAATGAAGAAGGAGTGGTCAATGTGACTTTGTAAATGTTAGTGTAAACACAATAAAATCAGGATAAAGAACATATATCCTCTTACATAAATCATCTTTATTAAGGTGAATATTTATCTATGGAGTACCTTCAGTCGAGTTGTCATCCATTAAAGGTGAAGAATGATAAAATTTCCAAAATTTCATTTTCAACATAGTATGGACACTATGAGTTCAAAGAGATTCCTTCAGAACTCACTAATTCCCCCAAAAATATTTATAAACATGTTCAATAGAGTATTTAGAGATTTTCTTGATTTTTTTTTGTTTTTATATTTTGTATTAGGATGTATTTCAAAATCATGGTGGAGCATATTAAGGATCTAAATACCATAATAATGGATTTGAGATAGTAGAATATATATTTAATGAGAATTAAATGTGTGCTATGGATGAAATAAGTGCCATTATTATGTAATATTATCCCCAGAAAATGGATAATTGTTTACCTTTATTTGTAAAATTCTATATAGGTATACTCTAGAGAAATATCTATAATAAACATTTATTGTTTCCATGGACTAGATATTTATCACCCATGATTTTTGATGGAGTTATCAATATTTTCAAACCATATACCAAGATAGATCAAAAAAGTGTATCACTTTTCAAGACAACTTAATGTAAATAGAACATTATGATGTTGAAAAAGAGGCATACTATTAAAGAAAATACTTACACATCACTCAAGTGGGATCCTAAAAGAAATAAAATTTTATGAGTGGTCATTGATTGACTTATAAATTCACTTCACTTCATTTAAATCAAGGAATAATTCTCTCTTAACCATCTCACTATGATATATATAAGGGTATTTATAATAATACATGCACTTACCGGATCTATGGTATCTCATCGAGATATATGCATTTCAATAAGGTTCTAAGGAATCCTTCCATAATCATTGGATACAAAACAACGTTTCAATAATTCTTATCACCCTAAAATGGATTTTGGGTATGGTAAACTCATCAAAAATACAAATGATACACTGTGTTAATTCATAAAGGGATTTACATGGATGTTGAGATCAACTCCTTCCCCTAGAATATTTCTCATATAATAATATTTTTCATTCTAGTGTTTAAATAGATACTAATGAGGATTTATATGGGAAGAAATATTGGACATTGATATGTTGGTATGGTGGTTATGAAAAGAAATGTATGGAGAATAATTATTCCTAGGAGATAATAATCATCATTAAAACTATTTAGTGTCCCATGTAATATTTTCAATGTAAATATAAGTTTTTTATAGACAATCATTGAGGATAATGGGATATTGGGGTCATGGGTAAGGTGTTCCTGCATATATCTCTTTGTAAGAAATTCATGATATTCCATAAGAAGTTATATCTTAGTCCTGCATATTTGATCCACTTGGAGATCATTGATCACATCAAATCCATTGACTACTAACTAGCACCCCCACATAGCCTATCTCTATTAAATGATATAATCAATGCATACCTCTTGAGTAAGTACATACCTTACCCCTCACATTAATTTAACACAATGGTATTATCATAATGAAAATATCTCTCATGCGAGGAGTAACCAATGATGATCTTGGGTATTAAAAAAATATCAATAAAAAAGACTAATCATGTGGTCAAAGTGATGTGGTGAAACCGTAGGTTTGAGAAATAAACATGGGAACTAGAATTGTAGATGAAGCATAATTATAGTCAAATATTTTCAATTTATTATATAATATAAAATTTTGAGATTCAAATAATTTTATATGGGAAGAATATAACAATCTATGTAATATGAATAGTGAAAACTATGTTCACTTGTTTATGTTCCATGCAACACTAAACCCAAACTATCCATGATTATTTATATATAATAGTTTTAAAATATAAATTATATTGTTGGGAATGAATATGATTAACTAATTTAGGAAATGTATATAAATTTCATATTTAATTGACATTTATTTAGAAATAATAATTAACTAGTCATAAATTTTAAGCAATGTCATATTATTCATCGAATATACAATTTCTATTATTTATTATGATAAAATATTATAATTATGTTTGTTAACATATAGAAATGATATTTTGTAAAATTGGAACCATTCATAAAATAAGAATATTTATATTTATTTATAGTGACTTTTTGGGTTTCTTTTGGAATATAATAATCTTTTAGTTAATAGCAGAACATATAGATTCTTATAAAATTTTCCTTTGTGATAAAAGTATATGAAATTTAAAAATAAAATTATTATTTTTATTTGATTTAAAATTAAAATTAAAATTATTTAATTATTTAAAATAATAATAATAATGTTAAATAATAATTATACTAGATATTATTATATGATTATTTTTAGACTTTAAGACAAATTTGTTTTGAATATTTTTAAAATGTTCATAATGTTTCTCTAATTTAAATAATAGTAATCCATAATAAATATTCCTTTAAATTTAACATAATTTATATTTTTAAATATACGATTCGAATTATCGTTAGTTATTATTACATGTCATGTATTTTATAGGATATCATCATTTCATTAAAAAAGATACTATTTCGACTAAAATATATGACCAGACACCCTCATTGGGAAATCAAAATGGTTTGTTGATAGTTATGTATTATATACTTTTTTATATTTTTAATGAGATTTTGTGGTTAAATAACATTACTTCAAGTCCACCATTACTTTTTCCTTATAATATTTTTGTTAGACTTTGTCCAGTGGTATTATTTTATGGGGTTCAATATTGTGCATAATCATCCACATCAGGATCAAAATCTATTAACTTTTCATTGAAACTCTCAATGGTTCCAACAACCATAATGGGGTACGGGAATATATTCCACATGATGGTATCCAATTGGTATTTCCAACCAAATGATGCATATGAACTAACTTTGTCGATATAATGAGAGTTTTGGATCATCACACTCTTTTAGGGGTACTTTTACAACTCCTAGAATCTCTTGTACATTTAATATTTGTTCGAGTATCTATTCTTAATCCCAATACCAGACCATATACCATAACAAAATTTCTATATCTTAAACCCTTATTAGTGAAAATAATAAGTTCTCATCATTGAATTAATATGTATGATTTAGTGTTTCCTAATACACTTCCATTTATTGGGTGGAAATATATTTGTTGAAGGCCTATAACTATGAACTCTAGATTTTTTTGTTATCTAGTGAGGGGACTAATATCAAAAGGATGGGATTGATCCATAATTATGAATCCTATATATCCGATTATATAATTTTAATCCATTACCTCATATTTCATTGATCTCATGTAGTTAAACATCATACAAAAATGACATATAAATGGGAACACATGAACCTTGTATTTAAGCTTCATCCTTGACTAGGTGTCCTACTAATCCTGGTTACAGCAGGTATCAGATTTATAATCATTCATTCATGACTGTGAAACATTAACCATGGTATATACCCTTCAATGTTTCATAAATATATCATTCCACTATTTAGCTATTACACATTAAGGTTTCCATGGATGGTGGAGATTCATGATTACAATGATGTGCTCACTACAACTCTATTAGCCCAGATGAGCTATTCTTGGTTTGAGAAATAAGGGATATCATGTAATCATCCTCATTTAATGTAGATTTTGGGATTACATGTTTGGACATACCATTTTATTTTTAATGTGGATATCCATAATTTTGAAGGAATCTTATGTATCCTAGTTAGGACAGGAATCAGATTCGTCATAGCTAAGTGATTTCTCAATTTTTTGTTTGATAAGGAAAGATGATCATCCCATGAGAGTGAGTGTATCCCAATGGTTAAAATATTAGAGACATGGTGGGACTTAAATAAATATGGATTCCCTTTTGAGTTTCGTCTCAGGCCTTTGGAAGGTGTCATGTGTATCTTAATTATGGAAAGAATCAGAGTTCTCATATTTCAGTGAGTTAAGGATTACACACTAAGGCTTCCTATTTTAGCATGACATATTATATTCTACCGTATATTTGGTCTAACACACTAAGGTTTCCCTTATAATGATAGAGGATTGTGATTTTAATTATATGATCATTATGGATCTTTAATTACACATCTTTTATGATCAATGTTAAAAACAAGGTATGGAAAATTATCAGTCTCGTTGCTTCTAGTTGATATACATATGTGCTAGGACTGGATGAACTATTCTTTCATGTAAATCTTATTCCTTAGGAAGGTGACCTATGTTTACAAGTTATAGTATGAATTGGAGTCGACATAGTTCAATAGGTTTGGGATTATACACGGACACTTCCCTTTATTAAGGCTTGAAAATGTTATCATGTCCTAGGATTCCCACCTTGTAACACCTAAAAATTCTAATGTAGAACATTGTAATTGGTAACATATATGGTACACATCACTATCACATAAGGGTTTATAATATCTTAAGAATCTACAATATATTTATTATTTTAAATAAATTAAATACATGATATAGATTATAATGCACACAACATACAGTTATCTTGCGTTACATGCAAGAGAGACCTTTATTGATAACTTATATTACACACAAGATAGACCTTCTATGATATCTCATATTATATACATGACTGAGTTCACTAAAAAATGATATATTATTGAAATATTATTATTATTTATTATATGATATAACCTAGAAATTATGTTATCAGTTATACTAAATTTGGAAAATTTATGGCTTATATAAATATATAATTAATTCATTGGATTCCAATTAATTAAAAATGGAAATAAGAACCAATTGGATATAAAAATAAATATTATTATATTCATGCTTCTAAAGGAGTTTTGTCTTAATAAATATAATTTATTAAAATTAGTTAATAATTTTAGATAAATGTATTTGTTATGTATTCAATAATTTTTTTAATATCCACCCATTAGGTTTTATATACACAAGATAAGAACAAACCGTACATTACACAAAAAAACTATATTTTTATAAAGGCAATTCTATGGCCTTTTAATGGTGAACAAATTTTAAATCTAGTTTTTGAAGAATTAATTTATTTAATATGGAAAAATAATCTAATTATTTTAAAGAGAAACATAATAATTATGATATAGTGAGTTTTGTTTATTTTTCTGAAATATTTCATTTTTTTAATGAATAGTTAAGATTTCTGAGTTTTAGTACAAAACTACTATATTATCTAATTAAATTATAAAGATAAATTATTTATTAAATTGGTTTTAAAATTTAATTATATATTATATTAATAAATTAATACAATTTATTTCATTGTAACCAATTTCACTTTGAAATTGATTATAAAACCATAGTAATCTTTCAAACATTTTTTCATTAGCAACAAACAATGGAATCTCTCTTATGGGATGAATTTTAAATAAATTTCTGGAACATCATTGATTTAAATTTAGAAAAATGGATTAAATATTTTAAATAATGATAATTTATAATTTCTAATAAGACCAACAACTTTTTATGAAAATGGTTTGGGAAATTATTTAAAATTAAATATAATTATTAATCCAAAATTAAGCTTAATAAATGACGAAAAGATTAACTTAGGTACCCAAATAATCTATAAAATTTTCCAAAATCCTATTTTTTGGAAATATTATGGCAATTAATTTTCCATTATTTAGTTTTTTTGTATGACTTTTTTTATATAAGAACATTTTTAATCATATCTTGTTTCCAAATATATCAGGTGATTCCTTTTTCATTTCTATAATGGCCACCAACTCTCCCCATTCCTAGACCTCTAAAAGAAAATAAATTCTTCCATTATGATTCCATATATCTCCCCTACAACCTTATCCTAAATCTTGAATTATCCCATTATGTATAAATACTTCTGATGAATCATTTTGGTACAAATCAAAAGTAGTTACCCGATTAAGAGGAAATGTCCTCTCTAACGTTTTAATTTGATTTCCATTCTCGAGTCCCTAAACTATACATATTAAATTATTGTATAAAAAAGTAGTATAATAATTATATTAGGAATTTTTAGGCTATGTTTTCCTCTTAAACGCACAAAAACATCCATCTAATGGGTAACGAACATAATGTTTCTATGTACAATGAACTACTAGCCCATGAAATGATGATTGTTCATTTATTATTTTCCACATATCAGGGTGCCACTATGATGTAAACTATATTTATATAGGATACTTATGATATTTATTATGTCTTAATACTTATTTAATACTTTTATTATGCATAACATTAATACTTTCCATTTTTTGTTAACATGATAACATCGTTTGAGGAACTGTAGACTACCACCCCCTCAAAGCGATGTGATTCTTTCAGAGTAAACATGAAACCTATAAAGGATGGTTTTAATTAATAATTTATTGAATAAAAATAGTTTATATTATATTAATTTCTTAATTAAATTTATTTAAATATAATTTATATATTTATATCAATTAAGTTTTTACCTTCTTACACACTTAAAAAGTGATAACGTCATTCATATATGCGTGGACTACCGCCTCCACAACAAGAACTGATTACTTTTACAAAAAAACAATAATATATATAATTATATTGGACTAAATAACATATTATATTTGATATAATTATCTTTCTTTAAGGATATGGAGTTACTTACCTTTTTCCCCAAACGATCATTCAAAAGTGAGAACGTTACTAATGGGTAAGTATGACCTACCATCTCAGTAATCTTAATATTGATTCATTTTTCGTAACAATATTTAATGATTTATTTTAAAATTATATTTAATGTATAAATATGATAATAATTTAATGTTTTGTTTTATTTAGATGTTATATAATGAACCCCTTGATCATAGATGACCAACCAATGTTATTTTTGACAAATAAACCAAATTTGGTCAAAACACTCGACGTAACCTTCATTTTTTAAGTGGTTGTATACAACATAATAAAACACTAAAATAAATGTAATGATAAACATGAAAAAGGTTCTCAATAATGTAGAAAATTAACTTTTTTTTATTATATATGAAGTTAAAGGATGTTCATTTGAATGGAAACCAAAGGAAAATGATTCTCATCTCACTTTTTATATTTGGGTGTTAAATGTCATTCCCAACACTTTTATCTTCTATGTTGTATATATACTACCAATTTTAAATTTCATTTCATGAAGTAAATTATCATTATATTATTTAAGTCTTTCATTTAATATTACTCCATCAAGAGGTTTATGATTTAAAATGCTTCAAAGTGGTATGAGAAAATTTATAATCTGTAAAGATTATATTCCTCAGAAATAAATTTAATGATTTACAATGGTATTTACATTTGAGTAAATTGTATTAAAGTATTTATATAAACCATTTTAATTTCGTTTCCTTTGGTAAATCATGTCCTTTTTCAAGTATTAGTACTAATTTCCACTCTTATTTTAAAAAATGTTATTTAATTTTTTTAAGAAAACCCGATGTAAATTCTATCTTTAGTAGAAGAACATGTTTTCGTATAAAAACAATATTTTATTATAAAAAAACTAAATGATTTTTAAATTATTTACAAAATAAGATTTTTCTCTTTTTTCCTTTTACCATTATTTTATAATTATTTTTCTAGTAACTTCTTGACAAAGTATTTTTTCTGTTATATTTATTATGAAAAAGTAATTTTGTTTAAATTGTATAAAATGTACAGATTTCTGAAATGTATTTTCTTTGAAACCTCCTTTTCATGTTAAAATATTTTTTAAAAAATTTCATCAAAATAAATATTCTAATAATTTTTTTTCTAATTTTTTATCAATAAATAAGGATATCTTTCTCTTGAATTTCATTAAAATATGTTTGTATAATATTTACATTAATCAATGAAAATAACCATTTATTTAACACCAAAGGGTATATGTTTTATTGATACCACCCTTAATCATTTTCCAGATGGTTTATAATTTATTTTTCCAAAGATTATATTCACATTTACATCCTTTATTCGTTTATGTACTCTTGAAATAATCAATTTCCTATAATCATTTGACATTGAATTTCTCATAAATAGACCATTTCATTTATCATAGATATTATTATTGAATAAAACATATACCATTTTACATATTGTGTCTATTTTAATAGTTATTTTACTAATAGGGGAATAATTAAAAAATCTGTATCTTTTATTCATTACAGATATTTCATAGGTAATATTGTTTAATAAGTAAATCATTTACTCAATATGAAGAATGTCTTGGACATGCAATGACGGGTGCAGCTCGAACATTATATATATTCTCAATGCATTGATAGGTTTTTATGAGGTAAATATGAATCAAAAATTAAAAAAAATTATATCTATACTTTTAAACTAACTAGAGGATGGATCTTGACTGTATAGGTTTCCTTGTTCCCAATACCTAACATCCAATAATTAAGCATTACATTCATTTTGGTTCATTGTTTATTACCCTTAAATATTTCACTTGATAAAATATATAGATTCATTTCAATATTATTTTATTATTTTAATGTCATGTGTTTCAAGTTATTGCCTTTAAATATTTTTTAAGAACTTCAATAGAGTTTATTGATTACATGGAATGTGTGTTCAGTTATTTAAATTTCAATATTGATTATTCTCATTGATTCATTGCTGATTCCATTATGCTTTACCCATACTGATCATTTGAGATTTCCCATATTATGATTCTTTCCCTATTAATCCATGAATATTACTATGAAATATGCATATAGATTTACTATTTGGAAGAAGTTTATCCCTGAATATGTTTATTTAGAATAAAGAATTAAAATTATGTCGTAATTTGTGTATTAATTTCTAATACAATACCCATTTATGTATTTGGTTTACCAAGAATACTAAACTATTGTTCCTTAAAGATTTTATTCCTTTTAATAAGGTTAATGTAATTAGTACCAGACACCAGATCCTGGCTATTTGAGGTTTGGTATCTATAGTTAGAATCAAATTAAGTTTAGTAGAAACTTTGGTAGCTAGATTTAGTAAACAAATTGGTTAGAGAACATAACTGTTATGTACTAATTGAGGATAAAAATGGAAGAAAATATTAAAATTTTGGTAAGGTATATATTATATGGGTCTTCCCATAAATAAATCCATGTACAGATATGACGAGTGGACGTGGTTCTGAAACATATATACATAGGAGTAACATCTATGACAAGGTGATCCAGGCCTAACTTGAGGTAACCTGGTATATGATAATGGGCCTTACTTTTCACCTAGTTCGACACTCTAAGGTTATATTCTTAGGATAATTAAAATTTTCATTATAAATAATTATGAATGGTTTTAATATATATTTATAATGAATGACCTAGAAAAAAACAAAACTATTTTGGATTTAATATATTGTGTCATGATTTAAAAATCCTACGAATGATATTATGGAAAAACTAAAAACCAAGTAAATTACTATATAGAAATAAATGGATGAATTATTTATGTATTGAGGTTTTATTAAAAAACCTTACAAAATGATATTTAATGATTAACATAATTTTGAGGATGTCCACTATATCTATTTTGTAAATTATATTAATTTGGATTTTGAAAATGAAAACTTGTAAACTGGGTGGTAAACAGTAAAATTTGACAAGGTCACAGGTCTTGAACCCATCATTAAAGGAAGATAATGTATTCACTACAACCTGTAACCTATGCAATTTTCTAGTTAAGTTTTTATTGTTTTCAGATAAAACAATTTTAGAATAAAATTTAATGATGATCTAGTAGTATCACATTTGAGGAAGATAGATTAATCAATTATACATATTGGTTTTGAAGATAGTTAAATAAAAATAGCTATATTTATCACTATTTCATATGCCTAATAATCTTTTAAAATAATTTTAGTTCTTTATTCATAAAAATTCATTGTTGGTAATTAATTTCTAGAAATAAACGAATAAATTAGAATTTGATCTAAGAACTACCAAACATTTAGTTTGTTAACTTGAAATCGAAACCTATTTTGTATGAATATTTTGTTATATTCTTGGTCGCAAAGAAATACCCAAAATCAAGAGAATTACATTAAAATAATTTTTTTTCCTAACACCTTAATTTCTTTTGAGCCGATGGTCTTCTAAGTCATCAATGATTTATGGATTTGATTCCCTCAAACATAATTTCCCATTCAAATTTTTTTGTTATGTATGACCTCATTCACTCCCTACAAATATTTTCACCTTTCCTCCAAGTACATATTTTCAATTTCCACAAATGTTCAATCACATAGAGACCTTGTTACATGGTAGTTCATGTGACATTTTTACTTCCCATTATCTATTTTCAATAAGATTTTTTATGAACCCTACACCCGCTGTGGGATTTTAAAATAGGAAATATCAAAAAATCTATTACCAATATCGAGTTTAAATTGTGATGATTCTATTTAATTAAGTAGGTATAGTGTAATGCACAAAAATTTTAATGTAAAACTCTGTATTCTATAGAATTTAGGACATGCATCACCAAGCGCATAAGCGAATATATTATCCTAATATTATACTATATGTGTACTATTTTAAAAAAATCAACACATTATATATCATGTTATGAACACAACACCATGTTATCTTGAATTACATTGCAATAGACAACTTCTTCAATAAATTGTGTTCGACCCAATAGAAACCTTATTTGATATCATGTGTTACATGCAAGACCGAGTTTCACCAAACAACAATATATTATTAAAATATTATTATTTAATTTAACATGATATAACCTAGATGTTATGTTATAAGTTATTATTATTATTATATAATTTATGAAAATTAAAGGTTTATATAATTATAAAATTAATTCATTGGTTTTGATTTATTCAGTGATGGAAATATGAACTAATTAGATATAACAAGATATATAATTTTATTAGTTATTCCAAAGGAGTTTGGTATTTCTAAAAATAATCATTAAAATTTATTGAATTATTTTAATGAAATATAAATTTCATATATTATTTTTTTTTATATTCATCCTTTAGGTTTGATAAACATAAGAAAATAACAAACACTACATTACAAATAAAAACCAATATTTTAATAGAGGTAATTTTACGGGATTTTAATGGAGAACCCATATTAAATCTAAATTTTGAAAATTTATTTGATTTAATATGTCAAAATAATCTTCATATTTTATTTAGAAATATTATAATTAATAAATAAAGAATTTTTCATATTTTTCGGAATCATTTCAATTTTTTAATGAATAGTTAAAAATACATAGTTTTAGTTCAAAACATCTTTTTCATAAAATTAAACTATAAGGATAAATTTTGTTTTAAATTTATTTTAATGTATAATTAGATTATAGTTTTACAAATTAATATAATTCTTTTCATTGTACCCAATTTCCTATTGAAAGTTATTATAAAAACATGGAAACATTTTGACATTTTTACATTAAAAACTAGAAATGTCTTTCTACCTTTGGGATGAATTTTAAAAAATTTATACCACATATAAGGAGGTAATTTCTAAAAATTAACCATACTTAGAATATTAATAAGTTATAATGTATAATAATTCTAAATTTGTCTTTTTACCAAAATGATTAGTGAACTTAATTACACATAATTAAAATTATTATTGAAAATTAACCATATTAAAGGACTAAAGCATTAACTTAGGGTTCTAAATGACCTATAAACTTTTCCAGAATCCAATATATGGAAATATATATGAAAATAAAATTTAATTATTCATTTTTCTTTGTTTTTTATGACATTTTTTTAGGTAAAATAATTTGTAAACCTAATTTGTTTTCAAAAAATACATGTGAGTCCTTTTCCTTCCCCAAAAAAGGAAACCACCTCTCCAAATTCCTCACACCTCAAAAAAAAACATAAGTTCAGCAAGGATCTGCACATATATCTTCCCACCATTACTCCCCCTAGACCCTAAACCCTCCCCTTTCTCATAAATCCTTCCTCAGAAGTTGTTCTGTACTAACTATATGTAGTTACCCAATTAAAATGTAATGTCTTATCCCATGATTTTTAATTTTATTTCCATTATATAATCCCTCAACTCTCTTTATTCTCCTCTTCAATGAAAAAAACTTTTAAAAAAATATAATAGTATTTTTTACTCTAATATTTATACCTACACTTACTCTGAATTCCATCTAATGGGTAATGACCATATGGTTTCTGTATACGGCTAACTACTTCCCAAAAAAATGATGATTCTTCATTTTTCCTTTACCGCCTATCATGGTGGCCATTATGATGGAAACTCTGTGGATATATGATATATAATATATTTATTATGTCTTTATACTTATATATTAATTTTATGTCACATTCCATTAACACGTTCCATTTTTTGTAATACGATAACATCATTTAAGGAAGTGTGGTCTACCACCCCCTCAGGCCGATATGATTCCATCAAACTAAAAACGGAACATATAAATGATAGTTTTAATTTAAAATATGTTAAAGAATAATTCTCTATATGATATTAATTACATAATTACTTTTATATAAATGAAGTATTTATATATATATATATATCTCATTTTCTTTTTTACCCTTTCTCTTAATTAAATAATGATAACATCATTCATGGATGTGTGGACTACTACCTACTCGACAAAAGGTGTTTCCCTTTACCAAAAAAATAATTATATATATAATTAAATATAATTAAATAAAATGGTATTTAAGATATAATGATCATTTTATATGGATATGGTGTTATATACCTTCTTTCCCTATAATCATTGAAAATTGATAATGTCACTCAAGTATACGTACGACCTACCATCTCCATAATCGTGACATTGATTAATTTTTCATAACAATAGTTAATGATTTAGTTTAAATTATAATTAATTTATAAATATGATAATTATGTAATGGGTACTATTCTAGATATTTTATATAAATTACACTTTGATAAAAGTTATCCTATCAAAGTTATTTTTGACACATAAATAGAATTTGGTCAAAACACCAGAGGTAAACATAATTGGGTAAGTAGTTGTATACAAAATAGTAAAATGTGAAATAAAAGTAATGATAAATAGGAAAGCGGTTCCCAAACAAGTATAATATTAACATAATTTAATTATAATGTTTGTTAAAGTATGTTCACCTGAATGGAAACTCTTTATAAGGGATTCTCATATCACTTTTAACATTTGTGAGATAAATGTCATGTTCACCACTTACATATTTTGTGTGGTGTATCTACTGCAAATTTTTATATATTTTATGTAACACCCCAAGCTTCTACGGTACGTTTCCCTTCGAATAATGCGATAGCGTGTGTTGTACGCAACCTCAAGTTCTAACACACACCACAACTAATTAAACTAGCCGTTGTAAATAGTAATACCTACTTTTTGAAATCATATATATTTTATATTTCAAAATGGACTTCATTTTTGGATTCGTAATATCGAAATTATCCTAGGGTGAAATTTTGGTACATTTCGGATAACTTTCATATTTTGATGAATAGTGAAAATTTCTAAATTTTAATTAAAAACAACTTTTTTAATAAAAATAATTAATAGTGATAAATTGTGATTTTGAGTGGTTTTAAAGTATATTTAGAATATATTTTTACCATTTAATATAATTTTGGTCATTGGACATAATTTTACAATTAAACCGAACATAAACAAGTGTCAATCTTTTGGTAGTTATTATCTCTTAAAAACACGCTTTTTGTTTTGACAGCGGGAATTAATTTTAAATTAATTTCTGCCACTTCTGTGTTTTGAATTTAGAAAAATGGATTCCATATTTGGAATCAGGATGTTCAAATTGTGTAAACAGGTAACTTTTATTTTTAGACATTTTGAATAATTACTGCGGTAAATATTTTATTTACCATGGTTAAGGGTAAATCCGGTAAATAAGGGTTAAAAAAATAATATTATAATAATACTAAATTACCCTAAAAACGTGTCTTAACCCTATTGGTTGATAGATGGTCGACCATGGGCATCTTTGTGTCAATTTTGGGACCCCATGGATCCACTTGTAAGTGATAATGACACTTTATTTTAATTTAGTTAAAATGAATACAAAAATGACACAAGCATATATCTTTTAGAACAACAATAGGGTTATATATGTTGGATTTTAGATTATAAATATTCATTAGAAAGCTAAAACGATTTCCTACATAATGATATTTTATTTATAATTTTTAGACATTAAATAATTTATTTTATTTATGACACAATGATGATGCAGTAATTACTATAATAGTGAAAAATTAAAATAATTGATATTATAAATACCCAAATAAATATAATATGAAACTTTTAATGAATTAAACTAATTTTCTAGGCTAATATGATATATTAGGATTGATTTAATGGACTTTTTTAGAAGTAATCAATCTGTTATGAGTTTCACAAAAATCAACTATTGAATAGTGTCAAAATTGACATAAAAGAGTTCTTAAAACAAATATTATATTATTAATTGATATTAAATTCCTAAAAATCTAAGGTTCGGCCAAGAGACTTATATTATGATAGGTTAATCATTAATGGACCACTTGGGGGTCGCTTGGATGTATATAGTAAGTTTATTAACCATATTATATAAAAATACAAAGAGACATTGTAAAAGTGAAACTAATTAACTTAGAGTTAATACTTAAAGATAAGGTTAATATAAGTACCCAAACCTGTCTAAATTCTATTGGTTGAGTGGTTTTCGACCTATCCCCACCTTAACCTTTGAATAGTCAACTTTGGAGCCATTAGAAACCGAATATGAATTTATTATAAATTAATATTTCTAGCTTTTCCAAAGGTGCCCCTCACCCCTCTTATAAAAGGGCACTCCTCCTTCTCATTTCTTCACACCTTCAAAGCCTTTTGGTTCGGCCAAACTCTGCCCAAATACTCTCCCAACATCCCTCACTACAACCTAGAGGCCTTAGTTTGATCAGAAAGCCAACCTAAGGAGCCCTTTTGATCAAATCAAAAGGAAGAACCCGAAGAAGAGGTAATGATTTCACCACCCTTTTCTAAGTTCATTTCTTCTTCCACTTCTTCTTCCTTTGTTCTTACCATTCTAAAATAATAACTCCAGTATCTCACATATACTGTGATGTTATTATAAGTATGGTACAACCATATTCAGTATTCTATCCACCCTTTGAATAACATGTCACCATACGTGCGTACGTACGGCTTACCGTCTCCACGTCGTGGTGTAATTGTTATTCAATATAATATTATTTGGATGGGTATAATAATGATGTGTAACTCATGTAAATAATAAATATAACATGTTAATGATTCTGTATATATGATATACCATTCATTTATATATTATTTTAATATCAAAAGAATGATATTGTCGCTCGTGCGTACGTACGGACTACCGTCTCCACGAACGCGATGAGATTCATTCTCCATTGTATCCATTCAAGTATAATTATCATTTTATGATTTAAAAATGATGTTTAAGGACTTGATATCATTCTGGATATGAATAAGATACAACAAACATGGCTTATGTAACAAAACATATAAAAGAAAATGAGTAAGTTAACACCCGAAATGATGATAATTCTATGATATTATTAATAAATCAATGTTAAAAGATCATATATGATATCATATTAATATATATGATTCTTGTATAATTTAATAACAATTATTTCACCATTATACAGGAGGTTAACCTACCCCAACAAAGGAAAAGTACAAGGTAAGGGTTATTTCACAATCTCTTCATTATCCGAGGTTGTTTATACGTAATAATCTACTGGGATCTCTTTATCATCCACATCCATGTTTCTTAAAAATGTATTTCAAAACATTTTTACTATTTACTAAAATATGAGTTAAAGTCATTTATACCCTTTTTGACTTTTATAAGTGGTTTATAAAGGAATCTTTCCGTCATTTTCAAAACAAGGTCCTTTTTAACCTTTTCGACAGAATTGAGGTAAGAATGTTTTTTTTAACTTATACGGCGGGTGCGGTTATTTTACGCCGTTATAAAATCTTCAAAGCTTTCCTTAAAATATTATAAGAATATTTTCAAAGAAAATGTTTTATTTTATATGGATCTTAAATGATTTCAAAATAAAAGGAGTTATTTCTTTAAAAAGAATTTTGATTTCATCTATGTCAACATCCTTTGATGGATTTTAATATTATTTGAAGTTGATTTATTATGATACAAAACTTCTATATTGTATTGAAGGTTTTGTGATATGTTTGACTATGGATGTGCTATTTTTATACCATTCATAGTTTATGGTGAAATTATTGACATTTCGTATGCTAGTTTTAATACGAATGTTTATGTTATGTTTAAACCTTTTCATATGGGAATGCATTGGACTTAATAAGTGACGGGTGGAGCCCGCTATAGATCCTCGATGCATCGGTAGGTCTCATGAGACAAACTAGTGTCTTGGAACAAGGCCTTGACAAAATCTTATTTGTAGTCTTGGCACGAGGCCTTGGCTATGTGGTTATGATAGTCTGACATTATGCATTCCAACATTATGAAAGTAGTTATTGATTTTTGCATGTGATTATTAATTTAGTAGAATATCCATGTGAATAAGTAAATGGCATTATTTCATTTTATTTATGCCATACCATGTTGAAAGTTCGTATTTAAAAGGCTTTTGTTTTAGTTATACATTGCCTTAAATGTTTATTCTTATTTATGAAAGTTTCCGCTATATTGTTATCCTTACTGGGCATTTGAGCTCACCCCTTTTCTATGTTTTATTTTTCCCAGGAAGTGAAGAAGTAAATTATGAATGACTTGCAGGGATATTATGAGGGGTTAATAGTGTGGATATGAAGACTTTGTTATTGTAGTACTTTTTCACTTTGAAATGTAATGTAAAAATTTATGATTATATCTAGTGTTTCCAAGGCTACTAAACCAATCGGTCTTTCGAGATTTGATCTTTCTTGTGATCATGCCAATGTTATGTAATAATGCACCGACTCTGGGTAGCTAGGGTCGGGGCGTTACAGTTGGTATCAGATGAAGTTTAGTACAAACCTTGGATGCTAGATTTAGATAAACTCTGATTAGAGCACGTAGACCTAAGATGAACTTTGAGGATTAGTATAGAAGAACTTCCTAGAATTTTGGTATTGTAGAGATTTTGTGAGTTTTCCGAGAAATACATCCCTGTCTGGATACGAGCAGGTAGAGGCGGCTCTGGCACAGATGTACCTAGGGGTAAAACCCGAAAACACCGCTTTGAGCTAGACTCGAACGGGAACTGGTGCACGACAACGGGCCTTGATGCACTCTTGGTTACGACACTCCCGGGGGATATGCTTAGGATAACTCTCACTTTCTTTACAAATCATTATGAAGGGTTTATGAGTATATACTTCCTCAAAGAAAACATATTTATGATTATGGATTATATCCATAGATAGTTCAATTTATGTTTAGTGTTTTATAAGTATGGGATTATGTATTTTGATGCATAAACTGATCTAGTTTATGCCATTTTTTAGAAATGGCGCCTAGTGGAAGAAATGGAAACCGTATCAATGCACACACTCCATGTAGGGATTGCCCTCCTGCTCAAGATAATTATAGTGGGGCTGGTGATGCAACTGGTGCTGATCAGCTAATCACCGTACTGGGACAACTTACTCAGGTTATGAATAATAACCTTACCCGTATGGAGCACCCTGATCCGCAGCGTGGAGGATCAATGTTAGATCGATTAATGAGACAACAACCACCAACGTTCAATGGGAGTACAAATCCCTTAGTAGCTGAGCAATGGATATTTTCCCTAGAGAAAATATTTCAGGCTTTGGGGAGTAGTGAAAGGGAAAAAGTTACCATGACAGTTTACCGCCTCACTGGAGATGCTGATCAATGGTGGTCATTGATTCAAAACATGAAGGAAGATGATGAAGTATCAAACATGGAATGGAGGGAGTTCAAAGATCTGTTTTTAGAAAAATACTTTCCTCGCGACCATCGAGCAGATATGGAAAGACAATTTCTGAGTCTGAGACAAAAGGAGGATGAGAATGTCACAAAGTATGAGGCTAACTTTACAAGGTTAGCGAGGTACGCTGGTGATTATATTCTCAACTCAAGAAGTAAGATTGATCGTTTCTTTGATGGGTTAAAACCATTTCTCCGTCGAGCATTAGTCTCACAATCCTTTTCATCGTACGAAGACATTGTCTCATGTGCTATCAAGACCGAAAAGGAATTCTCTAAGTCTTATGACTTTAAAGCAAATCAAGAGAAGAAGAGACCTGCTGATCAATCTGGGAATGGAAATAAGGGGAAGAAGGGAAAGGTTGAATATCCATCTTGTGGTAAGTGCGGGAAGAAACACCCCGGTGCTTGCCTGAAGGGAATGGGAGTCTGTTACAAGTGTGGTGAAAAAGGCCACCAAGCTCATGATTGCAAGGGGAAGAAGGAAGCTACCAACGTTCAGTGCTACAATTGCAGGGAGATGGGGCATTATGCAAATGCATGTCCTAAGCGTCAGGAGAACTTACCTCAGAAAAGGCCAAGGGATCAAGGCCAGGCTTATGCTATCACTACTGCTGAGGTAGAAGCTCCGAAAGACGTGGTGGAAGGTAATTTAATGGTTTCCTCAAGTTTAGCAAATGCATTATTTGATTCTGGATCATCGCATTGTTTCATATCTTCCCAGTTTGCTAAGAAAATTAGATATTTCCAATTTGATTTAATAAGGGAGTTGTCAGTTAAAACTCCTAAGGGAAGTATCGTTGCAACAAAGTTTTGTGAATCAGTCCCCATTAGAGCACATAAATTTTCTTTATCTGCTGATCTCATCGTCATACCTATGATTGAGTTTGATATAATCCTCGGTATGGACTGGCTTTCGGACTATGATGCGAAGATTTATTGTAAGAAGAAAGAGGTTACGATTCTCGATGATAATGATAAGGAACACCTTATTTTTAGAGCAGAATCATCACCACCAAATTCTTATTTAGATCCACCCTCAATAGCTCAACTAAATTCAATTATTGGGGAGGAAGAGAATGAAATAACTGCGGGTGAGGAAAGGAATGTTCAAATAGAGGATGTACCTATTGTGAAAGAATTTGTAGATGTATTTCCGGAAGATTTACCTGGACATCCTCCAGAACGAGAAGTTGAGTTTTCTATTGATTTGATTCCTGGATCAAGGCCTATATCGAAGACCCCTTATAGAATGGCCACTGTAGAGCTAGTCGAACTAAAGAAACAACTAGAGGAATTGAGTAATAAGGGATTTATTCGCCCTAGTGTTTCTCCATGGGGAGCCCCTGTTCTTTTTGTTAAAAAGAAAGATGGATCTATGAGGTTATGTATCGACTACAGGGAGATCAATGCTATAACGATAAAGAACAAGTATCCCCTACCTCGTATTGATGATTTATTTGACCAACTGCATGGAGCTCAATACTTTTCAAAGATTGACCTTCGATCTGGATACCATCAGTTGTGTGTAAAGAAGGAAGACATTCCGAAAACAGCATTTCGAACCAGGTACGGGCATTACGAGTTTACTGTAATGCCGTTTGGATTGACTAATGCACCCTCTGTATTCATGGATCTAATGAATAGAGTTTTCAAGGAGTATCTCGATGAATTTGTGGTGGTATTTATTGATGATATCTTGGTATACTCCAAAACCTACGAAGATCATGAAAATCACTTGCGCATTATCTTGAAGACTCTGAGGAGGCATGAATTATATGGAAAGTTTAGCAAGTGTGAATTCTGGCTTCAGGAGATTTCTTTTCATGGCCATATTGTCTCTAAAGATGGAATCTCTGTTGATCCTTCTAAGACCAAGGCAATCCAAGAATGGCCAGCACCTACAAGTATAACTGAGGTACGTAGTTTTATTGGCTTGGAAGGTTATTATCGACGTTTCGTCCAGAAATTTGCCCGATTGGCTAACCCATTAACGAAGCTCACACGTAAAGGGGTTAAATTTGTTTGGACAAAAGAGTGTGAAGAATGTTTCGATGAACTGAAGAGAAGATTAGTCAATGCTCCTATATTGACTCTACCATCGGGGAATGATGGGTTCGTTATTTATAGTGATGCATCAAAGAAAGGACTTGGTTGTGTCCTTATGCAGAATGATAGAGTTATTTCCTATGCATCACGACAGTTGAAAATTCATGAACAAAACTATCCTACTCATGATCTCGAGTTAGAAGCAGTGATCTTTGCTTTGAAAATATGGAGGCACTACCTCTATGGTGAAAAATGTGAGATTTATACTGATCACAAGAGTTTAAAGTATATTTTCTCACAAAAAGAACTCAACATGAGGCAAAGGAGATGGCTTGAATTACTCAAGGATTATGATTGTACGATACACTACCACCCAGGGAAGGCAAACAAGGTGGCAGATGCTTTGAGTAGAAAAGACCATGGAGTTTTGAACAATATGAGAATTGAAAGGGATCCAATTTTCATGGAGCTAGTGAAGATGGACATGGGAATAACCAGGGAAGGTGAAACATCAATGCTTTTTCAAATGGTTGCCAAACCATCTTTACTAGAAAGGATTAAGAGTTCTCAGACTGATGATGAAGAATTCCAAAAGAAGATTAAAGCTGTGAATGATGGGAGATTGAGAGACTTTGCGTATGAAGGTGGAATTTTGAAATTCGGGAAGAGACTTTGTGTTCCCAATATACCTGATCTAAAAAGGGAATTGCTGGATGATGCTCATAGTTCCAATTTCTCTATACACCCTGGGAGCACCAAAATGTATAGAGATTTGAAGGAACATTTTTTGTGGGACAACATGAAGAGGGAGATTGCTGATTTTGTGTCAAGATGTATGGTTTGTCAACAAGTGAAAGCTGGAAGGCAACAGCCTGGAGGAGTCATGCAACCTCTTCCCATACCGGAGTGGAAATGGGACAATATTACAATGGACTTTGTCATGGGGCTACCAAAGACTCCTAGAAGGAACGATGCAATATGGGTTATTGTTGATCGTCTTACCAAGTCAGCACATTTTCTTGCTATAAGAGAAGATCTACCCCTGGAACGTCTAGCAAGACTATACATTAATGAAGTTGTGAGACTTCATAGAGTACCCCTATCGATTGTTTCTGATCGTGATCCCCGTTTTACTTCAAGATTTTGGAAAAGTCTTCAGAAATCCCTGGCTACTGAACTTCATTTGAGCACTGCTTACCACCCTCAGACAGACAGACAATCAGAACGGACTATTCAGACCTTAGAAGACATGTTGAGATCTTGCTCACTTGATTTTCAGGGTATGTGGGATCAATATTTACCACTAGTAGAATTTTCCTATAACAATAGCTTCCATTCGAGTATTCAGATGGCACCATATGAAGCGTTATACGGAAAGAGATGTCGTACACCAACCTGTTGGGATGACGTTGGTGAAAGAAAACTTGTAGGCCCAGAACTGGTGGAGGAAACGGTGGAAAAGGTGAAGGTAATCCAAAATCACATCAAAGCAGCTCAAAGTAGGCAGAAGAGCTATGCCGATAATCGAAGGAATGATTTGGAATTTCAAGTTGGTGATCATGTTTTCCTAAAGGTATCTCTGTGGAAGGGAGTCATACGTTTTGGTAAGAAAGGTAAATTGAGTCCCAGGTACATCGGACCTTTCGAAATTCTAGAACGAATTGGGGCTGTAGCTTACAGATTGGCAATGCCGCCAAGTCTCTCCAAAGTTCACGATGTGTTCCACGTATCTCTGTTGAGAAAATACATGCCTGACCCAACGCATGTACTCACCTATGAGGAATTAGAACTGGAACCCGATCTTTCCTATTGTGAAGAGCCCGTCAGGATTCTTGATACAAGAGAACAAGTACTGAGAAACCGGACGACGCGTCTGGTAAAAGTTTTGTGGAGAAATCATAAGATGGAAGAGGCAACGTGGGAACCCGAGGAACTTATGATGAAGAACCACCCGAGTCTTTTTATGCAGTAATACCCTAGAAATTGCGAGGACGCAATTATTTGAAGGAGGGGAGAATGTAACACCCCAAGCTTCTACAGTACGTTTCCCTTCGAATAATGCGATAGCGTGTGTTGTACGCAACCTCGAGTTCTAACACACACCACAACTAATTAAACTAGCCGTTGTAAATAGTAATACCTACTTTTTGAAATCATATATATTTTATATTTCAAAATGGACTTCATTTTTGGATTCGGAATATCGAAATTATCCTAGGGTAAAATTTTGGTACATTTCGGATAACTTTCATATTTTGATGAATAGTGAAAATTTCTAAATTTTAATTAAAAACAACTTTTTTAATAAAAATAATTAATAGTGATAAATTGTGATTTTGAGTGGTTTTAAAGTATATTTAGAATATATTTTTACCATTTAATATAATGTTGGTCATTGGACATAATTTTACAATTAAACCGAACATAAACAAGTGTCAATCTTTTGGTAGTTATTATCTCTTAAAAACACGCTTTTTGTTTTGACAGCGGGAATTAATTTTAAATTAATTTCTGCCACTTCTATGTTTTGAATTTAGAAAAATGGATTCCATATTTGGAATCAGGATGTTCAAATTGTGTAAATAGGTAACTTTTATTTTTAGACATTTTGAATAATTACTGCGGTAAATATTTTATTTACCATGGTTAAGGGTAAATCTGGT
This sequence comes from Viscum album, assembly GCA_963277665.1. Taxonomy (NCBI): domain Eukaryota; kingdom Viridiplantae; phylum Streptophyta; class Magnoliopsida; order Santalales; family Viscaceae; genus Viscum; species Viscum album. Next base: position 188,269,942 of record OY728130.1, read on the forward strand.
AAATAAGGGTTAAAAAAATAATATTATAATAATACTAAATTACCCTAAAAACGTGTCTTAACCCTATTGGTTGATAGATGGTCGACCATGGGCATCTTTGTGTCAATTTTGGGACCCCATGGATCCACTTGTAAGTGATAATGACACTTTATTTTAATTTAGTTAAAATGAATACAAAAATGACACAAGCATATATCTTTTAGAACAACAATTTTTACATAGGGTTATATATGTTGGATTTTAGATTATAAATATTAATTAGAAAGATAAAAAGATTTCCTACATAATGATATTTTATTTATAATTTTTAGACATTAAAGAATTTATTTTATTTATGACACAATGATGATGCAGTAATTACTATAATAGTGAAAAATTAAAATAATTGATATTATAAATACCCAAATAAATATAATATGAAACTTTTAATGAATTAAACTAATTTTCTAGGCTAATATGATATATTAGGATTGATTTAATGGACTTTGTTCGAAGTAATCAATCTGTTATGAGTTTCACAAAAATCAACTATTGAATAGTGTCAAAATTGACATAAAAGAGTTCTTAAAAACAAATATTATATTATTAATTGATATTAAATTCCTAAAAATCTAAGGTTCGGCCAAGAGACTTATATTATGATAGGTTAATCATTAATGGACAACTTGGGGGTCGCTTGGATGTATATAGTAAGTTTATTAACCATATTATATAAAAATACAAAGAGACATTGAAAAAGTGAAACTAATTAACTTAGAGTTAATACTTAAAGATAAGGTTAATATAAGTACCCAAACCTGTCTAAATTCTATTGGTTGAGTGGTTTTCGACCTATCCCCACCTTAACCTTTGAATAGTCAACTTTGGAGCCATTAGAAACCGAATATGAATTTATTATAAATTAATATTTCTAGCTTTTCCAAAGGTGCCCCTCACCCCTCTTATAAAAGGGCACTCCTCCTTCTCATTTCTTCACACCTTCAAAGCCTTTTGGTTCGGCCAAACTCTGCCCAAATACTCTCCCAACATCCCTCACTACAACCTAGAGGCCTTAGTTTGATCCGAAAGCCAACCTAAGGAGCCCTTTTGATCAAATCAAAAGGAAGAACCCGAAGAAGAGGTAATGATTTCACCACCCTTTTCTAAGTTCATTTCTTCTTCCACTTCTTCTTCATTTGTTCTTACCATTCTAAAATAATAACTCCAGTATCTCACATATACTGTGATGTTATTATAAGTATTGTACAACCATTTTCAGTATTCTATCCACCCTTTGAATAACATGTCACCATACGTGCGTACGTACGGCTTACCGTCTCCACGTCGTGGTGTAATTGTTATTCAATATAATATTATTTGGATGGGTATAATAATGATGTGTAACTCATGTAAATAATAAATATAACATGTTAATGATTCTGTATATATGATATACCATTCATTTATATATTATTTTAATATCAAAAGAATGATATTGTCGCTCGTGCGTACGTACGGACTACCGTCTCCACGAACGCGATGAGATTCATTCTCCATCGTATCCATTCAAGTATAATTATCATTTTATGATTTAAAAATGATGTTTAAGGACTTGATATCATTCTGGATATGAATAAGATACAACAAACATGGCTTATGTAACAAAACATATAAAAGAAAATGAGTAAGTTAACACCCGAAACGATGATAATTCTATGATATTATTAATAAATCAATGTTAAAAGATCATATATGATATCATATTAATATATATGATTCTTATATAATTTAATAACAATTATTTCACCATTATACAGGAGGTTAACCTACCCCAACAAAGGAAAAGTACAAGGTAAGGGTTATTTCACAATCTCTTCATTATCTGAGGTTGTTTATACGTAATAATCTACTGGGATCTCTTTATCATCCACATCCATGTTTCTTAAAAATGTATTTCAAAACATTTTTACTATTTACTAAAATATGAGTTAAAGTCATTTATACCCTTTTTGACTTTTATAAGTGGTTTATAAAGGAATCTTTCCGTCATTTTCAAAACAAGGTCCTTTTTAACCTTTTCGACAGAATTGAGGTAAGAATGTTTTTTTTAACTTATACGGAGGGTGCGGTTATTTTACGCCGTTATAAAATCTTCAAAGCTTTCCTTACAATATTATAAGAATATTTTCAAAGAAAATGTTTTATTTTATATGGATCTTAAATGATTTCAAAATAAAAGGAGTTATTTCTTTAAAAAGAATTTTGATTTCATCTATGTCAACATCCTTTGATGGATTTTAATATTATTTGAAGTTGATTTATTATGATACAAAACTTCTATATTGTATTGAAGGTTTTGTGATATGTTTTACTATGGATGTTCTATTTTTATACCATTCATAGTTTATGGTGAAATTATTGACATTTCGTATGCTAGTTTTAATACGAATGTTTATGTTATGTTTAAACCTTTTCATATGGGAATGCATTGGACTTAATAAGTGACGGGTGGAGCCCGCTATAGCTCCTCGATGCATCGGTAGGTCTCATGAGACAAACTAGTGTCTTGGCACAAGGCCTTGACAAAATCTTATTTGTAGTCTTGGCACGAGGCCTTGGCTATGTGGTTATGATAGTCTGGCATTATGCATTCCGACATTATGAAAGTGGTTATTGATTTTTGCATGTGATTATTCATTTAGTAGAATATCCATGTGAATAAGTAAATGGCATTATTTCATTTTATTTATGCCATACCATGTTGAAAGTTCGTATTTAAAAGGCTTTTGTTTTAGTTATACATTGTCTTAAATGTTTATTCTTATTTATGAAAGTTTCCGCTATATTGTTATCCTTACTGGGCATTTGAGCTCACCCCTTTTCTATGTTTTATTTTTCCCAGGAAGTGAAGAAGTAAATTATGAATGACTTGCAGGGATATTATGAGGGGTTAATAGTGTGGATATGAAGACTTTGTTATTGTAGTAGTTTTTCACTTTGAAATGTAATGTAAAAATTTATGATTATATCTAGTGTTTCCAAGGCTACTAAACCAATCGGTCTTTCGAGATTTGATCTTTCTTGTGATGATGCCAATGTTATGTAATAATGCACCGACTCTGGGTAGCTAGGGTCGGGGCGTTACATTTTATCATGAATTACATTATATTAATGGTATTTAAGGATATAATTTTATATTATACCTTTATGAGTTTTATGATTTAAAATGATTCAAAGTGGTCTGGGATAGTTTGGAATGTTTGAAGATTATTTTCTATATCAATAATATTTCTAATATTTCAAATTATATTTTCATTTGGTGATATTATATTACTATTGTTCAATAAACCATTTAAATTTCTTATATTATGGTAATTCATGATCATTTTCAAGAATTAGTACCATTTTAAACTCTTTGGTACTCAAAGTGTTTTAAAAATGTTTTTATGAAAATCCAAAATCATTTATCTTTTTAGTAGGAGAACCAATTTTCTATTAAAAATCACATTTTATTAAAATGATTTAAAAAAAAATTAAAATGTTTTGGTAAAGAAATATTTACCCTTTTTTTCTTCAAACATTTTTTTAAAATGAATCTTATCTTTACTTTCCTAAAAGGGAATATTTCTATACTTTTTACCCTAAAAAAATAATGTTCGTTTTACATCATATGACTTTTATATATTTACCCATCATCATTTCCTCAAAACTTATTTTTCCTATTTAAAAGTATTTTTTGAAGTATAATTGTTTCTAAATAAATATTACGTGAAATGGTTTTTCAAAACAAAAGTTTATCATCCTCATGTTTTTTGTTTTGAAATATCCTTCTATAGTGTTTCCATTCATCAATGACAACAACCCTTTATTTTACTTCACTTGTGAAATGTTTTATATATACCATCCATAATCATTATTTGTCTGGTTTATAATTAATTTTTCCAAGGATAGTATTCACATTCAATTATTTGATTCTATTAATTCCCAATGAAATATTTGATTTCCTATGATTATTTGACATTAAATTCTCCCTAAATATTCCATTTTATTTTTTGTGGACATTCCTTTTCCCTAAACCATATACTATTTCATATGTGGTGTATACATTAATAGTTATTTGATTAACTAAATAATTATATAAAAATATGTATCTTTTATTCAATAGGGATATTTTATAGGGCATATTGTTTAAAAATTAAATCGATTACTCAATATGAATAATTCTTCGGACATGCAAGGAAGGGGTAGATCACAGATTATATATAGCTCCTCAATGCATTGATAGGTTCTCATGAGAAAAATAAGTTGTGTTAATTAAATGGGTTTCTATCATTGGTTTTAAATTTATTGGAGAATAGATCATGAAAGTATATGTTTTCATGTTCCTAAGACATGATGTCTAACAATTAAGCATTGCTTTCATTTTTATTTATTACTTATTATCCTTGATATTTTCACATGATAAAATATATGGATGAATTTCATTATCCTTTTTTTATTTCAATGGATTGTGTTTCTAGTTATTAAATTTTAATATTGTTTATGCACATCCAGCAAATTTATTGATTTCATGGAATATGTGTTCAATTATTTACCTTTCCATATTAACTATTCCCATTGATCAATTGTTTCATTTCTATACATTTCTATAACTAAACATTTGATATCACCCTTATTATGTTTCTTTACCCATGAATCCAAAAATGGTATTATAAAATATGTGAATGTATTTACTAGTTATAATAATGTTATCCTCGATGATATTTATTTACAAAGAAAGAAATTATTTATATTTTAATTAGTGTATTCATTTGTAAAACCAGACTCTTTTATGTATCTGGTTTGCCAATTCTACAAAACTCTCATTACTTCAAGATTTGATTCCTTATATTTATACCACTATAATTAGTATCCTAAACTAGCTCTGGGATATTTAGCGATGGGTCTCTATAGTTGGTATTAATAGAAGTTTATGAGCAACCTTTGTAACTAGATTTAGGAAAACATTGGTGAGAAAACATAACCCTTAGATGGAAATGGATGATAAATAAATAATAACATTTGAGAATTTTGGTAAGGTATATATTATGTGGTTCTTTCTAGTGAAAAGTCCCAGGCTAGATACTGCATGTGGATGTGGTGCTGGAACATATGTTCATAGGAGTAAAAACTCTAACAAGGTGTAAGGAGCCTAACTCGGGGAAACCTGACACATGACAGTAGACCTTACTATATACTTGGTTTGACAATGTTGTGGGTTAAACATCAGATAATTCACATTTTCTTTAGAAACTATTATGAATTGTTTTAATTGATAATGATAATGAATGACATTTGTTAAACGTAAGGTGTTTTAGATTGAATATTAGGTTCCATGATTTACAAATCCTATGAATGATATTATGGATAAAAATAGACCAAAGAAGGAAATATGTTAATATAAATAGATGGATTATTTATGTATTGAGGTTGTATTAAAAAATATATAAATGTCTATTACCTGATAACAAATCAAATCCTACAAGGCCGAATGTCTTGAACCCATAACCGAAGGATGATAAGTCTTTCACACCCACCACAATCTTATGAAATGTCCTGATTAATTTTCATTGTTTTTAGTTAAAAAATTTCATGAATAAATGTTAATAATGAACCATTAATGATGAATGTTTATTTTTACCTTTCATATTTATTTCTCTGAGGCCCTCAACTTTCTATTAGTCATTCAGTTTTTTGTAATTAATGACCTCATTCACATCCCATAAATATTTACACTTTTCCTCTAAGTATGTATTTCAACTTCCCATTATCTCTCTCCTACATAGAGACATAATTACATTGTAGTCCATGTAACCCTTGTAATTTCCATTCTCTATTTCCAAGAGGATGTTTTATTATCCATTCTCATGATATCATATTTCAACATAGAAAATATAAATATATATATTACCAAGATCAATTTTAAATTGTGAACATGCAATTTAATTATTTTAGGGATAATGTAACAACCTTAAATTCTAAATTAAAACTTAGAATTTGGTATCATGTATGACACATATCACCAAGTGCATAATGGAATATAATATCCCAAAACACAACTATTTATTTATTTTTTTAATTAAATTCATTAAATTATATAACTTGTAATGCACACAACACTGAGTTATATTTTTTTACATGCAAGAGAGTCCCTCCTCGATAACTTTTGTAACATTTTAGATACCTTATATGATATATTTCGTTATATGCAAGACTATTTTTCAACAAACCACCATATATTATTAAAACAATTATTTGAAATAGTACAATAAAACCTAGCCCTTAAGTTTGAATTTATGAATATAATTATCTAAATTATGAAAGATTATGGTTTATATAAATATAAAATTAATTCATCATGTTCTAACAAATTACAAATGGAAATAAGGACCAATTGGATATAAAATGAAATATTATTATATTTATGCTTCAAAAGGTGATTTGTCTTAAAAAATATAATTATAATTAGTGAATGATTTTAATGAAATATATATTCTATATATTAAATATAATATTTTATGATATTCATCAATTATATTTTATGGAGACAAGATAAAAACAAAACCTACTTTAAACTTAAATACCTTTATTTTTATAAATGCAATTTATCCTCCTTTTAATAGTGAACCCATATTAAATATGAAATTTCAAACATTGATTTATTTAAAAGGTAAAAAATAAACATTCAACTTGAAATAGAAACATAATAATTAGCCTAGTGTGTATTTTTGATAATTCCCTACAAGATATATTTATTTAACCAAAAGTTAAAAACACTGAATTTTAGTACAAAATTGATATCATCATATAATTTAATTATAAAGTTAAAATATGTTTTAGATTGGTTTTAAAGTCTAATTATATAATATTTCAATCAATTAATAAAATTTATTTTTATGGAATCAATATATATTTGAAATTGATTATAAAAACCTTGAAAACTCTCAGACTTTTATACTTTAATAATCAGTATTGTCATCCCACTTAAAGGATGAATTTTAAATCAATTTCTACCACTTATATTATTGTAATTTGGAAAATTTTATATCATATTCTGAATAAAAATAATTAATAATGTCTAATAAGTCAATTTTTTTAAAATTATTATTTCTTTTACTAAAAATTAATAATAATTTATATGGAAAACATAAGTTTCATAATTGAATAAAACATTATGTTAGGGTCACAAATAACCAAGACACATGTCCAACACATATTGGATGGACATATCTAGGCTGTCAACCTCCCATTATTTAGTTTTGTCAGTTGGGTTTGACATTTTATGTAAAATTAGGTGTACACCTAACCTTTTTCAAAAACATTCATGTTATTCTTTTTCCTTATCTATAAAAGGAAACTGCATCTCTCTATTCCTCACACCTTCAAATCCAATTAGTTTAGGCCAATATCTGACCACATAGCTTCCCAAAATCCCTCCCCTTATGCCTAGAGTCTATCTTTGGTTATAAATCTATCCATGTAAGACTTTTGGTACAAACCAAAATTAGTTAATCTATTATGAGGTAACTTATTCTCTCATGTTTTTTAATTTTATTTCCATTCTAAACTCCATAAAAGGTACTTATTTCATTATTTAATAACAAAAATAGTATAATACATATACTAGGGTTTTGTTATTTTCACACCCAAACTTCTCACAGTGATAGGATTTTAATTTTTATTTAAAGTTTTTAGACTTATATTATAATTTTATCTGGAATAATTTATTTCGTTGAGGTGTGGTCTGAGCCCGGCTTAATTTTCTGTGATTTTTTTGATAAACGAGAATTTTTGCTAGGAAATTCCCAGTGTACGCGCTGGGCACAATTGAATATGTGTATCTTTTCCAGACTGTCTTATATTCATCTCAGTGTGCGGTTAGTTAATTAATTGTCCAAATTAATAAAAAAATCAATGAAAAAGAAGAATAAAATTATTTTTGATCTGTTTCGTAATAATAAATATATTATAATTTAGATCATCATTATTATTATTAATTTCATTAATATTTTAATTAGAAATTTCATATGATTTTTTTCTATATTTATAAAACTATTAGTATGCCATTATTAATACTATTATTATATTTATTATTATTGTTTTTATGTTTTACTCGACCATCATTTTTATTTTTATTTTCCTTTTCCTATTATTTTTTATTCTATTTTATTCATTTATTTTACTCTTCTATCTTTTATTTTTTTTTCTTTCTCTCATCTCTTCCTCCCCCACTCTTTCCTATCACATGTTTTCCCCCCTAATACCCTAAGAAGCCTCTCATTAGTTACCCCCTCATCCTTCTCACAAGACCGCCCTCATCCCTCCTTGGATAGTCGGGATTCCCCTACCTCTCCCCTGGACAACCACTGCACCCTCCTCTCTCTCCCAGAAATCCATGTGTCGCCATATCCACCTCACATAAAACTCTCACTTCCCCTCTGCTCTGGTTTATTTCCCAGCTGATGCACCTCAAGAAACCCCCCCTTTCTTGTTGAGCCTCTCACACCGTCATTGTAGGTTTTTTCCTTCTTGTTTTGTTTTTCTCCAGTTGGTAGATAATTGGGTTAGGTTTTAGTGTGGAGTTTGGTCTCATTTTGATGTTTTCGGTCTAAATTCTTGTTTTAGGGTCTTTTTGTATCGTTTGAGGAGTGGTTGGCATATGGAGGGTTTTCACACCAAAATTTACAAGATCCTACACCGAGGTAGTGATTCCATATATAAATGTGCTTTGATAAATTATGTTTTTCATTTAATTCATTTAGTAACTTTATTAATTTTTTATGCATTGTGAATTTGGTTTTATTGATATTTAGAGTGCGTTTGATTTTCTAGTAGCAAGGTTAGGAGATATATATGTGCAATTTGTTATGAAAATACATTTTTAGTTCTTTATCAATGTGTTATGAACTATTTAGTTAGTTCATTAATTGGTGTAAGTGGTAAAGATTATATTCTTGAGGCGGCGTTGAGTGTGTTTGGTCATGATAGAGGGTTGGGTTTGTTTTGTGTACAAATCCAGTTTTTTCTCTTTAACATTTTCTCATAAATTTTTTAAATGTTTTATTAAATAATTGTTAAAAATTAAAAATAATTTTAATTGAATTGAGTAAAGGTCTTCAGTGTTTAATGTCTTATGGAATATTTCAAAATTGGTTATTAAATTCTTTTAGTGGTTTGTTTAATCATGGATGTGTTTTTTTACTGTTCTGCTATTTAAATTGATGTTTGGGTGATACAGATTGGGATTTGAAGGGTTTAATTGTGGGTAATTTTTCAAAATGGAATTTTTGTGTGCAAGTGTGGTATTGGGAATAGTTGGAGTCTTTTTTATTTTTCATATCTGACATAAAATGCGACATGAACTTTAAACCTCTTGGTCACGAATGGGAATCCTCGGTACTAGGTTGGTGGACTAGGATTAGTACTCTAGCGACACAAATGTGGAATCATCCAACTTTCACTTAGTTAGACTGACAACTACAACACTAACTATACTTTTGGATTTTTATTAAAGACTACTAGGTTATGGGTTTGTTCCCTACTAGTCGCTCATGCATGAGTACACCTGTTGTCGAGGTTCATACACCACTTTTCACCCAGACATGATGTTCTAGGGTCCCACATCTCACTAGTATCTTTTGGGACTCTCCCATGTCTGGTTCTCTTTCTTCACATAACTCTCACCATTGGCACAGGGTGTGACATTGAGTTTATCATAAAAGTATGGGTGTGTGTGTGTTTTAACTTAAGTTGTTTCCATTAAAAATTTTGTCATTTAAAATGTTTTCATTAAAATTGTTCAGGAATTTATTTATTTTCATCTGTCAAAATTGAAAATATATTTCTAATATATTATTTATGTGTTGATCATATTCTTTGTGGAATCCTATTGGGAATTATCTCACACCCTACTTACACCCTTGGGTGTAAGTACATTTGGTTATATCTGGTGCAAGTAAAGGTAAGGGTTTTAGGAGTGGTGGTTCAGGCTGTTAGATAACTTATGGGTGCAGTGTTTTTGGATATGTATTGAGGGTGGTATCCTCTCAAAATGTGGTGGTTTTTGAGTTGGTTTTTGGTCACCATACATATTTTTAGTTGTTGTCTGAGTTTTTGTTTACATATGTAACTCACTTTGTGGTTTGGTTAATGTCTTGTTTGTCTGCGACTTCTAGTATGGGTTTAGTATATTTTTTTTGGTTTTTTTATATTTAATTATTTAGTTAAATCATTCCCAAGATTTATTTTTGAAACCTGTGGACTTGTGAAAACCCTTGGGGGTCAGGAATTCCCTTCAGGCCTTTTCCTAGACTCAGTCAACATAGGATGGATGGTGACCCAATTTGGTTCCTGATAAAATGGTATCAATGGTATGTTTTTCTCAATGGGTTATTTTATTTTGGATGAGTCTACTTATCCATGAGATAGGATTGTTGGGGCTTAGAGTTCTTGTTGCGAGTAGTGTTCCAAGCCAAAAAACCTCTTAGTAAACCTCAAGTTTCCCTGTGGTGTCAGGATGCTAGTTTGACTTCTCCTCTAATTAGGACAAGTAGGCTGAAGACTATGTGTGTATAAAAGGTAGGGGAGAAGTGGTTTGTTCATGGTGTTTCTTCTACTTGTTTTGTTTACTAATGATTATTTTTATTTCTAAAATTTTATATTTTGGATCTTATTTATTACTGATGTTTTTTTATTGTTTCTTCTACAGTTTCATGCGTCCTCGGAGAGCTCACACGTACTAATGAAATGAAGCTGGAGATAGTTCTCCCTCACCGCTTGATCAGAGGTTGGTGGATGGTATAGTCCAGGCTGTTCAGGATAATTTACAAGGAGTGAATCTTGATCCTAATCCTACTCCCATTAAAGAGGAGGAATCTCATACCAAAAAGACAAAGCCTATGAATTTCTCTGGAACTAACCACCTTGATTTCAAGGTATCATAGATCCTCAGGAAGGAGAATAATGGATGAAGAATATAGAGCACATGTTCTAATTCGTGGAAACTTCTGAATAGTTCAATTTGAAATTCTCTCCTTTTTTGTTATATTTTCCCAATTAATGGTAGTGGGAATCAGTGGTCCAAGCTAGAATGAATAAGAAGATGAGCTACAAGGGCATAAATGTGTTCTGCAATGACAAATACTATAATGAAGTCTTGGTGTATATTGGAACCTGAGAATTCATCGATATTGTTCAGGGGGACTAGTCTGTGATGGAGTATTCCAATTATTTCATCAAGATAGTATATTATGGACCTGAAATAGTCTCAAGTTAATATATGAAGGATCAGAGGTTTGAAAGGGTTTGTGAGCATAGATCTACTCTCATGTACTACTGTTCAAGATGAATACATATGTTGAGGTGGTTGACCAAGATTGTATGGTAGAGATTGACTACAACAACAGTTCTATTTTATTTTGGGATATATCAGTGTTTGGTAGTGGTAAATTATTCACAATTAATAACAATCATGGTGAACAAGGGAATAAGAGTGTTGGCAGCTCGGGCCATCTTCTCAAGAAGACTTAATTTGGGGATTCTAGTGCATGGTCTATGGTGTTCGATCACTTTAGGATGGAAGGAAATATCCAGAAAGCATGTCCCTCCCCTCCCAGGACTTGTTATCAATTTCGAGTAATGGGACACATGCAAAGATTCTACTGGGTGGCATTCCATTTCCAGAGTGGGACATGATCTATGGATTCTAGGGTAGTGTCAGTTCAGTCAGAGCTGACCAAAATGATGGGATCTCAATTTGGTGCTCATGGTGGTAGTATCAAGTCATCCTCTATTCAGATCCATATTAGTGAAGATCCATAAGAAAGTAGTTGTTCTTAGGCAGGGACTAGGCATCTGCATGTGTTGGATCAGGCACCAGTGGGATCTGATGTAGCACCATTGACTTTTTGAGCTACCATTCTGATTTCATCTTCTATAGATGTAGCTTTATTTGATATTTGTGCTTTAGTTTCTATAATATTTTTTCATCTTTTGAATTTTATGAACCTACCAACTGAACTGTTATATGTTTCTATGGATTTGGTAACATCTTTTTGTAAAAATAAGGACCAAGGCCGAAGGTGTCCGTCATTTGTGCTTTCTATATCAGTATTTGAGGTGGAGTGGGAGTTCTTGTTCCTAGATATGGACATATTTGATATTATCCTTAGCATGGACTAGCTAGTGCACATCCCCAAGCATATTTATTGTTATCTATGATGAGTTAGTTTTATGGTACCTCATGGGAATCCCTATGTATTTCTTGGGGAATGAGATCCCCAGTTAGGTGGCGCATGACCTCCCCTTCCAGAGATGGAAAATATTCCTTATGCCTTATCATTGATCATGATGGAGTAAAATGGTGGATCTCCTCCTAGGGTATTTCCTCCTGTAGTGGATGAGTTTTAGAGGTATTTCCAGATGTCTTTTTGGGCTTACCCCAGAGAAAGATGTGGAGTTATGGATTGAGTTGGCACCGGGAACACAACATATATCACTTAAATCATATCACATGTCACCCACCGAATTGGGGGAACTAAAGATACAATAGGATGGTTTGGAATCGAAAGGGTTCATTTTCCTGAGAATCTCTATATGGAACTCCTCAGTTTTATTAGTGAAGAAGGCCAACGAATCTAACTGGTTATGAATTTATTACAAGAAGATGAATATGGTATCCATCAAAAATAAAAACCATTTTCCTCTCATTGATGACTTGTTCATCTAACTAAAGGGGGTAATGTGGTTCTCTAAAATATAATTGCATAAAAGTTACCAAAAATTATAGGAAAGAGAAGTGGACATTTATAAGATGACTTTTTGAAGAAGGTATGTTCGGTTTGGGTATTTGGTCATGCCTTTCAGATTGACAAATGATCAGGTGGTTTTTATCGCACTTATGAATCGGGTGTTCCACCAGTATCTCAACCCTTTTTCAAGGTGTTTGTGGTTGAAATCCTGGTTTACTCTGTATCTGAGTATGTGAATGATAAATATTTGTAGATCTTGTTAGGCACTTTGCAGGATGATCACCTTTATGTGAATCCTTCAATGTGCACCTTCTAGATCAAGGAAGAAACTTTTCTGGGGTATATTATTTTGGAACAATGGGTTTTAGTTGATCCTAAGATGATAAGTGCAGTTATGTCATTGGAACAACCCTGGAATGTGTTCGAGATCAGGATTTTCCTTAGTCTGGTTGGTTATTACTGGTGTTTTGTTAGGGATTTCTCACATTTTCCTTCCTCTGTGACCGCACTCACCTAGAAAGGGGTGATGTTTGAATGGATCCCACAATTTCAGTCATCATTTTTGGAGTTGAATTAGAATTTTTCTTCCACAATCGTGTTAACATTTTCAGATTTTGGGATGGGATATATGGTTTATTGTGATGATTGTGGTACGGGCCGTAGGTGTGTACTCATGAATGAAAATAATTAAGCATCATATGGTTCTAACAAGCTCTGAATTCATGTGAAAATTTACCTAACTCATGAATTTGAGTACAAAGAGTTGATTCAGCTTTGAAAGACGTTGCATCATTACCTCTTTGGGGAGAAATTTGTGGACTATTCTAAACATAAGATCCTAGCCTATATTTTCTCATAGAAGGATATTAATCTAAGGCAGTGTCATTGGATCAAGTATCTGTAGGGGGTTGACATGGACATCGTTTATACCCTAGGTAAGGTTAATGTGGTGGTAGACACCTTGATCAGGAAAAAATGATTGCAGGATTTGTGGGAATCCAGTGATGAGTGGACTTTGATGGATATCATTGCAGATATTCATTTGGAGACCAAATATCACAATAGGAGAACATTCTGGGACAATATATTGTTTACTTATACTCTTTTATATTTGATTCAGTGGGAGAATCCTAGTGATTGTCTATGTCACTATTCTATGCAGTTTCTTCATGGTGGGGATACTTCTCAAGATTTGTCTTTGTCATCTAAGGGGATCAGGTACTTCATGGGTCGCACAGTGGTGCTGTTGTCACTATGGAAGATGGTGATGCAAGATAGGCACCATTCTCAGTGTGCTATCCATCGTTGTACTACCTATATGTATTAGGATGTTATTCACCAGTTCTGGTGTCTAGGTATGATACAGGACATATATTCTCTTATATTGAGAAGCTATAATTTTCAATTGGTGAAAGCAGAGCATCAGAGACCATCTTTTTTTCTTCATCCATTACACATTCCTACCTGGAAGTGGGATGAGTAATCGATGGGCTTCATCATTGTACAACGTAGGAAACATCAGGGAAGAACTCTATTTGTGTAGTGATTTACCATCATACCAAATCATCCAATTTTATTCTGATCAATGATATAGAGAAGGTGGATGATTTGGGCCGATTGTATATTCAAGAGGTGGTCAAACATCATGGCGTGTTGTTATCCATTGTTTCAAATAGAGATGAATTTTCTACCTCTCAGTTTTTGGAAGGTTTAAAAAGGCATTTAGGAACACATATCAAAATTATCACAAAATAAAATCCCAAAAAACATGGCCAAATGGTGTGGGAAAATCTGATTCTGGAAGACATGCTTTGTGTGTGTGTGTCTAGGACATCAGAGGTTCATGTTATAACCATTTGGGATTGTTTGAATTTGGTTATAATTATAGTTACTAATCCTTAATTAGAATGGAATCCTTTAATGATCTCTATGGTTGTCCATGTTAGTCTCCATTATGTTGGAATGAGGTAGGCGAGAGCTCACCTTTGGGATTGAGCCTTGTGAGGGAGACGTTTGAGAAATTCAAGTTGATCAAGAAATAGTTTATGACAGATTAGAGTCACCTCAAATATTATAAATATCATAGGCATAAAGATCATTATTTTTCTAAGGGTGATTGAGGGTTATTAATGGTGGACCCTCACCTAGGTCACCACCGCTTGGGAATATAGGGAAAGCTAACACTGAGGTAAGTTGGGCCTTTTTAGATTATTCAGAAGATTGGAAAGGTGGTGTAGAGGCTAGCTTTACCTCCCCATTTGATGTAGATTCATTATTTATTTCACATATCCCAATTGAAAAAGAATAATTCGAACCCTTTTCATGTGTTGAACAAGGAAGGGTTGGAGATGGAGCCTGATTTATTAATGTTTGATCATCCAATGTGGATAGTGGATTCCAAAGAGAATTTTCTTCATGGGAAGTACATTTCATTGGTTCATATCCTTTGGTGGAATAGGAAAATTGAGCATCATACTTGGGAGAAGAAGTCATGGGTTGAGAAAGAGTACCCATTCTTATTCTCTAATCAGGATTTGAGTTGACTTTCGGATGACTGAATGTTTTCCTAGTGGGAAGAATTGTCACTACCAAACACCACAATATAGTACTATTTTAATTTTATAATTTTATCTAGATTAAAATTGTTTTTTTAATGTGTGGGATGAGATCTACATAAGTATGTTTCTTTTACTAATAAACAAGTGATTTGGATTTGCAATTCCTGGCACATGTGCAATGCATGATCGTAGCTATGTGTCATCACCTGATCACAGTATAGTCTTCATGGTTTTCAGTTATTTGATTAATTGATCGAAGGAATAAAAACATCAAAACTAAGGGAAAATAAATTTATTTTGGAACTGTTTTAATAATAATTATAATAATAACGTCGTCATCATCATTATTATTTTCATTAATATTATAATTAGGATTTCAATATGAATTTTTTTTCATAGTTATAAAACTATTAGAATGTCATTATTAATAGTATTATTATTTTTCGTATCATTATTTTTTTGTTTTACTCCACCTTCATTTTTATTTTCACTTTTCCTCCCCTCTTATTTTTTCTTTTTTTCTTCTGTTTTTTGTTCTCTCTTTTATTTTATTTTCTATACTCTCTCCCCCCACTCTAGTCGTGTTCTAGTCTCCCCCCAACAACACAAAGCATATTCTCCTTCCTCCCCCTCCTCCCCCTTCTCACCAAACCACCCTCCTCCCACCCTAGACAGTCGTGTCACCCTAGCCTCTCTACCAAACAGTCGTGCCAACCTCCTCTCTCTCCCAGAATACCATGTGTTTCCCTATATACATTACCTTGAACCCATGTAATTAATATTGTAACACCCTAATCTTCTACAGTACGCTTCTCTTTAAATAATGCAATAGCGTGTGTTGTACGCAACATCGAGTTCTAACACACACCACAACCGATCAAACTAGCCGTTATGAATAGTAATACCTAATTTTTGAAATTTTATCTCTCAAAATGGACTTCATTTTTGGATTTAGAGTATCGAATTTAGCCTAAGGTGAAATTTTGGTATTTTTCGGATAACTTTAACATTTTGATGAATAGTGAAAATTACTAAATTTTATTAAAAAACAAAATTTTTAATCAAAATAATTAATAGTGATAAATTATGAATTTGAGTGGTTTTAAAGTATATTTATAATATATTTTTAGAATTTAATACAATTTTTGTCATTGGACATAATTTCACAATTAAACCGAACATAAACAAGTATCAATCTTTTGATAGTTATTATATCTTAAAAACACGTTTTTTCTTTTGACAGTGGGAATTTATTTTAAATTAATTTCTGCCACTTCTATGTTTTGAATTTGGAAAAATTGATTCCATATTTGGAATCATGATCTTCAAATTGTGTAAATAATTAACTTTTATTTTTTAGACATTTTGAATAATTACTTCGGTAAATATTTTATTTACCATGGTTAAAGGGTAAATTCGGTAAATATGGGTTAAAAAATAATATTATAATAATAAAAAATTACCCTAAAACGTTTGCTAACCATATTGGTTGATACAGTTTCGACCATGGTCATCTTTGTGTCGATTTTGTTCCTCCTTTACAATCTCCACCAAATCAGGAACAAGCGCAACTAGAATGAAAACAGCAACCTCATCTCGGTCTTCACATTCCATACACATGTCATCTAGGATCGACATCAACTACCACTCGTCTGAAGCTTCTTTCACCAACTGAGCATTTGAATTTCTACTCAATTCATCGACCACCAAATTTCCTTTTTCGGGTTTGTACATCAAGTCAAAGTCAAACATTTGTAGATACTCCATCCATCTCCTTTTCCTGAGATTTAAATATCAATGTGAGAAAATGAGTTTCAAGATTTTGTGATCCGTAAAAACAGTAAATTTCTCACCAAAGAGATAATGACTCCGTGTTTTCAAAGCATGGATGATGCATCCAACTCCAAACCATATATTGGTTAATGTTTCTCATGCACTATCAAATGTCATGAGCCATAAGAAACAACATTGTCTCCTTGCATGATAACACATCCCAACCCAGATCCTAAAGTGTCACAATACACCACATAACCCTTTCCTCATTCTGGAAAAATCAAGAAGGGTGCTGATGTAAGGAGAACATTCAACTCTTGAAAATATCTCTATCATTCCTCAGTCCATTGAAATGCATTGTTCTTCTTTTTCAATGCTATCATAGGAAAAGCTATTCATGAGAATTCACACACAAAGAATTAGTAATAACCGGCTAGACCATGAACACTTCGTATTTCAAAGACATTCTTCAGAGGTTTCAATGAAAGAACAACTTCTATATTTTCTGGATCCACTAAAACACCTTTCTCAGAAATTAAATGGACAAGTAAACATAATTCTTATATCCAAAAAGCGCACTTTGATAATTTGGAATACAACTGAGGGTCTCTCAATATTTCCAACACTATCACCAATTGTTGCTCATGCTCATCACTTGTTCTTGAATACACCAATTTGTCATCCACAAACACCATAACAAAAGAATACAGATATCATTGAAATATCTGATTCCTCAATACCGTAAAGACTGTTGGTGCATTGATAAGACCAAAAGTCATGACTAAATATTTGTAGTGGACATATATGCTTCTGAAGTCTATATTCAGAATATCATCCTTCCGAACTAGCAACTGGTGATATCCTGACCGTATGTGAATCTTAGAGAACCACTAAGATCCCCTCAATTGATCAAAAATGTCATCAATGCATGGAAGTGGATATCTATTCTTTATCATAACTTGGTTACGTTTACGATAATCTACACATAGCCTCAAAGTTCCACCTGCTTTCTTTGCAAACAAATATGGTGCTACCCACAGAGACACACTTGTCCGAATAAAACCTTTGTTTTCCAGTTCTTGCAACTGAACTTCTAATTCCTTTAACTCCATTTGTGCTATCCTATAATATGGAAGTGAGATAGGACTGGTCCTCGGAAGAAGATCAATCGTAAACTCTAATTCTCTTACAGGAGGTAACCCTGAGATGTTTTCAGAAAAAAAACATCAGGAAATTGATCCATGACTACTGGAAAACTATTATTTGTGATATTATCCATCGATTCCAAGTTAAATGCAGCCAACTAGTAAGAGATCATTGCCACTACTGGTGCCAACAAGATCGTTTAACCTGCCTTCACCACTCATTCTTCTCTAAAGAGATGCTCGATGCCATACTCAGTCGCGAAACTGACTGTTCTGGTATAATAATCGATGTGAGCCCTGAACACTATCAACCAATCCATACCCAGGATTATATCATAAACATCTATCTCCAGCATATAGAAATCCCTATATAGCTCAGCTCTATCAACAGTTATAGAACATGAAATACACACGACTACTCTACATTCTCTTTCACCAAGAGGAGTTTGGAGTTTTATCACCGAAGGCATCATTTCAAGTTTTAAGTTCAGAAAATCAACAATTCTATAAGCAATAAAATAATATGATTCAATAGTATCGAAAAACACTTTCATAAGGGTATAATTAAAATTAATCGTACCTCTCACCGTAGATGGTCAAAACTGGTCATCCACAATAACTTGTTTCACTCCATACAATTGCTTTGTTGCTGCACTTTTCTCTTTATTGCCTTGTTGAGATTTCCCTGCCTGAGGAGTCATGGTATTCCAGGAATCACCATAGCTAGCTATGTTCTACTGGTGAGACTGATATTGTGGTCCTCTCTTTGTCGAAGCGTAAGATGCTTATGACACTTGAGAAGTGTCACGAACACCCAACCATGGAGCACTGCAACAATATCGCTGAAGATGCCCCATATTTTTGAAATTGTGGCATTCTCTCAGTGGTTCTGTACATTCTCTATTCATGTGATCAATCGAGACACATTGAAAACACCCATCTTTCATCATGGGTCATGGAGGAAGATTCACTAATCCAGCCGTCTAATTCTGATTCGCACTCCCACCTTGGAAGTTGGTGTCCCGCTTCAACTTGTTCCCAACATTAGACTTCCCACCCATTAACATGGGTATAATCATACTTCCTCCTCCCATAACTCCTGAGAGGTCTCTTTTAGCTACTGTTGCTTTGTTTACCATCTCCGTATAATATGTAATATAGAGCACAGCTATCTTCGAGCGAATCTCAGTCGAAACCCTGATTCAAAGATGTGTGCCTTCAGCGACTTCCAGTGAAAGCACACTAAATTCATGTATTTGGCCGCATACTCCGTGAATGAGAGATTCTCCTGCTCCAGGTTGAAAATGTCAGTCATCCTCTAGATCTTGAATGTGTGATGATAGAATTTTTTGTTGAACAATTCCTCAAATTCCTCCCTTACCAGTCCTTGATCCAGCTTAGCCTTTACCACTAGCTCCCACCACTGTTATGCAAGACCCTATAGCATATACGTCACCAACTTTAATTTCTGTTCTTCTGGTGTGCCTATGAAATCGAAGATACGATTCATCCTACTCATCCACACCTCCGCCCTTTCTGGTTCCGAATCACCCAGAAAGATGGGTGGATTATGATTTTATAACTGGACTGAATGGTCTATGTTCCTTGACTCATCCCTCTGATTCCCTGTGTCCATATCCTGAAATGCTTCAACAATAATTTGGACTATCTACTAGTTCACTTGTGGCTAATGTGAGACCACATTCTCTACAGCCACTTTCGTTTGGATTCTATGACGCCTAAAGGGTGCTATTTTCTATATAAACAACGCACGCCATTAGTCTCATTTCCTAGAAACTGAAGGCTTATCATTTCAATTTCTATCACATAACTATCACATGATTGATTTCAAACCATCATGATTTTCCACATTTACCAATTTCTTTTTTTCTCTTTTGAAAATCAATCTATTTTCAAAATACAGCAACCATTCTCTTTCCAAAATCTTTCATTTGAAAACAATTTTAAAATTTTAAGAAATCAAGCTTTTTCATCAAACCATAATCGATTTCTCAAAATTATATATGCACTCCTAGTGGGAAGTCATTCCTCTAATGCATGTCATGCTCATCCCATTGGTTAAACCCACGATAATGAGATTTGTTATCCTATAAGTGTCTCCAAAACACTTATGTACCTAACTCCCTGGTAACTTGAAGTTCAGAATAAAATGGTTAGCTATGTATTTTTATGCTCTACAATCCATGTTCCAACAATCCTACTCCTTCCTATGATGACCACCCAAGGAATAGATACGTAATATTTTAACGCCAAGACCAATAAAAACTGTTGACTACTTGTTCCACAAATAAAAGAACAAGATGATTGCATTTATACCCCAAGGACCGAAAAAACAGATACCATTTGTAACCCTCTACCCCTACCTCATTGGCTTGAGGATTTGGTGAGGGATACTTTGCCTTAAGCGACATCCCCAAGGAACCAAAGGCTAGCAATAAATGCTGAAGTGTTTCAAAACAACCGGGGGACGATTTACCCTTTTAGAACATACCACAGAGCCAACAACTATAACCCATCAAATAAACTAAAATATACATGATAAAAGCTAAGACATCTCAAACAATTATTTAATCATAAACCAACCAAAAGTACCACAGTGGAAACAAACCCTAAATCAGAGTAAACAGCGGAAATACAAACTAAAAGACTGCAAGATGGAAACCCAACTCCATGCTCCACAAGCTCCAAGCTCCAACATCACGAACCTTCCCAAGTATCATGAAGTAGTTCTATAAACACGTTACACTTTACCTTTTACAACATCCTGGTATATGAGATATGAAAAAGCACCAATGTTCCAAAGCAGGGGGTGAGTAATGAAACTCATTAGGTTTTCCCCGATGACTTCCCAACCCGTGCCTCTAGGATAAAACATTTTAGAATATTTATATAAAACAATTTATATAAAAAAATATTCCAAAATAGTTCAAAATATTACAAGTTCCATGTCAATACCATTTTCATACAAAAACCATATTTCTCAAGAAAAGAAACCAAGAAATGTTTACAATCAAATTCCCATTTCCATTTTGGAACATTCATTACATTTCACAATCCACACAACCAACCATGCATGCAACCTGGACATCCCTATACTCGCGAGTGGTGAGTTATCCTTCCACTGAGACGTCAATTAGAGGACTACCTTGGCGGGGCTACTTCACACCCTTATCCCTCCCTTTTGATGGGGGTACTTATCTCCCTTATCCCTCCCAACCTTTTGATGGGGGTACTTCTCGCACTTATCCATCCGAATGCATAAGAACACACACCACAACCCATGAGAATCCATGAAAAAACCAAGTGTGCTAAAAACATTTCAATAAAGCATCAGACCATTTATTAAAAACCATTTCTTTTAGCAGAAAAACCATAACCATTATAAAATCTCCATTTTAAATTCACTTCAACAAACACTTTCCAAAATACAAAATTTCCATCACTCGATACTTTCAACGAGTTTCAACTATTCTTTTATAGCAGATAAACAATCCATTTCAATCATGAAAAAAATTTGAAACTAAGCCTTCAAGTTCTAAGTAAGAGGAATCGATAGTGAAGCCACCTAAATCAACAAATTAGGTGAAACCAACCAACAAATGAAGAACACCAACAAAACCGGGTCAACAACTCCACGAAACCTCCTTATATTACTTCCCCTAGTACCGAAAAAGAAAAACCTGACTTAAAAGTCATCCACTACCATATATCTACCAACCTTGGGCGTATATCTAAGGATCCATCAAGAGGGAAGATGATATCTAAGAAAACACAAGAAAACGGGACTTACCTTGATCAACCGGCCTCTAAACGCCAAGGTAAACCTCCAGATTTCTTCCAAAATGCCTGTTAAGTGTTCTCCCACCATCACCAGAGAGAAATACAAATTTAGGGACGTCTAGGATCAAAAATGAGTGTGTTTAAAGATAAAAAATATTAGATCGTTAAATATATGTAATAAGTTGACCTCGCGCATGGTTAGTCCGCACGGTTAGTCAAATCATGCGCTAACCACGCGGTAGTCACTGCTTGGAAGGGGCACTCCGTATAGACTCTTAGAACGGTTTGCCCAAACCAAGTGCACCCAGTGCGGTCTCCTCTGTCTAAAGTGACCACCACCTGCACTACTTCCGCACGGTTTGGACAACCCGTGTGAAACCCATGCATCACCACTTTTTTCCCTTTGACACTTTAAAAGTCTCAAAAAACTCCCAACATTTTATTATATGATTCAAGTACATAAAACTCATAAAAAAGGGGTTACTTATAAGAAAATTGGGTTACTAAAAACCATATACATACTTATTATATCATATATGATCTTCTATTAATGCTTTGTTAATAATATTTTAGTATTATCGTCATTTTGGGTTTTAACTGATTTGTTTTCCATTATATTCCTTATTACATGAGTCATGTTTGTTAGGGATTGGATGTATATTATTCCTATCTAGAATTATATCAACTCTTTAAACATTATTTTTAATCATCAAATGAAAATTATTCTTGAATGGTTACGATGGAGAATGAATCTCATCGTGTTCGTGGAGACATTAATCTGTACGTACGCACAAGAGACAATATCATTATTTATATATTAAAATAGTTTGTAAATAGATGATATATCATATATACAGAATCATTAACATGTTATATTTATTATTTACATCAATTATACGTCATTATTATACCCATCTAAAAATAATGTGTTGAATAACAACTACACCACGACGTGGAGACGGTAAGCCGTACGTACGCACTTATGGTGACATGTTATTCATTAAATGAATAAAATAATTAATATGTTTGTAAAATTTATATAATAGAATAAATGTATATATAAGATACTGGATTTATTATTTTATAATGGAAACAACAAAGAAAGAAGAAGTGGAATTAGAAAAGAACATGAAAGAGGTAATAAGATATTTACCTCTTCTTTGGGGTTTTCCTTTTGATTTGATCAAAATGGATCATTAGGATGGATTTATGATCAAAATAAAGAATCTAGGGTGAACGTAGGATAGTTTATAGGATATTTGGGTTGGGGTTGTATGAGAAAAACGGCTTTGAAAGTGTGAATTTGAGATAAGGGGAAGTGCCCTTTTATAAGAGGGGTGAGGGGCACCTTCAGAAAAGATTGAAATATTATTTTATCATAAAATATTTTTCTGTTTTTAATGGCTAAAAAATGATTTATTTCTAGGATAATGTTGGAATGGGTCTAAATACACTCAACAAATATGTTTTAGATAGGTTCGGGTCTCTATTTTATTCTTATCTTTTAGATTTAACTCTAGTTAAATAGTTTGGCATTTACCACATCTATTTATATTTTTATATTATATGGTTAATAAACATACTGTAAACTACTAAAAGAACCCCAAGTGGTTCCTTAATGACATATTTTATATTATTTATGCCCTTTGGACAAAACTTTGATTTTTTTAATACAATATCAATTAATAATATAATATTTGTTTTATAAAATCTTTTATGTCAATATTGACATTATTTAATAAATGAATTTTTTTAAAGTCCTAACAACTTTATTACTTCAAAATAAATTAATATGTTCAATAATAACATGTCATAGTAACCTATAAAGTTATTTTAATTCATCAAAAGTCTCAAATTACATTTATTTATATATTTATAATATAAATTAATTTAATATTTCATTATTAAGGTAATTACTGCATCATCATTGTGTCAAACATAAATTAAATTATTTAATGTCTATAAATTATAAATAAAATTTAATTATGTAGGAAATCTTTTCAGATTTCAAATGAATATTTATAGTCTAATTTATCATATGAATAACCTGATTTTTTAAATGGTTTACCTATTAATCATTGAATTTTACACTTTTAACTCTTCTTTGAATTAAATAATAATAAATGTCCTAATCTAATCCATATGGACCTAAAGGATAATATTTTATTCCTAATGATTTATTTGGTATAATTACACTTATCCAATAGAATTAGGACATGTTTTAGGGTAATAATAATATCATTTTTACCCTTAATTACCCTATTTACTTTTAACTGTGGTAAATAAAAGAAAAAAGTTACTATTCACCAAAAATCATCTTATTAAACAACATTTTTCTTAATAATATCAACCGTGTCCCTCAGATATTTTAAATTCCACTCATAGAAGCTGTAAAATTATGTTTCATGCGAATTTTCAAATTCTCCTAGGAGGTGGGTAGAATACGGTGAAAAGTTAAATAAAATTTTATATATCTAATATTATTAAAAATGACTACAATGATTTAAATTGAACATATATAGGTATTATGTATCTATTTTGACCTAAAATAAATTTAAATAAAATAATTAATTATTTAAATAAAAAGTCGGTTGTAAACAATAACACAGTGTTTTTCACTATTCATCAAAAATTGAAATTTTTCAGAAAAATACCAAAAATTCACCCTAAGAAAATTTCGATATTTTGAATTAAAAAATGAAATTCATTTTGAAAAGTAAAATTTATAAAATTTAAAAAAGTGGGTATTACTATTCATAACGGCTAGTTTGATTGGGCGCGGTGTGTTAGAGTCTCAAAGTTGGGTACATTGCATGCTATTTCATTATTCAAAGGGAAACATACTATGGAAGATTGGGGTGTTTCATTCTCCACTCCTTCAAATAATTTCTTCCACCAAATTTCTAAATATTACTGCATAAAAATATTCAGGTGGTTCTTCATCATAAGTTCCTCAAGTTCCCACGTGGCCTCTTCCATTTTATGGTTTCTCCATTGAACTTTTACCAGAAAAGTCTTCTGGTTTCTCAGGACATGTTCTTTGGTATCAAAAATCTTGACAGGATCTTCACAATAAGACATATCAAGTTCTAGTTCTAATTCCTCAAAGGTGAGTACATGCCTTGAGTTAGGTATGTATTTTCTCAACGGTGATATGTGGAACACATCCTGAACTTGGGAGAGACTTGATGACATTGCCAAACGGTAAGCTAAACCCTAATTCATTATAAAATTTTAAAAGTTTTGATGTACCTGGGTCTCAATTTACCCTTCTTAAAAAATAATATAATTCCCTTCCATGGAGATACCTTCATGAAAACATCACCTCTTACCTAAAATTACAAATCCTTCCATCGGTTATCAGCATAGCTCTTCGGCCTACTTTGAGAATCTTTGATTTGGGTTTGGATTACATTCACCTTTTCCATCATTTCATCAACATGTTCTGGGCCTATGAGTTTTCTTTCACCAACATCATCCCAATAGGTAGGTGTGTGACATCTGTTTCCATATAACTCTTCATATGGTTCCATCTAAATACGTAAATGGAAGATATTGTTATAATAAAATTCTGCCAGAGGTAAATATTTATCCCACATACCTTGAAAGTCAACTGAGAATAGTCTCAACAAGTCTTCTAAGGATTGAATAGTCAGTTCTGATTGTCCATCAGCTTGAGGGTGGAAGGAAGTGCTGAAATAAAGTTCAATATTCTAGGATTTCTGAAGACCTTTCTATAATCTTGATGTAAAATGGGGTTCATGATCAGAAATAATCGATAGGGGTACTCCATGAAGTCTTAAAACTTCATTAAATTATAGTCTTTCTAGGCATTCAAGTGGTAAATCTTCTCTTATAGCAAGAAAATGTGATGACTTGGTAAGACAATCAACAATGACCCATATTTCATCATTACGTCTAAAAGTATTTGTTATTCCCATGATAAATTCCATCGTAATATTATCCCATTTCCACTAAGGTATGGGAAGAGGTTGAATGACTCTTCTAGGATATTGCCTTCCAGTTTTAACTTATTGACAAACCAAACATCTTGACACAAAATCAACAATATCCCTCTTCATGTTGTCCCATCAAAAATTATTCTTCAAATATCAATTCATCTTAGTTCTACGAGGGTGTATAGAAAAATTAGAGCTATGATCATCATCTAAAAATTCCCTTTTTAGATCAGGTATATCGTGAACACCAAGTCTCTTCCCAAATTTCAAAATCCAATATTCATATATAAATTCACTCAATCTCCCATCATTCACAGCTTTAATATTCTTTTGAAAATCTTCATCATCGTTCTGAAAACTCTTTATCCTTTCTAGTAAAGATGGTTTTGAAACCATTTGAAAAAACATTGATGTTTCACCTTCCATGGTTATTCCCATATCCATATTTACTAGATCCATGCAGATAGGATCCTTTTTAACTATCATATTGTTTAAAACCCCGTGATCCTTTCTACACAAAGAATCTAACACCTTATTTGCCTTCTCGGGGTGGTAGTGTATATTGAAATCATAATCATTGAGTAGTTCAAGTCATCACCTTTGCATCATGTTGAGTTCTTTTTGTGAGAAAATATACTTCAAACACTTGTGATCAGTATAAATCGCACATTTTTAACATATAGATAGTTTCTCCATATCTTCAAAGAAACGATTACCTCTACTAACTCAAGATAATGAGTAGGATAGTTTTGTTCATGAATTTTTAGCTGTCAGGATGCATAGGAAATAACTCTATCATTCTGCATAAGGACACAACCAAGTCCTTTCATTGAGGAATCACTATAAATGACAAACCCATCATTTCCCAATGGTAGAGTCAATATAAGAAAATGGAGTAATCCATTCTTCAGTTGTTTAAAACATTATTCACACTCTTTTTTCCTAAAAAATTTAACTCCTTTACGTGTGAGCTTTGTTAATGGTTTAGCCAACCAGGAAACATTCTGGATGAAATGCCGATAATAACCTGCTAAACCAATAAAACTATGTACCTTAGTTATACTCATCGGTGCTTTCCATTATTGGATTTCCTTGGTCATTTAAGGATCAACATAGATTACATCCTTAGAGACAATATGGCCTAGAAAATAAATCTTGTGAAGCCAAAATTCAAACTTGCTAAATTTCCCATATAATTCATTTCTTCTAAGAGTCTTCAGAATAATGAGAAAGTGATTTTCATGATTTTTTTAGATTTTGGGGTATACCATGATATCATCAATAAATACTAGTACAAATTACTCAATATATTCCTTGAAAAAATCTATTCATTAAATCTTTGAAGAGAGAGGGTGCATTAGTCAGCCCAAAAGGCATTACTGTAAACTCGTAATGCCCGTACCTGGTTTGAAATGCAATTATTGGAATGTATTCCTTTCTCACACACAACTGATGGTATCTAGATCGAAGTTCAATCATTGAAAAATATTGAGATCTATGAATTTGGTCAAATAAATCATCAATGCGAGGTAGAGGATACTTGTTCTTTATCGTTATAGCATCGATCTCCTTGTATTCAATGCACAACCTCATAGATCCATATTTTTTCTTAACCAAAAGGACATGGGCCCCCCATGGAGAAACACTGGGGTGAATAATTACCTTATTACTCAATAACTCTGGTTGTTTCTTTAGTTCCACTAATTCCATAGCGTCCATTATATAAGGGGTATTCGATATGGTCCTTGAACCCGAAATTAAATCAATCGAAAACTCAATTTATCATTCTGGAGGATGTCCATGTAAATCTTCTAGAAACACATCACCATATTCTTGCACAAAAGGTTCATCCAATATTTGAAAATAATTTTCCTCACCTACTTTAATTTCATTTTCTTCCTCCCTAATAATTTAATTTAGTTGAGCTATTGGGGGTGGATCTAGATAAGAATGAGGTGGTGATGTTTTTGCTCTAAAGATAAGGTGTTCTTTATCATCGTCATCAAAAATCATAACTTCCTTCTTCTTAAAATATATTTTTTCATCATGGTCTAAAAGAAAATACATTCCATGGATTATATCAAATTCAATCATGGGTATGACGATGAGATCAGCAGATAAAGAACAGTTATATGACCTAATGAGAACTAATTCACAAAACATTGTTGCAATGATACTTCCCTTAGGTGTTTTGACTATCAACTCCCTTGTTATGTCAAATTAAAAATATATGATTTTCTTAAGAAACTGGGATGATATGAAACAATGCAATGATACAGAATCAAATAAAGCATTTTCTAAACATGAGTAACCCATTAAATATTTTTCCACCAAGTCTTTCGGAGTTTCAGCCTCAGCAGTAGTAATAGAATAATCTTGGCCTTGATCCCTTGGCCTTTTCTGAGGTATGTTTCCTTGGTGCTTTGGACATTCATTTGAATAATTCCCCCTTTCTCTACAAATGTAGCATTCAACATTGATAACCTCTTTCTTTCCCTTGCAATCACGAGCTTGGTGGCCTTTTCCACCACACATGTAACTGACTCTCATTCCCTTCAGTCAGGTACTAGGGTGTTTATTCCCACATTTACTGCATGATAAATATTCCACTTTTCCCTTCTTCCCCTTATTTCCATTTCCAGACTGTCAGCAGATTTCTTCTTCTCTTTCTTTTCTTTAAAGTCGTAAGACATAGAGAATTCTTTTTTGTCTTGATAGCACATGAGAAAATATCTTTGAATGAAAATAAGGAGTGTGAGACTAATTCTCTCTGTAGAAATGGTTTTAACACATCAAAGAATCAATCAATATTTATCATCGGGTTACATATATAATCTGTTACATGCCTTTCTAACCTTGTAAAATTTGCCTCATACTTTGAGACATTCTCATCCTCCTTTTTCCTTAGACTTGGAAATTGACTTTCTATATCATCTTGATGGTCATGAGGAAAGTATGTTTCTTGTAAAAGATCTTTAAACTCCCTCCATTCCAAATTTGAAACTTCATCATCTTTCATTGTGTTTTGAATCAATGACCACCATTGATCTGCATCTCTCATGAGGTGATAAACTACCATGACAAATTTTTCCCTTTCACTACTCCCCAAAGCATGAAATATTTAATCTAAGGAATTTACCCATTTCTCAGCTACTAATGTATTTTTACTCCCCTTTAATGTTGGTGGTTGTTGCCTCATGAAGTGGTCAAACATTGGTCCTCCACGTTGTGGATCAGTGTGCTCTATACGGATAAGGTTACAATTCATAACCTAAGTGAGTTTTCCCAGTATGGTGATAAGCTGATCAACACCAGTTGCTTCACCAGCTCCACTAAAATTATCTGGAGTAGGATGGAAATCCCTACATGAATTATGTTCATTGATACAATATCTATTCCTTCCACTAGGCGCCATTTCTAAATAATGGCATACACTAGATTAATTTATGAATCACAATAGATAATTCCAAACATGTAAAATAGTTAACATAAATTGAACAGTTTATGGATATAATCCATAATCATAAAAATTGTTTTATTTGGGGAGAAATATACTCATAAATCCTTCATAATGGTTTATAATGAAAATGTTGATTATCCTAAGAATATCCCCCGAGAATGACGTAACCAAGAATGCGGAAAGGCCCATTTTTGTGTACTAGGATACCCCAAGTCAAACCTGAAACTCCTTGTTGGAGTTTTCAATCCTAGATACATCTGTGCCAGAGCAGCCTCTACCTATTCGTATCCTGACATGGATGTATTGCTAAGCAAATACAAAAAATCTCTACATTACCAAAATTATAATAAGTTCTTCTATACTAATCCTCAAAATCTATCTTAGGGTAATGTGCTCTAATCGGAGTTTTTATAAATATAGATTCCACGGTTAGTACTAAACATCCTCTGATACCAACTTTAATTCCCTGACCTCAGTTACCGAGAGTTGGTGCATTATTACATAACATTAGCTTGATACAAGGAATCATGTCCTGAAAGACTGATTAGTTTAGTAGCCTTGGAAATAAAAGATAAATTCATAAGTTTTACATTACATTATAAAATGAAAATAACAACAACATAGTCTCCATAGGCCACACTCATATCCCTTAGACTATCCCTGCAGGTCATTGATAATATAATTCTTCGCATCTTGGGAAAAATGAAACATAGAAAGGGGTGAGTTGAGATGCTCACTAAGAATAACAATATAGAGGAAACATTCATAAATAAACATAAACAATTAAAAAAATGTATAGGACTAAAACAACACCCTTTTAAACATTAACTTCAGCATAATATGGAAAAGATAATATCAAATAATTCCATTTAATTATTCACATGGATATTCTACTAGTCGAATATTCACATTTAATACCAATATCCACTTTCATAATGATAGAATGCATAATTATAGACTTCATAACCACATAGTCAAGGCCTTGTGCCAAGAATAAAAATAATATTTTGTCAAGGCCTTGTTTCAAGACACTAGTTTGTATCATGAGACCAACCAATGCATCTAGGAGCTATAGCGGGCTCCACCTGTCTTTTACTAAGTCCAATACATTCCTGATATGAAAATTGTTAAACATAACAAAAACAGTCGTATTAAAACTAACATAAGAATTGTAAATACATTATACATAATCCATGAATGGTATAAACATAACATATACATAGTAAAACATATGAAAAAACCTTCAATATAGTATGGATGTTTTGTATCATAATAAATCAACTTCAAATAAACATAAAATCCATTAAAGGATGTTGACATAGATGAAATCAAAACATTTTTTAGAGAAATATCTCTTTTCAATATTAAATCATTTAAAATTCATATAATTATAAAAGAAAAAATTTATTTTGAAAATATTCTTATAATATTTTTAGGGAAGCTTCGACGATGATATAATGCCAGAAAATAGCCACACCCATTGTATAAGTTAAAAAAACATTCTTACCTTAAAAAGGTCCTAAGGTACCTTGTTTGGAAAATGATAGAAAGTGTCCTTTCAACCCATTTTATAAAAATCCAAACAAGGGGATAAATTACTTTAACCCATAGTCTAGTAAATAGTAATAATGTTTTGGAATATAGTTTTAAGAATCATGGATGTGGATGATAAAAAAGTCTTAATAGATAATTACCTAAAAACAACCTCGAATAATAAAGAGACTGTGAAATTAACCCTTACCTTTTAATTTTCCTTGGTAGATGGTACGTTAACCACTAGTATAATAGTTAATTCATTGTTTATAAATTATAAAAAAAATTATATACATAATTATTATATCATATATGATCATCTAATAATGCTTTATTAATAATATTTTAGTATTATCATCATTTCGGGTGTTAACTGAATCGTTTTCATTTATATTCTTTGTTACGTGAGTCGTGTTTTCATAGATAGGATGTTTCTTATTTGTATCCATAATTATATCAACACTTTAAACATTATTTTTAATCATAAAATTAAAATTAGTCTTGAATGGTTACGATGGAGAATGAATCTCATCACGTTTGTAGAGACGATAATCTATACGTATACACGAGCGACAATAACATTATTTTGATATTAATATAGTATTAAAATAGATGTTATATCATATATACAGAATTTTTAACATTTTATTTTTATTATTTACATCAATTATACATAGTTATTATACCCATCTAAAATAGTGTATTGAATGACAACTACACCATTACATGAAGACGTTAATTCGTACGTACGCACGTATGGTGACATGTTATTCATAAGATGGATAACATAATGAATATGATTGTACCATTTTTATAATAAAATCACAGTATATAGAAGATACGGGAGTTATTATTTTAGAATGGAAACTGAAAAGAAAGAGGAAGTGGAAGAAGAAAAGAACTTGAATGAGGTGATGAAATATTAACCTCTTCGTTGGGTTCTTCCTTTCGATTTGATCAATAGGGCTCCTTAAGTTGGTTTTTTTATCAAAATAAGGCCTCTAGGAAGAATTTAGGATATTTTATAGGACATTTGGGTGAAGTTTGGCCGATCCAAATGGCTTTGAAGCTGTGAATGTGTGAGAAGGGGAAGTATCCTTTTATAAGAGGGGTGTGGGCACCTTAAGAAACAATTGAAATATTATTTTATAATAAACTCATTTTCGGTTTCTAATAGCTCAAAAATGATTTATTTCTAGGATAAGGTGGGGATAGGTCTAAATCAACTCAACTAATAGGTTTTAGAAAGGTTTGGGTCACTATATTAACCTTATCCTTTAGATTTAACTCTTAATAATATAGTTTGAAATTTACCATGTCTCTTTGTATTTTTATATTTTATGGTTAATAAACATACTATAAACTTCCATGATAACCCCAAGTGGTTCATCAATGACATATAAAATATTATTTTCCCCTTTTTCAAAATATTATATTTTTAGGAATACTATATCAATTAATAATGTAATATTTGTTTTAAAAACTCTTTTATATCAATTTTGACATTATTTAATACATTATTTTTGCTAAATTCAAACCAAATTTATTAATTAGAAATAAATTCATATGTTAAATCCTATCATGTCATATGAACCTATAAAATTAGTGGAATTCATCAAGACTCTCAAATTACATTTATTTAGATATTTATAATATCAATTATTTTAATATTTCATTATTAAGGTAATTACAATGTCATCATTGTGTCATATATAAATTAAATTATTTAATGTATAAAAATTATAAATAAAATTTTATTGTTTAGGAAATCGTTTAATCTTTCTGATGAATATTTATCGTATAATTTATCTTATGTATAACAAGATATTGTAAATGTTTTAGTTATTAAACATTGAATTTAACACTTTTAACTCTTCATTGAAATAAATAATAATAAATGTCCTAATCTAATCCAAGTGGACATAAAGGATAATATTTTTTTCCTAAGGTTGGTTTACGTCGAATTACACTTATCCAATTAAATTAGGACATGTGTTAGGGTAATAATAATATCATATTTAACCTTAATTACCATATTTACTTTTAATCGTGGTAAATAAAATAAAAAAGTTAATATTCACCAAAAATTGTTTTGGTCTTATTGAACCACATTTTTCTTACTAATATCAACCCTATCTCTCAGATTTTTGAAATTCCAGTCAAAGAAGCTGTAAAATTATGTTTTATGAGAATTTTCAAATTCTCCTAGGAGATGGGTAAAAGACGTTAAAAGGTTCAATAAAATTTTATATATATAATATTTTCTAAAAATGACTCTAATGAATGAAATTGATCATATATAGGTATTATGTATCTATTTTTAACTAAAATAAATTTAAATAAAATAATTAATTAGTTAAATGAAATGTCAGTTTTAAACAATAATGCAGTGTTGGTGTGAATATCACTTTATGTAATGAATCTAAAGATGATTCCATAAAATCCTCACTTATGGATTTATTTTTTCTCCATTCAATCATCCTGTAGTGTAATGTTTACTACACGGTGCTAAATCAATTCCCTTCCACCTCAGTCTACCTAGAGAGTGCCATTTTGTGAGATAATTGATTATTTTTTCCATCCATCTATTGGCAGATTACGGTTCATCAATATCAGGGAAGTGTTTAGATGATTTATTTCCTCCTTATCACAGATGAATATCAATGAGACCATCCATCATTTTTTTAATATAAAAGATTTCTTCCTCTTGATTTTTGTCAGTTGTATCTGTGGAAACATTAGTGAATGGGTCGGTGTATGCATTCTGCGACCAGGGATCATGATGAAATGTGGTCTCAAAATGGAACAATTCTTTTAGCCTACTGACGTAGCCAGTGATAGGGAAAAATTATAGAGACCCTAAGCTTGACATACATGAACATTACATTAATTTTGCGGAATACTTAATACATAACAAAAACAGACACACAAGGACCGTAATAGATTAGTGTCTTTGGAAACTTGGAACGTAATCTTCTAATCGTGGTGAAATATCTTCAACATCTCCCATAAAGATCTTCCCCCTTTTTTTCTTACCTAAAACCTTTCTTTATATCCTGGGGAAAAGAAAACATAAAAAGGGTGATCTCAAATGCTCAGTAAGGGTAAGCATGGATAAAATAAAACATACCATATACATTTGAACTTAAAAACATGAACATAATGTTTAAACATCAAAAGCATGAGCAATGACATAAAAAATGGAAGTACATAAGGCATAGATCATAATGGAACATAAACCATGATAAAATAGAATGGGAATAAAACATGTAATTGTGGAATACATTAAGCACATGTAATGATTTCCATAGTAGCCAAGGCATTGCTTCCAAGACCATCTTAGTGGACAAAGTCCCATTCTGAATCGAGTTCACTCCTCGTTTCAGTCCTGTAACACTGAACCGTATTAACTTACCGTTCCATCCATGTCTATCTCATGAGATATAAAATCTTTACCCAATGCATTGGAGGGAGATATAAGTCCTACCCATCTCATAATGAAATCATTATTACTTGTGCCACAACATAAACATAAATCATTCATCATAACTCAAATAATAAAATGGGTTTCATAAATATCATTTCATCATCACATAATCCATATAAAAGAAATGGATATAATTTCACAATAAGAAAAGTGAATCCTTGTAAATCATAGAGAAATTATACTTGAAACATACACATATGAAATAAAGTCATCTTAGATGGAAAAATGGTTTTGAGAAAACACTTGAAATGAATTATTGAGGAAAATATCCTTTCTTCTTCAAAATAAATTTCTTTTCACAAAACGTCATGAAATTTTAAAAGAAAGAGATTTTGTTGAAAATAGTTATGAAATCTTTTGGAGGAAGCTTCATGAAAATAAGGCTTTATAAAACCATAAAAATTCATTCGTTCCGTATAAGTTAAAAATAACATTCTTCTCGTACTTTTGCCGGAAAAGTCAAAAAAGTACCTCGTAACGTAAACAAAAGAAAGATTCCTTACATACCATGTAGGAAAAGTCAAAAATGGATAAAATTGACTTTAAAAATACATGTAAATTTTTTATAAAACATGGACAGGGATGATAGAAATAACGCTAGTAAATACGTACGGATAAGCAATCTCAGATAAAAATGAGATTTGAAAAATTATCCCTTACCTTAGGTCTGATATGCTTCGTACGTATCTGAACCCCCTCTTCTTTAAAGCGCCTTTTTGAGACCTCCTATTAGGGCACTACAATTGGTATTTGAAGAATACAAGGACCTGTAGGATGTTTCTAGGGAAGTGGAGAAGAGAACTTGGCAGGGGTTGGCCGAGCTTAAAGGCTCAAAAAGGTGTGAGGAAGAGTGGGAGGAGGTGCCCTTTTATAAGGGAGGAGAGGGGCACCTTTGGAAATCTTAAAAATATTAAATTATAATAAATCTAACCCCACTTAAAAACCTCAAAAAATGACTCATATTCAAATATAAGATGATATAGGGTTGTAATCACATCAAACAATAAAATTTAGACATGTTAGGAAATTATTTTAAACATTATCAACTTGATTTATCCTACTTAATCAATTTTATATTATTTGTGGTAACAGCATTCTAAATTTTAAATTATAACAAAAAATTACTTATTTTTTGTGAATTTTCTATAATTGGATACTTTATAAAAATTTAGACCATATAAATTTAAATTTATAATTTTTAAATATTTTTGTGATTTTTAAATTTTTTTATAATATGTTATTTTTATAAAATAACAATAGTGTCAATTTTGACAGTATTCATTTATATGAATTTAAATAAATTATATACAGAAGATATGTTCGAACTATAAGATTTAATATATTCATAAAAGGCCATATGTATCTATAAAATTAGTGGATAAAATAAAATAGTTCATATAATATTTATTTTATTATTTTTAAAACCATTTATTTGGTTTAGCTCTTAATAAAATAATTAATACAACATTTTTGTATAATTATTTAATATACTTATATGTTGCATAAAGATTAAAAATAAAATCCAATGATGAATATAAATCTATTAAATTTTACAATAATACTTTTACTCGAATTTATCATCTTAAAATCACAATAGATAAATTGTTATATTTATTAAATTATGAAGGTGAAAACTTTGGCATCATTTAAAATAAAATAATATAAGTGTCATAATTGCCTGTATAAGACTCGAAATGGTCAAATATTATACCATTGGATGATTATAGTTTAAATGTACATGAACAATAAGTTTTTTTCAGGTTTTTGTGCCTTTTATGGTCACTATTAGTTTAATAAAAACTATATTCTTGATTTTTTCACTAGATAAATAATTTCTGCATCTCTATTGTGTCACAATTAATGATAATTATTTAATCCAAAAAAAATTATAAATAAATTCTCATCGTCTAGATAATTTTGATATCATTCTGTATACTATTAAGTTTTTAAGATTCATAAATATTATCACTAACTTAAAATTATTATACTTATAGTATTTAAGAGAGTGACATGTTGTCACATTCTTTGGTTTTAATAATACTTAAATTATTTTCATGGAAAAAAGTCCATTAAATGAATCTAATCCGACCCTTAGGTGATATGGGTCGACTTTTAGTCATCCAATAAGATTTTTCCAAGTGTTATGGTAATTTTATAATCTTATATTTACCCTTAATTACCCGATTTACCTTTAACTATGATAAATAAAATTTACCATAGTTACTATTCTTAACGCCCAAAAATAAAAAGTAGCTTATTAAAATAATTTGGACCCACTGATTCTAAATATGGAATCCATTTTTCCAAATTCAATACACAAAAGTTGCATAAATTAAATTAAAATTAATCTCGTTGTCGAAAGAAAATGGGTTTTCTTTAAAACATTGCAAAAGATTGAATTGATTTAACCTACGAATTCAAGGTAAAATAAATGATAATGACATACATTATATTAAATGGTAAAAATATATTCTATTTATACTTAAAAACCATTCAATATTATAATTTATCCACATAATATATTACGATGAAAAAAGTTGTTTTTAATTAAAATATAGCATGTTTTTACTATTCATTAAAATATGAAAGTTATCAGAATAAAATGAAAAATTTATCCAAAGTAAATTTTTATTTCATGATTCCAAAGAATAATTTTATTTTGTCAAATGTAACTTATAAACATTTCAAAAAATATATTTAAAGTGGGTGCGCCATCAAAAGGAGGCAAAACTGTATTTTTTGAAAAATACTTATTTTACCTGAAAAAATTATTTTGTTCTTATACCGTGTTCTAGAAAACGTGTAAGATGAATAATAATGTTATAAAATTCAAAATTTAGTTAATACTATTCATAACAGCTAGTTCATAACAATATTATAATAATATAATGTTGTTTAGTAGAACCCGGTATTGCGTACAACACATGCTATCAGGGAAGGTCGCGATTGCGCGTAATGCAAGCCAAGTCAGGGTTGCGTGTAGTGCAGGACTCCTTTGTTGTTGTGTATAACAGAATCCAACCATATTTTATTTATACATTTAATATATATATATATACACTCAATTTTGTGTAGAATAAATTCTATCAAACGAACTTGAAATTGTGTGTAACACAAGCCATGATTAGTGTTTTGTATACTGCAAGATTGTAACACCCCAAACTTCTACGGTACGCTTCTCTTTGAATAATGTGATAGCGTGTGTTGTACGCAACACCGATTTCTAACACACCATAACTAATCAAACTAGCCGTTATGAATAGTAATACATACTTTTTGAAATTTTATATTTTAAAATGGACTTCATTTTTGGATTTGGAATATTGAATTTATCCTAAGGTGAAATTTTGGTACTTTTCGGATAACTTTCATATTTTGATGAATAGTGAAAATTACTAAATTTTAATTAAAAACAACATTTTTTAATTAAAATAATTAATAGTGATAAATTATGAATTTGAGTGGTTTTAAAGTATATTTAGAATATATTTTTACCATTTAATATAATGTTGGTCATTGGACATAATTTTACAATTAAACCGAACATAAACAAGTGTCAATCTTTTGATAGTTATTATCTCTTAAAAACACGCTTTTTGTTTTGGCAGCGAGAATTAATTTTAAATTAATTTCTGCCACTTCTTTGTTTTGAATTTAGAAAAATGGATTCCATATTTGGAATCAGGATGTCCAAATTGTGTAAATAGGTAACTTTTATTTTTAGACATTTTGAATAATTACTGTGGTAAATATTTTATTTACCATGGTTAAGGGTAAATCTGGTAAATAAGGGTTAAAAAATAATATTATAATAATACTAAATTACCTTAAAACGTGTCCTAGCCTTATTGGTTGATACATGTTCGACCATAGACATATTTGGGTCGATTTTTGGACCCCATGGTGCCACTTGTAGGTGATAGGGACACTTGTTTTTAATTAAGTTAAAATGAATACAAAAATGACACAAGCATATATCTTTTAGAAACACAATTATTACATAGGG
Source organism: Viscum album (assembly GCA_963277665.1). Classification (NCBI taxonomy): domain Eukaryota; kingdom Viridiplantae; phylum Streptophyta; class Magnoliopsida; order Santalales; family Viscaceae; genus Viscum; species Viscum album. The sequence continues at coordinate 188,308,431 of OY728130.1, forward strand.
TTATATATGCTGGATTTTAGATTATAAATATTCATTAGAACGCTAAAACGATTTCCTACATAATGATATTTTATTTATAATTTTTAGACATTATATAATTTAATTACATTATGACACAATGATGATGTAGTAATTACTATAATAGTGAAAAATTAAAATAATTGATATTATAAATACCCAAATAAATATAATATGAAACTTTTAATGAATAAAACTAATTTTCTAGGATAATATGATATATTAGGATTGATTTAAGTGACTTTTTTCGAAGTAATAAATCTATTATGAGTTTCAAAAAAATCAACTATTGAATAGTGTCAAAATTGACATAAAAGAGTTCTTAAAACAAATATTATATTATTAATTGATATTAAATTTATAAAAATCTAATGTTCGGCCAAGAGGCCTATATAATGATAGTTGCATCTTTAATGGACCACTTGGGGGTATCTTGGACGTATATAGGAAGTTTATTAACCATATTATATAAAAATACAAAGAGACATTGTAAAAGTTAAACTAATTAACTTAGAATTAATACTTAAAGATAAGGTTAATATAAGTACCCAAAACTTTATAAATTATATTGGTTGAGTTGTTTTCGACCCATCCCCACCTTAAAATTTAAATAATAAACTTTGGATCCATTGGAAACCGAATATGAATTTATTATAAACTAATATCTCTAGCTTTTCCAAAGGTGCCCCTCACCCCTCTTATAAAAGGGCACTCCTCCTTCTCATTTCTTCACACCTTAAAAGCCTTTTGGTTCGGAAAAACTCTTCCCAAATACTCTCCCAACTTCCTGAAATACAACCTAGAGGCCTTAGTTTGATCAGAAAGCCAACCTAAGGATCTCTTTTGATCAAATCAAAAGGAAGAACCCGAAGAAGAGGTAATGATTTCACCACCCTTTTCCAAGTTCATTTCTTCTTCCACTTCTTCTTCCTTTGTTGTTACCATTCTAAAATAATAACTCCATTATCATATATATACTGTGATGTTATTATAAATATGGTACAACCATATTCAGTATTCTATCCACCCTTTTAATAACATGTCACCATACGTGCGTACGTACGGCTTACCGTCTCCACGTCGTGGTGTAATTGTTATTCAATAATATATTATTTGGATGGGTATAATAATGACATGTAACTCATATAAATAATAAATATAACATGTTAATGATTATGTATATATGATATACCATCCATTTATATATTATTTTAATATCAAAATAATGATATTGTCGCTCGTGCGTACGTACGAACTACCGTCTCCACGAACGCGATGAGATTCATTCTCCATCGTATCCATTCAAGTATAATTATTATTTGATGATTTAAAAAATGATGTTTAAGGACTTGATATAATTCTGGATATGAATAATATACAACCTATCCATTACAAACATGGCTTACGTAACAAAACATATAAAAGAAAACAAGTAAGTTAACACCCGAAACAACGATAATACTAAGATATTATTATCAAATCAATATTAAAAGTTCATATATGATATCATATTAATGTCTATGATTCTTGTATAATTTAGTAACAATTATTTCACCATTATAAAGGAGGTTAACCTACCCCAACCAAGGAAAAGTACAAGGTAAGGGTTATTTCACAATCTCTTCATTATCCGAGGTTGTTTATACATAATAATCTACTGGGATCTCTTTATCATCCAAATCCATGTTTTCTTAAAAATGTATTTCAAAACATTTTTATTATTTACAAGAATATGGGTTAAAGTCATTTATACCCTTGTTTGACTTTTTATAAGAATAATCTTTCCGCCGTTTTCAAAACAAGGTCCTTTTTAACCTTTTCGACAGAATTAAGGTAAGAATGTTTTTGTAACTTATACGGCGGGTGCGGTTATTTTATGCCGTTATAAAATTTTCAAAGCTTTCCTTATAAACTTATAAGAATATTTTTAATGAAAATGTTTTATTTTATATGGCTCTTAAATGATTTCAAAAATAGGATGAGATATTTCTCTAAAAAGAGTTTTGATTTCATCTATGTCAACATCCTTTGATGGATTTTACGCTTATTTGAAGTTGATTTATTATGATACAAAACTTCTATATTGTATTAAAGGTTTTGTGATATGTTTGAATGTGGATGTGCTATTTTTATACCATTCATAATTTATGGTGAATTATTGACATTTCGTATGCTAGTTGTGATACGAATGTTTATGTTATGTTTAAACCTTTTCATATGGGAATGCATTGGACTTAATATGTGAAAGGTGGAGCCCGCTATAGCTCCTCGATGCATCGGTAGGTCTCATGAGACAAACTAGTGTCTTGGAACAAGGCCTTGACAAAATCTTATTTGTAGTCTTGGCACGAGGCCTTGGCTATGTGGTTATGATAGTCTAGCATTATGCATTCCATCATTATGAAAGTGGTTATTGATTTTGCATGTGATTATTCAATTAGTAGAATATCCATGTGAATAAGTAAATGGAATTATTTCATTTTATTTATGCCATACTATGTTGAAAGTTCATGATTGAAAGGCTTTTGTTTTAGTTATACATTGCCTTAAATGTTTATTCTTATTTATGAAAGTTTCCGCTATATTGTTATCCTTACTGGGCATTTGAGCTCACCCCTTTTCTATGTTTTATTTTTCCCAGGATGTGAAGAAGTAAGTTATGAATGACCTGCAGGGATATTATGTGGGGATATGAGTGTGGATTATGGAGACATTATGTTGTTGTAGTAGTTTTTCATTTTATGATGTAATGTAAAACTTATGAATATATCTAGTGTTTCCAAAGCTACTAAACCAATCAGTCTTTCGATATTTGATCTTTCTTGTGATCATTCCAATGTTATGTAATAAGGCACCGACTCCGGGTAACTAGGGTCGGGGCGTTACAGTTGGTATCAGAGGAAGTTTAGTACAAACCTTGGAAGCTATATTTAGATAAACTCTGATTAGAGCACGTAGACCTAAGATGAACTTTGAGGATTAATATAGAATAACCTCCTAGAATTTTGGTATTGTAGAGATTTTGTGAGTTTTCCGAGCAATACATCTCTGTCTGGATACGAGCAGGTAGAGGCGGCTCTGGCACAGATGTACCTAGGGGTAAAACCCAAAAACACCACTTTGAGCTAGACTCGAACGGGAACTAGTGCACGACAACGGGCCTTGCTGCACTCTTGGTTACAACACTCCCAGGGGATATGCTTAGGATAACTCTAATTTTCTTTAAAAATCATTATGAAGGGTTTATGAGTATATACTTCTTCAAAGATAACATTTTTATGACTATGGATTATATCCATAAAAAGTTCAATTTATGTTAAGTTTTTTATAAGTATGGGATTATGTATTTTGATTCATAAACTGATCTAGTTTATGCCATTGTTTAGAAATGGCGCCTAGTAGAAGAAATGGAAACCGTATCAATGAACGCACTCCATATAAGGATTGCCCTCCTGCTCAAGATAATTATAGTGGGGTTGGTGATGTAACTGGTGCCGACCAGCTAATCACCATACTGGGACAACTTACTTAGGTTATGAATAATAACCTTACCCGTATGGAGCACCCTGATCCATAGCGTGGAGGATCAATGTTAGATCGATTCATGAGGCAACAACCACCAACGTTCAATGGGAGTACAAATCCCTTAGTATCTGAGCAATGGATAAATTCCCTAGAGAAAATATTTCAGGCTTTGGGGAGAAAGAGAATTAAATAACTGTCAGTGAGGAAAGGAATGTTCAAATAGAGGATGTACCTGTTGTGAAAGAATTTGTAGATGTATTTCCGGAAGATTTACCTGGACATCCTCCAGAACGAGAAGTTGAGTTTTCCATTAATTTGATTCCTGGATCAAGGCCTATATCGAAGACCCCTTATAGAATGGCCACTGTAGAATTTGTTGAACTAAAGAAACAACTAGAGGAATTGAGTAATAAGGGATTTATTCTCCCTAGTGTTTATCCATGGGGAGCCCCTATTCTTTTTGTTAAAAAGAAAGATGGATCTATGAGGTTATGTATCGACTACAGGGAGATCAATAATATAACGACAAAGAACAAGTATCCCCTACCTCGCATTGATGATTTATTTGACCAACTGCATGGAGCTCAATACTTTTCAAAGATTGACCTTCGATCTGGATACCATCAGTTGGGTGTAAAGAAGGAAGACATTCTGAAGACAACATTTCGAACTAGGTACGGGCATTACGAGTTTACTGTAATGCCTTTTGGATTGACTAATTCACCCTCTGTATTCATGGATCTGATGAATAGAGTTTTCAAAGAGTATCCCGATGAATTTGTGGTGGTATTTATTGATGATATCTTGGTATACTCCAAAACCTACGAAGATCATGAAAATCACTTGCGCATTATCTTGAAGATTCTGAGGAGGCATGAATTATATGGGAAGTTTAGCAAGTGTGAATTCTGGCTTCAGGAGATTTCTTTTCTGGGCCATATTGTCTCTAATGATGGAATCTCTGTTGATCCTTCTAAGACCAAGGAAATCCAAGAATGGCCAGAACCTACGAGTATAACTGAGGTACATAGTTTTATTGGTTTGGCAGGTTATTATCGACGTTTCTTCCAGAATTTTGCCTGATTGGCTAACCCATTAACGAAGCACACACGTAAAGGGGTTAAATTTGTTTGGACAAAAGAGTGTGAAGAATGTTTCTAAGAACTGAAGAGAAGATTAGTCAATGCTCCAATATTTACTCTACCATCGGGGAATGATGGGTTCGTTATTTATAGTGATGCATCAAAGAAAGGACTTGGTTGTGTCCTTATGCAGAATGATAGAGTTATTGCCTATGCATCAAGACAGTTGAAAATTCATGAACAAAACTATCCTACTCATGATCTCGAGTTAGCAGCTGTGATCTTTGCTTTGAAGATATGGGGGCACTACCTCTATGGTGAAAAATGTGAGATTTATACTGATCACAAGAGTTTGAAGTATATTTTCTCACAAAAAGAACTCAACATGAGGCAAAGGAGATGGCTTGAATTACTCAAGAATTATGATTGCATGATACACTACCACCCAGGGAATGCAAACAAGGTGGCAGATGCTTTGAGTAGAAAATACCATGTAGTTTTGAACAATATGAGAATTGAAAGGGATCCAATTTTCATGGATCTAGTGAAGATGGACATGGGAATAACCAGGGAAGGTGAAACATCAATGCTTTTTCAAATGGTTGCCAAACCATCTTTACTAGAAAGGATTAAGAGTTCTCAGACCGATGATGAATAATTTCAAAACAAGATTAATGCTGTGAATGATGGGATATTGAGAGACTTTGTGTATGAAGATGGAATTTTGAGATTCGGGAAAAGACTTTGTGTTCCCGATATACCTGATATAAAAAGGGAATTGTTGGATGATTCTCATAGTTCCGATTTCTCTATACACCCTGGGAGCACCAAAATGTATAGAGATTTGAAGGAACATTTTTGGTGGGACAACATGAAGAGGGATATTGCTGATTTTGTGCCAAGATGTATGGTTTGCCATCAAGTGAAAGCTGGAAGGAAACAGCCTGGAGGAGTCATGCAACCTCTTCCCATACCGGAGTGGAAATGGGACAATATTACGATGGACATTGTCATGGGGCTACCAAAGAATCCTAGAAGGAACGATGCAAAATGGGTTATTGTTGATCGTCTTACCAAGTCAGTACATTTTCTTTCTATAAGAGAAGATCTACCCCTGGAACGTCTAGCAAGACTATATATTAATGAAGTTGGGAGACTTCATGGAGTACCCCTATCGATTGTTTCTGATCGTGATCCCCGTTTTACTTCAAGATTTTGGAAAAGTCTTCAGAAATCCCTGGATACTGAACTACATTTGAGCACTGCTTACCACCCTCAGACAGACGGACAATCAGAACAGACTATTCAGACCTTAGAAGAAATGTTGAGATCTTGCTCACTTGACTTTCAGGGTATGTGGGATCAATATTTACCACAGGTAGAATTTTCCTATAACAATATCTTCAATTCGAGTATTCAGATGGCACCATATGAAGCATTATACGGAAAGAGATGTCGTACACAAACCTGTTGGGATGATGTTGGTGAAAGAAAACTTGTAGGCCCAGAACTGGTGGAGGAAATGGTGGAAAAGGTGAAGGTAATCCAAAATCACATCAAAGCAGCTCAAAGTAGGCAGAAGATCTATGCCGATAATCGAAGGAAGGATTTGGAATTTCAAGTCGGTGATCATGTTTTCCTAAAGGTATCTCCATGGAAGGGAGTCATACATTTTGGTAAGAAAGGTAAATTGAGTCCCAGGTACATCGGACCTTTCGAAATTCTAGAACGAATTGGGGCTGTGGCTTACCGATTGGCAATGCCGCCAAGTCTCTCCAAAGTTCATGATGTGTTCCACGTATCTCTGTTGAGGAAATACATGCCTGACCCAATGCATGTACTCACCTATGAGGAATTAGAACTGGAACCCGATATTTCCTATTGTGAAGAGCCCGTCAGGATTCTTGATACGAGAGAACAAGTACTGAGAAACCGGACGATGCGTCTCGTAAAAGTTTTGTGGAGAAACCGTAAGATGGAAGAGGCAACGTGGGAACCTGAGGAACTTATGATGAAGAACCACCCGAGTCTTTTCATGCGGTAGTATTATAGAAATTTCTAGGAAGAAATTATTTGAAGGAGGGGAGAATGTAACACCCCAAGCTTCTATGGTACGCTTCTCTTTGAATAATGTGATAGCGTGTGTTGTATGCAACACCGAGTTCTAACACACCAAAACCAATCAAACTAGCTGTTATGAATAGTAATACCTACTTTTTGAAATTTTATATTTTAAAATGGAATTCATTTTTGGATTTGGAATATCGAATTTAGCCTAAGGTGAAATTTTGGTACTTTTCGGATAACTTTCATATTTTGATGAATAGTGAAAATTACTAAATTTTAATTAAAAAAAACTTTTTTTAATCAAAATAATTAATAGTGATAAATTATGAATTTGAGTGGTTTTAAAGTATATTTAGAATATATTTTTACCATTTAATATAATGTTGGTCATTGGACATAATTTTACAATTAAACCGAACATAAACAAGTGTCAATCTTTTGATAGTTATTATCTCTTAAAAACACGCTTTTTGTTTTGGCAGCGGGAATTAATTTTAAATTAATTTCTGCCACTTCTGTGTTTTGAATTTCGAAAAATGGATTCCATATTTGGAATCAGGATGTCCAAATTGTGTAAATAGGTAACTTTTATTTTTAGACATTTTGAATAATTATTCTGGTAAATATTTTATTTACCATGGTTAAGGGTAAATCTGGTAAATAAGGGTTACAAAATAATATTATAATAATACTAAATTACCCTAAAACGTATCCTAGACTTATTGGTTGATACATGTTCGACCATAGTCATCTTTGGGTCGATTTTGGGACCCCATGGTGCCACTTATAGGTGATAGGGACACTTGTTTTTAATTAAGTTAAAATGAATACAAAAATGACACAAGAATATATCTTTTAGTAAAACAATTATTACATAGGGTTATATATGTTGGATTTTAGATTATAAATATTAATTAGAACGCTAAAAAGATTTCATACATAATTATATTTTATTTATAATTTTTAGACATTAGATAATTTAATTAATTTATGACACAATGATGATGTAGTAATTACTATAATAGTGAAAAATTAAAATAATTGATATTATAAATACTCAAATAAATATAATATGAAACTTTTAATGAATTAAAATAATTTTCTAGGATAATATAATATATTAGGATTGATTTAATTGACTTTGTTCGAAGTAATAAATCTATTATGAGTTTCAAAAAAATCAACTATTGAATAGTGTCAAAATTGACATAAACGAGTTCTTAAAACAAATATTATATTATTAATTGATATTAAATTTTTAAAAATCTAAGGTTCGGCCAAGAGGCCTATATAATAATAGTTTCATCTTTAATGGACCACTTGGGGGTCTCTTGGATGTATATAGGAAGTTTATTAACCATATTATATAAAAATACAAAGAGACATTGTAAAAGTGAAACTAATTAACTTAGAGTTAATACTTAAAGATAAGGTTAATATAAGTACCCAAACCTGTATAAATTATATTGGTTGAGTTTTTTTCGACCCATCCCCACCTTAAAATTTAAATAATCAACTTTGGATCCATTGGAAACCGAATATGAATATATTACAAACTAATATCTCTAGCTTTTCCAAAGGTGCCCCTCACCCCTCTTATAAAAGATCACTCCTCCTTCTCATTTCTTCACACCTTCAAAGCATTTTGGTTCGTCCAAACTCTTCCCAAATACTCTCCCAACTTCCCTCAATACAACCTAGAGGCCTTAGTTTGATCAGAAAGCCAACCTAAGGATCCCTTTTGATCAAATCAAAAGGAAGAACCCGAAGAAGAGGTAATGATTTCACCACCCTTTTCCAAGTTCATTTCTTCTTCCACTTCTTCTTCCTTTGTTGTTACCATTATAAAATAATAACTCCAGTATCATATATATACTGTGATGTTATTATAAATATGTTACAACCATATTCAGTATTCTATCCACCCTTTGAATAACATGTCACCAAACGTGTGTACGTACGGCTTACCGTCTCCACGTCGTGGTGTAATTGTTATTCAATAATATATTATTTGGATGGGTATAATAATGATGTGTAACTCATTTAAATAATAAATATAACATGTTAATGATTATTTATATATGATATACCATCCATTTATATATTATTTTAATATCAAAAGAATGATATTGTCGCTCGTGCGTACGTACGAACTACCGTCTCCACGAACGCGATGAGATTCATTTTCCATCGTATCCATTCAAGTATAATTATCATTTGATGATTTAAAAAATGATGTTTAAGGACTTGATATCATTCTGGATATGAATAATATACAACCTATCCATTACAAACATGGCTTACGTAACAAAACATATAAAAGAAAACAAGTAAGTTAACACCCGAAACAACGATAATACTAAGATATTATTATCAAATCAATATTAAAAGATCATATATGATATCATATTAATGTATATGATTCTTTTATAATTTAATAAAAATTATTTCACCGTTATACAGGAGGTTAACCTACCCCAACCATGGAAAAGTACAAGGTAAGGGTTTTTTCACAATCTCTTCATTATCCGAGGTTGTTTATACATAATAATCTACTGGGATCTCTTTATCATCCACATCCATGTTTTCTTAAAAATGTATTTCAAAACATTTTTATTATTTACAAGAATATGGGTTAAAGTCATTTATACCCTTTTTTGACTTTTTATATGAGTAATCTTTCCGTCGTTTTCAAAACAAGGTCCTTTTTAACCTTTTCGACAGAATTAAGGTAAGAATGTTTTTTTAACTTATACGGCGGGTGCAGTTATTTTCCGCCGTTATAAAATTTTCAAATCTTTACTTAAAAACTTATAAGAATATTTTTAAAGAAAATGTTTTATTTTATATATCTCTTAAATGATTTCAAAAATATCAAGAGATATTTCTCTAAAAAGAGTTTTGATTTCATCTATGTCAACAACCTTTGATGGATTTTACGGTTATTTGATGTTGATTTATTATGATACAAAACTTCTATATTCTATTGAAGGTTTTGCGATATGTTTGACTATGGATGTGATATTTTTATACCATTCATAATTTATGGTGAATTATTGACATTTGGTATGCTAGTTATGATATGAATGTTTATGTTATGTTTAAACCTTTTCATATGGGAATGCATTGGACTTAATATGTGACGGGTGGAGCCCGTTATAGCTCCTCGATGAATCAGTAGGTCTCATGAGACAAACTAGTGTCTTGGCACAAGGCCTTGACAAAATCTTATTTGTATTCTTGGCACGAGGCCTTGGCTATGTGGTTATGATAGTCTGGAATTATGCATTCCATCATTATGAAATTGGTTATTGATTTTTCATGTGATTATTCGATTAGTAGAATATCCATGTGAATAAGTAAATGGAATTATTTCATTTTATTTATGCCATACTATGTTGAAAGTTCAAGATTGAAAGGCTTTTGTTTTAGTTATACATTTCCTTAAATGTTTATTCTTATTTATGAAAGTTTCCGCTATATTGTTATCCTTACTGGGCATTTGAGCTCACCCCTTTTCTATGTTTTATTTTTCCCAGGATGTGAAGAAGTAAGTTATGAATGACCTACAGGGATATTATGTGGGGATATGAGTGTGGATTATGGAGACATTATGTTGTTGTAGTAGTTTTTCATTTTATGATGTAATGTAAAACTTATGAATATATCTAGTGTTTCTAAGGCTACTAAACCAATCGGTCTTTCGAGATTTGATCTTTCTTGTGATCATGCCAATGTTATGTAATAATGCACCGACTCCGGGTAACTAGGGTCGGGGATTTACAAAGATAATCTTGGTGTATCATACAACAGAAGATATGAATGAAATTAAAAAGAATGTATCTTATAAATTATCGGGTTGTTACATTCTACCCCCCTTAAAATGAATTTCTCCCTCAAAATTCGTTGGGGTTATAAATCGTTTACTATTCACAGAAACCCACATCGTAAAAAGAAATACCAAAACTGAACTTTAAAAAATAAAGTATGAAATATAACGGTTATCCAAATTAACTCATCACTAGGTTTCCATATAGGATAACATTGGTGAAAATTTGGATATGGAAGAGAAATCTAACCATAATGTTCTGATAGAGATTGGTAGAGAACATGGCTATGAAAAAGCCAAAAATCACAAAGGCATAGATTTTTGATGATCTAAGGTACCATCTGATTCATTAGATATAAGGGCACTAGGACAAAATTTTTTGGTTTTCAAGAGCATTTCCCTAAAGTTGAAGAATTTGAATTAGAATAAATACTTACTTTATTTTGGTACAATCTCACTATTGTTCATGATTTGAAAAATTTCAACTTCATATCTTAAATAAATGAAGTTGAATTTGTTATTCGTGAAGTGTTAACAGATCATGTGATAGAATGACGGGTCATTCCATCTATCTCAATAAAAAGGTTATAAAAGTTATCAAAAAAACATAAGTCCATTTATAGTGAGATTAATCATATATGGTTCCTAAAATGGACTTATACTTCATATATCTTACTTCTTAATATAACAAAACTAGTTTCTACTAAACAGGGACTTCATATAGGCCAGTGGTAGGCAATAAAGGCCAGTCACACTTCGGTTGTGGGTTCGATTCCCACAGCCTTGTCCGACGTGATGGGATGTCGCCCATCCTACAGGTTTTCCTTTTTCTAAAACTACATTACTATAACATCCCATCAATAATATCAAAAAAAGTTCTATCCTTAAACAATACTAACTTATGTACAACATAATTCATTCCAATCTTTAGGATTATCTAAAATACTTCGGTCCAAGATCATAGTATAAAGAAAAAGATTACTTGAAATGTCATCAACCAAGCATGTGAATATCATCATTTATCCCCCATATATCTTGTTGGTCACATTCCAATCATGTGAATACCTTAATCCTGTATTCTCTTGAAAAATGAATACCCATTGAACCATAGTGAAAACATGAATGCAGTTAAAAGTTAACACTTTCCACATACCAAAATCCTCAAAATTCTATATACTCAAACCATTATATCACTTAGTCCTTATATCAATCATGAGCTCATGAATACTGTCAAACATTTCTTTTTCTCGTTATCCCTTCATTATGCGCATATCATATGCTTTCCAAAATATTTGAATCACTTTTCACGGTTACCGGTACCATAAAATTATTGTAAACCACAATAGACTAATTCAAAAATATTCCAATACACAATAAAAGTACCTCAACAACATTATTCTTGAATACCAATACATAAAAACTTCAATCCATCCTCTTTAATGATTGTACTGGAATATGTCCTTCCTTTATTTAGAAGTAACTTTTTAGGTCAGGGCATTGAGTTGGGTAATGCCCATGTTCTCCACAAATAAAACATTGAACTCCATAACAGTCTGTCACTCTATGACCCTTTTCTCCACACAGATAACATCGGTCCCTCCATTTTAGGTATTCCTCAAGGTTTTTCTTCCCTTCTTTATAAATCTCAATCTTCCTTTCTTTATGCTCCTCAACATTCGAACATGCATAATAGTCTATATTCCTCTTATTTGATGAATTAGGCATACCACTAAATTTCACCTTGTTAACCATATATCGTGATGAATGAGTCAGCATAATCACAATATCTTTCTCTCTAGGCATTACACAATTTTATTGCTCATAGTCACCAATTTTTTCATTGGATTCAATGTTAACCGAATTTCTTCTGGTTCCATCCATTAAATAAACACAAAAAGAATTCTGTGAGAGGCAAAATCATGCTAGAGAAAAAAACATAGTAAAGGGGTTATACCCTCAATATCTAACATCTTAGGTTAAATTATAAGATCCTTAGCGCAATTCTAGGACTATAACCTATATGTATACTTAACCTTAGAGACATCCCTAGACATACCTTATAAATATCTCTAGGGATCTCACTAACGTTTTCGCATCCTAGTTTCCAAAGGTTGACTAAACCTTTCCTCTGATACCAACTGTAGAGACCCGAAGATTGACGTACATGAACATTACATTACTTTTGAAAAATACTTAATACATAAAAAAAATAGACACACAAGGACCGTAATAGTTTAGTGTTTGGAAACTTGGAATGTAATCTTCTAATCGTGGTGAAAGATCTTCAACATCTCCCATAAAGATCTTCCCCCTTTTTTTCTTACCTAAAACCTTTCTTTATATCCCGGGGAAAAGAAAACATAAAAAGGGTGATCTCAAATGCTCAGTAAGGGTAAGCATGGATAAAATAAAACATACCATATACATTTGAACTTAAAAACATGAACATAATGTTTAAACATCAAAAGCTTGAGCAATGACATAAAACATGGAAGTACATAAGACATAGATCATAATGGAACATAAACCATGATAAAATAGCATGGGAATAAAAAATGTAATTGTGGCATCCATTAAGCACATGTAATGATTTCCAAAATAGCCAAGGCACTGTTTCCAAGATCATCTTAGTGGAAAAAGTCCCATTCTGAATCGAGTTCACTCCTCGTTTTAGTCCTGTAACACTGAACCGGATTAACTTACCGTTCCAGCCATGTCTATCTCATGAGATATAAAATCTTTACCCAATGCATTGGAGGGAGATATAGGTCCCTCCCATCTCATAATGAAATCATTCTTTCTTGTGCCACAACATAAACATAAATCATTCATCATAACCCAAAGAATAAAATGGGTTTCCTAAATATCATTCCATCATCACATAATCCATATAAAAGAAATGGATATAATTTCATAATAAGAAATGTGAAACCTTGTAAATCATAGAGACATTATACTTGAAACATACACATATGAAATAAAGTCATCTTAAATGGAAAAATGGTTTTGATAAAACACTTGAAATGAATTCTTGAGGAAAATATCCTTTCTTCTTCAAAATCAATTTCTTTTCACAAAACTTCATGCAATTTTAAAAGAAAGAGATTTTGTTGAAAATAGTCATGAAATATTTTGGAGGAAGCTTCATGAAAATAAGGCTTTATAAAACCATAAAAATCTGTTCGTTCTGTATAAGGTAAAAATAACATTCTTCTCGTACTTTTTTCCGGAAAAGTCAAAAAAGTACCTCGTAACGTAAACAAAAGAAAGATTACTTACATACCATGTAGTAAAAGTCCAAAATGGGTAAAAATGACTTTAAACATACATGAAAACACTTTTATAAAACATGGACATGGATGATATAAATAATTCTATTAAATACGTACGAATAAGCAATCTCGGATAAAAATGAGATTTGCAAAGTTATCCCTTACCTTAGGTCTGATATGCTTCGTACGTATCTGAACCCCTCTTCTTTGAAGCGCCTCTTTGAGACCTCCTCTTAGGGAAATACAATTGGTCTTTGAAGAAGACCTGGACCTCTATGATGTTTCTAGGGAAGTGGAGAAGAGAATTTGGCAGGGGTTTCCCGAGCTTGAAGGCTCAAATTGGTGTGAGGAAGAGAGGGAGGAGGTTCCCTTTTATAAGGGAGGAGAGGGGAACCTTTGTAAATCTTAAAAATATTAATTTATAATAAATCTAACCCCACTTAAAATCCTCCAAAAATGACTCATATTCGAATATAAGATGAGATAGGGTTGTAATCACATCAACCAATAAAATTTAGACATCTTAGGAAATTATTTTAAACATTATCAACTCGATTTATCCTTACATAATCAATTTTATTTTATTTGTGATAATAACATTCTAAATTTTAACTTATAAAAAAAATTACTTATTTTTTGTGAATTGTCTTTAATTGGATACTTTATAACATTTTATACCATATAAATTTAAATTTATAATTTTTAAATATTTTTGTGATTTTTAAACAATTTTATAATATGTTATTTTTATAAAATAACAATAGTGTCAATTTTGACACTATTTATTTATATGAATTTAAATAAAATATATACAGAAGATATGTTCGAACTAAAAGATTTAATAGATTCATAAAATTCCATATGTATCTAGAAAATTAGTGGAGAACATTAAATAGTTCATATAATATTTATTTTATTATTTTTAATACCATTTATTTGGTTTATCTCTTAATAAAATAATTACTACAACATTTTTGTATAATTATTTAATATACATATATGTTGCATAAAAATTAAAAATAAAATCCTATTATGAATATAAATCTATTAACGTTCACAATAATACTTTTACTTGAATTTATCAACTTAAAATCACAATAGTTAAATTGTTATATTTATTAAATTATGAAGGTGACAACTTTGGCATCATTTAAAATAAAATAATATAAGTGTCATAATTGCTTGTATAAGACTCCAAATGGTCAAATATTCGAACATTGGATGATTAGAGTTTAAATTTACATGATCAATAAGTTTTGGTCAGGGTGTCGTGCCTTTTATGGTCACTATTAGTTTAATAAAAACTATATTCTTGATTTTTCACTAGATAAATAATTTCTGCATCACTATTGTGTCACAATTAATGATAATTATTTAATCCAAAAAAATTCTAAATAAATTCTCATGATGTAGATAATTTTTTTAGATTTATGTAAATATTAATGTTCAAAGTTTCATGAAGTTTATCACTAACTTAAAATTATTACACTTAGTATTTTAGAGAGTGACATGTTGTCACTTTCTTTGGTTTTAATAATAATTAAATTATTTTCATTGAAAAATATCCATTAAATGCATCTAATCCGACCCTTAGGTGATATGGGTCGACTTTTAGTCATCCAATAGGATTTTTCCAAGTGTTAGGGTAATTTTATATTCTTATATTTACCCTAAATTACCCGATTTACCTTTAACTACGGTAAATAAAATTTACCGTAGTTACTATTCACAATGCCCAAAAATAAAAAGTAGCATATTAAAATAATTTGTACCCACTGATTTCAAATATGGAATCCATTTTTCCAAATTCAATACACAAATGATGCAAAAATTAAATTAAAATTAATCCCGTTGTCGAAAGAAAACGGGTTTTTCTTTAAAACATTGCAAAAGATTGAATTGATTTAACCAACGAATTCAAGGTAAAATTAATGCTAATGACATAAATTATATTAAATGGTAAAAATATATTCTATTTATACTTTAAAACCATTCAATATTATAATTTAACCACATAATATATTACGATGAAAAAGTTGTTTTTAATTAAAATATAGCGCGTTTTTACTATTCATTAAAATATGAAAGTTATCAGAATAAAATGAAAATTTTATCCAAAGTAAATTTTAATTTCTTGATTCCAAAGAATAATTATATCTTGTCAAATGGAACTTATAAAAATTTCAAAACCTAGATTTAAAGTGGGTGTGCCATCAAAATGTGGAAAAACTGTACTTTTTGAAAAATACTTATTTTACCCGAAAAATTTATTTTGTTCTTATACCATGTTCTAGAAAATGTGTAAGATGAATAATAATGTTAGAAAATTAAAAATTTAGTTAATAATATTCATAAAGGCTAGTTCATAACAATATTATAATAATATATTGTTGTTTAGTAAAACCCGGTATTGCGTACAACACACGCTATCAGGGAAGGTCGCGATTGCGTGTAATGCAAGCCAAGTCAGGGTTGCGTGTAGTACAAGACTCCTTTGTTGTTGTGTATAACAGAATCCAACCATATTTTATTTATACATTGAATATATATATATATATATATACACTCAATTTTGCGTAGAATAACTTCTATCAAACAAACTTGAAATTGTGTGTAACACAAGCCAAGAATAGTGTTGCATATACTACAAGATAATCTTGGTGTATCGTGCAATAGAAGATATGAATGAAATTAAAAGGAATGTATCTTATAAAATCTTGGGTTGTTAAAAAAATTCATCCTTTTTGATGTCATATTAGTTGTTTATAATCTTTATCACTCGTTCCAAATCATCTATAATATTCATTAAGTCTATATATAACTATAAGTCTAGTACGAAGCAAGTGATGAGGGCTCATTATTCTTACTGATTATTTTTGTAACCATAGAATATTTTAAAAAAGTATGAAAAAATTTCACTACTTTTAGAAACAAATAACTTTCCTAAGACAACCTGATTATGCTATGTAATTTTTATACTTTTCCCAATATGAATTCTGGGGAAGCCCTAAAATTACATATCCTTTGTTTGATTGTTGTCATTGGCATATAATAACTCTTAATCAAGGAGTTTTGTGTCCACTAGTGTACATTCCAAGGAGGTATGTTCCATGAGAAAATTATCTAGGGGTTCACCTTTTAACAACATTTTCCACCAGAAGAGAGTCCATATTTTTTCATAAATAATGACCATCAAGCCAGACACCTAGGTATCATGACATGGCCAATAATGTTTCTGAGAGGATCAATAAAATAAAACAAATTCAATTTATGGTTCTTCAAGAAATTACTCATCTTATACATAGAAAATAATAAAGTGATTCAATTTATCATAAAATTTGAGTATCAGGTCTCAACACATAGATTCATTCTATTTAGGTAATGGAGGTTTCTCTCACTCCATGTACAATTCTTCTATATTGGGAGGGTTCCCAGAGATAATTACATAGTGGATACATATAATAATAGTGGACTACCTTCCATAAGAGTAATTATATTTGGTTATTGTAGAATATACCTCTTGATACATTCAATGTATTCCCAGAATTCCCCATCCCATTTGTAGAAGATTCCGGTCTACATTATCATGGTGAAAGGGAGGGATTTTTTGGCCAATTTTTCTATGATTCACCAAATGTAGGTGAGGTGAACATGGATTCCCCTCAGTTAATTTTTATTTATAGGGGTTAAATTTATAATATTTAACTATTCTTATATGGGTTGACCTTTATGACATGTTGGCATACATAAAATTTTTAGAACAACACTTTTGTTACCCCGAAAGCACATTCCAGTGGATTCATATTAAAACTATTCATACAAAACTTTTTTAAAAAAACATGATCATCTATGAAGTGATCAAAAAACTATCAACAATTAAAAACATGTTCATCCACTTAACATTCATAAATCCTTACTGTTAATGGCTTCATAATATTATGATTGTTGTATTTATAAGTAGAACAAGTTTTCATTAAGCCAAAGGGAATGATCTGATAGAAAAATGTCTATTGGGAAACTCTAAATGAAGTGGAATATTCATCTTCAAGTGTCATCATTATCTTATTATACCATGAATACCCATCCATGAGGTAAATAACTTGGAATCCATTAATTCCATCGATCAAGAGTTCTATGATTGGAAATGGGAAGTCTTCCATTGGGAAATATCAAGTAATGTCTCTGAAAATGATGTGGTCTATAATATACCCATTCTTTTTGTTAACCGGTATGATATTGGAAAGACATATGGGATATTTAACTTTTCAAAGAATGTTTTATTTGATTAATTTATCAACATACACCTCCAAATTAGTGGAATGATAGGGGTACATCCTTATTTTGTCCAACTTCATGCCTTAATGGTCATTGGGTAAGTTGATATTTTATATAGTTATATATATATATATATATATATATATATATATATATCGTGTCTGTCCATTTCAATATAGTTTCAAGATAACACATATTAGTTTTTCTTTTGATATAAAATTTATACCACTTTCACTTAAAGGGGATTGGTGGGACTAATCAGTGTATTAAAGGACACCGGAACACCCTAGAGGGGAAGGGTGAATCAGGGTGTCAATGTTTTCTTTTTAAATTTATATATCTTGTTCCCATGTTGATAGAAACATGTTTAATTTGTTATTAAAATGAAAAAAATGATATGAAACATCACTTTTACTTGGTTCACCATAAAGGGCTACGTCCAAAGAGCATACTCTGACAGTGTGTTAGTTGTACCTAAATACAATGATCATAACTAGTATATGGATTGCAAGGTTTGGTCAATGTTACTCAGTGCTAGGAATACTGCCTTTAAAAAGGTTTAGGGATATCTCATTCCTTACATCCGATCACTTCCTTAGACTCCCCCTAGCTCATTTCCTTGAGAGAAGCCTAACTCAGTTTATCATATAAAGGTCACTTCAATAGATTTGCATTGAAGTCTTTTTCTATATTCAGCATGAGACACTACTTTTATCAATGTCCTGAATTGATGAACTTTAAAGCACTAAACACACAAACCGGATATTCAAAACATGTAAACAGGTTATACTAACAATTTCGTGAAGCACCTACCTTGTGCATGCAAGATCTTTCTTTTGCGTGAATGATTATCCTTTTTCGTGCAATATTTTCCTTTGTAGGCAAGAACCACTATTTTTTCACAAAATTTTCCTTTTATGCGGAAATTTTCTCACAACCTCAAATTTTACACGCAACTTGAATTTTTATGCGCAACATTTACATTTCCACGCACATCCCTTTTCACACAATTAGTATAGAAAATAGTGTTCCAATCTTCTCTAATTATTCATGCATCCCAAATGAAATGTGTCACCTCTTATTTATAGGCATCTTTGAACCATGTGCACAAAACTCACCGTGTCGTGAAAAACTCCCATTCTGTGCACAATGATTTTCATGAAGGAATCATTTTTCACGCACATCTCTAGATATTTTCAACACCCCATTCTTTTTCAATTTTTCAGATTTCAGATCCTAAATCACATTTTTTTTGTGAAAAAACCAACCAACTTTCACTATTTTATACAAAACCAATTTGGATCACATTCCATGTTTTTCGCACACCACTTTAATATTTCATGCACATTTACCTAAAATATATCGTTCCATTTTTCGATTTTCAGGGCCAAATATTTGGCAAACACTGGAAAATGGCACCACCTTTAGTACAGTTTTCCGTAAGAACTATATGATCCCTTTCCTAGAAAAATTGATGAACTTCCAGTGATGATTGAAAAAAAACACAACCCATACTCCATTTCCAGCATTGGTTGTGGTTCCAACAAACTCCCCCTTTGGGTTTTTTAGAAATATCTATATAAATTTAATAGAGCACCAGCCTCTATCAAAACCTGATATACAGGAGACAACTGAACCAACACTTTAAGTCTATGTGAATAATGCTCGGTGTAAACAACAATAGGAGAAGCATGAATTGGGTTTCTATGTTTTTGAATGCATAGAAAAATACCCAAGCAATTCCCTTACTCTGTCATATAAGCATTACATTTTCTTGAATGTATTCCATCTCCTACTAACACAAAAATCTCATCTTGTCACAGATGCATTACATGCCCTAAATGTATTCCTTCTCATACTAACACCAAATTCTCATCGTGTCATGGAATAATTACATGTCCTGAATGTATTCCTTCCCCTCCTAACACTATATTCTCATTGTGTCATAGAATTATTACATGTCTATTACATGACCTGAATTTTTTCCTTCTCCCCCATTGACTATAATCCCAAATATTGGAATTTCCTTATAAATTTCTCATAATACACTCCCCCTGGATAGTATCTCCGCCATAAAAAAGCATGACATCCAAGAACAAATAACATAACTAGGGAGAGGGGGGAAATTGTAGTCACCTCATGTACTGGGAGGTGGATGAACACTGAGGTTCAACCGATGATTCTCAAACACTACTGTTGATAGTGGATTGGTCATAATATTAGCCACTTTCTAATCTGTACCCTCATGTTCCATGGTAATCGTGCCTCGTTCACCTTTTTCGTTGATCAAGTGATATCTAATTTCAATATTCTTTGTTTGAGAATTTTGAACATGATTCATCATAAGATCAATTGTGACCTTGTTATCAGAGTAAATCACCATTGGATATTTTTCCTCAGCTCATATGTCAGTCAGTTGCTGCTTCATCCAGAGTAACTGAGTGCATGCCTTTGTAGAAGATATATATTCAGCTTCATCATTACTAAGAAAAGTACTGTCTAGTTTCTTTCTCAACCAATCCACACATTTCTTCTCAATATTGAATGATCCTCCATTTGTGGATTTTATGTCCACTACATCCCCTGCCCAGTCAGCATCTAAAAATGAAAAATATTTCATTATCCTATCCTACAGCAAATAATATGACATTATTTCGGGTACCTTGAATGTACATTATGATTCATCTTACTACCACCATATGTTCTTCATTTTGATTACTTTAAACGTGGTCTGCTAAACATGTTTCAAATGAAATATTTGGTCATTTCACTATCATGTATAATAAGATTTAAATTATTCTTCTATACTTTGTGGGATCCACAGACATCCCATCCTCATGATTTTTGAGTTTTTTACCAACTGAAATCGGAGTTCCCATTGGTTTGGAATCGTGCAGATTAAATTTATTCAACATCTATTTTGCATAATTTTTTTGAGATAAGAATTTTTAATACTTTTTCTGAATCACCTACAACCCTATGAAGTATGTGAGTTCACTAATAATAGACCTTTCAAATTCTGACATCATGTGATTAGAAAATTATTCAACTAGTCCATATCTTCTTCCACCGAAGATAATATAATTCACATAAATGAGGATCGTGAATTGATCTTTATTAGAATTCTTCATATAGATATTGTGATCTACACTCTTCTTTTGAATTATAGCTTCTTGAGATAAGAATCTAGCTGAGAATTCCATGCTCGTCGTTACTTATTTATACTATGTAAGTCCTTCTTTAGTTTGCATACCTTCATATCATTAATATAATGAAAGAACCCCATGGGTTGTTCAATGTATACTTCTTGTTCCAAGACTCCATTTAATAATGTTGTCTTAACATCCATTTGATACACTTTATTTCTAATAACATTTTCATTCATGTCAAATTTTCTCTTTAATATTCACTTCGTACACATCACATTGTGATCTTCGTGACTCTTAAAAAGATACCATGTCTTATTTTTTCAATATTATTTAACTCTTCATTAATTTCTTTCACCCATGACTTTTCCATTGTAGATTCATCAAATAAATAAGACTCCACAACTAATGGAAATGCAGATTGTGCATTATTCCTCATTCTCCTTGTCATTTTATGTGCATTCAGATCCATGATAATGTTGGACTGATCAATCTCTTCTCTCTGATTTCTCCTTTGTGGTTTGATAAAATTCTCTCCAGTTATGGATTCCACTTCAGAATCTTCTTCTGATTCAATATCATGATGTGTCTTTTGAGAGATTTGTACACCTTCTTCTACCTGTGTATTATCATTTGTTCTATGTTCTCATTATTCCTCGTTTTCTATCATATCAGCATAAGAATTCTTTGATGCATTCATGTTTTTCTCTTCAATGATCTTAACATCACTACCATTAATAAATATTCCAATGTGCCTATTGAAACTATTTTATGGTTTTCTATTCATTGAGTACCCAAAAAATATTTTTTTTGTCTACAGTATCTCCAAGATTTCCTGGATTTCCTTTGTTTTTAAGGAAGAATTTGCTTCCAAAAAACGAAAATATTTCAAAGTGGGCTTCCCTCCATGCCACATGTCATATGGTTTTTATGTCTCACTCATGTATATATCTTTTTTATTTTGAATATACTCTGCATCTTGAACTACCTATTTCAAGTAATTTCAAGGAATATGACTCTTGATCTGCATAGTTCTGGCCATGTTGTTTACCTATCAATTCTTGATCTCATGAACTCCATTTTTCTGTGGAGTTCTCATAGCAGCCACATGATGTTGTATCCCATGCTTCTCAAGGTAATTTTTAAATTCAATTGATTTGTATTCCCCTCCATTGTCAGACCAGATGAATTTGATCTTCCATCCAGTATAATTCTCAATAATTTGTCAGTCGGTTTTCATGAAATCTAGCACTAGTAGCTTCATATGAATAACAATCACACCTTCACATATTCTTTAATAATCTATGAAAAAAGTAAATTAACTTTATCCATGTGTTTTGGAACCATTTAACAGAACACATACATATATATGGTTGAGATAAAAAATATTAGATTCTCTTTTCTTCTGTGGTTGGTAGGAACTACAGAACAGCTTCCCACACATCAAGAATCACATGTCTTTTTCTCATTCATGCTATACATTATGGATATAATTGACTATATTTATTTTAGTTATTATTTTCTTGTTCTTCTGATTGATGTGGACCAATCATTGATGCCACAGATTGTTTTCCTCTTCAATTTTTAGGTAGAAAATGTTCTATTTGGTATCGACTTGATATAAGTTGTGATTTGTTTTACATCCTTTCATGAGTGGATTACTAGACATTTCTCTTATAATATTTCCATTCTGATTTAATTTCATAATAATAACTAAGTCACATAGTTGAATCACGGTCAAAACATTATGATGTAGATCATCCACATAAAGGACTTCAGTTTTCATCATCTCTCCTTTAGATAGTTCAGTAATTCCATAGCCTTTTATCTTCAATGCACCATCATTACCAAAACACACTATTCTATCGACCTTTTTCATGACATTAGTTAATAGGTCTCTGTTTACTTTCATGTGGGATGAACGTCCACTATCAAGAATCTGGATTCTATTATTCATTGTAGACTTGAGGGATATATCTAAGAGATTGAATTTTTCAATTTTCCTCTTCTGTTTCTATGAGTTATTATGATGGGTTTAGCACACTGATGTCCTTTCAACTATATCTTACATGTACATGGGTTCTTCATATTCAATGTCTTCTTCTATAGGGGAAAACATATTTGAAAGAGTAAAACATACTTATTGATGAACATTGACTTTTCTATGAATTCGATATGAGGTGTCCATTTCACTCCTCTACCTGCAATAAATAAATTTAATGGAAATTATAGAACAATGAAAATGATATCCATAGAAATTTTTTCTTCAAAAGAATTAGGATATTAATTTGTTCTCCTTTGTTGAACTCCCATATTTTCTCCATCTAAATAGTTTCTTTCCTCTTGGAAATAAGACATGTATGGCCCAAATATCCACAGAAGTGACACTTCATGAGAGGAAATGTCTTCTCACTTCTGTTTATCCATATTCCTTCTTTCATGGGATAATAGTTGACTATATATTATTCCTAGAGGCTCAAGGACAGTCTTTTACTATGATATCAGTTTGTTTTAAGGGTCTCTTTTTTGGCACTTCTGGTTATTTTACATCATGATCAACTTTCATCTTTCCTTTATTTTGGTCCACTTTATTTGTAGCATTTCAGGTTTCAACATCACAACCAATTCCACTATTTCACATGCATGTTGGTCTTTGATCACTCAAAATCTTTTCTACTCTATTAGATCCTTGTTTTTATTTCTCTTGAAGCTCATAATTCGAGAACATACCAGAATTTATTTTCTTCTTTCCTTATTTTGAACTTGATTCACTTTTTAGAATACCCATAATAGTAAAAACTTATTCATTGATTCCCCCAACAGTTTTGAACTTCTCCTCTAGTATTGAGGTAAGGTCATTTATGACCATTTAATTTTCATCAAATATGAAATTTAGTTCCATTGCATCATCTGTCCTTTCAAGGATTGATGAATATAAATTCACCAATTCTTATAGTCATTCAATTTCAACTTCAATGGGATCAACATATTCTGATTATTCCTCTACCATTTATTTCCCCATATTGCATCTCTTACACTAATTCTCATTCTTACCTAAATATTCCTTAAGTTGTAACATTGGATCGACATTAGATTTCAACTAGTTATCTATAGCATTAGCTATTGATGGTTTATAATTTTCAATCGTATCCATTATTGAATCATGGTTTCCAGTTTTAAATTCTTGTTCTTCATCTTCAAATAATTCATTATTATCATCTTCCTTTTCACAGACTAAATGCTCCATCATTATTTTCTTTCTAGATTTGTAGTATCCCTTTTTAAAAAAATTCTAAGGCTACTCGATTTTTTCACCTTCACTTTCTTCATCTTTGATCATTATTGAGCATTGGGAGAAAATGTTCACAACATTGTCATAATGAAAGTAAGCTAGAGGTAACTTTTCTTGAAATATTCATTTTCCCTTTTGGATCTTATTGTAAGTGAGAGAAAGAATTTATTTTTCCTCATCATCTTCCCCACTACTATCTTTTGAAATTTTCTGCTTTCCCGTGGCTTTGAATTCCATTTCCTTGCTCACTTGAGTCGTAGAATCAGCTGGCTTGACTCTCATTTCAGATTCCAATAGACTACTCAGCAGATCAACCAGATAATGTTTGGAAGGATCTAGTTTTCCTTAAGGTCTAACACATTTTCATTTTATATGGTTGGAAGTCTTATTAATATTTTCTTGACAATATCAATATTTCTAATTTCTTCACCTAGACCTCAAATTTCTCCAACCACTTTCGTAATTAGATTGAAGAATGGGACTACATTTTCATCATGATGCATCTTTATATAATCAATCCTATTATGTAGGAATTCTAGTTTTTCCTCCTTTGCATTGCTATATACTTCATAAATATTTTCATGTTTATCCCACAAGGACATTGTAGAGGTGTAACTCATCACTTTTAGATAGATATGATCAGAAAGGGTTGTGGTGAGAGTTTTTTGAGATTTAGAATCTACATAAAAAATTTCCTATCTGTGTCAGTCATAGATATCCCTGTGGGATCAGGGAATTTTATTCCTTGAATAGTAGAAAATATGACTTCCATTCCAAGAGATATTATATGAGATGTCATTATGTACTTACATATCATAAAATTACTTCCATCGAAGAGCAGGATTCCCTTAACATTAGTTGAATTCTCCATAACGGTATAAGACCAATAAAACACCAAAAACCACACTATAATACCACTTTGTGGACCCCGAAACACCCTGAGAGAGGATAAGAGAATTAGGTTGTCATCATTATCTTTTTAAAGGTGTGAATCTTGTTCCCTTGTTGGTAAATACTTGTTGAATATTTTATTCAAAGGAAATAAAGGATATGACATTTCACTTTCACTTGGTTCACCGAAAAGGGCTACGTCCAAGGAGTATATACCGATAGTTTGTTGGACATACCTAAGTCCAATATTCTTCACTAGTTTGTAAATTACAAGGTTTGTTCACAGTCACTATGTTCTAGGTACACTGCCTTTACAAAGGTTTAGGGATAGCTCACTGCTTACCTTGGATATCTTTTGTCGACTCCCCCTACCTCACTACCTTGAGAGAAGTCCAACTTAGTTTATCGACATAAATTTCACTTCAATAGATATTCATTGAATTCTTTTTCTCTATTAAGCATGATGCACTATATTCATTGAAGTACTAATTTGACGCACTTTAAATAACTGAACTCACAATCCAAATATTCAAAACATGTAAACAACTTATACTAACAATTGCGTGCCACATCTACCCTGTGGGTGCATGATCTTTCATTTTTGTGCAAGATTTTCCTTTTGCATGATAGATTATTCTTTCACACACAAGAACCACTATTGGTGAACAAGAATTAACATTTGCGTGGAAATATTTTTTTCAAATACAACCTTTTTGTGAAAAATCAACTTTTACGCGAAACATGAATTTTTAGGGGCAACGTTTACATTTTTGTGAACGTCCCTTTTTGCGCAATTTTACATGCATTAGAGTTAGAGTCCTCTTTAAGTGTTTAGGAATTCCAAATGAGAGGGGTAACCAATTATTTATAGGCATTTCCAACCCCCACATGAGAAACATAATGTTTCGCAAAAAAATGTGAATCTCTACACCCTGATTTTCACGCAAGAACCATTTTTTGCGCACATCACCATATTTTCCGCGCACCTATTGCCTTCTCCTTTTTTAGAATTCTAATCTCGAATCACCTTCTGTGTGAAAAATTTAACCAACTTTCACTATAGCATGAAAATCCAATCGGTCTCGCATTCCATGTTTTCTAGGCACCCCTTCTATATTTTGTGCACCTACATTTTCCAAAAACACATCTCTCCATTTTCTCATTTTCAGGCCCAAAATTTTGGAAAACACTGGAAAAATACTCCATCTTCAATATTGTTTCCCGCTTGAACTGTATAATCCCTTTCCTTTACAACTTTCTGAACTTACAATAAGGATTGAAAACTAACACAAATCATACTCCATTCATATCATTGGACATGGTTCCAACATTTAGGTCATTGGTCTTCTCATATTACAATATTTTCCCTACGTATCCCATCACTAGTGGTGGAGAAACCTTCCCAGAATGTGGGGGGAATATCCTTAGGTCATCCGCTTCTTCTTCCACCTCTGCATCTATAGAGGTATAAAAAAATAAATATGGAATTATGGGGGGATATTTATTTCTATATATATGAAGAGACCATGAGGAGATACATTATCATCCCCTACATCTCAAGTCATTGTTCATAGATATTGGAGATAATTTGTTTTCAAACATCCCCTAGGGACAAGTGGGGCTTGGACCACTAGGGCCGGATATATTACATCATTGAGAATTGTGGGGAGCACATAGTTGATTCTGAAAATACTCAACAGATTTAAAAGTGAGATCGCCAAGCCATTGGGGGCTACAAACTGTTTATCATCATCCACCATTGGTTGTTTTACTCCCCATTTTTGGAAACATACTTCAGAATATATGGATCTTTAAGTCTTTAAGGTGGAATTTCCACCATGTAGTGTGATGAACCTTCCATCAATTGGTTATTTATGACATTGATGAGACATTGAGGGTACCTTTATGTTTCTATTGAGGCATGATATTATGATATATGCATTTTATGTTATTTATTGGTGATAAAAATAAACTCAGCATCATATGTGGGATCCCCAAATTGATATTTGACTTTTGTCTTCCTAAGGGTTCCTTTTTCATGCTTATCGTACCCATGACTGGTAATATTTGAGGGATAAAATATGATTTTCTATATCCGAATCATTAGATAGTTTGAAACGGTATGATATTCACCTTAGATCAATTATCAATCAGTTTCCTTTAGATATTGACATTATCAAGACAACCAGGAAAATAAACGAGTCTGATGTGTTCATAGATTACTTCTTCCTTATCACGCATAGTGAGAAAGATAATGACATTGAATTCTATGTACATGGAATCAATTTGATATACCTTAGCTGAAATAGAATCTATCTCTAATTCTTATGGTATTTGGATGATTTTAATGAGAGTCGCATTGAGTTTTTTTTAATAATGGATCACAAATAGGATTGAGAGACAATTAGGGAGAACCTTCATCTATTTCAGAATGTCATAATTTTTTCTAAAGGTATACACTTACTAAGGTGAGTTTTATCATTGTCACATGCCTAATGAGAAAAGGAATTTTATGATGAAGGTCCTTGTTCATATTTACCGGATGAGGGAGTAATCACTTCTAGTGGTGCTTGTCATTCCTACCTTCCCCATTCACATTTGATGAAGGAATCTGTTGAGATTATCTCATCATTATTGAGAGTATTTCTCTTGAAATTCTGATATTACTATGAAAAAATAAAATCCACCTAGATTTATCATTGGTATTAAAGGTGTCTGCAAATCATCACATCGATTTTCATCATATAGTTCCCTCAATTTTTCCTACAACATAGGGATGCTGAGTAAATGGTCTTAACACTTGAATTTGGACATGAAGTCCTAAACCCTATCATTTTAATGTTTATTACTATTTTTTATGTCTAAAATTTTCATTTTCCTCAGCGTGTAGATGAACTGGTAAAGGAACTAATGATGAAGGTTTTCCAATCGTATAACTGATCCTACTGGGAGGTTACAAAACCAGAAAACGTTTTCCCCTATCAATGTTTGTATGAAACACAACAATATTAACTCCAACATCAAGTCTCAAGGGTTAATAATTATCCCATACTGGCATAATAAGTGTGTGAGATGTTGTTCAGGGTCTCCTGGGATGTCAAAGGTGAATTAGGTAGGATTTAGAAAATTTGGTGGAGGAAAATATTCATCCACCCATTCAAGAAATGATTTCCCCCCATGTTGAATAGGTGCATGTATCCCTTCCATAAAATCCATTCAATTAGCCTAGGAATCGATGTAATTGAGAACTTCAGGAGGTAATAATATTTTAGCCACCTCTCATCTATAGGGAGTAAGTGAGGCCTTTAGTGGCAACCTTGTGTTCTTCCCCGACTAACTTTCAATTCATGTGTAGATTGATTGATTACCCAAGAGATGGAGATGTTTCCATAGTAATAGAGGTATGCCAGAATTATTTTTCACTTCCTCATTTATATAGACTAAATGCCTAGATCCATATCTGATATGGTGATTGGATGCTTCTTTTGTGGGTGGATAAACTATGGGGGAACATATTCATCTCTACATGAAGATATTTCCCAATAAGAATATTTCCCATTAGTAAATCTTCATTGATTTTTATAATAAATTGTATCCCACTCTCATATTGTTACAATTGTTCATCCATGAATGGAACCTTGTCTCTTCTAGGTGGTTATTTAGTTTTATTAATAACTTTTACATTATCTATATTAGTCTTATGATGGAGGTGTAGGAACTCAATAATCAGAGTTGACATATTTTAGAGTGTCTTTGGGTCTGGATGTGTGTAGCCTCAGCTGGTGGATCCAAATTAACCCCCTCTTATGTAATTTAGTACAATTTTCATATATCAAAATTTTCATATTGATCTATAAAATCTATTATGTT
Source organism: Viscum album (assembly GCA_963277665.1). Taxonomy (NCBI): domain Eukaryota; kingdom Viridiplantae; phylum Streptophyta; class Magnoliopsida; order Santalales; family Viscaceae; genus Viscum; species Viscum album. The sequence goes on from OY728130.1 coordinate 188,337,698, forward strand.
GATATCAGCGACATTCATAGAGGAAAATCGTGAAATAGTGGTTGTCCCATTTCTTTCTACACATATTGTGGATTCTTCGCTCCTTATATTAGGGAATTTCCTCACGAACTTGTCCATATTGTTCCATTTTCATCTTATTACCATATAGGGGTATGCTTTAATTCATTGTTTTCCCCACCAATATTTAACTGGGGGAAATGACCATGAAGGAATTTTTAGTTGTCATTATTGAATTATCCCTGAATAGAAAAATTCTATCTAGAATATAGAGGAATAAATTGGATGTCAACCATCGATATTTAGCACCCAACATGTAGAAGATGGAATTTCACTATGGTGATGTTGTTGATGATGAAAATGAATCCCTCCATTTGGGATGGGGTTATTTGGGACAAAATTTATAATTGATTGATCATGTAGTTGTGGATCTGTTTATTCTAGATTAAGATATGTTGATTCACGGGATGGGAATTATGATATAAATGCATACAACCTAGTGGGATAAGGTTGATCTAGAATCACCGTTGATTTCCCCAGGACCATGTTGGGGATGATGAACCTATTGATGTTGATTGAGATATAAATGAAACTAGAATAGTGGGATGGTGTTTTTTTATATTCTAATGATATATCATGAATTCTCTCGAAGGTTGACAGTTGGATATGTGGAGGTTGTGGTAGGTACCCACCCAGCTCAGTGAGGTAGGTCCACTCCTATATGAATGCTATTGTAGAACCTATCGGTACCTATTTGATGTGGAACAATAGTTCTTTCATAAGGGGTGGTTATGATGGAAGGACATGAAGAGAGTCAGTTTATATAATATTTTATATGGTTGATGGAAACATTGGATTCAATTTTGAAATGAATTCTTTTTTCATTTAGGGGACTGGTTGATTGGATTTTTAGCTATCCTCTTCCCCCATTCATGATGTTTGGGCATCATTGACATGATGGAATTTATTTTAGTGACCAAATGGACTGAGCATTTCCTCTTCCCCTAATTTCTATAGAGGACATGAAATTTAAAATGGTTATATAATTGTGGTTTTGATATTCTAGGATTAGGGAGAAAAATATCTCAATATACATTCCCCATCATCAAATGGGGATACATTATGTGGATTTAGCTATAAATTGAGGATGAAATGTGATTCAATAGCAAAAAACATGTTCGAGATTTGTTCTATGATTTTCTAGTTTCTGATCCCTATCTATGGAGATAGAAGAAATGTCTAGATTAAAATAGAGTATCATCATTTTCTAAAGGTTACATGTGTATCATAGATAATGTAGGTGTCTATAATTTAGTTGGTGATTAGTATCCCACATATGCTGGCATAAATAAGGCATGCAGTCCTTTCCTAGCTCATCTGGGATCAGAGAGTCTTAAGTGGAAGATTCCATAAAATAATGGATATGATGTTTTCAGATAACTCAATTTATATATTAATGTTGGATTCCTCTTCATTAGATTCTCATGCCTCTATCTAGTCAAACAACATAAGATGCTTTATAGGGTCACCTGCGGACTAAGAAATTATTATGTTATGATATATGATTGATTTCCATTATGTGGACCACATAGATCATGAAAATTTTATGATGATTTCACCCATAATGCTCCATTATAGTGGGTAATTATTTATCTCACAAGACGTTATGTATGGGATTAGGGATTAATCCCAATATATTATAGAAATTTTCCTATACTGTGATATTGTTTCGGAAATTAGCCCTAACTCGTGTTCATATCATTTTATATGTCACGTCAAAAAGTCCCATGTTTTCATGATATTATGTTAACAAGAATTTTGTAACACCCAAATTTTTTAAAAGATTAAAATTTCATTTGATGCCATATTTTATGTGAAATAACGTTCTATCTTACATTACACACAATTCTGTGTTTTTCTTGTGGTATATAGAATGTTGATTTTTCCATGCGGTATTGGGAAAGATGATTTTTACTAAAAATATATATTGTTTATGATATTATTTAATATGATAATTGTCACCTATATTTAGGAATGGAAGGTTTTTATATGAAAATATAACATATGAAAATATATATTTTACAAAAAAAAATTTCGTTATCAATTTATTAGAAATAAAATTAGAAAAAAAAGAAGTGGTTTCTAGGAAATATTTTTTCTAAAGTGTGGATTAATAGTGCCTGGAGGGCATAATATAATATTAAATTTAACCAGTTTTATACTATTTATTTGATAAAATAAATGTAATTTTAGAAATAACAAAATTATAATTTCCTTCTGCTGATTTTTTGGTAAATTAAGAAAATTATCATTTTTTTGAATAGTGAAAAATACTGAATAATAATCGAACAATGCCTTTTTGTACAAATAGTTTATAATTTTAAATTATATTTATGTTATTTTTTAAAGTCAAAATAGTTAAATAATAAATATATTAATCCAATTTATTTCATTGAAATAGATTTCATATTGAATTTAGAAATAAAAACATTCTAAACTTTTGAAAAACATCACTAAAATTACTTATCTGGGAGGTTATTTTTAAGTTAAATTGTTCCACTTATGTTTTTTTAATTTGTATAAATGGATTCCATATTTGTAATAAAAATAATATATATTACCTAAAATATTCCAAATAATTTGGGACAATAATTATTCAGTAAAACTGTTAAAATTAATTACTAGAATTAGGATATAAAAAATTTTACTTGAGTTTTAAACATAGAGAATGAGGTGTAAATATTACACAAAACATTTATAAAACATATTTATTGGAAATATTTGGAAAATTTATTCTTTATGGTATATGTTAATGACATTTTGAGACACTTTTCTATGAAAGTGACCAATATAAAATGTTATTTCAAGAAAAAGAAAAAAAGGGAACCTTTTTTATTTTAATAACTACATAATATTTATTATATGAGAAAAAAATAGCATTGGTTATAAATATTATTTTTTGAAATAAAATATAGTTTTAGTTATTATAAGAATTTATCTTTAATTTTTTGAGATGAAATAAAAACATAATGTGCTTCAGAAATGCCAACATAGTGATTATTTAGCTAACAATAAAATAAAATAAATGACACAAAAAATATTAAATGTAATAATTTTAATAAACAATTATTTTCCAGTAATTTTATATATTAATATATCATTTTATGATCTATTAACATAATATATTAAAATTCTATATAGATCTGAATATTTTTATAACCAAATTAAATTAATAATGTCAAAATTGGAATTAATACTATTTTTTAATAAATGGTGTTTAAGAAGTGATTTCAAATTACTAAATATACAATATTATTCCATGTAATATGTAATATTAACTAAATTTCATATATATTTTATTCATGTACTATTTGAGGTTTTGTAGTGAACATATTGTCCCCTAAATAGTAAACACATGGTTGTGCGGTTAGGGTTAAAGTAATGTTTTTGCGCGTTATATGTGATTATATTAAAGATTAATTTCTACTAAATATAGTAAGTATATTTAATAAATATAATCATTTAGTAGTAACTTTCTATGATATATCTATCTAATTTACTCTTAATTGATAAATTACATTGGATATAAAACTAGTTAACATTATGAAAAAACACAAAATGGAAAAAAAGTAACTTTAGAGTCAAGAAATTTTTTTTATAAAATGTGTTGTATTTTGAGGTAGAGGTGTTTCAAGAACATATAATACATTCATACAATTAATTATAAATATCTGATCCATAAGAGGTATAGGAGACCTCCTATTAGAGAATATTCTTGAGCTTTTACAAGAATCCCACCCCTTCTAAACAAAAAATATTCCCAAACTCCCTACAATATTACACACCTATCAATCCATATGGATCCACCAATATGTGACCAAATCCTCTACAAAAATCCCTAACATATAGCTATATAAATTATTTTTTCTATAAATAAAACCATCGGCGATTTTAATAAAAACATAAGATGGATACCTGAAGAAGATGTGATATTCTTCTAAAAGAGTTTTTATTTTATTTACATCACCATATACATAAATTCATACTATACATCCATTAAATAATAACATCAGTATCATAAATATGTTGATACATTTTTATGTTTGGGTGATGACCTACAAATATCAAACGGTTCCATCGAATTTGTTATAGAATCATCATTTTCATGTACGGTGGATTACCACCTCACGAATTGATGTCCTCCATTTTTCCATTACCACCTTTCAAGGTTTGGAAAATGATGGAATTTATATATATATGAAATATATGAAATATATGAAATATATGGTATTTATGGTTTTATTATTATTTTTTAATTATTATATATTACTTACATCATGCTTTCCATGTTATGGGATTTTGGTATTGTTGATCGTCTGTAAAGAAGACTACTGCCTTACGAAGGGATGTGATTCATCCATTATTTACATGAAATGTATTAAGGATTTATTTAATAAAAATATGGGATATATGTGAAATAAAAAAGATAATATAATGATAATATATATATATATATCATTTAATCTGCATTCATTCAATATGACTTGAAAATGGAAATAACGTACATGCGTACATATGACCTACCATCTCCAAGGATAGTGTATTTCATTCCTATCACCAAATTTTATGGATTTTTAAAAATAAATATATTATAAATATAAATTATATTTAGAAAATTTTATAAATTAATTATTATTAAATTATGATCAAATTTAGAGGAACGAAAAATTAACAAGTTTCAAATACACAAAAAACAAGGCAATTTACACCAGAAACAATAAAAATAGTGAGTCTTGATTAAAGATCAAGAGATAAGATGTTACAAATTAAAAATATGTAATTTTTTAAATATTAATATGGCTCTTTTAAATGTTAATAAAATTTTTATAACCTCTATATAGAATTTCAATGCACATTCGAGTAAAATAAATCACAAAGTAAGGGATTTAGTATAAAATTCATTTTGTAAAGAAATGTGGTATTGTTGTTCCCTAATTTCATTTATATTGTGAATATAAGTACACATTGTCTTGTAATATCATCATAAAATAATTATTAATGGTATTTTATTATTTAATTTGAATAATTTTAATCTATTCTCATTTCAATTAAATGTAACCAATTGGTGAATAATTTAATAAATCAATTCCTTTTCATTAGGTTATACTACTTCGTCGTTGTCATTAATATTGTATAACTAGGTATATAATGAATTTTTTTTATGATATTTTGTTATTTACACATGTTTTTAGTGTATTTTTATTTGATACACATAATCTATTAATTTTTTATTTTCCCTTCACATTTATGATCATTTCATGGGTTTATTTCATAGTCACATAATAATTGAGATTTTTTATTATTTAATTTAATTTAAAGTTAAAAATTTGATAATATTACAATAAAAATATTAGGTTTTCTTGTAAAATGATTATTAGTGATATTTTCATTAAATGGAACCCTATTTTCATTCATGGTAACATAAATTTAATGAGAAACATTTTTATGTAAATATGTCATCATTTCTTTCTTCAGTCAGAATTCTATTTTATTTCTAAATCACTTACACTAAAAAATAATTACAAATATATTTTTAATAATTTGAAATTGATTTATGGAATTATCTTATACCAATTTTTACTCTTTAAAAAATTCAATGTAATATTCTATCATTTTCAAAAGAGCACCCTTTAGATTTTTACAAAACTGTGAAAGGAATGTTCTTGTCTATTTTTAATAAGTGTACTTTGGAATCATTTTAATAGTATAAAATTATAATTATTTTTTACTTTTATGGAATGTAAAAAATTTCCATCCACTATGAAATTGGATTATTTGAATCATTCATTAAATTTTTACATGTTTTTTTTGTGGTAAATGTTTTCAAAAATCATTTTTAAATAAAATAGTTTTCCTAATATTTTACTAAATTAAAAGGATATATTCCTCAAGAATGTATTTAAAGAAATTTTTATGGTACTTATGTTCATAAATGAAAATATATATTCTTACTCTAATGGGTATGTATTTTAATATTATCCTTATTCTTCTTCTGGATGGTTTATGATCATTTTTTCAAATGCAATTATTGACAATTAATTTACATTATTAATTTTTTTTGGTCAACAAAATACCATTGAAATGATTAATTTTTAGTGCTATTTATTAAAACAAATTCTGTAAATATGAATATTATTTATCATGGATATTATTATTTCTTAAAAAATCTCATTTCTAAATATCATGTTTTAATTTTAGTTTTTTTTAATATTTGGCTAGGAAAATATAGATTTTTATTCTTTAACAAATAAATATATATTTTCTTAATTAATATTTATTAAATTAAATCAATTATGAGATATATAAGTAATGATTTTTAACTATGTTTTGAGTGGGTCCTCATGTAACATATCCCCTAGATGCATTAGTAATACTTTGAGAAAAATCAGTGTATTAATAATTAAACATGTTTTTACTATAGATTAAACTGTAATGTGGATTTTCTTGATGGTAGTGGTATCATTTTATAGATACATGAAATCGAAAATTATATAATTTTTGGAATTCATAATATAATAATTATTATCCATGACTTTTTCTCTATGATAAAATCAGCGGATAAATTTAATTAACAGATAATTAATAAAATTTCATGTGTCTTACAATATTTAACTTTCCCTGCTGATTATTCCTTATCTTGTTTTTTAAATAAATTATATTATTTTTTATTTACCATTATATATTGCTTGCAAATTATATATCCTTGGAGTATTTTTTTAAGTTTCATGTGTTTTTATTTGTTTACCTCTCCACATGGTCTATGTATATTGATTCACGATTTCATCCACTATACTTAACCTTTAATAAGAATTTGATCTCACCCTTATTTTATTTTATTTTATACATGATTTAATTAGTTTTACTATGATATATATGAATAAATATTCTAGAGGGAATAATGTTGTTCTCAAAAGATTATGTTATTAATTTGTCTATTTAAATGTATTGTATTACTCATTTATTTATCTAGTTTACAAAGACTAAAAACCATTTAGTCCATCGGGATGAAATTCATTATATAATATTCTAATGTAAGCTAAGTTGGAATATGATCCATGATTCTAGGTTTTGGGTTTCTAACGTTTTTATCCAATGAAGATTAGTATAAACAAGGGAATCTATATTTCGAAATACATATATTATAAATCATATACTTAAGAATTATTGTCAGGAAAAATATAAAAGATCATATAAATGTTTTTGGTAAGGATGATATTATGTCTTTTTTCTTAGAAATATATCCATTTCTAGATTGTACATATAGAAATGGGTCTGGAATAGATATACCTAAGGGTAATAAGTCCAAAAAAAGAGTTTCAGGCTTGGCTCAAGTATAACCTGGTACATAATAAGAGGCCTTACTACAAACCTAATATGACACTCTAAGGTGATATGATAAGGATAAATAAAAATTCATTTACAAACTAATATCAAGTTTTTGAATAGATGATTTCAACGAATGAACTAGGTTTGACCCCAGAGTAAGGAATAACCTATGTTGAAATAAAATAGAAGACATATTTGTGTAGAATTATTTTTCCAAATTTATTTGGTTATCAAAATTATAAAACTTCAGGTATTTTGAATCATTTTATAACAATATATTTCTTCATCAATACAAGATTTATAATAACCACAATGGTTATGAGTTTAATATTGGTCGTATGTTCAACATCATAAACAACTTTTTTTAGGATGATAATCATCCAATATTAAGCACATTTTTCATAAATTTATGGAAATAATATATTTAATTTTTAAAAAAAAATTACGGAATAATTAAATTTCATTTTATGGATATAAATTTAAAGGAGTTAATAACCATTTGGTTTAATACATTCATTTATCAAACTATACTATTTTCCAAATATGATTATTTGACATTGTGAAAAAAATATTGGAAACCACAGAAAAAATGATATTTATTGGTTACTTTTTTATTTAAAGGTGTCCATAATATTTAATAATTATATTAATATAGTTTATAAAAATTCAAACCCAAGTACTGGGGTAAAAACTATCTCATTCAGTAAGATGGTGGGGCATAAATCCATTAATTAAAGATGATATGGGTTTCACAACTACCAATAATCTCCATGAAGTTTTGGGTTATTTTTCTATGTTTTTAGGTAAATAATTTGATGACTAAATTTTAATAATGATCAAGTAGTAATAAATTATGGTTATGAGATTAATGTACTGGCCATATTGGTTTTAGAAAATAGTTAGAGGTAGTGAGAAACACTTTTCAATCTCTAGGGAATGAACGACCCGTTAAAAGTGATTATTATTGATTCAAGAAATAGAAATTAATTTTTGGATATTAATTTCATAAAGGGATAAATGAAAAATTGATAAAATCATAAACAAATGATGAAATGGTGTTTATAAAAATATATAATTTAAGTATGTCTCCTCATATTCATGGTCAATAAATGATTTCCTCAAAATTAGGAAAAGGATCTTTAAAAAAAATTAATGTTATTACATTGAAATATTATTAATCAGACGATATTTTGAATAATAACACATTTATAGTTTTGATCCCCTCAATATCTCATTGATCACACACATTTTTATGATCAGTGACCTCAATCACCCTCTGTAAATATTTATTCTTGTCCTCTATTTCCATATCTTCACTTTACATCAATGTTATTCTACATAGAATCCTATTTATATGTTATTACTGAATACATACATACATTATAATCAATAATATTAAGTGAATATTTTATTAAACCTTTTATATGTGGTTTTTTCAATAATTTATTTTCAAATATCAACCCCTAGAATAGCGAGAAATGTTTAAATTATGAGAAGAAATTTTATTTAAGGTGGTGAGAATGTAACACCTCAAAAATACTAAAATAAAAAAAATTCAATATATTTTTTTACACAAAACTATAATTTATATTTCATTACTCGCAACACTATGTATAGAATACACTATATGAAAATTTGGATTCCGCTAGCATTATATCAAAGAAGAGTTTTACTGATCAACCAAATATTATTGATATTATTATTTAATATGAAATTTATCACCTAGATAGTGGAATGAAGCATATCAAGAGGATTAAATAACATATTAAAATATATATTATTCACATTTTTATTTGTTATCTATATATTATAAATACAATAAGATTCATTTAAAAGAAAAAATATATAATTTCTGAAAAAACTATTTTTTTAGAAAAAAACTGTATAATCATATATGGAGCACATATTTAAAAATAATGTTTTAACACTATTATAAATTATATTTGAGAAAATAAAATTAAATTTTTAAAGGGAAATATAAAAACTATTTTATTGTGAATTTTTGTTATTTTTCTGAGAAGTTTTAATTTTTGTTTAATAGTGAAAAATACTAAATTTTAATTTAAAACTGCATTTTCATCTAAATAATTTATAATGTTCAATTATATTTTTCATTAGTTTTAAATTAAAATAAATAAATTAGGAATATAATAATATAATTTATTTCGTTGAAATAGTTTCATATTGAATTTAGATATAAAAACATTGTAATATTTTGAACATTCTATCTTTAAAACCCTCTTGTATGCAGGATTAATTTTATAATAAATTCTTCATATTTTGTAAGCTTAATTGGAAGAAATGGATTAAATATCTTGAATAAGAAAATTTTATATATAATAATATATTAAACTTAATTTTTTGCCAAAATTATTAGTGAAACCATGTAAAATTAGTTACAACGACTATGATAAAAACGAGTTTACCTAGTGGTTAAACGTAGAGAATAAGGTACAAAAATGAACCAATGCTTTCCAGAACCACATTTCATCACCCTTGTTCGAACCTTTTATCCTTATTATATAATTGGATGACTCATGTGTACAATATTCCATGAATGCTACCTATATTCTATGTTATGTAATGAAAAAGACAAAAATGAACCCCCCCTCACTTGATTTTAATAAATATAATACATTAGGATAATGGAAAAATAATATAGGTTCAGTTATAAATATTATTTAGAGATGGAAATGAGTTCTACTTATTATTCTAATTTTTGATTAATTTCTAGAGATCAAATAATTACCTCAAGATCATAAGAAATGCCAACACATTAATTATTAGCTAACAATTAAATTAATTAAATGATACAAAAAAAATTGAAGTAAATTGAATTAATTGTTGGGATCCATTAATTTTTTATATTAATATATAATTTTAAAAATATAAGAACATAATATATTAAAATTGTATAATTTTCATGATATCTTTAATTTCAAATTTAATGAATATTATCAAAATTGACCTTAATAATATTTTATAACAAATGGTATTTTAATAATTTATCTAAAATTAAAAAAAATACTATATTATATAAAGTGATATTTAGATGTTAATTAATATAATATATAGTACATGTAGGGTCCAAATGTTATTTTATTATTAAAATATTGACCAGAAAATAGTAAAAAATTTGATAGCATGGTTAGGGTAAAAGTAGTGTTTTCTCGCTAAATGGACTTCTGTTAATGTTTAATTTCCAACACATATAAGATTTTTATCGATAAATTTAATAAAATAATAATAATAAAATGTGGTTAAAAAATATCCATATATCTCACTATAATTTAGTGTTAAAAGGTAAATTAATTTGGTTAGAAAACTAGTTAACGTTATGAAAAATGGAAATTGTAAAATAAAGAAACGTGAGATTCAAATAACAAAAAGTTAAAAAAATGTGTTCTGGTGTTTTATGGAGGGGTGGATATACCATATAATCATTAAAACAAATTAATTTTTATTATTGTATCCAATTGATATAATTGAGATCTTCTAATAGTGAATAGTTTTGAGTATTTAAAAGTTTTTCATTGCTTAACTATAAAACGGAAGTTAATCCCCTCAATTATTCACACTTTTCAAGCCATTTGGATGACCAATGTTGGAAACAATTACCCCCAACTACCCTCACTTGACCATATAAACCATATTTTGGGTAGAATTAAAACCATTGTATTTTTTATTACAAACCTAAGGAGGATACCATAAGAAGATATATTGTTCTTCAAATAGAGTTTTTATAGTATTTTGTACTCCACCTACTTAAATTAGCATTATACCATGATTATATATATTGTAAGATCCCAAACATTTTTAGAGTCATCTCAGTCACATTTTTAGGGACTTTTGGATGTTTTACGTACCATTGTTTTTGTATAGTGTCTTGGGAAAGTTTGGGTAAATATTTATGAAAAACTAATGGACAGTGGGTTGTCTATGGTTTGTGCATGGTCTGATAAATTGTACAAATAAACTATGCCAAGCGTGAAAAACCGGATAGAGGGCTCCACATGGTTTTTTCACTAATTTAAAAACCATGGGACCAAACCCTTCCAACCATGAAAACCTAGATATATAGGTTTGCACGGTTGGAACACGATTTTCCCTAACCATGCGCCCCTACCCAAGAAACCGTGTGCGTGGGAATTTTTATCCGAAAATCCTTTTTAAAACCACCCAAACCCCTGAGACTCCCATATTTTGACCTCATCATGGCTTTGACCAATTATTTGTGATCCCAGAGCCTTTCATAGAGATTCCATGGTGATTTGAACATCGTTCTTCGAGATCAAAACCCAGAATGATGATTCTCTCTCTTCCCTATAAGTGGATTTGATATTGTTTCATCTTCTGATCCTTCCACTATATTTCCTTGATCTTTTAATAGAATATCCCCACTTATTCTATGGATCTACACCTATGAGTTTAGATTTAGATATAGGATTTTGGATCTAGATCTAGCATTTCATGATCTTGATGCATTTGATCTTAATTTTGGTTTAGGGATTTAGATCTGAAGCTTGATCGACCGTATTGCTCCCCTCTGATTTGTCAATTTCTATTGGGATAAAAGACATCAATAAACCGTGTTTGGTGGTATAAATCTAACTCCCATAGTCATGGATTTTTTATGTAAATTTGAGTTTATAAAATTGTTATCTTCCCTTTAAAATTGATTTCCAAAATAAGATTAATTAGGAAAGTGGAATTGAATTGGTTTTGACTTAGTGATTAATTGATAATTGAATCACAGAAAAATTGAAAGGGGGTTTCTCAAATAGATATTTATTTGGAGTTCGGTTATAGGTTGAGATATTTTAATTGAGGTATTTAATTGATTATGATAAGATAATTAATTAGGAGAAATTAATTTTGAAGTGATGTTGGCTATGAAGATAAGTTATTATGAGTATTAATTATGTGCCAAAACATTGATCAATGACAATTAATTGTGAGAATTAATTATAAAAATTTATATTTGATATTGATAATTAATTTTGAATAGTTAATTATGTTATGATAATTGTGTTGATTGATTAATTAATTGATGAATTAATTAATGTATTATGTGCTTAGTTAGTTACTGAGTTAACTAATGGACATTGAAATGTTTAACTAATCATTGTATTAGTAATGGAATGATTTGGTTAATTATTATGAATTAATGAATGATTAAATGTATGAGATTTTTTGGTGCTAGACATGGCATTCTAGACCAATTAGAATTTGGGACTTTAACATGGCGTTCCTACCCAATAGTTATCCAATCTTTAGATTTTGGGGTTCTAGGCATGAGGACCTACACCAAATGAGATATAGAGTGTTAGGTATGTAGACCTACACTTAATGATATTTGGGGTTCTCAGCATGGTGTTCGAATGAAATGGAATGATAATAATGAATGATGATTCAAATGGGGAACATGAATTGAAATGGTCCCTAATGTAGTGATTAAATATTAGATTTCAATGTGATAACTGTTTAATTATGAATTGTATATACTGCTTCATAAAAGTGCATGCACTATCTTTTGATTGAACTTTTTTTAGACACCATTGGTGGTAGCCTACTAATTTGTACTCACAACCTATTCAAGCTACCTGATCGGAACCCGAGTTGACCTTGTTGTTGCAGGACAGGATGAGTGCACGCCCTGAGACTGGTTGCTTTTTGGGATTGGAGTATGGGATAGGGAACCATAAATGGTTCGAGACCCACTTTAGAGATGTTGTGTCTTTACTTTTAGTTGTACTTAAAACACTTGACATTTTCATTGTTATTACATGTTTAAATTTTTAGTAAAGTGTTTTCTATTTGGTATTTGACTATCATACGACATGGTATTATTCCGGTTATTTATATGCTTTTGCACTTGGTTATTTTTGTTTCTTCCATTGGTATTTTATTATGATAAAAGAGGGTATAGTCTCCCAAATACTGACTTACTAGACCCTCACAGCTGGTTGGAACCCTCTGGAATATGGGGAGGCATGCTTGAGGGTATGTGGCCAACCAGCTCGAGGCATCTTTTAGTGGCACCCAGGTCAGGACATCACAAAGTGGTGTTAGAGGTGTTTTATTTTATTTCTTATTCTTTGGCCATACTATTTTGGGAATGTTATATAGAAGACTAGTAATGGTCAAGGCTTAGTAATGAGCTCATGCATGGGAGTTTCAAACCCATGTATGGGGGGAAATCTGAGTACTCAGGGAAGGATTGTGGTGATTTTTATTAGTTTTTATTGTTTGATATTATTTAACCTTAGTTGACAAACTTGTGGTGTGATGTGATATTTGTTTTTCAAATTGTTGAATTTTGATTCATTACCTAAAGAGGAACTATAGTTGAGTCTTAAAGAATCATTGTAGGCACTCATGGTTGTTGTGATATACATAATTATAAGAACTCATAGGAAAACTGATTATGGAAAAGTTCATGAACTATTTTTCCTTGTACTGAGATTGAAATAATAATGAAAAATGAGAATAAATGTGTGTCTAATGATAAACTTGATTGATAAAATGAGTATGATTAGTTATTTAATTTTTGAACTAATTAATTACAGATAATATGATTAATTGATGGTTGAATTAATTAATGATAAGTTATGTACACTTATTAACAAAGACCTATGAGTCAGATGGATAATGGTATTGATAAGGCTTCGGTGTTGACAGTGTGGTGAGAAAAATGGGGGAAAAGATAAGTTGAAACGTTTTGGGTTATTTTCTCCTCTTACGTAAATTTTATAAGGTTTCATTATAAGACCTAAGAAGTGTGTTTGGATTTGTAGAGATATGCCTCCATGATGCTTATTGAGGGAGAGACTGAGGGGTATAGCCCAAAACGAACTTCTAGAAATAGAACTTGAGGCAACCTTGGTGTAAACTAGGGATAAAGGAGAACAGTTCTGAGAGAAGTTTTTTCATTTCATGAAATTCACAGTAAAAGACCCAGAGAGGGTTCTGAAAATCATATCTGAGTTGACAAGGTAGTTTCTTCCATATCACCCAAAAACTTTTACTGGAGAGGGCGGACCTTAGGCAACTGATTTTTTAATTGAATCCATAGAAATGATAATTGAACATATGAAGACTCTGGGTGGGAGGAGGTTAAATTTGGATACTTATATGCTATGGGGTTAGCGAATTGTTGGTGGTACATCCAGGTATGATCTAGACAGAATGGTGATGTGTTATGGAAGGACTATTTGGATAAGTTCTTAGAGCACTTCTATCCATATATGTTGAGATAAGAGAAGGATTCGGAGTTTATTCATCTCTCCCAAGGATTTATGTCAATGATGGATTATTCTGAATGTTTCCCGAATTTACAAATTTTTGCTTCAGTATTGGAATTAGATGAGGCTTCTTAAGAATAATGATTTTAGGATGGAATTAGGTGAGAAATTAAGTACAAGGTAAATATCATTACTCAAAATTAATTCCCAGATGTGTTTAATCAGGAACTAATTTAAATAGGAAACCTGAAAGAGGATTCCAGTACTAGACAGTTTGTTGTCACTGGATTATTAGGGAGTGGGTCTTCCAAGGGTAGTAAGAACAATTATGAAATCCTTAGTTTGGATAGAGGAAATCAAGGTGGACAATAAGGAGGAACATTTTATCTAGATCTTACTCATGTTTGTTTCCACTAGGTAGGAAGGTCGGGACACTATCATACACGTTTTCCTCAACAACCAATGTAGTGTCGGTTTTTTGGAATGAAGGGGAACCTATAGAAGTTCTGCAGGAAGCAGTGCTAGGATGGAGCTAAGGGAGAAGCTCCTCAGATTCAGATTTTGAGAAAGGGGTTTTCTACACCATATAGGTCTGGAAGCTATAGTTCTAATAGAAGTGGTGGTATAGGTAGTGTATGTGGTGCTTTAGGGTATGAGTTCTCGTATCAGCAGTGTGGTTCTACTTAAGAGAGTCAGACAACACCCTTGAGAAGAGGGGCATGACATTTACATGTTGTGGAGCCTATACTTGTGGAGGGAGAGGCTGGTCTATCAACTGTAAGAGGTACTATTATAGTTTCTTCTATTTTATCTACTACCTTGTTTGATATTGGTGCCTCTCATTCCTTTATATAGACAAATATTGTTAATGGTTTTAGCATGGAGGTGGAGTCCATAAGCGAGGTGATGAATATCAATATATTGTTGGGAACATGATCTTGGGATATCTGTTTATGTAATGGATGTTCCCTAGATATTAGAGAGTATCATTTTTTTGGGATATCAATGTCCCAGATATAAAGGGCTTCAACCTAATTATCTGTATAGACTAGATACTCACATATCGACCCCACATGGATTGTTAATGAAGGAGAGTGAGTTGTGTATCTCCTAATGGTGACTATTGTGTTCATCATTGATAATGGGATATCCATGCAGGAAAAGCTAGGCCAATTACTCACCAACTAGGAGAGATCACAGCCCAAGTTGATATAATTTTGTTAGATGATGGGAGTAGAAGGAAAGATGTCCTACCACTAGCAGTAGAACTATTTCATGATTTCTTTCAAGAAAATTTTTATTATTTTACACCTCAGAGAGATGTGGTAGGAAAGACATCATTCCTAAATTTTATTTTAGGGTTTCCACCTATGTGTTGGTGGGCCAAGGAATAGTTCAATAAGTGGTTTCTAATGAGAATCCCAAGAATATTTTTGATATCAAATGATTTTTGGGAATAGATAGTTATTATAGGAGGTTCATCCAGGACATTTTCTCGATTTTTAGCACCACATTCAGATTTAATAATTAAGGGAATAATGATTGATTGGATAGAATCATGTGAGAATTATGTCTAAGAGTTGAATAATTGATTGACATCAGTGCCAATTTTGATCTTACTTGAGTCGGTTGAAGAGTACACAATGTATTGTGATGCTTATCATATATGACACCGAGCTATGTTGATGCAAGTGGATCGAGTCATTGCTTATAGGTTTCATAATTTGGGGACACATGAGTAGAAATACCTTATGCATGACCTTGAGTTAGAAGCAGTGGTATATAATCTTATCTGTTGGCGCCGCTATCTTTTACCTGAAATGTTTATATTTTTTAAAGATCACAAAATCATGAATTATATCGTTTCACAACTTTACTTGAATCATTGATAGTGAAGATAGATAAAGTATATTCAATCCTTTGATTTTGAACTAGCATATAAACCCGAAAAGGGGAATAGTTTGGATAATGTATTGATCAGGAAAACTAAAACTCAATTGGTACATGATTCGTGTGTAGTGTGGAAAATGATGACTTTGCTGGCGTAAATTCATGTTGTAGTTCAGGATATTTTGGAGAGGTTGAATCAGGTTTCAATATCAGTGGAGTTTATACTCTTGATATGGATCATGGACATATAGTATGAGGATCTTGAGTGTTTTGCCTTAAGGGAAATCCTTGAAGGTGGGGATACACCTTCATACTGAATAATATATGAGTATGAGTTCATCCATGTAAAAAATACTGTTGTTCTTCCCACGAGTACGTGAGATGAACTCTTGTGAGAATTCCATGCCTCAAAGTGAGTGGTACAGATTGGGGTAACAAAAATGTATCATGAACTACGAGGATATTTTGGGTTTCCAAGCATGAAAATGAAGATAGTAGGTTTTGTAACAAGATTTTTCACCTCTCAGTAGGTTAAGGTTGAGAAAAAATTACCTGGAGGACTATTGCAGCCGTTGCCTATTTCATAATTATAGAGGGATGACGTGACTACTGATTTCTTAGTAGGACTTCAAAAGACATTTATGAAGAATGAAACTATTTGGGGTTTTTTGGATTGACTAATGAAGTTAACACATTTCATTCTTATTAGGTAAACTGTTATAGTAGAATAGTTTGGATAATTGTACATAGAAGAGATAGTTTGTTTGCATGGAGTTTCACAAACTATAGTTCCATTTCACAATTATCTATTTACATCACACTTCTGTCCAGGTTTATAGAAGGTCTTTGCTGCACATGTTTGTTAAGGATGGCCTTCCACCCATATTCATATTAGCAGTCACAGTGTACCATATATGTGATAGAGGATATGTTGCAAGCATATGTGCTTGAATTTAGTGGTTCAAAGAAGAATCACATGGATTTAGTGGATTTTTCCTATAAAAATAGTTATCAAGAAACCATACAGATAGAACTATATGAGAATATTTATGGAGGACCATTTAGATCCCTACAATGTTGGTTAGAGTAGGGTGAGTCATAGTTGTTCGGATCGAGTCTCGTTTAGGAGACATCAATGCTAATGTAGTTGATATGGAAACACATGGTCACAGATCAGAGTAGTTAGAATTCATATGCTTCTAAACGGAGACAAACCCTACAGTTTATATAGGGTGACCGTGTATTCCTTTGGGTGTATTCTATAGTGGGTCACCACATGATACTGAGGCATAATATGTTGGTGTCTAGGTTCATAGGAAAGTTTGATGTGTGGGAGAGAATTGCGAAGATGGTGTACTGATTATAAATTTTATAAGATTTCAAAACTATAATTGTTTTTTTCCATGTTTTGCAAATATGAAGGTATCACCCTTAACCTTCCCATGTGATTAATGTGGAATTAGTCGACCCTGAGATAGATGTGTCCTTTTAAGTGCATTTGAGATGTGTGATGGGTTGCAGTGAGAAAGTGTTATGGGAGAAGACCATTCCATTAGTTCACGTGTTATGGAAACATGGAAGTGCTCAAAGAGAAACATGGGAGTCGAAAGAATAAATGAGGGTTCAATGGACCAATCTTGTTGGCTCGGAATAATAGAGAAGTTTTGGAGTGCATATTGTGGATGAGTTGTTATACAGTGGGGAGATTGTGAGATCAGGACCTTTTCTGGAGTCATATCATGTGTACTTTCACGTACTTTTTTATGTTTTAAGTGCCGTTATTTTGAAGTATTGTATTGGGATGAGTATGGGTGAATTTTTAAGATAACATATCAGATTGTGGGCTCTGCCCAGATTATGAACGGTTTGACAAACCGTGCGAATAAGCTGTGCCAGACATGCAAAACTAGAAGGAGTGGTCCACATGGTTTATGAACTATTTTAAAACCCGTGTGAATAAAACATGAAAACTGTGAAAACCTAGATAGTGTTCATCATGTTTTGTTCATGGTTTTTCCTAACTGTGTGCCCCTACCTAGGAAATAGTCCGTGTGATAATTTTTATGTGAAAATAATTTTTAAAACTACCTGAACACCCAAGATTCCAATATATCGACCTTGACTCTGGCATGAAAAATTCTAGGTGATCATAGATCCTTCTAGAGGGATTATATGGTTTTTTAACATCATTCTTTGAGATCGAATTCCCAGATATAATTTCTTCTCTCTTTCTAGAAAGTGGATTTAATCTTGTTGATTCAACCATTCTTCCCTCTATCTTTTCATATAAGATCCCCACATTTCCATGGATCTAAACCTATGAGTAGAGATCTAGATATATGATTTTGAATATAGATCTATATTTTTATGATCTTGATTCCTTTGATCATAATTTTGGTTTTGGGATTTAGATTTGAAGCTTGATAGACGACGTTGTGTCACTGGGATTTTGGGGATTTCCATTGGGCTAACATCCATCAATAAACTGAGGTAATTTGTCTAAATAAAACTCCTATATCCCTGGATTTGATATGTGAATTTGAGTTTATGAAATTTTTATCTTCCCTTGATTATTGATTTCCTAAATTGAAGTAATTAGGAAAGTGGAATTGAATTGAGTTTTCCTTAGCGATTAATTGATAATTGAATCACTGAACAAGGGAATGAGGGATTCTCAATTAGATATTCTTTTTTAGATTAATTATGGGTTGAGATATTATAATTGATATATTGAGTTTATTATGATAATATAACTATTTCGGTTAAATTAATTATGAAGTGATTTTGGTTATGAAAGATAATTAATTGGGAGAATTAATTAAGTTCGATAACATAGATCAAAGATAATTAATTGTGAGAATTAATTATGAAAAGTTGAGATTTGATAGGGATAATTAATTGTAAATAATTAATTATTGTATAAGAATTGTGTTGACTGATTAAATAATTTATTGATTAATTATTGGGTCATGTACATCATTAATTGATAAACTAACTAATTTATTTAGAAATTTTTAACTAATTTTTGGACTAATAATGGAATGATGTGGCTAATTATTTTGAATTAATGAATTATTAAATGTCTAATAATTTGTTTGTTCTATGCATGGTGTTCTAGGCCAATTAGATGTTCGGACATGGACATGGAATTCCTCCTCAATAGTTATCAAAGATAGAGATTTTGTGGTGATAAGCATGAAGACCTACACTGATTGAGATATGGATTGTTAGGCATTGAGACCTATACTTAATGAGATTTGGGGTGCTTGACATGGAATTCAACACCAAATGAATGATAATAATGAATGATGATTTAATGGGGAAACATGAATTGAAACTGGGATTACTGTGGTGATTAAATATTAAATGAATATTTTATAACTCTATAATTATTCATTTTATTTATTACATCAGAAAACTACATACACTATCTTGTGACTGAACTTGTTTTAGAAACCGTTGGTGGTGGCCTTCTTATTTGAACTCATACCCTATCTGGGATGCCTGATCGGCGCTCGAGTAGACATTGTTGTTGTAGGACGGGATAAGGGAAAGTCCCTATGATAGGTTGTTTTTTGGGATTGAAGCATGATTGAGGGAACCATATGTGGTTTAGGGCCCTATTTGGAGTTATTTTGTCTTAAATTCTAGTTAAACTATAGACACATGACACTTTCATTGCTATAGCATGTTGAACATTTTAGTTGAGTATTGTATTTTTTGGTTTTTGACTATCATATGACATGGTATTGTTCTGGTTGTTTATAAGCCTCTACCCTTGGTTATTTTGGTTTCTTATTTTTTTTATTCTGATAAGAGAGGGTATAGTCTCCCCAATAATGAATTACTAGACCCTTGCTGTTATTCATCATCCTCTGTTATACGGGGAGGTGTGCTTGAGGGCATGTGGCCAACAGGGTCGGGGAACCATTTAGTGGAACCTGAGTAAGGAAGTCACATATATAACATAAGTATCTTGCATATAATTAGATTTTTTTCTATTAAGGTTATGACTCTAAAATTTACATGCTTCCATAAAATGGGTTACAAAATCATCGTCCATATGTACATCAAACTATCATCTCTCGAACCAATGTCATTCGTTTTTCTATAACCACCTTTCTATGTTGGTAATAACAATAGAACTAAAGTTTATATATATATATGATATATATCATATTTATTATTTTATTATGATTTTCTAATTATTATATTAAACATAAATTCATGACATCCATTTTGTGGGAATACTATAACATCATTTGTGTGTACAGTAGTCTACAGCCTCACAAAGAGATGTGATACATTCACAGTTTACATGGAATGTATTATGGGTGGGTTTAATAAAATTATGAGATATATAGTACATAAAAATGACACTGATATATATATATATTCCATAATTTTTATTAATTTAATATGATAAGAAAGTGGAAAACACTTTCATGCGTATATATGGACTATTGTCTCCATGAATGGTGTTTGAAATTTCAATCACAAGCTTTTATGGATTAATTTAAATAAATATATAATGAATATATATGTTCATTACATCATGGTGTAAATTTTTTAAATGATTATATCATGATCTATGTAATAGGAACAAATAATAACAAGTCAAAACTAACTCGAAAAACAAGGAAATTTAATTGAGAAAAAAATAGAAAATAATGAGATATTATTAACGAATGGGTTATAAAATGTTATAAAAATTATATATGATATTATAAATATTAATATGGTTATATTATATTTTAATAACATGTTTTAAAAAACTATACATTAGGATAAATAATGTTCTTCTAGAAGTAAGCATATGGTATGGGATTTTCCCTCAAATTTGTTTTTTTGAGGAATATTATAATGTTATGCACCTAATTTATTTTATATAAGGTATATACCACCACTTTTACATTTGATATAATGTATAAATAATTATTCTTTTTTTATTTTCAACTTGAATTATTTCATCTATTTAGAATTAAATTAAATGTCACCAAGTGGTAAATAATTTCATTACCCAATTCATATTCATTTTAATATATTACTTCCAATTTATCATTAATATTATAAGATTATGTATATAGTTGGTTTTAAATATATTAATATTTAACTCAACTTTATTTATTTGGATTTATATCTCATACACATAAAATATTCATTATTGTATTATCACACTAGCATTATGATCGTTTGATGTGTCTATTTAACCACCTCAAATTAATCGACATTGTTAATTCATGAATTTCAGTTGAAGGAAGTTGTTATATCATTTCCTAAAAGTACCATTTAATTTTATTTTCTTATTATTATTCCTGATATTTTCACATAATAGAATATTTTTCCACTCCTTGGTTCAAAAGTAAATTAATAAATTTTTTCACTAAAATCTAACATCATTTCTCTCTTCGGTCGAAAATATGTTTTCATCCAAAAACAACGTTTTGTACAATATTTTAAAATTTTTCATAACATTTTCAAAATTATTTATCAAATTAGTTTTCACACACTTTTATTCTATAAAAACCATTTCCAATGGAATGCTATATTGTTTTCCAAATAATTCCCTTTTTTATTTTTCCAAAAATGTGAAATGGATCTTCTTATAGTTTTCTGAACAAGGAACATTCCAAAAAAATTTATATTGAGAAAATAATATTCATTTTTATTCTTAATTAAATTTTAAAACTTACCAACCGTTATGATATTCCTTTATTGGAATCTTCATTTTCATATTTATACATATATTTCTAATTAAAATGTTTTTAAAAATGATTTTCATTGAAAATTATTTTTAAAAATTATCTCAAAATTAAAAGGATATTTTATAGAATAATGTTTTTAAATATATTTATAAGTTATTTCTATTAATAGATGATGGAATCCCTTAATTATTTCTCGAATGGGTATATATATTATATAATCCTTTATTCTACCTCCAAATGGTCGGTGATTATTTTCTCTGAGGATTTTTCTAAAAATTCATTTCCACGACTCATTTAAGTAGTCAATCACATTCCATTAAAATTTTCACAATACTATTACCATTATACATTAAACATACCCAAAATACCAATATTGTACATCATATATTTTCTTATTTTTTTAATTTGTATCTCATTTATAGATATGATGGTTTAATTTTAAATTTATTTTTTTTTTGACAGTGGAAATTTGGAAAATTTTTTATCATGTAAACAATTCATCTGTTTAATTTTAAGGAATATTGATTTATTTAAATTGATTATTAAATACGTGATAAATTATTTTTATATGAAGTGATAGTAAAGGCCTAGTATAATATATCCCCTCGATGCATCTATATGTCTCATCAGAAAAATTAGTTAAGACAATATTAATTGGGTTTTGTCATGTAGATTAACCTATCTTGTCAAAGGTATTCATGATAGTGGTATCATGTTCCAAATATGTGGAATCCAATAATTAATTATTTATTTAAATTTACAATTCAATCATTATTATACATGCTATTTTCACTATAAAAAATGCAAGGATACATTTCCTTATCACTTTATTCATTCAATGTAATTTGTTTTCAATTATCCAGCTTTCAATATAGATTAAGCATTTTCTTGTTATTTAAATGGAATGTTTGCTCAGTAATTTATCTTCACATATTTATTCTTCTTTATCTATTCCTATAGTCAAGTAATATTAATGGAATGTCTGTTTAGATATTTACATTTACATATTTTTTATGCTTATTGATTCAAGATTTCATACACTTTACTTAACTCTTATTGATCATTTGAGCTAACCATTATTTCGATTTATTTCCCTATTATTCCATGATATTTTATATGATAGATATAAAATAATATTCTAGACCGAATAAATTTATTCTAAAAAACTAAATGTTATAATTTTTGTATAAAAATATACTAGAAGACTCAAAAATTAATATTTTTCAAGAATACTATTAAACTATTCTATCATTTAGGATGTGATTCATTGTATCATATAACAATGTAATTATTACAGGCACAAACTCTTGGATTCTGGGATAGGGGTCATTACATGTTTCATGTTATGTTTTGATGTGATCACTTATGATCCATATCTTTTATGATATCATGTCATACCTTTGACTCATATACTATGTTTCCCTATCATGTTTAGACTTATGCATTGTTTTTTACCTTAAGAACTTCTATATGTGATCCTTAGCTTATCCAATTTAGTTTTAGTTGATCAAATGGATTTGGTGTCTCATTAATGAGAATAAATTGGGGATTTCATGTTATAGTTAGTCTTGAAAATACAATTGGCCACACAATCATTGGGGATGTACTTATTTGATATTTACATTTAGGAATATTTTTTATTTAAAACAATTTGTAGTCTAAAATTTTTAATCTATTTAAATTAATATCAAAATAATATCTAAAAATCACACCTTATTATTGTCCTACACATACTATATTTTTCTTTTTGAGGTTAAACAGTTTTTAGACCTCCCAATAATAAGTTTGATGGCATAGAAAAACTATTTACAGTACTATGTGAAATCAATGTTTTTCTCCCGAAGTATCCTTCACACTAACACTTCATTAAATTTGGTTATGATTTTATGGAGTTCTCATTCATTAGTTTTAGATAAATCATAAAACAACATTGAGATAGAATTTTCCACTCCATCAAATATGAGTATACTATTATACTGAAATTGAATTTTTGTTTTCAATGTTAGGATCATGGAAGGGATTTTATTATAAAGTGAATTAAATGATTTTTATTATTCAAAAAGTTATAAGGATAATGAATTAATTCATGAAGTGTTTTGGATGAATCCAAACGATTTTTTCATGTGGTTCAAAATTTTATTTTATAAGAAATATTATTAGATCCAACAGAAGCTAGTATATAAGGCTTTATGGGAAGTGGGACATCAAAATATATATGCACTATCGAATTAAAAAAATATGATTTTTGTTCTATATCATATTTCACAATTATTGATGGTCATATGGAACAAGATTACTAAAAAAATATAGATCATATTCCTTCAAAATGGGATGTCATAAATCATATTTTAATTGAAAATATCAAACATTATAATGTCAATTTTTATTATTTGAATCTTCTATAATTTGCAATAAATAATTAACCATTTCATTAGATGAACCTCATGGTGTAGATATAGATGAAGGTTTCATTTGTTGTAACTACTTGTATAAGATCATTATATTTCTATTAATGTATGTTTACTAATGGATTATCTTATATGGATCTTGTTGGATTCCTCATGTATTAATCATGTTTTAATGATCACAAATCCCTTTCAGTCAATAAACCTTGTTAACTCAATGTAATCTATCTCTACCATTGTTTAGTAAAAGCTATCCAAATCTCTTATATGTTATACACTCATCTTGGTTACTATAAACTATCTTTTGATCTACATTATAATGACTTCTCTGACAAATGATTGTGTTTGATCCATTCCAAAAATTTCACTTCTTAAGTATAAATATAGATATTTTCCTATGTATGAGACACCATGACATCCATACATCGTAAACAAGAAGACATATTGACATCCAGACACTGTTAACTATCAGACACCATGACATCTAGATATCTTGAACAAGAAGACACCATGACATTCAGACACTGTGACCATGAGACACCGTGAACAAGCAGACACTGTGAAATCCAAACACCATGAACAAGCAGACACCAGGAAATCCAGACATAGTGAACAAGAAGAAATCATGACATCCAGTCATTGTGAACAAATATACACCATGACATCCAGACACCGTGACATCCAGACACTGTGACCATGAGACACCATGAACAATAAGATACCAAGACATCTAGAAACCGTGAACAAGTAGAAACTGTGACATCCAAACAACGTGAACAAGAAAACACTATGATATCCAGACACCATGACCATGAGACAATGTTAACTAGAAGACACCGGTACCACAAGATACCATGACAAATCCAGACATTGTGTTAAGGAGACACTATTTCAATGACATACTGTGACACCGTTTCATAATATGTTTTTTAGCCTTTCAATTTAATCTATAATAGTCATTTTTAAAGAATTAAAATGCACCGACATAATTAATATTTTTTGTAGACATTTCATGTGACAGTACGAGGTAAGAGGTGCAGAATATATGCAACCTGTCGGCTCAAACACATGCAATCCAAGATAAAAGTGTAGTGCGGCCTAGAAACAAAAAGATACTAAAAAGAGAAACAAGTGGGTGTGTGTGAGAACAATAATGAAGAATACAATTAGAGAATTTTGGAATAAATAATTGTCTCATACAACTCAAAACTAATGAAGAACAGATGAATCAAACTTAAATTCCAGAATTGAGAATATTTTCGCACTTTCAAACATCACGATGAACACAAGCTGGATCTATCTGACTTGTGGCACTAAATTTTCTTTATGAGGACTTGATTTCTACATCTTTTTTATCTCAAATGTCCAGAGCTGCAAATACTAACATTCAGATAATTGGTAAACCTATATTAATATTTATTCACTATTGTGTATCATTTTACAAGATTTCAAGCAGTGTGTGTGAATCGGTATAAAAAACTCTATCTCCTACATTAAACAAAATAATAAAACATATCCATGCCGAAAAATAATTTTACACTTTTTTATACCCATGAATAAGTGTGGAAGAGGTCCATATGTGTCCTGGATAGTCCTGTGTACTGTTGTTAACCTCTATCCAGGGTATGGATCAAGTTTATTTATATAAACCACTTGGTGGCATGTGATCACCAAGTTGAGTGGATTAGGTCTCAGCTTGAGACTGAACCACTTGTTTCATATTTGTTGGGCTGCTTAATTTTGTCTTCTCTGTTTTACAGCTTTACTGTATAATTAAAAAATCTCTAAATTAACTTTAATAGTTAATATTCGAAAGAAGTCATAATTATCTTTTCTTAGTGGAAAATATTTAAAAGTAATATTAATAACTGACATTAAGATTACTGAGAATTAATAAATCTTTTATGATGTTAATTAAACAGTCAAACCTTCATGATTCCGACGCTTTTTTCAGGGAACGTGCATCTGTCACGTTGAGGACGGGTATTTTTTACCTCACATTCCAACTTTCCAAAGGTGGATGGAATCTGTTCCTTGTTCAGGTACTTCTGCTCTTTGATCAAAAAGGGATGATGGGATGTTAGTTCGTCCTTCTTTGGATTCCTCCTAGGAGTTCGTCACCTAGTCCGGGTCTCCCTCATAGATTTAAGACGTGGTTCATGAAACTCTTCCCGGCGCTATATCATCATGGACTCCAATTAATTACACTACTTCTGTCAGGATATTCCAAGGGGTCCGGTTAGGGTAGCAACCTTCGGTTAGGGGAGTAGTCACATTGGGCATCACTGGTGTGTTTGGACACTGGGGGAATGTCATGTATGTCTTTTGTCCATTATTATAGTGCTTCTCAAGGGTGTGGATGCCTGATGTCTCCCACATTGAACGCAGGGAGACATATTCCATGGGCATGTATTTGAGGTTTTCCTCAGCTTCCCCTGTTTAACATAGGGTATGCTGCAAGTTTAATGTTCAGTGGAGATGGATTAGACTGATCGAAACACTGATTAAAGTGGATTAGATAGAGGGACCGCCCCTGGAGAGTACATCAATATTGGGTCCAACATTTGGGTGGCTTCCGGAATGGTTTTGAGGGGAATGGGAATGAAGTGGCTTGATCCCACCGGGATGTGGTGGCCCGAGTAAGAATCAGGGTGGATGATGGAAGGTTGAATAGAGTGGAGGGTGAATGATATGAAACCTTCATGAAGGTGATGGTGGTTTTAGGCTTGAGCCTCGAAGAGACTTCATAAGTATCCCCATGGTGGGGAATAAAAGTCTATGTAGTTCGATGAGATGATGGGACACCTGAGGAGGCGACCCATGAGAATGGATGCATGGATGTGACCTAGAAGAATTAGATAATCTGGGTTAGGGCATGACCTTCCTGAGACGCATAGGATCGAGGGAAATGTCCGGATGAGACATGAGTGAAGGGTTTGAGCCTTGTGGAGGCTTCCTACGTATCCCTGTAGCGGGGAATCAAAGACCATGTAGTTCAGATGGAGAAACTGTTTAACGTTATGCAGGGTAGGTATGGGGCTTACACTCTGAGGCGGCCCATGGTGTTGGGGAACCGACGTGAAGATTGTCGGAATGACTGGGTGGTGGGATTGAACCTTGTGGAGGCTTCCTACATACCATGCCTTGACATGGATCAATGTCCACGTATCTCGGGATGGGATTGGGGATTACACTCTGAGGCAGCCCAAGTTGGTGGGGTTTGAACCTCATGGAGGCTACCTACGTACCATGCATTGACATGGATCAAAGTCCCCATAGTTCAGGTTGGATTGGGGATTATACTCTGAGGCGGCCCAAGGTGGTGGGTATTAATCCTCATAGAGGCTACTTAACTACCATTCCTTGACATGGATCAAAGTCCCCATAGTATAGGATAGATTGGGGCTTACACTCTGAGGTAGCCTAAGGTGGTGGGGCTTGAACCTCATGGAGGCTTCCAATGTACCATGCCTTGACATGGATCAAAGTCCCCATAGTTCGGAATGAATTGGGGCTTACACTCTAAGGCAACCCAAGGTGGAGGGGCTTGAACCTCATGGAGGCTTCCTATGTACCATGCCATGACATGGATCAATGTCCCTGTAGTTCTGGATGGATTGGTGCTTACACTCTGAGGCAGCCCATGTTGGTGGGGCTTGAACCTCGTGGAGGCTTCCTATGTACCATTCCTTGACATGGATTAATGTCCTCATAGTTCGGGATAAATTGGGGCTTATACTCTCAGGCGGCCCAAAGTGGTGGGGCTTGAACCTCGTGGAGGCTTCCTACGTACCTTTCCTTGACATGGATCAAAGGCCCCGCAGTTCGGTATGAATTGGGGCTTACACTTTGAGGTGGACCAAGGTGGTGTTTTCTAGGGTCTATACATTCTATAAGCCCACACGAGTCATACTCGATGTGAGAAACAAGAGATATCAAAGAACCAATGATCAAGTCGTCAAAGGTATGTCAATGGGAAGTGGAGTGGGGCATACACGTTGAGCAACCCAAAGAGAAAACAGGGTCTTACGGGTTGTTATCATCCTAGGAAGTCGGGACTTACTCCAGGATGGAGACCCAAGGGCGACAAAGCGCAGCGGGGGAGGGAAATGGCACCCAGGAAGAGAGGAGGAACAGAGGTGCTACCTTAAAGCCAGGGCTTATACCAAGGAGGTTGCTTTGTCCCTGCAGACAAACACCATTCCGATAAGGAGGATATCATCCCCTGTGAGGGGTGATACCATCCCCATGGAGACTAGTGGGTGTGGGTAATGTTCAATGAGGGGGTGCCCCATGTGCAAGGCATGGGGTGAGGTCACTGTTTAATGTCATTTTCTAAGGACAATGATGCTTGGCAGTTTAACATCTTGCATCTCGGACGAGGTGGGATCACACACTACCCCTAGGACTTACATGACCGGTACCATGTGATCCCTGTGGAAGGGAAGGTATCGACAACGCCAAGTTGGAGGGTGTGATAGAGCGAACCATCGAGGGGCCCACGTTATTGTGGATATGCAAAGAAGCAATATCTCTTAGCATGCCTATGCGAAGAATCATGTGGCAAAGCAACGCAATGGTAATAATCGTCCAGGGGAGTTTAAAGTTACATCATACATGCCTAGAAGGTCGTATGAGAAAACGATGTATGATGCAGATACTCGGGGCACGAAAGACACCCGTGAATGGTACGCATAAAAAGTGTATCAAGCACTCCCCCAAAGGTACATCCGGGGAGGACCGAGGTGAGGGGTCCCAGAGAATTGCATGCTACCTTTGAGTCTTGCATGCGAAATAACAGGCCCAACACGAAAAAACACCGGGTTGGTGCGAAATCAGTGATGATTGCGCGGATATGGAGTCGAGGCTTTGCGCACAACTAGAAGGGATTGTGCGCAAGGAGTGTGAATTGCGTGAAAATGAATAGTATTGCGTGCAATGGGGTGCATACAATTCAAGTGGATTGAGAAAAAGGATTTCAGAATGCGTGCAATCGAGAGAGGATTGCATGCAATGACTAGGGTGCGCGCAATTAAAGAGGATTGCGTGCAATGACTAGGGTGCATGCAATTGAAGAGGATTTCATGCAATTGGTCAGCCTGTGCGCAAGTGGAAGGGATAGCGCGCAGGGGGTGGACACTGAAGGGATTGGAATTTAGTCCAATACGAAGGGATCTCGTGTGAAGGTGGTCCCCGGGGCATCTTGGCATGAAAATAACTGTACCTAAAAGCCATCATTGCGCGCATGGAAGGTAAATTTCTCATACGATAGGTGGTTAAAATTCTTCATCCTAGAATTAAAAGGGGTTTCTTTTTATTTATAGGCACCTGGGGGCATGGAAAACAGTTTTGCGTGAAATAATTTTTTGCCGATGTCGGCGGCACGAAATGTGATCCGTGCAGGGTATGGGCGCGAATGGTTTCCACGCCTGCCCTGAGGACTTCTCGAGAATCCCAAAACATTCCGCACAAGAAAAACAATTTCATTCACTTCCGAATTTTTCTTGAAGACTCCTTTGGGCCCCCCGAACTGGGTCCCATGGTCCGAATATGACTTTTCTTTACCGTTTTGAAACTATCTTCAGCCCTTGAGCATTTTTCGGCGTCTACAAATGCTCCCCATAGGAATTCAATCAGCGAAGGGTCGCAACGGTCAGATTCCGAGGGAAATTACGAAATGAAGAACTCAGTGGGGTACATGCATGCAAAAACCAAGAGCAGCACACAAAACTCAAGAGGGGCTTGGAATCCACTTTTTGCACCCACGGGTAAACTGGGATTTTCCTATAAAAGCTACCGCGAGTCCCATGGTCTGTATGAATTTCTCCGCGCGTCAAGCTACAAGCTCTCATGTGAAAATTTTTCTTTAGCCCTGCGTGAAAACCAGCTTCGGCTTCATGAAATTGCACCAAGATCAGGCATCATTTTACGTGCAAACCTGGGGTTTTTCGAACCGCATTCCGATATTTCGTGACAATTGCTGATTTTTTGCACCAGCCCCTCGAATTTCACGCCAGATACTCAAACACATTGTTCAAAGAATATGGCTGCAAATCAGGATGAAGAGGGAGAAGGCGCTTCTTTAATGGCTAAAATGGTCTCTAGTGGTAAATATAAACGGCACTACTATCAGGGCAGGGCTAGAAGTTGAAGAAGGTTCCACCAGGGTCGAGGAAAGAGAGTAAGGCCTCTCTAACACTGAATAGCCTAACCCCTAGGAGGAATATCCAAGGAAGACCCTACTGCCAGCCTGTTGGCCATTTTTCCTACCTATCGACCCACTAATCCAGAGGAAATTGATGATTTAGACTCAGAAGCGGCCGAGGAGAGCCGGATGATGCATCGCAAAGGGTAGAAGTTCATTCGGTTTTTTTCAGTCAGCCTCAGATGGAATGGTTGAAGCGGATGGGATCACTCCACACCTGGCTGTGTTTCCTGTGTGCTGGAGGGGCAGATGCTCAATGCCTTCACTTGACGATCCATGATTAAATGGTCGATAATGTGCATGAGGGCTGCAAGTGCGCTGACGTCACCGAGTGATGGGACGAGTCGGGGAGTACCCGAGCATTTCTGAAGGCGGAGCAAGAGGTCTAGAGCCTCGAAGAATAGGTGAAAGAAAATAAGATATTCATCGTAAACCGTTATGAGCTAGTGGATTAGTTGAGGGCTCAGTTGGCAGACCCCCAAGAGAAACTAGTGGAAGTGAGTCAACAGATGAATGAAATTTAAACTGAACAGGTGCGGGTATGGGCTAGGGTCATCGAACATCACTTTATAGTCGCTGATGAAGTGTGAGTCCTTAGGTGGTGGGAAGAGGTCCTGGAGGCCACCAGTGAGATGGTAGCAGTGTTGGAACAATCCATTCAGGAAGCAGACCCTTAAGGGACCTATTTTGGGCAAACCCATAAACTTATTTTGCCTTACTGCTTCTTGTTTTTCGAACTGTATGTATGGAAAAATTTATTTACTAGTTCCCTTGTTTTAACATGCTCAACCATAATCCCAAAACAAATAGAAATCCATTCCTAAGCTCACGTGGGCCGTACCCGATGTGAAAAACTAGAGATGTGTGTATTATCACTTAGTTTGATTATGGGAGCATCAACCATGCTTCAGAAATTCGAGATTCAAATCTAGAATTTCCAAGAGAAGAGGGAGGCCCAATCAAAGGCATATGACCATAGACCAATCGATGAACCATCTTCTCAATGTATTCTAGCACACGAGCGGGGAAATTCCAATGGAATTGGAATCAGTCTGAACATATGGGAATGAAAAAAAATGTGAATCGTGTTAGACCTAATTCGGAACATTTTGGTAGGTGTGTGACAGTAAAGGAAAACTATTGACCATTTTCGAAACATAGCATCCCTATTTCATTAGCCTAAAATGGGGATAATCAAATGAGGGTCGACTGCTAACTGTGTTCGAAACATTGGACCTGACTCAAAGTGTAGTCCAAAGTCTTTCTGGGCGTTGGCCTAGGATGGTAGGTGAGCCGATGTGGAATGGGATCAAGCCGTTAGTGGATCCCTTCAAACATGAAAGAGGGTGAGGATCCGAATAAAGGGGAACACAAAGCGTGGAAAGTGAAGTGGTGGTTTGTTCAACCAGAATCCAACACTCTTGAAATTATGCCACAGTGGTGGAAGCACATAAAGAGGGCTCATTAATCTGATCATCAGTCATCCCTACTTTTATATAGGACCTCTCTGGTGAGGGAACCGACACTTCCCAATGTCATTATGGGGTATCCTGAACTTGTTCTGGGAAAATGTTTCAGTTACACAACTCCCCCAGGGGGAAGGCCATGGGGCCGACAATGAGAAGATATGGGATTTGTGATCCCCGGTGTGGGACACAAGACAAAATGTCTGGGAATTCCTATGTATCCCATTAGGATAGGAATCAATCCACCCGTAGTTCTGTAATGGTAGCACGGTAAGGTACCAGTTCAAAGGATGAAAGGGGCGTGCGGGTCTGGCCCTCGCACAAAAAGGAGCGGTATTAGAAGTATCTTGTTTGTCCTTGAATGGTGAAGGGTTTTTTTGTAAAGCGACATGCCTAGGGAAGAAATTACCAGCATCACCAAAAGGATAAATAAGTATATAGGAGTTGAAAAATGGTATGGAAGATGACCGATACCCAACATGATGTCCCCTATGATGAGGTCATCACAATGCAGTTCCATTTTTTGTCGTGCGGCCGGAACAATATCACCACAGTTTAGGGTTGTGTGATAGGACCAGACAACACAATTTAAAGTCATATGGCTTGGACATGAAGGAATGCACAGAAAGTGATAAGGAATACCCAACGTGAATGAGGACAAGGTCCACCTCATCACCGTGTGAAATTCCAGGAAAGGAGCCTTGGGCCAAGAGGCCAGCGAGGGTCAGAGGAAAAGGGGAAACAGAAGCTAGCTCCCAGTTGAGCTGGTCCCAGAAATGAAATTTTTGGGATATCCTATGAATCCCGTGAGGATGAGAATCATGCCGCACATAGCTCTTAGAGAATATCTTCATTTATGGTCTTAGAACATGGACTGCAGGAGCCCTGAAGGATTCCGTATTGCTGCTTTTCCCCCCTGAGTGCACTGAGGGATAGTGCCAAGACTGTCGAAATTCCACCTGGACATGATGGGGTGGATCATAATCTGAATCATGTAACCAAAATTCAAGGACTAAAAGGGCTAGCATGGTGACAGAGGATTACTTCTGACCATGTTCGCAACAGAGCATCCTGTCACGTTAGCCTGAAAATGGGGACAAACAAATGACAATCGAATGCTGACAATGTTCACAACGTGGAATTTGTTTCAATTTGTGGTTTGATACTCTCGGGGGAGTTGGCCAATAGTGGTAGGAGATTTCTTAGGCCTATCATCCATACCATTTGGGGGTCCCTTTGGGTGTGAAAGATGATGGGGGCCCAAATGAAGGGGATCATGAAGCTTGAAAAGTGGAAAGAACATGCCTAAGTTGAATATGACACTCCTGGTCCTAGACCAGAGTACTCTTGGACACATCGGCGAGCCACTGTAAAGGGTCAAGGGACTCAACTTGAGAGCATCCAAGAGGTGGATAACCCCTAGGAGAAGGAGGGCATGGTGCTAAAAACCCAACGCGAAGGAGGGCATAACCTCGTACCACACCTACATATCCCTCTCATTGAAAGGAATAGGCCAAGGGGACTAGGTGACCAAAATATCTCTAAGAGATGAAGATGGACCTGAAATCTAAATGTACGGGAGATCCTATGTATCCCATAAAGATAGGAATCAAGCCACATGTAGTTATTGAAGGTGTAGTTTAACGTCATGCTGGACTGGAGAGTTTTTGGTCTTGCAGGACCAAATGTGGTTTAAGGTCGTGCAAGACCAAATGTAGTTTAAGGTCATGCAGGACCATATGGTTTAAGTTTTTGCAGTAGTTTAATGTTTTGTAGAACTAAATTCAGTTTAAGGTCATGCAGGACTAGACAGTTTAAGGTCATGTAGGACCAAATGTAGTTTAAGGTCGTGCAGGACCAAATGTAGTTTAAGGTCGTGCAGGACCAGATGGTTTAAGGTGGAGCAGTAGTTTAAGGTCATAAAAGACCAAATGCAGTTTAAGGTCATGCAAGACTAGACAGTTTTAGGTCATACAGGACCAAATGTAGTTTACGTTCGTGTAGGACCAAATGTATCAAGGAACTTATTGCTTGAGGAACTTGGCATTGGTGGGAGGATTCATACCCTCATCCATGGTCACCAGAGAGTATGCTCCACTGGGGTAAACCCTATGAAATATGTAAGGTCCTTCCAATTTCGGCTTCAACTTGGGTGGTTTCTTGCCAGGGATCGTTGGTGTTCTCAGAGCCACCACCAAGTCGCCTTGAAGAAAAGAGCGGAGGCAAACCTTCTTTTTGAAGGCACGATCCATCCTACTTCTATGCCTTCATAGATTAAGCAGGGCACGAAGCCTATTCTCGTCAAGTTCTTCCAATTCAGCTGGATGGATTTCAGCCACTCTATCCTGCACTTTCTAGTCATAGACCGTTTTTGCAATGAGGGAAACAGAATATCGATGGGTAGGACAACCTCAGTTTCATACACCAAGGAATATGGGGTAACTTGGGGGGAATTACTAGTCATCGTACGATAGGCCCAGAGGGCGTTGGGGAGCTTTTCTGGCCAACTCTTTTTGTTCTGACAAACCATTTTCTGCAGAATGTTAGAAAGGGTTTTGTTGAACTCCTCGATCTACCCATTTTCATGTGCGTGATAGCGGGTGGTATGGTTTAAATGGATGTTTTACTTATCATACATCTTTTTTAACTCTACTTCATGGAATTTGGTGTCGTTATTGGTGAGGATAGTGTGAGGAACCCCAAAACAATGGATGATATTCGAACTCACAAAGTCCACGATAGGATGGGCCTTGACTTCCTTGAGAAGAAATTCCTCTACCCACTTGTAAAATAAATCTATAGCGGTCAGAATGAACTGGAATTGGCGAGCCATTGCTGGCGAATTTGGTCCTACGACATGTAATCCTCAAACTGCATAAGTCCACGACTACTTCGTAGTTTGGAGAGACTCCAGTGGCCGATGGAAAAAGTTATCATAAACATGGCATGTGTGGAACTTTTTGGAAAACTCGATGCAGTCATGGATCATAGAGGGCCAAAAATACCCTAATCTTCAGATCTGGTGAAACAGTTTTGGAACATCCTGATCGGTACCACAGGACCCGACGTGATCCTCATGCATTACCTATGGAATATCAACCCCCTGAATGAAATGGAGGAGAACACCATCAAACCCATTCTTATAGAGGATTGGCTCAAGGCTGAGACCACCCTTGAGGGTAAACTGCGGTGCGTGGCATCAAATCCACTCACGCTCGGCCCGATTAGATGGGAGGAAACCATTTGGGAGATACTTGAAAAAAGGATCTCTCCAGTCGGGAGTCGCTTCAACCACTGCATCTGAAGAACCTGCGGTTCCAGATGTGGCGGCTCTGGTGGTAAGATGGCTTAATCGTAGGCCATAGTCATCCTCTATGGTGATGTGAGCAATGAATCTCTAGTGTTCCACGTGTATAACCAGATCATCCTGCTCAGGTTCTGCAAGTGATGCGGCCAAGATGGACAAAGAATCTGCTCGACCGTTCTACAACCGAGGACATGAGTAACTTTCAACCATAAATGGAACTGGTCCATTTGCTGGAGAGTGCATACCAACAATGGTACGATCTCTGGATTCCTAACAACATATCCACCATTGACTTGATTGATGACTAGTTCAGAATCCCCTTTCACATGAAAATGGGGCACGTAGATCTCAAGGGATAGCTCGAGGCCAGTAATGAGGGCCTGATACTCTGCCTCATTGTTGGTGTAGCCTTATGACAACAGGAATGATTAAGACAGAATGAATTGTGTTGAGGTAATGAATATGATACCCAGACCCACTCTGTTGAGCCTAGTATCATTAGCCTTCTACTGGTGGGGCTTTGAAAGGCACCGTCGAAGTTCATTTGCCAACATGGGATGGCAGGATCTACCGAGAGAATTTCCTCATCGGAAAAATCCAGGTCCAGGGACTGGTCCGTGAAGGTTGGATGGGTAGCTAGAAATTCTGCCAATGCATGTCCCTTGATGGTCGTCTGGGGAACAAACCTGATGTCGAACTTCTAGAGGATTACCGCCCATCGCACTAGATGCACAGTCAACATGGGATAGATTAGGATGTACTTCATTGGGTCAACTTGAGAGACCAACTGTACCTCATTGTGCTACAGGAAATGTCGCAATTTATGTGCGGAAAACACAAGCACATGGTAGCTCTTCTCGATGGGGGAGTATCTGGTCTCCGTATCTATGAGCATGCATCTAAGGTAGTAGAGGTTGTTCTTTGTCCCCTAATTGTTCTTCTGGGTGAGAAAGGCGCCAAGGGACCATTCCAGGGTGGTGACATAGAGGATTAGCGGCTTCCTAGAGACAGGTGGCATCAAGACCGGAGGCCGTAGGAAATATTACTTGATTTCCTCAAAGGAGGTATATCACTCCTCATCCCACTCATAAGCGGTGCCCTTCTTCATATGACGAGAAAAGGTATTACACTTTCTATCCATATTCACAATGAATCGGTGTGTGTAGGCCATGTGGACCTGGAAACCTCAAATCTTCCGAATATTACTCGGGGAAGGCCTCTAGTTGATGGACTTGATCTTCTCCGGGTCGATCTCGATGCCCTGGTACCTGACAACAAAACCAAGGAACTTGCCAAAGGTGACATTGAAGGAACACTTCAACCGGTTCATCTTCTAGTGGCGGGAACGGAGCAAGCCGAACACTTTCTCAAGGTTTTGGAGATGGTCCTGGAACTGGTGAGATTTGTCCACCATATCATCCACATAGCATTCCACCAATTTCCCATGGATTGGATTGAATATGCGGTACATGGCATGCTGATAGGTGGCACCTGCATTCTTCATGCCGAAGGGCATAACCTGGTAATAGAAAGTACTTTGGGGTGCCCTAAAAGCGGTTGACTCTTCATCCTCGGGGGCCATCTGGATATGATTATATCCTGAGTAACCATCTATGAAGGAGAGGGATTGGGACCCAGCCGTAGCATCAATCAACAATTCTGTCACTGGATGGGGAAAATCATCCTTCGGACAGTGACATTTGAGATCATGGAAGTTGATGTAAACTCTGATATGTATGTTCTTCTTCCTGACTGGAATGATGTTGGATAGACATTTGGGGTATTAGACCTCCTTGATGAAGTTGTCTTTGATGAACTTGAAAACTTTTTCCCTGACCATGGTGTAGTGAGAAGGGTGCATCTTTCTGGGAGGCTACTTGAACCCACGATGATTTTTCAGAAGACTAAGGTGGTGGACGGTTGCCTAGGGATCTAGTCCTTCCATCTCTTCACAACTCCAGGAGAATACATCATGATTTTGTTTAAGGAAGTCCATGTACCATTTCTTCTCCTCGAGGGAAATGGAGAAACTGATCAATGTGGGTCTCGGGTCTACCTCGCTAACAAGGTTCACCCGTACCGATTCATCCATCATGGTGAAAATGACTTCTTCAAAGGTAGGGAGAGAATCCTTTATATCCTCTTCTTCACTTTTGGAGGGATCTTCCATGAGGAAAGTTTCTTATGAGCTACCAGACCCCGATGGGAGGCTGGTACCGGCTTGAGCGGCAGTGGACATTTCATCGGGGAACTCTGGCGCTTCCGAGACCATAGTATTGAAGGCTTTCGACCCAATCCCATCTAGTCTTTGTTTCAAGGGGCCACGCTTGATAATATCAAAGTGGTGGTGGTGCGTTGGACAGATAAGTCTTATTCCATCCCAGCGAAATAGACAAGTATGATGTACTATCATTGCGATGAGCTGGATGCCCCGATACCTGATGTGAGTGGGTGGCTCCGAGATCACTGAGGCATGAATCGTAGAAGAATCTGAAGTGATCTTATGACACCGCCTAGATTTTGGGATCATGGTTCCCACTCTTCCTAAAAACATCAAAAAATTTCCCCATATCGGGGGGTATTGGCCTCCAACCAATGGATCGGGAAGACGTAGGCATCATTCAGGTCTACCCATGGGCCAGTTGTGACCGTGGCAGGCTCGGCTTCACATGCCTGGACTTTTTTATCCTTACTTTTGTAATAGTCAACATCCAGATAACGGGATTCACAAGAATCGAAAGGAGATGAAGCACCTTGAATTATGCCTACTCTACCATTTATGGAGTACTTGAGGCATTGGTGATATAATGAGGGGATCGCCACGTGCAGGTGGAGCCATGGTCTTCCCATCAATGCATTATATGCGGTGTCCTGGGAGACAACCATGAACTCGGTGCTGGCAACTAGGCCACTGAACTGGGTCTTCAAATGGATCTTTCTGACCAGGGTCTATTTTGTCCTGTCATATTCCTAGATATGTAAATCGGAGGGAGACAAGTCATCTTTAGATAACCCTAGATTCTTCAGTGTCCATGTCGAGATATGGTTAATCTCAGAGCTAGTGTCAACGAGACAATGAAGAACCTCCACATAGTTAAATTAGTTCGTGATGTATAGTGGGAAGATGTTACCCTGTATGAGAGAGCCTTCATTCTCTCCAGAGAATGAAATGATGGCCTGGAAATCGGCATTCTCAACTGTTTCAGCATGGAAAGAATCTGCAGCTGCTACATGTGTCTCAAACTGGAGGTGGCTTCTTAATGATTCGGAGAGCACCTCGCCCATATCTGGTGATAGGAGAAGGGATTCAAGGATGGAAAGCCTCGCTAGGATTCCGGCGAGATGCTTTAGAAGATCATACTTCCACGCCAGGTGTGAACTTATGCTTGCAGGAGGCCGCTCTGTGATTGGAGGCATGGCGGGCCCTACTGGATGGACTAGCGGCTGACTGGTGCTGGCTATATCTCGTTGCTCACAATTATAATCCCACATAGTCTTTGTTGGATGAGTACCGGACAACTGAGATCAACCTATAGCTGGGTGAAACTGGTCGCAGAATGACTAAAGTGGTTCTACCTGATCGAGTAGCACAAACTATGGTGGAGGCAGGCTAGTCGACACTGGATGAAGAGGTTGTGCATGTTGAGTTCTATGTTGGGCCCGCTATCTGGTCTCAGTGGCATGAATGGCCTGGCTAGAGGTGCCAATTGATGGACCCCAACGAAACCTATGTTTGTGGCTCCGCCGACGTTGGCGTCAGTTGGGGACATTGGGGTGGTTCTCCTGGCGCTCCCCTTTGTCGGGAGTCATATAGGGGTTTACTAACTCAACGGTTTTAAACGAAGTGTACCATCGACTATCACTCTAATAATCATCCAAGAATGGGTGGATTCTAGGAGTGATGTCTATCTCTGGGGGCATAAAGTCGCCGAGAGTGTAGGACGATGACGACATCGTCAGGTTGCGTTGTTTTTTCTTGTGCTTCCAATGCTTGCTCTTCTGGGAAGAGGCTGGCTGAGATGATGATTTTGAAGTTGCAGCCGTAGCTTCTGAAGGCTTTGGCTGATTCAGGCGTTCCCGAATGATGCCATCGGTGCAGGAAACCATTTTTCAGGCCATCCAGTTGCTATACTTCTGAGACCCACAGTCAGAAACCTGCACCACTCACCTTCACAATCGCTACACCTATCTGGCCTTACAATGACACCCGCCACATGCACTGGGTCTAGGCCCAACCTGAAAATGTTATTTTCAATCTGGTCTTGGTGAAAGTCCATTAACACATAGAATTACTTGATGGTGTGACCTAGGATCTGGAGATAAGGGAAATAGTTGGGGCAGTCAATGAGATTTTCCTCCTCTGGCTTTCTTCACTCAGGCAAGCATACAATTCACTGCTCTAAGATGTTGCGGAAGTAACCAGGGACCTGAGCCTTGTTGAACGAGTAGGTCTGATTTCTTCTATCCGGAAAGGGGGATCTAGGAGACAGACCCTGACGAGGGGCGAGATGAGCCTCTTTGGGAGGCGGAACAATATTATCCCGCTTAGGCGGTGGCGGTACTTTACGTAGGGGTGCTTGCCGATTCTGAGGATGCTGTTGAACCAGATTTCGTGAATGAGGTGGAGGGCCTCTGTGAGGCTGTGGGTCCAGTGCTACTTGTAGCAATTCCAGTTTCCAGGGGGATTATATTTGGGCCACTGCAGCGGGCTCAGCTCTAGTATCCCTTCTCGTTGGGATTACAGGGGGTAACGGTCATGCCTAGCTAGCCTGTTACATGGCTTCCTCCCAGCGC
Organism: Viscum album; assembly: GCA_963277665.1. Lineage (NCBI taxonomy): Eukaryota > Viridiplantae > Streptophyta > Magnoliopsida > Santalales > Viscaceae > Viscum > Viscum album. The sequence goes on from OY728130.1 coordinate 188,378,097, forward strand.
TGGGCCTTATCTAACAAGTATCAGAACCCTCCAAGATAGTTCTGAGCGATTATAGAAGGAACCAGTTCCATCATGAAATTTCCCACGCACATCATCAGTAATTTCACCCGAGTCAATGACATGTCAAGGGAGTATGTGAGACCCTTCCATCAGGGGTGAAGTATACAAATCACTCATCAAGCCTTTTCATTCACTTGAATAGGTCTGTGATGCTGGTATTTTGGGTGGTAGAGCTAAACTAGTAGAGGAACTGCCTGTGAAGGTCCTCACAACTGGCCACCGATCTGATGTGGTTCTGGTTGTACAAGACAAATGATGGCCCCTCCAGCATCTGAACAAAACAGTGTAGCTTGGCGGCCTCCTGTTGCGCTGGAGTCCCTATCATAGGCCCACACCATGAGTTGATGTGAGCCAGGTGCTGCGGGGGATCCCCCATCCAGTTAAAGGGGGCGAATGTGGGATTCCCGAAACCCAGAGGTGCCATCATATCATCCACCCATACCGGTTATGGCTTTCCATCTAGTGGTATTACCACCTATCACTTCACTGGTGCCTCTAGGCGGGCGATGAGTGCCACCATTGGATCATCCAGACGGGGGTCCCTGTCTTGACAGGGATCCCTAACCACGATCGTTTTTTCGGGTTATTCAATGTGGTAGGAAAGCTCAGCGGCTTGTGCAGCGGATGGTGGAGCGACACTTGGGGCGGTCGGGGGAGCCTGAGTGGGGTTCCTTGGATGTTCACGCCATTCAGGAGGGTTTGGTGAGACATGTTGCGTCCTCTTGTTGTGAGCTCCAGCTTCCTCCCTGTCAGCTGGAGCGGCATGATCAGGGTGGCATGGGGGATGCTCGTCAAGGGGAAGCTTTCCCTTCCCCTACTACCCCAGCCTAGTATCAGCATAGATGGGTCGTCGATCTACTACACGTTCAGCCAGGAGTTCGTTGACCAACCTTTTCTTCTTAGAATGTTGTTGGCACAACATGTCCTTCTCAGGGTCCTCCTCTGTCTTCTGTACTGAAGCAGATGGTTCGGAGTTCTTGACAGCTCTAACGTGCTCTTTTCCCTTATCGGGGTTCCGACTTTGAACCAGTGCCTCAGTGGGAGCAGGTAGACCTAAGAGGTTCCTCTGAAGATGTGTAATCCTCCTAGATGGGTCTAGTAGTGGTGGCACATCCTTAGTGTGTACGTTCTCATCATGAAGTTCCATCTCGTTTTCCCCTCCTGACGGTTCGGTCTTGTTGACCGCAACTCTTCTCGGGGGAATGTTCTCAATGCCGCCTAGAGAGTTGGGATGTCTGAGAATTGCACTGAAGATGAGGGCAACATACTACCCCCAGCCACATACTTTCACATGGGGGGTAGCCTCCTTAATAACCTTGAGGAGTACTTGGAAGTTTGGAACGCATTGTTGTTGGAGGGACCAGTGGTGACCAGGTGACTCAGGGTGCTGAGCCACAGGGAGTGCAGCAAGGTCAACAAGATGATAGCATTTGTCGATGTCTACAAAGTGCACTTGGCTATTCTGATAAGTCACTCGCTGATGCTGAAGATGGAAGTTCATTTCCCTGAGGGTCCAGCGGAAACATTCAAACTCCTCTGGGGTGAGAGATTCCGGCACACCACAATTTGGTCCTGCGACCAGCGAAAACTTCTCTAGGAAGTGGTTTGCAGCGAGGATGGTATATAAGCTCCTCGGCTCAGATTCAAGGTATGGCCCTTGATTTACTCCCTCGTCAACTAGGGGTGGCTTACGAACTATCAGCAACACTGAGGCAGACCACTAGGACGACGGGCTGGCTGGTGGAGTATACGGTGAGCGGGCTGATTGGCCACCGAACCATAGGCTGTCCTCTGAGAATTGTAGCAACCGGGCCTCCATATGCCATTAGGATGGACCAGAGACCAGATCTCCTGAAACCGCATCAACATCTATCGAGGGTGAGTTATGTTGTGACTATTCCTCCATTTACCCCCAAAATAGCTCCCCATAGTCTCTAACCCAGGCAAAGGGCGCTTCAGAAGATGATGGTGGTGACTGTGTCGTTCATCCCTAGGGACATTCGAGGTTCTCGTCCTCCTAGATAGACCTTCAAAGGGAGACATGGATCCTATGGACCTCAGATTCTTGGAGTACGAGGCCGATGCACCTCATTCCTGCCCCAGCATTTGACTTGGTGACTGAGGGGAAGGCTCCTGCGCTTAGTCGTACTCCGCCTCAGATTATGTGAAACGGACTGGTCTGATTCCCATCCTGCCTTCCCCATAATTCCTCTTGCAGCGGCGACCACCTACTCTCCTACCCCTGGGTGGCACTTTAGATAAGGGACCACATCTGTCACTAGTAGACCCTTCGGCTATACTGATGTTGGGGTGGAGTGAAGTCCCCCCATGGTGGCCACAGTCTGGGGAGCACCAGGGAAAATGTTGAAAGGGACACGGGGAGGACCTCTGTGCTGGAGAGTGACTGGATATGCAATGTCTCCATACCTACAGTCTGTGGAAGGGGTAGTGACCTCGTACCTAGTGTAGTGAGCATGGGAGAGACCCCCATACAGGGTGTTGTTGTGAAGAGGAAGACCCTCGATCGAGATGAAGGTGGCACAGGGCAGACATCCAAGTCGAGGTCAGGAGAAGGGATGAACTACACCTTCTGTAGTGGTGGTACAATGTGGGCCTCCACACTGGGTGGAATTGCTGCGGAATGGTCCGCGGCAGCCATCACCTACTCTGACGATCGAGAGAGTCGACCCAGCCTACCCATGGGGCGGTTGGGGCCTCGATCCAGGTCGGGCATAAAACTACCCCTGCTTAATGTATGCATGGAGTTGGGGATATGAGTCATCAGTGGCTCAGGACATAGTAGTCACTGACGTTGATGCCCCACAGTGGGTGTCCTCTTCCCTTAGCACCCGAAGCTAGTGCTGGTTCAGATGAACTGGAGTAATTGATGCTGGCACATGGATTGCCTGCTCCTTGGCTCGGGGATCCAGGCGGAGGCGCTGACGAGGCCTAGTAGGGGCCCTCGCCAGAATCCCTTGAAGCGGGACTTCGATCGGCCGGACCCAGACATCCCCTACCTCATTGGAATATGGAAGGGAGCTATCATGGTGCTCCGGGGACAAGCTCTTGAAAATATTGAATGTTGGGGTGTGGATAAGCGGCTCCTTACGTGGCCCTCGAGGGTGGAGTTGATGGTGAGGCACAACTGTTTCAAGATCTAGGTGGGCCATACCCCTGGTGTGGATGAGCCCCTTATCCCCGTACCTGCGTAAAAGGCCATTAATTGCCCTTCACTGGATAATTTCTGATGGGGAGAGGGGGCATGAGTGCCCATCAGTCATGGCCGTTGAGGCCGTCGTGAAAGAGTCAGAACCACGTGGGGTGGCCGCGTCGATATTTCCCCTTCCCCTGCACTTGTGGGCAGGCGGGGACCAGGTTATGGATGAAACAACTTTGTTCCTAAAAGTAGGGTGATGAACTCATTAACACTGATAGTAAAATAAATTGACAGCCAGTACCCTAGCGTCATTCTGTCTTCTATGGCCAGTAAGAGGGATCCACACTGACAACGTCGCAAAACTGGATTCTCAGCGTCACAACTGCCCCAACTTCTGGTGAGTTTCACATCAGTCCCTCTATTTTCTTGATGGGACCTAGTGGAGGAAGACGGATTCTGGTGAAATGATAATCCTCTTATGCCTCAAACGCTACTAGCCTCTATGCTGAGAAGAATACCTTCATGTTGGGTTCACCATTTCTAATTCCGATAGTTTCGTTGGGGCATCCACATCCGTCTCGTTGAGGACACACAACTGTTACCCCACATTCCCGCTTTCCAAAGGCGAGCGACATCCATTCCTTTTTCAGGGATGTCATATGCTTGATCGAAATGGGTTGATGGGATGTCGATTCTTCCTTCTTTGGATTCCTCCTCAGAGCTAGTCACCTAGTCTGGGTCTCCCTCATAGATTTAATACATGGTTCATGAAACAGTTCCTGGAACCATATCATCATGGACACTAGTAAATTACACTGCTTCTGTCAGGACATTCCAAGGGGTCTGGTTAGGGCAGCAACCTTTGGTTAGATGAGTAGTCACGTTGGGCATCACTAGCGTGTCTGGACTCTGAGGGATTGGTGTGTTTATCTTCTATTCCTTGTTATAGGGTTTCTCGAGGGTGTGGAAGCCCGAGGCATCCCACATAGAATGTGGGGAAACATATGCCATGGGCATGTATCTGAGTTTTTCCTTAGCTTCCAATGATTAACACAGGGTATGCCATAAGTTTAACGTCCAATAGAGACGGATCAGACTGATCGGAACACAGATTAAAGTGGATCAGATAGAGTTACCCCCTAGAGGGTACACAAATATTGGGGCCAACACATGGGTGGCTTCCCAAATTTTGTTGAGGGGAATGGGGAATGAAGTGGAATGATCCCACCAGGATGTGGTGGTCTGGGTAAGAATCTGGGTGTATTATGGAAGGTTAAATGGAGTGGAGGGTGAATGAGATGGAACTGTTGTGAAGGTGATGGTAGTTTCGGGCTTGAGCCTTGAAGAGACTTCCTATGTATCCCCGTGGCGAGGAATCCAAGGCTGCGTAGTTCGATGAGATGATGTGACACCATAGGTGGCGACCCGTGAGAATGGACGCATGGATGGGACCTAGAAGAATTGGATCCTTCAGGTTAGGTCATGACCTTCTTGAGATGCATAGGATCGAGGGAATGGTCAGAATGAGACATGAACGATGGGCTTCAGCCACATGGAGTCTTCCTACGTATCCCCATGGTGGGGAATCAAATACCACATAGTTCTGAGGGAGAATACATTTTAACGTCATGCGGGATGGGTATGGGGCTTACACACTGAGGCGGCCCAATGTGGTGGGGATTGAACTTCGTGGAGGCTTCCTACGTACCATGCCTTGACATGGATCAATGTCCCCATAGTTCGGGATGGATTGGGGCTTATAATCTGAGGTGGCCCAAGGTCATGGGGATTGTACCTTGTGGAGGCTTCCTACGTACCATGCCATGACATGGATCAAAGTCCTCGTAGTTCAGGATGGATTGGGGCTTACACTCTGAGGCGGCCCAAGGTGGTGGGGCTTGAACCTCATTGAGGCTTCCTAAATACCAAGCCTTGACATGGATCAATGGCCCTGTAGTTCGGGATGAATTAGGGATTACACTCTGAGGCGGCCCAAGGTGGTGGGGCATGAACCTCGTAGAGGCTTCCTATGTACCATTCCTTGACATGGATCAAAGTCCCCGTAGTTCGGGATGGATTGGGGATTACACTCTGAGGCAGCCCAAGGTGGTGGATCTTGAACCTCATGGAGGCTTCCTTCGTACCATTCCTTGTCATGGATAAAAGTACCCGTAGTTTGTGATGAATTAGGGATTATACTATAAGGTGGCCCAAGTTGGTGGGTCTTGAACCTCGTGGTGAATTCATATGCACCATGCCTTGATAAGGATCAAAGTCCCTATAGTTCAGGATGAATTGGGGCTTACACTCTCAGGTGACCCAAGGTGGTTTTTTATATGGTCGATGCTTGCTCTAAGCCCACATGAGTCATACTCGGTGTGAGAAACAAAAGATAGAAAAGAACTGACGATCACGTTGCGGAAGGGGCATCCATGGGAAGTGGAGTGGGGCTTACGCGTTGAGCAGACCAAAGAGGAAATAGGGGCTTACGCGTGGTTAACAGCACAAAAAGCTGGGACTTACTCCAAGATGGAGGCCCAAGGGTGACAAAGCACAATGGGGGAGGGACTTGTCAACCAGGAAGAGAGGAGGAGAATAGGTGCTACCTCAATGCCAGGGCTTATACCAAGGGGGTTTCCTTATCCCAGCAGACAAATTCCACTCCAATAAAGAGGATATCATCCCCAGTTAGGGGTGACACCATCCCCATGGAGACGAGTGGGTGTGGAGAATTTCCATGGTGGGGGCACCCCACATGCAAGGCATGAGGTGATGTCATAGTTTAACATCATGTGTTGAGGACAATGATTATTGACAATTTAACATCCTGCATCTCGGATGAGGTGGGTTCACTCTGCACCCCTAGGAATTACATAACTGGAACCCTCTTATCCTTGTGAAACAGAGTGCATCAGCAATGCTATGTTGTGGGGTGTGATAGAGGGAACCACCGAGGGGTCCATGTTAGTGTGCCTATGTGAAGAAGCAATAGTTTTTCATGTTCCTATGTGAAGAAACATGAGGCGAAACAACGCAATAGGAAGAATCATCCATGGGACTTTAAAGTTACTTCGTACGAGCCTAGAAGGTCGCATGGGAAAACGGTGTATGATGCAGAGACCCAGGGCGCGAAAGACACCAGCGAATGGTACTAATAAGAAGTGCATCAAGCACTTGCGCAAAGGTATGTCCGGGGAGCACCAAGGGGAGGGGGCCCGGGGAATTTTGTACAACCATTGAGGCTTGCGCTTTAAATAAGGGCCCTGCATGAAAAATACCAGGTTGGCGCGAAATCAGTGATGATTGCACAAGAAAATGGAGCCTAGGCTTTGTGTGAAACTAGAAGGTATTACGTGAAAGGAGTGTGAATTGCGCACAATTGAAGAGGATTTCACGTAATGGGGTGCACGCAATTGAAAGGGATTGGGAGCAAGGATTAGGGACTGTGCGTAATCGGGAGAGGATTGCATGCAATGATTGGAGTGTGTGCAATTGAAGAGGATTTCACGCATTGAATGGAATGCCAGAAATTGGATTGGATTGTGTGCAATTAGCCATCCTACACGCAAGTTTAAGGGATTGCGTGAAGGGGGAAGACCCCGAAGGGATTGGAATTCAATCAAAACTGAAGGGATCTCGTGTGAAGGTGGGCCTTAGGGAGACTTGGCACGAAAAGAACTTTACTTGAAATCCATCTTTACACGCGCAGAAGGAAAATTTCATGCACAAGAGGCGGTTCAAATTCTTCAGCCTGGAAGTTGAATGGGTTGCTGTGTATTTATAGGTGCCTGGGGGTGCGGAAAACAGGTCGGCATGAAATAATTGTGCATCGATGTCGGCGGCGCAAAATGTCAACCGCGAGGGGTGTGGGCACAAAATTTTTCTGCGCCTGTGCCGAGGACTTCTCGTGAATCCCGGAACTTTATGCATATGCCACATTTTTCCACTCAGTTCTGAATTTTTTTCATGCGACTCCTCTAGGACCCCCAGACTGGGTCCCTGGGTCCGAATATGACTTCTCTTTGTTGTTTTGAAACTTTCTTCATCCCTTTAGCGTTTTTTGGCATCTACACTTCATAACCGTATTACTTTGAATAACTGGGCTATATTTATCCATTTGGGAAAACGTTCAAGAATATTAACCATAAATATTTATAGATACTCAATTCACCCCCTCCCCCCTCTTTAGTAATTTACTTTGTCCAACATTTTTTATCAAAGGATGTTTGTTAAAAACTCTCTTTAACCTTATTCAACTGTGATTTTAGTTTTACTTTAATGTTCTTTAAATTTCTATTATTTCTAAATTTGTAGCTCCATAAATGTATTTACGTGCTATAGATAATAGATTGGATGGTTCTTCAACCAACAGTCCACCATTAGTTAATAGAACCAACTATGCTCAATGGAAAATTACAATAAAAATACATTTAGAACGTATGGGTTTTGAAATTTGGTCTTCCACTGTAGATGAATATATTATCCCTACTACTAATAGAATCACATGGGATGAACCTATCAAAATTTTCTATAATAAAAATTTCAAAGCTATTAATGATTTATAATACTTCTTAGGAGATGAGGAATTAAATAGATTTTCTACTTGTAAAAATTCCCATGAAATTTGGTATACCCTATCTGTCTCACAAGAAGAAACATCTAGTGTAAAACAAATGAGACTTAATACTTATATAATTAAATATGATAACTTTAAAATGATACCAAATGAGCCTATCTCTGACATGTATCTTAGGTTCAATGAGATTTTCAACACAATGATTTCTCTTTGAAGAGAAGTCAATGCCATGGAACATATCATGAAAATTTTCAGATTCCTACCGGACAGATGGAGAGGAACATCTGTCTCTATTTGAGAATCATGTAACATCAGAAAGATACTTGTAAAATAACTCATTGGAAAACTGATGATATATGAAGAAGAGATGAAAGTCAACAAGGAAGAGGAGGATGAAACAAAAAGGAAATCAGTTGAATTCAAGACCACCACCGCTAAACACAAAGACAAAGGGAAATTGGAAGCTTCTATAGAATGTTCTAGTAGTGAAGAATCATCACCTGATAGTGATGATAACATGGCTTAATTATCCAGAAAATTAAAGAAATTTTACAAGAAGAAGAACTTTGTATGAAATCCTAACTTCAAGGAAAAATATTTCCTAAAAGGAAGTTGGAAGAAGGATTGGAAAATAAGTGAAAAAACAGATGATATTGTTTTCTATGAATGTAAGTGTAAAGGACATATCAAGGCTTACTTCCCAAAGATTATGTACAACAAGAGATATGAGGACAAGGAAAGGAAGTATAAAAAGTAAATGAAAGTAACCTGGAGTGCATCAATAGATAGTTCAAGCACCTCAGAAACATCACATGATGAACAAGCTAACAAATCCAATATGTGTTTTATAAAAAAACATATGAGGTAACCCTGGAATCTCCTGTATATAATTCATACTATTCTGGATATGAAAGTGAATATGAATATATGGATATTGAATAAATGTTTGATTACTATAGCATTCTTGAAGAAACATGAAATGAACTAAAAGGAAAATATAAATCACTAATGAAATGGTATTCTCTTACTGTGAATTTTAAATCTGAACTCACAACTGAAAAAGATAAAAATGCTCAACTTCTCAAAGAGAACAGCGAATTAAAAATGTATAATGAGAAATTGAATAATGACCTAGAAACATTTACCAATGGGAAAAATACCCTTACTCAAATTCTAGGAAAAAAAATTGCCCCTTAATAAAACACTGGCTCTGGTTATCGACCTGGAAAAAGAAATCTTTGTATAAAAAAATTGGTTTCTAAATCTAGGACATATAGTTTTAATCCCAGATCTAGACACAAATCAACTAGATCTATTTATGATACACATTCTACTGTTTCATGATTTATTGGACCAAATAGAGTTTATTTTTCAGATAAATTACATAATTTATATAGGAAAGCTAGGGGGATGATATCGGTTCCTAAATCACTTATTACTAATATTACTGGACTCAATCACTTATGGGTACCAAAATATATTTTTTTAATCATTTTATAGGAATGTTTCTTAAAGAGTTCCTTTAAAAGTTTATGGTACTTGGAAAGTGGATGTTCAAGACACATGATAGGAGAATACTCATATTTCAAGAAACTAATAGAAATATACGGAGGACATGTCACATTTGGTGATAATTACAAAGGAAAGATTATTTTTCTCATCCATATAGGTAACTCTAACTCGGTTTTAATTTCTAAATTAATGTTTGTTGATGGATTAAAATATAATCTGATTATTATATCAGAATTATGTTGTGATGGATTTCATGTTATATTTGAAAACTATTCTTGCAATGTCCTTAATTCTAAAGAATAATTAGTGTTTTCTGCATTAAGAACTGAAAATGTTTACTCTATTAACATAGATTCCATGGATTCTCAAAATGATTCATGCTTAAGTGTATTTCATAGAGTCTTCACTCTAGCATAGTAGACTAGGACACTGTAATATTCACTCCCATAGAAATTTAACTAGAAAAGGCTTAGTCAAAGACTTTCCCAAACTAGAGTTTCCAAATGACAAAGTGCGTAATCCTTGTCAAAAGGAAAAACAACACAAAATTTCCTTCAAACCAAAGATTAATGTGTAAACTTCTCAACATCTCGAGCTGATTCACATAGATTGGTTTGGACCATATAGAGTTTCTAATTTAAATGGGAAGCACTATGTTTATGTTCTTGTATATGACTTTTCTAGATATACTTGGACCTTCTTTATGGCTCACAAATTTTAATTCTGCTCTTATTTTACTAAATATGCCAAGTTTGTGGAAAATATTAGTGGTCTTAGAATTAAATTCTTAAGAAGTGATCATGGCTGTGAGTTTGAAAATCAAAAGTTTGATTCATTTTCCTCACATAATGGTTATAGTCAAAATTTCTCATCCCCTAGAACACCACATCAAAATGGAGTTGTAGAAAGAAGAAATAGAACCCTGCAAGAGATTTCTAGAACATTATTAGCAAATATGACCTACCTAGTTTTTTTTGGGCTGAAGCTGTCAATATAGCTTTCTACATAATCAATAGAGTGTCGATCAAACCTATTCATAAAAGGAATCCTTATGAGTTATGGAAAAATTGAAAACCCAAGGTTAACTACTTCAATGTTTTTGGTATCAAAGTCTATATCCTTAATACTGAGGACAATCTTGACAAATTTGCATTCAAGATTGATGAAGGATTATTTTAGGGTATTCCATGTCTAGTAAAGCCTATAGAGTGTTCAATAGAAGAACAAAATGTTTGTAAGAACTTTTCCATGTCAAATTTGATGAAACAAATCCACATGAGCCTTAAACCATTATAGAGAACCTATAGGATGATGTATCAAATATGGACATTAATACAAAATCATCTAACCATTCGGTGGAAGAATCAGTGATACCTTCTAGTTATGGAAATTCCTTAGACTCAAGTCACAATGAACCTAAACTTGTTGATGAACATGAAATCACTAGTCCCTCCTCTTCAAGAGCTGTTAGAATTATTATGAAACATCCTTTAGATGTTGTTGTAGGAGACCTTGATAAAGGAACCCAAACTAGAGATTCTCTTACAAATCAGGTTAAACATCAAGTCTTCTTGTCAGAAATTGAACCTTAAATCATTAATGATTCTATCATTGATTAATTATTGGTGATGGCTATGCAAGAAGAAATTAATCAGTTTGAAAGGAACAAAGTTTGGAAACTTGTTGAAAGAACCAAGGACACATTCACCATAGGCCCTAATGGGGTGTTTATAAATAAGGTAGATGAAGTTGGTAACATAGTTAGAAACTAGGAAAGATTGGTTGCACATGTATATAGTCTAGAAGAAGGAATTGACTATAAGAAGACCTTGGCACCAGTAGCTAGACTTCAAACCATCAGAATCCTAATTGATTATGTTGCACATCTGAATTTCAAAATATATCAAATGGATGTTAAGAGTGCATTCATAAATGGGTATATAGGAGAAGATTTCATTGATGAAAAACCCATTGCTTTACAAATGCCCATTTTCCAAATCATGTTTTCAAATTATCAAAAGCATTATATAATTTAAAACAAGATCCAAGATCCCAGTATGATAGGTTGAGTACTTTACTTATTTCCAAAGGATTTACAAAAGGAATATCTGATCCTAACCTTTTTATAAAATAAATTTCTAATGATTTTTTAGTTATTCAAATCTATGTAGATGACATTATATATGGATCATCAATAAATTATTTATGTTTTTATTTTTCTAAAATGATGCAAAATGAATTTCAAATGAGTCAAATGGGTGAACTAAAATTATTTCTCGGATTTCAAATCTTTCAAAATAAAGATGGTATTATTTTAACTCAAAGTAAACATATTAGAGATATTCATAAACGTTTTGGATTGGATAACACTAAAATTAGTGACACTCCCATGAGTATCACCTGTAAGTTGGATCTTGATGAAGATGGAAAATCTGTGGATCAAACCACTTATAGAGGAATTATTGGAAGTTTACTCTACATAACTGCCAGTCGACCTGACATTATGTTTAGTGTGTGTATGTGTGCTCATTTTCAAGAAAATATTAAGGACTCACATTTAAATTTTGTAAAGGTAATTTTCAAATTCTTCAAGCATACACCCAATCTACTACAGTTCTATCCTAGAGGACAATCATTTGAATTAGTTGGTTATTGTAATGATGACTTTAGTGGTTGTAAGATAGATAGAAAAAGAACCCCAGGAACATGTCACTTTTTAAGCAAGTCACTAGTATCATGGTGTAGTAAGAAACAAAATATTGTTGCATTATCTACTACAAAAGTTGAATACATATCTGCAGGTAGTTGTTGTACACAAATCTTGTGGATGAAACACACATTACAAGATTATAGATAATAATCCAGGCATGTACCTATAAATTGTGACAACACAAGTGCTATTAACATCTAGATAAATCCTGTTTCACATTCTAGGACAAAGCATATTGATATAAGACATCACTTTTTGAGATATCATTATCAAATATGTGATATCACTTTGGAATTCATTGGTACTGAATATCAACATGCTGATATATTTACCAAACCATTAAATTCTGAATGAATAGACTACATCATACAATAAATAGGAATGATAATTCTTAAGTAAATGTCTTACTATTTTATGTCATAATATATTATATATTACTGTTCCATGTTTATGGTCTCACAGTTGGTATTTCATGATTACTATTTGAGAGTCCCTATCTCACCATAATGTTCAGTCATTGTTTCACCGTAAAGCTCAGTCACTGTCTCACCATAACATTCAGTCACTATCTCATTATAAAGTTCAGTCACTGTCTCATTGTAAATTTCAATCATTTTCTCACTGTAAAGACCTGATATGGTATCATCATAAAGATTCTTTATGGGTTTTATTTAAAAATTTAAAACTGTATCGCGGTAATTATTCATTTCACCTTTTTATTTTCCCACGCTTTTATTTTTTGCGATGTTTAGTATTCCTAAATGATAAAATAATGGAACTGTCACTTGTCCTTCACTCAATATTTCTTCTATTCACTCAAATTTTAACCCTTATTCAACCCTTCAACCCTTCTCTCTCTTGAACCTTCAGCGAATGCCTAGGTTGAAATGCTCTTCATCTTCGATACCTGATAAATTTAGCTCAAAGAAGACAAAGATCGTACCTAAGTTGGCACCTGAAGGTCCTCTAAATCCAAATCCGGTGAACCGAGTAGTAGCACCTAAGAATGATATATTCCCTAAGTTGCTTCTGTCGAGTAAGTCTCGGGTTTAGAACGTTTCAAAAGAGAAAGGCTGGTATGAATTGTTTTTGATGGAAGATAGACCTATCTACCCAAAGCTAGTGGCTCAATTTTATCAGTATATTCAATTCTCTTTTGATTCTGGTGATGGTTATACTGTAAGAAGCTGGATAAATGGCTAGAGATGCACATTCTCTTCAAGTTTATGGGACACATTCCTTAGGATACCTCATGAATGAATCTATGAGGACTATTAGAGATGACATACACCTTCTAGAGAATTATTTGTTTCGGAAGATTATTTGAAAAGATTAACCAAAAATAAAACCACGAGGAGAGCCATCACTGCTGAAATGGATGAAGAATCTAGACTTTTGATTATGTTTATAAAGAACTTGATTATCCCCAAAAATGTAATTTTTTGTACTAAAATATTAGGATGTGTTTCTGATTCATCTTATGAAAAATGGGCACAAGATCAACCTTTGTAACTATGTCATACACCATATGTGTGAGATGATCAAAACCACATCCAATCCAACAACACTGTTTTATTCTCGACTTATCTCTGTCATTCTTCATGCCAAAGGTATGTTTGGACTTAATGAAGAATCTATAAAGGATTGTGAGTTCTTCCTTTCAAAATTCATTATCAAGAGGATAAAAATCAATTGTAATCCATGGAAAAAGGCATGGGTGGAAGAAAATTATAGGATTTATGAAAAGTTCAATCTAGTAGAACATACCTAAAAAACAAAAGATATTTATGACCCTGGTATGGAACCAGATGAAGTTGTTAAGTATTCTGAAGAATAAGAAGAAGAAGAAGAGGTTCTTGTGCCTCCCAGGGAAGCTATTTCCGATAAGTAAGACAATAATCATGTCCCTCTTGTAGTAAGTGAAAAAGAAGTCCTTTCTTCTAAAGATATTGTTAATCTTAAAGATCAACCCGATGTTGAAACAGAATCTGCTAACAATGAAACTGGAAATAATTATATGGAAGATCTTATAGAAGAAAAATTACCTATTATGTAAGAATCTGACCTTGAGGAACTCCCATTGAAAAAATATGTTCCTGAAGTCATTCCTTCGGCTGAGGAAATGCTGGATATGGATTTTCAGTTGGCTAGATAGGAAATGAGAGATGAACTAAGAGTTGAATTCATGGAAATAGATCAATACCATAAGCCTCTTAGTTCTAAGAAGGGTGAAACTATGAGGGGGAGCAACCCCCAAATCTAGAATTTATTGAAGTACCAAACCCGATTGATCTATGCCCTATAGAAACTGATTATAATTTACCCCGCTTTTTTGATGTGAATGACTCTTAGGAAGTCTCAGTAAATTTCCTTGACCTTTCCTCTATGTTTCAATTGAAATATGTCTCTGTTCTTGCCCCTGAAAATGAACATGAGCCTGTCTCGGTCACTATCTATGAACCTTAACCAGAAGAACTATCCACGGTGAGTAAAAATTATCTAATAATTTGGAGATACACTTTTTTCTAGATTTTAAAATCTCTTGAATATCCAACCAGCACCTGTAACCAATATAAGTGAGATATATGCCTCACTGTTTTTGGAAAACGTTATTTGGAAGATTCAACCCAAAATGATTCATGAGATTCAGGAAGTCAGAGTTGAAAACAGACTTCTTAGTGGTGAAGTGATGACTCTAAGAGGCATGATTGAAGACATGTTGAAAATGATGAATTTGATATCAGAACTTGCTTCTCATCCTATGGATCCTATTGTTCCTCACACCCCATAGAATATTGCCTCTATAATTCAACCTCATTTAGGTTCCTTAATTAAAAGGTCAAAGAAAGAGACAAACATATTGTGAAAGATATGTGAGAGATTATTGTTAATCAGAACAATATCACTAATGATTATACGAGGTGCCTTCAAAAAGTGCTAAATCAATTAAAATCTATTACCTCAGCTATCACTACTTCTAAGGCATCTGGAAAATCAGTTCAACCTTCCTTAAAGAGTGACCTACCCAGAACAGTGGTCAAAGAAGAACTTCAGACTATTCTTAGTGGTTTCAATAAAGATTCTCTATTTGAAGTTATCTAGAACAGTGATAGAGTTCTTGATCTAATCTAAATCCTTTCAAAAATTGCTAATGATCCTCCAAATGAAATTTCCGAGAAAGTGGATTTCTACTTCAACGGAATATTCTCAAGTACTGACATGACCGATCATTTCAAATATCTTTTAGAAAATCTTAGGATTCCTCCTGTTACTCACGATTTCAAGACTCTAGTCCAAAAGCTCACAGAGTTCACTCGTCTCTTTTATAAGTATATGGAAAACAAGGACGACTTTGAGAAAGCTATGCAGTATGGTGGAGAGATCATTGCTAATTTTATCAAGCCTCTAAGGCCCTATCATCATGTACAAAGTACCACCATTTTTTCTCCTACGGATTCACTTCTAAGACATAATTTTTCTATATTCACCTTTTCCCTAGCCTCCACTTCTATGTCTATCAGTCAGGCACCGAGTCAGATCAGGCATGTGATCCTTGATCAACTACTACCTCAATTTTCTACTATACCTACTCTCGCCCACTTTGACTTTTAAGGTCTTCCATTACATTCTATATCAACCATCTGACTCCCTTATTCTACCTCAACCACTGCTCATATGGATTCCTCTTCTGCTGTTGCTGCTAAGAGAAAAGAGAGGACCATCCAGGGAAGAAGGTCGGTGCTTACAATATTTTGATAGGAATCTTTTTACATTTTTTACATTTTGTAATTACCCTCTTTTTATCTAATTCATTATGTACTTTTCTTGTCTCCTATGTATTTTATTTTCTTTCTTGCTACTTTTTGATAATCCTAAAAGAGAGGGAAATCACTATAGGAGAACACTCACTCTACACTCATTCTTATATATGTTATATTCACATTCAAACTATGTTGTTAAAACAAATATACACTCTAAATATACATGATTTGTGATCATAAAAAAGGGGAATATTGTTGGACTCTTTATGTATTAATCAAGTTTTAATTATCAAAAATCATTTTCAGTATATAATCCTTGTTAACTCTATGTAATAAATCTCACATAAAATGAACAGTTGTTTTGTAAAAGCTATCCAAAGATCTTAAGTGATACACACTCAGCTTGGTTACTATACACGATTTATTGATCTAATTTATAATGAATTCTCTAACAAATGATTGAGATTAATCCATTCCATAAATATCACTGATTATGTCTTAATACATATAATTTTCTAAGTATGAGACATTGTGACATCCATACACTGTGAACAAGAAGACCACGTGACATCCAAACACCATGAACAAGTAGACACCCTGACATCTAGACACCATGAACAAGCATACATTGTGACAACTAGACACTATGAACAAGTAGACACCGTGACATCCAAACATCATGAACTAGCAGACACTGTGACATCAAAACACCATGACCATGAGACACCATGACCAAGTAGGCATTGTATCATTCAGACACCATAAACAAGAAGACACCATGACATCCAGACATCGTGAACAAGTAGACATCTTGATATCCATACACCGTGAACAAGAAGACACCGTGACATCCAGACCCAGTGATCAAGCAGACACTATGACATCCAGACATCATGACCCTGAGACACTGTGAACAAGTAGACACCATGACATCCAGACTCCTTGAACAAGAGGAAACCGTGAAATCCAGACACCATGTACAAGCAGACACTGTGACTTCTAAACACCATGAACATGAGGCACTGTGACCACAAGATACCAAGACCAATCCAGACACCATGTGAAAGAGACACTGTTTCCATGACATATTGTGACACCCTTTCATAATATTTTTTTTCATCTTTCAATTTAATCTCTAACGGTCATATTTGAAGATTTTAAATGCACTGACATAATTAATATTTCTTTGTAGACAAGTCATGTGACGGTACGAGGTACGAGGTGCAGAATTCATGAAACCTTTCAGCTCCAACACATGCACTCAAAGATAAAAGAGTAGTACGGCCTAGAAACAAAAAGATACTGAAAAGGAAAACAAGCAGGTCTGCATGAGCACAAAAAAGAAGAATCCACATAGAGAATTTGTGAAGAAAGAATTTTCTCATGCAACTCAATGTTGCTGAAGAACACATGGAGCATACTTGAATTCCAAAATCGAGAATTTATTCGCACTGCCAAACATCACGAAGAACATGAACCAGATCTTTCTGACTTGCAACACTCTATTTTCCATACGAGGACTTGATTTCTGCATCTCCTTCATCTCTTGTGTATAATGATAAAAAAATTAACATTCAGAGCATTTATAAACCTATCTCAATATTTCTTCTCTATTGTGTATCATTTTACTTGCTTTCGAGCAGTGTGTGTATTTGTATAAGAAGACACTCTATCTCATACATTAAACTGAAGGATACAATATATCCTTACTCAAACATAATTTTACACTACTGTATACCCATCGATAAGTGTGGAAGATATCCTTGTGTGACATGGTTGTTTGTACCAATGATGAACTATGGAAGAGGTCCCTGTGTGACCTGGACAACAATGTATACTGTTGTTAACCCTAATATGGGGTGTGAATCAAGTTTATTTATATAAACTTGTTCATGGTAGGTTATCTCCAAGTGGAGAGGATTGGGTCTCAGCTTGAGACTGAACCACTAGTTTCATATCTGTTGTTCTGCTTAATTTTGTCTTCTCTATTTTACTGCATTACTGTATAATTCTGAAATCACCAAATTAAATTTGATAGTTAATCTTGGAATGAAGTTATAGTTCTCTGGTCTTAGTATAATATCTTCAAAAGTAATATTAATAACTGAAATTAAGATTACTGATAATTAATAAATCTTATAAGATGTTATTTAAATATCCAAACCTTCATAACTATATTTCTTTGATTAACTGGGTTGTATTTAACCTTTTGGGGAAACATTTTAAGAATAATTTTTAGCCATAAATTTTTATAGATACTCAATTCACCCCCCCCTCTTGAGTAATCTACTCCGACCAACATATCTATAAAAAGATTAAAAAATATTTTATGGTTTGAGATGGGATTCTTGTATATAGTTCCCTAAAAATCCATTATTTGATACCAATATTATTATACACTAATTTTTTTCAATATGAATTAATGTATTATTAGATTATAGTGGATCCCACTAGATAATGTTGTGATTATATAAAAAATATTGACACCTTCCAAGGAGGGATTCCATGAAATTGATTCTCATTTTATCTTTTTCAAACACCAGGAATGAAAATAGATTTCACATGTAACATTGGTTAAAGGAAAAATTATATGAATTTTACTATATAATTTTTTTATTTTGATGTATATAAAAACTTGGATTAAATATTATGTACTTATTCTTTTATTTTTAGTGAGATTCTTTAAATTCGGAAGTCCCCTTTCTATTTTTATGAAGAATATGTAATATTTTATTTGAAAATTAATTCCCAAACATGAAGTTAATGTATAGGTAGAGCTTGGGTGATGGATTAGAGAATCCACATAGTGAAAATTAATAATTGAAGAATCATTAATTTAAAATAAAATACTATATCTAAAATATTTGAAAATTATGTTGGAATTTTTGGATTCATTGGAAAAATTAACTATATAGTTTCTAATTGTAGCGCCTTAAATCATATGAATTAATGAGATAAACACCATGTAAAAATATCAAAACATTTGTGGAAGACTTCCATTAATGTATATATTATATTAGAATAGATAATGTCTTGGCCATAGTGAAAAACTCGAATGGATGTTATAATCATTGTTAAATCTATATTTAAATAGTATTCATGAAGACCCATGATTATTGAGAATACTGCTCTTCTATGTTGATTAATATGAATAATTAAATATGTGGGTTCAATAATTTCTAGAATGTTCTATAATGGATCAAGGTTACAAGCTATGAATGTTTTGTTCATACTCAAGGTTTAGTATATATGATGAAAGTCCTTATGAATAGTGGTTAATAGTATGATGAATTATCATACACACCCAAGGGTTATTTTAATTGTTTAGGAATAACTGATAATATATTTTTAAAATGACAAACTAAGATTAATTGAATATATTGTAAATATCAAATCTATATTGAGGAAAATTTCTATGTATTGATTCATAAGATCAATCCAATGAACATGCCCTCAATATTTCATGTAGTTGATTCACTAAGTCATGTGGTCAATCCACTAACTCATAGTAATTTTATAGTTGTATTTATGGTTAATTGTATTCCTCATGGGTGATCTACATGATAATTTATTTCAACTTTTAATTGATCCTGTAACTATACAATCAATGATTTTGATCATTTATTTTTTCATACATTCAAATAAAAAAAATTATAGTCTTCCAATCACTGTTGATTGATAACAATATTTATGTGGTTGATATATCCATGATTTCTTATTTTCCATAATGTATGGTTAATCCATAACTTAGTGGAAAATAATGAATATTGAAAAATGTGAAAAGTGTGAATTTTAGATTTCATAATGGATGGTGAAATTGAAAGGGGGGGTGATTTGGATATATTATGTGACCATAATGTCACAATAATCTGTGATACATGATTGGAAATAATGTCATTGTATCTTAACTATGAGTCAAGGATTAGAAAAAATGTAGTTATTTGAAAACATTTCAATTGTTATTGAACTATGAAACACTATAATCAAGTGGAATTTATATTCGATTTTTTTGGAGCATTTCTGGATAATGCAAATATCCCGATGCATTTATGAGTAGAGATTCATGTTATTTTATAAAGAATAAAATTCTAGGATGAATTAGTGTGAAATAATGAATCTTGAAGAAATTAATTCGTATTTTTAATAAATATAAATGATGAAAAATATAACATTTCATGATTCGTGATTTAATGGTCATAATATTATAATGTTATGTGGTATAAGTTTTATGAATATTGAGATGAATCAAGATAATAAGGTATATGAATACAGAAATCATCATTAATTTATCCAATATTATTCACTAAATATCTTATGAATATTTGGAGATTGAGTTAATTAATGAGAAGGAAAAATATTTCACTTTTTTATAGTTTTTTAAAAAATATTCATACTTATTTAATGGGAAAAATATTGAGCTAAAAATTAATTGCTCAATATTAGAGTTGAAGAGTACAAAAAATATAATTTTATGTGAGATAAGGCTGAATTATGAATTTGTTGAGCTATTTAGTGTTAATTGTAAAGATGAATAATTCAAGAGTACCTTAATAAGAAGTTCGAAAAATATAAAATAATATATTCATATAATGAAAAATTAAGAATGAAATGAAGAGAAAACATCTTATATTTTAGAATATCACATGATATTGTTGTTGGAGAAAAATTGAAATATAGATATTATATGGGAATCATAGATATGATAATGTTGGGAATATTAATTTTATTGTGGGAATAAAAATTATTTTAATGAAATTTTTATATTCTAAAATAGAAAGTCAAATATATTGGTGTCCATTGTTTATATGGAAAAAGATGATGTGAGAGGTTAGAGTTTATTCAATTGAGATTTTAGAAACTGGGAGCTTCTTTTGTTTTTTGAGAAATAACAAAGACGCATGTTAATAATAATATGTAGAATAATTTGATACTTTTTGATGAGTTAAACCATCATGGTATAAATTCTATAACATGAAAAGGTGGTTACAGTGTCATTAATTTATGCATAAACATTAAAATAATAAATTATAAAAATGATGTACATATGGGTATGGTTTAAATTTTTTGCGTAGTTATTTTAGGAATTTGGATTTTCTTATGTGGTTGAATATTAAATTTTATAAATATGTGAAAAAATGAGTATATTCAACAAATCCTATAAATCTAATCTATTTAAGTGGTCTACTTTCAGTTATTTTTCAAAATAAAAATAAATAATTAAAATATGATTATATTATGGTATAAAATTCTTAAATTATTTTAGAATAATAATATGTAAAAAATAAATCTAATACAATGATAAACCTCATTGAAAGAAATTAATATATATGTTGGGACACTATTAAAACTACAATAATTATGCTATATAGGGTGATCACAGTATGACTCAGCGATCAAGGATTAATAATGTTTGAATAATACCTATGAGTATCTAGAATATGAAAGTTCATTGAGGTCTGATAGTAATTTTGTTAGAAATACCACCCATTATGATCAATATAGGATTATAATTGAGAATAAATGACTAGGATGAACAACCAATCTAGTTAAGAGTAGGAAATAGTATGAGCCATTATAAAAATACCATATACTCTATTAATGATATACATTAAAAAATGGGATTGATGGTTTCTTGGAAAAGAATAAATTAATTATATATAAAATAAACAATAATTGGTTTTTTATTCTAAATTTTATTCTAGATAATAGAGATTTTGATAAAAATATGAAATAACTAATTCATCCCCCCTAACTGTCTACACAGGTCCTATTAGGTTTTTTAATTTTTGTAATATTGAAGGGTATATTTTGATTATATATTTTTTTAAATACCAATTAAATTTTATTTAAATTATTGAAGTTAAAATTTTAGATGAATGAGAAAAAATTTCAAAAAAACAATTCTATATTTATTTCTACTATTTTAGAACCTGAACTATCTTCTAAGTCACTGAAAATAGACCAATGAATGTGTAAGTGAAAAAAAAGAATAGGATGAAACAATGGGATCAACCTATACATGAATATAATGATTGAGGTAAGTTCACATCATGTGATTTTATGATAGATATTTATTTGAATACTATAGATCAATAGGTGAATAAAATAGAAAAATGAAAATTGTTAATAAATTTTAGTATTATATAAGATTATATATATCTAGTTATCTTGATTAATTTTTTTAAAATATATATTTTTACATGAATAAAGTATTTGAAAAAAATCATACTGTGATGTAGAAGATGATTCCATAGATAATACATTAGATAAAAATGTTATAAGATGGATAACCCTATGAAAATTGACGAATGATAAGGGATAAATAGACACAATTTTTAGTGGTCACACATATATTATATGTGAAATAATGAAAATAATAGTTTTTATGTGATAATTTATAAGTCTGGTGTTACTGATGATTTCCATGAATTTGTAAAGCTTCAAAAAGTTACAGTGAATTTAAAGGACATAGATATTGAGTTAAAAAAATGAAGGTAATAGATATTGATAACTCACATGAAGAGATAAGCGTGATTAATTAAAACATCATTCGATGTGGGAAACAAGGATAAGTGGTTGAGATGTTTAGAAGATGAAAATATTACCCTTATCTAGATTTCTCTGAATAATAATATAAAATTAAATGATTTGGTATTATTTTATATAATATATTCTTAATGTTCTAGAAATAAATGTACCTCCAATCTATTTTTAGAGACAAATTATCATTATATAGGTTCCTCTCCATGGGGGAATAAAATGTTTATGAATAGATGTGGAACCATCCACCAAATGAACATAGAACTAGATCACCCATACTAAAAAAGTGATTCATTAACTGAATATCATTAATAAAACTATGGTGAAGATAAGTTATATTTTTCTATATATGGGTAGTTAAAACTTATGAGAACCCACAAATACCACAAGACTGGATGTGAGATGGTTTATAAAACGTTACACCCCCAAGTGAGTACAAAATATAGGTATACTTGTAGAATAATAACATTTAATGAAATCTAGACACATTATAATAAAATATATGATAATATTATTTTCAAGATAATATTGGAGTTGATTTATGTTTGATATGATTTTTATAGACTACTAGAAGAACATTGGAACTATATCCATTTCAATGTTGTCCTAAATGTAGGTTAGAAAATAAAAATAGAGGATACAAAAATTATGATCAAAAGAATTAGATTTTTTGAGAATATAAAAATGTATCATTGAAGAATAGATTTCAAATTATGGAGAGTTTAATGTTTCATTAAACATATATAAACAAACAAAATGTTAATTTTATAATTTTTAATCTATCCATAATTCTTGTACTGATGTGAAATAAAGGTCACAATTGTATATGGACATAAAAAATAAAAAATTAGGTATTCTAGCATTGGGTGGTAATGAAATATAAATTTCACATAGTAATTTACTTGAAATAATATTGAAATAATAGAAATCCAGGATGTCAAAAATACAGGAATAAATTTCATATATTGTGGTAAAAGAGGCCACACCATTTAATTTTCTAAATAATCCAATGAAACATATTCTAGAATGATAAATTTTTAAATCAATATAATTTCAGTCAAGGGGATACAAAAAAATTGAATAATGGAGGACATCAATGATGGTGAAATAGAATTGTTTTCCCATAAGGTTGGCCCAAAATATAAGTATTGTTTCTTGGAATAGTGAAAAACTTTAGGCCATAAACCCAATAATAACAATGTCTGGATATCTATCCCAATGGAAATTAAAAATTAAAATGTGAAAAAAGATATGGTTTCTATTTATATATATTTTTGAAATATATGTACACCACATAGTATAGGATGGAAGTTCATGGTGAATTTATAATTTTGATCATATGATCCCATTAATGTGATGGTTCAAGGAGGTTAGATAATTATTCAATGATTGTAAATGTTAGGCAAGGTCATGAAATTAATGTTATTCTTACTAATAAGAAATATTTTAATGAAATGAAAATCACATTTTCCAATGTAGTAATTTTTAAGAAATTATATATGTAAGAAATATTGAATATATTTAAATATTTCAGGATATCAAAGAAAAGTATTTATGGGCTGGGAATAAAACATATTCACTAATGCTCCAACTAAGAAACAATGGGAGGTCAACATTTTCACCCAATCATTTTTTTATTTTAATTTTTGGTGTTGAAGTATAAATCTTATGGAGTTTGGTAATGATTATATATCCAAGAATAACAAGAAATTTGTGGAGTGAAATTTTAATTGGTGTATATTTTCAAATATGTATCTATATTTCACCTAGTAGTATAACCACTAAGAGTTTATTTCTATAAGAATATAACCATGATGATGAATGATGGAAAACAACCCTCTAGGGGAAAAAACTGATGAACTAACCACTTACTGAAAATCAATGTCTGCACATACATATTTAAAAATAGTTAGACATATTATATCATAAGTGTGAGGAATGATATTCACTATTGTTTTCGTTCTATGGTATATACATGTCGATTTTTTCTAGGATTTTTTTTAAATGTTGTTTACTTTCAATTACTCTTTTAGATTATTTTCTTAACATGAATCTATGTTTTCAAATGTTTCTAAAAATATTATTTATACAAACTCCATGAAACAATTTTATATATTGGATTCACATTAGTATATTTTTGTTCAAATAATTTTTACACTGTTAACCTCAATCTATTTCCAACATCTGGTTACATTGAGTCGATTTAGTAATTTCTAGTTAATTAGAGAAATATGGTTCATTCATTCTCTATGGTTAATAAAAGATCATGGTGAGAATAATATTGTATTTAATTTAAATTATATAACAAATATTTTAATCGTAGAATGGTTTTCCACTCAATTTATATTTAGTATAAATGGGGGAGTAAACAAATATTAACATCAGATAAATTTAGTGTTACCAAAAAATCCAAATGGAGTGATTGAAGTTTTTTGTTAGTTTTTAATGAATAATATATTTTATATTTTACATGTTTCAATGAAAAATGTGTATTTAATTATATTATTTGGTCATGGGTAATGGATTTTATAATCCAACTATTATAAATAAAAGTTGAAGATGTTTAAATGGAATATACTAACTAAATCTCCAATGTTTTAAATGGAAGTTGGATGTTTATACTTTGTTGGAACAATTGGTGATATATTTTCAAAGGGAAACCTTATACAAAGATGATGGTTGATGCACCCAATTTGTGTATACATTTTCCATATATATAATTGAAGATAAAAACAAGTTTTCATCAAATATCTGTTGTTCTATGAACATATTCTTTGATTTTGGTGATTCTGTTTACTTTCAGGTGCTTTCTGGCTAAATACACGAATCAAGGGATACATGTGAAAATTTTGAAACTACACGGCGTGTACTTTTATACACGCCATGTACATCCAGGAAGGGACACAGAATGAAGAAGGGTGTACATTCCCATGTCAGCAGGCAGAAGATACATTCCGTGTGTGGTGGCGCTACATGTCGTGTACTACTTTCTAGAAGCGGTGGTTGCCAAAGAAAAGTCTACACTCCCATGTGGCCGTTGATGAAGACACGGCGTGTTTGAACTTTACACGCCATGTCTGCTATTCTAGAAGGGGCTGGCGGCCAAATTTTTGATATTACATGCCATGTATGGCGGCGGTACACACCGTGTACACTCAAATTGCAGGCGGCGCCGTGTTCAAAAGTCAAAAACGGCGTGCTCGGCCACCTACCAGCAGAGAAAATGGCGCCAAAACGCGTTGACGAAAAGTACAGGGCGTGTACTTTCTATACACGCCGTGTAATTTATTTTTCTATAAAATGTGGCGTTGGCCTACAGATTTAGAGAGTTCATAACCATTGAGAGGAAAGAGAATCTCATCTATCACCATTCCCGAAGCTACTATCTTCACTCCGCCATTCCACCTCCCGATACTCTACCTCAATGCCTACATGATGAATCTGTCAGGTATCACATGTGTCATTTATCTCCTAAATTATATGTGTAACGAAACCCCTCATGTTGGGGTTGTGGGTGATGGGTTCATAATTTGTATATTATTTTATATAGTTGTGTTTGAATCGTTGTAATTCATCTTACTCTTCTTAAACCACTGTCTAATATAACTGAGAATTCTTAGCCAGACCAAGGGAAGGATTCTCAGAGATACAAAAGAAACGTAACGGTGAAAACATCCATGACCATTGGAAGGTTTTCACCGATTCAAATAATGGATTGGACGTAATAAAGAATTAAGGACATTGACTACCGGACCAAGGAGTCAGCTGCTCTAATTCCAAACAAGAGGAACCAGACCAAGGAAACCTTGTATCAAAATGAAATCTTGAATGATTGAATTATTATGAACAACACAACCATTTAAACAATCTGCATACGAACTCCTTATTCACCACAACCCCGACACATCTTTTCTTTCCATTTCTAAGAACTCTTTAAATTTACCCATTGTTTTCTTTGAAACTGTATCCATTCTTCAAATTAAATCAATTTAGTTTCAATCAAAACTCAAAATCAACCCAATCATTTCTAAATTTTTCATACTTCCCCTAAATTAAGTATTAACTCAATTGAATTCATCAACGCCACGGTTCCCTATGGATCGAACCCGAACTTATGCTATACTAAAGTTATAAAAACGGGTAATTAATTTGGGACACATATAACTTCAATCAACGAAATGTTGGACCAAATTTTGGCGTCGTTGCCGGGGAACCCATTTGGTTTTAGTGCTAAGATTTAAATTGTGTTAATAATTGATTTAAGTGAAAATAAAAATAAAAAATTATCAAAAATCGTATTTCTAATCCCATTTCAAATTTTATTTATTTTTTATTTTTTTATTTTTCCCTTTTATGCTTGGTTTCTGTTTTTGTGTTGTGTAGAGCTTAAAGTGTATGTTTTGACGCTTTACACGATCCAGAAGTGCCGAGTCATCGGAATTAATTCCGCTTGACCCAGAAATCGAACAGACCTTGCTTCATCATCGGCATACACGGACAGAAACTCACAACCATCAACCACAACCCATCGGGAACATGGAAGAAGGAGCACTAGACGTAGATGCTGCGACTAAGCATCATTACCAGGATCAGCAGCCTCCCGCTGCTGGCCTACCAGAGAAACCTCTTGGAGCCTTCATGGAATTCATCCCAAGGGATTACCAACAGCCACTGCAAGAATTTCTTCCCACGACCATACTTTGCCCCTCAGGAGTAGTTTATGCAAGCTCCACCCCATCAACAACAACCTCCAAGACGTACCCTTATGGAGTACGGACTTCCATCGATTCACGGAGCTGATACAGGCATTGTTCATCCTCCGGTCCAGGCCCAGCACTTCGAGATCAAGCCTGCTATCATGCAGCTGATCTAGAACACAGTCCAATTTGGAGGCCTGGCCAGTGAGGACCCGAATGCCCATCTGTCCATCATTCTGGAGATCTGTGATACCTTTCGGTACCATGGCGTGTCTGAGGACGCCATCCGTCTTCGCCTATTCCCCTTTTCTCTACGGGATAAGGTAAAGGACTGGATCAAGGGGTTTCCACAACAATCTATCCTAACCTAGGAGGAGCTAGCCCAGGTGTTCCTGTCCAAATAATTACCACCATCCAAGACGGTGGCACTCCGGAATGAGATTCATAACTTCCAGCAGCATGAATCCGAGTCGTTGTACGAGTCTTGGGAATGCTTCAAGGAGATGTTATGAAAATTCCCCCATCACAGACTCCCACTCTGGATGCAAGTCTAGACCCTCTATGGAGGACTTACCATGAATACCAAGTCCGTTGTGAATGCTTCTACTGGAGGTACGGTGATGCGGAAGTCCCCCGCAGAACTATTCGAACTACTGGAAGACATGTCAGCCAATAGCTTCAAGTGGAACTCCGAGCGGGGGACTCAAAAGTGAGGTATGCACAACATTGATGCTACCACTATGTTAGTTGCTCAGTTGGATTATGTGTCCAAGAAAATCTACGCATTGAACCTCAAAGGAGTATCTCAAATTCATGCGGCGAACTATCCAACATGTGGCGACTGTGGTGATAACCACATCATGGGAAAATTTCTGGGTTCGGCTGGAGGCCCCTCGACGAGCGAGATGAGCTATGTAGCCCAAAATAGAGGGCCCAACCAAAACCAGTAGTACCAGAACCCGGCATGTCGAGATCAACAGAACACAGGATGGGGCCAACAACAGCAGAATCCTCTGCCCCAGCGACCGCCCAACTAAAACCAGCCACCATATCAGAACCAATTCCAAAGGCCGCAACAACCCCAGCGGGGTCCTTATCAGCAACAAGGGTATTAAAACCCTCGTCCACAGAGCTGCGGCAGCCACCACCTCCACCGGCTCAACAACCACCTTAGCAGGAGAACACCTCAAGGTTAGAGGATCTGATGACTAAATTCATATCTACTGCTGAGAATCGGTTCCAGAATCACAAAGCTTCAATTCGAGGCTTGGAGAATCAGATTGGCCAGCTACAAAATCAAATCTCAGGGAGGCAGCCCGGTACATTACCAGGGAACACCGAAAAGAACCCAAGGGAGGAGGCCAATACTATTATGCTATGGAGTGGAAAAGAGCTCCACCAGAACCAATCAGCACAACAAGGTGCATCCACACCCACTATTGATGAAAGAGGTACCAATACCGACCACACCTCATCAAAAATCCCGCAGAAGGAGGCTTTACAAAATAAAAAAAGGAAGTAATCCAACCATTCAAGCCTTCCTTACCCTTTCTGGAAAGATTGACGCAGAGGAAGCTGGACCATCAATTCAAAAAATTCATGGATGTTTTCAAGAAGCTACATATCAACATACCATTTTTGGAGGCCCTGACACAAATGCCAACATATACCAAATTCATGAAGGAAATCCCCTCAAATAAGAGGAAGGTGGAGGATTTGGGAGATATTGCACTAAGGAAGGAGTGCTCCGTGGTGGTTCAACATTCCATTTCTCCAAAACTCCAAGATCCAGGTAGTTTCACCATTCCTTGTACCATTAGATCCTACGAGTTTGAGAAGGCCCTCTGTGACTTAGGGGCCAGCGTGAACCTCATGCCCCTCAGAGTTTTCAAGAAGCTGGGTGTAACGACCTAAAATTTTGAATAAATATTGTTTCCTAATTTTGTGTGTTATTTTTTTTATACTAAACAAAACAGTTTCATTTGATAACATGAGAACAATTAAAATGAGACCATTGGGTTTTGACTGTTATATGACCATAGGTCAATATGACCGCTGAAAACTAAATGTTTCGATTATTGTCTCTAAATACAAGTAATCTTGGTTAATTATTATAGAAAGAAGATTTGATGGCCTCACCCAGTAGTCTTGGACCAATCGAATCCCATATAACAAAACTTGGGATGGAGGTAGCACCACTGGGCTTTTCTCTGGACCAAACCCAAGCCGAACTTCATTGTGTGAAGCTAGAACGGAATCGTCTTCGCGACAAGTTAAAGCTGATAGAAATTACTACTCGTGCGATGTTGGCCGAGCCTTCCTCATATTCTCTCACCTTAGCACACCATACACTTAGGTCCTATGCTGGTGTGATAAGGGGCTATGTAAGGAGACCGTAACTGCCTTATGTAATCCTTTGTTTTAAATAAAAATTGGGATTTCTTCTTATGATGAAGTTTATGAATTTTCAAATGACCGGATAAATATAGTATGCATATTTTTATTAATTTTAGAAAAATGATATTTTAAAAATGTTTATGTAATCCTTAAATAATTAAAAATGTGTAATGATTTTCAAAAAATGGCCTTCTACAATTATGTTCAGTACAAAATTTAGAGTCTAATAAGATCAACATAATTTTTGATGAATAATAAATTATGGATAGTGATTTTACTCTTAGGATTAGTAATGTGACCAAATGGATTAGTAATCTCACTTAAATAAAGTTTTAATATAATTTAGACACCTTGATTAAGTAATGTTATTCAATAAAATGGCTAAATAACGGTTTCATAAATTATTAATCAAGTATTAGTTTTTTCGGTTAAATAATGTTTTTTAATTAAAAATTAAATTACAAATATTTAGAAAATTATTTTTATAAAATGGAGTTCATTTTTGAAATCAGAACATTGATATTTGTTTAATTTGAAATTTTAGGATATTTCTGAGAAAGTTGAATTTTCAGTGAATAATAAAAATAGCAGTTTTAGGGTTTCGGTATGTCTAATGACATCGTAACTGTGTCATGATGATTTCATGAGTTATTTTATGGGTTGGCCGATCAAAGGTGATGGATTATTGTTTGGGGGACCCCATGTGTCCTAACACCATGGGAAATACCATGGGAGAGCCCATGTTTTTGAGAAAACCACTTTTGAGGTGTCCCTTGGCCATTAATGCCTTGTCCCTTCACTTTCCCTATAAATACCAAGACATTATCTCATCCTTTGGACTCAAAAATAATTCTCAACGAAGTTCTGGTCTCCTTACCTCCCAATGAGTCCTCTCAAGGTTCCCCCAAGACCTAAAGCTCCAAACCTTTGACTTTTAAGAGTTACGTTTTAAGGTAAGGGATCTGACCTCTCTCTTTCTTTTCACATAATCTCTTTCATGTCATTTCTTTTATGATCCATGTTCTTATGTTGGAGGATTTTATTTTATATTCAATTTAATGCCCTTTTCATGTTAATATGATGAGAGACCCCTCCTTTCTCTCATCAATTCGTTTTAATAATGTTTAAGTGGCGTCGTTAGGCTGCCGAATTTTTATGGGATTCTTTCACCTTTCTCAAGTTCTATTTTCATGTCAAGTATTTCATGTTCCTTTTTATTTTGTTGGGGTATGATCTCTATATATATAATACTGAAATATTATGTTCATATTATGAGAGACCCTATTTTATCTCTTCAATTCAGTATTTTGATGTTTTAAGTGGCGCCGTTAAGCTGCCAAGTTTTTAAGTGGTTCTTTCACCCTTCTCGTTTTCAAGTACTACTTTCATGTCAAGTATTTCATGCTCCTTTTTATTATGTTGGGGTATGATATATATATCTATCATACTGATCTTTTATGATCATATTATGAGAGACCCCATTTTATCTCTTCAATTCAGTATTTTGAAGTTTTAAGTGACGTTGTTAGGCTGCCGAATATTTATGTGGTTCTTTCACCCTTCCCATTTTCAAGTTCTATTTTAATGTCAAGTTTTTAAAGTTACTTTTTATTATGTTGTGGTTTGATATCTATACCTATCATACTGATATTTTATGATCATATGATGAGAGACCCTATTTGATCTTTCCAATTTATTTTTGTTGATGTTTAAGTGACGCCGTTAGGCTGTCGAATTTTCATAAGAGAAATCTAATTTTTGTCTTCCTTCCATGTTTTTCATTTCAAATGTTATGTCCTTAAATTTCATTACCATGTACATATATCCTTCTTATTATGTCCCTATACTGTTTTATGGGTCATTTATGATTGTTTTACCCATGTCCCCTCTCTTTTCAATGTTCTCTAAAAACCCTGAAACATAGCCGTTATGCTGCAGAATTTTCATCTCAAAATGTCTCTCTTTCCTCAAAATTATTTTATGTTATAAAGTGAATAATCAAAGCTATTCTTTCTACAGGGGAGTTCACATATATACCAAAATGTTCTATTTTAAATTCTGGGATTTACATACATGAAACCTGCTCTCCCCTTCCGTGGGTTTAAAGTGACGTAAAGATCATGTCTTTAAAGCAGTTTTTAAAACGTTATGATTATGAAATGAAACCCATTTATTTTATACTATATGGGTTATTTATGAAATTTTTAATGATGATATATGTGGATCACATGATAATAAAGGAAAAATTAAGGGTGAGCCCTGATAGCGCTCCAATGCATTGGGTAATGATGTAAACACTAGAGATTACAATTTTAATGATATCTTGGTGAATAACCTTGGTAATTTTCAAATGACACCTTGGGGATGGACCTTGGTGATATGTTCATGATTGTATATGTTAAATGATGTAGCCACATCTTCATGTTATGAAAAATGTTATTTTTATTATGATATATCTCATGATTTCTTTCTCATGCCTTAATGATCTTTTCATGACCTTATTGAAGTATCTAAAGTTCACATGTAAAATGTTTCTCTTGTTTCACTTACTGGGTCTTCTGCTCACCATTTCTTTTGATGTATGTCCCCAGGTTATGAGATGCAGTAATGAACCTAGGATGAACATGAGTAGAATTATTTTAAGTGTTTAATAAGAATGTTTTTTGTTTTCATGTTTTAAGTAACTGGTTTCCAAGGCACTAAACCTTAAAGATCGTCGGTTTTGTAAAATGTAATGAATGTTTATGTGATAAAAAGGTGGGATTCTATAGTTGGTATCAAAGGATGGTTTAGTTATTTGTGTAAATTAGGATATTAAAACTCTTGGAATAACCCTATAAAAAATTTTAAATATAGGAAATATTCCTGGTATCTTGGTGAGTATTGAGTAAGGGGTTGCCAAAGAAAATACATCCCTGTCTGGATATGAGCAGGTAGAGGTGGCTTTGGAACAGATGTACATAGGGGTAAAACCCAAAAACACCACTTTGAGAGAGACTCGAACAGGAACTGGTACACGACAACGGGCCTTGCTGCACTCTTGGTTATGACACTCCCGGGGGATATGCTTTGGTAAATTAATAAGCTTAGTATGAACCATTATTAAAGGAACAAAGATAAAATAAAATAAAGATTCCCATTAGAATATATGATCATGGATAACCTAGTTTGGAACCTATGGGATCACAAGTTAGGGTATACTTTTCCTCTACAATTTATCCTTATATGATTTAAGCTCCTTTTCATGATTATTGGCTAAGTATTTAAGCCCATAATTGTACTTTATTTTTTTAGTTAATGGCGGGAAATGGAAGAACATGTCCCAACAACCAATGATATAGGAAATGTGATGATTTCCGTATTAATATGACAGAGATGATTAGGGGATTAAAAGATGATTATTATTTTGGAAGATGTTCACTATTTTGGGAACCCTATTTGATCAAGGTAAATAGATTGCTACGATATTTTCGTTGAGGAGTAAAGGTTGACTTATATTTTGAAGAATCAATGAATTTAAGGTGAACTTATAGTAATTTATGTTACTTATGGAAATGATTAACCTATCTTGGATAAAATATGAATAGGTTAGCTACTTTTTTTATAAGTTGTTAGGAGTGGTTGATGTTGTTTGGATATGAACAATGAAGTTTATTTTGGAAGACTATGTTATCAAATCCTTCTTGTATTTGGGTTTCAATCTTAGATTGGTTTATTTTGAGGAATTTTAAGAACCATTATTTATGGAATGGTCAATGATGATATTTGGGTAGTACCATAGAACTTTGATGATTTAAAAGTAGTTTCCATTCCTATGGGATTATTTCTTTTTGAAGAGTTGTTTTTACCTTACCCTTTCTATTTTTGGGATAATGTTTAAAGATAGAAGAAACATATAGTTAACCTTTTGTGGATTATGTGATTCTCTTGAAGATGATTCTTGTGCTTTTGATGACACTAAGTGTTTTTGAGTTCTCATACTTTGGAGAAAAGATTAGTTTTGGTAGAGACTTATTAAAGGATAAAACTCTACTGTAAGGTAGGTATATTTCCTTGTGTTTTTATTCTATGTAGTAAATGATTTCCTCAAAATTATTAAAAGGAACATAAAACAAAAACATTGTTGGTTTAAGCTTCCTACAAGGTAATCAAAGACCGTTTACACACATCATATGTTTGTGATTTTTTTGTGGTTAACTTTCTCCAAATCATGTTTTATATCACTCTCCCTCAGAACTAGACCCTTTGTTTTTTCTTCCATATCCATGTTTCCTACATGGAGTCCTAGTATGGGTTAACTCGGGTGGCCTTTGTACTTCCTTTTCTTTCTTTTAAAGTAATAGTGTTACTGAATCTTTTTCCGATATGGGACCTTCAATAAAGTTTCAAAAACAAAATTTTAAAAATTGCGAGGACGCAATTTCTTAAGGGGGGAAGATTGTAACGACCCGAAATTTTAAATAAATCTTGTTTCCTTATTTTGTGTGTTATTTTATTTTTTTTATACTCAACAAAACAGTTTCATTTGATAACTTGAGAATAATTAAAATGAGACCGTTGGGTTTTTACTGTTATATGACCATTGGTCAATATGACCGCTGTAAACTAAACGTTTCGATTATTGTCTCTAAATACAAGTAATCATGGTTAATTATTATAAAAAGAAGATTCGATGGCCTCACCCAGTAGTCTTGGACCAATCGAAGCCCATTTAACAGAACTTGGGAAAGAGGTAGCACCACTGGTCTTTTCTCTGGACCAAACCCAAGCCGAACTTCATCGTGTGAAGCTAGAACATAATCATCTTCGCGACAAGTTCAAACTGATAGAAATCACTACTCGTGCGATGTTGGTCGAGCCTCCCTCGGATTCTCTCACCTTAGCACACCTTACACTTAGGTCCTATGCTAGTATCATAAGGGGATATGTAAGGAGACCGTAACTGCCTTGTGTAATCCTTTGTTTTAAATAAAAATTCGGATTTCTTCTTATTATGAAGTTTATGAATTTTCAAATGACCGGATAAATATAGTATGCATATTTTTTATGAATTTTAGAAAAATGATATTTTAAAAATGTTTATGTAAACCTTAAATAATTAAAAATGTGTAATTATTTTCAAAAAATGGCCTTCTACAATTATGTTTAGTACGAAATTTAGAGTCTAATAAGATCAACTTAATTTTTGATGAATAGTAAATTATGGATAGTGATTTTACTCATAGGATTAGTAATGTGACCAAATTGATTAGTAATATCACTTAAAGAAAGTTTTAATGTAATTTAGACACCTTGATTAAGTAATGTGATTCAATAAAATGGTTAAATAACGGTTTCATAAATTATTATTCAAGTATTAGTTTTTTCGGGTGAATAGTGTTTTTTAATTAAAAATTAAATTACAAATATTTAGAGAATTATTTTTATAAAATTAAGTTCATTTTTGAAATTAGAGCATTGATATTTGGTTAATGTGAAATTTTGGGATTTTTTTGAGAAAGTTGAATTTTCAGTGAATAGTTAAAAAAGCAGTTTTAGGGTTTCGGTATGTTTAATGACATCATAACTGTGTCATGATGATTTCATTAGATATTTTATGGGTTGGACGACCAAAGGTGATTTAGTATTGTTTGGGGGCCCCATGTGGCCTAACTCTATGGGAAATACCATGGGAGAGCCCATGCTTTTGAGAAACCCACTTTTGAGGTGTCCCTTGGCCATTAATGCATTGTCCCCTCACTTTCCCTATAAATACCAAGACATTATCTCATCATTTGGACTCCAAAGTCATTATCAAAGATGTTCTGGTCTCCTTACCTCCCAAAGAGTCCTCCAAAGTTGCCCCCAAGCCATCAAGGTCCAAACCTTTGAGTTTTAAGAGTTACGTTTTAAGGTAAGGGATCCGACCTCTCTCTTTCTTTTCAAGTAATCTCTTTCATGTCATTTATTTTATGATCCATGTACTTATGTTGGAGTATGTTCTTTTATATTCATCTTACCGCCCTTTTAATTTTCATATGATGAGATACCCCTCTTTTCTCTCATCAATTCATTTTAATAATGTTTATGTGGTGCCGTTAGGCTGCCGAATTTTTAAGGGATTCTTTCACCTTTCTCAAGTTCTATTTTCATGTCAAGTATTTCATGTTACTTTTTATTTTGTTGGGGTATGATCTATATATCTATCATACTGAACAATTATGTTCATATTATTAGATACCCTATTTTATCTCTTCAATTCAGTTTTTTGATGTTTTAAGTGGCGTCGTTAGGCTGCCGAAGTTTTAAGTGGTTCTTTCACCCATCTCGTTTTCAAGTACTAATTTCATGTCAAGTATTTCATGTTACTTTTTATTATGTTGGGGTATGATCTCTATATCTATCATACTGATATTTTATGATCATATTATGAGATACCCCATTTGATCTCTTCAATTAATTATTTTGAAGTTTTAAGTGACGTCGTTAGGCTGTCGAATTTTTAAGTGGTTCTTTCACCCTTATCATTTTCAAGTTCTATTTTCATGTCGTGTATTTAAAGTTCCTTTTTATTATGTTGTTGTATGATCTCTATACCTATCATACTGATCTTTTATTATCATATGACGAGATATCCTATTTTATCTTTTCAATTCATTTTTATTGAAGTTTAAGTGACGCCGTTAGGCTGCCAAATTTTCATAAGAGAAATCTAATTATTGTCTTCGTTCCATGTTTTTCATTTTGAATGTTATGTCCTTGAAATTTCATTACCATGTTCATATATCCTTCTTATTATTTCCCTCTACTGTTTTATAGGTCATTTATGATTGTTTGACCCATGTACCCTCTCTTTTCAATGTTCTCTAAAAACCCCGAAACATAGCCGTTATGCTACAGAATTTTCATCTCAAAATGTCTCTATTTTCTCAAAATTATTTTATGTTATAAAGTGAATACTTAAAGCTATTCTTTCTATAGGAGAATTCATATATATTCAAAAAAAATTATATTTTAAATTCTGGGATTTACATACATGAAACCCGCTCCCCCCTTCCATGGGTTTAATGTGACGTAAAGATCATGTCTTTAAAGCAGTTTTTAAAATGTTATGATTATGAAATGAAACCCATTTATTTTATGCTATATGGGTTATTTATGAAATTTTTGATGATGATATATGTGGATCACATGATAATAAAGACAAATTTGAGGGTGCGCCCTGATAGCTCTCCAATGCATTGGATAATGATGTAACCACTAGAGATTACAATTTTCACGATATCTTGGTGTATAACCTTGGTAATTTTCAAATGACACCTTGGGGATGGACCTTGGTGATATGTTCATGATTTTCTATGTTAAATGATGTAGCCACATCTTTGTAACACCTGAGAATTTTATGTTATATAAATCTTCAAAAGAATATTTCACTTTTTTGGATTTCTTTATACGAAATCGCGACCTTCCTCGATAGCTTGCGTCGTATGCAATACCGAGTTTTACTAAACAACGATATGCTATTAAAATATTATTAAAACTAGCCGTTATGAATAGTAATTACCACTTTTTGAAATTTTATAAATTTTATTTTTCAAAATGGACTTCATTTTTGGATTTGGAATATCAAAATTATCCTAGGGTGAAATTTTGGTATTTTTCTGAAAACTTTCAATTTTTGATGAATAGTGAAACCACTAAGTGGTAGGTAAAAAAACTGAATTTTTTCATAAAACTTAATTTTACCGCTTCTGTGAGTGGAATATCAAAAATCCGAGAGACACAGTTGATGTCAGTAAGTAAAATGTGGTTTAATGAGAAGAAAATAATTTTTGGTAAATAGTAACGTTTTACTTTTATTTACCACGGTTAAAAATAAATAGGGTAATTAAGGGTAAAAATGATATTATTATTACTCTAAAATATGTCCTAATTCTATTGGATAAGGGTAATTCGACCAAAAACAAGCTTAGGAATAAAATATGACCATTAAGGCTCACTTGGATTAGATTAGGACATTTATTATTAATTTATTTAAAGAAGGGTTAAAATAGTTAAAATCAATGTTTAATAAGAAAATAATTTTCAATATAGGGTTATACATTAGATAAATTCAACTATAAAGATTCATTAGAAAGATAAAAAGATTTCCTACATAATGATATTTTATTTTTAATTTTTAGACTTTAAATAT
Organism: Viscum album; assembly: GCA_963277665.1. Lineage (NCBI taxonomy): Eukaryota > Viridiplantae > Streptophyta > Magnoliopsida > Santalales > Viscaceae > Viscum > Viscum album. The sequence continues at coordinate 188,415,680 of OY728130.1, forward strand.
ATTAATTTATTTATGACACAAAGATGATTGAGTAATTATCTTATTAATGAAATATTGACATAATTGATGTTATAAATACACATATAAATGTAATTTGAGACTTTTTATGAATTTAACTAATTTTCTAGATTAATATGTCATGTTAGTATTTATTTAATTAACTCTGTTCAACTAATAATTCTATTATGATTTTCACAAAAATCAATTACTAAATAGTGTCAAAATTGACATAAAATAGTTTTTAAAACAAATATTATATTATTAATTGTTATTTTATTTATAAAAATCTAAGGTTCGGCCAAATGACTTAGATAAGGTTATATATATTAATAATAGAAAACTTGGGGTTCTTTTTGCTTGTTATAGTATGTTTATTAACCTTATTATATAAGAACAGAAGAAGACACGGTAAAAGTAAAATTATTTTACTTAATGTTAAATCTAAATGATAAGGATAAAATAGGAACCTAAACTTTTCTAAATTATATTGGATGAGAGTATTTTGACCCATCCCCACCTTATCTTCTATATAAATCAATTTGGAGATATTTAAAACCGAACTTGACTTTATAATAAAATAATATTTTCAGTTTTTCCAAAGGAGCCCCTCTCCTCCCTTATAAAAGGGCACCTCCTCCCCCTCTTCCTCACACCACTTTGAGCCTTCAAGCTCAGCCAAACCCTGAAAATTTCTCCTCTACACTTACCTAGAGACATCCTAGAAGTTATGGTATTCTTAAAAGACCAATTTTAGTGCCCTAAAAGGAGATCTCAAAGAGGTGCTTCAAAGAGGAGGCAATCTCCGATTACCAATTCTTTCAACTTTATTTCTTCTTCCAATTCTTCTTCTTTAGTTGTTTCATTATGAAGTAATAACATAATAATCACTCATATACTTATATGTTATTATATGTATGAAACAACCCTATTTCACCATCTATCCATCCTACAGAAAATGAAATCACCGCGCGTGCGTACATACGGAATATCGCCTCCACGCCGTGGTGTAATCTATTTTCCACCACCACCTTACTTGGATGGGTATAATGGTGTAAATAATGACTATATATGACTATTATAAAGTGATATTTATTCTGAAATAGTATACATACACTCCAATACAATTCCACGATCATGGGAACGATATCATCGCTCGTGCGTACGTACGGAATACCGTCTCCATGATGTGATGCGACTCGTTCTACATGATATTCATTGCATAATGATTATATAAATGAATTGAGTGAATAAATATGATATATATTACAATAATACCATTCTGGAAATGAGGTATCTATAACCTAAAAATAAGTATAAGAATTTATTCAACAAAACACGCATAAGAACAAAAAGTAATAAAAACCCAAATAAACAAGTAGTAATGAAATATTACTAATAAGAAGCTAAGAATATGACCATATATGATATCATAAAAATAAGTATGATTCTGTAATAAGTCAATTAAATTATTTAAATCATTATACAGGAGTTTCGGACACTTACGAAGCAAACCTGACCTAAGGTAAGGGAAAATCTCTCAATCTCAATTTTTATCCGATATTGTTTATACTTCAGAATTTACTGGGGTGCATTTTATCATCCACATCCATGTTTCCTAAATATGTAATATTTATATCCTTATACAATATTTTATATCCAATTTTACCCTTTGGTGAGTTTTTCTAAAAGATATGAAAGGAATCTTTTGTCGTTTTTCGTACGAAGTATTTTTTGACTTTTCCGACAAAAGTACGAGAAGAATCTTTTCTTTTAACTTATAAGGAATGAATGGATTTATAAAACATTATTTCCAAGAATCTTCCCTTACAATTTTTCAAGTTTATTTTTAATAAAATTATTTTATTTTAGAATTGTATGACATGTTAAGAAAGGAAAAGTGTTTCTGAAGTAGAAAGGATATTTTCCGCAAGAATGGAGTTCAAGTGTTTTATCAAAATTATTTTCCATCTAAGATAATAAAGGGTTTTGTTTCTATCCCTATTTTTACATTGATTTTATTATGTTGTGATGGAATTATTTTTATGAATTTCTTTATCTTATATGAATTGTTTTATGATGTCACGATGTTTAAGATTCTCATTTTTATTACATGGGTTATGCTATGATGCATGGTTTATGATTTTGTGGCACACATAAGAATAGTGTCATTATGAGATGGGTGGGACCTATATATCCCTCCAATGCATTGGGTAAAAATTTTATATCTCATGAGATAGACATGTCTGGAACGGCACGTTAAACCGGTTCAGTGAAACAGGACTGAAACGAGGAGTAAACTCGGTTCAGAAATCGACTTTGTCCACTAAGATAGTCCTGGCAATGAGTCTTGACTAATAAGAAATGATTCTCTATGATTATGCGTGTATGCCAAAAATTTTCATGTTTTATGTTATGATTATTGGGATTACATTTCACTACTAGGATTTATCCCAAGTTATGATATTATGATCTCTTTTGCAGGTTATGATTTCCAAAATGATATGTTCTTATGAATATGATGTGATTGATATTTCTTTTGTCTACCCTTATGGAGAATTTGAGCTCACCCTTTGCATGTTTTCTTTCCCTAGGTCAGGAACAAGGTTATTAAGTAGGATATCCTAAAAGGGACTATAGATATGATGAAATAAATGGGAGATAGTGTAGACGCTTTATGAACCAGTTGTTTATGTTTCCCAGTTTCTAAAGACATTATACCTATACGGTCCTTTCCTGGTTTTGTTATATGTTGTAATAAGTGTGCTTCAATTCTGAAGTAATAACAATGTATGTAAAGTATGGGTCATTATATTTGGTATTAGAGGAAAGGTATAGTCAACCTTTGGAAACTAGGATATGAAATCCTTTGTAAGAACCCTAAGGATAAGTCTAAGCATAGAACACAATCTTAGTGTTTCAGAAATGGCCATGAATAACCTAGGATAAGACCTTAAGTGTGAAACTTTATTCCTGATTATGTGGTTTTCCTATTATAATTAGTGTTTCTCAATCTATTCTTCTTGGTTTTAGTCAATGGTTGGAACCCGAAGGAACCATGTTAATGCAGAATGCAACGGGAAATGCAATGATTGTCCCCCTGAGAAACCAAACGTTATGGGAGATGGAATGAAAAATCTTTTAGCCATACTCACACAACTTTCTCAAGATATGAATCATGCAGGACTTCCAAACGAGCAAAAGAAGGAGCAACATTCTATTGAATCCTTCATGAGGTAGCGCCCACCTTCATTCAGCGGGTTTACTGATCCATTAGTTGCTGAACAATGGATTAGTACTACTGAAAAGATATTTTCAGTTCTTCAATTTTCTGAACATGATAAAGTCATCTTAGCAGTGTATCGTTTGGAAGGTGATGTTGATCAATGGTGCAATCTTATCAAGAATATGAGGCAAAGAGATGAAATTGAGTCCATGGAATGGGACGAGTTCAAGAACATATTTTTCACTAAGTACATCCCTCGTATTCTCCGAACAAAGATGGAGAAGGAGTTTCTTGAACTAAAGCAAAAGGATGATGAATCTGTTGGTACCTATGAAGAAAATTTTACAAGACTTTCAAGGAATGCTTCTGGTATTATTATCCAACCTGAGAGTAAGATCGATCGATTCTTTAGTGGTTTAAAACCAAGTCTTTGAAGGGCGTTAGCCATAATTGACTTCAATAGCTATGAGAGAATTGTTTGATGTGCTCTCAAAGTCGATATAGAGATTGGAGTAACCCATCAGTCATATGGGTTTGATAAGAAGAGGAAAATGGAATTCAAAGGAAAATCCAAAGAGCACACAGAAAAGAAGATGAGCTTTCCCTTATGCTCAAAGCGTGGAAAGAAACATATAGGGAGTTGTCTTAAAGGGACAAGTAAATGTTTCAAATGTGGAAAGGAAGGTCATAGGGCATTTGAATGCCGCAATGATGGGAAGAAGATGTCAAATGATGCAATCAAAGGAAGGGATACACAAAATGAACCTACTACACTTCAATGTTTCAAGTGCAAGGAGATGGGGCATTATGCCAATCAATGACCAAATCCAAGGGTTGGTGATGATGGTCGACGTCAACAAACTCTTAAGGCTAAAGATAAAGTAAATTCACCTGCAATTTCTATCAGCGATGTGGAGTACGATAACAATGTGGTGAAAGGTACACTTACCATCCACTCTAAAGTAGAAAATGTTTTATTTGATTCTGGATCCACCCACTCTTTTATTTCTGAAGAATTTTCTAATTATATCACCGTATTAACTCAACAATTAGATGTTGAGTTAGCTGTGACAACCCCTAATGGCACAACAGTCGCATCAAAAGTTTATAATTCTTCTCCGATCGAAGTTTGTGGGAAAGTGCTTCCTGCAAATCTTGTGATCCTTCCTATAGTGGAATTTGATGTGATTCTTTGCATGGATTGACTTTCTTTATATGGAGCTCATATCAATTTCCAAAGAAGGGAAGTCACATTTCATATTCCAGATCAATCTATGATCGTCTATCAATGAAAGGATGAACATAACCTTCTAGTGGAAATTTCTTCCATCTTATGGGTATTGATTCCACTAAATGAAGGTTATTTATCTCAAATTGTTGGTGAGAAACTCATGATTAAGAATATTCCCATTGTACGGGAGTTTGACGATGTCTTTCCAGAGGAATTACCGGGTCTTACACCAAATCGTGAAGTTGAGTTTTCAATAGAACTCGTACTGGGTACTTTGCCTATTTCAAAGACACCTTATAGAATGGCCCCAATTGAGTTGTAGGAATTGAAGAAGAAACTCCAAGAGAATCTTGATAAGGGTTCATACGCCCTAGTGCTTCACATTGGGGAGCACCTGTTCTGTTTGTTAAGAAGAAAGATGGATCAATGAGACTCTGCATTGATTATCGATAACTTAACAAGATCACTATAAAAAACAAATATCCTCTCCCACGCATTGATGACTTATTTGACCAACTACGCGGAGCTCAATACTTTTCCAAGATTGATCTTCATTCAGGGTATCCTCAATTAAGGGTCAAAAGGGAGGATATACCAAAGACGGCTTTCCGTAGAAGGTATGGACACTATGAATTTATAGTGATGCCATTTGGTCTTACTAATGCCCCTATTATCTTCATGGATCTGATGAACAGAGTCTTTAGAGACTATCTTGATCAGTTTGTGGTAGTCTTTATAGACGATATTCTTGTTTATTCAAAGATCAAGGAAGAACATGACATCACTTGAGAATTATATTGAAGACCCTGAGAAAGGAGAAGCATTATGCCAAATTTACCAAGTGTGAATTTTGGCTTCAAAAAGTTGCATTTTTGGGTCACATAATCTCCAAAGAGGGAATATCTATGGATCCATCAAAAACAAAGGTTATCAAAAGATGGTTGAGACCAGCAACAGTAACTGAGATCCAACGTTTTCTTGGTTTGGCTGGATATTATCGACCTTTTGTGAAAGATTTTTCACGATTATCTAATCCACTCACCAAGTTGACTCAGAAAGGAGTTAAGTTTTTCTGGACGGAGGAATGTGAAGAGAATTTCAAGGAGTTGAAAAGAAGGTTATCTAGTTCACATGTTCTCACACTGCCTTGTAGTGGAGAAAGGTTCGTGATCTACAGTGATGCATCCATGAAGGGATTGGGGTGTGTTCTTATGAAAAATGATATGGTGATAGCTTATTCCTCACAACAGTTAAAAATACATGAGCAAAATTACCCAACTCATGATTTGGAGTTAGCTATGGTAATATTTTCATTAAATATTTGGAGGCATTATCTTTATGGAGAAAGGTGTGACATTTATACTGATCATAAAAGTTTAAAGTATATTTTCACACAAAAGTAGCTGAATATGTGCCAAAGAAGATGGTTGGAGCTGATTAAGGATTACGACTGCTCTATCCATTACCACCCAGGGAAAGAAAACAAGGTGGCAGATGCATTAAGTCGACAAGACCATGCCAGTTTATCCTTGATGAGGATCACAAAAGATCCAATATTTATGGATTTACAAAGGATGGAAGTTGGAATTATAATGGAAGGGGGGAAATTGTATATTTATCAAATGAATGTTCAACCATCTATACATGTGAAGATTAAAGAGGCACAAAAAGAAGCTGTCGAGTTATAAAAGAAAGTGAGAAATGTTCCTAAATTCAACCTTGATTGTGATGGGATAATAAAGTTCTGGAATCGGGTTTGTGTTCCTCCCATCCCCGAATTAAAGAAGGAGCTGCTGGATGAGGCTTATAGTTCTTCATTCTCTATTCATCCTGGAAGCACGAAGATGTATAGGGACCTGAAAGAGTACTTCTGGTGGGATGGAATGAAAAGAGATGTTGCTGAATATGTCTCCCGATGCTTGGTTTGTCATCAAGTTAATGCTGAGAGACAGAAGTCTAAGGGGATGTTACAACCATTACCCATACCCGAATGGAAATGGGAAAACATCACTATGGAATTTGTCACTGGACTTCCTAAAACATCCAAAGGCGATAATGCTATCTGGGTCATATATGATCATCTTACAAAGTCTTCACACTTCACTGCTATTAGAGAAAATTTCTCTCTTGATCAGCTTGCCAGGATATATGTGAAGGAAGTCGTAAGATTTCATGGAGTACCACTTTCTATTATATCTGATCAGGATCAGAGGTTTACCTCAATGTTTTGGAAAAGTCTTCTGCATACTCTGGATACAGAGTTGAGTTTCAGCACTACTTATCATCCTCAGACAGACGGTCAGTCTGAGAGAACAATTCAAACTCTAGAAGATATGTTGAGAACTTGCACTATGGATTTGAAAGGTTATTGGGATCAACACCAACCTTTAGTGGAATTTTCTTATAATAATAGCTTTCACTCCAGTATTCAGATGGCTCCTTATGAAGCTCTCTATGGAAAGAAATGCAGGACTCCAACTTGTTGGGTTGAAGTTGGGGAAAGAAAGATATTAGGACCTGATCTTGTTGATGAGATGGTAGAAAAGGTCAGATCTATTCAACAACACATAAGAGCAGCTTAGAGTTGACAGAAAAGTTATGCTGACAACTGATGAAAAGACTTAGATTTTGAAGTGGGTGATAAAGCGTTCTTACGAATATATCCTTGGAAGAGAGTAATGAGATTTGGAAAGAAGGAAAAGTTGAGCCCTAGGTATATCGGTCATTTTGAAATACTGGATCGTGTTGGGAAGGTAGCTTACCGATTGGTGATTCCACCGAATATCTCTCAAGTTCACGATGTGTTCCATGTATCTCTCCTGAAAAAGTACATACCTGATCCTTCACATGTACTCAGCTCAGAAGTTGTACCGCTGGAGCAAGTTCTTTCTTATGAAGAACAGCCGATAGAGATTCTGGATCATAGTAAAAAAGTCCTACGAAACAAGACAACTCGCTTAGTGAAAGTTTTATGGAGTAACCAGCAATTAGAAGAAGCTACATTGGAGCATGAGGATATGATGAGAGAGAGGTATCCTCATCTGTTTGTTACAAAGTGATGAATTTCGAGGGCGAAATTCATTTTAACAGGGGTAGAATGTAACACCCAAGACATTTATGTTATATAAATCATCAAAGGAATCTTTCACTTTCTTGGCTTTCTTTATACGAAATCGCGAACTTCCTCAATAGCTTGCGTCGTACGCAATACCGAGTTTCACTAAACAACGATATGCTATTAAAATATTATTAAAACTAGCCGTTATGAATAGTAATAACCACTTTTTGAAATTTTATAAATTTTATTTTTCAAAATTGACTTCATTTTTGGATTCGGAATATCGAAATTAGCCTAGGGTGAAATTTTGGTATTTTTCTGAAAACATTCAATTTTTGATGAATAGTGAAACCACTAAGTGGTAGTTAAAAAAACTGAATTTTTTCATAAAACTTAATTTTACCGCTTCTGTTGGTGGAATCTCAAAAATCCAAGAGACACGGTTGATGTCAGTAAGTAAAATGTGGTTCAATGAGATGAAAATTATTTTTGGTGAATAGTAACTTTTTACTTTTATTTACCACGGTTAAAAGTAAATAGGGTAATTAAGGGTAAAAATGATATTATTATTATCCTAGCACATGTCCTAATTCTATTAGATAAGTGTAATTCGACCAAAAACAACCTTAGGAATAAAATATGACCATTTAGGCCCACTTGGATTAGATTAGGACATTTATTATTAATTTATTTAAAGAAGGGTTAAAATAGTTAAAATCAATGTTTAATAAGAAAATAATTTTTAATATAGGGTTATACATTAGATAAATTCGACTATAAATATTAATTATAAAGATAAAAATATTTCCTACATAATGATATTTTATTTTTAATTTTTAGACTTTAAATAAGTTAATTTATTTATGACACAATGATGATGCAGTAATTATATTATTAATGAAATATTGACATAATTGATTTTATAAATACCCAAATAAATGTAATTTGAGACCTCATATGAATTCCACTAATTTTATAGGTTAATATGACATGTTAGTATTGATTTGATTAACTTTGTTTGAACTAATAATTATGTTATCATTTTCACAAAAATCAATTACTAAATAGTGTCAAAATTGACATAAAATAGGTTTTAAAACAAATATTATATTATTAATTGTTATTTTATTCCTAAAAATCTAATGCTCGCCCAAATGACTTAGATAAGGATATATATATTAATAATAGACAACTTTGGGTTCTTTTGGCTTGTTATAGTATGTTTATTAACCTTATAGTATAAGAACACAAGAAGACACGGTAAAAGTAAAATTATTTTACTTAATGTTAAATCTAAATGATAAGGTTAAAATAGGAACCCAAACTTGTCTAAATTCTATTGTATGAGAGGAGTTCGACCCATACCCACCTTAGATTAAAAATAAATCAATTTGGAGCTATTTAAAACCGAACTTGACTTTATAATAAAATAATATTTTTAGTTTTTCCAAAGGAGCCCCCTGTCCTCCCTTATAAAAGGGCACCTCCTCCCCCTCTTCCTCACACCACTTTGTGCCTTCAAGCTCCGCCAACCCCTGCCAATTTCTCCTCTACACTTACCTATAGACATCCTAGAGGTCCTGGTCTTCTTCAAAGACCAATTTTAGTGCCCTAAAAGGAGATCTCAAAGAGGCGCTTCAAAGAAGAGGTAATGTCCAATTAACAATTCTTTCAACTTTATTTCTTCTTCCACTTCTTCTTCTTTAGTTGTTTCATTATGAAGTAATAACATAAGTATCACTCATATTCGGATATGTTATTATAAGTATGAAACAACCCTATTTCACCATATATCCATCCTACGGAAAATGAAATCACCGCGCGTGTGTACGTACGGAATACCGTCTCCACGCCGTGGTGTAATCTATTTTCCACCACCACCTTAATTGGATGGGTATAATGGTGTAAATAAATAATATATATGACTATTATAAAGTGATATTTATTCTTAAATAGTATACATACAAGAAAATACAATTCCACGATCATGGGAATGATATAATCGCTCGTGCGTACGTAGGGAATACTGTCTCCACGATGTGATGTGACTCGTTCTACAAGATCTTCATTGCATAATGATTATATAAATGAATTGAGTGAATAAATATGATATATATTACACTAATACCATTCTGGAAATGAGGTATCTATAACCTAAAAAGAATTATAAGAATTTATTCGACAAAACACGCATAAGAACAAAAAGTAATAAACAACTGAATAAACAAGTAGTAATGAAATATTACTAATAAGAAGCTAAGAATATGACCATATATGATATCATAAAAATAAGTGTGATTCTGCAATAAGTCAATGACATTATTTAAATCATTATACAGGAGGTTCGGACACTTACGAATCAAATCCGACCTAAGGTAAGGGAAAATATCGCAATCTCAATTTTTATCCGAGTTTGTTTATACTTCAGAAATTACTGGGGTGTATTTTATCATCCACATCCATGTTTCCTCAAAATGTAATATTTATATTCTTATACAATAGTTTATATCCAATTTTTCCCTTTCGGTGAGTTTTTGTAAAAGATATGAAAGGAATCCTTTGTCATTTTTCGTACAAAGTATATTCTGACTTTTCTGAAAAAAGTACGAGAAGAATGTTTTATTTTAACTTATACGTCATGAATGGATTTTTAAAACATTATTTCCAAGAAGCTTCCCTTACAAGTTTTCAAGTTTATTTTTAATCAACTTATTTTAGTTTAGAATTGTATGACATGTTAAGAAAGGAAAAGTGTTTTTGAAGTAGAAAGGATATTTTCCTCAAGATTGGAGTTCAAGTGTTTTATCAAAATTATTTTCCATCTAAGATAATAAAGGGTTCTGTTTCTATCCCTATTATTACATTGATTTTATTATGTTGTGATGGAATTATTTTTATGAATTCCTTTATCTTATATGAATTGTTTTATTATTTCATGATGTTTAAGATTCCCATTTTTTATTAGATGGGTTATGCTATGATGTATGGTTTATGATTTTGTGGCACATATAAGAATGGTATCATTATGAGATGGGTGGGACCAATATATCCCTCCAATGCATTGGGTAAAGAATTTATATCTCATGAGATAGACATGGCTGGAACGGCAAGTTAAACCGGTTCAGTGAAACATGACTGAAATGAGGAGTGAACTCGGTTCAGAAATGGACTTTGTCCACTATGATAGTCTTGGAAATGAGTATTGACTAATAAGAATTGATTATCTATGATTATGTGTGTATGCCACAAAGTTTCATGTTTTAAATTATGATTATTGGGATTACATTTCACTACTATGATTTATCCCATGTTATGATATTATGATCTCTTCTTCAGGTTAAGACTTCCAAAATGTTATGTTCTTATGAATATGATGTGATTGATATTTATTTTGTGTACCCTTACTGAGAATTTGAGCTCACCCTTTGTATGTTTTCTTTCCCCAGGTCAGGAAGAAGGTTATTAAGTAGGATATTCCAAAAGGGACTATAGATATGATGAAATAAATGTGAGACAGTGTAGATGCTTTATGAACCAGTTGTTTATGTTTCTCAGTTTCTAAAGACACTATACCTATACAGTCCTTTCCTGGTTTTGTTATATGTTGTAATAAGTGTGTTTCAATTCTGAAGTAATAACAATGTATGTAAAGTATGGGTCGTTATAATATTCAAGTTATGAAAAATTTTATTTTTATTATGATATATCTCATGATTTCTTTCTCATGCCTTAAAGTTCTTTTCATGACCTTATTGAAGTATCTCAAGTTCACATGTAAAATGTTTCTCGTGTTTCCCTTACTGGGCCTTCTGATCACCCTTTCTTTTGATGTATGTCCCCAGGCTATGAGATGTAGTAATGAACCAAGGATGAACACGAGCATAAGTCTTTCATGTGTTTAAAAATATTTTTTTTATGTTTTCATGTTTTAAGTTCTTGGTTTCCATGACACTAAACCCTAAAGGTCCTCGGTTTTGTAAAATGTAATGAAAGTTTATGTGATAAAAATGCGAGATGCTATACTGGGACTCCACGAGCTCAATCCTACCTGCATCACCCTTCAACTTACTGGTCGATCCATCAAGCACCCGAAGGGACTACTAGAGGACATACTTGTCAAGGTGGGTAGGATGATTCTCCCTATTGATTTCATCATCCTTGACATGGGGGATGACCAAGAAGAACCTATTATACTTGGAAGACCTTTCTTGTAAACTGGGAAGGTACTGATCGATGTGCACCAAGGGGAGCTTATTTTTTGGGTAGGTGATTAAAGAGTTTCCTATAACGTCGTCAAAGCCATCAAACATGCTTCCTTGTCAGAGCATGAGGACTGTTATGTAGTGTCCACCATGGTTAATAATTTTAGCGACAAAGGGGATGAACTGGTATGTTCTTTTGTTTCGAATAATTTAACTGATCCAGATATTCTATTAGAAGAAGCGACAAAAGACTTGTAATTCATAGAAGGCTAGGGCGGCCACTATTGGCAGCGTGTAGTTGTTCCTGATAGTTTGGAACAGGACAAGGTAAAACCCCTTGTGCCTTTGATTTTAAAGGCACCTGAACTCGAACTGAAGCCTATTACATCTTCTCTCACGTATGGGTATTTGGGACCTAATCAATCTTTGCATGTTATACTTAATGCAGAGCTATCACAGGAGCTGAAAGATGCACTTCTCTAGGTTCTCAAACAGCGGAAGCATGCTATTGGGTTGACAGTCACTGATTTGAAGGGCATCAGCCCTACCATTTGCACTCACAAGGTGCTACTTGAAGAGGGTTCCAAGCAATGTCAGAAACCACAATGGCGCTTTAATCCTCCCATGAAGGAAGTTGTAAAGAATGATGTGATCAAATTATTGGATGCAGGCATCATCTATCTCATCTCGGATAGTCAGTGGGTGAGTCCTCTCCATGTGGTACCCAAAAATGGGGGTATCACTGTGATTTCAAATGAAATGAACAAGCTCATCCCTATACGCACTATCACGGGCTGGCGAGTCTGTGTGGATTACCGGAAGTTAAATGATGCAACAAGAAAGGATCACTCCCCCTTGCCATTCATGGATCAAATGCTAGAGAGGCTAGTAGGGCAAAACATCTATTGCATCCTAGACGGTTTTTCCAGTTACAACTTAATCTCCATTACTCTAGAGGATCAGGAAAAGAGCACATTCACTTGCCCCTACGACACATTTTCTTATCGAATGATGTCTTTCGGTATGTGTAATTCCCCCGCCACCTTCCAGTGCTGTATGCTAGCCATCTTCCATGACATGGCGGAATGAATCCTGGAGGTATTCATGGATGATTTTTCCATTTATGGAAAATCATTTACCATTTGTGTACGACACCTTGAGCTTGTTTTGGAAAGATGTGAGCACACTAACCTAGTCTTGAACTGGTAAAAGTGTAATTTCATGGTGCAAAGTGGCCAAGTACTTGGCCACAAAATTTCAGCAAAGGGGATAGAGGTGGACCTGGCGAAGATTGAAGTAATTTCACGACTACCAATACTGACTTCCGTCCGTGCAATCCACAGCTTCCTGGGGCATGCATGATTTTATAGGCGATTTGTCCCCTAATTCTCCAAAATATCCCAACCCCTCACCAATCTTCTAACCAAGGATGCCATATTTGAGTTCAATGACCATTGTGTCAGATCTTTTTATCATCTAAAGCAGCGCCTTGTGGAAGCTCCAGTTATGATTTCTCCCAACTAGGAGGAAGAATTTGAGGTGATGTGTGATGCGAGCGACTACGCAGTGGGAGCAGTCTTGGGCCAGCGACTTGACCGGATTTTCTGACCTATCTATTATGTCAGCAGGATGCTCAACGAGGCATATATTAACTACACCACCACAGAAAATGAGATGCTCGCAGTGGTTTTTTCATTTGACAGGTTTCGTTCTTACTTAGTGTTGTCTAAAGTTATTTTTTATACTGACCATGCATCACTAAAGTACCTACTCAACAAGAAAGACGCGAAGCCTCGATTGATCTGCTGGGTACTCCTCCTACAAGAATTTTATCTTGATATCTGGGATAAGAAAAGGAGTGAGAACTTCATTGCTGACCATCTCTCCCACCTCGAGCTGCCTCACTTGGAGAAGGAAGAAGATCGGGAGATCAGAGAGGATTTTCCTGATGAGCACCTCTTTTCAATCAGTGAAACACCTAGACCATGGTATGCTGATATCTCTAATTTTCTGGTTACAGGTATCGTTCACCCCGACCTCTCCTTCCAGCAAAGGAAAAGATTTTTCTCTGATGTGAAAAGGTACTTCTAGGAGGATCCTCTGCTATTTCGATCCTTTACAGATGGAGTGATCCGCCGTTGAATCCTGGAGAATGAATTTCACGATGTCCTAGAGTTCTCTCATGCCTCACCAGTAGGAGGAAATCATGGGCCAGACCGTACCATAGCTAAGATCATGCAGTCTGGATTTTTCTAGCCCACCATGCATAGAGATGCCCAGGCCTTTGTTTCCTATTGCGATCGGTGCCAGAGGACAGGTAATGTGGGATGTAGAGTCGAGATGTCTCATCACCCCATCCTGGAGGTCAAGATTTTCGGTGTCTGGGGCATAGATTTCATGGGTCCTTTGCCCTCATCTTTTGGGAACACTAACATCCTGGTCTTCATTGACTACGTCTCCAAATGGGTGGAAGGTACTGCTACAGCTCACAACACAGCCAAGGTAGTCATAAATTTCTTGAAGAAAAATATTTTTAGCAGGTTTGGAGTTCCACAAGTACTAATTAGTGATAGAGGAACCCACTTCGACAACACACTAATGAGAGGAATACTGTCAAAGTATGGGGTAAATCATTAGATGGGGACACCATATCATCCCCAGTCCAGTGGACAGGTAGAGCTCTCCAATCATGAGCTCAAGCAGATCCTGGAAAAAATAGTGAACACTTCACGGAAGGACTGGTCCAAGAAGTTAGATGATGCCTTGTGGGCATATCAGACTGCTTTCAAAACACCACTGGGAATGTCTCCGTTCCACCTCGTCTATGGAAAGCCTTTCCATTTGCCAGTAGAATTGGAACACAAAGCCTACTGGGCCGTCAAAGCCCTGAATTTTGATCTAAAGGCAGCTGACAAGAAATGGAAGTTCCAACTTTCGGAACTAGATGAGATCCGGTTAGAGGCATACTAGAACGCCAAGTTGTACAAGGAGAAGACAAGATCCATTCACGACCGGATGATATCACAAAAATATTTCCAACCCGGTGATTAGGTACTTCTCTTTAATTCTTGTCTTCACTTATTTCCAGGGAACTTAAAGTCACACAGGTCAGGACCATTCCACATTATCCGCGTATTCCATCACGGAGCGATAGAAATTTCTGGAGAAGATGGTCAACTATTCAAGGTAAACATGCAGCACTTGAATTCTTACCATCCTACAGATAACGTGGTGGGAACGTTTCCCACTATACTCCTCAGGTAAGCAAGGTAAGTAGGTCGAGCCAACGACCTAAAACAAAGGCACTTCCTGGGAGGCAACCCAAAGGTTACACGTCGTGTCCCACATATATACACGGCGTGCACTTATCTTTTTAATTTGTAAACTTAATAGTATAAATATATATAATAACAAATAACTAACTGGGGATGATGCCGGTGCCGATGGCAAAGTCACTAGAGTTTATTCGAGCTGTCCTCGGTTCGAATCCTCCTGACCTACCTTCGGCACGGGGTTCCTCTTTTAATTACACGATGTGTGTTGTATTTTGAATATATATATATATATATATGTGTGTGTGTGTGTGTGTGTGTGTGTGTGTGTGTGTCTGTGTCTGTGTGTGTTTAATAAAACCCATGGTGGGGATGGACTGGTTGGCTAGAATAGTAATCCAGTTTCAAAAGACCCGGGTTGAAATCCAGACAATCGTCCCATTTCCATCATTTGTTCTTTTAATAAAACCACATGACATGTACTCTGATATACGCCGTGTGCACCATGATTTTTCAAATATAAATAAAAACCTTTTAAAAAAAAGAAATTACATGCGGCTGAAGTTGGCAGATTGGAAAAGTCTCGTCACCAGGTTCACAAGACCCCGTTTCAAATCGCGCTAATCTCCCCAGTTCACCCTCATCCTTTCCTAAATAAAAACCACACGCCGTGATTTTCTTTCTTTCCGTGTGTATAGGCCGTATAGAATAAATATATATATACATAATAAATATGAATAGAAGAAAAACCTTTGCTCCAGTGGGTGAGGGTGTCTGTTCGAATCGGCCGATCGCTGGTTCGAATCCCGCCCCAAGCACTAGACCAAAGGTTGTACTACTATTTTTCTTATTTTAAAATACACAGTGTGTATTTCCCGATATAAGTCGTGTATAGGTTTATGTATAATAGAATTTGTAGATATATATATTTTTAATTATTAATAATAATTATTATATAGTTTAATATAATAATTATATTTATTTATATAAGCCAAAAAAAATTGGGATACACGGCGTGTACCAAAACTACATGCCGTGTACCGCGACTATATAAGCAGCGGGGTACCTGGCTTGAGGCCGTGTCGCACGACCGTCCCACATTCCACCCCTCTTCCCATTTCTTCTCCCGAACGCCACCCGAACCCCCCCTTTTCCAGATCCGTCGATTTGGGGCGTTTCACCTTCTGATTCTTCTCAAATTGTGATCCTCAGTCCAGGTACGCCGTTCTACACCATATATTTCATGTTTTTAGAATCGTTTAGGGTGTTAATTGGATCGTCCGACCGTTCGGCTTCCGCCTGTACATGGCCACGATATGAAGAACACACACCGTGTACATATGTACATGGCCACACACAAAATATTTCGAAATTTGAATGTACATGGTGTGTATGTTTGGTACACACTGTGTAGACCATTTCCTTGGGCCCCTTCGTGTGTGGTGCATAACACAGCCTGTCACCCCATGTTCCAAAACACAGCATGTATGTTCTATACACGCCGTTTCCTTTATATCTGTAGCTAGTCCGTGTCTCCCCATCTACACGGCCATGTTCTTCATGTGCAATACACATCGTGGCCTGTACTTACACGACATGTATTGTTTTCTTTGAACTGATAGCAACATGGCCATGTCCGTTTTATTACACAACCACCTGCACTTTGATGTGAACATGGCATGTATGTTCGGTACAAGACGTGTCCTATTACATGGTCTCTTTCCACCCTCGGCGTGTCTTTCTAGAAAACACGGGATACTCTCCATTTCTGACTACATGTCATGTACTCTGGAGTACATGTCGTGTACTTATATTTTCCAGTTTTCTCACATTTTCTTTTTTTTTCTTTTTCTTTTGTTTTGTTTTCTTTTTCTTCATATTTCAGGGTATAGCAAATCGTGATCCTACCTACGGGAATCGGCCAGCCTCCGCCACCGAGGGTGAGGGGCCCAACTATCGTCGGATCCGACTCTAACCACCTACGCAGCCGGACCCCGACGCTACGGTCTTTGAGCTCCCTCCGTTGGCCATTTTGCCTCCACTCATTCCTTTAGATGAGGCTAGGACTAATTCTGCTGCACCAGTTTCCACTTTCCTTGTACCCTCATCCTCAGCAGCTGGTCCCTCTTTGAGCACACCTTCCACCGAGCCATCTTCTTCTTCGGCGGATCCAACTCTAGATTCAGATGTTGCTGCTGCATCGGCCCCTAGGCTGAGACCTGCAGGTGCTCCCTATCCCTGCACGGTATTCCCAGTCACCAACCTTGCATACGATAGGATATGATGCTTCTCTCATCGGCCGATACCATTGAGCAGACGGTACCTTGACAGCAGCATTCTGCAGCGGCATGGTATTTGGGAGGAGTTGGAGGTACTTCTCGGGCACACTGCACTCCGCGAGAATTTCCAGGTTAGCACTCTTGTGTTCCGAGATTTGTTTTTGGAGTTTGCGGCCTTCTTTGAGTTCTATGGAGAAGATTACCAGGAGACACATGGTGATACGGTGCCATTAGTTCGATTCTGGCTAGGCGGCCGACGTTTTTCTCTGACGATGACAGATTTTGGCAGAAGGTGCGGCTTCTACCCCCATCCTATCACACCACCCCCCGTTTCTGACTTGACCCGGCCCGAGCGCTCTGACCTTATTTCCATGTGGCGGGAGATTGCTGGGCCTGACCACCGGTACTCCCCCACTTCCCAGAAGAGCACTCTTATAGCTGACCATGTTCTTCGCATCACCCATCGGTGCTTCAGCGCCATCCTTTTCCCCTTCCATGAGGATATGGGGGTGATGACCGGCCGTGACATGGAGCTTCTTACCTGTGTCATCCGGCATGCCTACCCGGACCACCCCTATATGGTCGCCTCCTATTTCCACTCCATGTTTACCGGCCATCAGGGAAACCTGAGCATTGTGTTTTACACCACCTGTCTTGCCCACCACTTGGGGGTATTCGATCCCTCATTACCTCATGACTTGATAGGTTCACCCCAGTGGATGGAATTCCTCATGCTCATTCGCATGGGATTAGTCCAGACGTTGGGGGTGCCTACATCCTTACTCAAGCTCGAGCCCCGCCACCTGTTGACCCTGCCCCACCAACTGACCCTGACCCAACTGCTGACCCCACTCCTCCTTCCCCACCCCCTCCAGCTTCTCCACCTTACCCACCTCATACTGACCCCACTTCTTCTGACCTTCCTTCTTCTGTCTCATCCCCCATCCCACCTACCCCCGCACCCTCGGTCTATATAACCCTTTCCCTTCCGCCTAGCCATGATGGAGCAGATGTTAGCTCGTATCCTCAGCCGCCAGGACACCATTGCATGCCATTTGATTTGTCTGGATGACCACCAGGACCAGATGAAGCATCTGTTGGTGCATATTCCTCAACATCTTGGTGTTCCACTACCTCAGCCACCAGCCTCTACCTCCGTTCCTGGCCCTTCTACTGCTGCTCCATCGCCGTCTCCAGCACCAGCCACCGATTCCATTCCGATGACTACGATGAGCTCTACTGCTATCACTTCTGCCGGTCCAGGGCCTGTTGCTGTGCTTCCGATCACGAGTCTAACACCTGTGGCTCCTACATCTTCAGCTACCCTTCCCGATGTCGTGTCAGAGCTTCACCCTTCTACGCCTCCTGCGCCGTCTCTACCGGCCGATTCTGTACCGGAAGATGCCTCCCCTGAGGCGACCCCATGATATTGACATTTTCCTTTATATTATATATCTCTTCTGTAATTTTTTGTGTTGTGATGTTATGCATGTTTGTTGGTTTTTCTCTCTCTAGTCACAGGTACGGACATGGAGCACCTTGGGCATCAATTTTCATGAGGGGAGTATTTTTTTCATTTCTATTTTCATTCTTTTTGGATTTACTTCTTCCACTACTTTCCCTCATTTTTCCCCCATTTCTCTCTGTTGCCCACCATTTACCTTGTTGATTCACTTGGCGGACCATGTGCAGTATTAAGTGTGGGGGCACATATATATCTTTCACCTTAGTCTTTGCCCTTAAACTAACCTATGAGACATCATTATTAAACTCTATATTTGAAAATGTAAAGCAATTTTGGTTAATTAGTCTTATAAATGCTAGAGTTATCAGTATGAACTTTTGGAAAGGTTACATGCTTTTTAGTTTTTAAGTATTTTAAAATGATTACTGATATAGTTTCAATTGAAACCTTTCATCCTTGATTAAATTACATTAATTAGGCTGATCATTTATATGCATGTCATGACCTGATTCTCCCTTTATTATTTTTCAACTCCTGAGAGGTATTCAAAACCATTTTTCATATTTCTTTTCTAATACCCTCTTTCTTGAGAGATTCTTAGGATATGCATCACTACCAGAATTTTCATGTTTTTCTTTTTGAAACATGAAGAAATTTTTGAATTACATTAACATGATTGAAGCGTTAGATTGTTTCAACCCCTTTATCTTGAGACCTAGCCAACATTTAATCTTCGTTAAGCCCATAGAAGCCATGAATAGCCTTTATATGAAGCCACATTACAAGCCTATTTCCCTTCCTACCCTATTTCTTTTTAAACTTTGCATGATTATTAATTTAAGCATTAATGAGGGAGTTGGAAATACATGGCATATTTTTGTGTACAACCATGAAATAAAGTGTGGGGGAGTGCCTCTTGATTATTTGGGGAATAATGGGTTCAAACATCTACTCATTGTATTCATAAGGGATTCCCTTTTGTTTTTTTGTTTATAAAACAACAACAAACAAACAACAAGGGGACCTTATGCTTATTTTACCATAAACCCTACTTACCTAAGGAAGTTGGTCCCGATTACAAAAGCATTTAACTGAGATTTTGAAGGATGTATTTGCAGTGAGCTTTACATTGAATATCATGCAATGTTGTTTAAAGTAATTAGCCATCCTTTTTCAAACCTCAGAATTTATTTTCACATCTGAACCTACCAACCCTTAGCCACAGAAACATCTGAACCTTATTGATAAAGCCCTCCTGATTTTTGTAATTCAATTTTTCTGAAGTAGAGAACAAGATATCTTGGAAACCTATGGATAGAGTGTATATGACTTGGATTGAGCATAACTTTGATCAAAAACATCTTGAGTGTGGAGTGTGATTTTAACGGGTAAGGTAAATCATCAAGTGGCATGTTTATTTTTGAAAGGTTAAAAAATGTGTTGAAAGAGGATGGGAGTAGTTAATTACATTATATATGATGCATGATTTTAATATCTTATTAATTGAATTTGTTTTTGACTTTTAGAATTTTTCCCCAATAGATTTATCAGTTATATGTTTGATTAATTAAATGCCTTCCTTTTAAATTATAGGCTCTCTTAATTAGATGTTGAGATTTTTCTTGAGGGAAAGCAAAAGACTAAGTGTGGGAGAATTTGATGCACCCAATTTGTGTATACATTTTCCATATATATAATTGAAGATAAAAACATTTTTTAATAAAATATCTGTTGTTTTATGAACATATTCTTTGATTTTGGTGATTCTGTTTACTTTCAGGAGCTTTCTGGCTAAATACACGAATTAAGGGATGCATGTGAAAATTTTGAAACTACACGGCGTGTACTTCTATACATGCCATGTACATCTAGGCAGGGACACAGACCAAAGGAGGGAGTACACGCCCATGTCACCAGGTAGAAGATACACGCCAGGTGTGGTGGTGCTACACGCTGTGTAATACATTCTAGAAGCGGTGGTTGCTGAAGAAAAGTCCACACGCCCATGTGGCCGTTGATGAAGACACGACGTTTTTGAACTTTACACGCCATGTTTGCTATTCTAGAAGGGGATGGTGGCCAAACCTTTGATACTACATGCCGTTTATGGAGGCGCTACACATCATGTACACTCAACTTGTAGGCGGCGCCATGTTCAAAAGTCAAAAACGGCGTGCTCGGCCACCTACCTGCGGAGAAAATGGTGCCAAAACACGTTGACGAAAAATACACAACACATACTTTCTATACACACTGTGTACTTTATTTTTCTATAAAATGAGGCCTTGGCCTATGGATTTAGAGAGTTCAGAACCATTGAGAGGAAAGAGAAGCTCTGCTATCACTATTCCTGAAGCTACTGTCGTCACTCCGCCATTCCACCTCCTGATACTCTACCTCAACGCCTACATGATGAATCCTTCAGGTATCACGTGTGTCATTTCTCTCCTAAATTCTATGTGTAACTAAACCACTCGTGTTGGGGATGTGGATGATGGGATCATAATTTGTATTTTTTTTATAGTTGTGTTTGAATCGTTTTAATTAATCTTACTCTTTTTAAACCACTGTCTAATATAATTGAGAATTCTTAGCTGGACCAAGGGAAGGATTCTCAGCGATACAAAAGAAAAGTAACGGTGAAAACATCCATGACCATTGGAAGGTTTTCACCGATTCAAATAATGGACTGGATGTAATAAAGAATTAAGGACATTGACTACCGGACAAAGGAGTCAGCTACTCTAATTCCAAACAAGAGGAACCGGACCAAGGAAATCTTGTATCAAAATGAAATCCTAAATGATTGAATTATTATGAACAACACAACAATTTAAACAATCTACATAAGAACTCCTTTTTCACCACAGCCCCAACACGTCTTTTCTTTCCATTTCTAAGAACTCTTTAAATTTACCCATTGTTTTCTTTCAAATTGTATACATTCTTCAAAGTAAATCAATTTAGTTTCAATCAATACCCAAAATCAAACGAATCATTTCTAAATTTTGCATACTTCACTGAAATTATGTATTAACTCAATTGAATTCATGCACACCACAGTTTCCTATGGATCGACCCTGAACTTATGCTATACTAAAGTTCTAAGAACGGGTAATTAATTTGGGATGCATAAAACTTCAATCAACGACAAGATAGACCAAAGGTATAAGTTGAGCATCATGTAAATTTTTTGAAAACTTCTAAGTAGGATGTTTTAATGATGTCAACAAAATATTGGAATAGAGAAAGTGTCTCTTAGAGTGATTAGATGGAAGAGTAGTTGTAATTTGTGTTAAAATGATAGCTGATTGTCTACATTTATGAAAAATGATTTTTTATAAGACTCACATTGTTTATTATAACATATAATTCATTAAATTATTATATAAATCACATAAGTGATTCTTTTTTAATGTATGTATGGTAAAATTAGTGAATTTTATACTAATATGAAACATTGAGAATATATTTTTCTTATAGTTGGGAATAATGTTTATGTATTTTAAGAAGCCTCATAAAATTCCTCATGATATTTTATGGGATTACGAATGATTGAGAATTAATATGGTTAGATTGAAGAAGGCATGATCATTATTAAGAAAGTTGAAGACTTGGACTAAAACGTTTAAAATTTGGATATGTTTAGAAGATTATGGATAATCCATTTTATAACCACTCAATTGGTTTTTAAATTGATCAATTATGTCATGTGTTCAGTAATTTTAGTCATTTTCAGTCAGAGTTTGAATGTTTAGTCAATCCTCCACCTCATTCTTAATCAACTTGGTATTCTATTTTTTGATGATATTGATCCATTGAATGAATAGTCATTGCACACTATCATATAGTAACTCGTTTTCTCAGTAAACACATGGATAATAGTCTACACATTCCCCATTCTTAATGATAATGGTTATTATTTTAATCAATCCATGGTCACAATTCTTCCTTAACATAAATTTATATGATACATTGTTAATTTTTGTTTTATTTTTTCAACCTAGAGAAATTTAAAAATTGATATTGTATATCTAAAAAATAAAATTAATGGGATAATTAATGGGTTACTTTTCAATGATAAAAACATAACAAAATAATGCAATACATACTGGTAAATAGTGTCTTTTGATCACCATAGTGATTCCAAGAATATCAATGTAGAAGGTATTAAAAAAATAAATGTTATTTAAGGACAATAATCTAAAATTAGGTTGAAATAATATTATACCTAATATTCAATCTATTCTAATGTTATCCAAATGTCTTAATCCTTTTGAGATCCATGATTTAGTGGTACATGAAGATAATCAGACTGTATGATGAAGTTATGAGAAATAGAAAAATCATGAAGCCTTACTTTTAGTTGTCTTAAAAATAGAAAAAGTTGATAAAATCATAAGGTGAAATTTTTCATCCTATAATGTAAAACATATACAATGAAATTTTATTCATGATGAGGAATCTTTTATTTCTTTAATGATAACATGTTATTCAATCATTAAAATAATTTTCGATGTCTATATTATTATTACCTGAAGTGATAAAGTAAAACATTATACTAACTGATATTAATTTATGAAATATGGAATTATTTCTTATATAGTTGTAGAAGCGTGTTTTATGTAATGCTAAGTGTATGAAATATTTAGATGAACAATAATAGTTCGATCCTTCTAGTAATTAGTATAAATTAACTACTCTTTTATAGAAGGATGATGAATAATAATGGTAATGTTCAGTTTCATTGAGATTGGTGAAGATGAATAACAATTAAGTATAACTATAAAATAATGTATGAGACTACAATACTTCAATTTTCTTATAGAGAAATGAGAATTAAATAAAAATTGAAATGATAGGGAACTCTTGAAATTTACAAGGAGAAAAAATTTAGTGAAATGTGAATATTAATATCATGGGGAATACCATGAATGATATAGCATAAAAAATTTATTATTTTATGGACCAAAAATAATTTTTAGGAATATGTATATTTGGAAAATATAATAAGTGGGATTGATGAAATTTTTTCAAGATTTGATTCCATGTGTGATTCTTCTATGATGTGAAAAATATCTGACCCCATACTCAAAGAAATATATATATATATGAGTCGTAGAACATGCTAATGAGTTAAATAATTTGAGTGTAGAATATAATGGATGAATAAGAGGTCTATATACCATCCAATAATTAAAACCCTTTTAGTTATGAAAAGAGAAATTTGAATAATTTTTATATATGGTTTCAATGGTTTATTTAAATACACTTGGAGAATGTTGAGGAAATTGTCAGTTTCAAGACTTTAGAATATC
The DNA here is from genome assembly GCA_963277665.1 of Viscum album. Lineage (NCBI taxonomy): Eukaryota > Viridiplantae > Streptophyta > Magnoliopsida > Santalales > Viscaceae > Viscum > Viscum album. Next base: position 188,439,728 of record OY728130.1, read on the forward strand.
CATAAGTATGAAAACCTAGTTATCATACTGAACAGAGCCTTTGAATATGGGATTTACCAATGGTCATGCTTCGACAAAATTTCCTCATTAACAGAAGGAATTAAGGGAATATGTTATTTATTTTAGGATATATATTTTATTAATGTAAAATAATACTATATGACAGTTTATATTTACTTATTATAATAATATCAAAGAAACCCTTGAATATATATAGTGTCACTCAATAGAACCAATGTGACTCAAGGACTATAGAGAGATCCTAGAGGGACACTATGAATATAATGGGATCCTAGTGGAATACATTTTTTACGAAAATGGATCCAGTATTCCCATTGAGTTTCTAGTATTGGAGGTGTGAAAAGAACCACCCATTTTAAAAATAATTTTATGATTATAGAGAATCCAACATTAGGGTGTAAAACCAATCATAGAAAGGATTATGTATTTGTATCAAACCTTTTAAAAATACAATGTGATCATTTACGTAGTCAATTGAATTCTTGTGTTTCATTATTTATTATATAACATATAATTGATACATTCCACTATTAAAAAGTAGTGGATAAATTCCAAGGTGGATTCTAAAGAACATGTGAATGGGTATAAATAGGAAACAATTTATTCTACATTGCCACCCTATTACTTATATACACTGATCCTATTTGATATTTCAAATCCTTTGAAACTTATAATTATTGAAGATCTATTCCTCTCTATGAAAATTTTTCAAACCCCAATAGAGAAATATTTTTTTTCAAATCCAAGTTGTGATATTTATTTCAAAAGAATTCATCATTGACCAAATTACCTAAATAAATACATAAAACCATTCTACTAAATGATTAAATTGTATTTATTTTTCTATTTTTTGATACAGATAGTAAGATAGTTAATTTTACATAATAGATCCACATCTATATAAAAATGTAGTGACCGAGGATAAACATACATGGATATTTTATCATTTTAGATTAATATTAAAAACATTAAAAAATAAATTCATGATGACTATACTAGATTAGTGACATAAGATTCATGGAACATAGTATCATATAACATAGTTTCGTATCATTTCCCATAATGATCTACCCTTTAAGTACAAATACCTAATACTTTTCTTCATAACTTGGTGAAGGGAATCAAAAGAATTTGTGAGATTATATTCTTAATAAGGGTAAATAGGTATGATATGTTTTCACAACATAAAATAATGATAACAAGAGAATAACATTGTAAAATTATACCATGTGTATTAGAGAACATAAACCTAAATCATGGAATAAATATTGGATCTTCATTAGAATTGAACAATAAGGGATTTGAGAGCATAAGATATAAATTCATATCATAATAATATAGAATGGAATTTTGGAAGACAGACGAGAATATAATGTAAATTCCTTGACTCGAGATCCACTAAATCGGTGCCTCGAGCAGGGTAGTTACAAGACCTCAAGCAGGCCTCCCTGTATATCAGAGGCTTCAAAATAGCAGTAAGGGTCCAAAAGGTCATGTGGGGAGACTATGCATTCAATAACAGAGTAATCCATGACAGATAATCATTTAAATAGCCTAAACATTAGAGAACAATCCATATCATGCATAATAACCTAATCCCAAAACTAGTTACAATTATAAACAATAATAAGTATGTCAGGCAGCTATAATGTCATGTTAACAAAACCCAAATGAAAGAAAATTATAGAATCCACAAAATGGTCTGGACTCTAAGTCTAGAACCTCACCCAAACATTTCCCATGTACAACTCATCTTCATAGCATGGGGCCCCTGCCCTTCTCATGAACTACAATCATGAAATCTTCTTGGTTACCCAATGGCAGCCCAAGAAGGGTGTGAGTATAACTCAGTAGGCCGCCACCAACGATATCTACAAAATATCCATCATGGAAGATAGTGAATGAAAATGATAAATTAAGGAAATTTATGGTTAACTGTCCAATATGTCATTCTAAAATATGTTCATTTTATCTATAACACCAATGAATTTGGGTTCACTACTTAGGAATTTCATTATTCAATCTCCCCTTTCTATGTGTTTAATGGATTAGTCATATTTTTTCATTCTCAGGAATATGGAAATACAATCAATCCCTATATCATTAGGCATCACAATATAAAATTTCCCAATATCCTCACCTCAATGCCTCAGTATGGGTGGAATGAAACCGTTAGAGGAATAGAACGATTTCCCCTTCCCTACCCTATTAATTGGGGGGGGGAGCAACAAACTCTGTCTAACTCAACTAGTGGGTGTAGAAACTCAATCCAAAACCCCAATCAACCACACTATGCACACATTCTTGTTTATCATTCACCACAAATCACCATATCAGAACAACATTGCCAAAATCATTTACAACATGACAATAATCCAAATATATGGTGAAATAACATTATTTCCTTAATACATTAGCACATTCAACATTTTAAATTCTTAACCCTTTAGACCCATTTTCCACTTCCCATGCCTATCTCACTAAACATAATCAATTATTTTTTAATCACCTCAAATTTCCCATTTATGCATTTAACCCTTTTTCGTGCAAACCAAACAACCTCTCGGGTAATTATCCATGCTAGGTGTATCACTAGACACCAATTAAAATTCATTTCATCATATTAAAATAATCATCAAGTGCTTCAAATTCATGCACAATGGCCTACACTTACTTATCTAACACTTTTTCCGGGGAAATATTGGTCCGCCCATCGGGTGGACCTAATTTATTCGAGTCATTCTCCTTCCATCCCATGGGGATCAAGAGGGGTTCAATTAACCATTTAGACCCCCACCACATCACATCAAGCCAAAGACATCATGAACTCCTCGAAATAGAGAAATAATAAAAACCCAACTTGCAATAATCTTCACAAAACCCAAGTGATATAAATTATAGACCATCTACATTGAATCCATTGGAGAACGTGCTCCCAACCAAAGACTTGGATCCTGATTCAACACCCATTTGATTCCTCAACTTGGATCTTCGATTCACATACCACGACACTCCAAATGGCCTTGTATAGAAGGATATTGATCTTTGGAATGTCATGCTCTCTTTGGTTCGTTCCTAGGGCTGCAAGAGAGTAGGAGAAGGAAAATCTAGAGTGGGTTATAAAATCCCAGAGTGGAATTTCAGTAAACTTTTAATGGTTTCTGGGTAGCATGGTTTACCTGCACGGTTTTACAAACCCTGCGCAGACCGTACGAATGAATCTGTCCCAAAGATCCCTTCTCGCATGGTTTACCTGCACAGTTTTCCAAACCATGCACAAACCGTGTGGATTATACTGTCCGAATTTTTTTCTCTTGCATAGTTTACCTGGGTTGCCCACACAGTTAGCACTAACCATACGCAGACCATGAGGCTATCCCAAAAAACTCATTTCTCCCACTTTTTCATGTCCTGAACCCCTAAAACACGCCTGATCCTTTTTAAGGACATTAGAATTCACTTAATTGACAAAAATAAAGTACTTAAACTGAGATGTAAGTAAAACATACCTTACGGGGAAATTCGAGATCTTACAACCCCCCCCCCCCCCACTGTATAATGACTCATCCTCGAGCCACTCTTCCCGAGCATCATTTACTTTCAAACAAAAACAAGATAAGGAAACTATACCCTCATATCAGATTCCAAATCACAAGCTTCCTCCAGAAATTTTCCATGTTTCTCTTCAACACGTACCAGGGGCACAACCTTACCCCACAAAATTTTCTCACTATTATCCATAATACGAATTGGGTTCTCCCCAAAGGACACATCAGCCTAAATCTCAACATCTTCAGAATTTATCACATGAGATGGATTTGTGTGATACTATCAGAGTGTTGAAAACATGGAAAACTTCATACATCCCACTATACCACTGTGTTAGAGCCAATAGGTAAGACACCGGTTCTATTCTCTCCAAAATCTCAAATGGCCCCAGATATCTAGGTGCCAACTTACCCAGATTCCGAATTCGATGGGGACCTACCCTTGGAAACACAGAAGAAACACACTATTACCCACCATGAACTCAAGAGGTCTACAACCTTGATTTTCATATGAAGTATCCATACTTTGATATATTTATATATACTTTTGAATCAAAGGACCTTATATGGTGTCTCCTGCAACAGACTCAGCCCTAACAGCTCAGACTCCCTGGTCTCTATCCAACACAATGGTGATGTACACGGTCTCCCATAAAGTGCGTCAAAAGGTGCCATATGAACTATATCTTGAAAACTATTTTCATAAGAAAACACAATGAGAGACAAGTGCTTTTCCAGCGAGCCACTGAAATATAGAACACATTCTCTCAACTTGTCTTCTAATACTTGGATTGTATGTTCTGATGGCCATCAGTATGTGGGTCGTAAGTCTTACTCAGAAACACTAGGGTTCCAAGTGCTTTCCATAGTCACTTCCAGAAGTGAGAGGTGAAATGAGTATGATGATCTGGAACTATGGTTCTTATTACACCATGCAACCACACTATTTCTTAAACCTATTATTCCCCCAATTGGTGGACTATATAGGTCTCCTAAATCAGAAAGAAATGGGCCACTTTGGTCAGCTGATCCACCACCACCAAAATGGCATCATTCTTATGAGGTTTCCTCAAAAGACCCACTATGAAGTCCATCATGAAATCATTCCACTTACACTCTAGAATAGGTAATGACTGCAACAACCCACCTGGGTGCTGCTGTTCGGCCTTCACCTGCAGATGGGTAAGGCATCGTGCAACAAAACCCACAACTTCTTTCTTCATTCCCAGCCACCAAAACTATCTACGAAGGTCACAGTACATCTTAATCAAGACTGGGTGCACTTCCCACTTGGATACATGGAACACACACATCAACTCCACCTTCACACCTACCATTACTACAACATGACCATGAACATAAGAAACTCCATCGGCACTGAAGTTCCAACTGGAAGGTGACTCCCCACATTTAATACATTCCTTTATATCCTAACAGTCTAGATATACCAAATGTATTTTCTTAACTTAGAACAAAAGTGCAAACTCAACTACTATTAATGTAAGGTTCATCTTCCCATGCCCCTCCTATACCACCAAATGCATCTCTGGAAACAAGGCCATCATCACTCACTCTGAACTGGATTCCTGAACTACTTGATTCAGGTTCATCTACTTCTGAGCATTAGTGACACTATTTCGTTTTCCCATTGTGTAAACAAACTCAAAATCAATAGACTAAAAGTACTTAACCCTCTGTAGCTATCGATGGTTCAAATACTGGTGAGATAAAATTTAATTGAGAATATTATGGTCAGTAAACACCGTAGAGTGTTCTCCCAACAAATAATTCCTCCAACACTTTAAGGTATAAAAACTGTGAATATTAGAGATGTTATTGGGAAGATCTCAAGACACCATAGCCTGCACCTTTTCTTGATCCACCAATACACTAGACTTAGATATTATATGTCCCAAAAAGTGCGCCACATCAATCCAAAATTGATATTTTTGAAAACTTGGTGCAAATATTATGATATATTAGGGTAATAAAGATGATATCAAGATGTTTGGAATGACTGTCATGAGTTTTGGAGTACACCAAGATGACATAAATGAAAACAACTACAATGTAATCCAAATATTGGTGGAATATCTAGTTCATCAAGTCCTTGAACACAACCGGTTCATTGGTCAAACTAAATATCATTACCATGAATTAATACAACCTATAACTACTTAGGAAATCCATTCACGTTATGTGATATGTTATCACCCTCAACTGATAAAATCCTGATCTTAAATCAATCATGGAAAAAAATGAGGCACCTCTGTGCTGATCAAATAGGTCATAAATTCTAGGGAGAGGGTTTCAGTTCTTAACTATCATCTGGTTCCGCTTCCTATAATCAACACATAGCCGCATTGATCCATCATCCTTATTTCAAAACAACACTGGTGATCACCAAGTTGATTTACTCAGACATATAAACACCTTATGCTCTAATTCAATTAACTAAACCTTCAGTTCTTGGAGATCTGCTGGTTCCATTCGGTAAGATGGAATGGAGGCTGGCTCCACTCCAAGAAACAATTTGATAATAAACTCAACATCTCTCTCCGGTGGTAAACTAGATAAGTCCTTAGGAAACACAACCAGAAATTAATCCACAAAAATGTAATAATTACTATCCTTTCTCCCCATCATCTATCATAAGGCATGCAACTTGGGCTATGAGCTCCACCACCTGATTGCATAGCGGCCCTGCACAACCCGCTCGAGTATCCCACTCACCATGAAGAACATAAGTGATCTGATTGAGAGATGTGAATGTTACCCAATGTCAGTTACAGTGGATAAGATATTTATATAACACCAACCAATCCATTCCCAGGACTAGGTCAAAACCTGACATATCTAGGAAATATAGATCCCACAAAAAATGATAACCACAAATCTCCAAAGTACTACCCCCACACTGCCTTATGTCCTTGACTTTCTCCCCTATAGGAGTATCATGAAACATTACCCCACATGCAGTCTCTACTGTTAATCCCCACACAACTACAAACTGAGCATAAATAAAAGAATGCATAGCACCTGAATCCAATAAAGAACTATAAATCGTGGAAGCTACAAGAATCGTACTTCGAATAGTAGATGGTCCTACCTCACCATCCTTAGGTGTAACCTGAACTGCATAATGATGACCTTCCCCTTTACCCCGGGCTCCAGCCTGAGTACCCTGCACTGCACTACTATGTCGGTAGGGGTGATATCTCCCGAGTGTTCCACATCCACCGCCTCTACTAGTACAGCCCATGGAGCTCAAACTTATTTTCTAATATGGGGTAACTGACCCCCTTTTTACACTCAGCATCTGCCTCTGGCCTCCATCTTTCCCAGACTGTCGCGAGTTCCTGTAGAATCTCTGCATGTGGCCTAGCCTACTACAGGCTCGACACTTAACTAGTGGGCGGGGCCACTAGTCACTCTTGTTCCCTATCCTATGACACTAAAAACAGAAGAATTGTTCACCAACCTGAGAAGATTACCCCCTCTCTTGAATATTCTACACACTTCTACCTTGCTGAAATGTTCCAATGTGGCTCTTCCTAATATCAAAATCTGCACCACATTCTCGCCCAGCTGGCTCCACAAGTTCACTACCTGAATCTCCCTTCAGGTCACCTTCTGAGATAAGGGCTTGATCCACCACATTGTAGAAACTTTTTATATGGAATATATTCACCTGAGATCTGATCTCATGTCTCATCCCTTCCTGGAAGTGTTTCGCTAAAGCTGATTCATCTCCTGTTAACGTCAGAATGAAGCGTCTCAAATCGGTGAAATGACTAGCATAGTTCATTACGGAAATTGTCCCTTAGGTCAACCTCATAAATTCTACATCATTCTCCTACCTCAAGGTTTCTGGATAGAAGTTTCCAAGAAACATATCTTGAAAATCTTTCCACATCATCCGCTCAGCCTACTCTGTCTTAACCATAATACCCCACCAACGCTTTGATTTCCCCCTCAGCATATAAGATGATAACTTGACTCGCTTCCTGAGAGGGGTCTATAGAAGGTCGATAATAGTTTGTATGGACTAAATACAAATATCTTCTTCTTTTATCCCACCCTCTCTAGTAAAGGCCAGAGGATGTTGTAGCTCAAACTCCCTAGTCAGCTCAAACATGCTTGGTGCAACCTGCCCTGGGTATCGTCCCATAATCTACATAAAACTAGAAAATGTACCTCGGAACTAGTCTTCTATATCTCCTTGTATCACCACAATCCCTTCCTCCACTTCTAGTGAATCATTCTCGGAAATTTCCTTATATCACCCAACTGGCACACGTCTTCAAGGTAGAATTTCTCTACAAGGACAAACATGAACTTTAAAATTCAACCATTAATCATTTATTGGAAGGAAAAGGTATAAATAGGTTATTCATTAGTAATAAACAATCCAGTTCACATAAACTACCCAAAAGAGCCTACTCGCGTCCAGGTCACTACCGTCGGCCATCTACCTAAGTCTATGGCTTACGCTGTATCTAATTATCTGAGTCAAAATCCTTATGTTTTACTCCCATTCAAACCATATTAATATTCAAATTTACCCTTACAAAAATATATACCACTATCAATTCATTATTAAAAAACAATTTCTAATTACTACTAGATATTTTCACTTCCCCTTTTTACTCATTCACACAATATTATTAGGAAGAATTCATTACTTATAAGATATCATATACATCCTAACCAATACATCCTACACACCCATCCCGTGTGTGTGCCTATCATGATGCACGTCACTTTCCTACATAGGCTCCTAGAATGATGCATGAATACACAACCTCATACCCTTCTAGTCATGATATAAGTATCAAGAAACTCTAAAATCTCACAACAAGTGCATCACCCAATGGTGAAATATCATTAAACGTAACAACACACAACATGAACAATAATCGCTTCCCAAGGTGACTTGCGTTTTCCCCTGTACAGGGGTTAGCTACTCCCATACACGCCCATTACCATGGCCCGAAACATTCCTAATATTTTTTACACCATCCTTAAATAGTACTAAGGAGAAAATAACTCCTCTAATACCACTTTGTTAGGTACCCGACCTGGGACCCACTAAACCGGTTCCCTAAGACGAGTAGTTACATGACCTCAAGAGTGCCACTTCGTTTTCCAGGGGCTTCCGACTAGCATCGAGGGTCTAAAAGGATAGGTGGGGAGACTATACCATCAATACCAGATTACACCACAATATATTATAATGGATATAGCTGAAACATGATAGAACAATCCATATCATGCATAATAACCAAATCCCAAAACAGGGCACAATCATAAAAAACAATAAGTATGTCATGCTGGTACACTATCAAATGAACAAAACCCAAAATAAAGAAAAGTATAGAATCCTCAAAATAGTCCGGACTCCAAGTCTGAAACCACACCAAAACATGTCCCATGTACAACTCATCTCCCAAGATAGAACCCATTCCCTTCACCAGAACTACATGCATGAAATTTTCTCAGGTACCCAATGGAGACCCAAGTAGTGTGTGAGTATAACCGAGTAGGTCACCCACAACGGTGTCTAAAAAATATCCAGAAAGATAGTTATTTCTTGAAAATTACAAATAAATTCATATTATGGTAAATAGTCCAATATTTTAATCTAAACTATTTTCATTTTATCTATAACACCAATGAATTTTTGTTCACTACTTAGGCATTTCATTATTCAATCTCCCATTTCAATGTGTTCAATGGATTAGGAATATTTAGTGGTCTCAAGCATATTTAAATACAATCAATCCCTATCTCACTAGGAATAAAAATATAATAATTCCCAATATCCTCACCTCGAATCCTCAGTCCGGGTGGAATGCCACCATTGGGGGAATAGAACTTTGTCCCCTTCCCTAACCCATGTATTTGGGGGAGAAGCTAGAACTTCATTCCAACTCAATCCGTGAGCGTAGAACCTTAATTCAATACTCCACTCATCCAAGAAATTTTCACATGCCTGTTTATCATTCACAAAAATCACCATATTAAAACAACAGAGCCAACATCATTTACAACATCACAACAATCCCAATAAATGGGGAAATAACAATATTGCCTCAATCCATTAAAACATTTCTCATTTTAATTACTTAACCCTTTAGCCCCATTTCCTATTTCCCATGCCTATCTCACTAAGAATAATTAATTATAATCTTGTCACCTAGAATTTCCCATTTATCAATTTAACACATTTTTGTGCCAACCAAAAAACCTCTCGGGTAATTATCCATCCAAGATGTTTTACTAGACACGAGTTGAAATTCCTTTAATAATATTAAAGTAATCATAAAGCGATGTATGCTCTTACACAACATCCTACACATAATTAGATAACTCTATGTCTGGGAAAATATTAACACACCCCTCGAGTGGCCCTAATTCGGTTGATTCATCTTCTTTCCATTTGATGGGGATCAAGAGGGTCCTATTAGCAATTTAGACACCACTACATCACATCATGCGAATGACATCAATAAATCCTCAAAATATGGAATGAATAAAAACCCTACATGAATAAATATACAAAAAAAACCTAGGGGATGAAATTTTAGACCACCTACCTTGAATTTGTTGGCGAACTCAATCCCAACCAAAGCTTTAGATCCCAACTCAACACCATTTTGAAGGATTAACTCGGATATTCGATTCACATCCAACGACACTACAAATGTCCATGAATCAAAGGGGATTGATCCTTGGGAGATCTTGGGCCCTTTGGTTTGTTCCTAGGGTTATAAAAGAGTAGGAGGATAATCCCAAGTGGGTTATAAAATCTCAGAGTGTCAATTTTTAAATTTTTAATGGTTTCTAGGCCACACAGTTTACCTGGATGGTTTACCAAACCATGCGCAAACCATGAGGATGCTTCTGTCCCGAAGATCCCCCCTCACACAGCTTACCCACACGGTTTTCTAAAATGTGTTCAAACCATGTGGAGGATAATGTATAAAAATTTTCCTCTTGCATGGTTTACCTGGGTTGCCCGCATGGTTAGCACTAACCATGCGCAGACCATGCAGCAAGCAGAGAAAACTCATTTCCCGCATTTTTCATGTCCCAATCCGCCAGAACACCCTAAGCCTCCTTTAGAAATTTGGAAATCACTTAATTGACCAAAAGAGAGGGCTTAAACTGAGATGTAAGTAAAACATACCTGATGGATAAATCTGGGATCTTACACATAAATTGATTTCCATTGTATTCAAGTCCAACTTCAAATTCCATCTTAGTAGAATGGGTTCTGTCTTCAATCATCACGGCGGTCGTGGTTTACTCCCATGACAATCGTTGAAGATAAAATTCATTACTAGACTCATTTCACTCCATGTTGCATCCATATATATCTCATGATACCTAAATCATTAACCAATGCATAGGAGGGAGGTATAGGTCCCACCCATATCATCATGAAATCATTCATACATGGCCCAAAATATCATAAAAAATAATAATATAACCCATTAAATGAAATTGATAAACATGTCATCATATCACAACCCATGGAAATGAAACAAGTTTCTTAATCATTACATCAAAGAATAACCATGAATTAAGTGGGTTTCTTAATCATATAATCCTAAAAATAGAAACAATTTTCATAAAAATATAACCAATTAAATATAAAATTCTTTTATAAACATATAACTCGTGAATGAGAAATAGGTTTCATAAATATCATTCCATAAAAACATAAATCATTATGAATAAAACCATTATATCATATCACTATAATGATATTATTAACACCAATTGATGTCATCTTAGATGGTAAATAATTTAGAAAAATATTTTAAAAACATTTCCTAAGGAAAATATCATTTTTTATTTTAATATTTTTACGTATAAAACCTTTTGAAATCCATTTACACTGAAAACCCCATGAAAATATATAATGGAAACTTGCAAAAATATTTGAAATAGTTCCCCATTTAAAAAATATAATATAATCTAGATAACATTTCGTAAACTGTTTCGTTGAAAACATATAATGGATACTTGAAAATATTTTTTAACCTATTTTCCTTGAAAAGAATTAATTATGATTGAAAATTTTCCAAAACATTTTACTTTGAAATCATATAAAAAATCATGAAAATATTTAGAAAATAAGTTTCATTGAAAACTTATAAAGGAATCCTTAAAATGTTTCTAATTGTTTTTTAAAACATATAATATAATCTTAAAAACATTTTGAAAACCATTTTCCTTGAAAACATATATTGGACGCTTGTAAAAATATTAACCTAAAATTTCATTTAATATGCCCATAAAAATAATTCAAATCATTTTCATTGAAAATAATGTTCAAATTAAATTTAAAAAGTTGAAAACCTTTTGGAATACCTGGTTTTAAATTAAAGTATATTTCTGACTGAATTGGAAAATAATGTTAATGTTTCCTAAAAACAGTTTCTTAATTGTCATAAGTAACCGAGAGTGTAAAAATGGTACCAATACCTGATTATATAATGAATAACCATAGGGTAAGAAAATTCATGATATTTTATGAGATGTGTATCATAATATTTCATCATTGGAATCATAATCATAGTCAATCTTGATAATTAATGAGATTCTAATAATAAACTCTTACCATATCAGTTACATTAAATCATAATCCCCATGAGATTACTACATTAAAATAATCTTAAAATATCCAAAAAATATATAAATTCATGATAAAAAATTTAAAATTTCGATTTATAGTCCCTGTAAATGAATATTGGTCCATAACATAACATGTGTCACAAAGAAGGAAAAGTAAGACAACATTAATTAATAGATTCGGTAACCTTTGAACCATTACCTGGATAAAACATGGATCATAAAATGGATATTTATATTTTAAAGAATATATGTATAAAATACATAGAATAAATTAATCTATGTTTTATACACAAAAAAAATATATATGTGCTAAATATGGATTACTTCTCACATAAATAAAAGTGATACAAGATATCACCTTACTACGTGAGTTACTTTTGAATCATGATATGTGTGAAAGAATAAAATCAATTAATACCTTTAAAATGAAAAAATATAGGATATTAAGGATATAACATGTCATAGTGAATAATATACACCAAAAAACAATAGTTAGTCGTGAATATATCATGTACCTTACAAAAATAAAAGTGAGACGAGAAAAACCTTTCCTTAAGTACTGACATTTATTGTAAAAGTTCAAAACTCTTGTATGATAAATATATGATTATTAAAAATATAACAAAGAATCGTATTTTTATATATAATACCACAATAACTTTTTATGTCTTAATATTACCCTTTTATTAACAATTTCATTTTAAAGTAAATTTTCTATTAATAATTGTCTGGTTTTTCATATTAGTTTTCACTTCTTATTATTGGTCCACCAAATTAGATCATGATTAAATAATTTACGTAATATAAAAATAAATATAAATAAAATATATATTCATTATATAATTATTTATAATAATCAATAAATTATTTAAATATAAAATGGAATACACCGTTCATGGAGATGGTATACCTTACGTGCACATGGGCATTGTTTCTATTTTCATATCATATTGGAAGAAAGTAAGTAAATGAAATATATGTGTATATACATTTTAATTAAATTATAAATATTATTTCATATATATATTATAATTTTAAAAAACCTATTATTAATAAATTACTTGTAATGTGTGAATGAATCACATTACTTTGAGGAGGTGGTAGTCCACTCATCCACAGACGAAGTTATCGTATTCCCACAAAATGGAAAGAATGAAGTTATGTGTTATATAATAATTACAAAAGAATAAATAATTCATAAATATCATATATATATATAATATAAAAATAGTATAAACATCATTATTACCAACCTTTAAATGAGAGAATAGAATAACAAACCACATTGGTTTTCAAAGTGGTAGTATGCTATACACATGAACAATGATTGTGTATCCTATTTGCTGTATGTGTGCATGGGTGTAGGTAATTTCCTTAAAATAAAAATGTCTCATTATATTTTGGATAATTATACTATATTATTATAATTTAATAATAAAAATTTATGGGTGGATTATTAAATAAAACAAAAGTTTCAGCGGAAGAATGTTACCTCTTTTTTGGGTAACTCCTTTTGGTTTTCAACCAAGTGGTTCTTTGGTGGGATTTCATCCCGATGTGAGGAATCTAGGATGAAGTTAGTGAATTTTGGAGGATACATTGGAATGTTTTGGTAGAGACAAAGGTCTTGAGAGATGTGAATAATTGAGGTGGTGACTTCCCTTTTATAGTGGTGAAAGAGGTTCATTCATGTAAATATAAAAATGTAAACACTATTGAGAGGTATGCCATATATAATATGCATATAATAATAGTTAATTTTATATAAATGGGTGTTTATGGACTAGATATGGCCACAAAATGGATTTTTAACATCTTCATAATAAATTTATTATTTCATGATTAATGCTTAATCACTACTCATTTTTTCTTAATCCCTATAATTAATTTAAATTACGTTATATAATATTTTTATTTAAAAACAATGTTGATATTAATTATAAGGGACTATACATAGACATTAGTTAATAGGGAGTTAATTCATGATTTCACATTTAGGATCTTTTCAAGTTTATAGTTTTAGATAATTAGGCCATAACTATAATATAATAGACCCAGGCATTACATGTGGATAGTCACACACAATAACAACTTTTTCCACTATATAAAACCCTTTAAACAAAATATGATTTTTTTTCTTGATAAGAATATTATTTAGTTAATAATTACTTTTATCCATCCTCATACACTATATAAAACATTTAAAAACATGGGATGATCATTACAAGATCAGTAAGGGATATAAAAAAAAGAAAACCATTAGTCTGGTTAAAACATGGTAACTCATTTAATGTTTTTTGAGATAATTATACAAAATATTTTAACATAAATAACACTCTTAATTTTATCTCAATTAAAAACATTAAACTAATAATGAGAAATTTAAACTTATTTAGGTGACTTAGAGCATCATATACATAAAACACTTTCAAATCCTATTCAATTTAAATGACCATATGGTCGAATTCCAAATTATAGATCTTAAATGCGGATCACCATTAGTATAAACCAAATTGGACTCACCCAGGAGCTATAATGTGGATAATCAGTTCATATAAGCCATAATAGGCTCAGGTGTGAGTTATAATGGGGCTAAACCCTTTTTATAAGTCGTGTCATGCTCACCTGGGAGCTATAATGGGGATCAACCCGTCGTATAAGTTGTATCAGGCTCACCCATGAGCTATAATAGGGCTCAAAAATTTGTATAAGTTGTATTGGGATCACCTGTTTTATATAATGATCAATTGTTATTTCCAAAACATGTTCACCATAAAACCCTTTTGAAAACCTCATCTAATCCCATATCAAAATATTTTCCATATTAAAACACCATTTTCATTTAAGATCCCATTTTCAATACCAAGATAACCAAATTAAAAAAGAATGGATTTTTTTAAAATGAATTAAGGGTAATAGAAGAATCCAAACTCCCAATAACATTTACGGCAGTGGAGAATTCGTTAGCATCATATACGTTAAAACAAATAACATTCCTTTTGTCATTTTTAAAGAAAGTAAAATTAATTTTATAAAAATATTCATCTAAAAACATTGAATTAAATTATATATAGTCATAAAATATTCATTATAATTGTTTTATATACACTTAAATAAAAAGGTAAATTAATATCATGAAGACAAATATTTTCAAGTTAATTATTTAAACATTCAATGTGTCCCATATAACTTTGATAATTTAAATAATAATCCACATGAATTAAAAAAATAACATTAGAATAGATAAAATATTTATATTAAATGTCAAATTGGTTTTATATAATCATTATAAAATAATAATGGTTGATATTATCAACAAATTCCTCAATGAAAGGATTTTGAGATGAAGACCCTTACCTTGAGTCTGACTCATCAAAAACAATTGTTATGTTCCTAAATAATAAATTTAGGTTAATTTATACTTTACTAAGAACCTTTTTAAATTTTATTTTTCCTTTTATATAACTTATTATCATTTTATAAAAATTACATAATTATTTTAGTTCATATTAGATGTTTTATCGATATTCAGTACATGAGTTGAGAATTAACTTATTTTGATATAAATTTTCAATGTAGTAAAAATTCCATAATCTCCATAATATTATTCGTGAATTAAATATCATAGATATCAATTATTTTTGTATTTATTATATACATAATATTTGGAGATAATATATGAAATGCACCCTTCATGGATACGGTATGTCATATGTACGCATGAATGTTAGTTTCATTTCCCTGTCATATTAAATTAATAATAATCAAATTATATAAAAGTGTATTATAATAAAATTACTATATTTATGTCATCTATTTATCATTGACTTAATAAAACCATCCTTTATATGCCCAATGTATAGCAGGAACGAGTTATGTGACTTTTATGGGGTGGTATCCACACTTCCTCAAAGGAAGTTATCGTATTTACACAACATGGAAAGATTAATGGTATTTTCTAAATAAAACATATAAAATCATAGATACAATATAAATATAATATATATCATATATATATATATAGTTACACTATAATGGACACCATGAGAGGGCTAGGGAAAAATTGAACAATCATCGTTTTGTGAGGAAGTTGTTCACTGTACACACAAACAATATGTTTGTATCAAATAGATGGAGGTGTATATAAGTGTACTTCAAATATTTATGTCCACTTTCAATTAGATGGAGGTGTATATAAGTGTACTTGAAATACTTAAAAACCCAATTTGTTATTATATTATTACATAAAAAAACAATATAATCAATATACTAGGTGTATATAAGTGTACTTAAAATACATAAAAACCCACTTTCTTATGTCCACATTCAATTAGAGTGAAGTCATGGTAGCCCTGAATGCAGAACGTGAAGGAACATCACGAATGATATGATTGTGCAGGACTGGTCGCGGATGTTGGTCTCGGAGGGGGGTTTTCGGTCCAAGGGCCCTTTTATTGGACCGGGCCTGGATAGTGTGTCTTTGAACTGGGTCGGGCCTTGATTTTTTTTTTTGACGAGGTCTGCGAATCTTGTCTGTGATCTCATGACGGTTATCACTGTAGTGAAGCCCGACTTCTAAGGCAACCTGACCATCATTCTTCAGCCCAAGTAGTGTCAAACACCGGGCACATATGGTTGGAGATCTTTCCTAACCCATGCTCACTGATCCATGGAAGCAGATTTAGTGAACCAATAGAAGAGGTTGTCCCTGACGGATAGAGAGAAGGCAACAATCGAGGCCCGAGAAAACGAATATACACTATTAGAAAAACGTATGTCTCTTCTAGTGGTTGGAATGTTCGTTGAGAATATATCATTTAATTAGGGGGCCCTCAAAAAACACCCTCCAAAACCTCTGGAAACTGGAAGCTGGCATAGCTATTCAGGAAGCGGGGAACAATCGCATTGTTTTTGAGTTCTTCAATGAGAGAGATTAAGATAAAATCCTGAGAGGTAGACCATGGTCTGTCGACTATCAACTCCTCCTAATGGAAGAATACAAAGGGGGGACGATATAAAACACATTAATATCACCTGGTCACCCTTCTGGATTCGTATCAAAGGAATCACATTCCATTCATGAACAGAATGAGTTATGAGAGAAATTGGGGACATCATTGGCCAATTAATTGATTGGGACTACTCAGACCCTATCCAATGGGGGCCCAAGGTTCGAATTAAGGCCGAAATAGAAGTTTCATATTCGCTGATGAGGGGAATGTTTTTTGGAATTCGATGACACCAACACGTGGATATAATTATAGTTCAAGAAAATCCTAATATTTTGTTTCTATTGTGGACGTCTCATCCATCTGGAAATAGCATGTGTATCAAAGAAATGGAATGATTCAGGTATTCTCATCCTTCAATATGGCCCATGGATCTGATCCAAATTGACTATATATGCCTTCATCCTTGAGACGGAGAAACAAAAAGGACCGTGACCGTCTCACACGGGCCCATACCGGACGGGAGGAAACTATAAATGAAAACTTCTTCATGCTTGGACAACCAAAAATCCCTAAAGATAGCCCCACCACTTAGAGGGAAACTGGCATATATCCTAACTCCCTGAATGGAACTGTCCCAACATCTATAGAGCTAGTGACGATGCCTGATGACCCACAATAAAAAAACCGAAGCCAAAGAAGATGCACTTTGAACCACCTGATCTCGACCCTGATCCGGAAAGTAACAAGTGAGATATCCTACCACAGGGTGAATACAGGATGACAGGAACTCCACCACCTAGCCCAATCACCCGTTGAACCTGGAAAAGGGTGTAGCATGAAGAAATAGATGGTAAAATGGAAGACCCTAAATGCGAGAAACTGAAAATATGAATTGAAAAAATCCAGTCAATAGGGAACTCCCCAAAAAGATGGAAAACGATGGGTGGAAAATCATGTTCGGAGAGCTCAAAGGCGGAGGCAGGTGATACCCTTCCCTGACTAGATAAATTTTTGTATTATGATGGAACTGTTTTGGTCTTGGAAACCCATGAATGGTTCTCATGATCAATCCCAATTTCTCCCAAAGTCGCCCCGATATGGTTTTCATGTCTGAAACCGTACTGGAAAATAAGGACACCACGAGAATTGCTCTAAAATGCGGCTTCCAAGACTGCATCCCAGTCTCTATACATGGTTCCGGGGGACTCTGTCTTCTATTGAAGGAAAAGATTAATGTCAAGATATTTTCCTTCTCCTCGCACCATGTGGTGGAATCCATTCAAGCAGACCATACCCCACCTTGGAATTTTGTGGGATTCTATGGTTGGTCATCCCATAATGAGAAAGGGAAATCATGGGATCTTCTATGAAAACTGTGTCATTATCTTCTGAGCCATATTCTCTTCGGAGGGGAATTCCATGAGATTATTTTCCACAGGGAAAAGCGGGGTGGAATTGCCCGACCCTGTGATCTGATGTCTAATTTTAAGGATGTGGTCTCTACGGTGGACCTGATCGATCTGGGATACACGGGTAATCCCTTCACATGGTTCCGTGGTAATATGGATGGCACCTGAATCGCTGAGTGACTTGTCAGATTTCTGGGCTCAACTGATTGGATAAATCTCTTCAACATGATCCACACTGGCCACATGATGCTCAGCTATGCGGACCACTACCCAATTTTCATTGACTGCACTCATGGAGAACGTAACAGGCTTCCCAGCAGACCCTTCAGATTTGAGATCATCTGGTCAAAAGACCAAGAATGCGAATAGGTGGTCCAATCAAGCTGGATGATTTCTCACGAAGATGTTGGCCTCAATCTCCAATAGGTAGCATCTAATATGAGATCTTGGAGCAACAATAAATTCCACCACCCTGATAGGCATTGTGATGTCCTTGAGAAGAAACTGCACAACCTATTCAGGAAACCCCCCCCCAATTTTAATCTCAACGTGATTGGTACCACTCAAAGAGAGTTGGACGTGGCCCTGCACGTTAAAGAAATTTTCTGGGCTATGTGGGCGTGGGACATCCACATTAAATAAGGGGATTCTAATACAATGTATTTCCACCAGAAAGCTTCATCTAGATGTCGGAAAAACACTATCATGTGTATCTCACAACTTGATGGAAGCAAAGTCTCTAACATTATCGGAATTCACAATTCGTTGACATGCTACTTTCAGAACCTTTTCTCAACATGAACTCCTTTCATGTCTACTGAGGTGAAAGAATGCATCAGAAATGTGATCACCGAAGAGATCAATCAACAACTTACCAAATATGTGACGAATGACGAGATACGTCTGGCTCTAAAACATATCCACCCCACTAAGGCCCCAGGACTGGATGGATTCCATGCTCTATTATTTAAACAATACTAGCACATCATCGGTCCCAACATCTGCAAAATGATAAAAAAAATATTTGGGTGGGGGATACAAGCATTTCCTCCATCAACGAATCGTTCCTCATCCTCATTCCCAAAATCAAGAAACTTCTGGTGATCCCTTATTTTTCAGCCTCTACAATGTCTCTTTTAATATCTTCTCAAAGATCATTTTCAATCAGTTACGCCCTTGGATTCTTGATATTATCTCTGAAAACAAGAGCACCTTCGTGTCCAAGATACTGATCACTGATAATGCAATTATGGCCCATGAAGTGTTCCACTCTATGAAAACATGCTCCACCGTGAAAAGAGGAACCATGGCCTAGAAACTGGATATGACCAAAGCTTATGATAAAGTGGAATGGCATTTTCTTAGAGTCGTGATGCTGAAAATGGGTTTTTATACTAAATGGAAAGATATAGTCATGCACTGCATCTTGACCATCCCCTTCAGAATCATGGTCAATGGGGAGCTCAACCGAGGATTCTCCCCAACCCGATGCTTGATCTAGCGGGACCCCCTCTCCCCATTTCTCTTCATCTTGGTGGGTGATGTTTTTTCTAACCTTATTTCCAGGGCTGCATCCTCTAATTCTATTCATGGGGAAACGGTCTTCTGTGAAAACTCACCAGTGTCGCATCTCTTCTTCGCCGAAGATTACCACCTTTTATCTAGATAAATTATAAATGAATGTCGGGTGATCAGCCATGCGATAAAGCAATATGAGAGGGCATATGGACATTCTATCAATCAGAAATCTCCTTCAGCATAGGGGTGCTGCGTTCCAAGAGGGATGAACTTTGTGCATCATCAGGCATCCATATGGTCGATAAACACTAGAAGCATCTCGGGCTACCCACGGTGATTGTCCGGTCCAAAAAATAAAAAATTTCATCTCTGGTGGATAGGATTGAGAAAAAAATTCAATGATGGACCCCAAAAATAATCTCCAAAGTAGGCAAATAAACCCTCATTAAAGCTATCATCCAGTCTTTCCCTAGCTATTTTATGTCCATGTTTAAGCTCTCAGCGGCCATAGTCAATCATATCCATACAAGTAATGCCAACTTCTTGTGGGGGGGAAATTATGGAAGGAATATACCCCACTGGATCAACTGGGATAAACTCTACAAACCGAAGTCGGAGGGAGGGATGGGATTCTGGAATCTTATTCTCTTCATTTTCACGTTATTGTCCAAGCAAGGATGTTGCCTTATTAACCATCCATCATTTCTCAGTGTGCGGGTACTCCGAGATAAGTACATTCCCCACACGGACTTCCATGTTTCTTCTCTTGGTCCCTAGCCCTTGCTTCCTCTGGAGAAGCATTTGGGGGGCCCGAAATCTCCTGCAAAAGGGTTGGGCTAGAGGATTGGGAATGTCTCATCGAACAACATATGGACCGATCCCTGGATGATCTATAAGGATGGTATGCATGCTACATCCCCCGCCCGATCAGGTCTTGAA
This sequence comes from Viscum album, assembly GCA_963277665.1. Classification (NCBI taxonomy): domain Eukaryota; kingdom Viridiplantae; phylum Streptophyta; class Magnoliopsida; order Santalales; family Viscaceae; genus Viscum; species Viscum album. Next base: position 188,460,761 of record OY728130.1, read on the forward strand.
GACGCCACTGTCAGCTGCCGCCTTTTAGACCAGGGACTGAGGTGGTGTGTGGAAAAGATCCATGAATGGGTTAATGAAAGAGACCAAAGATTTATCCTGAGCATCTCCTGGGTCCTAGATGTAGGCCCCGACCATCGTTTATGGACCAACGACATTTCGGGCGACTACACGGTGAGATCTGGTTACAGACTTTCTCTTGAAAACTACTCTGGAAACTGGGAAGAGGGACCATGGAAATAGCTTTTGAAGCTCAATGTCCCCCAAACAATACGCCAATTTTGGTGGCAGGTGTGCATGGGAACCCTCCCTACCATGAGCCTTCTCATTTACTGACATATGGACAATGCTGAGTCATGCCCTTTCTGTGTAAATATTCCAGAAACTCTTTTCCATGCCATCATTCACTGCCTGGGAGCTATGGAAATTTGAAATAAATGGGGCCCGAATTCAGATGCTTCACTGGTCATTGCCTCTGACCTCCCCGGTCTTCTGATGTGTTGGTTCTACTCTATCTCATTGACCAATGCAAGCTCACTCTACACCCTGGAATGGATCATTTAGGTCCAGCGTAATGATGTTGTTTTTCACCACCTTAATAAACCACCTGAATTCTGGATTGAACGGGCCATGTCATGGATTGAGGGATGGAAGGACCACAAAGGACACTTTTTTCCAGGTGTAACCCCCTCATGTCCCCCACATTGGAATACCCCCAGAAGGGATTCCTAAGATACATGTGGACGCGTCTCTCCCCAAGGATGAGATTTTTTCACTTGGTCTCCTGGCCAGAAATCATCTGGGGAAAATCATTGCTGCAAAACATGAATCACATCATGCCTTCTGGGAACCTGCAGTTGTTGTGGCCTCTACCATCCTAGAAGGTATGATGTTCTCTATGGAATGTGGATGGTTTGATATCATCATTATGACTAACTGCCTCACCATAATCAATTCTATTAACCACAACGATGGAGGACTCCAGTCTTTTGGCTTCATCATCAGGAGAATTTTCTCACTTCGCCAAGGTTTTTCTTACTTCCCTTTCTCCTTTACCAAAATGGAAGGAAACAATGTAGCCCAGCAGCTAGCGGCCTCAGGCCCCTTTGATGTCAACCAGCTCTAGCTGGACAATTTCCCTTCATGGCTTGGCATTTGTACGTCAGCTGATCTTCGTCATTAATGTTATTTGTCCTTCTTTTCAAAAAAAGAAGAGAATAGGGAGTGTAGAAGGAAAATAAAAGAATGGAACTGGATAGAATATGTTACTTCTAAATCAAGTAATTTCTATTAATTTGAGCCAAAAGTTTTTTCTTGAATTTATTTATTCCAATTTTAATGATTATTGGAGGAAATTAGGGACTTTGGGAGCATATTTGAGTGTAATTTGGACAATAGAAGGGGCTTCAGAGGCTTGAGTAAGTGGGTAGATGTGGTGGAATTTTATAAGAGGGAGGAGGGACCTTTAGGAAAGTATTAAAATATTATTTTATTATAAATATATTTTTGATTTATAATATTTCCAAAATGAAATAGTTAAATTATAAGAGAACTATGGGTTGAAATCCTTTCAAACAAAAGGTTTTAGACAAGTTTAGGACATAAAACTAACAATATCTTTTAGTATTAAGACTGATATAAAAACATTAACCCTTACCATGTCTTCTTGTATTGTCTTAATATATGGTTTCTATAGTTTCAATAAAATTACATGAGAAAATAATTAATAAAATTTTATCATTATATAAGTAATTTTTTTATTATTATATTATTTGGACTATTATATCATTTAATAAAATTGAATTTTTTTAAATCATTTATGTTAATTTTTACACTATTTAGTAATTGATTGTTGTTAGAGTCAAAAAAACTTGATTACAATGAACCAAAAACATTAAAACAAATATAATATGTCATAATCATCCATAAAATTATGTTATGGAATCAAAATTTTCAAATTACCTTTATTTTAATATTTATATTATCTATTATTTGAATCTTTTATTAATAATGTAATAATTGTATCATCATTGTGTCATAAATAAATTTATTTATATGTTGTCTAAAAATTATAAATCAAATACCATGATGTAGGAACTCTTTTTTTTTTCTAATAACAATTTATAGTTACATAGATTAGCTATATAACCCTATATTAAAATTTATTTAGTAAAAGATACATGTTTATGTTATATTTCACATTTCATTAAATTAAATATTATAAAATGTCATTTACGCACCCAAGTGGCTCCCAAATTCCTAAAGTTCAGCCTAAGGATGATCATGGTAAAACATATCTCATCCAATAATATTATGATATGTTTTAGAGTAGTTTTTTAGTATTATAATTTTATTTTGTACCCTTTCTTACCTGATTTACCCTTTAAATATGGTAAATAAAAATAATTACTGAAGTAACTATTCATAATTTCCAAAAATAAAAGGTTCATATTTTTCCAATTTGGACCTTATAAATCAAAATATTGAATTTTTTTTTTCTAAATTCAAAACAAATAATTTTAATAATTAATTTAGAATTAATTCCCGTTGTCAAAACTAGAAAGTGTGTTTTTAAGAAGTAAAAACTTTCAAAAGATTGGAATGTGTTTATATCCACTTTCAATGTGAAATTACTTGGGTTAAATGATAAAAACATAATACAATTTATATATAAAATCAATTTAAAGGATATTCTAACTATATAAATAAATTATATGAAAAGACCATTTTGAGTTAAAATGTATTGATTTTTACTATTCATTAAAACATGATAGTTGCTAGAAAAATATCAAAATTTAATCCAAAGTTAATTTGGATGTCCCTTTTTTAAATAATAAGTTTGTTTTTCCAAATATAACATATAACGGTTTCAAAAACAAAATTTAATAAGGGTTCTCTATCAAAAGTTGGTAAAACTGTATTTTTAGAAAAATACATCTTTTATCCAAAAAATATAATATTTTCTTACATTATATCTATAAAACATGTAATATTAATTTAAAACATTAAATTTAATATATAATATATATTTTTCATTAAATAAAAATCAATAAAGAGTGATATGATTTTATAAGCACAATTATTTTCTTTTTAAATGGGTTTTTAAAAAGAAAACATCCTTTATATTCAATTGGTTTTTTTATTTCTATTTTAATTACTCTTTTTAAGAAATTAATCATTATTAAAACATGTGTAAACTATATTTTTATAATTTAGTTGATAATATTAATTCCCCCCATTCCAATGGCTTGTTTGTAACGGTAGCATTTAAAAAACAATATTTTGTTGTTCGTTTATTCTTGGTGTAACGTATCATTTATATTACTGAACATAGTGTTTTGTTCTTAAAACCTGGAATGTTACATCACTCCCCCCTTTGGGAAATTTCATCCTTTCAATTTTTAAAATTTTTCAGGGTTAGTTCTGTGAAAATCCCACATAAAAAAAAGATTCAACTAAACTATCACTTTAAAAGTAAGAAAGATAAGTACAATAGACACACGAGATAACACATAGTAGGATTCCATGTAGTAAAACATGTAAATGGAATAAAAAATAACAATATTGTTCTGATGGTGAGTGATGGAAAACATGATCAGGAGAATGTTAAAAACAAAAAAACCATAAACTTGTGATGTTTTAAATAGTCCTTGATTTTATTGTAGGAAAAGTAATGAAAAACGTTTTTCATTTAATATCATTTTCATAAAGGTGAGGAATTATTTTAAGATCTAGAATAAGAACATAAGGAAACATACATACTTGTCTATTATAGTTTCATCCTTCAATTATATTTATACCACAAACTCATCTTCTCCCAAAACATTGATCACTCAATATGACCTGGTCTCACATGAAGCACTATAATCCTCTTCTACAGAATCACATAGTCAACAAAATATGAACTATATGTTTCTACTATATTTATACATTAACCCAAAACCGAACTATTAGTAAAATATTAGACAATTCCAAAAAATAATAATACTTTATAAAAACAAATACTACTCCGAATCTCAATTACTCAACAAAAAACACCAAAAGTTTGAAGAAAACCATTCATTAAAATACTGTCCTAAAATTTTCTCAATGCAATCCAAACAAAAATTGAAACCCAAAATTCATATGTATCTGAACTCTTAGTCTTCCAATATAAATTTTCATATTTATCTCCCTATAAAATCAATAACTTATAAAGTCTCATACCCAAATGTAGTTACCCTAAATGCAAATTTTCCAAAATAGAATAATCACTTCCATAAATGACCTGAATCACCATAACTTCACAATGAAAACATATATTTTTAAAAAATAAAATTCAACTATTACTCTATTAAAATTTTGTAGTGTTCTATTTACATTAATAATATAAAGTTCCCAAAATTTTGAACGTCTTCTAAAATAACATTTTATCACTTAATCACCAAATCATTTTCCAATACTAGGGATATCAATTCGATAAAACATATATCTCCCATATCAAATTACTCTTAATATACTAAAGCATTTAACTAAAAATAAATGGTCATAATAACTAGGGACATCATGTAGGATAGTGGCAGGTGATGCGCCCTTATCGCCCTTTAGTCGTGAGTTAGATTCATGTGGCCTTTCCAGATGCGATAGGTTGTCACACTATCAATGTGTTGTCTTTTTTCAAAAACAATATAATTATTTGAAAATTTCTAAAATGAGATAAAATACTCAAAAATAACAATAATATATTTTAATCTCAAATTTTATCTCAAACCTTTCATTTTTCATCCCAAAAAGTAATAACCAATTATTATATCAAATTCAAGGATCAGATAAACCCTGAAGGTTCTTTATAATTATTTCAATAAATGAAAAGATTATTCTTCCTCAAATAAAATTTTCACAATAAAAAATTAAGGGTTACACACTGTAGGAAAATTCTTCCAAATTAATTCCTTTATCAAATGGGGATTAATACTTTTAAACATTTGTTATCCTACATTTTATTATAACTCTAGAATTCCTTTGTAATCATTTTTTATCCATTAACCATGCTTTTCCATATTATTTCTTGATACTTATTTTATACAAAAACAAAATGAAAAATGTTATAAGATTCAATAATTTTAAATCATATGCTAATAAATAATCCATACCATTCGAAGTTATTTTTCAGTTTCCTCAACTTCAATTGGAATGAAATTATATATTGGTAAACCTATATTTATACAGTCCTGTTAATCCCATAATTTTACCAAAGATTAATTTCTCCAAAAATACCATTAATTACGTTGAAATTTCATAACTATGCCCCAAAATGGGTTTTTAAGACATTGAACTTATGAACAACCTTAAAATTATAAATCCATGATGATATCCATAACTCTTAAGAGAACATCCTAATATCCATTGTTGTATAATCCATCCTTTGATATCAACTATATGGCCCCAACATTAAACAATACTTAATCGTGATTTAAGTAAATAATTCACATTGAGGATCTTTTAAGGTTTAGCTTTTTGGAGAATTAGATCATAACTATTACATAACGGACCTAGACATTACACGAGGACAGTTACACTCAGTATCCACTTTTTCCACCAAATGAGACCCTATAAACACAACATGATTTATTTTTATTGATAAAAATCTTTTGACTTATTAATTTATCATATCCATACTTATACCATATGGAAAACATTTCAAAATTTCTGTATGACAATAAGAATCTTAGTAAGGGACATAAAAAGAAATAAAGCCATTATTTTAGTTAAACAATTATAACTTGTTTAATATTTTTTGAGAGATTTAAATAAAAAATTCACATAAATAACACACATACATTTTCCTCAAATAAAAACCATAAATTAATATCATGAAATTAAAACTCATTTAGGTGACTTAGAGACTCATATACATAAAACCCTTTCAAATATCATTCAATTGAAATAACCATATAGTATACATACAAATTGAAGATATTTAATTGGGATTCCCCTTCTTATAACATATATCGGGCTCACCCATGAGCTGTAATGGGTCTCATTCCTTTATATAAGAAATAATAAGCTCCCCAGTGAGTTATAATGGAGCCCAACCCTTCGTATAAGCTATGTCAGGCTCACCTGTGGGCTATAATGGGGCTCAAACATTTGTATATGTTGTATCAGTCACACTTTTGTGCAATGGTGTGGCTCAAACATTCATGTAAGCTATATTAGTCTCACATGTTTCATATAATTATCAAGTAACATTTCAAAAACATGTTCATCACTAAACCCTTTTAAAAAACTAATCTAATCCCATGTAAACAAATTTCTATAAAAAAATTATATTTTCATTTAAGATCTCATTTTCAATACCAAGATACCCAAATAAAGGAATAAGGTATTTTTTTAAATAAATTTAGTCTTATATATGAATCCTAATATCAAATAAAAGTTACGTCTATGGAGAAGTCCTTATTGTTGTATACATTTAAACAAATAATATTAATCATTTCATTATTTAAAAAAGTAAAATTAAATTTATAAAAATATTCCTTTTTTAAACACTTAATTATATTCTATATAGACATAAAATGTCCTTTATAATACTTTTATATCCACAAAAATAAATTTATAAATTAATATCATGACGAAAAGGATTTAAGAATTGAATGTTTAAAAGATCAAGGTATCCAATAAACCTTTTATCATTTAAAACATAATATCCATGACTTAATTAATAACAGTAGTATAGATAAAATATGGATAAATAATTCCATATTGTTTGTATATAAACCTTATAAAAGAATAGATGTGTATATTATCATGAAATGCCTCAATAAAAGGAGATTGAGACAATTCCCCTTATCTTGAGTCTGACTCATCACGTACAATAACTATGTTCTGGAATAATAAGAATAAGTTAATTTATACTTACTGGAGATAATTTTTCAAGTTTATTATTCCTTTTATAACACTTATTACCATTTTGTAAAAATTACAAAATTATTTAAGTTCATATCAGACATATGTTTTGAGATTTGGTACTTGAGTTGAAAATGAACTTTTTTTGTTGTAAATTTATCGTGTAGTAAAAATTATATAATATCCAGAATATTATTCTTGATTTAAATATCATATATATCACCTTTATATGTATATATATTTATAACATCCATAATATTTAGAGATAATAAATTAAATTCATCATTCATGGAGATAGTTTTTTATACGTATGCATGAACACTACTTTCATTTATTTTATATATTAAAAGAATAATAACTGAATGATGTAAAAGTATATTAAAATAAGAGTATTATATTTATGTCATATATTTCCCATAGGTTTGATAAAACCATAATCTATAAATTCCACGTATAGCGGGAAAAAGTCACATTGCTTGGAGGGGGAGGTAGTCCGCACATCCTCAAATGAAATTATTGTATTTACACAACATGGAATTCATAAAGGTATGTTCTAAACACAAATTAAATAAGAATTGAGACAATATAAATACAATATATATATATCATATATATATATATATGATATATATTTATATATATCATATATATTTATATATATATATAGTGCAATAATAATGGCCACCATGAGAGGTGGTAGGAGAAAATTGAACTATCATCATTTCGTGAGATAGTAGTTCGCCATAACAGAAACAATACGATCATTTCCATTAAATACATATTTGTGCAAGTTTAGATAAAAAAACATCTCCAAAAACATCTAAGTATATTTAGGATAATAATGTTTTATCTAATAATAGAATAATAATGTCATAGGGATTGGAGAAGGATAATAAAGGAAAGGAACTTGAGAGAAAATGTTACATCTATATCGGTTAACTTCTTTTGATTTGAGAAAAAAAGGATTTCATGAACTATTTAACGCCTAATGTAAAGATTATAGGATGAAATAATAGACTTTAGGAGGTGATTTCTTCTGATTCTGGATGAGACAAGGTTCTTGGGTGGTGTGAGTAAGTGTGTAGAGGTGGTGGCCTTTTATAAGAGGGAGGAGGGGAACTTTAGGAACAACTTATAAATTTATTTTATTATAACGTTTTTCAAAAATATAATTATTAAAAAGTGATATATTTCTAGTATAAGATGAATATGGGTCTAAATAATTTCAAAAATAGGTTATATACAATTTTAGGTCATAAAATTAACCTTATCATTTATCATTAACCCTTAGTTATAAACATTACCCCATACCATGCCTTCTTGGATTTTCATAATATATGGTTTCTATAATTTATTTAAAATTCCATGTCAACCACTAGTGAATCATTAACGTAACTTGTAAAATTATATAATTCATCTTGGCATAATATTATATTTTTGGACTGTTATATCATTTAATAAAATTGTATTTTAAAAAACTCATTTTTGTCAATTTTGACACTATTTAGTAATTGATTGTTATTAAACTTATAAGAACATTATTCCTTTGAAAAAAACAATAAATTAAATCTAATATTTCATAATAATAAAAATAAAATTATGGAATCAAAATGATCAAATTACATTTATTTTAATATTTATAATATCATTTATTTGAATCTTTTATTAATAAGTTAAGGAGTACATCATCATTGTGGCATAAATAAATTTATTTATCTAATGTCTAAAAATAATAAATAAAATACCTTAATGTATGAAATAATTTAATATTTATAACTTATATTTATATTCATACATATTAGTTATAAATCCATATATTAATTTTTTTAGTAAAAGATACATGTTTATGTTATATTTCCCTTTTCTTTAAATTAAATATTATAAAATGTCATTTTGTCACCCAATTAGCTCCCAAATTCCAAATGATTGGCCTAAGGATGATAATGGTTGTAAATATCTCATAAAATAGTATTACAACACTTTTTAGTGTAGTTTTAAATTATTATAATATTATTTTGTACCCTTATTTTCTTAATTTACCCTTTAACCGAGGTAAATAAAAATAATTACTAAAATCACTATTAATAATGTCTAAAAATAAAAGGTACCTATTTAACCAATTTGTAATGTATCTTTCCAAATATAGAATTCATTTTTCTAAATTAAAAACAATGAAATTGTAGTAATTAATTTTGAATTAATTTCTGTTGTCAAAACCAGAAAGGATGTTTTTAATAAGTCAAAACTATCAAAATAATAACATGTGTTTATTCCCAATCTCATTGTGAAATTACATAAAATTACCAAAATTGGATTAAATTATAAAAATATAACACAATTTCAGTTTAAATAAAAGTAAAATTACAATCTAACTATATATATAATTAAGATGTAATGGCAGTTTTGAATTAAAATGCAGTATGTTTCACTATTCATTAATACATTATAGTTAATAGAAAAATATAAACAATTCATCCAAATTAAATTTTTATTTCCATATTATAAAGAATAAGTATATTTTTTTTCAAATATAACATATGAATGTGTAAAAAACTAAATTTAAAATGGGTTCTCCATCAAAAGGTGGTAAAACTAAATTTTTAGAAAAATACTTCTTTTATCAAACAATTTGAATTTCTTCTTATGTCATACCAAGTAAACATATAAGATGAATTTACATAATTAAATTTAATATATAACATATATTTTTCATTAAATAAGAATATATAAATAGTAATATGATTTTATAAACATAATTATTCTATTTATAAATTGGTTTTCGTAAAAACACATCATTTATATTTAATTGATTTTTTATTTTCATTTCTAATAAATTTATTAACCAAATAATCATTATTTAATATTTATTACACCATATTTTCATAATTCTGATGATACAATTCATTCCCACCATTCCAACGACTTGGTTATAAAATTAATATTTAAAAAATAAAATTTTTTGTTCGTTTAAGCTCGATATAGCATATCATTAATGTTTATGAACATAGAGTTTCTTTCATAAAACTCGGGATGTTATATCATTTACCCCTTTTGGAAATTGCATCCTCATAATTTTTAAAATTGTTCTCGGTATGTTCATTGAAAATACCACATCATAAAAATAGTCAATAAATCAATCACATTAAATTAATGAAATAGAAGTACAAAGGTCACCCAATATAACAAATACTTGGATTCCATGTAAAAAAATGGATATAGAAGAAAAAATAACCATTTTTTTCTGATGGATAGTGATGTAAAACATGATTAGAATAAAGTTAACAACCAAAAAACCATAAACAAGTGATGATTTAAACGTTCATTGATTTCCCTATAGGAAATGTAATAAAAAGAAAATTTTTTGTTTTAATATAATTTCCTATGGTTGAGGGGTTTGTTTATGATCAAGACTAGGAACATAAGGAAACATAATTAATTGTCATGTACAATTTCATCCTTTATTTATATTTCTACCAAAAACTTATCTTTTCTCAAATCATTGAGTATTTAAGATGTATTGGTCACACTTGAAGCACTATAATCATCTTTTAGAGATTCACATAATCCCCCAAAGATAAACTATATATTTCCCATGTATTTAGAAATTAACCCGAAACCAAAATTGTTAGTATAAGATCAAATAATCCCCAAAAATAATAACCCTTTATAAAAATAAATACTACTTTTAATCTCCAAAATTCTATAAACAATACCCAATGTTCAATAAAGAGTATTCAATAATCAATTGTCGAGAAAATTTCTCAAAATAATCAAAACTAACACTAAATCCCAAAATTCTATCTAATTTGATCACATATTATTCCAAGATAAATTTTAAAATGTATGTCCACGTAAAATCAATAACTCTTAATGTCTCATTCCAAAAATTAATTACCCTAATCACATAACCTCTAAAATAGTTTAATTTGTTCCATAAATTACTTGAATCACCATAACTTCCCAATAAAAACATAAATTCTTCCAAAATAAAATTCTACCATTACTCTGATAAATTCCTATAGTGTTCTATTTACCTTAATCATATAACATTCCCAAAACTATAAAAGTCTCCCAAAATAACATTTTTAACTTAATAACCAAGTCATTTTCCTATACTAAAGATATCAATTTGATAAAACATATATCACCCAAATAAAATTATTATTAATATATAAGAGAATTTAACTAAAAATAAAATATTATATTATCCACAGACATCATGTAGGATAGTGGTAGGCGATTCACCCTTGTCTCCCTTCGGTTTTGGGTTCGATTCACGCGGCCTGGATGGACACGATAGGTTGTCACAAAATCAGCGTGTTTTAATTTTTCAAATACTATATAATTCTTATAAAATTCTTAAAATATGATAAATATTCAAAAAATCATAACATATTTTAACATAAAATTTTATCTTAAGCCTTTCATTTTGCATCCCAAAGGGTAATAACCAAAAATTACATAAGAATCATGTATCATATACACCCTAAATGTTATTAATTATTATGTCTATAAAAGAAAATATAATTCATCCTAAAATAATTTTTTACATAAAACCATTAAGGTATACACATAAAAGGAAAATTATTTCAATGTAATCCCATTATCACAAAGGAATTTATAATTTTAAACATTCAATATCCTATAATATGTCAAAACTCTTGAATTCCCTTATATTAATTTTTTATCCTTCATGATCCTTTAACCATGATTTTCTATATTATTTATTAATACTTATTTTCTACCAAAAAAATATGAATCATGTTGAAAGATTCAATAATGTCAAATAATTATCTAAGAAATAATCCATATCATTCATAGGTCATTTTTTGTTTCCTCATCTTCAATTGGAATGGATTTACGTATTGCTAAGAATATATTTGTATGGTCGTCTTGATCCCATAACTTCCTCAAATATGAATTTTAACTAAAATACCATTAATTACCTTTAAATTTCCTAACATAATCCTCACAAATGGGGTTCTAAGACATTCAACTTATGATTAAACATAAAATTATAAACCAATGATGATATCCATAACTCTTAAGAGAACATCCTAATCACCAAAGTTTTCTAAACCATCATTTATACCAACTGTAAGGATACATCATTAAACATTACCTAATCATGAGTTAATTAAATAAATCACATTGAGTATATTTTCATGTTTATACTTTTAGTTAATTAGGGAATAACAATTAAATAATAGACTGTAACACCCCAACCCCAGTTACCCAGAGTCAGTGAATTATTACAAAACATTGGTATGATCACAAGAAAGATCAAATCTCAAAAGACTGATTGGTTTAGTAGCCTTGGAAACAATAGATATATTCATAAGTATTACATTAAATCATAATAATGAAAACCACTACATCAACATCTTGTCTTCATATCCCTTCATATTATCCTTGAAGGTCATTCATAAATTACTTCTTCACATCCTGGGAAAAATAAAACATTGAAAGGGGTGAGCTCAGATGCCCAGTAAGGATAAAAATATAGAGGAAACTTTCATGAGTAAACATAAACATTCAAGGAAATGTATAACTAAATCAAAAGACTTGTAAACTTCAAATTCAGCATAATATGGTATAGATAAAATGAAATAATTATATTTACTTATCCACATGGACATTCTACTAGTCGAATAATCACATGCAATATCAATATCTACTTTCATAATGACGGAATGCATAATGCCGGACTATCTTTACCACATAGCCAAGGCCTCGGGCAAAGACTACAAATAAGATTTTTTCATGGCCTCATGCCAAGACACTAGTCTGTCTCATGAGACCTACCGATGAATTGAGGAGCGATATCGGGTTCCACCCGTCACTTAATAAGTCCAATTCATTCCTCATATGAATAGGATTAATCATAACATAAACATTCGTATTAAAACTAGCATACGAAATGTCAATACTTTATCCACAAACCATGAATGGTATAAAAATACCACATCCACAGTAAAACATAACTCATTCAATACAATATAGAATATTGTATTGTCACTGATTAACCTCAATAGAGAATAATTAATGATATTGACATAGATGAAAATAACCATCAAAACTATTTGATAGAAATATCCCCCTTTTCTTGAAAACATTTACAAGTCACACTATTTGTCAAGAATCCGTTTAAAAATATATTTTTGAATCAAAGTGTCCCATAAAACTTTGAAACATTAAAAAGGAATTTTAATTTTAAAACTTTAATGTCCATATAAAAATATCCTTAAAACCATTTTTAAAACATGGACATTAATGAGAATGATTTTGAATAATAAATATTTAAAACATTTAAAATGATATTTTAGTTAGAGTTTCTAACCAAAATAGAGACACTTGAATAAAAATAATTGAGGTAATCAAAACATTATAATATCATGATAATAAAGGCATTTAGGATTTACTATGTCAAATTACATTATATACACCTTATAAAATTGATTTGGTGTATAACAACAAAGGACTCTCAATGGAATGTAAATTCAGATGAAATATCTCATAAAGGTTGTATCCTTATGTTAAGGATAAATCAATGACATAATTATGTATGAAAAATATAAATACACTCAATATGATTGGATATTCAGTTTAAAAAAATCAAAGGAAATTCACACATATTCTTGTAAAAACAACACCAATGAATTGGATGTTTAACTCAACAAATCGAGATTGAGTAAAAATTACTCTTATCAAGTTCATACCGATGAATTGAGAATTTATCAATTGAGTGATTATGTGTATCAAAAGTATATCCACATAAAGGGGAGTGGAAATTATGGCCTAAACTAATGAATATTGATTCTATGGATAATCTTGGAGTAAAATAATCAATGAAGTATGTGTAAAGCCAAATGAATGGAAATTCAAATTTCAAATTCCCTTATCGATTTGGTAACTTACGAAACATAAACCCATGAAATAAGGATAATAAAATGATTATGTAAATATACATAAATTAAAGTTTATTACATAATGAATACAATCACGGGCAGTACACACACTACATGCAATAAATAAGTGGTGAACAATGGAAATCTCTTGAAATTAAAAGTGAGATAAGAAACCCCATACTTTGTACTTTTTACTTGGTCTGTGGTAGGTTAACCTCCTTTATAATGGTGAAATAATTGTTATTGAATTATACAAAAATCATTTAAACTAATATCATATCATATATGATCTTTTACATTGATTTATTAATAATATCATAGTATTATCGTCATTTCGGGTGTTAACAGATTCTTTTTCCTTTTTAGTATTTGTTATGTGAGACGTATTTGTTATGTATGGGATGTACCTTATTCATATCCAGAATTATATCATGTCTCTAAAAAAAATTTATTCATTAAATAAAATTTATTCTTGAATGGATATGATGGTGAATGAATCTTATCGCGTTCGTGGAGACGGTAATTCGTACGTACGCACGAGCGACAATAACATTATTTTGATATTAAAATAATATATAATTGGATGGTATATCATATATACAGAATCATTATCATGTTATAGTTATTATTTATATGAATTAAACATAATTATTATACGCATCCAAATAATAATATATTGAATAACAATTACACCACGACGTGGAGATGGTAGGTCATACATACGAACTTATGGTGACATGTCATTCAAGGGATGGATAGAATAATGAATTTTTTTGTTCCATAATTATAATAACATTATAGTATATAGAAGGCACTGGAGGTATTATTTTGGAATGTAAATAACAAGGAAAGAATAAGTTGAAGAAGAAAGGAATTTTAAAGGGGGTGGTGAAGACGTTACCTCTTCTTCAGGTTCTTCCTTTGGATTTGATAAAAAGGGATCCTTAGGTTGGCTTTCTGATTAAAATAAGGCATATATAATTAATTGAGGGAATTGTAGAGAGTATTTGGGTGGGTTTTGGCCGAACCAAAAGGATTTTAACGTGTGAAGAATTGGTTAGAATTGGTTTCCTTTTATAAGGGGGAGGAGGGGCACATTAGGAAAATCTAGAAATATTATTTTATAATAAATTAACATTCCATTTATAATAGCTCAAAAGAGTATTAATTAAAGTTTATAATGGGTATGGGTCACAAACCACTCAACCAATAGAATTTAGATAGTTTTGGGTCATTATATTAACCATATCTTTTAGTTTTAACTCTTAGTTAATTAGTTTGACACTTAACATGTCACTTTTTATTTTTATATTATATAGTTAATAAACATAATATATACATCCAAGAGACCCAAAAGTGGTCCATTAATGATATAAAAATAATTATATGATTCATTTGGCCGAACCTCTGATATTTAGGAAAAGAATATAAATTAATAATATAATATTTGTTTTAAAAACTCATTTATGTCAATTTTGACACTACTCAATAATTGATTTTTCATAAAGTCTTAACATCATTATTAATTCAAAACAAATTAATTTAAGAAATCCTAACATGTCATATCAACCAATAAAATTATTTTATGTCATCAAAACCTTCAAATTATATTTATTTTAACATTTATAATATCCATTATTTGATTCTTTCATTAATACGGAAAATACTACATCATTATTGTGTCATATATATTTTTACTTTTTCAATGTCTAAAAATTATAAATAAAATAGAATTATGTAGGAAATAGTTTTATATATCTAATTAATATTTATAATCTAAAATCAAACATATATAACCCTATGTAAAATTTGTTTTTCTAAAAGATATATACTTACGTCATTTTTGTATTTATTTTAACTTAATTAATATAAAGTGTCCTTATCACCAAAAAGTGGCTCCATGGGGTCCCAAAATCGACCCAAAGATTCCCATGGTCAGACATGTATCCACCAATAAGGTGATGACACGTTTTAGGGTAATTTATTATTATTATAATATTATTTTGTTACCCTTATTTACCGGATTTACCCTTTAATCATGGTAAATATAATATTTACTGAAGTAATTATTCAAAATGTCTAAAAATAAGAGTTACCTATTTACATAATTTGGAAATCATGATTCCAAATATGGAATCCATTTTTCCTAATTCAAAACACAGAACTGGAAGAAATTAATTTAAACTTAATTCCCGTTGTCAAAACAAAAAGCATGTTTTTAAGAAATAATAATTATCAAAAGATTGATATTTTTTTATGTCCGGATTAATTGCAAAATTATGTCAAATGACCAACATTGTATTAAATGGTAAAAATATATTCTAAATATACTTTAAAATAACTCAAATTCATATTTTATCACTATTAATTATATTGATTAAAAAAGTTGTTTTTAATTAAAATTTAGTAATTTTCACTATTCATCAAAATATGAATGTTATCCGAAAAGTACCAAAATTTCACCCTGGGCTAATTTCAATATTACGAATCCAAAAATGAAGTCCATTTTGAAATATAAAATGTATAAAATTTCAAAAAGTGGGTATTAATATTCATAACTATAGGTTTTATTAGTTGTGGTGTGTGTTAGAACATGAAGTTGCGTACAACACACGCTATTGTATTATTCAGTGAGAAGCGTACCATGGAAGATTGGGGTGTTACATTCTCCCTTCCTTCAATAAATTGCGTCCTCACAATTTTTAAAATTGGGGTTGGGAATATATCAGGAAGTCACACATCGTAAAAAAAATCAATAAAACTATCACTTTAAAAGAAAGAAAGAGAAGTACAAAGGTCACCTGAGATAACCTATACTAGGATTCCATGTAGAAAAACATGGATATGGATAATAAAGTAAGTTTCAAGTTCTAATGGAGAGGGATAGAAAACATGATCGGGATAAATTTAACAATAAGAAAACCCCAAACTTGTGATGGGACAAACGGTCATTAGTTGCCTAGTAGGAAAAGTAAATGGACAACATTTTTATTATTTTTTTAAAGTTACATTACATAAAGATGAGGAATTCATTCCTGAGATTGACTAAGAACATAAAGAGGTATACTTAATTTTTAAGTAATGTTTCATTCTTTAATAAATTTCTACAACTAACTCATTTTTAAACGATGAGTATTCCAGAAGACTTGGTCACACTAGAAGAGCTACAATAAAATTCGTATAGAATCACATAATCCACAAAGAATAAACTATATATTTACCTTGTCTTTAGAGATTAATAAAAACCAAAATGGTTATCATAAGATCTGATGATCCCCCAAAAGTTTATTTCATTAGAGAAAGAAACACTAATCTAAATTTCTAAAATTAAACCAACAATATCCCAAAGATAAATATATAGCATTCAATAAAGAATTGTCCTTAAAATCCTTTAATAAAATCCAAAATAAAATTGAAACTCAAAACTTAGAAGAATTTTGTTGTGTAGTCTTCCACGTTAAATGGTTTTTCCAAATAACATCAACTACTCTTAAAGTCACATACTTAAAAGTAATTAACCTAATCACATATTCTCTATTATAGGTTAATAATTTCCATAAATAACCCAAATCACTATAAATCCACAATAAAAACATAGATAAAAATCCACCATTACTCCTCAAATGAAATCCCATACTATTCTATTTTCCTTGGGCATATAGTGTTCCCAACAAAGTGAACATCTTCCAAAATAACATTTGTCACTTAATCCCCAAATCATATTCCCATACTAAGGGTATTCATTTGATAAGACATAAGATCCCAAATCAAATTATTATTGATCAATAAAATCATTTATCTAAAAATAATAGTCACACTAACCAGGGACTTCACATAGTCTAGTGGTAGGAGATAAATACCTATCGCACTTTGGTTATGGGTTCGATTCCCACAGCTTTGTCTAACGCGACGGGTTGTCACACGATCTGCATGTTGTCCTTTTTCCAAAACTATATTTTATAACATTACCAAAATGAGATAAATTCCTCAAAATAACCATAACATAATTTAACCACAAATGTTATCTCATACCTTGAATTTTCATCCCAAATTATAATAACTTGTAATTTCCTCAAATCCAATGATCATATAAAACCAAATGGTTATTTATAACTATATCCACAAGAGAAAAGATAATTATTCCAAAAAATTCATTATCACATGGAAAACTGCAGGGTTATAAATACAAGAGAAAATTATTCCAAAGTAAACCCATAAACAAGGAGCACTAATACTTTTTAAACATTTCTCCAACTATTTCTTTCAACATAAATTCTTCATTGACCAAGAAAATATCCTATAGAATAGGGAATTCACTCAGGTAATGGCCAGGTCCCCTACATTTACGAAAAATGACTGTAAATGGATTCTTGGGACCATTTTTATCTTCTTCCATAGTACTCTTCATTTTTCTTTGGTAGTTCTTCACTTTATGTCCTTCCTTCCCACATGTAAAGAATTTCTTTGTCCCATTGAGGCACTTTCTTGGGTGTCTCCTTCCACATTTCCTGCATGATGGAAATTGAGGATTCCTTTCTACATGGTCTCCACTATTGGAGCTCTTATCATTCATCACATTTCTCTTCTTTATTGAGTCCGGGAATTGGTTAATATATATATTGTTGAACATATTTTTGGAAATTTTATTTGTAATGAAGACGATATATTTTACACCTATCAACATTCCATTTTGTTGCTCATTGCCACCACCATTCCCAGCTTGTACATGATTCTCAAAGTCACTAAGACTTCCTTGGAATCCAGCCATTAACTAAAACCAAAAATCATTGTGTGAGTAACAGTAGTCATAAAATCATTTAGAGGATATCATGTCACCATATTATCAATTTGAAACACATTATGATTAACCAAGGTTATTTACACTCATCTTATATATAATACTTAAAATCGGTTTATAATGAAAATGTAAATTATCCTATGGATATCCCTCGGGAGTGTCGTAACCAGGAGTGAATCAAGGACCGTTGTCGTGCACCAGTTCCTGCTCGAGTCTAGCTCAAAGTGGTGTTTTCGTGTTTTACCCCTAGGTACATCTGTGCCAGAGCCGCCTCTACCTTATCGTATCCAGTCATGGATGTATTTCTCAGAAAACTCACAAAATCTCTACAATACAAAAATTCTAGGAAGTTCTTATATACTAATCCTCAAAGTATATCTTAGGGTTGTGTTCTCTAATCAGAGTTTATCTAAATATATCTCCCAAGGTTTGTACTAAACTTCCTTTGATACCAACTGTAATTCCTTGAAACCAGTTACCCAAAGTCGGTGCATTATTACATAACATTGGTATGATCACAAAAAAGATCAAATCCTGAAAGAGCGATTGGTTTAGTAGCCTTGGAAACACTAGATATATTCATAAGTCTTACATTACATCATAAAAATGAAAACTACTACAACAACATCTTGTCTTCATATCCCATCATATTATCCCTACAGGTCATTCATAAATTACTTCTTCACATCCTGGAAAAATTAAAACCTTAAAAGGGGTGAGCTCAGATGCTCAGTAAGGATAACAATATAGCAGAAAATTTCATGAATAAACTTAAACATTCAAGGAAATGTATAACTAAAACAAAAGCCTTTTAAACTTCAACTTCAGCATAATATGGCGTATATAAATTGAAATAATTCCATTTAATTATTCACATGGAGATTATACTAGTCGAATAATCACATGCAATATCAATAACCACTTTCATAATGACAAAATGCAATATTCCAGACTATCATCACCACGTATCTAGGGCCGCGTGCCAAGACAACAAATAATATTTTGTCAAGTCCTCGTGCCAAGACACTAGTTTTTCTAATGAGACCTACCGATGCATCAAGGAGCTATATCGGGCTCCACCCATCACTTACTAAGTCCAATGCATTCCTCATATGAACAGGTTTAATAATAACATAAACATTCGTATTAAAACTAGCATACGAAATGTCAATACTTTATCCACAAACCATGAATGGTATAAAAATAACACATCCACAGTCAAACATAACTCATTAAATACAATGTAGAAGATTTTATTGTAACAGATTAACCTCAATCGAGAATAATTAATGATATTGACATAGATGAAAATAACCACTAAAACTATTTGAGAGAAATATCCCCCTTTTCTTGAAAACATTTAAAAGTCACACTATTTGTCAAGAAGCTATTTAAAAATATATTTTTTAATCAAAGTTTCCCATACCAATTTGACACTTTTAAAAGTAATTTTAATTTTAATACATTAATTTCTATATAAAAAAATCCTTAAAACCATTTTTAAAACATGGTCATTAATGACAAATAATTAGAATAATAAATCTTTAAAACATTTAAAATTATATTTTAGTTAGAGTTTCTAACCAAAAGAGAGATACTTGAATACGAATAATTGAGGTAATCAAAACTTTATAAATTCATGAGAATAAATGGATTCATGATTTACTATGTCAAATTACATTATATACACCTTATAAAAGTGATTTGGTGTATAACAACAAATGAGTCTCAATGGAATGTAAATTGAGATAAAATCTCTCATAAAGTCCATATCATTAGGTTAAGGATAAATCAACGGCATAATTATGTGTGAAAAATATAAATACACTAAATATTATTGGATATTCAGTGTAAAACAATCAATGTACATTCACACATATTCTTGTAAAAACAACACCAATGAATTGGATGTTTAACTCAACAAATCGAGATTGGGTAAAAATTACTCTTATCAAGTTCATACCGATGAATTTAGAATTTATAAATGGAGTGATTATGTGTATCAAAACTATATCCACATAAAGGGGAGTGGAAATTATGACATTAACTAATGAATATTGATTCCACGGATAATCTTGGAGTAAAATAATGAATGAAGTATGTTTAAATCCAAATGAATAGAAATTCAAATTTCAAATTCCCTTATCGATTTGGTAACTTACGAAACATAAACCCACGAAAGAAGGATAATAAAATGATTATGTAAATATCAATAAATTTAAGTTTATTACATAATGAATACAATCATGGGCAGTACACACACTACATGCAATAAATAAGTGGTGAACAATGGAAAACTCTTGAAATTAAATGTGAGATAAGAAACCCCATACTTTGTACTTTTTACTTGGTCTCCGGTAGGATAACCACCTTTATAATGGTGAAATAATTGTTATTGAATTATAAAAAAATCATTTACACTAATATGATATCATATATGATCTTTTACATTGATTTGTTAATAATATCTTAGTATTATCGTTGTTTCGGGTGTTAACAGATTCGTTTTCCTTTATATTATTTGTTATGTGAGCCGTATTTGTTATGGATGGGATGTATCTTATTCATATCCAGAATGATATCATGTCTCTAAAAATTATTTTTATTCATAAAATGAAATTTATTCTTCAATGGATATGATGGGGAATGAATCTCATCGCGTTCGTGGAGACGGTAATCCGTACGTACGCACGACCGACAATATCATTATTTTGATATTAAAATAATATGTAATTTGATGATATATCATATATAAAGAATCATTATAATGTTATATTTATTATTTACATGAATTAAACATCATTATTATATCCATACAAATAATAATATATTGAATAACAATTTCACCATGACATGGAGACGGTAGGCCGTACGTACACACGTATGGTGACATGTCATTCAAGGGATGGATAGAATAATAAATTTGTTTGTTAGATAATTATAATAACATCACATTATATATAAGGTACTAGATTTATCATTTTATAATGGAAATAACAAGGAAAGAAGAAGTTTAAGAAGAAATGAACTTTAAAGAGGGTGGTGAAGACATTACCTCTTTTTCGGGTTCTTCCATTTGATTTGATCAAAAGGGCTCCTTAGGTTGGCTTTATGATCAAAATAAGGCCTCTATGTTGATGTGAGGTAAGTTTAGAGATTATTCGGGTTTGTTTTGGCCGAACCAAAAGGCTTTGAAGGTTTGAATAATTGGTTAGAAGTGGTGTCCTTTTATAAGGGGGAGGAGGGGCACCTTAGGAAAATCCCGAAATATTATTTTATAATAAATTAATATTATGTTTCTAATGGCTTAAAAGTGGATTATTTATATTTTATGGTGGGGATGGGTCGAGAACCACTCAACAAATATAATTTAGATAGGTTTGAGTCACTATATTAACCTTATCCTTTAGTTTTAACTCTTAGTTAATTAGTTTGACACTTACCATGTCACTTTATATTTTTATATTATATAATTAATAAACATACTATATAAATCCAAGACACCCAAAATTGGTCCATTAATGACATAATAATAATTATATGAGTCATTTTGCCGAACCATAGATTTTTAGGAATAGAATATAAATTAATAATATAATATGTGTTTTAAAAACTCATTTATGTCAATTTTGACAATACTCAACAAATTGATTTTTTAAAAAGTCTTAACAGCTTTAATAATTCAAAAAAAAATATTCCTTTAATCAATACTAACATGTCATATTAACCAATAAAATTCGTTTATGTCATCAAATCTTTCAAATTATATTTATTTTAACATTTATAATATCAATTATTTGATTCTTTCATTAATAAGGAAAATACTGCATCATTATTTTGTCATTTATATTTTTACTTTACAATGTCTAAAAATTATAAATAAAATACCATTATGTAGGAAATATTTTTATATTTATAAGGAATATTTAGAATCTAAAATACAACATATATAACCCTATTTAAATTTTTTTTCTAAATGATAAATAATTATGTCATTTTTGTATTTATTTTAACTTAATTAATATAAAGTGTCCTTATCACCAACAAGTGCCTCCATGGGGTCCCACAATTGACCCAAATATTGCCATGGTTGGACATGTATCCACCAATAATGTTAGGACATGTTTTAGGGTAATTTATTATTCTTATAATATTATTTTTTTACCCTTATTTACCAGATTTACCCTTTAACCATGGTAAATAAAATATTTACCGAAGTAATTATTCAAAATGTATAAAAATAAGAGTTACCTGTTTACATAATTTGTACATCCTAATTATAAATATGGAATCCATTTTTCCAAATTCAAAACACATAAGTGGTAGAAATTAATTTAAAATTAATTCCCGTTGTCAAAATAAAAAAAGTGTTTTTAAGAAATAATAACTATCAAAAGATTGATATTTGTTTATGTCCGGTTTAATTGTGAAATTTTGTCCAATGACCAAAATTGTATTACATGTTAAAAATATATTCTAAATATACTTTAAAATCACTCAAATTCATAATTTATCACTATTAATTATTTCGATTAAAAAAATTGTTTTTAATTAAAATTTAGTAATTTTCACTATTCATCAAAATATGAAAGTTATCCGAAAAGTACCAAAATTTCACCCTAGAATAATTTAAATATCTGAATCAAAAAATGAATTCCATTTTGAAAGATAAAATTTATAAAATTTCAAAAAGTGGGTATTACTATTCATAACTGCTAGTTTTATTAGTTGTGGTGTGTGTTAGAACTTGAAGTTGCGTACAACACACGCTAATATATTATTTAGAGAGAAGCGTACCGTGGAAGCTCGGGGTGTTACATAGACTCATACATTACATGTGGTTAATTACACTATGTATTCACTTTCTCCTCCATAGGAAACACTTTAAACAAAACAATATTTCTTTTTCTTGACAAAAATATCATGGACTTATGTTTTTCTATTATGAGACTTTATACCCTGTGGAAAACATTTCAAAAACTTGGGATAAGCATAAAAATCATGGAAAGGGTCATAAAAAGAAAGAAAACCAATATTCTAGTTAAAACATGGTAACTCATTTAACGTTTTTTAGTTAATTAAACAAAACATTTTCACATGAATAACGCACATAATATTTTATCCAATAAAAACATTAAACTAAACGTAAAGACTCGAAAATTTCAAGGAAAATTTCTTCTTAATTTTCTTTGGGATTTTACGAGTACGCAGTTTCTGACGGCGCCTGATTATGAGGTCCGGTGTTCCCGAAATCATTTTTCGAAGTTTAGCTCGGGTACGTTCATTGAACGAACGAGCGGGTTTTCCTAACTTTGAAACCGGTGCTCGAAATTGAATTCTGAGGGCATCGATGGATTCGAAGCGCCAGTAATTTCTTAGAAACACCTTTTCCGGAGTTGCGTTTACTCGAGAGGTGTTGTTAAAAATTGTGGATGTTAAAAATAAAATTTAGCTACAAATTTTATTTTTCTTTCTAAGTGGTAGTCCTTTGAGTGGAAGATGGGAAAACACCCAACTTCCCATGAGAGGTTATGAGGGTGATGGGGCACACACAAACCCCACCCCTTCATATTCCCTAAACTCTCATAACCCTCCTATTAATTGACCTTGAGTTAATTAATTAAGTGGTTTGATTCTTTATTTGAATTTTTGAAATTAAAACATAAGACATGGGTAATAAAATAATAAAGACACTTATTTTATTAGGGGGTTAGCTTGTTGAGAGGTTTTCGGAAAAAGCTAAGGGGCTTGAAGTTCTTCTTCTTCGTCTAAGAACGCGAAGAACACGAAGAACGTGACGAACGCACTGATCTCTGATGAAGAACGCCGAATCCTCAGAGATCGACTACGCGAAGTTGTGTACCGCGATGCCAACGACCCTCCCCTTTCGCGATGCCTTCTTCCGCGATGATAAATTCTGCGACGAACCTTCGCTCAATGAATTCGACGAGGTAGGGGATTTTTTTATTGTTGTTGTTATTCCTGAATTCGTCCATTGTCGTTCCTCATTTCATTTGGACCGCTTTCTATTGATTAACGAGAGGGGGCTGGACCGCACAAACACGGACGACCCTCCTCCCTTGTTTGTTGTGTTGTTGCGGGTGGAAGGAAAGTGGCGCGGTGCAACGACACCGCGTGGGATCATACGGAAAGGGTGTGCGGCGCCGTCGCGCCGCGCTGTTGAAGTCGAACAAAGGCACGGCGCCATCACGCCCCGCCAGAGAATCATGAAAACACTACGGCCGGAGCGGGGCCATGGCGGAGGGGCACGGTGCCGTCGCGCCGCGCCGGTTGGACCAAGGCTGTGGCGGCCAATTTCCGGCCGCCGGCATCGGAGCAGGGGGACCGGCCCTCGCCGGTCCCGTGGTGCAGCAGCCGGCCGGCCGGAGCGGGGCAGCCGGTCAAGGGGAGAAACGGGGGTTCAAAACCCTCAGCTAGAGGCAGGAGTAGCCCCCACGTGTGGGCCACGTTAATTGAGACAGGGGGGGCAGCGCCCCCCCCCCCCCCCCCCCCCCACTGACCGCCAGCTCGGTGTAACCAAGGTGGCCAGGGAACCACCAGCGCGCTGGGCCGGGCTTCCCAGGCGGTGCCAGGCCGGGCCGCGCCCAGGCCGGGTTAGACCCGGACCCTGTTTGGGTCATCCCGGTTCGGGCCGACCCAGGGGGTCTCGGGCCAGGTCGGTCCGGGCCGGAAACCCCCATTTTCGGACCTCTTACAGTCTTTTTACCATATCCTGGGATACATACCGCTTATCGACGAACCATCAGCTGCGATGCAATATTTGGATTGAGACGGTCATTTTGGAATATTACACTCAAGGTTTTGGAGAACTTTGAGTATGGCTGGGTTTGTTCGGATATGAAACCAACCGGGCCCTCGGAGCGGAAATGCTTATATCTTGAGCTCTGGATATCCGATTGACGTGCCGTCAACTTTGTTGGATTCCTCTTGATGAGACGGAACTTTTGGAATACTTCGTCTGAGTTTTGGTTGCAGTTGGATAGTGGCCGGGTTGGATTGTACCTGAAATCCAACCGGGCCCCTGGAACGGAAAAGCTGTAACTTTTTGACCAGACGTCCGTTTGACGAACCATCAGCGGAGTTGGTGATCACTTTGACAAACGGTCCCCATGAGAATACCCTATGAGAGTTCGAGGTACAGTCAAGATACGGCCGGGTTGGTTCGCACATGA
Organism: Viscum album; assembly: GCA_963277665.1. Lineage (NCBI taxonomy): Eukaryota > Viridiplantae > Streptophyta > Magnoliopsida > Santalales > Viscaceae > Viscum > Viscum album. The sequence goes on from OY728130.1 coordinate 188,486,545, forward strand.
AACCAACCGGGCCCCTCGGGCGAAAAGGCTAGTAACTCACAGACCGGGCATCCGACTGACGCGTCGTCTGTTGCTTTGAGACCCCTATGATGAGGCGGTACATTGAGATACTTCTTCGTGGAACTTTGTGATACTTGGAGTATCGAGAAGTAGCTCGTCGAGCGGACCCTTCCAGTGACGAGCTTGTAGAGTGCAGAGACATGGTAGCTGGTTTAGAATTGACGACTGTTGATCTATCGTCTCGGTGTGTTTTAGATAGGCCAGTGGGGAGCGCTTGGTTGTAGCGGCAGACCCACGGTGGAGGAGCACTTGGTTGTACCGGCAGACCTGTGGTACTCAACAGAAGGAGTATCTTTGGAGGCTATGAGGGGGAATGCTTGGCTGTAGCGGCAGACCAACGGCGGAGGAGCGCTTGGTTGTAGCAGCAGACCCGTGGTACTCAACAGAAGGAGTACCTCTGGAGCCTATGAGGGGGAGCGCTTGGTTATAGCGGCAGACCCATGGTGGGAAGCACTTGGTTGTAGCATCTGGCCCATAGTACTTGACAGGTGGAGTACTAAAGCAATCCAAGGTTAGTGGGGCGTGCTTGGTTGTACCAGCAGGCCCACTGTACTCGACAGAGGAGTTCTCTAGCAGCCATGGTTTCGTCATCATGAATAAAATCCGGGTTGATCTGAGTCTATGACCTATGTGTTTACCTGATGATTGATATGGGTCACTTGATAACTTAGGTATATGTATGGGAATATACCTGGGTAGTGGTTATCCGTTGATTTCACAATCTTTGTGTTTCCTCATGATTGAGATGGGTTACTTGACAAATTGGGTGTATGTATGGGAATATACCTAAGAAGAGGTTATATTTTGATATCTTATTTGTGGTTATCCATGTTGTATTTAGTGAGACCATGAAGGTCTCGGGGTCCCTACTGAGTATCATTATACTCAACCATGCACGGGCTATGCCCGCACCTCGTTGTGTTGGTTGCAGACGACGGGCAGCGTAGACAGAGGCGGAGTGTTCTGGGACTGGATGGTACCCAGAGGTGGACCTCATGATGAGACAGTATCTGGTGGTGGACTTCAGGACGAGGCGACACTCGAAGGAGGTTGACGGGCGAGAGCGTTGTGGAGGCTATCTGTACATACCCTTCAGGTAGGGTCTGTGGTGGACGATCCAGGAGCTACACTATCTGTGCCTACCCTTCAAGTAGGATCCTTGGTGGATGATCTAGGAGTGTCTTGTCACCGTCCGGCTGTTTTATATTTTTCCTTGTACTTTACAGTTGGGCTTGTATTTCCGGCCCCTTTACTTTCATCACATCTAGTTTCAGATTTACATAGTGTTTTACTTATTCTTTTACTCTGTGGTGTTTTTTTACTTTAATAAAGGAAATGCCTCCCCAGTTATCTTGGCTTACACCTTTGGTGCTAGTCTCCATCCCCTGGCCTATGGAAGGTGGGCTTGGGGTAGTCACGGCATGGGCCCTGAGGATGGGTCGTGAAAAATTGGTATCAGAGGAGTCAGTTCTACCGCAGAACTCAGGACTCTGATCTTTCCTTTTTGTGAAGCAATAGTGTTAAGGGTACCGAGTGTGGTCTTCAGTTCAAGGAGTCCAGTGTTGGTACAGCGACCGATGTATCCATACACCAGGACCCTGACTACTGATTTCCAAATTTGTTCATGAAAGACATTGATTGCGTGTGTGTTTCCAAAAAGTTTAAAAGTCAGCTCAAACCTAGTCAGCTCACCAGGTATAAATCGTTTGACCGTGTCACATTTGATCCGGATGTCTCCACACAGACAGTCAGTTAGAGTTCCAAGAGAGTACACGATGATGGCCCACCAAGCGACGAGGCTCCAGTGCGGGGCCCCTTTTACTATGTTGGCACCCTCGGGTGGTGTACCAGCAGCACCACCACCTATTGGGCAGCAGATTCCACCATCCATACTAGCAAACTGAGCACGCTGGCAGAGCGCATTGAATGATTTTCAGCAGTAGAGGCCTCTGAGGTTACGAGGCGAGCAAGATTCCCAGAAAGTAGAGCACTGGATAGAGGCGATTTCTAGAGTTTTCTGCCTAGCTAAGACACCAGTGGAGTGGATGGTAGACATGGATACTAGTTTTTTCCAGTGAGTGACCATGAGGATGGTCCGCATAGTTATGAGGCTTTGGTACGTGGACTGATGCCTGAGATAGTGCCTTCGGGTAGTGTGTCTGCTATACATCACTACCTGTTGGTCAGGAGGTATAACTGGCGGTACTGGTATGTGACACATGTAGACATAATTCCTTACACGTATTCTAACATCAGATACCTTCAATTTACGAGGTGAGCCCGACTCACAGGCAGTTGAGGACTAGCTTGAGGAAGTGGCTGAGAGTTTTGTAGAGCTTTTACACCATCGACAGGATGACATATCGGTAGCTGAGTATTCATCGAGGCATACCTATCATTCTTGGTATTTGATTACTACAATATGATCAGTGCTTTAGAGATTGGACCTCAGAGCGAGGTGTGTTTAAAGGATATCTGAGTAAGCACTCTTTCCTCTATGCATTCCTACTTATGTTAGGGTGCTTGTTAGAACCTTTGTGGTTGAATGTTCTTTGGCTGATTGGTTATAGCCAGTGAATGTTTTCAGTGGGAAGATGCGAACTTGCATTAGTCTTAGAAACGTGGACATGTAAAATGTTTCAAGAAGAGGAAGTGTCAAGGAAAGATGAATCTGCAGAGCAGCAGACGTGGAAGCAGAGATAGGAGAGCAGCATGGGGTGGTGTATTTTTCGACATGTTACAATCACCCGCCTTTGTAGTCCCCACTAGGCTCAGGGATCTAGAGGGCAGGGGAATAGAGTGGTTGCATGCGGTCAAGGAGTGTGACCCAATGGCTCTAAGAATTATTCAAGGGACAGTCTGTGTCCACTACTAGCTGCCGTAGTAATAGACGTAGATACGAATCATTCCTTCCTTCCACGAATCTTGTCCCAGACCTAGAGTTTCCGGTAAGCCGTAGACATGACCCTCACGGCTGGAGATACCTTGGGAGGAGACTCGATAATCACACTTACTCCGACAGTATGATTTGACCCACGAGGTGAGAGTTTCGGTTGGAATCTCTAGGTGGCAACGTCGAGGACTTACTATGTTGGTTTGAGTATGGGTTGGATCAACAGTTCATACATGGATTGACTGTATTAGGCATAAAGGTTTTGGTTTAACTATGACGTCGGGATGGGTTTTCCTTGGTCGGAGAAAAGGAAACCCCAGATAGCACAGGATAAATTCATGCATAGGAGGGTGCGGCCGATCACTCTTCAGTCGGTCAACCTTACCATCACGGCAGCAGGAGTTTTGAGTTTCATTTCCAAACAAGAATTGTAGACCTCTAGAGTTCAAGGATGACGATCACGTCCTTATACGGGTCTCGCCTCGACGTGAGTTACGGAGATGTGGCTGAGGCGACAAGTTATCCCTGAGGTTCAACAAACCTTTCTAGGTCCTCATCAGGGTAGGCGAGGTGGTTTACCACTTGACCCACCCACCTCAGTTGCACTAGGTGCATGGAGATGTCCATGTATCTCAACTGAGGAGATACGAGCTCGAACCTTCGCATTTCATCGACCATGAGAAACTGGACTTGGGAAATGGGGTGACCCTCATAGAGGTTCCAGTGGGGATCGAGGAACGACAAGAGTGGATCCTACGAGGACGGTCAATTTCCTGGGTGCGCTTTCACTGGCAGTACGGGAACCTCTAGGTGAGCACATGGGAGTGGAACGCTCAGATGCGTGCTCAGTACCACTTTTGTATCCCTAGTTTGTGTTAATGCTTTAAGGGGACGTAAAGCCATGAGGTAAGAGTAATTTAAAGACCTATAAATTTCAAGGAAAATTTCTTCTTAATTTTCTTTGGGATTTTACGAGTATGCAGTTTCTGACGACGCCTGATTCCGTGGCCTAGTGTGACCTGAATCATTTTACGAAGTTTATCTCGGGTACGTTCACTGAACAAACAAGCGGGTTTTCTTAAATTTGAAACTGGTGCTCAGAATCGAATTTTGAGGGCACCGATGGATTCGTAGTGTCGATAATTTCTTAGGAACACCTTTTTTGAAGATGCGTTTACTCAAGAGGTGCTGTTAAATATTGTGGCAGTTGAAAACAAATTTTAGCTACAAATTTTATTTTTCTTTCTAAGTGGTAGTCCCTTGAGAGGAAGTTGGGAAAACACCCGACTTCCCATGAGAGGTTATGAGGGTGGTGTGGCCCACATGAACCCCACCCCTTCATATTCCCTAAACTACCATAACCCTACTATTAATTGACCTTGAGTTAATTAATTAAGTGTTTTAATTCTTTATTTTAATATTTGAAATTCAAACTTAAGACATGGGTAATAAATTAAGAGAGACACTTATTTTATTAGGGGGTTTGCTTGTTGAGAGGTTTTTGGAAAAAGCTAAGGGGCTTGAAGTTCTTCTTCTTCATCGAAGAACATGAAGAACACAAAGAACGCACCAATATCCAACGAAGAACGCCGAATCCTCAGAGATTGACTATGCAACGCCGTGTACCGCGACGCCGACGACCCTATCCTTCCATGACGCCTTCTTCTGCGATGATAAATTCCACGACGAGCCTTCGCTCAACGAATTCGACGAGGTAGGGGATTTTTTTATTGTTGTTGTTATTCGTGAATTTTTCCATCGTCGTTCCTCATTTCATTTGGACCGCTTGCTATTGATTAACGGGAGGGGGCCGGACCGCACAAACATGGCCGACCCTCTTCCCTTGTATATTGTTTTGTTGCAGTTCGAAGGAAAGCGGCGCGGTGCAATGGCACCGCGTGAGATCATACGGAAAGGGTGCGTGGAGGCATCGCTCCGCGCCGTTGAAGTCGAACAAAGGAACAACGTCGTCGCGCCGTGCTAGGGAATCATGAAAACACAGCGGCCGGAGCGGGGCCACGGCGGAGGGGCGCGACGATGTCGCGCCGCGCCGGTCAAACCAAGGCCGTGGTGGTGCAGGGACCAGCAGCCAGTTTCCGGCCGCCGGTGTCGGAGCAGGGGGACCGGCCCACGCTGGTCCCATGGTGCAGCAACCAACCGGACGGTCAGGTGGAGAACCGGGGGTTCGAAACCCCCGGCTGGAGTTAGGAGCGACCCCCACGTGGGGGCCACGTTCATTGAGACCGGGGGGCAGCGCCCCCCCCCCCCCCCCCTGACCGCCAGCTCGGTTACACCGAGCTGGCCGACGAACAGCCAGTACGCTGGGCCGGGCCGGGCCACGCCCAATTGGACCAGACCCGGACCGAGTTCGGGTCGACCTGGTTCTGGCCAACCCAGGGGGTCTCAGGCCGGGTCAGTCCGGGCCCGAAACCCCCATTTCCAGACCTCTTACTGTCTCTTTCCCAAATCATGGGCTACGAACCTCTGATCGATGCACTGTCAGCTGAGATGCAATCTTTGGATCGAGACGGTCGTTTAGGTATATTATACTCAAGGTTTCGGAGAACTTTGAGTACAGCTGGGTTGGTTCGGATACGAAACCAACCGGGCCCTCGGAGCGGAAACGCTTATATCATGAGCTCCGAACGTCTGATGGATGTGCGGTCAAATTTGTTGGATTCCTCTTGATGAGACGGAACTTTTAGCATACTTCGCCTGAGTTTTGGTTGCATTTGGATAGTGGACGGGTTGGATTGTACCCGAAATCCAACCGGGCCCCTAGAACGGAAGAGCTGATAACTTTCAGACCGGACGTCCGTTTGAGGAACCGTCAGTAGCGTTGGTGATCACATTGAGAAACAGTCCCTATTATCATACCTTATGATAGTTCGGGGTATATTCGAGATACGGCCGGGTTGGTTCGCACATGAAAACAACTGAGCCCCTGGGACGAAAAGGCTAGTAACTCACAGATCGGGGATCCGACTGATGCGCCATCTGTTGCGTTGAGACCCCTATGACGAGGCAGTACTTTGAGATACTTCTTTGTGGAACTTTGTGATACTTGGAGTATCGACCAGTAAATCATGGAGCAGACCCTTCCGGTGACGGGCTAGCAGAGTGCAGAGACCTAGTAGTTGGCTGAGACTTGACGACTGCTGATCTATCATCTCAGTGTGTTTCAGATAGCCCAGTGGGGAGTGCTTGGTTGTAGTGGCAGACCCATGGTGGAGGAGTGCTTGGTTGTAGCGGAAGACCTGCGGTACTAAATATAAGAGGTACCTCTGGAGGCTATGAGGGGGAGCGCTTGCTTGTAGCGGCAGACCCACAATGGAGGAGCTCTTGGTTGTAGAGGCAGACCCGCGGTATTCAACAGAAGTAGTACCTCTGGAGCCTCTGAGGGGGAGAATTTGGTAGTAGCGGCAGACCCATGGTGGGAAGCGCTTGGTTGTAGCAGCAGGCCCACAGTACTCGACAGGTGGAGTACTACAGCAGTACCAGGTTAGTGGGGTGTTCTTGGTTGTAGTGGCAGACCCCCTATACTCGACAGAGGTGGAGTTCTCCAGAAGCCGTGGTTTCGACATCCTGAATAAAATCCTAGTTGAGCTGAGTCTATAACCTTTGTGTTTACCTCATGATTGAGATGGGTCACTTGATAACTTATGTATATGTATGCGCATATACCTAGGTAGTGGTTATCTGTTTATTTCATAATATTTGTGTTTCCTCATGATTGAGATGGGTTACTTGATAACTTGGGTATATTTATGGGCATATACCTATGTAGAGGTTATCTGTTGAGATCTCCTTTGTGGTTATCCTTGTTGTATTTAGTGAGACCTTGAGGTTCTCAGGGTCCTTACTGAGTATCGTTATACTCACCCCTGCACGGGCTATGCCCGCACCTCGTTGTGTTGGTTGCAGACGATGGGCAACGCAGACAGAGGCCGAGTCTTCTGTGACTGGACCGTACCCGGAGGTGGACCTCACGAATAGACAGTATCCAGTGGTGGACTTCACGATGAGGCGACACTCGGAGGAGGTTGACGGGCGAGAGTGTTGTGGAGGCTATCTGTACCTACCCTTCAGGTAGGATCCGTGGTGGAAAATCCATGAGCTACGCTATCTGTGCCTACCCTTCAGGTAGGATCCTTGGTGGATGATACAGGAGCTTCTTGTCACCTTCTGGATATTTTAACATTTTCCTTGTACTTTACAGTTGGGCTTGTATTTCTGGCCCCTTTACTTTCAACACAGTTAGTTTCAGATTTACATAGTGTTTTACTTCTTCTTGTACTCTGCAGTGTTTTGTTTACGTTAATAAAGGCAATGCCTTCCCAGTTAACGAGATTATGCCTTTGGTGCTAGTCGCCAGCCCCTGGCCTATGGAAGGCGGGCTTGGGGTAGTCACGCACGGGCCCTGAGGACAGGTCGTGACACTAATAGCTAGAAGTTAGAACTAATTTAGGTTACATAGAGCATAAAATATATAAAACCCTTTCAAATCCCATTTAATTGGAATAACCATATAGTCAACTTGAAAATTGAAGTTTTTTACTAGGGACCACCCTTAGTATAAGCTACATTGGTCTAACATGTAATCTATAATGGGTATCATCACTTAATATAAGCCATAACGGGGTCACCTGTGAGTTATAATGGGGCTTAACTCCTTGTATATGATGTGTTGGGCTCACCTGTGAGCTAACATGGTGATTAACACATTGTATAAGATATATCAGGCTCACCCGTGAGCTATTATGGGACTCCATCATTCATATAATTTTTATCATTCTCACCAATTTTATATAATGCTCATGTACCATTTAAAAAACACATTTTCCACAAAACCATTGGAAAAACTCATCTAATCCCATATAAAAAACACTTCTCTATAAAAATAAAATTTTTATTTATGAACCCATTCTTAGTACCAAGATACCCAAATAAAGGAATAATGGATTAATTTAAAATACATTCAGTCTTATAGATTAATACAAATATCAAATAATGGTTACGGCAGCAGAGAAGTCATTATCGTTATACTCATTAAAAAAAATCTCATTCCCTTTGTATTCTTATAAGAAATGAAAAATCATTTTTATAAAAATATTACTTTGGAAAACTTTTAATGATATTCTATATAGAAATAAAATTTCATTTATAATATTTTTATAACTATATAAATAAATATGTAAATTAATATCATGAAGACAAAGATTTGATAATTAAATCATTAAACGTTCAAGGTGTCTCATACAACATTGAAAATTTATATCATAGTCTCCATGTATTGTTAAATAACATTAGTATAGATAACATATGTATATGAAATGTAATAGTGTATATGTATACAACTTAAAAAAATAATAGAGGTGGATATTATCAAGAAATTCCTCAATGAAACGATGTTGAGACGAAAACACTTACCTTGAGTATGACTCATCACATTCAATCATTATGTTCCTAAATAATAAACTTAGGTCAGTTAATACTTTCTTGAGAACCTTGTTTATTTTTATAATTCCTTCAGTATCACTTATTACCATTTTATAATAATTAAATAATTATTTAGGTTCATATCAGATGTTTTGCCGATATTTGGTACACTAGTCAAAAATAAACTTGTTTTGAGGTAAATTGTCCATTAGGTAAAAATTACATCATCTCCAGAATATTATTAATTATTTAAATATCATATATATCATGTGTATATTTATTTATAATATACATAATATGTAGATATAATAAATGAAATTCATTGTTCATGGAGACGGCAGGCCATACATACGAATGAACACTATGTTCATTTGATTTTCATGTTAAACGAATAATAAGCTAATGATATAATTTTTATTCCAATACCATTGTTATATTTATGACATATATTTCTCATATCTTTAATAAAACCATCATTTATACATTCCATGTATAGTAGGAATGAGTCACATCGCTTTGAGTGGTCAGTAATCCACAAATCCTCAAACAAAATTATCATATTAACACAACATAAAAAGCATGGAGGTATGTTCTAGATATAAATTACATAATAATATAGAAATTATAAATAATATATATATAATATATATATATATAGTTCTATCAGAATGGCCACCATTAGAGGTGGTATCATAAAATTGATCAATCATCATTTCGTGAGGTAATAATTCGTTGTACACATAAATAATATGTTCATATCAATTAGATGGAGGTTTGTATACATTTAGTTTGATTAATTCTCATAAAAACATCATAGTATATTTAGGATAATTGTTTTATTATGTAATCCTATAATAAGAAGATCATTGGGAGTGGGGAAGGAAAATAATGGAAAGGATTTTGAGAGAAGTCATTACCTCTAAATTGGGTAACTTCTTTTGATTTGAGCCAAACAGATTTCTTTAATTGAATTCTCCCAAGGTAATACTTATCAGATCAAAGAAGGGATGTTGTGAGATTATTGGATCATAATTTGGATGAGACAAGGTGATTTAGAGGTGTGCGTATGTGGGTATCGTTGGTGTCTTTTTATAAGAGTGAGGAGCGGGATTTATCAAAGTCTAGAAATATTATATTATTATAAATTTATTTTCAAATTATAATAGTTCCAAAGTGATATATTTATAGGTAATGATAAATATGATTCTAAATCATCTCAAATAATAGGTTTTTAAAAAATTTATGTCATAAATATAACCATATCTTTTAGATATAATGCCTATTTAAAAACATTAACTCATACCGTGTCTTGTGGTATTTTCATAATATATGGTTTCTTTAGTTACTATAAAATTACATGAGAAACATGAGTGGATAATAAATAAAATATATAAAATTATATATTTAATTTTAATGAATATTATATTTTTAGGGTTGTTATATCATTTAACAAAATTGTATTCATTTTAAAAACTTATTTATGTCAATTTTAACACTATTTTGTAATTTATTTTTTCTAAAGTCATAATAATTTTATTCCTTTGAAAAAAACATTAACTAAAAGATAATATGTCATAAGAATCCAAATAATTCATTAATGGCATAAAAATCTTCATATTATATTTATTTTAATATTTATAATAACATTTTTTTTAATATTTCATTAAAAAGATAATCAATGCACCATCATTGTGTCATAAATAAATTTATTTATTTAACGTCTAAAAATTATAAAAAAATCCCATGATGTATGGAATATTTTTATCTTTATAATGAATATTTATAGTCAAATATATCAGTTATGTAACCCAATATTTAAAAAAAATAGTAAAAGAAACAATTTTATGTTATATTTCCCTTTTCTTTAAACTAAATATTAGAAAATATCATTTTCAGACATCAAGTGGCTCTCAAATGACAAAAGTTAAAAATAAGGGTTATAATGGTCGTAAATATCTCATAAAAGAGTATTCATAAAAGTTTTATAGTATTTTTATATTATTATAATATTATTTGTTATCCTTATTTACCCTATTTACCCTGTAACCATGGTAAATAAATATAATTACTGAAGTTACTGTTTATAATGTCCAAAAATAAAATTTTCTTATCTTCCCAGTTTGGAACAATTGATTCCAAATCTGGAATCCAATTTTCTAAATTAAAAAAACAAAAATTTTAGTAATTAATATTGAATTTATTCCCATTTTCAAAACCAGAAAGCATGTTTTTATGAAGTCAAAACAATCAAAAGATTGACATGTGTTTATGCTCAATTTCATTGTGAAATTACTTCAAATTACCAACAGTGGATTAAATTATAAAAACATAATCCAATTACACTTTAAGTAAAAAAAATAATAAAACTATATAAATAAATTAGATGTAATGACAGTTTCGTGATAAAATGCTGTATTTTTCACTTTTCATTAAAACCTTATAGTTATCAGAAAAATATCTAAAATTCATCAAAATTAAATTTTTTTGTCCCTATTCTAAATAAAAAATATTTTCTCAAATAGAACATATAAATGTGTCAAAAACTAAATATAAAATGGGTTCTCTATCAAAAGGTGGTAAAACTACATTTTTTTTAAAAATATTTCTTTTAATTGAAAAATTGAATTTGTTCTTATATAATATAAATAAAACATATAAGATAAATTTTAAACAATAGATTTAATATGTAAAATATATTTTTCATTAAATAAAAATCCATAAAGAGTGATATGATTTTATAAACATAATTATTATATTTTTAAATTGGTTTTCATAAAAACACATCATTTATATTCAATTAATTTTTTTAATTTCCATTTTTAATAAATTTGGTAACCAGCGAATCATTATTGAAACTTGTGTAGAATATATTTTCATAATTAAGTTTATACAATTCATTCCCGCCATTCTAACATCTTTTTTATAACTGAAATATTTAAAAAATAATATTTTTTTGTTTGTTTAAGCTCGATGAAGAATATCATTAATTTTATTGGACATAGTGTTTTTTCTTAAAACATAGGATGTTATATCATTCACTCCTTTTAGAAATGTCATACTCACAATTTTTAAAATTTGTCTTCGTATGTTCTTTTAAAATCCCATATCGTAAAAATAGTGAATAAATAAATCACATTAAATAAATTAAAGAGAAGTACAAAGGTCACCCGATATAATACACACTAGGATTACTTAAGGGAAAACATGGATATGGAAGAAAAACTAACCATTTTGATCTAATGGAGAGTGATGTAAAAAATTATTAGGATAAAGTTAACATTAAAAAAACCATAAACTTGTGATGGGTTTAATAGTCTTTTTTTCCCTATAGGAAAAGTAAAAAAAGAAAACATTTTTGTTTTAATATAATATTCATAAGGTTGAGGGATTTTTTTATGAGCTTGAGTAGGATCATAAGGAATTATAATTACTTTTCAAGTACAATTTCATCCTATATTTAAATTTATTCCACAAACTCATCTTTTCTCCTAACATTGAGTATTCAAGATGCCTTGGTTTCTCCAGAAGCACTATAATCAACTTGTAGAGAATCACATACTTCCCAAAAGATAAACTATATATTTCCCATGTCTTTTTAAATTCACACAAAACCAAAATTGTTAGTAAAATATCAAATAATCCCCCAAAATAATAACCATTTATTAAAATAAATAAAACTTTTAGTTTCAAAAATTCATTTAACAATACCCAAAGCTCAATAAAGAGAATTCAATAAACAATTGTCCTTAAAATTTCTCAAAATAATCTAAACTGAGACTAAACCCCAAAATTCTAACGAATTTGATCAGATAGTCTTCCAAGATAATTTTTAACATGTATCTCCACATTAAATAGATCACTATTAAAGTCTCATTCCAAAAATTAATTAGCCTAATCACATATTCTCTAAAATAGGTTAATCAGTTTTATAAATGACCTGAATCACAATAACTCCTCAATGAAAACATAGATTCTTCCCAAATGAAATTCAACCATTACTATATTTAATTACCATAGAGTTTTATTAACCTTAATCATAAAACTTTCCCAAAACATTGAATGTCTTCCAAAATAACATTTTGAACTTAATCACTAAGTCATTTTCTTAGACTAAGGATATCTATTTGATAAAACATATATCTCCCAAATAAGTTTATTCTTAATACATAAAATCATTTAACTAAAAGTAAAAGGTCATACTATCCAGGGACTTCACGTAGGCTAGTGGTTGGATATGCACCCTTGTCACCCTTCGGTTGTGGGTTTGATTCTCGCGTCCAAGATGGACACGATGGGTTGTCACACAATCTTCTTGTTTTACTTATACAAAAACAATATAATTTTTAAAACATTACTAAAATAAGATAAAATACTCAAAAAACCATAACATATGTTAACATAAAAAATTTATCTCAATCCTTTAATTTTTCATCCTAAAGGGTAATAACCCATAATTACATCCAAATAATGTATCATAGACACCCTAAATTTTCATTATTATTATATCCATAAAACATAAGATAATTCATCCTCAAATAAAATTTCCACATAAATAAATTAAGGATTACACATAGTAGGAAAAAGCTTCCAATGTAATCCCATTATCAAAAGTGAATTAATAATTTTAAACATTCATCATCTTATAATATGTTATAAATCTTGAATTCCCTTATATTCATTTAGTATACTTCATGATCCTTTAACCATGATTTTACATATTATTTCTTAATACTTATTTCACACCCAAAAAATGTGAATCGTGTTCTAAGATTAAATAATGTCAAATCATTAGATAATAAATAATTCATATCATTGATAGGTCATTTTTTGTTTCCTCATCTTCAATTAGAATGTCTTTAGGTATTGGTAAGCATATATTTGTACGATCTTGCTGATCCCATAACTTCCTAAAATATTAATTTCTCCTAAAATACCGCAAATTACCTTTAAATTTCATAAAATAAACCCCAAATGGGGTTCTAAGACAATAAACTTATGATCAACCTTAAAATAATAAACCCATTATGATATCTATAACTCTTAAGAAAACATCATAATCTCCAAAGTTGTCTAAACCATCATTTGGTAAGAACTATAAGGATCTGTCCATAAACATTACCTTATCTTGAGTTATGTTAATGATTAGTATTAAGGATATTTTCAAGTTCAAACTTTTAGATAATTAGGCCATAACTATTACAAAATAGACTCAAATATTACATGTGGATAGTAACGCTCTGTATTCGCATTCTCCACCACAAGAAACACTTTAAACAAAACATGATTTCTATTTAGTGATAAAAATCTTATAGACATATTCCTTTCTCTTATCCAAGATTATACGATGTGGAAAACATTTCAAAAAAATGGGATGAGAATAAAAATATCAGTAAGGGAAATAAAAAAACCCATTAGTCTAGTTAAAACAAGGTAACTCATTTAACATTTTTTGAGAGAATTTAAAAAAATTCACATGAATAACACACATATTTTTTTATCAAATAAAAACAGTAAAATAATATAAATAAGTTAAAACACATTTATTTGAAAAAGAGCATAAAATACATAAAACCCATTCAAATACCATTCAATTGGAATAACTATATGGTTCAATTAACAATTGAAGATCTTTATTGGGGATCACACTTCGTATAAGCTACATTGGGCTCGCCCATGATCTATAATGGGGATCATCCATTAATATAAGATATAATGGGGCCACACATGATTTATAATGGAGCTCAACCGTTTTTATATGATGTGTCGAGCTCACCTATGAGATAAAATGGGGATCAACACTTTTTATAAGATATATCGGGCTCATATATGAGCTATAATGGGGCTAAACCATTCGTATAAGTTGTATCGGGATCACCCATTTTTATAACTCTCATGTTGAATTTAAAAAACATTTTTATCACAAAACCTTTTGAGAAACTCATATAATCCCATATGATAAACATTTTTTTTATAAAAATACAATTTTCATTTATGATACCATTTTCAATACCAAGATACCCAAATAAAGGAATAAGGGAATTACTTAGAATACATTATGTCTTATAGAGGAATCCAAATATCAAATAATGGTTATGGTGGGGGTGAAGTCATTATCATCGTATACATTAAAACAAAAAACATTCCCTTTTACTTCTTGTAAGAAATGTAAAATTCTTTTTTTAAAAATATTCCTTTCGAAAACATTGAATAATATTCAATATAGGCATAAAATTTCCTTTATAATTTTTTTATAACCATATAAATAAATATGTAAATTAATATCATTAAGACAAATATTTGATAATTAAATCATTAAACACTCAAGGTGTCTTGTACCATATTTAAAATTTAAATATTAATCTTCAAGAATTTATAAATAACACTAGTTTATATAGAATATGGATATTAAATGTCATATTTGTTATGTAATCATCTTATAAAATAATACAGGTGGATATTGTCACGAAATTCCATAATGAAAGGATATTGTGATGAAAACCCTTACCTAGAGTCTGGCACATCACATACAATCGTTATGTTTCTAAATAATAAAAATAGTTCAATTTATACTTTAATGGGAACCCTATTTATTGATTTTAATTCTGTTAGTATCACTTATTATCATTTTATAAAAATTAAATAATTATTTCAGTTTATATTGGATGTTTTGTCGATATTATGTACTTGAGTCAAAAATGAACTTATTTTGATGTAAAATGTCCATGTAGTAAAAATTAAATCATCCCTAGAATATTATTAATGATTTAAATATAATATATATCCCGTGTATATTTATTTATTATATCCATAATATGTGGACATAATAAATGAAATGCATCATTCATGGAGACTGTAGGTCGTACGTATGCTTGAACACTACGTTCATTTCATTTTCATGTTAAGAGAATAATAATAAAATGATATATAATTATATTACAACAACATTATTATATTTATTTCATATATTTCTATTAGGTTTAATACAACTATTTTTTATACATTCCATGTATAGAGGGAATGTGTCGCATCACTTTGAGGGGGTTGTAGTCCACACTTCCTTGAAGGAAATTATCATATTTACACAACATGGAAAGAATAGAAGTATGTTGTCAATAAAAATTACATAATAATATAGACTATATATAACATATATATATATATATTCTTCTTTCATAATGGCCAACCAGAGAGGTGGTAGGAAAAAATTGAACAATCATCATTTCGTGAGGCTGTAGTTCACCGTACACAGAAATAATATGTTCTTATCCATTAGATGGAATTGTGTGTACGTTTAGTTTGTATAATTCTCATATAAAATCTTAATATGTTAAGGATATTGGTTTTTTTATGTAATCTTGTAATAATAAGATTATAGGGAGTGGATATGGAAAATAACAGAAAGGAATTTGAGTGAAGATGTTACCTCTAAATCGGGTAACTTCTTTTGATTTGAGCCAAAAGGATTTTTTAAATTTCCATATCCCAAGGTAAGTCTTCTAGGATGAAAGGATAGATGTTTTGAGATTATTTGATCAGAATAAGGGTGAGATAAAGGGATTTAGATGTCTTAGTATGTGGGTATAGGTGGTTGCCTTTTATAAGAGTAGGGAGGGGCACTTTAGGAATGTCTAAAAATATTATTTTATTATATATTTATTTTTGAATTATAATTTCTCCAAAGTGATATATTTAAAGTTAAATATAAATATGGGTCCAAATAATCTCGACCAATAGGTTTTGCACGTGTTTAGGTAAAAAAACCATATATTTTAGCTTTAATGCTTAGTTAAAAACATTAACTCATTCCATGTCTTCTTGTATTCTCATAATATATGATTTCTATAGTGACTATAAAATTTCATGAGAACCATGAGTGGATCATAAATGAAATATATAAAATTTTATAATTATTTGGATGAATCGTATATTTTTAGGGATATTATATCATTTAATAAAATTTTATTTGTTCCATAAACATATATATGTCAATTTTGACACTATTTTATAATTTATTTTTTGTAAAGTCATAATAATTTTATTCCTTATATCCAACAACACTAACTCAAATAAAATATGTCATATTCCTCCAAAAAAATTCATGGATGGCATAAAAATTTTCATATTACAATTATTTTAATATTTATAATATCATTTATTTGAATCCTTCATTAATAAGGTAATCAGTGCATCCTTGTTGTGTCATAAATAAATTAATTTATTTAGCATATAAAATTTATAAATAAAATACCACGATGTATCTAATCTTTTTATCTTTATAATAATTATTTATAGTCAAATATATAAGTTATATAACTAAATATTTTAATTTATTTTGTAAAAGATACAAGTTTAGGTTATATTTCCCTTTTCTTCATATTAAATATTTTAAAATGTCATTTTCACAAATGAAGTGGCTCCCAAATGCCAAACGTTCAGACTAAGGAATATAATGGTTGAAAATAGCTCATAAAATAGTATTAATACACTTTTTATGTATAGTTTTATATTATTATAATATTATTTTTTACCCTTATTATGATGATTTACCAATTAACCACGGTAAATAAAAATAATCATTGAAGTTAATGTTCATAGTGTCTAAAAATAAAAGATACCTATTTACCTAGTTTGTAACATCTAATTCCAAATATGGAAACCATTTTTGTAAATTAAAAACACATAAATTGTAGTAATTAATTTTGAATTAATTCTTGTTGTCAAAACCAGAAAGCAGGTTTTTTAAGAAGTCAAAACTATCAAAATATTGACATGTGTTTATGTCTAATTTCAATGTGAAATTAATTCCAATGACCAAAGTTTGATTAAATGATAAAAAACATAAATAACCTTTCAAACCAATAAAAATTTAAATCTACCTTTATAATGAAATTATATGAAAATGCAGTTTTGAATTAAATGTCTTATTTTTCACTATTCATTAAAATATGATAGTTATTAGAAAAATATAAAAACATCATCCAAAGTAAATTCTGATTTACTTTTTCTAAATAAGAAGTTTATTTTTTCAATTATAACATATATAGGTGTCAAAAATAAATTTAAAAACTATTCTCTATCAAAAGGTGGTAAAATTGTATTTTTAGAAAAAAAATCATTTATCAAAAAAATTGGATTTGGTCTTATATCATATCTAAATAACATATATGATGAATTCAAAACGTTACATTGAATATATAAAGAATATTTTTCATTAGGAAAAAATTTATGATATGATTTTATAAACAAAATAATTCTATTTTTAAATAGGTTTTCATTAAAACACAACCTTTATCTTTAAATAGTTTTTTTATTTCCATTTTTAATAAATTTTGTAACCAATGAATCATTATTTAAACATGTGTAAACCTTGTTTTAATAATGAATTTAATATTATTCATTATTCCCATTCCAACATCTTGGTTCTAATGGTAACATTTAAATAATAAAATTTAGTTGTTCATTTAAGATCAATGGAGCGTATCATGTATGTTATTGAACATTGTGTTTCATTCTTAAAAATCTAGATGTTACATCATTCCCCCCCTTTTTCAAATTTCATAATTTAAATTTTTAAAATTTTTCTTTGTATGTTATTTAAACATCCCACATCATAAAAAGAGTAAATAAAACTACCACTTTAAAATAATGAAATATAAGTAAAAATGTCACTCGAAGTAACACATACTTGGATTATATCTGGTTAAACAATGATATTGATGAAAAACTCAGGATATTGGTCTAATGAAGATTAAGGTAAAACATGATGAGGATAAATTTAACAATCAAACTACCATAAACTTTTATTGGTTTAAACTGTCATTTATTTAGGATCTTGACTAAGAATATAAGAAAACATACATACTTATCTAGTAGAGTTTCAACCTTTAATTAAATTTCTACCACAAACTCAACTTTTCTCCAAACGTTGAGTATTCAAGATGACATGGTCACACCTGAAGCACTATAATCAACTTCTATAGAATCACATAATCCAAAAAAATATGAACTATATATTTCTTTTATCATTATACATTAACCCAAAACCAAAATAGTTAGTAAAAGATCAAATAATCCCCAAAATGAATAATCCTTTATAAAATGAAATACAACTCTTAATATCCAAAATTCAACAAACAATGACCAAAGTCCAAAAAATACTATTCAATAAACAATTGTTCTTAAAATTCCTTAAAATAATCGAAACAAATATTAAAACCCAAAATTCATAATGATTTGATCACATTGACATCCAAGATAAAACATAAAATGTATCTGCACATAAAATTTATCACTATTAATGTCTCATACCAAAATGTAATTAACCTAAACACATATTCTCCAAAATAGGAAAATCACATCCATAAATTACCAGAATCACCATAACTCCACAATAAAAACATGGATTCTTCCAAAATAAAATTCAATCATTACTCTGTTAAAATCCAATAGTGTTCTATTTACATTAATCAGATCACATTCTCAAAACTCTGAGCGTCTTCCAAAATAACATTTATCTCTTAATCATAAAATCATTTTTCTACACAAGGGATATCCATTTGAAAACACATATATCTCCCAAATCAACCTATTATTAATTCATAACATAATTTTACAAAAAAGAAAATTCTATACTAACCAGTGGAGTCATGTAAGATTCTGGTAGGCGATGCATCCTTATTTCCCTTCAGTTGTTAATTTGATTCATACGACATTTTTGTACTTGATGTGTTGTCATAAAGTTTTTGTGTTGTACTTTTTCAAAAACCATATAATTCTTATAACATTCATAAAATGTGATAAAATAGTTAAAAACAACCATAACATATTTTAACCTCAAATTTTAAATCAATCCTTTCATTTTGAATCCCAAAAAGTAATATCCCATAATTATATCAAAATCAAGGATCACATAATCCCTAAAGGTTCTTTATAGATATTTCCATACAAGGAAAGATAATTCTTCCTCAAATAAGATTTTCACAGTACATATATTAAGAGTCAGACAATCAGGAAATGTCTTCTAAGGTAATCCCTTATCAAGAGGGAATTAATACATTCAAACATTCATTATCCAAAAATCAATCATAACTCATAAAATCCCTTATAATCATTCAGTATCCTTTAACTATGCTTCTTTATATTATTTCTTAATACATATTTCCTAAAACAAAAACATGATTCATGTTCTGATACTCAATAATGTCAAATTGTAAGCTATTAAATAATCTATACCATTAAAAGGTAATTTTAAGTATCCTCATCTTCAATTGGAATGGCATTAGGTATTGGTAATGAGATATTTGTATGACCCTGTGGATCTGATAATTTCCTCAAAGATGAATGTATCCTGAAATACCATTAATTACATTGAAATTTCAAAATATGAGCCTCAAAAAGTTGATTCTAATACATTAAGCATACGATAAACCATAAAATTTTAAACCCATGATGATATACCTAACTCTTAAGAGGAAATCATAATCTCCAAAGTTTCCTAAACCATCCTTTGATACCAAATACAAGGTCCCAGCCTTAAACATTGATTAATCTAGAGTTAAATCAAGAATTCACAATGAATATCTTTTCAGGGTTAGTGTTTTAGATAATTAGGCCAAAACTAATATATAATAGACATATACATTACAAGTGGTAAATTACAACATATATCCTCTTTTTCCACCAATGGAAGCCCTTTAAACAAAACATGATTTCTTTTTCATCTTAAAAATCATCTAGACTTATTCTTTTCTATTATCCATCATTTTACCTAGTGGAAGAGATTTACAAAACTTGAGATTAGCAGTAGAAGATCAGTAAGGGATATGAAAATAAATAAAACAATTATACTAGTTAAAACATGGTAACTCATTTAATGTTTTTTGAGATAATTAAACTATACATTTTCACATGAATAACACTCAGTCTTTTTTATCAAATAAAATTTGTAAACTAATAATAAGAATTTACAATGAATTTAATTGTCTTAGAGAATTATATAAATAAAACCATTTCAAATACTATTCAATTGGAATAACCATATGGTTTAATTCTAAATTTTAGATCTTAAATGGGGATCACCCTTTATATCAGATTTATCGGGATCACCTGTGAACAATAATTGGAACCATCACTTCATATATGCTATAGCGGGCTCACCCAGGGGTTATAATGGGGAACAAACCTTCATATAAATTGTGTTAGGCTCACCCATGAGATATAATGGGGCTCAACCCTTTGTATAAGCTATATCAGGCTCACCTGTGAGCTATAATGGGGCTCTACCCTTTGTATAATCTGTATCAGACTCACCTGTTTAATATAATTATAATGTACCATTTCAAAAACACTTTAATCTCAGAACCATTTTGAAAAACACATCTAATCCCATATTAAAACCATTTAAATTTAACAACCCATCTTCAATACCAAGATACCCAAATAAAGTAATATGGTATAAATTTGAAATAAATTAAGTCTTATAGAGGATTCCAAATATCAAATAAAGGTTATGTTAGGGGAGAAGTCATTATCATTACATACGTTAAAACAAATAACATTCCTTTTTTAGTTTTTTAAGGAAAATAAATTGAATTATATAAAAATATTCAATTTTAAAACATTCATTGAAATTCTATATAGACCTAAATTGTCCTTTATAATCCTTTCATATCCATATAAATAAATATGTAAATTAATATCATGAAGAAAAATATTTGATAATTAAATATTTAATCTAGATGAATTAATAAAAAATATTAGTACAGATAAAATATAGATATGAAATTTCATAGTGGCCATATATACATCTTATAATATAATAGAGTTGGATATTATCATGAAATTCCTCAATGAAAGGAGATTGAGGTGAAGTCCCTTACCTTGAACCAGACTCATCATGTATGGTTATTATGTCCTTGAATAATAAACATTGGTTAATTTCTACTTCCTTGAGAACCATTTTAAATTTTATAATCCATTTTATATCAATTATTACCATTTTATAAAAATTAAATAATTATTTACACTCATATCTGACATTTTGTCGATATTCTGTACTTGAGTCGAAAATGAACTTATTTTGATGTAAAGTTTTTATATAGTCAAAATTACATCATATCTAGAATATTATTCATTATTTAAATATCATATATATCCAGTAAATATATATTTATAATATTCATAATATATGTAGATAATAAATAAAATTTACCATTCTTGGAGATGGTTGGTCATACTTACGCATTAACACTACTTTCAATTATTTTTTATACTAAAAGAATAGTAATAAAATTATATAAAAGTATATCATAATAGATATAATATATTTATCTCATTTATTTATCATTGTTTTAATTAAATCATCATTTATAACTTCCATGTATAGTGGCAATGAGTCACATCACTTTAAGGCGGCAGTAGTCCACACTTCGTCCAACGAAATTATATATTTACAAAACATGGAAAGTAGAAAGGTATGTTCTTAATAAAACTTATATAAGAATAAAGAAAATAAAAATATAATATATATATATATAACACACACACACAAATATATATATATAGTGCAATCATAATGTCCACCATGAGAGGTGGTTGTATAAAATTGAGTAATCATCGTTTCGTGAGGTAGTAGTTCTCCATAACAGAAATATTATTTTCGTATCCATTAGATGGAGGTGTGTGTTAGTGTTGTTAAAACCCATTAAAAAAACAATCAATTATATTTAGGATTTTTTTGTAGTTATCTAATCATAGAGTAATAATATTATATGGAGTGGAGAAGGAAAATTAAGGAAATCAACTTTAGAGAAGGCATTACCTCTAAATCAGGTAACTTCATTTGATTGGAGACAAATGGATTTCTTGAATTTCTTTCTTCCCAGGGTAAGTCATATAGAATGAAAGTAGGGATTTGGGGAGCTTATTTGAGCATATTTTGTATGATAAAAGGGGATTTATATGTGTGAGTAAGTGGGTAGAGGTGTTGGATTTTTATAAAGGGGAGGAGGGTAATATTAGGAAAGGCTTTAAAAATTATTTTATTATAAATTTATTTCTAATTATAATAGTTCCAATGTGATATATTTATAAGATAAGATGAATATGGGTCTAAATACTCTCAACCAATAGGTTTTATATAATTTTATGTCATAACATTAATAATATGTTTTAGATTTAACCCTTAGTTAAAAATATTATCTCTTACCATGTATTCGTTTATTTTAATAATATATGGTTTCAATAGTTATTGTAAAATTTCATGCAAAACAAAAGTGGAGCAAAAAATACTAATGTAACATTATATATGTAATTTGGAAAAATATTATATTTTTAGGTCTATTATATCATTTAATAATATTTTGATTTTTTAAACACATTTATGTCGAATTTGACACTATTTAATAATTGATTTTTAGGTCATAAAAACATAATTCCTTTGAAAAAAAAATTAAATCAAATATAATATGCCAAATTAATTAAAAAGCTATTGTATGGAATCATAATATTTAAATTACATTTATTTTAATATTTATCATATAATTTATTTAAATATTTCATTAATAAGGTAATCACGTCATCATCATTATATCTTAAATTAATGTTATATTTCCCTTTTCTTTAAATTTAATATTATATAATGTCATTTTCACACCCAAGTGGCTCCCAAATGACCAATGTTCTTCCTAAGGATGGTATTTGTTAAAAATATCCCTTCCAATAGTATTATATCATATTTTACTTGACTTTTGTATTATTATAATATTATTTTTTAGCCTTACTTACCTGATTTACCCTTTAACCATCGTAAATAAAAATAATTACTGAAATTACTATTCATAATTCCCCAAAAAATAAATTGTATAAAAAAATTTCAACATATATTTTAATATATGGAACGCATTATTCTAAATTAAAAACATAGAAATTTTGGTAATTAATTTAGAATTTATTCCCATTTTCAAAACCAGAAATATTTTTTAAGATGTCAAAACTATCAAAATATTGGCATGTGTTTATGTCCTATGTCAATGTGAAATTACATCCAATGACCAAAATTTAATTAATTGATAAAAATATAATCCAATTACACTTTAAAATAAAGTAAAATTATAGTATTACAATATAAATTAAATATATAAAAACATAGTTTTGAATTAAAATGAAGTATTTTCACTATTCATTAAAACATGATAGTTATGTGAAAAAAATCAAAAAAACAACCAAATAAAATTTTTATGTCTCTATTGTAATGAAAAAATTTATTTTTCCATATAGAACAAATAAAGTTGTTGAAGACTAAATTTAAAAAGGATTCTCCTTCAAAAGGTTCTGAAACTACATTTTTAGAAAAATAATTATTTTATCCGAAAAAATTAAATTGTTCTTATATCAAATTTAGAAAACATATAAAATGAATTTAAAACATTACAAAGAATATATAAATTACATTTTTTATTAAATAAAAATCCAAAAAGAGTGATATGATTTTATAAACACAATTATTCTCTTTTTATATAGTTTTTTTAAAAACACATCTTTATAATCAATTGGTTTCTTATTTGCATTTAGAATAAATGTTTTAACCAATGAATCATTATTTAAACATGTTTCAACCATATTATCATAATTTTGATGATATTATTCATTTCATCTATTCAAACGGATATGTTATAATAGTAATATTTATATAATAATATTTTGTTGTTCATTTAAACTTGATATTGCATATCATGTTTTATATTGAACATAATGTCTATTTCATAAAACCTTGTATGTCAAATAACTCCCCGCTTTTGTAGAAAATTTAACAAACATCATTTTGTGAGGTAGTATTTCACTATAATAGAAATATTATTTTCGTATCCATTAGATGGAGGTGTGTGTTAGTGTTGTTAAAACCCATCAAAAAAACAATCTAGTATATTTATGATTTTTTGTTATTATCAATCATAGAATAATTATATTACACGGAGTGGAGAAGGAAAATTAAAGAAAGTAACTTTAGATAAGGCATTACCTCTAAATCAGGTAACTTCTTTTGATTTGAGACAAATGGATTTCTTGAATTGCTTTCTTCCCATGGTAAGGCATCTAGAAGGAAAGTAGGGATTTTGGGAGCTTATTTGTGCATATTTTGGATGATAAAATGGGAATTATATGTGTGAGTAAGTGGGTAGTTGTGGTGGAATTTTACAAAGGGGAGGAGGGGAACATTAGGAAAGTCTTTAAAAATTCTTTTATTATAAATTTATTTCTAATTATAATAGTTCCAAAGTGATATATTTATAAGATAAGATAAATATGGGTCTAAATACTCTCAACCAACAGGTTTTATATAATTTAATGTCATAAAATTAACAAAATGTTTTAGCTTTAACCCTTTGTTAAAAATATTATCTCTTACCATGTATTATTTTATTTTAATAATATATGGTTTCAATAGTTATTGTAAAATTTCATGCAAACCAAAAGTGGAGAAAAAAATACATTTGAAACATTATATATGTAATTTGGAAAAATATTATATTTTTAGGACTATTATATCATTTGATAATATTGTACATTTTTTAAACTCATTTATGTCAAATTTGATACTATTTAGTAATTTCTTTTTTTAGGTCATAAAAACTTGATTCCTTCAAAAAAACATTAAATCAAAGATAATATGCCATATTAATTAAAAAAACTATAGTATGACATCATAATATTTAAATTAAATTTATTTTAATATTTATAATATAATTTATTTAAAAATTTCATTAATAAGGTAATCACGTCATCATCATTTTATCAAAAATTAAGGTTATATTTCCCTTTTCTTTGAATTAAATATTATATAATGTCGTTTCCACAACCAAGTGGCTCCCAAATGACAAATGTTCTGCTTAAGGATGTTATTGGTTAAAAATATCCCATCCAATAGTATTTTATCACATTTTACTGGAGTTTTATATTATATTAATATTATTATTTAGCCTTATTTACCCGATTTACCCTTTAACCATGGTAAATAAAAATAATTACTGAAATTAATATTCATAATTCCCAAAAAAATAAACTATATAAAAAAATTTCAACATATAACTTAATATATGGGACCCATTTTTCTAAATTCAAAACATAGAAATTGTAGTAATTAATTTAGAATTCATTCCCATTGTCAAAACCAAAAAACAAATTTTTATGAAGTCAAAACTATCAAAATATTAGCATGTGTTTATATCCTATTTCAATGTGAAATTACATCCAATGACCAAAATTGAATTAATTGATAAAAATATAATCCAATTACACTTTAAAACCATGTAAAATTACAGTATGAATATATAAATAAAATATATAAAAAGGTAGCTTTGAATTAAAATGCAGTATTCTCACTATTCATTAAAACTTGATAGTTTTGTGAAAAAAATCAAAATAACATCCAAATAAATTATTTATGTATCTAATGTAATGAAGACATATATTTTTTCATATAGAACAAATAAAGGTGTTGAAAAATAAATTTAAAAAGGATTCTCCTTCAAAAGGTTCTGAAACTACATTTTTAGAAAAATAATTATTTTATCAAAAAAATGAACTTGTTCTTATATAAAATTTAAGTAACATATAAAATGAATTTAAAACATTAAAAATATATATAAATTATATTTTTTATTAAATAAAAATCCATAATGAGTGATATGATTTTATAAACACAATTATTCTCTTTTTAAATAGGTTTTTTTAAAACACATCCTTTATAATCAATTGGTTTCTTATTTTCATTTCTAATAAATGTTTTAAGCGATGAATCATTATTAAAAAATGTTTCAACCATATTATCATAATTTTTATGATATTATTCATTTTATCTATTCAAACGGCTATGTTATAATGGTAATATTTAAATAATAATATTTAGTTCTTCGTTTAAACTCGATGTAGCATATCATGTTTGATATTTAACATAATGTCTATTTCATAAAACTATGTATGTCAAATAATTCCCCCCTTTTGGAGAAAATTGAACAATCATTGTTTTGTGAGGTAGTAGTTCGCCATAACAGAAATATTATTTTCGTATATATTAGATGGAGGTGTGTGTTAGTGTTGTTAAAACCCATCAAAAAAACAATCAAGTATATTTTTGATTTTTGTTGTTGTTATCTAATCATAGAATAATATAATTATATGGAGTGGAGAAGGAAAATTAAGGAAAGTAACTTTATATAATGCATTACCTCTAAATCAGGTAACTTCTTTTGATTTGAGACAAATGGATTTCTTGAATTTCATTCTTCCCAAGGTAAGGCATATAGAAGGAAAGTAGGGATTTTGGGAGATTATTTGAGAAGATTTTTTATGATAAAATGGGATTTATATGTGTGAGTAAGTGGTTAGAGGTGGTGTAATTTTAAAAAGGGGAGGAGGGGAACATTATTAAAGGCTTTAAAAATTATTTTATTATAAATTGATTTCTAATTATAACAGTTCCAAAGTGATATATTTATAATATAAGATGAATATGGGTCTAAATACTCTCAACCAATAGGTTTTATAGAATTTTATGTCTTAACATTAACAATATGTTTTAGCATTAAGCCTTAGTTAAAAATATTATCTCTTACCATGTATTATTTTATTTTAATAATATATGGTTTCAATAGTTATTGTAAAATTTCATTCAAACCAAAAGTGGAGCAAAAAATACATTTGTAACATTATATATGTAATTTGTAAAAATATTATATTTTTAAGACTATTATATCATGTAATAATATTGTACTTTTTTAAAACTCATTTATATCAAATTTGACACTATTTAGGAATTGATTTTTTTAGGTCATAAAAACTTGATTCCTTCGAAAAAAACATTAAATCAAAGATAATATGCCATATTAATTAAAAAATTGTTGTATGGAATCATAATATTTAAATTAAATTTATTTTAATATTTATAATATAATTTATTTAAATATTCCATTAATAAGTTAATCATGGCATCGTTATTATATAATAAATTAATGTTATATTTCCCTTTTCTTTAAATTAAATATTATATAATGTCATTTTCACACCCAAGTGGCTCCCAAATGACAAATGTTCTGCCTAAGGATCATATTGGATAAAAATATCCCATCCAATAGTATTATATCACATTTTACTGGTGTTTTATTTTATTATAATTTAATTTTTTAGCCTTATTTACCTAATTTACCCTTTAACCATGGTAAATAAAAATAAATACTAAAATTACTATTCATAATTCCCCAAAAAAGAAACTATAAAAATAATTTTCAACATATAATTTAATATATGGAACCCATTTTTCTAAATTCAAAACATAGAAATTGTAGTAATTAATTTAGAATTCTTTCCCATTGTCGAAACCAGAAAAAAGTCAAAACTATCAGAATATTGGCATGTGTTTATATCCTATTTTAATGTGAAATTACATCCAATGACCAAAATTGAATTAATTGATAAAAATATAATTCAATTACTCTTTAAAACAACGTAAAATTACAGTATTACTTTATAAATAGAATATATAAAAAGGTAGTTTTGAATTAAAATGCAGTTTTTTCACTATTCATTAAAACATGATAGTTATGTGAAAAAATAAAAAAAAACACCCAAATAAATTTTTTATGTTTCTATTGTAATGAATACATTTATTATTTCATATAGAAAAAATAAAGGTGTTGAAAACTAATTTTAAAAAGGGTTCTCCTTCAAAAGGTTCTAAAACAACATTTTTAGAAAAATTATTATTTTATCTGAAAAAATGAAATTGTTATTATATCAAATTAAAAAACATATTAAATCAATTTAAAACAAAAAAAATATTATATAAATTATATTTTTTATTAAATAAAAATCCATAAGGAGTGATGATTTTATAAACACAATTATTCTCTTTTGAAATAGGTTTTTGAAAACACACCCTTTAGAATCAAATGGTTTCTTATTAGCATTTTGAATAAATGTTTTAACCAATGAATCATTATTTAAACATGTTTCAACCATATTACCATAATTTTGATGATATTATTCATTTCATCTATTCAAACAGCTATGTTATAATGGTAATATTTAAATAAAAATATTTAGTTGTTCATTTTAACTCGATGTAGCTTATCATGTTGGATATTGAACGTAATGTCTATTTCATAAAACTCTGTATGTCAAATAATTCCCCCTATTAAAAATTGTGTCCTCTTAATTTTTAAAATTCGGCTCTGTTTCTTTATTAAAAATACCATATTGAAAAAGGGTCAATAAAAATATCACTTTAAAATAAAGAAAGAGAATTACAAAGGTTACCCATGATAAAACATACTAGGATTCCATTTAGGAAAACATGTATATGGAAGAAAAAATAACCATCTTTTTCTTATGGAGAGTGATGTAAAAATTGACCATGAGAATGTTAACAACCAAAAAAACCATAAACTTGTGATGTGTTAAACGATCATTGATTTCCCTATAGGAAAAGTAAACATAAAAAAATTTGTTTTAATATCCATTTCATAAAGTTGAGAAATTTATTTATGATCTTGACTAAGAACATGAGGAAACATACTTAAATATCATGTAGAGTTTCATCCTTTAACTAAATTTCATCCACAAACTCATCCTTTCTCCAAACAATGAGTATTCCAAATGACTTGGTGACAACTGATGCATTATAATCAACCTCTATAAAATCACATAATCTACAAAATATGAACTATATTTTTCCCGTGTATTTAGACATTAACCCAAAACCAAAATAGTTTGTAAAATATTAGATAATCCCCCCAAAAAATAATCTTTTATAAAAATAAATACTACTCTAAATCACCAAAATTCCACAAACAATATCAAAAGTTCAACAAAGAACATTCAATAAAAAATTGCCTTTAAAATTCCTCAAACTTATTAAAACTAAGATTGAATCCCAAAATTCCAAAAGATTTGATCACAGAGTCTTCCATGATAAACTTTAACCTGTATCTCCAAATAAAATATATCACTCTTAAAGTCCCATACCAAAAAGTAATTACTCTAATCACATATTCTCTAAAAAAGTTTAATCTCATTAATAAGAGAGCTAAATCACTATAACTCCAATGTTAAAACATAGATTCGTCAAAAATAAAATTCAACCATTACTCTATTAAAATCCAATAGTGTTATATTTACCTTAATCATATAACATTAACAAAACATTAAACATCTTCCAAAATAACATTTATCACTTAATCACCAAATCATTTCCCTATACTAAGGATATCAATTTGATATAACATATATCTCCCAAATAAACTTCTTCTTAATCCCTAAGAGAATTTAAGTAAGTAGAAGATATAATACTGACCAGGGACTTCATATAGAATAGTGGTAAGATATTCACCCTTATAGCCCTTCGATTGGGTGTTTTATTCTCACGGGCTTGTCAGATGTGATGGGTTGTCACACGGTCTTCATGTTTTCCATATTCAAAAATATATAAATCATATAACATTCCTAAACTGAGATAAAATAATCAATAATAACCATAACATATTTTACCCTCTAAGTTTATATCAAGCCTCTCATTTTGTATCCCAAAAGGTAATAACAAATAATTACATCAAAATAAAGGATCATATAAACCTTAAAGGTTCATTTTAATTATTTCCATAAAAGAAAAGGTAATTCTACCTCAAATAAAAAATTCACATAAAACAATTAACGGTTACACATACTAGGAAAAGTCTTCCAAATTAATACCATTATAAAAAAGGAATTAATACTTTTAAACATTCATCATAATATTATCTATTATAACTCTTTAATTCTCTTATAATCATTCATTATCCTTCATGATTCATTAAATAAGCTTTTCCATATTATTTATTAATACTTATTTCCTACAAAAAACATGAATAGTGTTCTAAGATTCAATAATGTTAAATAATACAATAAGAAATAATCCATACCATACGTAGGTCATTTTCAGTTTCCTCATATTCAATTGGAATGTTATAAGGTATTGATACAAATATATTGGTAAGGTCTTTTTGATCCCATAATTTCCCCAAAGATGCATTTATCCAAAAAAAAAGGAATTGAAATGAATTTTCATAACTAAATCATCAAAAGGGCTTTCAAAGACATTGAATGCATGATCAACATTAGAATTATAAACCCATTATGATCTCTATAACTCTTAAGAGAACATCCTAATCTCCGAAGTTGTATAACCCACCCTTTGATACCAACTATATAGACCTTACCATAAACCTTACTTAATATTGGGTTATGTCAAGAATTAACATTGAAGATCTTTTCATGTTTAGTGTTTTTCATAATTAGGACATAATTATTATGTAATTGACATAGACATTACATGTGGACAATTACACTCAATATCTACTTTTTTCCACCAAAGGAAGCCCTTTAAAAAATCAAGATTTATTTTACTTGATAAAAATCTTATGTACTTCTTCGTTTCTCTTATCCATCCTTATACACTATGGAAAACATTTCTAAAACTTTTTATGATCATAAAAATCTCAGTAAGGGGAAAAAAAGAAATAAAACCATTAGTCTATTTAAAAAATGGTAAATCATTAAATGTTTTTAGAGAATTAATCAAATAATTTCCACAAGAATAACACCCATACTTTTTACTCAAATAAAAATATTAAACTAATTTGAAGTAATTAAAACTCATTTAGGTGTCTTAGAGAATCATACATATAAAACCCTTTCAAATAACATTAATTTTGAAATAATCTATGGTGGACATCCAAATTAAGGATCTTTAATGGGGATCATCTATCGTATAATCTATATTGGGCTCACCTTTGACCAAAAATGGGGATCATCCCTTCATATAAGCTATAACGGGCTCACCCGTGAGTTTTAATGGGTCTTAAACCTTCATATAAGCTGTTTTTGGATCACCCATGAGCTATAATGGGGATAAAACCTTCATATAAATTGTATCAGGATCACCTGTTTAATATAATTATCTAGTACCATTTCAAGAATACCTTCATCACAATACCCTTTTGAAAAACTCATCAAATCCCATGTGAAAAACATTTATGTATAAAAATACCATTTTCATTTGAGATACCATTTTCAATACCAAGATACCCAAATAAAGTAATAAGTTATTTATTAAAAATACATTAAATATTATAGAATAATCCAAATATCAAATAATGGTTATGGTGATGAGGAAGTTGTTATCGTCATGTACGTTAAAACAAATTACCTTCCATTTGTTGTTTTGTAAGGAAAGTAAAAATATTTGTATAAAAATATTCTTTTTTAAAAATTTTAATTATATTATAGATAGACATAAAATGTCCTTTAAAATACTTTTATATCTATATAAATAAATATTTAAATTAATATCATGAAGGCAAAGATTTGATAATTAAATATTTAAACATTCAAGGTGTACCATACCACTTTGAAAATTTAAATAATAACATTGATGAATTAATAAATGAATTTATAATAGATAAAATAAGGATATTAAATTTCATAGCGGGGGTATACACACCTTATAAAATAATAGATGTAGATATTATCAAGAAATGCCTCATTGAAAGGAGATTTAGACGAAGTCCCTTACCGTGAGTCCAACTCATCACGTACAATTGTTATGTTCTTGAATTACAATATTTAGTTAATTTATAATTTTTGGTAAACTTTTTCAAGTTTATTGTTCTTTTTATATCATTTATTTCTGTGTTATAAAAATTATATAATTATCTAAGTTCATATTAGATGTTTGGTCAATATTCGGTACTTGAGTCGAAAATGAACTTGTTTGTATGTAAATTGTCCATGTAGTCAAAATTTAATAATCTTCATAATATTAGTAATGATTTAAATATCATTGATATTCATGAGATAAGAAAGTAAATGTATCATTCCTAGATATGTTAGGTCGTACGTACGTGTGAACACTACATTCATTTCTCTGCCATATTAAAAGAATAATAATAAAATTATATAAAACTATATTATAATAGAACTATAATATTTATGTCATGTATTTATCATAGGATTAGTAAAACCATCTTTATATGTTATATGTATAGTATGAATGAGTTATATCACATTGGGGTGGCAGTAGTCCACACTTCCTCAAATGAAATTATCGAATTTACACAACATGGAAAGGCTAAATAAATGTTCTAAATAAAAAATACAGAAGAATAGAGAAAATATAAATAATATATATATATATATGGTTCCTTCATAATGTTCACCATGAGAGGTGTTAGGAAAAAATTAAACAATCATCATTTTGTGAGGCAGTAGTTTGATGTACACAGAAATAGTATGTTCGTATCCATTAGATGTAGGTGTGTGTAAGTTTAGTTCTAATAATTATCATAACAACATCACAGAATATTGAGAATACTGGTGTTATTATGTAATAATTTAATAATAATATCATATGGAACAGAGAATGAAAATAAAGAAAAGGAACTTGAGAGAAGACGTTACCTCTAAATTGGGTAACTTTTATTGATTTAGGCCAAAAGGATATCTGGAATTTCCTTATTCCGAATGTAAGTCTTATTGTAGTAAATGAGGTATGTTTTGATCTTATTATAATATAATCGGGATTATCCAAGTGGCTTCAGAGGAGTGAGTAAGTGGGTAGAGGTGATGGCCTTTTATAATAGGGTGGAGGGGTACTATAGTAATGTTTTGAAATATTATTTTATTATAAATTGATTTTAAAATTATATTATTTAAAAGTGATATATTTATAATATAATATTAATATGGGTCAAAATACACTCTACCAATATTTGTTGTACAATATTAAAACAAAAAGTTAACCTTTTCTTTTAGCTTTAACCCTTAGTTAAAAACATTAACTCCAACCATGTCTTCTTGTATTTCAGTAATATATAGTTTCTATATTTACAATAAAATGGAATGGGAACCAAAAGTGTATAATAAATAAAAAATTTGATATTATATAAGTCATTTTTCTGAATATTAGATTTTTAGGACTATTTTATCATTTAACAAAATTCTATTTTTTTTTAAAAAAACTCATTTATATCAATTTTTACACTATTTAGAAATTGACTTTTGTTAAGGTAGTAAAAACCGGATTATTTTGAACCAAAGAAATTAACTAAAATATAATATGTCATAATATTAAATAAAATTATTTTATGCATAAAAATGTTCAAATTAAGTTTATTTAATATTTATAATATCTTTTATTTGAATTGTTCATTAAAAAGGTAATCACCGCATCATCATTTTGTCAAATAAAAATTTATTTAGTTAATGTATAAAAATTATAAATAAAATACCACAATGTATTAAATTATTTTAGATTTATAATTACTATTTATATTCTTAGATATAATATTTATAAACCTATATTAAATTTTTTTTCATAAAAGTTACATGTTTATGTTTTATTACCCTTTTCTTTAAATTAAATAATATAAAATGTCATTTTCACAACCCAGGTGGATCCAAAATTCCTTAAGTTAGGCCTATAGATTTTATTGGTCAAATATATCTCATATAATAAAATTAGGACATATTTTATAGTAGTTTTAGGTTATTATAATATTATTTTTACCCTTATTTACCTAATTTACCCTTTAACCCTGGTAAATAAAAATAATAGTTGAACTTAAAAATCATAATGTCCAAAAATATTTGGTACCTATTTACCCATTTTGAAAATTCTCATTTCAAACACGGAAAACATTTTTCTAACTTAAAAACTTAGAAATTTTAGTAATTAATTTTGTATTAATTCCCACTGTCAAAACCAGAAAGTTGGTTTTTAGGAAGTCAAAACTATAAAAAGATTAACATGCGTTTATGTCCAATTTCATTATTAAATTTCTTCTAATTTCCAAAATAAATTAAATATTAAAAAATAATCTTATTACTCTTTATAACCATATAAAATGAAAATCTAACTATATAAATAAATTAAATGAAAAGTATGTTTTTAATTAAAAGTCGAAAATTTTCATTATTCATTAAAACGTGTGAGTTATCAGAAAAATATCAAAAAATCATCAGAAGTAAATTTGTATGTCTCTCTTATAACTAAGTAGATTATTTTGTCAAATATATCATATAATGTTTTAAAGAACTAAATTTATATAGGGCATTCTATCAAAAGGTGGTAGAGCTACCTTTTTAGAAAAATACTTCTTTTATAAGGAAAATTAAATTTGTTCTTATATCATATCTAGAAAAAATATAAGAAGAATTTAAAACTTTACATTGAATATATAAAATATATTTTTCTTTAAATAAAAATCCATAATGTTTGATATAGTTTTATGAACACAATTATTCTCTCTTTATATTAGTTTTCATAAAAACACATCCTTTATGTTCAATTTCTTTTTTTAATTTCCATTAATAAGAAATTTTGTAACCAATGAATCATTATTTAAATAATTCTAAACCATATTATCATAATTCAGTTGATACTATTCATTATTTCCATTCTAAAGGCTAGGTTATAATGCTAACATTTAAATAATAATATTTAGTTATTCGTTTATGCTCGATGTAGGGTATCATGTATACTATTGAACATAGTTCTTATTTCCTAAAACATTGGATGTTAAATTAACACAAATTATAAATTATTATGATTAAAATAATTAAAACAATTTATAAAAATTATAATAACATATGTGGCATTGCAAATTTATAATTAAACTTGCATAGGTGATGAAATAAATAGTTTTGAAAATGAAGATGTTTCAACGATTAATATGTTTCTATATCCAATTTCATTGTGAAATTGATTACAATGGCATAAATTGTATAAGTATATGTATACTAGATCTAAATATATTTTAAAACAACATTAAAATATTATTTAACTATATAAATAAATAACATGAAAAATTAGATCTCAATTAAAATCATTATTTGTAAGTATTCATCCAATAGTAAAATTTCATCGAAATGTTTCATAAATTCCCCATAAGATAATTTTTTCATTACACATTAGAAAAAATTATTTTATTTTATAAAATATAATTTATTAAATATTTAATAATTTTATTTAAAATATGTTTTCCATTAAAATGCATCAAAATTACTATTTAGAAAAATATATATCTTTATGCTTAAAATTTGATTTATTATTATCTTTTGTCTAGTAAACACATAAGATAAAAATTAAATAATTAACATAATATTATATATATATATCATTAAAATAATTTATAACATTTGGTTAAATTAATTTATTGAGGTAAAATGTTTCTTATTACATAAATATAGTTTTCCAGAAAAATAATATCAATAATTTAAAAAGGGTTTTATTTCCATTTATAGTAAGTGGTCACCAAAATAATTCTTTTTATATAAATGCTAAAAAAATATTTTCATAATATAATTAATTTTTTTTCACAATCACCATTAAAATTTATACGTTAAAATTATAAAAATATTTCATTAATATTATTAATTATTCATTGTAGTTTCGTAAAACTGGGTCCTTTATGTGACACAAGATATCAAAAGAACTCGACAATGTGTGTGAAATGATTCAAACCTAGTTTTGTTTGTACTGAAATATAATCAAATTGTTTCATGTATCACAGTATTAACTTTCTGCTCTGTCCATCAAAAAAATCATAGTGTTTTTATATAACACAATCATATATTCATTATTGTATAAAAAATATAAAAAATTTGATATTAATTTTAAAATTTTATATTCCATAAATATTAGTTTTTTGAATTATAAACCCCATTAAATTTCATTTTCCCCTCAAAATTCATCAAGGTTATCAAAGGTTTAATACAAGAAAGTTATATTCATTGAAAACCACATTGTAATGAAAAATATTAAAACTTCATTTATAAAATAAATGTTGGAACTATAACGGTAATCAAAGTTATACATAACTAGGATTACATATTGGATAACATATCTTAAAACTGGAAAATATATATTGAAGAGACATTTAACTGTCATTTTCTGATGGATTGTGACAAAGTACATGGTTAGGACAAAGTTTATCTTCAAAAATCAATAATGTAAAGAGGGTTTACAATTTTATTTATTTCATTCACAATAATGATAATGGAAGGAAATTTTATTTCAAGACCTTTACCCAAAATATTATGAATTTTAATGAAAAATATAATGATATGATTTTAGCACAATCTCACCTGATGGTTATGTCTGGACCAATTTCTACAGAATATCTTACTGCATAAATAAATGTTAATTTGTTATACCTCTACCACTAACAAATCATATGTTCCATATGTATAATGAAATTTCATTCCATATATGTTTATTTATCATCACTAAGAAAATGTATCATATGTTTTCCAATATGCATAAATACTCTTATGGGGAGATAATAATTTATTCTCTAAAACTCCATCTGATCTTTAACCTAAACGGTTCCATAAATAGTCATCCTTATAACTCTTCCAAAAGCTGAAAATACAAAACCATTAGAAGAATGTAAACAAAGAAACTTAACATTTACCCACCATATATCAAAAGGTAACACTTTGTTGTCAAATATCAACCATGTTAATTCCTTTATCATTTTTTCTCTAAAAACAAAGAAATAAATTGAATCTCCATAAATTATCATTAAAAACATCCATACTTTCTATTTCCAAGGATTATTGGATATATTAATTAAATTCAAAAATTCCTTAAACTATACACCTGATATCTTTAAATACTTTTTAGAAATGTCCATTATCATTTCTAATGTCATAAATACTATCAAATTTACATTTTCCATATCATCATATTCTTCTATATATAAAATATCCTTTTTTCATACCCGAGAACCTATTAAGGGTTATATTCCCTTAATGTAACCACTACATTAAATCATTTTACTAGGTCATCAGTATAATTTAACATAATATTGGAAATCATTAGAGAAACAATTTTAAAAATAGACCATATATACTTTATGATTCATATACCATAATACTTGAATTCCAAAACATATTCCCTTTAATAACCCGACTTTATTATTCAACCATTACTCAGGATTCATCATCTTATGCCTTAATTCCCATTTCCAATAATATGAAATATGAATTATTTTATAACGTTACTAGACCTCAATATAATCGTGCATCTTATGTTTAATTTAAAAAATATTTTTATAACATCCCATGCCATTCATATGTCATTTGAGGTCTCTTTATCATCAACAATATAACTAGTACTCATACCACCTTCCTGATTATATTCATGAGATTTCCACTTATGAAATCAAATTTTAATAATGAACATACTTTCCAAATTTGGAACTTTCAATGTTTTCCCAGTTCCTTAGAGTTCCCACCATTGACTTAAACTAAAAATCACATCCTAAGGATCACTAATCATAGCAGAAAACCGCACAACTATGAAAAATACCTAATAGTATTTAAAAATTATTATACATTTTTTAGTATATTCCATCATTTCCTGAATGTACCTAAGGTCTTATTTTTTATTTAATTTTTATAACCCCACATTCAAATGATGAGGGGGAACCTTTACAAGGCATGTAGGATTATAGATTACATTGGTCAGAGTCTTGGAGACATTATAGAACCAATTGGTCTTAAGTAAATCATAGGGACTGTGAATAAATGAAACCACCCCTCCCCATCTTTTTCATCATGATCAATAATCCACATTTTCATGGTTGCTTGGCTAGTTATCTTGTGTAGTGATGCATAGGCCTGGTACCGATGGCAATGTCATACCGTCTTGTTCTTCAAAATCTATTATCCATGATCTAGTGAATGTGTCTTGATCTTGAATCCTTCTCAAGAGCAGGTTCATTATGTAATCTATCTGGGCATCTACAAATCAGGAGGCCCTGAGGGACTTGAGGTGGGACGAAGACCTTATATAGGCCCGAAGTCCAAAATGTGGCCCGAAATTATTACCTACCCGAACGCCTAGGTGGCCCTAAGGCCTTAAGGACTCAAATCACAAACCAGTGTCCCCAGGTGAATAGTTCTAACTACTATAGTATTGAACAACACCTACTACATTACCCTCATAGTACTGCTATAGTTCCTTCTACTGTACTTCTATAGTCCCTATAATTATGCCTCTCTCGGGTTTTGAACCTGGTTCTCGTGGATGCACATAGATAGACCTCACCAACTGTATTATCCTAATTTATCCTTAGATATATCCTTTGAAAAATAAATAGGTAAATAACTAAAATTACATCTTTATATTTTTAAAATTTTTACTAAGCCTTTCTTTTGATACCAATAGTAGAAACCCAAACATAATTTAGAAGGACATAATATCAATTTAGATGAATATTCAGATTATAACAAAATGATCTGATTTGTGAAATATTTTAGTGTGTGTGGAAACATGGAGCACTATATATGAATTCTTGGTGAAAGATCTACATACTCTTCCCTGATGATCTTCCCCTATAATTTTCCTAGTAAAAACTATTATTCATTACTAGGAGAAAGGAACATATGAAAGATACATCTTGGATTATTAGTAAGGGTAAGGAAGTAATATATATAAGAATAAAAAAACATAGTGGTATAAGAACTTGATAATAACATTGGAAAATAATACCATTCATATCAAATTACATAAACAGAAATGAAAGCATAAATATTAGAAGTTCATCACACATAAATCATAAAGGAATCTAGACAATAATTCACAAAATAATAATATATGAATAGTAAATTGATTTATAGATGAAACAAGAGGATATAAAATTATTTCCAAAGTAGAGATGGCTTAATTCTAAGTTTGTCTAATAGGAATGGGTTCACCCCCCCCCCCCCACCATATTAGAGGATAGATTCCATTACAAAACTAAGTTCACTCGTGGTTCCATCCTTTCACATATAATGAGATATACATTAATACCCATTGAAATGGAGGGAGATATAGGTCCCACCCATATCATAATAATATCATACATATTTTTTGGAACAATATCATTAATAATCATATAATAACCCATGAAATAAAAAGGTTATCATAAACAAGTTCTCGTATAATAACTTATTAGAAGGATACAAGATTCATAATCATTTAATCATATAATAAACAAATAAAAGAAGTAAGTCTCATAATAATATAACCCATGAATGATAAATTTGTTTCATAAAGTGTTAACTCATGTTTGGGAGAATGGTTTCATATATATATATAACCTGTGAAAGAAAAATAATTTTCAAAAACATCATGCCATTAAGAAATTAACCATTTGTAGAAAGAATATGAATGGAACCCTTGGATTGTAACCTCATAAAGGATTTATTAACACAAAAATATGTCATCTTATATGGAATTGTTTTTGGAAATGTCTTTTAAAAACATTTCATGATGAAAATTACGATTCCTTGTTGAAAAAGTATTTTTAAAACATAAAATAATTTGAAATCCATTTCATTTAAAATAAAATGAAAATAGTATAAAGAGTCAAGAAAACCTTTTCGTAGGTATTTTTTATTGAATACTAAAAAGGAAAATTGAAAAAAAATCATAATATTTTTCTTTGCAAAAACATAAAGTAATATTGGAAACATTTTGAAAACATATTTTCCTGAAAACATATTAAGGAAGCATGAAATCTGTTTTAAATACTTTTTCATTGAAAAGTTATATGGGAAGCATGAAAAAAATTTGAAACAATTTTTTTTGTAAACATATAACAAAATATTTAGAACATTTTTAAAAAAATATTTAAAAAATTATATATCAATCATGAAAAATAATTTTAAATTTTTTCCATTGAAAATTTATAACATATGCTTAGAAATATTTTGAATAACTTTTTCATTGATTACTTATGAAGGATGATGGAAAATAATTTGGAAAAAATTTAATGAAAATATCTTTCAAAATCATTAAAATAATTTAATTTTAAAACCATATTTGATGTTTATTTAAAAATATTTCTAATATTTCATTGTAAACATATTTTTGAAATAAAATATATTTCTGACTGAAAAGGTAAATAAGGTAATATTTTCTTAAAAATAATTCATAATTATTTTAATTAACAAAGTTGGAAAATTGGTACTAATAAATAAATATATTCTAAAAATTTATAGGAGAATAAAACTCATGAGATTTCTTGATATATATATCATATAATTTCATCAAGTGAAGCATAATCGTGAACAATCCCAATAATGAATTCATGGTAGAAACAAAATCATACGAAATCAGTAATTTTGAATCATAATCCACATGAATGTATGAAATTAAAATAACCAAAAAAATATAATTAAAATATTAATATTCATGATAAAACTTGTTAAACTGAACATTATAAACCTTCTAAAAGAATATATGTTCATAACATTAAATTATTCTTAAAGAAGAAAAATTGAGAAAGAATTACATTGCCAATTTGGTTGCATTTGAACCATAAACCAAATTAAAAAGATATCATAAAATTGAGATTTAAATATCCATAAATTTAATGAAAAAATATATACAAGAAATTCATGGGTTGTATATAAACCACATAGAAAAAAAAATAATGTTTCTAATAAAGATTAATTTTCATAGAAATAAAAGTGAGACTAAAAATCATCTTTCTATTTGAGTAACTTTTTAATCTTGTGATCTATGAAAGAATAAATTAAATTGAAACACTCAATATCATGAAATAAATTATAATCATGATATAACATGTCCTAGGGATATATATACACCACACATAAATAATAAGTGTTGAATGCATCATATATATCATAGAAATAAATCTGGGAGAAAAAAACCATTAAATATGTCTCCACATTCCATGTATACATTGAATACTCTGGAATAATAAATAAAATTTAATTATAAGTCTACCATAGATCCATATTAATATATATCATACCATATATTAATTTTTTATTCCATTATATTACCCTTCTATTTATAATTTCATGTTAATGTTACATTCCTAGTAATAACTACTTTGTTTTTTGAATATGTTTTGACTTATTATTCATGATCCCCATAGTTTGATCCTTATTTAAATATTCATATAATATGAAATGGGTTATAATTATGATATATATTCATTATATAATTATTTATAATATTCTATAAAGTATATAAATATCCAATTAAAGGTGGCTCATAAGTACGAATGAATGATACGTTGATTTTCTTTTCAAATTGAAACTAAGAAAGTTAATAAAATATATCTATATGTATATATATATATTTACATGAATATTGTATAATTTTATTATATATATACCATATAATGTTACTTAATTCATAGTTAATACTTTCCATTAATGTATGAATGTATCACATCGCTTTGAGGAGGCAATAGTCCAGATGTCCACAAACAAAGTAATTATATTCCAAGAATATAAAAAACATAAAATAATTTCTTCTGTATTATTAGATAATCCTAAATAAATCATAGATATCATATATATAATTTAAAAATTGGCATTCCATCATTATTCCCAACCTTGAAAGGTTGTAATAGAAAAATGAACTACTTCGGTTCATGAGGTGGTAGTCTACCCTACATATAAATTATGATTTTGAATCCCATTTCTTGGATGTGTGTGTGAGTGTTGGTAAAAAAATAAACATAAAAACATATAATTATATTTATCATACTAGTATTTTTATGTAATCATGTAATAATAATAATTAATGGTGGATAAATAAATAATATTAATGTTCTTGGATAAGGATGTTACATCTTCTTTGTGTAAAACATCGTGGTTTTCACCAAAAGGGATTTCTTAGTTGGATTTATTCTCAATATTAGGCCTATATAATTATTTTAGGTAATATGGTAAGATAATTTTGGAGTTTTGGCCAATAAAATGGATTTATATGTGTGAAGAAGTGAGGGGCGGGGGTCCCCATTATAGTGGAGGTAGTGTGGAATTGTTGTAAATATAAAAATATTAACACTATTGATAGGTATCCCTTACATATTGTGCTTCCAATAATGGTACATACTCAATAAAATAGTGTATTGTTTCATGATATGTCAATCCACTTTATTTTCGACAAATTTCAAGGTTATTTGGACTTTTAATATTAAATATTAAACACTTTGAAACTTGTTTTCCGTAATCGTTACAATTAATCTTAAATATGTGCATTAATATATTTATTAAAAAACTAAATTTACCTTACTTGAAATTATAAATGATACTGATAAAAAATATGGAATTAATTTTTCCAAATTCTAATAACATAATTGGTTGAAATTAATTTAATATTAATCTCTTAAATAAGAAGAGACAATGAGTTTTTTAAGTTAAAAAGTATAAAATAATGAAATTTTA
The DNA here is from genome assembly GCA_963277665.1 of Viscum album. Taxonomy (NCBI): domain Eukaryota; kingdom Viridiplantae; phylum Streptophyta; class Magnoliopsida; order Santalales; family Viscaceae; genus Viscum; species Viscum album. The sequence goes on from OY728130.1 coordinate 188,529,227, forward strand.
TTTTATATAATTTCAATGGAAAATTGATTAGAATAACATAAAAAATAATATTAGATTTATTATTGATATAAATATATTTTAAAATTAATTTAATATATAATATAACTATATAAATATATTGGACTAAATTGCAGATTATAATTAAAATTCTGTATTTTTCACAATCCATCCAAAAAATGAATATTCTTAAAAAATTCAGAAATTCACCCTTAGTTAATTTTGACATTCAAACATCAAAAATAAATTGAATTTCATCATATTTAATTTATTATGGTTTAATAAAGTATATAAAATATTTTTTCTCCATAAAAAGGCATTAAAATTACATTTTAGAAAAATATATATTGTTTTAGATAAAAATGGTGTTTTTATATCACATACATAGAAAAAAATTAGTTGAATGTTAAATAATTGAATGTATAATATATATATATATATATATTTTATCTTTCATTATTCTATCAATATTTTTTTATTATTTTATTTAGCTAAAAAATGCTTCATTTCATAAATATTGTTTTCCAACAGAAAATTCCTATATTAACAAAAGGGTATTATTTACATTTTGATTTAATTAATCACCAACATAATTCAACTTATATAAAATTATACACCATATTTTCATAATTTATTTAATATTATTCATAACAACCATTCCAATGGCTAGTTGAAAACTATAATAAAATTTTAATAATAATATTAATAGTACATTATTTTTTGGTAAAACTAGTTCTTGTGTGTCATACAAGTTATCGAAGGAACTTAGTATTTTGTGTCACTTAAGAAAATCATAGTGTTTCATGTAATGAAAAAAAATCTATGTTTCTCTGTAGAATAATATTATCCTTTTCTTTCATGCAATGAAATAAATTATTAGTTCATTTATTTAACAAAAGCAATATCTAGTTTTTCGTAAAATGAAAAATATTGAAAAGTTTAAATTATGCTGAAAAAATATATTTCAAAAAATATTAGGGTGTTTCAAAAATTATCCATGAACATTATCATTGGGTTATTTCAATAATGCCAATAATAAACAGTATTCATAAGTATCAATACATATTCTCCATAATCATTACAAATTAATTAATAAAATTATAACTGAATAATAAAAAAAATTCTTTTACAGGGATTTTAATAATTTTAGTAAAATATGTATTTTAAAATCAATGTTTCATTTAATATGAACTGATAAAGAATACTGACATTTCCTTAGTGGGATACTAATCCTATACTTGTAGTGATTATCACTCAAAAAAGAAAATATGTTGTTGAAGGGAATAGAAAAATAATAGAGAACATCTTTGGTATGGATAACTAGAGAAAAATCTCAGATATAGAATCTAAGAGAATTATAAGCCCAAAATTTTCATTCATAAAATTGATTCAAGAGTATATCCATCCTCATCACTATTTATAGTACAGATAATCCATTAGTCTCTACAAACACTTTTCACATAATATACCAAAGGAGATGCAATAATTATCCACTAAATATCATTTAGAGTGTTAAATAACCACTAAATGTGCCTTAATTCCAAATCATCCACTAAATATCATTTAGACTGTTATCTCATGTAATATCCCTTAGATACATATAACATCATGCCCATGAAGAAATCATAATTTTCTTTTGATATTTCCTTGTAGTTACCGACATCTTTTTTAATACAAATTTTATTTAATTTACAACTCCATAAGTATTAATACATTATTTATTTGAGTCATATTAGGAATTAATGATAATGATATGATAGGGATGATAATAATTATTTATGTATGTTTTAAAATTTCACTATGTACCTAATGGAGATGATCTATGTACTTGGTGGCTCTAGTATTATTATTTTCCCTTATATCAGTTATACAGAGTACTCAATGGATTTATTGTATAGTATTTGGAAAATATTTTAAGGTAAAATTGTCTTTTTAAACAATCTAATAATCACTATAAAACATATTATTTGGGTTTAAAAAATAATTTTTATTTTATTTTATTATCTCAATCAATATTATTATCATTCTTCCATATCTATGTGGAATTAAAATAATTTTTAGTATTAAATGAATTAAATTGTAATAAAGTTCAACTATTTATCCAAATATTCAAACAATTAACTTTCTCATTCTTTATTAAACTTTTCTCATGTTGGTATAAAATTATAAAACTCGTATTTTTTCTTCATGAGAAATGAAATGTTCTTTTTGGTAACGCCCCGACCTCAGTTACCCAGAGTCGGTGCATTATTACATATCATTGGAATGATCATAAAAGATCAAGTCTCGAAATAACGATTAGTATAGTAGCCTTAGAAGTACTATATACATTCATGAGGTTTATATTACATCATAAAATGGGAAACTACAACAACATTGTTTCCATAAACAACACTGAGATCCCATAGACTATCCCTGCAGGTCAGTCATAATATACTTCTTTTCATCCTGGAAAAATAAAACATAAAAAGGGGTGATCTTAGATTCTCAGTAAAGATAACATTATAGTGGAAAATTTCATAAATAAGCATAAACATTTAAGGCAGTGTATAAGAATAAAACAAAATCCTTCTAAACTTGAACTTCAACATAACATGGCAAAGATAAAATCAAATAATTCCATTTACTTATTCACATGTATATTCTATTAGTCGAATAATCACATGCAATATCAATAGCCACTTTCATAATGATGGAATGCATAATGTCAGACTATCATAACCACATAGTCAAGGCCTTGTGCCAAGACTACAAATAAGATTTTGTCAAGGCCTTATGGCAAGACACTAGTTTGTCTCATGATACCTACCGATGACTTGAGAAGCTACAGTGGACTCCACCCATCACTTATTAAGTCTAATTCATTCCTCATATGAAAATTTGAAACGTAACATAAACATTCGTATTAAAACTAGCATACGAAATGTCAATACTTTACCCAAAAACAATGAATGGTATAGCACATCCATAGTCAAACATAAATCATTCAATACAATATGGAAGATTATATTGTAATAGATTACCCTCAATATAGAATAATGAATTATATTGACATAAAGGAAAATAATCATCAAAACTATTTGAGAGAAATATCACCCTTTTTCATGAAAACATTTAAGTCTCACTATTTATCAAGAATCCATTTAAAATAGATTTTTGAATCAAAGTGTCCCATACCACTCTGATACCTTGAAAATTAATTTTAATTTTAAAACATTAATGTCCATATAAATAAATCCTTAAAACCATTTTTAAAATATGGACATTAATGAGAAAGATGTAGAATAATTAATCTTTTAAACATTTTAAAATGATATTTTTGTTAGAGTTCCTAAACAAAAGAGAGACACTTAAATACAAATAATTTAGGAAATCATGAATTTGTAATATTGGGATAATAAATGGATTCATGATATACTATATCAAAGTACATTATATACACCATATAAAAGTGATTTGGTGCATAACAACAAAAAAGTCTCAATTGAATGTAAATTGAGATGAAATATCATATAAAGACCGTATTTTTAGGTTAAGGATAAATAAAAGACATAATTATGTGTGAAAAATATAAATATACACAATATTATTTGATATTCATTGTAAATAAATCAGAGGAAATTCACACATATTCTTGTAAAAACACCAATGAATTGGATGCTTAACTTAACAAATGGAAATTGAGTTATAATTACTCTTATCAAGTTCATATCGATGACTTGAGAGTTTATCAATGGAGTGATTATGTGTATCAAAAGAATATCCATAGAAAAGGGAGTGGAAATTATGACATAAGAAAATGAATATTGATTCCACACATAATTTTGGAGTAAAATAATCAATGAAGTATGCATAAAGACGAATGAGTGGAAATTGAATTTTCAAATTCCCTTATCCATTCGGTAACTAAAAAAACATACACCCATGAAAGAAGGATCATACAATGATGATGTAAATTTCCATAAATTAAATTATATCACACAATTAATACAATCATGGGAAGTACACAGACCACATACCATAAATAAGTGGTGAACAATGGAAGTCTCACGGAATTAAAAGTGAGATAAGAAACCCCTTACATTGCACTTTTTCCGTTTTCGTGGGTAGTTTAACCTCTTGTATAATGTTTAAATAATTGATGTTAAATTATACAAGAATAATATACATTAATATTATATCATATATGAACTTTTAAAATTGTGTTGTTAATAATATCTTAGTATTATCATCATTTCGGGTGTTAACGAATTCGTTTTCCTTTATATTATTGGTTTTGTGAGTCATATTTGTTATTGATGGGATGTATTTTATTCATATATAGAATAATATCATGTCTCTAAAAATTATTTTTAATAATCAAATGAAATTTAGTCTTGAATGGATTTGATGTGGAATGAGTCTTATCGCGTTCGTTGAGACAGTAATCCCTACGTACACACGATCGACAATATCATTCTTTTGATATTAATATAATATATAATTGGTTATTATATAATATATGAAGAATAATTATCATTTTATATTTATTATTTACATAAATTTCACATCATTATTATACCCATCCAAATCATAATGTTTTGAATAACAATTACACCAAAACGTGGAGACGGTAAGCCGTACGTACGCATGTATGGTGACATGTCATTCAAAGGATGCATAGAATAATGAATATGGTTGTACCATATTCATAATAACACCAAATTATATATAAGATACTGGAGATATTATTTTATAATGGAAACAACAAAGAAAGAGGAAGTGGAAGAAGAATGGAACTTGAAAGGGGTGATGAGATATTTACCTCTTCTTTGGGTTCTTCCTTTTGATTTGATCAAAATGGCTCTATAGGCTGGATTTATGACAAAATGATGACCTCTAGGATGCAATGAGGACAATTTATAGGTCATTTGGGTATATTTTGGCCGATCCCAAAGGCTTTTATGGTGTGAATTTGAGGGAAGGGGGAGTGGCCTTTTATAAGAGGGGTGAGGGGCACCTTAGGAAAAATTAGAAATATTATTTTATAATAAAACCCGTTTCTCTTTATAATGGCTCCAAAATGGATTATTAAAAGGATAAGGTGGGGAGGGTTTTAAAACCCCTCAACCAATATGTTTTATACAGGTTTGTGTCACTATATTAACTTTATATTATTGATTTAACTCTTAGTTAAATAGTTTGACATTTACCAGGTCTCGTTGTATTTTTATATTATATAGTTACTAAAATTACAATATACTTCCAAGAGACCTCCAAGTGGTTCATTAATGATACTAATATCATTATTTAAGTAATTTTTTAAATAATTATATTTTTAGGAATAGATTATCAATTGATAATATAATATTTCTTTTAAAAACACTTTTATGATAATTTTGACACTATAGGGTATTTTATTTTTTCTAAATTCATAACAGCATTATTACTTCAATAAAAATTCATCCAACCAATCCTAATATTTCATATTAACCTAGAAAAATTGTTTAATTCATAAAAACTCTCAAATTTCATTTATTTGGATATTTATAATTTCAATTATTTTAATATTTCATTAATTAAGTAATTACTGCATCATCATTGTGTCCAACATAAACTAAATTATTTAATGTCTAAAAAATATAAATAAAATATACTTATGTATGAAATATTTTTATGTTTCTAATGAATATTTATAGTGAAATATATCTTATATTTAACCCTATATTAAAAATGTTTCAATTATTAAACGTTGATTTTAACTCTTTTAACTCTTCCTTGAATTAAATAATAATAAATGTTCTAATCTAATCCATGTGGACCAAAGAGGTTCTTATTTTATTCCTAAGGTTGTTTTTGGTCTAATTATAATTATCTAATAGAATTAGGACATGTGTTAGGGTAATAATAATATCATTTTTACCCTTAATTACCCTATTTACTTTTAACCGTGGTAAATAAAAATAAAAAGTTATTATTCACCAAAAATTATTTTCTTTTTATTGAACAACATTTTACATACAGATATTAACCGTGTCTCTTGGATTTTATAAATTCAACTCACAGAAGCGGTGAAATTATGTTTTGTTCAACTTTTCAAATGCTCCAAGGAGGTGGGTAATAGACGGTTAAAAGTTCAATAAAAGTTTTATATATAAAAAGTTATTATAAACTAACTCCAATGAATTACATTGAACTTATAAAGGTATTATGTATCTATTTTTACCTAAAATATATTTGAATAATATAAATAATTATTTAAATAAAAATTTAGTTTTAAACTATAACTCAGTGTATTTCATTATTTATCAAAAATTAAAAGTTTTCCGAAACATACCAAAAATTCACCAGAAGCTAATTTTGATATTCAGAATTCTAAAATGAAGTATATTTTACCAAATTCAAAGCATATAAATTTCATTTCTTAGTTTAAAATTAATTCTCATTTTCAAAACCCAAAAGCAGTTTTTTAGAAATAATAACTACCAAAAGATTGACATTTGTTTATGTCCAATGTAAAATTACTTCCAATGAACAAAATTGGATTAAATGGTAAAAATATAATCAAATTTTACATCCAAACCATTCATATGTATAGTTGAACAATATAAATTATTTTTATGAAAAGTATATTTAGTTAAAATATATTATTTTTCACTATTCACACAAATATGAAAGTTTTCAGAAAAACACCAAAAATTTATCGAAAAAAAATTTTTATGTCCTGATCCCAAAGAAGAAGTTTATTTTATCAAATTTAATATATAAAAGTTTCAAATTTGGGATTTAATAAGGGTTCTCCATTAAAAGGCGGTAAAATTTCATTTTTTTGAAAAATACTTCATTTATCTGAAAAAAAGAATTTTTCTTTACATTATGTCTAAGAAACTCATAATATGGATTCTAAAATTATAAGTGTTATATAAAGTTCACAATTCTGTTAATACTATTCATAACCGCTTTTAAACGGCTAGTTTGGTAAGTCATAGTACGCTTTAACTCGATGTTGCGTGTAGTGCAAGTTATTGAGTTACTTTGAAGAACTAACGTACTATTCAATATTGGGGTGTTACATTCTTCCCTCATTCAATAAATTGCGTCCTTGCAATTTTTAAAATTCGGCTTGGGAATATAATGTAATTCCCATATTGGAAAAAGAGTTAATAAAACTATCACATTAAAATAAATAAAGAGAAGTACAAAGGTCACCCATGATAACCCATAAAAGGATTACATGTAGGAAAACAAGGATATATAAGATAAACTATGTTTCAAGTTGTGATGGAGAGGGATAGAAAACATGATCAAGAGATAGTTCACAACAAGAAAACCACAAACTTGTGATGGGACAAACGGTCATTAGTTTCCCAGTAGTAAAAGTAAACGGACAACATTTTTTTTTGTTTCAAGTTACATTTAATACAGTTGATGAATTTCTTTATGAGATTGACTACGAACATAATGAGATATACTTACTTTTTAAGTAGAGTTTCATTCTTTAATAAATTTCTACCACTAAATCATTTTTTTAAACAATGAGTATTCAAGAAGACTTGGTCACACCGGAAGAGCTAGAATAATCTTTTAGAGAATCACATGATCCAAAATGGATAAAATATATACTTACCTTGTCTTTAGAGGTTAATCAAAACCCAAATGGTTAGTACAAGATCTGATGATCCCCTAAAAGGATATTCCTTTTGAGAAAGAAACACTAATATTAATTTCTAAAATTAAACCAACAATTCCACAAAGTTAAATAAATACCATTCAATAAACAATTGTCCTTAAAATCCTTCAATATAATCTGAACTAATTTTGAAACCCAAAACATAGAAGAATTTGGTTATGTAGTCTTCCACATTAAATTGTATCTCCAAATGACATCAACTACTATTAAAGTCACATACTTAAAAGTAATTAACCTAATCACATAATGTCTATTATAGGTTAATCATTTCCATAAATAACCCAAATCACAATAAATACACAATAAAAACATAGATAAAATCCACCATTACTCCTCAAATGAAATTCCATAGTATTCTATTTTCCTTGGGCATATAGTGTTCCCAAAAAAGAGAATGTCTTCCTAAATAACATTTTTCACATAATCACCAAATCATTTTCCTATACTAAGGGTATTCATTTGATAAGACATAAGATACCAAATCAACTTATTATTGATCAATAAAATAATTTAACTAAAAAAATTAGTCACACTAACCAGGGATTTCATGTAGTCCAGTGGTAGGCAATAAATCCCAATCACACTCTGGTTGTGGGTTTGATTCCCACATCTTTTTCCGACGTGACGGGTTGTCACATGATCTGTGTGTAGTCTTTTTTTTAAAAACTATATTTTATAACATTACCAAAATGAGATAAATTCCTCAAAATAACCATAACATAATTTAACCACAAATGTTATCTCATACCTTGCATTTTCATCCCAAAATATATTAACTTGAAATTTCCTCAAACCCAATTATTATATAAAACCAAACGGTTATTTATAGCTATATCCACAATAGAAAAGATAATACTTCCTCAAAAATCATTTTCACATGAAAAACTGTAGGGTTACAAATACAAGGGAAAATTATTCCAAAGTAATCTATCAACAAAGATCACTAATACTTGGAAACATTTCTCCAACCATTTATTTCTACATAGCTTCTTCTTTGACAAAGAAAATATCCTACAGAATAGGGCATTAACTCGGGTAATGGCTAGGTCCCATAAAGTTATGGAAAATGACTGTAAATGGATTCTTGGGACCTTTTTTATTTTCTTCCATAGTACTCTTCATTTTTCCTCGGAAATTCTTCACTTTATGTCCTTATTCCCCACACTAAAGAATTTATTTGTTCCATTGAGACACTTTCATGGGTGTCTCCTTCCACATTTCCTACATGATGGAAATTGAGGATTCTTTTCTCCATGGTCTCCACTACTGGAGCTCTTATCATTCATCACCTTTATCTTAATTGTTGAGTCTGGAAGTTGGTTAATATATAGGTTGTTGATAATATTTTTGGAAAACTAGTTTGGAAAGAACATGATATCTTTTACGTCTATCAACATTCCATTTTGTTTCTCATTTCCACCACCGTTCCCACATTTTAAATCATTCTCAAAGTTACTATGACTTCCTTGGAATCCATCCATTTACTTAAACCAGAAAGCATTGTGTGAGTAATAGTAGTCATAAAATCATTTAGAGAATATCATGACACCATATTTTTAATTTAAAACACCTTAGGATTAACCAAGGTCACTTATTCTCATCTTATATTAAAATACTGCAAATAGTTTTTTAAAGAAAATGTAAATTATCCTAAGAATATCCCCTGGGAGTGTCATAACCAATAGTGCAGCAAGGCCCGTTGTCGTGCACCAGTTCCCATTTGATTCTAGCTCAAAGCAGTGTTTTCAGGTTTTACCCCTTAATACATATGTTCCAGAGCTGCCTCTACCTGCTCGTATCCAGACATTGATGTATTGCTTGGAAAACTCACAAAATATCTACAATACTAATATTTTTGGATGTTCTTCTATATGAATCCTCAAAGTCTATCTTAGGGCTATGTTCTCTAATTAGAGTTTATCTAAATCAAGTTTCCAAGGATTGTACTAAATTTCCTCTAATACCAACTGTAACGCCTCGAACCCAGTTACCTAGAGTTGGTGCATTATTACATATCATTGGAATGATCATAAAATATGAAGTCTCGAAAGGCCGATTAGTTTAGTATCCTTGGAAGCACTAGATATATTCATAAGGATTACATTACATCATAAAATGGAAAATTGCAACAAAATTGTTTCCATAGACAACACTGATATCCCATAGACTATCACTACAGGCCAGTCATAATATACTTCTTTTCATCCTGGGAATAATAAAACATAAAAAGGGGTGATCTCAAATTCTCGGTAAGGATAACATTATAGCGTAAACTTTTATAAATAAGTTTAAACATTTAAGGTAGTGTATAAGACTAAAACAAAAGACTTTTAAACTTTAACTTTAGCATAACATGGAAAAGATAAAATCAAATAATTCCATTCACTTCTTCACATGGATATTCTAATAGTTGAATAATCACATGAAATATCAATAGCCACTTTCATAATGATGGAATGCATAATTCCAGACTATCATAACCACATAGTCAAGGCCTTGTGCCAAGACTACAAATAGGATTTTATCAAGGCCTTATTCCAAGACAATAGTTTGTCTCACTATACCTACTGATGCATCTAGGAGCAATAGCAAGCCCCACCCATCACTTACTAAGTCCAATGAATTCCTCATATGAAAATTTGAAACATAACATAAACATTCATGTTAAGACTAGGATACGAAATGTTAATAAATTACCCACAAACCATGAATGGGATATCACATCCACAGTAAAAAATAACTCATTCAATATAATATGGAAGATTGTATTGTAACAGATTAACCTCAAATGAGAATAATGAAGGATATTGATATCGATAAAAATAATCATGAAAATTATTTGAGATAAATATCACCCTTTTCGTTAAAACATTTAAAAGTATCTCTATTTATCAAGAAGCCATTTAAAATATATTTTTGAATGAAAGTGTCCCATACCACTCTAAAACAATTAAAATGAATTTTACTTTTAAAACATTAATGGACTAATAAATAAATCCTTAAAAGCATTTTTAAAACATGGACATTAATGAGAAATATTTAGAATAATAAATCTTTAAAACATTTTAAAATGATATTTTAGTTGGAGATCCTAACCAAAATAGAGACACTTGAACACAAATAATTGAGGTAGTCAGAAATTAGTAATATCTTGAGAATAAAGGGATTCATGATATACTATGTCAAAGTACATTATATACACCATATAAAAGTGATTTGGTGTATAACAACAAATAAGTCTCAAAGGAATGTAAATTGAGATGAAATATCGTATAAAGACTGTATTCTTAGATTAAGGATAAATAAATGACATACTTATGTGTGGAAAATATAAATACACTCAATATGATTGGATATTCAGCGTAAATCAATCAGAGGACATTCACACATATTCTTATAAAAAACACCAATGAATTGGATGCTAAACTCAACAAATGGAAATAGAGTTAAAATTACCCTTATCAAGTTCATATCGATGTCTTGAGAATTTATCAAAGGAGTGATTATGTGTATCAAAAGTATATACACCAAAAAGGGAGTGGAAATTATGAAATAATAAAATGAATATTGATTCCACACATAATCTTGGAGTAAAATAATCAATGAAGTATGCATAACACCTAATGAGTGGAAATTGAAATTTTAAATTCCCTTATCGATTTGGGAATTTAAAAAACATACACCCATGAAAGAAGGATCATAAAATTATGACGTAAATATCCATAAATTGAAGTATATTATGCAATGAATACAATAATGGGCAGTACACACACCACATGTCATAAATAAGTGGTGAACAATGGAAATCTCATGGAATTACAAGTGATATAAGAAACCCCTTACATTGTACTTTTTCCTTGGTTAAGGGTAGTTTAACCACATATATAATGGTGAAATAATTGTTACTAAATTTTAAAAGAATCATATACATTAATATCATATCATATATAATCTTTTAACACTGGTTTGTTATTAGTATCTTAGTATTATCGTCATTTCAGGTGTTAACGAATTTGTTTTCCTTTATATTGTTTGTTATGTGAGTCATATTTGTTATGGATGGGATGTATATTATTCATATACTGAATGATATCTGGTCTATAAAAATTATTTTTAGTCATCAAATGAAATTTAGTCATGAATGTATATGATGGGGAATGAATCTTATCTCGTTCATGGACACGGTAATCGGTACGTACGCTGGAGCAAAAATATCATTATTTTGATATTAAAATAATATATAATTGAATGGTCTATCATATATGCAGAATCATTATCATGTTTTATTTATTATTTACATCAATTTAAAATCATTATTATACCCATCCAAATAATAATGTATTGAATAACAATTAATCCACGACCTGGAAATGGTAATCCGTATGTACGCACGTATGTTGACATGTCATTCAAAGGATAGATAGAATAATGAATATTGTTGTACCATATTCATAATAACATAACAGTATATAGACTATACTGGAGTTATTATTTTAGAATGGAAACAACAAATAATGAGGAACTGGAAGAAGAAAGGAACTTGAAAGGGGTAATGAGATATTTACCTCTTCTTCGGGTTCTTCCTTTTAATTTGATCAAAGGGATCTTTAGGTTGGATTGATGAATATAGGAGGGACTATAATATGAAGTGAGGAAAATTTAGAGGGTTTTTGGGCCGAGTTTTTCCTAGCCAAAAGGAATTCATGGTGTGAATTTGAGCGAAGGGGAGTGCCCTTTTATAAGAGGGGTGAGGGGCACCTTAGGAAAAACATGAAATATTATTCTATAAAAAAATCATTTTCTGTTTATAATGGCTCAAAAATGGATTATTTAAAGACTGAGGTGGGGATTTGTCAAAAACCACTCAACCAATAGGTTTTAGACAGGTTTGGGTTACTATATTAATTTATCATTTTGATTTAACTCTTAGTTAAATAGTTTGACATTTACCATGTCTCTTTGTATTTTTATATTATATAGTTAATAAAATTACTATATACTTCCAAGAGACCCCCAAGTGGTTTATTAATGATACACCTATCATTATAAAACTCTTTTGGCCGATCCTTATATTTTTTAGAATAAAATATCAATTAATAATATAATATTTGTTTTAAAAACTGTTTTATGTCAATTTTGACACTATCAGGTATTTTGTTTTTGCTGAATTTATAACAGCATTATTACTTCAAAAAATATTCATCTAACCAATCATAATATGTCATATTAACATATAAAATTAGTGGAATTCATAAAAAGTCTAAAATTGAATTTATTTTAATATTTATAATATCAATTATTTTAATATTTCTTTCATTAAGTAATTACTGCATCATCATTGTGTCAAAAATAAACTAAATTATTTAATGTCTAAAAATATAAATAAAATATCATTATGTAGGAAATATTTTTATCTTTATATTTAATATTTATAGTTGAATTTATCTTATCTTTATCCCTATATTAAAAATGTTTTATTTTATTAAACGTTGATTTTAATTCCTTTAAATATTCTTTGAATTAAATAATAATAAACATCCAAATCTAATCCATGTGGACAAAAGAGTTTCATATTTTATTTCTAAGGTTGTTTTTGGTATAATTATACTTATCCAATAGAATTAGGACCTGTGTTAGGGTAATAATAATATCATTTTTACCTTTCATTACCCTATTTACTATTAACCGTGGTAAATACAAGTAAAAAGTTACTATTCACCAAAAAATATTTTCTTCTTATCGAACCACATTTTTCATACCGATATCAACCTTTTCTCTCAGATTTTTTAAATTTGACTCACTGATGTGGTAAAATTACATTTTTTCAAATTTTTAAATGCTTTTAGGAGGTGTGTAAAAGACGGTTAAAAGTTCAATACATTTTTTATATATATAAAATTATTATAAACTATCTCCATTGAATTAAATTGAAATAATAAAGGTATTATGTATCTATTTTGACCAAAAATAGATTTAAATAAAATAAATAATTACTTAAATAAAAAATCGGTTTTAAACTATAACTTAGTGTTTTTCACTATTCATCAAAAATTAAATGTTTTCAGAAACATACCAAAAATTCACTCAAATAAAATTTTGATATTCTGAATTAAAAAATGGACTATATTTTACCAAATTAAAAATATATAAATTTCATTTATTAGTTTAAAATTAATTCATGTTGTCAAAACCAAGAATTGTTTATTTTAAGAAATAATAACTACCAAAAGATTGACATTTGTTTATGTCCAATTTGAAAGTGAAATTACTTCCAATGACAAACATTGGATTAAATGGTAAAATATAATATAATTTTACATCCAAACCATTCATATGTATAGTTCAACACTATAAATTATTTTGAATAAAAAATTTGTTTTTAGTTCAAATATATTATTTTTCACTATTCACACAAATATGAAAGGTATTAGAAAAACACCAAAAATTTATTAAAACTAAATTCTTATGTCCTAATACCAAAGAATAAGTTTATTTTATCAAATTTAACATATAAAAGTATCAAATATTGGATTCAATAAGGGTTCTCCATTAAAAGGTGGTAAAATTTCATTTTTTGAAAAATACTTCTTTTATTTGAAAAAAAATGCATTTTTCCTTAAATTATCTCTAAGAAATTCATAATATGGATTTTTAAATTATAAGGGTTATATAATTTTCAAAATTCTGTTAATACTATTTATAACCGCTTTTGAACAGCTAGTTTGGTAAGTCGTGGTGCACTTGAACTCGATGTTGCATGTAATGTAAGTTATTGAATTACTTTGAAGAACTAACGTACTATGAAATATTGGGGTTTTACATTTTTAATATATTTTAATCACATTGTATCAGAATATATCCTTAAAAATAGTATGGTTAAATTTTTTAACTTATTTTCAATCAATCATCTATTATTAAACTAACCAGATCCTTTTAATTTTTCCCTTATTTTTACTATGACATTTGGAATATCATAGAGATTACTAAATGAAGGATATGGAGAGTCTGTGTTACTATTTATGATTTCCTTCCCTTTCAGATCAACCTTTTTTACATGTTAATGTCTTGAGGTACTTTACATTTTCCCCTTATAATACCATAATGTTGTAAAAAAAATCCCATATGATACATCGAGTATTAAATGATTCGATTCATTCATGAAAAAAAGATTCCTTGTCATATTAGTATCCTATCAATAAATGTATTTTGGTATCACTATTAGTTTGATAGAATACATTTATATATAAATAAATATAAAAGGGTTGGGTTTTTATCATCATAATAACTAGGTTGGGAAAAATACACCATCCATAATGCTCTATATATGACATAAGTGAATAGATCATGATAGTGAGTCCTAGAGAATATATTTTGTCATAATTCCCAATCCTTTTATCTAGTTGCTGAAACTGTGTATATTTGTCTAACTAGTTCATCATGGAAATTTCATTAAACATGAAAATAATTATTCAAACATAAATATTTGTATTCATCCTTGATTCCGTAGTGTTTCTTAATAATAGCTAAAAAATTGATGATATATCCCCATATTTTAATCTTTTCGTATAAAAAAAATAATATATGAATCCTTCATAAATATTTGGTATCAATATTTTATTTGTTAAACACCTAGATCCATAAAAAAGGTTACCTAAATAATTTAAAACTAATTAATTTTCTTATCCTAAAAAATCTCATAATCCTAGCCAATATAATTTATTCAAATCTATAATAGACTCTTGAAAATTTCTTCTTAAATATTTTAAAAATCCATTAAATCTAAAAATTTTGTATTTTTCTTTTCATTAAGTCATGGAATGAAGAACTTAAAAATAAAATAATATCATGAAGGTTGGATCTTCATAAATCAATATTTAATAACTTTTTATCAAATCGTCTTTTATAGCCTGAATCCCTATATTCAAAGTAAATTTGATTTCTAAATCTGGGAAGACTAGTCCCACAAATAATTTATGTTATAACATTAGAAAATATTATTCCATAAATCACAAAAATAAATTATAAGTATTATATATTACATATAGATAATATTCACTTACAAAAAAACCTTTACATATATTAGAAGTGAACCTTACTTATCCTATGTATAATTCATATGACCTACACATATCACCCCAAAATTAATTATGTATCTATTTTATCCCATACCCTTAACCTGATAAAACAAACTTACAAGAAAAATTTCAATTAAGAAAATTACCTTTCCTCTGGAATGGCCATTATGCTGAGTCAATGTGACCCATTCAATGCCAATGAAATTTCTTGATGAGTATTTTTCATGTTTCATTTTTCTTTTACATAGAATTCTAAAACCTTAATGAAAAACATGAAAAACAATTTTGTAAAACTTATAAATACATATAATCTCTCAAATAATTATTTAACATCCAAAATTTAATATTTTCATTTATAAAACACTATTTATTCACAAAAACGTCATCCAGAATCCTATATCATAGAAATAAATAGCCTTCAATCTCAAAAACCTTTGGATGGAATATTCATGAATTCAATCTATATATTAACATTTTTGTCACATTACGTCATAATTTTTTAACCATGTTCATTAATAACACAATCAAAACAGGTTATAGATATTATTGATTTCTCTTTATTAGTACTTATAATAAATAATAATATATTCTCCACTTTTGTCACAATTTGGGATTTATACATTGAATCAACATTTTTAAATTACCAACATAAACCATCTTCTTCCATTTCAAGTAAATAAAAAATTTATATACTAAATTCCCCTAACATTAATAATTATATTATTTTTTGAATGAAATTTATTCACCATTATACATTGATTTTCGCAATCTCATATAGACAAAAACACAACTCATCATCACAAAATGATTTTGGTACTTCATTATTCCACATTAAATTTATTTTTTCCAATAAATAAATTTCTAATGTAAATGATACCTTATCTCCATTATTGATAATAAATGTATTGGAATTTATTTATAGGATATCACACATATTTAAAAATATTATGGTTTTAAGAGAAACTTATTTTCATATTTTCATTATAAATTTAATCATGTTATAAATAATTTTGAGAAGGATTACACCGAAAAAATATTATTAATTTCTTTTTAATTAGGCGTCATTTATTAATATAATGGGTGAATCCAAGTTAATTTTTTTTATTATCTATGATTTAATAGTTATCCATATATATTTCTAACATGTGTTGCCAATTTTAAATTTCTATATTTTTGGATATTCAACCATATTTACCCAGAAATTTATCTTACAAAATCCTAAATAAGTACATCCAAATAGTTCATGTTGAAGCAATCAAATTCTTTTTTTATCATATCTTACTCATCAATCAACACCCCAAAAAAATAAAAAAATCATATGAACAAACATAGGATTAAATGTGGATTATCATACCTCATCATTAAAATATAAATTTCATTCAAGAGAATCCTTATTTATTGAAAATGATATTTTGATAAGTTTAATTAATTTCTTCTTCTGATAATGTGATAAATTTATCCCTCCATCATGGAAAATAATATAATTCATGATAAAAAATCCTCTGTTTATTTATTAAAGTTAAAACCTGATCCATATCCTCTAACATTTCTTAATAAATTCTATTTATGTTAGTAATGAAGAATAATATATATATATATATATATGAAATAAGGAGGATATTTTGTGACTCTATATTGATACCATCATCAATGGAAAATATATCTCATGAAATATCTTCCATTTTATATTGATTTGTTAAGGGGGGATATATTCCTAATAAAACCCATATTTTTTCATCTTATAAACATATTTTGGTGGCACAGATTTAATATTATATTAATCTTACCTCTTATTGTAAATAAAATATTTACATTTTCTAACAAATCAATTTCATCTGATGGTTCTTTGAATTTATTTTATATATTCAATATATTGTTTTAAAAAATAAATTATCAAATAAATATTTTTTTCATTAATATATTCTTATTTAAAACTTCCTCATAGTTTATTTGTATATTTTAAATCATCATCCTTAAAAACCCATTAAGGTTGTTATATTTAATCTGTATGTCATATAGCTTTAACACCTATAGAATTCTTACATTATTTATCATTATATATTATTATTTCATCTTAAAACAATGAATTAAAAAGGGGTATAAACTCAATTGTTTCTAACTGAGACTTTTAAATTTGTTCACAAGGATTCATTAAAACATTGGTTTCAATTTTTATTAAAAAATCATGCTCTTATTATTTTGAAATTTCATCCATAAATCCAATCATATTATTTCAATCTTGGGTTTATTTTATCTTTAATTTTGCAATATTTTTTTTTAAATTTATATTTATATAGCTTATTTGTGTGGTTTATTTTTGGTATTTCCTTTCAATGTTGAGGTATCTTCATTTTGTATTGAAATTATTTCAAAAATTATTATCAGACATCAGTTATTTGTTTAATCAAAAATCATTCATTTTTAGCTCTATTCATCACATTCATTCCTAGTAGGGAATATTTCTATAAATATAATTTAAATTTTTTTCTTTTTTCTCTTATGGTATTATTTTCTTATTGAAATGGGACTAAAGAATAATGTGTGTATACAATAATTCCACATAGTTGTGATCACATATATAGTATTAATGCCATAAATTTTAAGGTAATTTATATTTATTATTAGTTAATATATTTTTCCACTTCTAAATAATTAACCATATGAAAAACATGGGTTCTTATTTATTTATTTCTACCTCTTTATATAATCATATTATAGAAACCATATTTTGAACATTTTCTCCAAAATTAAATACATTTATGCCAAAACTAAAAACCTGACCACTTATTTAAAATGATCCTACATATTTTTCATATAGATATATAGTTTCTAGTATCGATAACATGATAGAATGTGTAGATAAACTACCCATTTTAACTCGTCTTATGGTTGAGTGGGTGGGATTTATTTTCATTGATATGATTTTTTTTACCTCATATGTGTAAGTGGAGTTATTAAAATTTTAATACACCAAATCTTATATGTATTATATTTTAAGCCTTACCTAGTAGATAAAACTGTATTAATATAAGTGGATTTATCAAGAGTTTCAAAAAAATATTTCCAATACTGTGTTTCGGGTTGATCTGAGTATGGGTTCAATCTATCTATTACAATGATATGAGTCTCCATAGATCCATGTACCTTAATAAAATATTTTCTAGAAAACATTTTCCATTTAGGTTGTCATTATGTTTTATATTATACTAATTATAAACTCTCCAATTTTACCACTACATCAAAACAGTTTATATTTAGGTAGTTATAATAATCCTAAAATGGTAAAAATATCTCTTAATAACTTTTATATATCCTTTAACTCTATTTATATTGAATTTTTTTTATTCTACAATATAATTTGTGAGATATATTACATTTATATCATTTAATTCAATGTTATAATATTTAATAATGATGAAAATTTTCCATAACTTTTCAAATGCATGAATAAATATATAAAGGAACGGTTTTTTATAAAAGTCTCACAATCATTAATTTTAAATTATTCGTCAGTTATGAAAATTTAATAATTTTAAAGGGATTCATATTACAATTTATACAAAAATAGTTCTATGAGAGTATTATAGTTTTAAAAAATTTGGCTAATTTATTTATATATTTTCGACATGTTTTGTAAGATACTATTCCTTCAATAAGTTCATTCATAAGTTTTTCAATTGACCTATACAATGTGATAATTAATTAAATATTTCTTTTTTGAAATTATATTTATTCTGTTAATTCAATTAAATATACATGTTAAAAATATCTAAATCGGGAATGAGTTTTATTAAAACTGATCTTTCTTAAATAAATTAGTATAAAAACGCATACCACATTGAATATTCTTATCCATTGAAAAACTTATATACTTAATTAACACTCTTTTCATTATCTTATATCACTATGTAATCCCAAAATCAACCATAAGGATTTTATATTTTAGTGGAATCCTGATTAGTTCAAATATCACTTGAGGTTCCTTGGTTTTTCATGGTCATTGTGAGCAGAGGGGGTGAATGATTTATCTTTTTAATGATTTCATTCCATATTAATCCACACTTTATGAACGGATAATGAATAAATAAAAAATCATGTGACTCTCATCCATTCATGAATGTTTCAATAAATATAGGCACATTAATAAGTAGTTTTTAAATTTTTCATATCCTCTATAAAAGACCATATCGTTTCCATGTTTGATTCATATTGAGAAAAATATTTTATTATACCAATTATTTATATTAATTATAATTATATTGAAGTTGTTAAAAATGGTTTGGTGTGTTTCTTAAAACTCAATAGGGCCTGATTCATCCCAATTCAATAATATTTATTATATTATAAATGTAAATAACTCTTTTACTACATCACAAAATTTATTCCATGTCACACTACTCAATTCTACCGACTAAATGATGGAATTTTCCCCTCTAGAACCACCTATTCTTAAAGTATCATACATTGATCAATCCTATTGGTATTAAACCAAAAATATATGATTAAAAAATCTATATGTTTTTACGTATTATTCGTCATCCTAGTCTCACTTTGACAGTTTATCATTGTGTACCTTTAATCTCTAAGAGTCTCAACATATAAAATGGAGAGTAGAAGAAATATTTTATATCTCAATATTATACATCTTAAATTATATAGTAATATAATTAAAATAATCTATTTCTAAATTAATATTCATTTTCACTCCTAGATGTGTTAGGCTATACTTATTTGACACATAGATGACATCTTTTTTTATTATTGTATCATGTTCTCCTTCCTAACTCACTTGATATTCATCAAATTAGATACCATGTTGATAGTATCTCTCCCACTATTCTTGTCTTATTTTTAATTTATAATCATATAATGTATCATAAATTTTATTCTCAATTTTATTTTTTTTAAACAACTAAATATTTATAAATATGATACATTTGGAATTTTAGTGTAATGAAATTTCCCTAATGAATTATTCCAAAAAAACATATATGAATCCTGGTAAATATATTTCATTTAAATAGGAAAATTTTATCTAATAAATTCTACTTTAAATATATGAAAAATTAACTATCACATAAACTATTATTGAATCTCATTCAATAAATGCTTAACTTCATACATTAAAAAATAAAACAATTGTTATAGACAAACAAACTACCCAACTCCATCATGAAACAATTATGTTTTGATTCAATTTAATTAAATGAAATATAATCTTTCGTATAATTTTGATATTTAAATATTTTAGGAATTATCTCATTCACTATCACAATTATCTCCTTAGAACATCTAATTTTGGAATTCCCATATTTCATTAATATACTCAATGAAACATTTGTAGCATATACGCTTTTATATAAACTATTGAGATTCACATAGGTTACCCATACATATTAAGATTTACTATAATATTCTCCATACATATTATTATATAACCCTTACATGTCACTCAATAACCCTTATGTATGGAAAATCCGATCTGTTAGAATCTTATAATTTATACCCACAGTACATTTTAGTAAATTATTATTATATAATATTAAAGATAAAAATGTAATAGTTTTATATTCATGGATCACGAGGTTTAGTATCATGTGATTATTTGGATCATATATAACCAACACATAAAAACGAAATGATTATTTAAATCTATCTACATTATAAAAAAATATCTCCAAATCTTCGGAGAACATTCTCTCAACTAAGGATACACATCTTTCAAAGGGGTTAGCTAAAAGTTGTGTAAAGGGAAGGGTAAAATACCTATATCAATAGTATATGGATGAAAATAACAATATAAATTACTCTATAAGAATGGTATCATCATCATTTATATGAAGAATAAATTTGAAAAGGGCTTGGAATGTGGTCGTGTATAAAAATAAAACCTCATTTCATAGTTTTCAAATACCACAAAAGATATGAATATAGGTATCATCATGTTCACAAAAAATGTGAATAAATCATATCATCAACACTATTACAATGTATAGAATCATGTTCACACATATTACACATTACCTCATGTGATAAATCAAATTACCCAATGCATTTTAGAGCTATATAAATCCAAGCCAACTCGTCACATTATAATATTTACATAATAGTTCATGCCAGAAAGAATGTATTTCAATCATTGTAATGAAATAACATATTCAGAATAATGGTAATAATAATGATTTAATAATTAAAATATCCCAGGATTAACTTTTTTTGTTCCAAAATGAATAAGGGAAAGTATATTCGGTATAAACATCATCAATATAGAGAGAATAGAAAACAACATAATATGAGTCAAGATGTGTTTCAGTAAGAAAATTATTTTTGTAAAATATATGTATTTGGATTAAAAACCAAGGTGTAAGTATTTATATTCCAAAAAATAAAAGGGAATAATAAATATATTATATTTAAAGAATATTAAAGAAATATACATACTGAATATTTTTTGAAATATAAATAACCCAAAGAACAGGAGTAGGATTTGAGAATTCCCTTATTATAAATTCAGCAATATTTCTTCTCTGTTATATATCTTGGTTAGTAATATTAGTAATATAAAAAATGTTCATGAAGTTAATTACGTCAATTTTTTCACTATTTATCCTTTATAATTATTGAATTCTAATTTATAACTCATTTTTTTAAAATTTTAATTATTTTGATATCATGCTTTCATAAAAATTTCTCATTTGGTTTCTATGTCTCTATTTTTTTGACGTTTATAAATGAGAAAAATAATTCCCAAATCTTTAAAAACTAACATTTATATATCACTAATTAATTACTATAATAGACTATTTGTCTGGGGATATTAAATGGATTGGTTATGTCCTCATTAGCAATTCAATGACCATTAATGGGACATTACTAATGTGGGAGGAAATGAAAATTTGAAAATATATATGTCACCATTATTATACTTTTAAATGGTTGAAATCATTTATATAATGTAGAAATACTAACTAATTATTTTAATATTTTTTTCAATATAGTTTGTAAAAATATAAAGAGATAAGGGAAATGATACAAGATTTTATAAAATCAAACCCTTTTATTAACATAGATTCCCTTGTCTGACCAAAACAATCACTTGATATTGGGATTTTGTTAGCCCCATAACATCACTAGGTATTCAAATAATACTTTTTGCAGTTGTTGGATAATTATTTCCTTTTTTAAAATATGAATTTTTGGTTATCCATTGAGAAGGTGTAGGGTTATTAAAACATGATGAGAGTCATATTTTAAGGATAAAATATTGAATAATTTATTATATCCATCATAACCAATATATAAGTAAATATTAAATATTATGGAATATGTTTTAATTAAATTACATGATGTTAATATTTTCACATCCTATAAAATATGAATTTATTAGTTTACTTAAAAAGACATTCGGAAAATGAAAAAAACGATAGTATTTTAATGTAATACATTAGAAAATATGCATTGGAAACTAATTTCTTTTGGAAAGAACGTTTATTGTAAATTAATTACTCATTTATGAAATTAATTATATTTTATTAGAAAAACATGTTCTATAAATACTTATGTATTTATTAATTATTGAATTGTGTAATTTAAGATAAAAATATTATGTTAAAACTATATTTTTACTATTCATGATGTAATTAAGGTATTTCATAAAATCCCCCAAAATACCAACATTTGACAATATCAACATGCTGATTTCAAGAATGAAATTAATTTTATGAAAAAATCTGAAATAATTAGTTGTAAGTTTTTTTTATAATATTTTTGATTTTTAGGAAATACTTTAATATATAATTTATTAAAAAAAATACTTATACATTTTTGGATTTTTTAACCATAGTATTTATTTTTTAGTATTATAATATATATTTAATTATGTTACTCATGATAAATTTAATATATATATATATAACATTATTATTTTGAGGTCAATGTTCAATTCTGACTATCAAGTTACTATTCCCAATATTCATGTTATTATTCTTGGCTTTCTAATGTTTATTCTAATGGTCACATTACAATTTCAATTGTCACATTACCTTTTATAAATACTTCTTTATTCATTCACTCAATATTCAATACAATTCCTCATAAGGTTATACATTTTAATTTCTTAATATATTTATTGGGTTTTTAATATTTGGTTTCTTTCCTATAGAATTTCTTATGGGAGGGATGATTCTATTAGATTGGGAAAATTAAAATTTTCCCATTATAATTTTGAGATTTTAAATTTTTTATTTCAGTAACAATTCACATTTTAATAGGTTCACTCACTAATTAATGTAGTGGTTTTTATTAGTTAATTAACATTTTGATTATCTCCCTATGTCTTATATATATGTATAATACATATAATATAGTATAAAATACATTTCCTTAGGAAAAAAGTATCCTTTAAAAATTATGGGATTTTATATTCTTCTCCATATTGAAATTTTTTCCCTAAAATTTAAACTCATATTCTAGTCTGGGAATAGTTGATGCTACTTCAATTTCATTGTTTTCTTTAGTTCCCATATAGAAACTTCATTCTTATAGTCCTTTCTACTATCATTTAAATTTTTAGTTGTATATTTTTGTGAAACACATTCTATATATTCAATGATATTCACCATAAACTAACCATATGAGATTTAGTTCTTTATTTGTACAATCTATGGATGCATTATTTATAAAGGATCTAGTATTTACTTCCTCAAGAGTGATACATGGAACATATCATAAAAATTATCCATATTTAGTGGAAGTTCCTGATAATAGGAAAGTACTATTATATGATCAAGGATGTAAAATAAGTCAATGTACCATCTGAGAAGCTTCACTTTCTTTCTAATCCACATTTTTCTCTTCTTCGGTGATATTTGAAAGAATACTATTTCCCTAATAAAAAATATTAGTATCATTAATGGTTGATAGAATATATCCTCTTCCAAATCTGATCAAATTTAATTTTCTGTTGGATGGGTTACACATTCTCTATCATATATTGTAGAAGTTCAGGTCTATATATCTTTTACTCACCAAATCCATCCCAACAATTAGGACATCTACATCATTTCCTATAAATATCTCTATATAGAGCGATCTTAATAATAGAGTGGAACATACTTTCATTTTAGAAATAATCTAATGTGATATGTTGATACCATCCACTAATAAAATTTATTGAGTGGGATCTTTGAATTTCATCAATAATATGAATAATCCTTTAATATTAGCCATCACTTTTCGGGTGGTAGGCCCTGCTAAAATTCAATTCAGTATTCATAACATGTTAAATTCTTCTCCAAAATTTATTATATTTACTTGGGTAAATATTAGAGAGAATTGATAGTGGTACCTCATTGAACTATACCACTTCTATTACATAAATATTGGAATGTTGTTTAAGAGATATTTCATTGAGAATAGTGATTATGAAAGCATTCTTGGTGAGTCCATCAACTATAAACCATATCACATTGTTTCCCTTTTATGTATTTGGGATATGAGTGAAAATTTAAATGGTGATGTTCTCCCACTTCCATGTGGGTATAAGAAATGATTTCATAATCCTCTTAGACTTCGTATGCTCTATATTATTTTTTGGAAACACTAAACACCTTGAGATATACTTTATATCCTCCTTCGTTTTTCAACACCAGATGTTCCTTAGAAGAACACAATACATCTTGTCACATCTAAGATGGAAAGATAATGACTTGTTATATGTATTATCCAATGTATCATTAATTATATCATATGATGGATGTAAATAAATCATAGTTCCAGAAAAAATTAGACCATCATAATCGATATATAATTCATGATTCTTCACTTAATTAACCTTATTTTTATGATCCAAATCATCCCGTTATGCCTCATTGACCTTCTCTTAAATATATATTTTGGAAATAATTTTGCAAAGGAATGATTGATTCCCTCCAATTATTATTTTCAATATCCTTAATTTATATTTCCATTCTTATATAGTCTTTCCAATTCACATCATCGATAGATTAGATAATTCATTTATTTGAATAGAATTATCTACCTTGTTCTCCATTCCTAGATAGTATTGAAAAGAGAAATAATAAACCTTAATTAGTCCTATCACTGCTATTTGACTAATTTTTAGTTCCTTATTTGTGAAGATATATTTTAAACTCTAGGGATTGGTATATATGCAATACTTCACACAATAGGGGTAGTGTTACCGAATTTTCATGGAAAATATCATAAATACTACCTCTAAATCATGTTTTGGGTAATATTTCTCATCAATCCATGTCCTTAATGTGGAATATACTATTATTGTTTCATTATGCATGATTACATAACCCATTAAATTATTAAAATAATTAGTATATATCATATAACTTTATACACTTGTTAGTAGTGTCAGAAAGTGTTCAATTATTAGCGCTTTCTTAAGCTCCTCAAAGATGTTCTTAAATTCCTATATCCAAAAATATTTTTCAATTATCTATCATAACATTTTTTCGGTATAAAAAATCATGAGTATTTTATTATAAAATTTTGTTAGTACCCTTATATGATATGGAAACTACATACTTTCATGACACTAGTGTCTTTTCTTCATTCAATAATTACAAATGTCTTTTATGGGTTTGCAAAAATTACTACACATGTAATCATTTTCCCCTAGAATATGAATTATTGCATAAAAAGTCACACTTATTAAAAACATAATTCATTTTATTATTCTTAGATTTCTGTATAAAAATCCATTGTTTCCCTTCATGATCAATCATTCTCTCGGAGTAAATGAGAATATCATCGATAAAGACTACCAAAACTTTTTCTATGTAGTCTCTAAATACTTTATTAAAAAAATACAATAAGATTATAGGGGAATTACAAAGTATTTAGTGAGTCAATATGAAATAATATTTCCATTAACTTGTACGGAATGTTTCTATTTGTATATATTCATTATTCAATATCAACAGATGATATCTAGAATGAAGATCCACCTTTAATAAGTATTGGTCTCCTCGTACTTGATTGAATAAGTCATCAAACATTGGTAGGGGATACTTATTTCTTATATTGAACCTATTAAGAACTCATTTATCATTAATCAACCACATTGATCCATCCTTATTTATTATAACAGTCACTGGTTCTCCCCAAGGTGATGCCTTATGGAATATGGATGCTTTGTCCAAATTCTATTGTATCTTCTTAAATAACTCCTAGAGTTAGATTGAAGCTATCCTATAGGTAGAATATGATATAAGTCTGGATTTATATATAAGTCAAATAAATAACTCTATCTCATTATTTAGGAAATCTCCATGTAACTATTTTTGAAATACATCATTTTATTATATCATAATGGGAATTTCCTCAAGGTTTATACCTTATTTACTCAACCATTAGGGAAAGGTATGTTTTTTCAGAGGGTAAAAACACCAACAAAATTGATTAATTTTCGATAAGAGATTCATGATTATCCTAGAATTTTTAATGGTTAATTGTATGGTTTGGCATAAAGAATGATATTTCCTTTTCCTAAAAGTTTATGTGTTCCTTATATAATGAGATAGAATCCATACCTAGTACATCATCAAATTATAACAATGATTGGTTTAAGATATTTTCTTGAAGAATAATCCCCCATATTCTAATAGGTGAAGAGTCCAAATCTTAGTTTTAAATAAACACACACCTCATTGTTTCTATATACATCTCTACTACAAGGTATCAATGATTTGATTCAACAGATCATGAAATATTATAGGATATATATAGAATGTGTAGTTCCATAATAAGAAAAAAAAATATATTCATTTATTGAGTGAATTGAAATTATACCTTTTATGAATTCATTTTCACACACCACTTTAGTATTTTTGATATAATACAATGTACCATATTCCTTTGAATTTACTGGTTGTTGACCCTGATTTCCTTTATGGACCTATAGTTTAATATGTTGTCTTGCATAGTGCCTTTGCTTCATAGAGTTGATGAAATAAATCATGGGTGGTGCATCAGAAGGTTCAATATTTTCCCCCATTATGTTGACCGAATTCTTTATATCTATTTCATATTCTGGATCATGGTGGCCTTCTCTCCCACACATATAGAATCTCCCCATCCATTTTAGGAAATTCCCATGATGATTTGTCCATGATTTTTGACACATGGGTGGTTGGATCCTCTTCTCTCTATTTTTTTACCCACCATCATGAAAATTCATTATTCTATTCTTACCTCTATAAGAATGGGACCATTCCCACACTCCATATATACTATTAGAAAACATCAAATCACTTCTTAATAATTCCTAATTTCTCATATATCAAGAGCCTTTTGAATTTGTGTTTTTAAACCACCAAAGAATGTATCTATTTTTATACCATTATTGATAAAGACATGATTAATATAGTTCATTATTTATGATGTTTTCCTTATAATATGTGATAGATGAACCATCCATTTTATTAATCTCTATAAATTCTATCATAATCATTCATTGAAATGTTTGATGGAAATACTCGTTATGAAATATTTTTATATAGAATTTCCACTCCATGTCTTCTTTTTAATCCTTCATTTTTTTGTTCTTAATCAGAAACCATCATTGATCAGACTCTCTATATAAATTACATATGGATAGAGTCATTATCTCTTTCCCTGAATAGTGGATTAAAGAAATTATATTCTATACTAAGATAACCCATTATTCCATAACAATTGGTCAGAAGTCCCACTAAACATCGATGGTTATTGAAGTATAAAAAACATAGTGGATATTTTCTCTATATTTGGTGGACATGGATGTTCCAAGTGGTTTAGGATACTGTTTATTGCTTGAGATATCTTAGTAAGCATTGCGATAATGTTTCAAACTAAACCTCCCATGGAATTGGGGATTTCATTTGGGAAAATTATAAGTTATCCCTAAACTAGGTTATTGGCCTAATTTCTCCTAGTTTCCAACATTTTATCAAATAGAAAAGGTTTTAAGAATTTGATTAAAAAATAATGAATCAATAATTTATGAATTTACAAAACTAAAACTAAAGGAATGTCTTAATGCATCCAAATTTTTATCATTTTTATAAAACAAATATCCTTTGTTGATTGAAAATATATAGATATATCCTATGTATTTCACAAATGTTTTCTACAAATAATTCCCCAGTTAACTATACTATACCTCTAATACAGACTATTTAGATCTCTCTTTTTCTTACATAACTTTTATATCATTTTAATGATAGATTGTATAATAGTTTAGCATTCATATATCATGTGGTATAAAATTTTGGGAAAATTATGATCATGCATCACATTTAATCAAAAAACTGAATCATTATGAAAATAATTCTTATTTATCCACATAAAAGAACTCACTTTCTCCATAGGACATTTAGTCACTTAAATATATACATCAACGAAAGGTGTGAGATAGAACTCCAATAAGGGGAAGAGTGTTGTAATTGAATCAATAATTCATGGGTGTGAATAATCACCATAATAATTTCATGATAATAGGATCATCATCATAATCATGATAATGAAATTTTAAAGAGGCATAAAATCTTGTAATGCATAAAATTGAGACATCTTATCATAGTGTCAAATAACACACATAGTTTTGGACAAATCTAGCATCATTTTCAACCATAAAATTTGATAATAAATAATAAAATTATTATTGTGAACAAAGATAACTTCATGATCAAGTATATAACACATAACTTCACAAGATAAATAACATTAACCAATTAATTTGAGGGATTTATAATTACAGTCTTACCCATAACATCATAATATTTAAATAGTTCTGCATGACATATATCCTATATTACAATCATAGTCATGAAATAAAATAAGGAAAAGGATAGGCTTAATAAGGATTTGATATAGAATATATTTTTCAATAATCATTTTGGGATACAAAATGACTAATTTAAAACATATTTGGTATAATCATCTTCATTGTTTAGTGAATAATAATAAACTCATGGAGAGTTAAATTATTTTCTAGAAAGAAATGTATTTCTGTAAAATCATTTTATTTGGATTAGAAATCATAGTGGAAACATGTATGTCCCTAAGAATAAAAAGGATAATAATGAAAATATATTTATGGAAAATTATAAGAATATCTATATTGAAGATGTCATGAAAGATGGAAACCTAATGAAAATGATTTTGGTTAAGGAATCCCCTTGCCATAAATCTCTCATTATTTTTTCATTTTTCTTCATATAGAGAAATAAACATAAGATTACAAAAAATATTTTTCAGAAAGGAATTGTGTTCATTTTTCCTTATATTTATCCATTATAATAATTGGAATCAATGCTCTTTTAAATACGAATTAATTTGATATAATGTTTTAATTAAATTTTATTATTTGGTTCTGATGTCATTATTCATCATGGAGGTCATTTGTACAGAAATACAATTCATTCTAGATACATAGAAAATATATTTATAATTTTTATATCATATATAATTTTTTGTAAACAAGAACAGTATTATTGATACTAATTAGATTGGAAATGTACTATTTTTTTATTAACCGGTCATTAATGGGATTTTTTGGAATTCACGGGAAATGGAAGATTTAAATTTATATTTTTCAAAACAATGATACATCCTAAAATGAAAAAAAAATACATAAGTAATAAAATTATATTTGATAGAATTTATGACACAAAACCCAACATGAGTAATGGAATATTATATGCTTATAAATTTCCATAAATTTTCTAATTTAAATAAATTTAATATATTTTATAGCTTGGAATGTAAAAAACACTATGTTAGCTTGCATCGCATGCAATGATTACATTCCTATATGACTAGAATTACACGCATGACTAGTTTTACCAAACAAAAATATATCAATAAACCATTATAATTTAGAATAATAAGATATAACATAGTTGTTAAATTAGTGATTTTGAATAGTATTAACTAACTTATAAAAATATATACTTTATAAAAATGTAAAATGAATTCATCGGTTAAAAATTAATTATAAATGAAAATAAAAACCAATTTAATAAATTAGAAAGATTTTTATTCTCCCAATGGTGGGTTATTGTTATAAATTAAAAAAATTAAAATTATAAACTTATATTAATGAATTCTATATATTATATATTCAATCAATTTTTTTTAGAATTAATCTAATACATTTGATAGGTATAAATTTTATATTTTAAAAATAAAATTAATTCTTGAAAGAGAAACATCAAAATTATGGTGTGGTGATTGTTTTATAATTTTTTAGGAAGTTTCATTTTTTGATTAACAATGAAAAATATTGATGTAAAATTCAAAAGTTCCTTTTCATCAAATTTATTCATAAGAAAAAATTATATATTTTATTAGTTTTAAATTTTAATTAGATCAAATATATATCTATTAATCCAATATAGTGCATTGGAATAAATTTAAATTTTAAATTGAATATAAAACATAGCATACATTTGATCATTTTCCATTAAAAACCTGATTTGTCACCCCATCTGCGAGAATAAATTTATATTAATTTCTTCAACTAATATGATTGTAATTTGAAACAATAGATTAAATATTTGTAATCAGGTTAATTTATAATGCTTAAAAGGTAAATATAGTTTTTATTCAAAAATATTTGCGAGATTAATTAAAATTAATTAAAATAATTAAGAGAAAAACTAGCTTAACAAGGGACTATTCATCAAACATAATTTCCAAAATGACAAAAAAAACTCATATAAATCAATTTTAGTGATAGTTTGACCCTATAATCAGGTGTCACAAATTTTATCCATTATTTGGGCTTAATGAAATAGGCAAAATGTGGGTGGAATTCCCTTTTCAAAATGTTTACAAGAATTCCAGTCATCCTCTACTATAAAATGTCACTTACCCATCCAAATAATTTTCACATATAAAGCCCCTTTGATATAAAAAAATATACTAAAATAAGGTCCAAAAATATCTCCCCTAAACCTATAAGCCTCACCATGGGAATAAATCCAACCATGGAAGCCATTTGGTATAAACCGAATAGAGTTACCTGAAATCGAGTTAACATTCTTTAACGATCATCTTTAGTTTCATTTACTTATCCTCCCATTCAACAATTTTTATATCATTAATATATAATAAAAAAGTAACATTAATATACTTTTATGTTTTTCTTATTAGTGTTTGACCTAACCTAACACACATATTGATTTAATGGGTAACAATCTTACCGATTCATGTATGGTGAACTACCCCTCCCAAAACCATGATTGTTTGTTCTTCCTTTACCACCTCTCATAGTGGTAAGTATGATGGAAAAATATTTTATATATGATATATGTGGGATTAATATAGTATTAATACTTCAAAAAAATATTTTATAACACATAAATCGACGCACTCCATTTCTTTCAAATACGATAACATCGTTTGGGGAAGATTGGACCATCTCCCCCTCAAAGTGATGTGATTCATTCACGCTATACATAGAATGTATAAATGACGTTTTTAGTTACCATATGTGACTTATATGATATAAATATGATTCTATAATTATAATATACAAATATATATATATATATATATATATATTATTTTATTTATTTTAAATATAAAAACAAAATGGAAGTAGCAATCATGCATACGTATGACAAACAATCTAGATGAATGGTGCATTTTATATCTTATATTCAAATATTATGGATTATGATAAATTATTATATAATAGTTATATATGATAAATAAATCAGATTTTACATTTGGGAGATGATGAAATCATGATCTACATAATAATAAAAAAATATGAATCCAAACTATACTAAAAACATGGAAAATATCACCAGAAATAGTAAAAATATTGAATGATTATTAACTAAAAATTCTTAATATATTATAATAATATTATATATGAAGTTATAAATAATATTATGGTTCTTTTATAACTATGTGTCATTTTTTTAGCAACTATAAATGTTGTTAAAGGTCGTTCACCCAAAAAAGGGAACACGTGTTAAGGGAATTTCATCACACTTTTTAGATCCGTTAGATAAATGTCACATTCACCCCATAATTATTTTGGGTGGTGTATCTATTAACCATTTTGATATAATATATAATGAATTTTTTTATCATCATTTTATTCAAATTTTTCATCTGATGATTATTTTTTTGGGGTCTTCCAATACAAAAGTTAATGAGTACTAAAGGACTTCGTCTAAATTTCCACTATTTGAGACATACTTTGTTATTATTGACCATATTTATTATATATGGTTTAAGTAACAAAACTTTTACATGTAATAACATGATTCATTGATTATTAAATATATTTTGAGTTTCAATTTGAATTATTTCATCTAAGGGGATTTGAATTGAGTATAATCAAGTGGAAAATAATTTCATAACCCAATTTCTTTTCTTTCAGTTCAATTACTTCCTCATTGTCATTATTATAAAAAGTTTATGTATGTAATAAATTTTTAATATATATAATTTATATTTGAACTTTTTTAATGTGAATTTTTATTTGAAAGACATAATATATTTAGTGATTGATTCTCATAACATTATTATGTTCTTTCAAAAGGTTTAATTCATAGTATCATTTTGTTCGAGATTGTTTATACTTTAATTTCAACAATAAGAAATTATCAGATAAGTTTAAAAAAAACCTTTCACTCCCTTACCCTAATTTTATCCCTGACCTTTTTCAATTAATAGTTACATTTTTCCACTCTTTGGTACTCAAAATGTTTTATAATGTTTTTTATCAAAACTCGACCTAGTTTCTCTCTTTTTTCGAAGAACCGGTTTTCTTCTAAAAACCCTTTTTTTCTAAAATTTTTTTCAATTTTTTTAAACTTTTAAAAATGATTTATTAAATACATGTATACCATTTTTTTCTTTTAATGTTTTTTCAAAGGAATGTTATTTTATCTTTCCAAACAAGTAATTTTTGCAACCTTTTTACCATAAAAATAGAATTTTCTACTTACCTCGTATGAAATGTACACATTTACCAACCTTCATATAATTGAATATTTATTTTCTTGTTTAAAAGTTTAATATTTAATGAAAATTTTTTGAAAAATGGATTATAAAATAAATATATTTTGAAAACGTTTTTAATAGGAAAAAGAAATTTTCTCAAAAATGTTTTTATAATATATTTTTATAATTTTACCATTAATCAATGATAGCCCTTTATTATAATCAAAATGGGAAATTTTGTATCTATTCCATCCTTATTCAT
Source organism: Viscum album (assembly GCA_963277665.1). Lineage (NCBI taxonomy): Eukaryota > Viridiplantae > Streptophyta > Magnoliopsida > Santalales > Viscaceae > Viscum > Viscum album. The sequence continues at coordinate 188,563,212 of OY728130.1, forward strand.
CCATTGGATTGTTTATGATTTTTTTGGAAAAGGATATTATTGAAATTCACTTCCTCGATTTCTTTTTTATTCACCTTGAAAATATTTAATTTCCTATGATCATTTAACATTGAATTTACAATAAGTATACATATCATTTATCATGGATATTTTTATTTATAAATCCATATATATTTTTTATGTATTATATTTATAGTGAGCTTTAATTTTTTTACTAGGTAAATATTGTTATATCTATATCCCTTTATCAATATAGATATTTGACAAGGATCACTATTAGTTTAAATCTATTATTCAATATTTGAGTAATTTTTTAGACATGAAATATATAGGTTGGGGATTTGTTAATGAATTCCCTATGTGTTGGGGACTAGTTAAATAAATACCTATAGGTTAGGGATCATTTAATTTAATCCCCAAGATGCATCAGTAGTCTCCAAAGACAAAATTAGTTAGAGAAAACCCCTGAGATTTTCTATAACATCCCAAGTAAAAAAAGAATATGAAATTTTAATATTTGTTAATATTTGTGAATTTAATATTAATTTTACTTTAAATGGATTGATATTTCTAAGAGTATACTAAACACACAACAATGGGTTTCTTTTAAATCATACATTATACACAATGTTGAGATATAACAAAAAATAATATATTATTATTATTATTTTAAATGGTAGATAATGCATAGCTACTATAATAGTGGGAATGATAATAACTAACTAAAATATGATTAGACATGTTTTTTAAACTAATTTAAATTTATCCAATAAAATTTAGAGGCTTAAAATTTGAATTAATCCAATTATAAGCATAAATACTCTAATATTCTTAAAAAGGTTGATTTACTGCCTTTTGATGGAGAACCCTTTTTAAATATAGTTTTTTTTCACTTTTATATGATCTTTTTGACTAAATAAAATTCATCTTTAGAATCTAAACATAAAAATTTACTTGGGATAAAATTTTTTTATTTTTCTAAAAAGTTCATTTTTCAATGAATAGGGAAAAATACTACATTTTAATTCAAAACTGCGTTTAAATCTAATTTATTTATGTGGTTAGATTATATTTTTTATTTGTTTGAAAGTTTAATTAGAGTATATGTTTATCATTTAATCCAATTTTTGTCATTTTAAATAATATCACATTGAAATTGGACATAAACAAGTGTCAATTTATTTATAGTTATTATTTCTTAAAAACACGCTTTTTGGTTTTGATAACAGAAATATATTTTATATTAATTAATGAAACATAAATGTTTTGAATTTGTTAAAATATACATATTTTTTAATTCTGAATATTAAAATTTTCTACGGGTTAATGTTTGTTATTTTTCTGAAAACGTTAAATTTTTTTTGAATAGTGAAAAACAATCCATAGTAGTTAAAAACTGACATTTTCATTTAAATGAAATTTTACCTCTTCTATGAAATGAATTTAAAAACTAAGGCATACATGGTTTTCCTAATTTAATAAAATTAATTTCAATAGGATGAAATTATTTTTTGTGAATAGTAATTTTATTTTTATTTATCACTGGTAAAGTTAAATAAGGTAATTCAAGGTAAAAAATTAATATAATAATATAAAATTATTATTACACTTCTCGTAAACTTATTATATAAGTAATGGCCAACCAAGAAAATAAATGGGTGAGACTTTTGGACTTTGAAGGCCACTTCGGTAAGATAATGATATTAATAACTTTTTATTTAAAGTAAAAATAAAAATATCGTAAACATGAATCATTTTACTAAAACAATTTTTATACGGGGTTATATAAGTTAACTCCTCGACTCTAAATATTCAATGAAAATATAAAAAGATTTCCTTTGCCGTAGTATTTTATTTATAATTTTTAGACCTTAGATAAATAAATTTAATTTTAAAACAATGGGGATGTAGTAATTACCTCATTAATAAACGATTGAAATAAATGATATTATAAGTTTTAAAATAAATTTTTTTGGAACCTTTTTATTCCATTAAAAAAATTTATGGATTAGGATTAATTTTTATTTTTAAAGTATTATGGTTTTTCTAAAGAATCAATTTGGTTTGGATTTTCTAAAAATTCATGATATGATTATTATAAAAATTGACATAAATGTGTTTTTAAATCAATTAATATTTTATTAAATGAAAAAATAGTCCTAAATATATATAATACAGTGAAATGACATATATAATGTTAAAAATGTCATTAATGATCCATTTGGGTCAGTTTTCATTTTAATGTAAACATATTAACCATATAATATGAATATAAAATAAGACATGGTAAAAGTTAAATAAGAGTAAAAAAGGGTAAAATAAAAATGATAAGGATTAGAAAAATATCCAAATCCTATCCAATTCTTATTTTATGACTTTATTTCTAATTATATGAAACTTATATTCAATGAAATTAGTTTTTGGCCTTTTGAAACTGAAAATCATTTTATAAAAAAATAATACTTTCAAACTTCTCTAAAGAGCCCCTCCTCCCTCTTATAAAAGGCCAATACCTCTAACCCATTAAAAAACCTCTCAAGCTTCTTGTATATTCCACACCCTACACAAATAATCTCTCGTAGTCTATATATTCCTCCTAGAATCCTTACCTAAGGAAGAAGGCACTTCAGAAAATCCTTTTGGTTCAAACTAAAGGGAGTTACCCGATTTAAAGGTAACGTCTTCCATCAAGTTATTTTCTTTTATTATTATTCTTCACTCCCTATTATATTATCATTATTTTTTTACACAACAAAAATATTATAATAAATATAATAGGTTTTTTAGGAGAAGTATTTTTACTACACTTCCACATGCCTCCATCTAATGCATACGAACATACTGTTACTGTGGACAGCGAATGATGCCTCACGAAACGATGACTGTTCAATCTTCTCCTACCAGCTCTAATGGTGGCCATTAATATTGAACTATATTTATATGTGATATACATTATATTTATATTATCTATATCCTTCTGTATTTTTTCCTTTATAGTATACATTTATAGTTTCCATAATGGGTAAATACGATAATTTGTTTTGAGAAAATGTGGACTTCCACCCCCTCAAAGTGATATGACTGTTAATAACATACATGGAACATATAACGTATAGTTTTAATTAAATTATGTAACTTATATAAAATACTATATTATAATTAATAATAATATACTTGTGTAAAATTTTGTTTTCATTCCATTAAAAATGAAAAAAAAGAAATGAAAGTAGCATTAATGCGAACATAGGGCTTACCGTCTCCACGAATGGTGTCTTTCATTTCTTATATCCGAATGATATGGAATATTATAAATAAATATAAATATATATATTTTATATATTTTATATCTAAATCATGAATATAATTTTGTTGATAATGTACTTTTTACCACATGGACAATTTGTAATTATAACAAGTTTATTTTGGACTCAAGTAATGAACATCAACAAAAAGACCGATATAAACTTGAATAATTATATGATTGTTAGAGAAAGGTGATAAGTGATATAAAAGGAATAATAAACATAAAAAAGGTTCCTGAGTAAGTATAATTAACTTAATTATAATATTCAGGGAGATAAATAACGAACAAGACAAGTTGGACACAAAGTAAGGGGTTTTCATCTCACTTTTTATTCCCATGACATTCATGCTATATTTTCATCTATTTCCTTTTGTGTGGTGTATTTACTACCCATGATTATATTAAATGTGTGATATAATTTAATTTATGGGTATTTACATCTTCATTTTAAGACCCTTCTTTCATGTGGTGTATATTTCATAAGTCACCAAATCAGTTAGAGAACCTTTCACCATCCTCTTTTTGTCAAAGACTTATTTTATGTTGACTTTTTAAATTTACATTTTCTTATGTTGGGATATGTTCGTATATATCCTTATTGCTATAAAATTTATTTCCATGTGATGATATACCATTTTCTCTCTCATCAACTCATTTTCTAAATTTTAAAGCGACTATGTTAGGCTGACAAATTTCTATAAGATAACTTCTTAACCCAATTTCAATTCATTGGTTTAAACTTATACTTCTTGATTATATCGTGGTATGAATAAATGTGATTAACCTATTATTGCTTTACATAAAATATAAATTTATATTTGGTGAATTATTTTTCATCAGACATAATTATGTCATTGATTTTTCCTTAATCTAAGGATATGATCTTTCCAAGGGACTTTGTCTCAATTTATATTCCATTTAGATTTTTTTTTATTATACAGAAATTCAAATTTAATATTGTACATACTTCAATTTGATGAATTATATCATTAACCTCCTTATTATCATGATAATATATTCTTTTATTAATGTTATTCCTCAATTATTTGTATTCAAGCATCTCTCATTTGGTTCGTAACGCTTTAACTAAATTTTCATTTAAAATGATTTAAAGATTTTTTCTTCTCAATATTTCAAATTAATTCCCATGTTTTAGAAATCATTAAAAGGATTTATTTTTATATAAATTAATTATTTTAAATTAAAATTTCATTCAAGATATTCAAAGTGGTATGGGATACTTTGATTTAAAAATCTCTTTATTAAATGTTTTAAATGGTATAGAAAATTGTTTGATAAATAATATATTCTGTGAATATCTTGAAATGATATATTGTTATTACAATGTGGAAATGATTTATTTTCATTATTCTTGTTTTATGTGTTATTAATATGTTATGGTTATTGAGGATTGATTATATATATGGGTGGTTCCTTGATAATCCATGGGCGGGTGAGCCCGAGAAAGCTCTCTAATGCATTGGGTAACGTGACATAGGTAAACATTAATGTTTCTACTAAGGGATTTAGGGAATATTTTGTGATGGGTATTCCAAACATAACTCCCTAGGTAGTTGTGATAGCTACAATGTAAGTGTGGTATGGATTCCACAAGTTACCTTTAGGATTTATGGTTTTTCTTTGTTAATCATAAATCTTATGATTTTGTGAGGTATGTTAAAGATATTATCTTTTATGTTTAAAAAGTATGATTATTTTTTTTATGTATTCATGGTATAATTTTTTATTTCCTTATTTTATATCCCCTACTGATCTTTTTATGCTCATCCCATATTTTTGAAACAAAATTCATATAACTTAATCGTGAATAGGGTCAAGGATGGAATCAAGAAAAAGTCATGTTGTCTAAAACTTGGAACGAGACTTGTTTATTTTTTTGAGAATTTTTATTTTATAAAAAAATATATACTGATTAAAAGTGTCAACATGTAATTTTCAATTTGTTATGTATAAGTTATGACCTAATTCTCTAAAACTCTAAACCTAAAAAGATCCTCAATGTTAATTATTAACTTAATTCAAGATTATGTATTGTTCATGTACAGGTCCTTAGAGTTGGTATCATAGGTCGGTTTAGATAACATTAGAGGTTAGGGTGTTATTTAAGAAAAAGTGAAAAATCCATAATGGTTAACATATTATAAAGAGTAATAGTTATTTTAGATCAATCTAATGAGTTTAAGATGACATGAATAAGTATGTATTAGTGATTACCCTCCAAATAAGATAGTATATGATGATTTTTCTTATATAATCACAGTGACCTTTTTGGTTTTAGTAAATGGTTGGATCTAGTAGGAACCAACTTTATAATAGATGTGGAGGAAACTATGGTGGTTTTCCTAATGAGAAACTGAATGAAATAGGAGCTGATATGAGAACTCTTGTGTTTGAAATATGTTATGGTTATTTTTTAGGAATTTATCTCATTTTTTGGATGTTATAAAATTATATAGTTTTATAAAAAGTACAACCCATAGGAAGGGTGACAATCTGTCACATCTAGTAAGGTCATGAGAATCAAACCCACAACCAGAGGAAGATAAGGGCGTATTTCCTACCACTATCCTACGTGATGTCCCGGGTTAGTATGAATTATTCTTTTTAGTTAAATAAATTTATAGATCAAGAATAAGTTGATTTTGGGAACTTCTGTTTTATGAAATGGATATCTATATTATAGGAAATTGATTTAGTGATTAAGTGATAAAGGTTATTTTGGAATACATTATCCCTTTTGGTAACACAATATTTTCAAGAGAAATAGAATACTATGAGATATCATTTGTGGAGTAATGGTTGAAATCTAATTTGGTAATAATATATTTTTTATTGTGGACATATGGTGATTTGGGTTATTTTTGGAAATGATTAACCAATCATAGAGATTATGAGATTAGATTAATTAAACATTAGTATGATACTTTAAGAGTAGTCAATGGTATTTGGATATAAATATTAAGATTTAATGTTGAAGACTATGTGATTAAATTCTTCTATGTTTTGGGTTTCAATATTATTTTGGATTATATTGAAGTTTTTTAAGTACAACTATGTATTGATTGGTCTTTGTAGAACTTTGGGTATTGTTTGTTGAATTTTTAAGATTAAGAGTATTATTTCTCTTTATAAAGTATTGTTATTTTTGGGGATTATCTGATCTTACACTAACCATTTTGGTTTTAGTTAATATCTAAAGACAAGAGAAACATATTGTTCATATTTTTTGGATTTTGTGATTCTCTAAAAGATGATTCTATCACTTCAGGTGTGAACAAGCCATATTTATAATCATCATTTGGAGAAAAGAAGAGTTTGTAGTATAATTTTAATAAAGGACGACACTCTACATGAAAAGAAATTATGTTTCTTTATGATCTTAGTCTTGGTAGTAATAAACATTTTCTACCCTATAAAAATAATCATCAATAAAAATGTTATATGCTTTCATTTATCAACATACATTTTCCCAACCACAAATTTATGGTATTATGGTGGTTATCTTTCTGTGATCAATTTCTCTATCACTCTATTTTAGTCTACGAGAGTTGGTTTTTCTTCCATATCCATGTTTTCCTACATGGAATCCTAGTATGGGTTATCTCGGGTGACCTTTGTACTTCTCTTCATTTCTTTTAAAGTGATATTTTTATAAACTCATTTTCCGATGAGGGACTTTCAATGATTTTTTCGATCCCAATTTAAAAATTGTGAGGATGCAATTCCCAAAAGGGGGAAAGATGTAACATCCTAGGTAAATAAAGAATAATACATTTTCAAATTTGTTAATATTTTTGAATTCAATATTAATTTTACTTTAAAGTGGATGCTATGACTGATAGCGTACTTAACACACAACAACAAGTTTCTTTGAAATCTTACATTACACACAATGTTGATATATAGAGAAAAATAAAATAATAATATTATTATTTTAAATTTTAGTTAACGCATAGTGGTTGTATTATGGGAATGAAAATAACTAACTAAAACATGACTCCACATGTTTGTTAAATGTATTTGCATTTATCCAAAAAAAATTAGGCTTCAAATGTAAATGAATCCAATTTTAAGCATAAATACACTAATATTCAACAAAAAGATGATTTACCGCCTTTTGCTGGAGAACCATTTTTAAATATAGTTTCGGTTAAATTTATATATTCTATTTTAAAAAAATAAAATTCCTATTTTGAATCGGGACATAAAAATTTAATTTGGATGAAATTTTTGTATTTTTCTAATAAAGTTCATTTTTAATGAATAGTGAAAAATACTGCATTTTAATTCAAAACTACATTTAAATCTATTTTATTTATGTGGTTGGATTATCTTTTTCATTGCTTTTAAAGATTAATTGGATTATATTTTTACCTTTTAATCCAATTTTTGTTATTGGATATATATATATCACATTACAATTAGACGTAAACAAGTGTTAAAATTTTTATAGTTATTATTTCATAAAAACACTCTTTTTGGTTTTGACAACGGAAATTAATTATAAATTAATTAATGAAACTTATGTGTTTTGAATTTGTTAAAATATACATCATTTTGGAATTCAGAATATCAAAATTATCTTTGGGTGAATTTATGGTATTTTTATGAAAACGTTAAATATTTTCTGAATAATAAAAAACACTACATAGTAGTTAAAAACTGACTCTTTCATTTAAATGATATTTTACCACTTAGGTGAATTGAATTTAAAAAATCTGAAATAAAAGGATGTCATAATTAAAAAAAATGTTATTTAATATGATGAAAATAATTTTTCGGTTAATTGTAACTTTTGATTTTTATTTACCGCAGTTAAAGGTAAATAGTGTAATTTAAGGTAAAAAATAATATTATAATAATATAAAATTACCTTAACACTTGTCATAAACTTATTTTAAGAGTAATGGATAGCCATGAAAATCATTGGGTGAGACCTTTGTCCTTTTAAATTCCCTTGGGTAAGATAATGATATTAATTACTTTTAATTTAAAGTAAAAATAAAAATATCGTAAACATGAACATTTTTACTAAAATAATTTTTATATGGGGTTATATAAGTGATATATTTGTCTATACATGTTATTTGTAAAGATAAAAAGATTTCCTACATCATGGTATTCTATTTATAATTTTTAGACACTAAATAAATATATTTAATTATGACATAATGGTGATGCAATAACTGTCTTGTTGAAAAAGGATTCAACTAAATGATATGATAAAAATTAAAATAAATTTATTTTGAAACTTTTTATGCAATAAAATAATATTATATATTTTTATGACTTGTTATATTTTAATTAATGTGGTTTTTTCTGAATATTCAACTTGTTTTGAATTTTGTAAAAAGTCACGAAATGAATAGTATTAAATTTGACATAAATGAGTGTTTAAATAAATTATTATTTTATTAAATGATAAAATAGTCCTAAAAATATAAGATTTATCCAAATTACATATATTATGTTAAAATTTTCATTAGTGATCCATTTTTGTTCAATTGGAATTTTATATTAAATATATTAACCATATTTTATGAATATACAAGAAGACATGGTAAAAGTTAAATAAGAGTAAAAAAGGGTAAAATAAAAACAATAAGTAATAAAAAATATCCAAAACCTATAAAAATCTTATTTTTTGATTATATTTCAACTTATATGAACCTCATATTCGAAAAAAATAAGTTATGCACCTTTGGAAACCTAAAATAATTTTATAATAAAATAATACATTCAAACTTTTCTAAAGAGCCACTCCTCCCTCTTATAAAAGGCCACCAACTCTAACCCATTGAACACACCTCCCAAGAAACTTGGCTAGTACAAAACCTAACCAAATAAGCTCCCAAAATCCATATATAATACCTATAATACTTACCTTAGGCAGAAGGAACTTCAATAAATCCTTTTGAAAAAAATGGATACTGAGTATATGTGTCTACATGTAAAATTCAAGTTGTTATATGTAAGTTATGACATAATTATATAAATATATTACCCTAAAAATAACCTCAATTTGAATTATTAACTTAATTCAAAATTATGTATTGTTCAAGGTTAGGTTCATATAGTTGGTATCAGAGGTCAGTTTAGATAACTTTAGAGGTTAGGGTGTTATTTAAGAAAAAGTGACATAACCATAATGGTTAGCATATTAGAAAGAGTCATAGTTATTTTAGATTAATGGAATGAGTTTAAGATAACATGAATAAGTATATCATAGAGTTTACCCTCCAAATAAGATAGTATATGATGATTTTACTGATATATTCACACTGGGATATTTGGTTTTAGTAAATGGATGGACCTAGTAGGAACCAATGTAATAATATATGTAAAGGAAACTATGGTGATTTATTTAATGAGTAACCAAATGAAATGGGAGATGCAATGAGGAATATTGTGGTTAAAATATATTATGGTTATTTTTGAGTATTTTATCTCATTTTTAGGAATATTATAAAATTATATGGTTTTAGAAAAAGGACAACTCGTAGGAAGGGTGACAACCTGTCGCATCTGTCAAGGCTATGGGAATCGAACCCACAGCCGAAGGGCATCAAGGGCACATGGACTACCATTGGCCAATGTGAAGTCCCTTATTAGTATGAATTATGATTTTTAGTTAAATAATTTTTATGGATCCAGAATATGTTGATTTTTGGAACATATGTTTTATCAAATGGATATCCTCACTATAGGAAAATGATATGGTGATTAAGTGATAAATGTTATTGTGGAATACATTCTCTCTTTTTGGAACACAATATGTTTAAGGAGAATAGAATTCTCTAAGATCTCATTTTTTGAGTAATGTTTGAAATTTCATTTTGAAAGAATATTTTTTTTGTACATATGGTGATTTGGGTTAATTGTGGAAATGATTAACTTATCACAGAGAATATGTGATTACGTTAATTACACTTTAGTATGATACTTTAAGAGTAGTCGATGTTATTTGGAAATAATGTTATGATTAAATGTGGAAGAATATGTGATTTAATTCTTCTGATTATTGGTTTTAAATATTATATTGTATTATATTAATGTATTTTAAAGACAATTGAGTATTCAATGGTAATTGTTGAACATTGGGAACTGTTTGTTGAATTTTTGGAGATTAAGAGTTGTATTTATTTTTATAAAGGATTGTTCATTTTGGTGATTATCTGATCTTGTACTAACCATTTTGGTTTTGGTTAATATCTAAAGATAGGGTAAATATATATTTCACATTTTGTGGATTATGGGATTCTAAAGAAGTTTATTTTAACACTTTAGGGGTGATTAAGTTTTCTTTGTACTCATTTTTTTGGAGAAAATATGAGTTTGTGGAATAATTTTATTAAAGGAAGACACACTACATGATAATTATGTATGTTCCCTTATGATCATAGACTATGTAGTAATAAAATATTTCAACTTTGTAAAAATAATCTTCAAGAAAAAAATTTACTTGGTGTCTTTTATCAACATACTTTTACCCAAACACATATTTGTGGTATTTTAGTGGTTAAATTTATGTGATAATGTTCTCTATCACTATCTTTTAGTCTATGAGAGTTAGTTTTTCTTCCATATCCATGTTTTCCTACATGAAATATTTGAATGGGTTATCTCGGGTGACCGTTGTACTTCTCTTTATTTCTTTTAAATTGATAGTTTTATTGACTCTTTTTCCAATGTGATACTTTCAATGAAGTTTCAGATCCCAATTTTAAAATTACGAGGTTGCAATTCCCCATAGGGGGAGGATGTTATCTCCAAGGTAAATAAAGAATATAAAATTTTAATATTTGTTAATATTTTTGAATTAGATATTAATTGTAATTTAAAGGGGATGCTATGTCCAACAGTGTGCTCAACGCGCAACAAAGGGTTTATTTGAAATCTTACATTGCACACAATGTTGAGATATACCAAAAAATAATATATTATTATTATTTAAAAAGGTAGTTAACGTATAGTCATTATATTGTAGGGAATGAATAGAACTAACTAAAATAATATTACACTAGTTTTTTAAATGTCTTTACATTTATCCAATAAAAGTCAGAGGCATAAAATGTGAATTAATACAATTTTAAGAAAAAATACTCTAATATTCTTTAAGAGGTCGATTTACCGCCTTTTGATGTCGAACCCTTTTTTAATATATTTTTTCCACTTTTAATAGTTCTATTTGACAAAAATTTATTATTTATAATCAGGACATCCAAATTTACTTTTCATGGAATTTTTGTTTTTTTCTCATAATGTTCATTTTTTAAGAAATAGTGAAAAATAGTACATTTAAATTCAAAAATGACTTTTAGTCTAATTTATTTATGTGGTTAGATTATCTTTTTTATTGGTTTTAAAGTGTAATTGGATTATATTTTTACCATTTAATCCAATGTTGGTCATTGGAAGTAATATCACTTTAAAATTGGACATAAACAACTATCAATATTTTTATAATTATAATTTATTAAGAAATGCTTTTTGGTTTTGACAATAAGAATTAATTTTAAATTAGTTAATGAAAAATCTATGTATTTAATTTGGTAATGTAAACATCATTTTTGAATTATTAATATTAAAATTAGCTTTTGGTGATTTTTTTTTATTTTTATGAAAACGTTAAATTTTTTATGAATAATGAAAAACACCACATAGTAGTTAAAAACCGAATTTTTCATTTAAATGAAATTTTAACACTCCTGTGAATTGAATTTCAAAAATTTGGCATACATGGTTTTCATCAGTAAATAAAATTTGGATCAATTGGATGAAAATAATTTCTGGTGAATAGTAATGTTTGATTTTTATTTACCGCGGTTAAAGGTAACTAGGGTAATTCAAGGTAAAAATAATAATATAATAATATAAAATTATTTTAACACTTTTCATATCCTTATTAGATGATTAATTTCTTACCATTACAATCCTTGGGTGGTAATTTGTGCCTTTGAAATGTACATGGGTAAGATAATGACATTAATAAATTTTTATTTAAAGTAAAAAATTAAAATATTGTAAACAAGAATATTTTTACTAAATCAATTTTAATATTGGGTTATATAAGTGATCTCCATGATAATAAATATTATTTGTAATGATGAAAAATATTTAATACATCATGGTATTTTATTTATAATTTTTATACATTAAGTAAATATATTTTATTATGACACGATGGTGATGTAGTAATTGCCTCCTTAATAAAGGATTCAAATAAATGATATTATAAATATTAAAATAAATTTATTTTAAACCGTTTATGCCATCCAAGAATTTTAGAATTTAATAAAATTTTTCATATTTGAATTAATGAAGGTTTTTTGAAAGAATCGAGTTGATTTGGATTTTTAAAAAAATCATGATATGAATAGTATAAAAATTGACATAAATGATTTTTTAAATTTATTAATATTTCATTAAATGACAAAATAGTCCTAAAAATATAATATTCATAAAAATAACATATATGATGTCAAAAATTTCATCAATGATCCATTTTAGTTCTCCTGTAATTTTATATTAAATATATTAACCATATAGTATGAATATACAAGAAGACATTTGGGACATTCGGGCCATTTGGACTATCGCCCCCTCATGCGTATGTACGTCTTACCATCTCCATGAAAGGTTCATTTCATTTCTTCTATCAAAATGATATGGAATATAATAAATAAATGTATACTAGATATGTGTGATATCTAAATCATGAATATAATTCGGTAGATAATAGACTATTGACCACAAAGACAATTTGTAATTATTATAAGTAAATTTTTGACTCAAGTACCGAACATCGACAAAAAGTCTGATATGAACTCCAATAATTATATGATTATTAGAGAAAGTTAATAAGATATATAAATGGAATAATAAAATTGAAAAATATTTTGAAGTAATTATAATTAACTTAATTTTTTTATTCATGGAGATAAAGAACGAACAAGACTAGTCAGACACAAGGTAAGGGGTTTCCATCTCACTTTTTATTCCCTTAAGATTCATGCTATATTTTCAACTACTTCCTTTTTTTTGTGTATATATTGCCCATGATTTCATTCCTTGTGTAATATAATTTAATTTAGGGGTATTTATGTATCCATTGTATGATCCTTCTTTCATGTGGTGTATGTTTCGTATGTAACCAAATCGGTAAGGGAACCTTTCACCGACCTTTTTTTCATAGATTTCTTTTAAATTATTTAATTTTAAATTTTCATTTTATTATGATGGGATTTGTTCTTATATATCCTTATTTATATTCATTTTATGTCCATGTGATGATATATCATTTTTCTCTCATCAACTCATTTTCTAAATTTTAAAGTGACATCGTTAGGTTGTCGAATTTCTGTAAGAGAACTTCTTATCCTAATTTAAATTCTTTGGGTTAAACTTTTTTTCTTGATTTTTTTGTGATATGAATGTGTGTGAATTAACTATGATTGTTTTATGCTTAATATCCATTTATATTTGGTGTATTATTATTTTTCACACATAATTATTTCATTGATTTGTCATTAATCTATGGATATGATCATTACAATAGATTGTCTCTCAATTCACATTCCATTGAAACATTTTTGTTGTTAGACACGAATTTACTTTTATATGGTTTATATACTACCCTTGGATATATTATATCATGAATATATTAATTCTCATGTTATTATAAGATTTTATTAATGTTATTCCTCAATTATTTTTATTCAAGCATCTCTCAATTGGTTAGGAAGTCTTCATCTAAAATATCGTTTTTAATGTTTTAAATATTTTTCTACTAAATATTTATCATTAATTTACATGTTTTAAAAATGGTTTTAAGGATTTATTTAAATTTAAATTAATGTTTTGAAATTAAAATTTATTTTAAAATCTTTAAAGTGCAATGGAACACTTTGATTTAAAAATATCTTTATTAAATGTTTTAAATGGTTTTGAAAATGGTTTGATAAATCATTGATTATGAAAATATATTGAAATGATATATTGTGATTGAAATGTGGAAATGTTATCTTTCCTTTATTCTTGTTTTATGTTTTATGAATATGTTATGGTTATTGGTCATTATTTACGTATATAGGTGGTTTCGTGATAAACTAAGGGTGGGTAAGCATGAGAGAGCTCTCTAATGCATTGGGTAACGTGATAGAGATAAATGTTAATGTTTCTCCTAAGAGATTTATGGAATATATTGTGATTGGTATTCCAAACATAACTCCCTATGTATCTGTGATAGCTACAATATAAGTATGACATGGATTCCACAAGTTACCCTTATGATTTATGATTTCGTTGTGTTATTACTAAGTCTTTTTATTTTTTGAGGTATTTTAAAGATATTATGTTATATGTTTGAAAAGTATGATTATTTTCATTTGTATGTATTCATGGTATAATGTTTTCTTTCTATATTTTATATCTCATACTAAGATTTTTATGCTCAACCCAAGTTTTTTAAATGTTTTCCATAGGAATTAAATATGAATGTGGTCAAGGATGGGATGAAGGAAAAGTCATGTTGTCTGAAACAAGGAACTAGACATGTTTATTTTTTAATAATTTTTATTTTCTGAAAAAAATGGATATTGAGTAGAAGTGTCAACTTGTAATATTCAAGTTGTTATGTATAAGTTATGAATTTTTTCAATAAATATCTATACCTAAAAAATATCTATAATGTGAATTATTAACATAATTTTAGGTTATGAAATGTTCAAGGATGGGTCCTTATAGTTTCTTTCAAAGAAGAATAGATAGGTTTCTACCCGTAGACTTGAACCATCGTGTGAGAGGTACTGATGATAGTGGTTCATATTCTGGATACATAAAATCCAATAATTAATCATTTTCTCCATTATTATTCATGTTATTTTCAAAATAGAAAAATATATAGATGCATTTAATGCTAATATTATTGATTAAATGGAATGTATTTCAGTTTATTACCTATTTATATTTATTTTTCATTATCTAATTCTTTTAAATGGAATCTGTGTTCAGTTATTTACCCTTATATATTGTTTAAGAGCTTCCTTCTTAGTGTATTAATTACATGAAATGTGTTCTATGTTATTTATCATTTCATGATAATTATTCTCATTGATTCATTATTACTTCCTTTGATATTTACCCTTTTTTAGCATTTGAGTTTACCCTGATTACGTTTCTTTTACCTAGGATTCATTGAAGTGAACTATGTGAGATATTAAAGGATGGTGTATATGGAATAAAGTTATCTATGAAAGAAAAAAATTATGCTATAATTAGTTTAATAATTTGAAATACAAGACTCTGATATGTAACTGGTTTACTAGGACTACTAATCCATTCCATTATTTTGGATACAATTTACTTGTATCTTATTCCAATGTAATATTAACATGACACCAAATATCAAATTTATAGGGCCAGGGAAATATATTTTGTAGCATATCATATTTAGTAGAAACATTGAAAATTATATTTAAGAATGCTTTATTAGGGAATATAACCCTAAGATAGACTTTGATAGTATATTTAGAATAACATCATTGAGTTTTTCTAAGATAGATATTTTTTTGTTTTTCCAGAAATACATCCATACCTAGATACTAAAAATGGTTGTTGTTATAGAATAAATTTAACTATGGTAACAACTAGGACAAGGTGTGTCGAGACGAGCTTGAGCGTAAACTGGTACATGACAATATTCTTTATCATATAGCTAGTTTGACACTCCTAGGGGATATTCTTGGATAATTCAAATTTTATTTAAAATCCATTATGAATTATTTAAACTGATAATGACAATGAATGACCTAGGATAAACATTAGACCATTGAAGGACCTATGTGTAAATAAAATAGATGAAGAATTTATGAATTGAGTTTGTATTGAATACCATATTTAAAAGGTCATTTTATGTTTAAATTTAATGATGTTCATCATATTTATTGGGAAATTATGCTAATATGGTTTTAGAAAAGGAAAAACTATATTAAGGTTAAAAACCCATCAATCTCAATAAGTCCATGGGACTTGAAACCATGGTCGAATGACGATAAGGGTTCAGTTCCATCAATTGTGCTAACCAATACCTAGGATAACATAACATTGTTTTTAGTTAACAAAATTATGAATAAATAATAATGATAACCATATAGTGTTTCTTTTTATGTTTATAGATTTTTTTTAATCCATAATGGATTCAGATAATAGATATGGAAAAATATTTAGTCTTGTCACTCATTTATAGGCCTCATGGTCTGTTAAGAGTGTAATTTAGAGCTTTAGGAATCGATGATAATTTTCATATATCCACTTCTTAAAGTGATGGATGAATTATAATTTGATCAAAGCACAAAAAAAAGATATAATTATACATATATAATTAAAACTTATCCAGTACGTATAATAAATATTATTCTTAGGTCATAAATTAATTACTCAAAATTTGGAATATGATCAAAAAAATGTTTTCATAATACCCGAATTTTTCTTGAACCGATGGTCTTCTAAATCATCACTGATTTTATATGTTGATACCATATATTTTCCATTAATCATTCACTTTTTGGGGAATGATGTCCTCACTCGCTCCCTATAAAAGATTAGACTTTTCTTAAATGTATGTATCCCTACATTCAACTAATGTTATCCTATATAGATACTTAGTTATATGATAGTGCATGTGAAATTTTTAATTAACATTATCTCTTTTCTAGAGGATGATTTACAAAATCTTATATTGATTTTTAATTTCAAAATATTAAATAACAAACTATATATTAATAATTTTAAGTTTAAATTGAGGGGATACAATTTAATTAAGATGGGTAGAATGTTAAACCCTAAAATTCTAAAGTAAGAACATTGTATTTAATGATGTGTATAACACAAAACAACAAGAATGTAAGGGACTATAACAATCAAATATTTATGAATATAATTACAATATTAAATATAATAACTATTTAAATATATTTTAATTTATGAAACTCTAATTTTTCATGTGTCGCACGCAAAAAAAATTATTTTTTCAATGGGTTTTGTTACATGAAAGACTCAGTTTTATCAAATAATAATTTATTAATACAACATTATTATTTTGGTTTATAATAAATAACAAAGACATTAAATTAGTGTCTATAAATATTATTAACTAAAATATGAAAATATAGGTTTTATAAAAAATATAAAATGAAATCATTGGTTACAGGTTATTTATAAACGACAATACAACACGATTGAAAATAAACAAATTTTTTTTATACTCCCAGATGAATGTTTTATAAATATATTAAATCAATTACAATAAGAGAATAATAATAATGAAACATAGTTTTTTATATATTAAAAAAGTATTTTTGGAAATCATCCAATATATTTTATTAGCGTAAGATAATAATAAACCTAATTATAAATATAAAAAATTATATTTTAATAAATGAATTCTCACCATATATTAATAGAGAACCTATTTGAAATCCAACTTTTCAAACATTTATAAATATTATATGTGAAAATGAATATCATTTTTAAACTAAAATATCAAAATTACATTGTGTTGAATTTTTGGTATTTTTTGTTGAAGTTTTATTTTTTATGAATTGTAAAAATTAGTAAATATTAAATCAAAATTTATTTTTCATATAATTTTTTAATAAAGGTAATGTATCATTTCATTTTTCTTAAGTGGATCAATTTTATATAAATTAATCTAATTTATGTCATTTTAAAAAAAATCACATTTAAATGGATTAGAAAAACATATAAATCCTAGAATATTTCCGTTTAAAAAATATATATTTCATTCCATATATATGATTTATTTTAAATTAATTTCTACTACTTATTTTAATAAAATTTGTAAAAATGGATTCAATATTTGAAAAAAGAATAATCTATAATATCTAATAAGGTTAAATTATTGTTGCAGCCAAACTTTAAATGAATGAAATTAAAATTAATAAAATAAATTTTTAGAAGAACTAGCTTAACATAGGACCATGCCATAGAAATTTCGAGCGAATATGACATAGGAAAAACATTAGAGGAATTACCTTTTCAAAAATTTACAAGAACGAAACTCCTCCTCCACTATAAAAAGGCATTTATCCCTATCACTTATTTAAACCTTTCAATTTAATTGGATTGCCCAAAATCTTATCTAATAAACTCCCAAAATCCCTCCCCTCATCCTAGAAGCCTCACCCTATTCATAAATGAAACCAAGGACTTATTTTTGTATAACGAATAATGAGTTACTCAAAAATGAGGTTACATTCTTCAATGACGATCTTTGGTTTCATTAACTTCTCCACCCCTTAAATAATTTTTATATCATTAATAAATAATAAAACCAGTATCTTCAAAATTATTCGAATTTCTAATATAATTGTTTGACCTACACCTAATTAAACTTCCATTTAATAGGTAAAAAACTTATGATTCTTGTACGATAAACTACCACCTCCTAAAATGAATATTTTGTGTTCTTACTATACCACCTCTCATGTTGGTACTTATGATGGAAACCATATTTTTAAATGATATATTTGATATGTATGGTGTCTTTATACTAATTTAATTCTTTTATTTAAGATACCCTTATTCGCTCCATTTTATGGGAATATGATAACATCATGTGTGGATGTGTGGACTACGCCTCCTCAAAGCGATGGGATTCATTCATGCTATACATGGAATGTATAGAGGATGGATTTAGAAGACATATGTGACATATTCGACCTAATAATGATACTTTAATTATAATATACACTTTTATATATACCATTTAGTTTTTATTCATTTAAATATGATAAGGAAATGTAAGTAGCACTCATCTGTACATACGGAAAACCATCTCCATTAATAATGAATTTCACTTCTTATATCCAAATATTATAGAATAATAAAAAGTAATATATAAAAAATATATATAACAATTAAATCATTTTTTTAAATCCTTGAAATTATTAAATCATGATTAACTTAAGAAGAAAAAAATAAATTGTCAAAATATAATAAAAAAATTGGTAATTAAAACCCAAAATACTGATAATAATGGAACATTATTAACAAATACTTATTGATATTTTATAAGAATAATATATATGGAATTATAAATATAATTATGGTTCCATAAATTTTTTTTGACATGATTAGAACCACAATAAAGAAGATGAAAAGACGTTCACTGAGAATATGAAATGCAAGTTAAGTTATTTTCATCTCACCTTTTTTACACCCATGAGATACTTGTCACATTCACCACTTAATTATTTTGTGTGGTGTATCTACTACCCATTTTCTTATAATATATCATGAATTATTTTATCTTCATGGTATTTAACATTTTAATTTTTTGATTATTATTATTGCGTCTTCCAATTCAAAATTTTCAATGTAATAAGTGACTTCGTCTCAATTTCCATACATTGAGACATAGTTTATTGTTGTGCACATAATTTAATTTATATAGTGTACATAATTCCACTTTGACATGTAATATCATGATTTATTCATTCTAAATGTTATTTTGAGTTCCAATTTAAATTATTTCATCTTAGTGGATTTGAATAAAGCATTACCAAGTGGAAATGAATTTCATAACACAATTTCTTTTATTTGAGTTATATTTATTCCTCAATGTAATTAATTTTATATGATTATGTGTGTAATAACATTTTAATATATATTTATGTATATAAACTTGTTTTATGTGGATTTATATTTGAAACACATAATCTATTTATCTATTGATTATCACATCAACATTTTGGTCTTTCTAATGTTTTATGTCATAATCTCATTTTGTTCGAGATTATTGATAGTTTAATTTAAGTAATATGAAATTATAAGATAATTGATTTATAAAACCTTTAATTTTATTATCCTATGTTAGAAAATTACTTTATTCAAGTAATAGTAAAATTTTCCCACTCATTGGTTCTCAAAATGTTTTTGTCTTTTTTAGGAAATTAGGACATTATTTCTCTCTTTCATCAAAGAATAAGTTTTCTTTTAAAAACCATCATCTCTAAAAAAATAAAAAAAAAATCTCATTTCAAAAATAAATTATTAATGAAATATTCACACTTTTTTTTAATAATTTTTTTAACATAATCTTTTGTTCTATTTCCGAATTAGGAATTTTTATAAACTTTTTAACAAGAAAATAAAATGTTCTCTTTAACTTATAAAACATGTATGGATTTACCTCAAAAAATATCATTGGATAGTCCATTAAATGCATAAATGTTTAAATGTCAATAATATTTTTTAAAAAAATAATTTTTCAAATAATTTTACTTATTTTTTTCAATGTGAAAAGAAAATTTTCCTTATGAGTTTTATTGAAATATATTTTTATAGTTTTTTCATTCATCAATGAAAACCAAAATTTATTTTACTCTCCTTAAGATATTTTTTATTGATTCCCTCATTATTCTTCTTCTAAATAGATTATGTTTGTTCTATCCAAGGATAGTATTGTTATTAACATTATTAATTTTTTTTAGTCTCCTGGAAAATATTCAATTTACTATGATCATTGAACATTGAATTTCCCCTAATTATCTATATCATTTATCATTGATATGATTATTTCCAAAATCATTTACCATTTTGAAATATGGTTTTTTCTTTGACAATTATTTAATTTACTAGGGAAATATTGATAATTTTGTAAGCTTCACTCAATAAAAATATTAGAAAGGAACTTTTTTTATTTAAATCAACTATTAGATATGTGCGTAATGATTAGGAAATTCACTATACAAGTTGGGGACCATTTAATGTAATCCCTACATTTTGAGGCCTATTAATGAATTCCTTGTGGGTTGGGGACCACTTAAAGTAAGCCCTTCAATGCATCGGTATTCTCATGAGATGAAATTAGTTAGAAACAAACCCTTAAAGTTTGTTTTTAAGAATAATAGATAGGTTTCTATCTATTTACATAAGCTATTTACTGAGGGGTCTTCATTGTAGTGGTACGTGTTCCACATACATGGTGTCTAATAAGTAATAATTTCCTTCATTATTATCCATGAAATATTCACTATAATAAAATATATTGATTTTTTTTGTTATCATGTTATTGATTAAATGGATTATATTTCATATTCGTACCTTTCCATATTGATTATTCCTTATCTAGTATTTTTAAATGGAATGTGATTTCAGTTATTTACCTTGGCATAATTTTTACCCACTTCCATATCTATTTATTTATTTTTTGGAATGTGTATTATGTTATTTGTCTTAACATATTGATTATTATAATTTATTCATTATTTCTTATTTTGTACAGTTCACTTACTAAGCATATTATCTCACCCTTATCATGTTAACATTGCCTAGTATTCTCTGAAGTGTACAAAGATATATATGAAAGGATATTGTAAATGGAATAAATTTATCCATGAAATATAAAATTTATGTTGTAATTATTGTATTAATTTGTAAAAAAGCACTCATGTATGTGTTTGGTTTACCAGGACTAATATACTATTTAGTCATTTGGTAATTGATTTATATGTATCTAATGCCAATGTAATGGTAGCACGACAACAGCTCTGAGCTTATTGGGGTCGGGGTGCTACACTGCAAGTAGTTTAAAATCATTAATATAATTTTAAAATGATTCCTAAATAATTTTATATGATTATTTTTTTAATGTAATTTGGAAAATAATAAAAAGAGATTTGATTTGTTAGAAACTTTTTATTTATTTATTATAGTTTATATTATAAAAAACTAATAATCCATTGATTTTGGGGTAATTTTCAGTCCATAAAATCTAAATGTATTATAATGGGATTGGGAGGGATGATTTTTGAAATGGATTTCCATTGTTAGGATAGGGATGATTTTTTTCACAAGTAAAACAGTTCCAAAATGAAATGGATTCAAATATAAGGAGCATATAGTCCTAATATAATCATTTATTCAAAGTTTTATAGGTTAATATTTTATTTTAAACCTCATATTTAGGTTTAACCCCTTCGATAACAATTTTTATTCTCAACTAATATCAAGTATCTCTTATTCAAATAAAATAAAATGAAAAAAACATTAAATAAATTTAATTAGAATAGAATAATTTTAATCATCTATAATATGTTATATGTATTATAAAAATATGTTTTAATTTTTTGAAACAAATAGAAAATATTATGTTTTAAAAAATTTAGGTCATTTACTTAATTTTTTACTAAATTCTTAAGAAATATATAGATTTTTCAAAAGAATTTAAGGAAATTATTTCATCACGAAAATTGAAAAATAAAATAACATGATGAAAAAACATCCATATTTGGATCCAAATTTTATAATCAAATTTAATTTATTTTTATCCCATTAACAAAATGATAAATAAATTAAATGAAACAATGTGATATTCCTACTTTTATAATTCACCTTAATATTATAATAAAAATAAAAGTTAAATGGAAGAAAATGTCCTATTTTTAATATTTTAATGAATATATATTAAATAGAATCAAAAAACTAAATAATGGAATTATTTTAAATTATTTTATATCTTATCAAAATAGTTTTATCAATAATTAATCCATTTTACCATTAGCATGGTAATAAAACATTATTATGGTTACTATTCATAATGACTAAAAAAATTTGGGACTAATTTATCAAATTTTGAAATCCATTTTCCAAATGTGGATTCCATTTTTAAAGATAATATTACTCTTAGTGTTATAAATTAATTTAATATAAAAATAAAAAATGCAATTTCAAAATGATATTTTAAAAAACATCTATTTTATATGTAATTTGATTAAAAAACTACTATAAAATTGAATCTAATGAAAATAATTATAATATTATTAGTATAATATATTTATTTTTAAATTGTAACCATATTAAAAAAATATACCTTTTTTAATTCTTGAAAGTGAATAAATGTTTTTAATATAAATAAATATTTTTCCACATTCATTATAAAATCCATCATTTTAGAAAAATAAAAAAATATCAAACTAAATTGATTTTTATATCAAAATTTACAAAATTATTTTTTTAAACTAAATTTTTAAAAATCACATAAATTATCTAGAATATTAACTCACAAAAATCAATAAAAATCATTTTTGAAGAAAATGTATTTTTAAGAATAAAATTACATTTCTAAAAATTTATTTCTTATTTACTATAAATTTGTTAATAAAATTTTATTAATTATGTCATAGATATATATTTCAAAATTTATTTAATCTTGTCCATACCCTCCAATTCAATGGCTATATTATAGTGGTTATAACAGAATAATATTTTTTTAGTTAAAATTGTTGTTGCATGTTTTATTTACTATTGATCACAATGTAATTTTAAAATAATAAGGTGTGACCTTCACACAACCATTAATAAATAAAATCCTCTCCTTTTCCAACTATATTCTATAATAATAAGTATGATTTTTTATGATTCCATTGTTGAAAGCTGGCATCATATAAAGGGATAATAAAGAATTCTCTTAAAAAGTGGGAAAGGGAAATACAAAGTTCATCATGAATAACACATAACTAGGTTACAAATTAGAGAACAATATTATGGATTAGAAATATTAACATGTAATAAATAATTAATGTTGAAAAATGATAAATAGAGTTATAGAAAATTGATTATAAGAAATTTAATGATCGTGAGAATGTTAATGACCATAAATCAATAATCCAACGAAGTGTGAAAAAGACCATTAATTCATCATAAAATAATTTAATGGTGTATTTTTTTTATTATCCTTTTACCAGACTTTAGGAATAACTTTACCAACTAGGATATGAACATATGGATAAATACTAATGTTATAAAAATAATTTCATCCTCTAATCAATTTTTACAACGATCTGATATTTTTCTCTAAATTTGGAGTATTTAATAAGAATTGTTCATTATTAAAGCCCTAAAATATTTTTCATATTGCACAAAAGGATATTATAACATCCCAAATAAGACTAAATATTAAGGAAAAATAAATTTTTAGAAATTGTAATATAATATAAAAAATGAATAAACCTTCATATTATGGAATAATACATTTAGCTCCAAATAATCGATAATAATAAAAACGGTTTCATATAGATCATTTCAAAGAATACAAAACAACCCAAATAAATTCAATAACCTAAACATTAAATAATTTTTTAACCTCCATGGTGATTTCATTCCATTTATCTTACATCCCATAAAAAATTAATTGCATTCTTCTCAAATAATATTTTCTGTTCAATCACTTGTTAATCATAAAGGTAATATATTTATAAAACCAATGAAGAATATTAAAAAATATAATTAATAATAATAATCAATAAATAAATAATCATATAATATAGTGAATATCAAAAACATATCATGAATTTATATTAGATAAAATCATGGAATGTAAACTATTACTTTAACATAAATAGCTATGAAAATGATACCTTCTTAGTGAATCCCTTTCCAACCATCAAAATTATCTACATCACACTATGTAATAGGCCATTTTAACTACACTAAAAATAATATAATAAACCAAATGGTTTCTTAAATATAAATATAATATTCTTATTAAAACAATGTAAAAGTTTTCAATCTTCTCAAAATCACCTCATATAAATCCTCAAAAGGTATATCTATTCATTATATTTTATAATAAAAATTAAATAACACCATAAAGGGTGTTATTCTAAATTATTTTTCATTTATAGTTGGTCTCAATCACTTTATATATATTTTATTGGTTTTCCCAATAAAATTAAGGTTTTATAGGGGTTGTGGGGGGGAACAATGTTCATAGAAAATTTGTAGAAATTGTGCACCATCATATGAAAACCATGTGAGCTGTGTAGAAACACTAGTTTTTTTTCATACTAGTCCTTTAGAAAATATCTATATATATTTAAAGATCTATGAACAAATATGTTTTGCGATTCCGGGACAAGGTCTTCTAGAAATTAATTTTATAAAAATAATAAATATACATTATATTTCGTGCCATCTATTTTATAAAGAAAATGGGAGAACACTGAAATGGAAGATCAAATCCAAAATATGAGACCAAAGATGAGTCCATAATGTGGTTTTGTTGTGTAGATGTGGATTAAAATATATTTCAATGGGGAATTCGAATGTCACACCCATATGATGTACATTAAGAGGACTAATTAATTGATTAAATTAATTAATTAATCAATTTTAATTAAACATGAACTAAATAAGAATACTATAGTGGATAATTCTCCAAGGTTACCCATATAAACTCTATGATAAATCTAGAGATTCCCTTCCTCCTTTTGTTTGCAGATCACATTAGATGATGATTAAACTCTTGATCACAATAGATCGGGATGCATTGAATGCAACAAAGTCCTTTTATAATTGGTGAAAACATTATTAAATAAAGAATGAACCAATCACTAGGTAGGACTAATTAATTTATGTTTTACGCCCTATTTTATTAAATAGTCTATATATATAAATTCATTCTATTTATTTTTTCTAATTACATCCTCAGCATGCTCCTACATATCAGATAAATTTGATTATTTCAATTGTTTCAAAACCCTAGTTCCCTATTCTTGATTGATTGGCTAAGAATGCTTGGAATCGATCCTTAAATAACTTTTATTGTTCTCTTCTCCCACTTTTTATTCTCTTACTTCCTTGGATTGACCCCACAGTCTTGGTTTGACATTTCTGGGCATAAATGAGATTGATCGGACTCCTGGAACCATGGATAAATGATGATTAAGGAATGGATTGATGAAATATGGATAGGCCATGAATCATTCGAAGGCACAAATTGCCACTTCAATGATTTAAGATCATGAAATCCAAGGATAAAGGTGTGGTCAATAAAAGTTGAATAAAATAACCCTGAGAGTAAATAAAATCATTTTTCCAACAAACAGTGGCAAAAATGATAGATTCAACCTTGATGTGATGATTTCGGATCAAATAAGGAGAGATATAGTTGAAATATCATGGATTGTATCATGGGAGGAGGATATGAGTTTCTATGAAAAACCTGACTACATGCTATATACATGGATGAATACAAAGCATGTGCCCCTTTCATTGTAGAGGTTATAGTTTTGGTAATCTATAAGGATTTCATGACGTGAATCCCTCCTATAAGTCATGTACCTCATCCCTGGGTGGATGGGTTATGTGATGGATCACATGGGAAGTACTCCATGTAGAATTACATGACCAGGAAAATAGACATTTACCTATGTACACATACATGGAAAGAGAACATATGAGGAACCCCCCGTGTGGAGAAACACATCATGTACTAACCACACAGACACATTTTGAGCACACAAACATGGGCGGAAGGACATAGCTTGGTCCTGGTTAAGTTGGACATGTTGTGTAGTCCACCTGCACGATGTGTACTACTACATGTTATGGGATCCAGGTACTAGCTTGGAACACATCCATGTAGTGGAGTTGGACCACAAACTATGTGGTTCGCCTCACATGCCATGAACCCCTTTTCTCCTTTTTTAGGAAAATTTAAAAATCAATATCTTCTTCCATTGAACTCATATTTTGGACTGTGACTATCATATCCTAATTTTTTTTACATGTATAACATCATGGTCCAATTAGTTATTTATTTTATGATACAATATGATATTTTTATAGGAATAGTTCTTGTTTATGAAATTCTCAATGATGGTTGTGATTAGGTAGAATCACTAAAGGCTTCTTATAGAGTGGTATCCACCATTAGTATTGGAACATATCCTCTACCGATACCATCCAAGTGGAACCTCCAATTAGATTAGGGAAAAGTCCTTGATGACCAGAGTGTAACACCACTATTGTACAGATGCATGGATCCCTAACATCCAAGTGGAACCTCTATCAGATAGTGCATAAGTCCTCAATGACCAGAGTGGAACCCCATATTATACTATATAACAAGTCCTCTACATCCGAGTGGACCCACCCTATCATATAGGTAATGATTCATAAATGAGTATAGTTGAATAACTATGTGATACCAGGGTGTGGGTCCTTCAACTATAGAGTGGAACCCCCATCGGATTGGGGGCGATTCATCTACCTTACTTAGTTGATACACCTATCAGTATAGGGTGTAGGTCCTCATGAATCTAGAGTTGAACTCCTGATCAGAATGGTCACAAGACCTCAATGGATATTGACATAGTGGAACCCCTTAAAGAACTAGGGAATAGGTCCTCTACCTCATAGTTTTCCTCCCTAAACTATACAACATAGTTGTAGGTTGTGGTTTTACTTGAACATTTACTTTTAAGAATAATTGTGAGATGATGGGCATTAATGATGGACTTTTGGGACTATTGGAAACTCTTCTTCTTGGGCTAATATATGATATGGAAATTCCCATACACTCTCATTTTGGATTTTATGACTAATCATATATATATATATATATATATATATATATACTTATGTATCTATAACTTTGAATTTGGTTACTCCATTTCCATGAGACGCGAAGATGCATGGGGTATGCCACGTGCTTTTCATGTTTAGCTTATTATGCTTGTATGAGTTTAATATCTGGATATGGTTGGAGAAGACTCTAAATTTGGTTCATAGACTCACCATATTGACCCCCCTAATCTTATGAGGTTACTCCCTTTTTATTTTGGTTGAGTTGTTCTCATTCAATGTATCTTGCATCATATATTCAATATACTATATTTTTATTCATATTGTAACTCTTACTACTCCCCTTCCAATTTCATGGTTTCCTACTGGGAATGTATATACTCACCCCTTTATAGGATTTTTCCATGTGTGTAATGTATTATGAGGATGATAGACATGTCAGTAGTGATATTAGTGGAGCTTAGGGATACGTGGTACTTTGGACTGCATACAGTGGCCATAACATAGAGAGAATGGGTTGGGCTCTCTTAGTAGTTTTCTCTTCCATTTTTTCAGGTTGGGAAATATTTATGTTGGGGAATGTATTTTCCCTATTACCTTTTCATTTTTCACTGTCATTCAGTTGTACACCCTATAGATTATGAATGTTAAAATTATTTTA
This sequence comes from Viscum album, assembly GCA_963277665.1. Lineage (NCBI taxonomy): Eukaryota > Viridiplantae > Streptophyta > Magnoliopsida > Santalales > Viscaceae > Viscum > Viscum album. Next base: position 188,591,588 of record OY728130.1, read on the forward strand.
TACATATGTTTCATGTTTTACTCATTCCCTATGAAATTTTGTATTGAGACAGTTGTGTGTGTGTGAAAACATGTACATTGGGAATGGTCTCCCATGTTATATATTTCATCGACATTGGTTGACATCCCTTATCCTATTGAGGTGGGAATGGGGTAGTTGTGGCTCAATCCTCATCATGGGGTAGGTCAATGGAAATTGGTATTAGATTAGTTCATTTCATGGGGCATTGTTCGGAATAGTCCCCATATGTTGATTTTGTTGTTTAAGGAAAAAAATTCAATGTATTTAAATTGAGACTCTCAATCAATCGAATCTAGTGATAGGGTGTCCAGCCAATGTATCCATTTACTAGGGCCATTAAAACCTTCTTGTCGACTCAGAATACTAATACATTGGTTATAGGGATCAATGTAACATGCATCATATATAATTGATTAATTGATTTTACTCCTTGATTCATTCCCCATTGTTGTTCTATATATATATCCTCATCTGGATGTCTAATATCTTGAAAACATTCAGGATGCCTCCATGATGACATCCATCAAGGATTCAAATTTTATATTGTGGTGATGATCGATGAGTGACGAGGCCTTAGTTCAGGGTCCATCCTGGAAGATTCTTCCTCCAAATGGGTAGGCAGCAGCACCCCTACCTGTTAAGTTGTAGATTATCCTAGTAGAGTAGGCTAAGGATGAGGACATGATTAGTACTCTCCATTATATCTAGTGCTAGAGGCTAATGCGGTTCCATGGATATCCTAACCCTCATGCAGTATAGGATTGGATAGAGTTTATGGTATATTGATTTAGGCTTGTTTGGACCCATATATATCATGCGATTTCACTTATAGCTAGCCTTTTCCATGGAGGATTTGGGTGTTGGTGGAAAATTTTTAAACAAATGTTGGTCAATTCAAAACTATTGTGGAATGACTTGTAACAGCTATTTCAGAAAAAGTAATTACCCTCCTACTTAACTCGGTTAGGATTCAGGAGATTTTAGAGATGCATCATGGATGTATGGCGGTGGATGAGTGCACATCATGTTTTACAGACATTATGTGGTACTCCCTTGACATAATATGAGATGGATACATCTGAGAAAATATGTTTGAATACAGACTCTGTAGAGATATCCAGGATATATTTGTGCCTATGTGCATCCCCAACTATGTTGGGGTTCTGGAGAGTGCACTAGTGATAGAGATATTTCTATCATAGGGGTGCCAGACAACTGGAACGGGTAGTGGGAACCACCAAGATGAGTTATCTATTGCATATATCATATGTGAGGAAATAGTATCTTGACACAGGAGACCCCACCATGGTCCGAATTATGTAAGAATTCACAAGAATCATGGGGGACCACAAAATCATGAAGACTAAATTTTCTTCTTCTGTGATGGTTGGGGACACAGATCATAAGAATACCTGACCGGACGTGATGATAAACATAGGTAGATAACTTAAATAATTCCATGTAAAATTCAATTCCATAATCAGTGATATCCCAAGAAAGGGAACGGTGGTCCCTTGAGAGGTTGAGCTAGTAGATGAGGAGGATAAGCTATGGGTGGTGGACGATGCAATATGATCCTTCCACCACCACCACCAGGCGGTCCACAATAGAATCAAGGAGCTAATGGTTGTGGTCATGGAAAACTTCAGGCTTTAGATGATTTTTACCATGTATTGTATGAGATGATCAGATGTACGATCTATGTGACTTTTACTCTTCATTAAATATTAGTATAAATTGGTTACTTTTATTCCTTTATCTCTATGATTCTAGTGTTAGAGATAGATATCCATGATGAAGTTGTAGCCTAAAAGATTTCTCTTGATGTTCCTATAGGGAACGCTTCTTCTTTATTTTTCATCTACCAGTACTGTGAGATATCTCTTGGTGGATAGAGGTTAAATAGGACATTAAAATCATAATAATGGAACCCTATGACGTCATATTGGTTGTGGATTTATTTTCCAGGGTCCGAGCCTATATTGAATATCATCGAATAAAATATAGATTCATATACACTACTGGGACTAGATTCTTCTTTCAATTTGAGAGAGATATCATGGTAGGGCCAACTGGTTTTCTGAGAAAGAGGATGCATCCAATCAAAAATCAATTGGAATTTTTATACCTTGGTGAAGTAGGATCTAAAGGAATCTAGATTCATTAAAACATGGTATAATATATGAAAATATTCCTTGAGGACGTTCTAGGACAACCTATGAGGTGGAAGATGGAGCTTTTCATCGACGTACATCCCATGACCACTCTGATATCTTCTACAACATATCAGATGGTCCCCACCGAGCTCTAAGAGATGTTGTTGTAGTTGGAGGAAATTCAAGAGAAGGTTTTCATCATTACTATTGTGTCGCCCTAGGATTCTCTAATGTTGTTAGTGAAAAGGATGATGGTAGATTATGGATTTTAATGTATTATCATGTCCTAAATGATTCCAAAACAAAGAACAAGTATCCATTGTTGAGGATTGATTACCTCTTTGACTAGCTTTAAGGAACGAGATGGTTCTTGAATATCAATCTCATGTCTGAATACTACTATGTTAGGGTTTAAAATACTGATAATCAAAAGAAAACATTCTAATATCTCTAAGACACTATGAGTTCCTAGTGATGCCCTTTGGTGTGACAAATGACACTATAGTGTCTATGGTTTTTATGAACTATGTTTTGAATCAATATATAAATCAGTTTGTGGTCATCTACATCCAAGACATACTCATCTAATGTAAATCAATGTATATACATGTAGAGAACTTTAGGATGGATCTTGATTTTATTTGAGACCACCATATCTACAGAAATATCTCTAAGTTCATACTCTAGATTCCTAAGGATAAATTTATGAGGTATGTCATTTCATATTATGTTTTATCTATGGAACTAGAAAGGATCAATGTATTGGTCTCTTTGGATACACCCAAGATCATGTAAGTGTTGTTTAGATTTCTTGGTTTAGCGGGGTACTATTGGAGATTTTGGGAAGACTTATCTAGAATTGATTCCCCTTTGATCACATTGATCCAGAATAAGAATCCATTTACTTTTTATGAGTTGTTCTAATGTGAATTTTATGTGTTAATGCTAAGGATGAAGAGTGATCCCTTATTGAGACTATTAGAGGATGGTGTGGAGTACATAGTGTATTATGATGCCTTGAGATATAGTTTCAACTACATGTTGATGCAGCAACAAGCTGTTATCACATACGATTCGACGCAGTTAATACCCATGAGAAAAACTTTGTGACTCATGAACTAGAACTAGAAGAGGTATTCTTTGGCCTAAGGATATGAAGGAACTACCTCATGGAGAGGGATTTTTAGTTTACTCGAATGATCGGAGTGTTATATACATCTTCACGCAAAGGGAATTGAAATTGAGACATCGATGTCATTTGGGGTTCCTGCTGAACTATAACTTTGAGATAGTCTATACTTCAGATAATGAAAACATAGTATTTTATTCCATTAAAAATAATTCCTATTCTCACTTAAAATAGTTGGATTCTAAGTAGTTTTCCTCCTTGAAGATAACACTATTCTAGGAGGGCACAAATTTTCTAGATTTAGTGGTGTTTAATCCTCCGCTTCTCGAGTATGTGAGAGATTTGTAACTAAGAGACATAAAATGTGACGTCTTGTGTGATGAGTTATTAGTGGGTGAACTACTAAATGAATATTTTGAAGAATGGAAGCATGAAATCTTATTCCTGGTGCAGAATCTGGTTTTAATCATGATGTGGGAGTAGGTAATGGGATAGTTCTACACTTCAACCCAAGATATAAATCCTGGTGGGTGATAGATGTAAAGAGACCTTTAATGGTATTTTTTGTGGTCTGAAATGAGATGGAGAATAGTTGAGTTTGTCTCTTGGTGCCTATATTTTTAGTTTGTGAATGATGAGCACCATGTTCTAGCATGTTTGTTGTTGCCCCATGATAACACAAAGTGTAGATGGGAAGGCAAACCCATGGAATGTTTTACAAGGATTCCTCACAAAGACAAAGGAAATGATGTAATATGGGTTATAGTTGACCGCCCCATGAAATTAGAACACTTCCTTTATATAATGGAGCATAGTGTGGTCGATATTGTGGGGTAGTTGTATATAGGGGATATCATTCTCATCCATGGGGTTCCCTCGATGATTGTCTCTGAATAAGACATGCGGATTATTTCATGATTGTGGAGAGCCTATTGGAGGAATTCATGGCCTATATAAAGATGAGTACAACCATTCACCCCTAGACCAATGGGTAGACTGATCACACTATCCAGGTGTTAGAGGATATGTTGAGGGATTTTGCGTTAGGATTTTTCTATAACTAAGAGGATAATTTTCCCTTTGTAGAGTGTCCATACAACAAAATCTTCCAATATACCATAAGCATTATCCCTTTTGATTACATGTATGAGTGACCTTTCATGTCACCCTTATGTTGGATAGTGATCGATGAGACATCTCTTGTGGGACCCGATATGGTGAAATTGAAGACAAAAAAGGTTTAGATCATTTATGAGTAGATGAGGATATCCTAGAGTAGAAAAGAATATTATGGAGATCATCATCTTAGGCCCTTGGTTTTTGAGCAGACAGAAAACATTTTTCTGAGAGTCTCCCAGCGATGATGATTTTGGTGGTTCAACTAGGGAGAAAAGCTATCCTCGAGGATAAATTGGTCATTCATGGTTGTGTAGAGGGTCATCTAGGTTTCATAACTCCCTGAACATCCCCAAAATTTGGATTTGGATTACACTATATTCATTGAGTCGTAGATGATATAATATATGTACAGACCTATACACATCATCGACGGGGGTGTTTTGGAAATTGAGGGTGGAGACACCTTTGTAGAGAACCTTGTAGCAATCAAGAATCGATATGATAAGTCCTATGTGGGCACACTATCCCTTTAGTATGTGTGTTGAGGAAACATGGGAACATGTATAAGAGTTTATAAGAGTATGATAGCCAATTATGGACTCTTTTCGTTGAGTTTGTTTTTCTAAGTTTTTCTTTTCAGTGATGAAAATATTAAAGGAGGGAATGATATTGAGACGAACATTTTCCATATAATACGTTGAAAAATTTATAAATATATTTTCAGAGCTAGTTCATAGATGACATGTGATTCGAAGTCCCACTATGCTCGAAATTAATTTTATAGAAATATTAAATATATTTTATATTGTCTGTTCATTTATTATTAAAGAAAATGGGAAAACACTTAAACGAAACATCACATAAGAAATCCAAGACAATTGTTGAGTCATTAATGTGGTTTATACCCTATGTGTGACCTAAAATAGATCATCATGAGTATTTTAGAAATCATTGCCTTTGGTGGTACTTTTAGTGGATTAATAAATTTATTAAATTAACTAATTAAATCAATCTAACCTATATAGTAATTAAATAAGAATAATTCCATGGAGAAATCTCTATGGTGTTCCACATAAACCCTAGGATAATTCCAATGGATCCATCACTATTTCTATTATCGAATCTCATCAGGCGATGAAGAAATTTATGATTTAAGTAGATTGAGACACATCAAACGTAATGACATTGTTCAATCATTTTAAGAGAATTATTTGATAATGAATGATCCAACCACTTGGAATGTATCTTCAATTTTTGGATAATTCCTTTTTTGATTACATGATTTGACCAGATCATTCCCTTTAATTGATCTGTTCCCATTTCATCCTTGGCATGCCCCTACATATTAGATAAATTTGATTATTTCAATTGTTTCATAAATTTAGTTACCAATTATTAATCAATTGGACATGAAATTCTTGAATTGATCCTTCAAAAAAAATTCGTGTGATTTTCTATCTCTTTTTATTCATGTTTATCACTGGTAGGAGGATGCAGTCCTGGTTCGATGTTGTTGGGTATCATGAAGCCTAGTTGGGCCCCTGAAATTGTGGTGAAATGGCGACCAAGGCTTGGATTGATGAAATATGGATACATATGAAATCATTATATGGAATAGATGATCGTTATTAATGTTTTAGATAAGTAAATCACAGTAAAAAGATGTAGTACATATCGGTTGAATGATATAACCTTGGAGGATCAACATATTCAATTTTAGTCGAACAATGACTAAAAATGATAGATTCGACCTAGATTTGGAAATTTCAAATGGAAATGAGGTGGGATCTATAGATAAATGGAATAGATCAAGGTGTGATAATAGGAAATGATTTTATATAAAAAATAAAAAATACAATCCATATAAAATGATGAACACATGGAATGTAACCTATTTAGTGTGATGAATAGGGTTTTAGAAATCAATAAGGATGGAATGGTGTGTATCCCTCATATGCATTGTGTACCTCGTCTCTAGGTGGAAAATCCATGTGATGAATCACATAGGAAGGAATCTATATAGGAGTAAATATCTTGGAAAATAGTTTTGTACCGAAGTATACAGACTCAGCTACAACACATTAACAGAACCCTGTGTGAAGAATAACACTAAAAACTACGTACATGGACATATCTTGAGTACATGAGAAATGAAAAATGGACACGACCTGGTCCCAGTTATTCTAGAAAGTCCATGTACTCCACCTACATGATGAGTACTACAACATGGGTTTTGAGTTGTGTGCTGGATGAGACATAGATATGAGGTGGAGTAGGACCACATGTTGTGTGGGTCCCCTCACATGTCATGTACCCCTTGGTTCCTTTTTATAAAAAGTTAAACATTCTTATATCCTTATTTTGAAATCATATTTTGGCTTGTGAGTATCCCATCTTAGGTGTTTCTTCATGTTGAATGTGATGGTTCCATTAGCTCTGGATTTCATGACATATGTGAAATGTTTCTAGGATAGATCATGTTTAACCGATTCTCAATAGAGGAAGTGATCAGGAAGAATCACCAGAGGGTCCTTGTAAAGTAAAACCCCCATCATTATGGACATAGTCCCCCTGTAACTATCTTCTAATTGTAACTACCTATAAAACAAGGAATAAGTTCTCAATGACCAGAGAGAAACCCCCCAAGTTGTATCCGGGTTTGGTACTCAATTTATGATTTGAATACCTATATTGGATAGGGTGTGTTTCTTTGATGACCAGAGTGGAAACACTTATTGTACCCGGGTGTGGGTCCTCAACTTATGAGTGGAAACCCACTATTATATAGGGCGTGTGTCTTCAATGACTAGATTGGAACCCTCTTATTGTACTAGGGTGTGGTTTATCTACTTGTAGTGTGTAACACTATCATCTTTGGTGTGGGTCCCCTATCGTTATGAGGGGAACCCCATATTTACACCGGGAATGGGTCCTTGTGATAGTAGACTAGAAGTCACATTAGTATGTGAGTGGGTCCTTTATGGATACTTATAACGAATAACCCACCAATGCACTATGTAAAAGGTACTCTAAATCGAGTTTGTGCCCCTTCGATTGTGCGAAACAGTGCCAGGGTGTTGTTTTAGATGAACAATTACTTATTAAAAGACACGTGAGACACTGGGAATCAATAATGAACATTTCAAACTATTAGAAACTCTTCATCATGGGATGATCTATGATATATAGATCCCCTTAACCTATCATTTGGGATTATTCTACTAAGCATGTATATATATATATAGACAAACACACACACACACAGTTATGTATCCATTCCTTTGGATTTGGTTACTCTCTTTCCATGAGAGTCAAAGACACATGGGGTACTTCATGTGCCTTCCATGTTTAGATTATACCGGTTGGATGAGTCTACACATCAGTTATGGGTGGAAAAGAATCGACATGAAGTTCATCTACTAAGCATGTTGATCCCCCTATTTTTGGACGAGGTTACTCTCTCTTGGTTTTTTAAACTATTCTATTTCACTATATCTTGAATCATATTTTCTATATAATACCTTTCTATTCTTATTGAGTATCTTACTTCTCCCCCATCAATTTTTGGGACATCCAAATACCACAATATGGGTTCTGCTAGTACTTGTCATGTATTGTGTAAATGAAGGAAAAGTGGGCGGTGACTTCTGAGTAAATTAGGGATACCTGGTAATTTCGACCACGTACCATAGTCATAGCTCATAGAGAAAGAGTTTGTCTCTCTCAGTGATTTAATTTTCTATTTTTGTTAATTTGGGACATATTTCTGGTTGGTCATGTATTTTCCTCTTTAATTTTCAGTTTTCACTATCATACTCTTGTACATCCTAGTGGGTTTTCATATTTGGTTTAATTTTTATATGTGGTTATTATTTTATTCTTACCTTATGCACTTCTATATTGATATGTATATGTGTGTACATAAAAGTACTTACCGAAAAGAATCCCCATGTTAGAAATGCCTTCAGCATTGGTCACCACACCTGGACTATTATAACTCCCCAAGAATTTATGGGATATATTATTTATAATTTCATTAATGTATTTTGTTGTATGCTAAACCAAGATTATATTGCTCTATCCGTAACATTGTATTAGCTTGTAGTATACACAACACTATTCTTGTCTTGTGTTACACACAATTTCATGTCCATTTGACAGAATTGATTTCATGAAACATTGAGTATAGATTTTATTCAATGTATAAAATAATTATTTTTGGATTATGTTATACACAACACCAAATGAATCTTTCACTAAACTTTACACTGACTTAGATTGCATTACATGCAAGAGCAACCTTCCTAGGTAGTATGCATTGTATGTTATACTGAGTTTCTCTAAACAATGATATATTATTAAAATATTTTTATTTAATGGGATATAAACTAGATTTTATGAATATTATTAATCATATTTTAATTTTAAATAACATTAAAATTCATCTTATATATTTTCTAGAACATGATATAAGAACAAAATCAATTTTTCAGATAAAATAAGTACTTTAAAAAAATGTTGTTTTGTGTCCTTTTGATGGCACAACCATTTTAAATATAGTTTTGACACTTTTTTATATTCAATTTGAAAAAAATAAACTTTTTACTTTATTGCGTAATATAAAAATTTACTTTGGATTATGTTTTGGTATTTTATTGATAAGTTTCTTTTTTTTATGAATAGTGAAAATATATTTTTTTTATATTTTAAAGTCATTACATAGTAAAATTATGTTTTTTTTAGTTTTAAATTTTATTTAGTTTATTTCTAACCAATTATAGTTTTTGAAAATTATTTTATACATTAATATATTATAAAAACATTGTCCATTAAAAAGTGGCATTTTTCTAAAAACTATTTTTCGTGACATTTTAATGGTTTTATATTAAATTTAATTCTACACATTTTGTGTATTGAATTTTTAAAAATGGATTTTCAATTTGAATTCAGGATGTCCAAATTCTCTATATAGGTACCTTTTAGTTTTGACCAATATGAATGGTAACCATGTTAAATTTTATTATTACGGTAAAGGGTAAATTATGTAATTTAAGTTAAAAATAAAATTATAATGACAATAAAATGAAAAAAAAAATGAAAAAAAAATTAGGTAATGAATTTAATTCGACCCTTAACACTTAAGGATCGAAATTATTTCATTTAATGGACATTTTTATATGAAAATCACTTAAATAATATTTAAATCAAAGAAAGACACAAAGTGTCATTTTCTTTGTCTTCAATATCTATTGTGTATCTACAAATGGAAAAATGGGTGGTATCAAAAAATATAAATTTTAATTTTTAACTTAATAGACTTATTTCCCTAATATAAATTTATTTTTGACATTTTGGGGCCTTTTGAGAGATATTATGTTGCTTATAATATTTTATAAAATTAAAATTGAAAGATGTCATATTCATGTTTTAAATAATATATCATTTTTAAAATAAAGTAATATTGAAGAACAATTAGACTATAAATAATAATTTGAAAGATAAAATGTTTATACTTATCATGGTAAATTATTTTTTATTTTTAGGAAATAAATAATGACCTTAAAATTTTATATATGGATGTGGCAGAAACTATTTAATTTAATATAAATAAATAATATCATTTTTATTAAAATGAAAATAACCATTAAAAGGCCAAAACACTTTACAAAATTTTGTTGGTAGTGTATCTATTGACCATAATCATCATATTGTCTAGTTATTAACCATTTAGAGAAATATGGAATAGATTAGGAAAATTATATTATATTATTTAATGTAATGTAAAAATTGTCACATTTTTACTTTAATAAGTATAAAAAAAATTTATTGTTGGATTTTAAAGAAGATAAATTAGACTAAATATATTATTATGAAATAAAGTAAATTTATATTCAAAATATTATTTTATTTTTAATTTTTATTAAATAAATAAGTATATTAAATAATTAAAAAATATTGATATAGTAATTGTTCTATTAAGAGAAATATTAAATAAATGTCATTAAAAATATTAAAATAAATAAAATTTTGGATAATTAATTTGTCAAATGAATTTTATAGATGACCTTGACCTCTTAGGGATATGATAAATTATTTTTTCTTGGATAACATCTTATCTTGATATTTTTTAAAATCCAGGAAATGAATAGTGTCAGAATTGACACAATTGATATTTTATTAAAATAATGACTTATTAAATTATTAAAAAATCATAAAATATTTATAAAAGTATATAATAATTATTTTGTTATAAATATTAATTTATTGTCTAATTTACATCTACTAAGTAAATATTTCACCCTTTTAATATTGAAATACTTTTTACCCAATTTAAAAATTAAATAGAATAATTAAATGTTAATTAAAATGATAATGCTTAAATTGACATAAAAACTAGTCTAAAATTTATTGGATGATGATATTAAAACCCTATATAATCTGATATTAGAAATTTGGACATTTTGGAGTTTTTAACAGGGGTTTTATTTTATTATAAATTAATATTTTTGAGGTTTCCAAAAGTGCCCCTCACCTCAGTTATAAAAGGGAACTTCCTCCCTCAACTCATCACTTCATTTTGAGCCTTCAAGATCGACTATAACATGCCCATTTACCTTATAAAATTCCCTTTAAACATTCTATATGTCCTTGTTATCTTCAAAAACCAACTCTATTACTCTAAGAGCTGATTTAGAGGAGGCATGTCAAAGAAGAAGTATTTTCATGTACTAATTCATTCAAAATTATTTATTCTTATACTTCCACCTCATGAATTGTTTCATTATAAAGTAATAAATCCAACAGTACTTATATACTGATAGGTTAATATTATTATTGAAACAACCATATTCTACCTTCTACGCATCCTATAAATGATGAAATCCCCACACGTGCGTATGTACAGCTTACCGTCTTCACACTATGGTGTAATCTATTTTTCACCACCACCTTACATGGATGGGTATAATTATAGAATTAATAAATATATACAATGTAAATATAAATTTATATTGATTCAAAGATAATATAAACCATCCACTTCAATACCTTTCAACAATTATGGGAATGATATTGTTGCTCGTGCGCAAGTACGACTTATTGTCTCCACAGTACGATGTGATTCATTATACATAATCATTATTAAAGAATGATTATATAAATTAATTGAATTAATAAATATGATATATATTATACTAATACAATTATGTAAATTATATTACTATAACCTAATAATAGTAATAAGAACTCATCTAAAAAAACATGCATAAGAACATAAAGGAGTTAACACCCAAATAAAGAGTAACAATGAAATGGTACAAACAAATAGATGAAAATGTGATCATAAATGTTATAATAAAAATTATTATGATTCAAGAATAAATCATTATCATTATTTAAATCATTATATATGAGTTTTCTATACATACTAAGCATACCAGACCTAAGGTAAGTGATAATTTTTCAATCTCACTTTTATATAAGATTGTGTATATGTAAGTATTTACTAGGGTATATTTATCATCCACATCCATATTTCTTAATTATGTAATATTATTTATATTATTCTACAATTTTAAAATATAATTTTACTATTTGGTTAATTTTTATTAAAAGGTATGAAACAAATATTTTTCCGTTATTTGATTTGAGGTACTTTTTGACTTTTCATGTAAAAGTCTGGGGAGAATGTTTTTTAACATATAAGGCATAGATAGATTTTTAGGGTTTCATGTAACAATATTTCCATGAATATTATTATACCTGATTTCAAATTTATTTTAAATTAAATTATTTTATTTTAAAATTTCTTGGAATTTTGGGAAAAGAAACATTTTTTAAGATGAAAGGATATTTTTCTCAAGAATTAAGTTCAAGAATTTTTTTCAAAATTATTTTTCATCTAAGATGACACTATTTAAATAGGGTTATGTTTTTATCCATATTATTAAAATGATTTTATTTGTTATTAATGGAATGATATTTTATATAGATTATTTTGGGATGGAATGATGTTTAAGATACCCATTTTATTTATTGGGTTATGTTGAATGCTTTATCTTTCTTTGTGGCATATATAAGAATGGTTTCATTATGAAATGGGTGGGACCTATATCTACCTCCAATGAATTAGGTAAATATTAATATCTCATGAGATATACATTTAATATAATTAAAAGTAAATATGGTTCAGTAATACCGGGCTGGAACAAAAATCAAATATGGTTCAGTAATACATGGTCGAAAGGACAGGTAAAACTGGTTCTGTAATGGATTTTTTCCACTATGATGTTCTTGAAATCAATGCCTTGGATACTATGTGTAGACCCCAAAAAACGCATCCTCAAAATTTTTCATATTCTTCCATACAGTAACTAGGATCGTAGAAATTTTCTCAAGCTTCGTTTTGATAGGTCACAGGGCCCAAATAGAGTTATGGATTAGGAGATATGGACAATTGAAGTTGGGCTGGAAAACTGGTTTGCGAAGCCCATTCGCAAAGCCCCCCCCCCCCCCCCCCCCGCGATCGCGGAGCGCCACTGCGATGTAATGAGACGAGAGGATCCATGAACCTGTCTGACGTTTGCGACGCACTGATAAGACCCACCACGAAGAAGAGGAGGCGGGAACTCTACGTGAACACCATGACGTTCGCGAACCTGCTGCGAAGCAGAGGAGGTGGTAACTCTCTGTGAATCTGGTTGACGTTCGCGACCCACCACAAAGCACTGAAGTCCCCTTCGCCCCGCGTGAGCTCTCCTTCGTAGTGCCCCTGACTATAAATATTCAGCTCCCACGCCCCCCCCCCCCCCCTTCTCCGGATATCCATTTTTATGCCCCTTGGTCGGCCGATCTCCTGGTCCGCGGAGCTCCGCTTTGCGGCACCGCGAGGCCATGCTCCGCGAGCAGCTTCCTTCGCGTTGTTGCTCCGCGAGATGATGCTCTGTGAGTCCATGCTCTGTGAGCCAATGATCCACGATGCTGCTCCGTGAGTACTCCATGAGCCACCCTTGCTCCACAAGAGGCCCATGCTCCGTGAGATCCCTCTGCTCCACGAGACTTTGCTCCGCGAGCTGCCCTTTCTACGCAAGAGGCCCATGCTCCGCGAGATCCCTTTGCTCCGAGAGACCTTTGCTCCGTGAAGCTACTTTGTGAAGAACTATTCTTTGCGAGGACCCTACCTTCACGCCCATCGGTTCACACCATGGGGGATGCGCCCCTGCACCCCCACTCGGGGTATGTGTCCGGCTGCGGTCCCCACCCTACGGGCCGGTCCCTTCGCTACCGTCACAGACCCCCATGAGAAATGGAGAGTCGCACCGTGATCTTTTCTGGCCAAGATTCCGGGATTTTCCATTGATACCTAATGCGCACCCTCCTTCCACCTATTGAATACCATGATTTGAGATACTCCTCCACACACCATGAAACACCTCGAGTCAGTATATTCCTCTTGGTTTCATTCCCATGTCGTGAGTTGAGATTCTCATCATCAATTCCCCGAGTACCTTGAGTCGAACCATTCCTCAGGCAACTCCTCCCAACCCCATTCACTTGGCTCTTATGCCAGGTTGAACCAGAAAGGGCCACCCTTATGTAAGTCCCAAAACCAACCATTTCAAGCCACCTTCCGCCTAACAGTCCTACCTACATGACTACAAACTATAGTAATGCCTTATGTTTCGAACATAGGATGCCTCTTGATCCAATCAAGAGATTCCTCATTCTCCAAGCATGAGATTCCAATAGTCCTACCTACAAGACTCTAAACTGTATTATTTTCCCTATGTTCCAAACATAGGATGCCTCTTGCTCTAATCAAGAGATGCCTCATGCTCCAGGCATGAGATGCCTGACAGTCCTGCCTACATGACTCAAAACTATAGTATTCTCCCTATGTTCCAAACATAGGATGCCTCTTGCTCTAATCAAGATATGCCTCATGCTCCAAGCATTAGATTCCTAACAGTCCTACCTACATGACTCTAAACTGTAGTATTCTCTCTATGTTCCAAACATAGGATGACGCTTTCCCTATACGAGGGATGCCTTATGCTCCTAGCATGAGATGCCAACAGTCCTACCTACATGACTCTAAACTGCAGTATTCTCCCTATGTTCCAAACATAGGATGCCTCTTTCCCTATATGAGAGATGCCTTATTATCCAAGCATGAGATTCCAACAGTCCTATCTACAAGACTATAAACTTTAGTTTTCCCTATGTGCCAAACATAGGATGCCTCTTCCATTAAACAAGTCATGCCTTATTCTCCAAGTATAAGATGCCTAATGCCATTATTACAGTGGCATGATTCCAACTCCCCTTAGAATTATCCCTCTTGTGAACCAGTGCATAGGTGAAGGCCTCAATTCACCAATTGGTTGAGATGCCCTCATGGCCAGACATGAGGAAGACATTACGGGAAGCTTCATTTTGTAATCCCCATTCACCATTACCGCTCCATAGCGGTACCCGGGCAGCTTCCTTGCGTAAGCCCCATTCACCATTGCCCCTCCTTATCGGCACCTGGGCAGCTTCTTCGCGTAATCCCCATCCACTATTGTGATCCTATGCAACGGTAAGTCGTTGACATCCTTATCCGGTGGTAAGACGTTGTGATCCTATCCAGTGGTAAGCTGTTGCAACCCCATTTGACGGAAAGCCGTTGACATCCTCATCTAGAGGTAAGTCGTTGCGACCCCATTTAGCGGTAAGCCATTCACATCCTTGTCCAGCGGTAAGCCGTTATGACCCAATCTAGCGGTAAGCCGTTGAAACCCCCAATCGACGGTAAGATGTCATTAGAAGAACTACGTGGACTTTGATTCCCTGCCACAGGTATACGTAGGAATCCTCTTCAGGGATAAAGCCCGAAACTATCAGCATCCTTTTCCTTGGGCCTCCAACCTAGAGTAAGTCTCAGCACCATGGTCCACCTAACGCGTAATCCCCTCTTCACTTCTCACGGACGCACCCTTCGCGACGTGATCGTCAGGTCTCTGCTGCCTATTGTTTCTTACACCGAGCATGACTCACGTGGGATTATAGTATTCATTGACCATGGCAATGCCCCGCCTAGCATGACGTTAAACTGTATTCCCCCATCCATCATGACGTTAAAATTCACACTAGAACTATGTGGTCTTTGATCCGTGCTAAGGCATGGTACTTAGGAAGCCTCTGCGAGGTTCAAGACCACCACCCATTGTTTATTCATGTCAGGATTCACTCTCATCCCGCATGACGTTAAACTGAATTCCGGTCCAACGGTAAGCCATTGTGACCATCTTGATCTATGTGGTCTTTGATCTCTTCTAAGGCATGGTTCGTAGGAAGCCTCCACAAGGTTCAAGCCCACCACCAGTGGACCCCCCAGGTACACTTTCACCTCGGTTCACCAACAAAACCCAACTTAAACTACGTGGTCTTTGATCTGTGCTAAGGCACGGTATGTAGGAAGCCTCCACGAGGTTCAAGACCACCACCACTTGGACCCCTGGTCCTCCTTCACGTCGGCCTTCCGACGTCCAACTTGAACTATGTGGTCTCTGATCCGTGCTGAGGCACGGTACATATGAAGTCTCCAAGAGGTTCAAGCCCACCACCACATGGACCCCTGGTCCTCCTTCACATCGGCCATCTGATGTCCTACCCGAACTATGATGACTTTGATCCATGTCAAGGCATGGTACGTAGGAAGCCTCCATAAGGATCAAGCCCCTCACCCATTGGTCACTCCGACCTCCTTAACGTCTGTTTACCAACACCTGGGCAGCCTAGTGTGTAAGCCCCACACCATCTGGACCAAGGTCTCTTTTATTTCACATCGGTTCACTAACACCCACCATTTTCACCCGAACTATGAAGACTTTGATCCATGTCAGGGCATGGTATGTAGGAAGCCTCCACAAGGTTCAACCCCATCACCCAGTCATTCTGACCTCATTCATGTCGGTTCGCTGATGAAACCCATCGGACCAAGTTCCACCTTCACGTCGGTTTGAAAACGATTCCCATCAAACCAAGGTCCACATTCACATCAGTTTGCTGAAGACACCCATCGGACCAAGGTCTACATTCACATCGGTTCGCTGACGACACCCATCGGGACAAGGTCCACCTTTACATCTGTTCCCCGGCACCATCCCGAACTACACAGACTTTGATTCCCTGCCATAGGGATACATAGGAAACCTCCCAGAAGTTCAATCCCAGCAAACGGTAACCCATGGTGTCCCCCATCCTGGGGCACACTTCCCCTGATCTGCCCTCTGTGGTTTTCAGATCATCCATTACGGTGTGAGATCTCCCCTCCTTGGAGTGCACCACCTCAGATCCATCCTCATTGGGCGTCCTGATCTATCCATCTTCCAGGTATTCCCTCTTGGGATATACCAATCTGATCCGTCTCTATGGGAGGTTGTGATCACTATCAGTCTGTCTCCGTAAGATGTTAAAATAACGTCCTACCTCGTGATAAACATGAGATGCCTGAGGAAAACCTCGGATGACATGCCTTTGGTGTAACCGTCTCTACTAGACGTTAATTTTCAACATACCATGTGTTAAACACGAGAAGTTGAGGAAAACCTCAGATATATGCCTATGACATATGATTCCCCACATTCAACATGGGATGCCTCGGGTTCTGCACCCTTGAGATTCCCTCTTATGATGAAGAATACAGGTTCCTCAATGACAACGCAATCAGAGATGCCCCGACATTCCTGATATTGTCATCTACTCCGACTGAAGGTTTCTACCATGTCAAGACCCCATGGAATGTCCTGATGGAAGTGGTGTAATTAACCGGCATCCATGAAGATATGGTAATGACAATGAGACTCATGAAAAACGTATTAAATATATGAGGGAGACCCGGACTAGGTGACGAGTTCCGAGGAGGAATCCACATAAGGAAGAACGGACATCCCATTATCCTGTTTCGATCACGGAGCAAACGTCCCTGAACAAGGAGCGAATATCGCTCACCTTTGGAAAGTGGGAATGTGGGGTAACAGCTGCACATCCTCCACAGATGGATGCGCGCACCCCAGAGAAAGTGTCAGAAACACTATGGAAATCATATTATGTGATTATTTTTTTTTCCAAAATGCTATGTTTTATGCGAATGATATTTTATCATGGTAAATTTTCCTTTACGATCTATACCTTACGAACTGCCAAGATTTATTTCATGACTCATGATTTTGATATATAAACTTTATGTTCATGTTTTTACATTCTTATATTTATGGGTTGTTTTATGTTCTCAATGTTTACCATTACTGAGAATTTTAGATCACCCTATTTATGATTTCTTTTCACCAGGATATAAATAATGGTTTTAGGTAGGAAAACAAGAGGGTAAGATATTTATGGGAGATGTTTAATATCATTCACCAAGTAAGAAGATTATGTTATAATTTTACAATGACATTAAACTAATATAGTCTTTGGGTGTTTTTTTGTATCATGTATTATATATTCTGCAAAAAGTTATGTAATGTCCATGTACATCAAGCTTGGGTTGTTACAGTTGGTATCAGATTGATGTTTTAGTCAACCACTAGAAATTAGGATGCGAAAACTTTAGTGAGATCTCTAGTGATATTTATAAGGTATGTCTAGGGATGTCCATAAGTGTAATTCTAACTATAGGTTATATTACAGGATTATAGTACCAATCATGAATAACCTAGGATTAAACCTAAGATGTTGGAGATTAAAATCACTCCCCTCTGATTATGTTGTTTTCCTAGTATGATGTTTTCCTCTAACACTATTCTCTTTGGGTTTTAGACAATGACTAGAACCTAAAGAAACCATGTTAATGATCAATGCACTTGGAAACTCAATTATTTTCCTCATAAAAAAACCTAATTTTATGAGATATGGAATGAAAAATCTTATTATTGTACTTACAAAATATATGAATCATTCTAGACTTCCAAATGAGCAGAGTAGAGAACCACATTCTATTGAGTCCTTCATGAGGAAATATCCATCTTCTTTCAATGGGAATTCTATTCCACTTATTGTTGACCAATGGATCGGTACCATTATGAAAATATTTTATATCCTTCATTGTTCAGAATATGAAAAGTTATTTTGGATGTTTGTCATTTAGAAGGTGAAGCAGACCAGTGGTGGACTCCAATTAAGAATACAAGGTAGTAATATGTGATTGAATCCATGGAATGGGATGACTTCAAGAACTTGTTTTTTAATAAGTACTTCCCTCATATTGTTCAAAAAATGATTGAAAATTAGTTCCTTGAGATTAAGAATAAATATGATTAATCTATAGGTACATATGTGGCATGTTTTACAAGACTTACATTGCATGCTTTTGGCTTTATCATCACTATAGGTGGCCTTATGCAAATTTTATTACCTCTGCTAACCTTTTTGTTGAGATATATAGAATGTCCTATCATTCTATTGCATGATCTTCCAACACTTTAAGAATGAAAAATTCAACTCCATTTCTTTAAATAATATGAGAAGTCAAAGAATTTCATGGAAAGAACAATAGTGAGATTTTACCAAAATCAAGTAAGTATTTAATCCCATTAAAAATTCTTCCACTTTAGGAATAGTATCCTGGAAACCAAAAATGATATCCTAGTACCTTCTTATTTGATGAATTATATTGTCCCTTAAATCATCGTAGATTTATGTATTTTTGGTAGTTAGCTTTTTCTAAACCTTATTCTCCATCACTATCCATCAAAACATGATGGTTATATTTTTTTCCATATCCATGTTTTCACTTCCCACCTATGAAGTTATATGTGAAAACCCAATGATGATTTACTTTGGGTAACTGTTATTTTCTTTACTTTCCTTTATAAAATGAAGTTTTAGTATTAATTTTTATGATGTGGGTTTCCAAGAAATAAAATTTCAAGTATTAAACCATTTATAACCCCGACGAATTTTGAGGGAGAAATTCATTTTAAGAGGGGTAGAATGTAACAACCAAAAATTTGATTAGATATATTCTTTCTAATTTTTTTTATATCTTGTGTTTTATGCTACATTAATATTGTATTGCGCTATACGCAACACCATATTATCTTTCTCTATATGCAACACTATTCTTGTCTTGTGTCATACACAATTTCAATTTCTTTTGATAAAATTCATTTCTTGAAAAATGAGTATAGATTTTGTTCACTGTATAAAAGAAATATGTTTGGATTCTATTATACACAACATAAAAGGAAGTTTTCACTAAATGTAACACTAACTTGGCTTGCATTACATGCAAGAGCAACCTTCCCAGATTGCTTGTGTTGTACACAATACTAAGTTTCACTAAAAAATGATATATTATTAAAATATTATTTTTTAACGGGATATAAACTATCCATTATGAATATTATTAAACACGTTTTTAATTTTATATAACATTACAATTCATGCTATATATTTTCTATAACATTATATAAGAACAAAATCTATTTTTCGGATAAAAGTAGTACATTTCAAAAATACTCTTTTGCTGCCTTTTGATGGTGAACCCATTTTAAATCTATTTTTTGAAACTTTTTTATGTTAAATTTGAAAAACAAACTTATTCTTTTATATAGGAATAAAAAATTTACGTTGGTTAAATTTTTAGTATTTTTCTGATAAGTTTAATTTTTTGATGAATTGTGAAAATACTGCTTTTTTTAATTTTAAATCAATTACATAGTAAAATTATGTTTTGAATTAGTTTTAAATTTTAATTATTTAATTTTTATCCAATTATTGTTTTTTAAAATGATTTTATACATGAATTTGTTCTAAAAACAATTTCTAGTTAAAAAGGGGCATTTTTCCAAAAACCATTTTTCGTGATATTTTAACAGTTTTACTTTAAATTTAATTATGAAACTTCTATGTATTGAATTTTGAAAAATGGATATAAAATTTTGTTTCAGGAGGTCCAAATTTTTAATGTAGTTCCCTTTTAGTTTTGACGAATATGAATAGTAATAATGATAAATTTTATTGCCACACTAAAGGGTAAATTTGATAATTTAGGTTAAAAATAAACTTATAATGACTATAAAATGACCAAACAAAATGGACACAATTTATTTGATGAATGTAATTCGATTTGTGACACTTAAGGATCAAAATTATTTCATTTAATAGACACTTTTCTATGAAAATTACTTAAACAATATTTAAATCAAATAAAGACACAAAGTGTTATTTTCTTTGTCTTTAATATCTATTATGTATCAATATATGGACAAATTGGTCATATGAACAAATATAAATTATAATTGTTAACTTAATATACATATTTACCTGATATAAATTTATTTTTGACGTTTTGGAGCCATTTGGGAGATATTATGGTATTTATAATATTTTATTTAATGAAAATTTGAAGATGTCACATTCGTGTTTTAAATAATATATCATTTTTAAAATAAAATTACACAAAATATAAATTCTAATATTAATACTTATTTGAAATATAAAATGATTATATTTATAATGGTAATTTGTTTTTAATTTTTAGGCATGAAATAATTACATTAATTTTTTATGAATGGATGTTGTAGAAATTATATAATTGATAAAAAATCAATTAACTAGTTTTTATTATAATGATAATAACCATTGAAGGGCCAAGAAACTTTACAAAAATTTATTTTTTGAGTATATATTGTAAATAATCATTCCATGGTATAGTTATAGACCATTTATATATAGATGGAATATATTAGGACTATTATATTGTTTTATTTAAAGTAATGTTAAAATTGTCACATTCATACTTTAATAAGTATAAATTTTTTAATATTGGATTTTAAAGAAGATGAATTTGATTAAATATATTATTATAAAATATAGAAAATTTATATTTGTAATAGAATTTTATTTTTAGTTTTTATTCATCAAATAAGTAAATTAAAAAATTATAAAATATTGATGTAGTAATTATTTTATTAAGAGAAATATCAAATAAATGTTATTAAAAATATTAAAATAAATACACTTTATGATAATTAATTTTTCAAATAAATTTTATATATTAACATGACCCCTTAGGGATATGATAATATATATGGTTCAAATATAACATCTTATCTTGATATTTTTCAAAATCCATGAAATGAATAGTGTCAAAATTGACACAATTGATAGTTTTTTACAATAATGATTTATTAAATTATTTAAAAATCACAAAACATTTTTAAAAATATATAATAATTATGTTGTTATAAATTATTCATTTATGGTCTAATTTACATCAACTAAGTAAATATTTCACCCTTTTAATATTGAAATATCTATTACCCTATTTAAAAATAAAATATAATAATTAAGTGTTAATTAAAATGATAGTGCTTAAATTGACATAAAAACATGTCTAAAATTTATTGGTTGATGTTATTACAACCCTATCTCATATAATATTTTAAATTTGGACATCTTGGATGTTTTTAAGAGGGGTTTTATTTTATTATAAAATAATATTTTTGATGTTTCCAAAAGTGCCCCTCACCTCAATTATAAAAGGGTACTTCCTCCCTCAACTATTTAGTTCATTTTGAGCATTAAATCTCAACCATACCCTGAAAATTTACCTTATAAAATTCCCTTGAAACATTAAATATGTCTTGATATTCTTAAAATATCATCTCTAGTTCTCTAAGAGTAGATTTAGAGGTAGCACGTCGAAGAAGAGGTGATATCATTTACCAATTCTTTCAAACTTATTTCTTCTTCTACTTCCAACTCACGAGTTGTTTAATTATAAAGTAACAACTTAAGAATTATATATATACTAATAGGTTAATATTATTATTAAATAACCATAGTTTACCATCTACCCATCCTATGAAAAATGAAATCACCACACGTATGTACGTACGGCTTACCGTCTCCACACTATGGTGTAATCCGTTTTTCACCACCACCTTACATGGATGGATATAAAGATGGAATCAATAAATATATAAATGATTAATATAAAATTATATTTATTATGATATAATATACACCATAAAATTCATTTCCATTCAACAATTTCAGGAACGATATCATTGCTTGTGCTTAAGTATGACTTACCGTCTCCATTGTGCGATGTGATTCATTCTATAAAATCTTCAGTAAAGAATGATTATATAAATAAATTGAATGAATACATATTATATATATTATAATAATACCATAATTTAAATTATATAACTATAACATAAAAATAGTAATAAGAACTTATCCGACAAAACATGCATAAGAACATAAAGCTGTTAATACCCAAATAACGAGTAATAATGAAATGTTACTAAAAAATGGATGAAAATATGATCATAAATGTTATAATAAAAATTATTAATATTTGTGAATAAGTATTATTATTTAAATTATTATTCATGAGGTTTGGATACATACGAATCATATCGGACCTATGATAAAGGATAATATTTTAGTCACATTTTTATCTGATATGCTTATACTAAAGTATTCACTTTGGTATATTTATCATCCAAGTCCATGTTTCCTAATTATGTAATATTATTCATATTCTTCTACCATTTTTTAATGTTAATTTTACCCTTTGTTGATTTTTTTTAAATGGTATGAAATGAATCTTTTGGTGTTATTCGATTTGAGGAACTTTTTTGACTTTTTTGGTAAAAGTATGAGGAGAATGTTTTTTAAAATTATGTGGAATAATTGATTTTGAATAGTTTCATGACTCTTTATTTCCATGAAGTTTCTTATACAATATTTCATGTTTATTTTAAACTAAATTATTTTCTATTAAAATTATGTGTCTTTTTGGTAAAAGATTTTTTTTGAAGTAGAAATGATATTTTTCTCAAGAATTAAGTTCAAGTGTTTTCTTAAAATTACTTTCCAGCTAATATGACCCTCTTTGAATAGGGTTATGTTTCTATCCCTATTATTAATATGATTTGATTGTGTTATTTATTTAATGATATTTTATATGGAATATGTTATGATGGGATTATGTTTAATAAACCCATTTTATTCCTCAGGTTATGATGAATTATTTATGTTTTTTGGTGGAATATTTAAGAATAATTTCATTATGATATGGGTGGGACCTATATATCCTTCCAATGAATTGGGTAAAGATTTATATTTCATGATATAGATATGACTAGAATGAAAAGTAAATCCGAATCACTAATACAGGGTTGGTATGACATGTAAATCTGGTTCAGTAATACATGGTTTGAATGACATGTAAAACCAGTTCAATAATATATTTTGTCCACTATGATGGTCTTGGTAGAAATGACTTGGATTTAATAGAAATAATGTTATGGTCTTATTTATTTTCCACAATTCCATGTTTTATTCCAATGTTATTTTATCATGGTTAATTTTCCTTTATGATCTATGCCTTATGAACTACCATGATTTAATTCATGCCTCATGATTTTGATATTAAGACTTTATATTCATGTTTTTACATACTTATCTTTATGGCTTGTTTTATGTTCTCAATGTTTACACTTATTTAGAATTTTAGCTCACCATTTTTATGTTTTCCTTTCACTGGGATATAAAGAATGGTTTTAGGTAGGAAAACAAAAAGGAAAGATATTTTTGGGAGATATTGAAGATATTTCACCAAGTTAGAAGATTATGTTCCAAGTTTACAAAGACATTAAACTAATATGGTATTTGGGAGTCTACTTGTGTCATGTATTGGGTATTCCACAAAACTAATTTAATTTCCATGTACATAAATATTGGGTCATTACTCCAACAAAGGTGGTCTTGTGGTTGTTTCAGATCAAGCCCCAACTTAGCTCGGGTCATGGAAGATTGGTATCAGACAAGTTCATTCATTAGGACATTTTTCAGACTAATCCCATTTCATGGATTTGGTCAAGATTAGGGAAACAATGATAATACATTTTTAGTGTGGCTCTCATGCCATGGAATCCTATGATTGTGTGGGAAACCAATGTATCCCTTCACCAAGACCTTGACTACGTGCATGTCAACTCGACATACCCTGACCATTATTGTGGGGATCAATGGTACATATATCATATAGGATTGAGTTTTTGAATATATTTATTGGATAAAGTTTCCGTTATATATATGTTATCATATGACTACAATATGTATTGATAAATTTCTAGAATACTTCACGAAGACACCTAGATAGGATACTAGTTCTAGTTCGTGATAATAATCTGATGAGCAATGCGGCCTCGGTTTAGGGTTCATCCTGTGAGATTATTCCTCTATGTGGGAAGGTAGCACCTCCTCCACCTATCATGAAGAAAATAATCCCACTAGAATATGATGATTATGATCCTAGTCTTCAAGAACTCTACAAATTCCTACATTATAGCCCATTAATGTTCCATGGTGAGCCATATCATCAAGAAATAGAGGACTGAATAGATTTGGGGGTCCATATATTTTGGATTTTTTGGACTATTACATATCTGATGGTTCCAATTTATTCTATCCTTTTACACATAGTAGTAGGGTTTTTTTCAGGGCCATTTCACTCATATTCATGATAACATGACATTTTCATGGATCAACATCCATCTTTATTCCATGAGGATTACCACCCCTCCTTTACGTGCTCTGTTTGGATTCTAGAGATTTTGGAGTTTTATTAGAGAGGGATGATATGGGAGGAGTGCGTAGAAAGTTTCATGACACTTACATGATACTCCCATGACATTATCCTTGATGGATACATCCGAGAATGAAAGTTTGAGAAGTAAATTCACACACACACATACATATATATATATATATGTGCCAAAGTTGTTCCCTTTTGCATCCCAAACATTTCCAGGGTGCTATTGTACGCACTAGTGAAAGATATATTTTTTCATAGGGAATCTAGATAGATAGAGAGATAAGTGGATTCCACATTTATGAGTTGTCTATATATTCTCATAGACATGAGGTTGAAAGATCTCTATGTAGTAGAACTTGTCATGATTATAATAAAAAATGTGGTAAAGGGAAGTTCATAGGACTAGGGAATCATGAAGAGGGGTGGTTCATCCCTTGTGACAGTTGAGGCCCATAGTTTGAGACTACCTGACTAGACGTGCTGATAAACAAAGGTAGATAGCTAATTTACTACCACATCAGAGGAAAAACTATGATCATGGATCTATTAGGAGATGGAAGGGTGGTCCCTAGGGAGGAAGAGATGGAAGAGGAGAAAGAGGAGCTTTTGGTGTTGAATTAAGCTATGTTTTCATTACACCACCCCAACTAGGAGGCCCACGTATGTCTTAGGGATACGGTGGATGGTGTTGTAGACGGATACAAGATTTGGAGTCTTAAGGCCCCACAGTGAATGAGATGATCAGAGGTATGATCTCTGTAATTTTAACACATACAATGATATTATTATACATAAGTTACAATCAATGCCTAATTTCTATACTCATAGTGTGGGTGTTGGAGCTCTTAATTGAGGAACTAACCAACTAGATTCTTCTTGAGGGTACTACAAGGAATAAATATTCTTTATCATTCATCTACTAGTAGTGAAATATATCACTCTATGGAGATAGGATCACATGTGAATTTTTGGTCATCATTATAGAACCCTATGAAGTCATCCTGTGTGTAGAATGTTTTCCCATTTTCCGAGAAGATATTGACAATCACCATAGAAAAGTAAGATTCATACACACTAATAGGATGATATTCCCCTTTTATCATTATATATATCTCATGGTAGGGAATATAGTTTTATCCAGATGGAGGCTATAGCCTATCAACCATAATTTTGAGAGTATCCCTTAATGTAGCAGGATCTTCAGGAATATGGATTCCATCAGTCGTGTCGGACAATATGGATATATTCACCTAGGATGTTATGTGATAGTCTATGAGGTGGGATACGGATATCTTTATCTACATACATCATAAGACTGTTCTGATATCATATAAAGATTATCATATGACCCCTAACGAGCTCTGGGTTATGTGGTTCTAGTTGAAGGAAGTTTGATATATGGGTTTCATCAAACCTAGTGTGTCCATTTGGGTAGCTCTGTTATTTTTCATGAAAAATGGATAGGAGATTGTGGCATTTAATGTGTTATCATTGCCTGAACTATACCAAGATAAAGAACAAGTGCCCATTTTTGACTATTTAAGACCTCTTTGAATAGTTATAAGGAGTGTGAGGGTTCTCGAAGATCGATCTCATGTTCGACTACCACCATTTGAGGGTTTATGAGAATGATATTCTAAATTTGGCATTCCTATGTCACTACAAACACTATCAACTCCCTGTGATTCCCTTTTCTGTGAAAAATTCCCCCATAATGTTTATGGTTTTGATAAATTATATTTTATAGCCATATATATAATAGTTATTTTCTTGAAATCAAAAACATAATCATATACTCTACATACGAGGATGAAAATAGAAATCACTTGAGGATGGTACTAGATTTTATTAGAGATAACTATATTTACTAAAAGATCATGAAGATGCAGTTATAGATTCATGAGGATCACTTTCTGATGGATGTTATTTATGAACATGTTTTAGTTGTGGACCCATCAATGATAGATGAAATTATTTCTTAGGAGCCATCCAATATTTTTTTTGAGGTGTGAATACTTCTTGGACTAGTGAGGTACTACCCAAGATTTGTGGAATACTTCTCCAGAATTGCATCCACTTTGACCACACTGATGTATAAAGGGATAACAATTACCTAGTCTAAGTAGTATAGATCGACTTTGAGGAGTTGAGGATGAGGATAATGAGTGCGCCTATTTTGAGACTACCAGAGGAGGGCTTGGAGTACATATTGTATTGTGATTCCATAAGAGGTAGGTTTAACTACATGTTGATGTAGTAGATGATAGTTATCGCATACAGGTGGAGGAATATGATACCCCAAAAGAATAAATACATGAATCATGACCTAGAGATTGTAGCGATAGTCTTTTCCTTGAGGATGTGGAGGAACTACCATCTGGGAGAGTTCTTTGTGGTTTACTCAGACTATTGGAGTCTTGGGTACGTCTTCACGTAGAGCGATTTAAACATAAGACTGTTACACTGATTGGAGTTCCTACCGAACTATGATTTCAATATTGTCTATACTCTAGGAAAGGGAAACATAGTAGTAGATACACTTATGAAGAAGTACCAAGATCACTTAGAGTATTATTATTTAGAGATGTTGGCCTCGTTTCATGTAACCGTAGTGGAGTATGAGGGTGCAATTATTCTACAGGTGGTAGTATTGACTCCTCCAAATCTCAAGCATGTGATAGAGTCCCAGATGGGAGACATTGATTGTGAGGTCCTATGTGAACAGATATCCATGGGGGACTCAAAAAATGGATATTATGAAGGAGTTAATCATTTCATCTTGTTCTAGGGTAAGATAGTGGTTCTAATAATAATGCGGGAGGAGGTGATTTGAGTGTTCGACACTTATTCACAAGATGTACATCTTGGTGTAGAAAAGATATAAATACAACTTTAGTTGATGGTTTGGTTGTATGAAATGAGACAAATCATATCTGAGTTAGTCTCTTAGATCCTCACTTTTCTGCAGGTGAATGATTAGCACCATGTTTCGAAAGGTTTTTTGGAGCACCATGAGACCCTGGAGTGGAAATGGGATGACATATACATGGATTTTGTAACATAGATTCCACACATCAGGAAGATAAATGACTCTATCAACATGATAGTTGACAAACTCACGAAGATGGAACACATCCAATCAATTAAGAAGCTGAGTTCGGTGGAGAGTATGTAGAAGTTTTACGTATAGGAGATTGTTTTCCTCTATTGGTTTCCCTCAATTGTTATATCTGATCATGATGTGTAGTTTACATAATGATTTTAGAGAGGTCTATATAAAGAATTGAGGATATAGATAAGGATGAGTATATCCTTTCACCCCTAGACCAATGGTCAAAATGGGTGCACTGTCTAGGTTTTGGAGGATATGCTGGGGACTTTTATGTTATATTTGGATTGAGATATAAGGTTCATTTTCCTTTCGTAGAGTTTTCATAAAACAAAATATACCACACAACCCTCTACATGATACCTTTTTGGGCGATGTAAGGGATACCCTACATGTCACCCATATTTTGGATATAGATTTGTGATAAATATTTTTTGGGACCTGAGTTTGTGGAGATTATGATGGAAAATTTATAGATCACACGTGAGAAGAAGAGGATTGACCAAAGAAGATAGAAATCTTACAGAGATCATCATTGTAGGGTCATGAAGTTTTAGTAGGGAGAACATGTTTTTCTAGGAGTATCAACGTGATGAGCCTTGAGGAGGATCAATTGGGGAGTCAAGATATACCAAAGGATTATCAGGTCGTTCTTGATTATCCAGAGGTTTGGAGAGATTTCTTACCACCTATCCCTACACCCATAGCTAGAGTGGGTGTATTATGTCTTACATGAGTCATAGCAGAGGAGATACATATAAACCCTTATGCACGTCATCGACTGGGGTGTGATGGACATCAAGGATAGATCCAACTTTATAGAGAACCTAGTGGAGTTCGAAGATCAACAGGAGAGAACCCTATGTGGATGGACGATCCCCTTGGTTCGTGTGTTGTGGATACATGATAATATGCATGAGAGTTCTTAAGAGTCGGAGTGAAAAGTGTAGGCTTAGTATTCAGAACAGTTTTTGTAGTTTTTCTTTTTTGGGAGGAAAATATTGAAAGACAAAATGATTTAAAGACCCTATTTTTTCATTTTAAGACATTTAAATATTTCTATATATATTTCTATAGCTAGGTGCCGAGATGACTAAAGTTTCATCGCCCGATGTGCCCAAAATTGTTTTTTAAAATATTCAATATATTTTATATCTGTGTGTGCATACTACCACAAAAAAAGTTTTTCGCAGCGCCCCCCTTTATCAGCGCTTTTTTTACCGCTGATAAAGGGTTGGATTCAAAAAAAATTAAAAATATATAAATATTTTAATATATAAATATAGTTATATTGTTATATAAATATAATATATAATTTTTAAATATATTTTAGATAAGTATAAATGTACATTTACACTTATTATAATTAATATATTAGATATTTAGTGAAAATGACTTCTTACAAAATTCAAAAAATATTTTTAATTAGTATTTTGATAATCATTATGGAGTAATAGTCATTTAATAACAATTTGAGGACTAAAAAAATTAATAAAATTAAAAAAAAGATCCAAAATATGTTGAAAACGCAACTCAAACTTCAAAAGGCCATAACTTTTGATACGGGTGTCCGTTTGAGCTCTACCACATATCAAATCGAAGCCTGCGACAAGATCTACGTCTCTATGAACTAGGGAAACTCCATTCAAGCGTTTTGCGAAGCCAACAGAGGCCCAGAAGGCATCCAAAACTGAGTTTTTTGTCGGGGTACCCAGATTTTTTAACATTTTGTGGATTTTCAAACTCGTTTAAGGGGGTATTATTGGCTTTTCTTGGTAGGGACTGAATTTATTCCAAGTTATTACATTCTTATTGATATTATTTTATTGAAAT
Source organism: Viscum album (assembly GCA_963277665.1). Lineage (NCBI taxonomy): Eukaryota > Viridiplantae > Streptophyta > Magnoliopsida > Santalales > Viscaceae > Viscum > Viscum album. Next base: position 188,621,557 of record OY728130.1, read on the forward strand.
TTCATCCTTTTATAATGAACTGCTATTTATAATCAAATATATAACTATATGTACATATTTTGTATATATTCGCACCTAAAAATTAAATTTTTTAACTAAATAATTAAACATATTTACATATAAAATATTTTAGATTTATCTAAATAATAACTAATATCCATTTTATTTAAAATACCAATATATGAATATTTATATACCTATATATTAATCTAACTATATATATATATTAATCTAACTATATATATATTAATCTAATAACTATATATATATTAATATAACTACATATATATATATATATATTAGTATTACTATAAATATATATATTAATATCACCGTAAATATATATATATTAATATCACTATATATATATATATTAATATAACTATATAAATATATATTCATATAACTATATATATGTTAATATATCTATATATATGTTAATATAACTATATATATGTTAATATAACTATATATATGTTAATATAACTATATATATATTAATATAAATATATATTACTATACGAATAAATATAACTAAATATATATATATATATAGATATAGATATATATTAATACCACTATATATATATATTAATATTACTATATATATAATAATATAACTATATATATATATTATAATATAACTATATATATATATATTAACATAAATATATATTACTATACGAATAAATATAACTAAATATATAAATATATTTATAGAGAGATATCATAAATTGGAAAGCAAATCAAAATAGAGTACTGGTAAGGGCTTAGGCGCGCAGGGTGGAGGTCTCGAGTTCAAATCCTGGTGGAGGCAGGGGTGCGCGCACATGGGGAATATTGGAGAAAGCACTGTTAAAGGGTGGAGGGGGTACGTGGGGTGTGTGGGGTGTTGTATAGGGGCCGAAAAGCGCTATAAAAGGGGGGGTTCAAGCACTATAAAAGCCCTTCCCCCCCCCCCCCCGATTGGCAATATTTTTTTAATTTTTTTAATTTTTTTTAATTTTTTTTAATTTTTTTTAATTTTTTTAACTTTTATCAGCGCTTTTTTAAAAGCGCTGATAAAAGGGTCCTTTATCAAAGCTAAAACGAAGGCGCTGATAAAGGAAGCGCTGATATAGAACCCCTTTATCATCAATTTTTTTAGCACTGATAAAAGACCCCTTTTATCAGCGATTTTTTTTAGCGCGGATAAAGGGGTCCTATATCCGTACTTTTCGGAGTGCTAATAAAGGGGACCCCCCCCCCCCCTTTATCTACGCTGTCTTTATCAGCACTTTTCTAGCACTGATAAAGGCCATTTTTAGTGATGATAAATGCCGTGTTTGTAGTAGTTACTTAATGAAAATGGGATATCTTTTAAAATGAATATTGGATGATAAATCTGAGACCAAAGATAAGTCTGGAATATAGTGAATACAATAGGAACAACCTAAAATATATCTATGTGATGCATTCGATATCTCACTCATGGGTGGTATGTTTAGTGGATTAATTATTTTATTAAATTAACTCATTCATTCATTTTAAACTAAAACTAAATTCTATAAGAATACTTCCTAGAGTATTTCTCCCGAGTTATCCACATAATCCTTGGGAGAATTCTAGAGTATCCATTCCTTCTTCCATTGGAAGATCCCATAAGATGACAATTTAATGAAGAATCTGAGAAGATCAAGATGTAGTGAATGTAATGACGTCCTTCATTCATTATAGAGTGTGTTATATGGTGAAAACAAATCAATAAAAAGGTAGGATTTTTCAATTTATATTTTACACCCATTTTTATTAAATGGTTTGAGGATATCAATACTTTTTATTGATCTACACCAATTTCATCTTTTTCATGTTTTTAAATATCTAATAAAATTGATCATTTCAATTATTTCCTGTCCATGGTTACCCATTAATTATATATTGGTCATGAATGTTTGGAATTGATCCATAAAACATTGTTCTTGTTCTTTTTCTCCCTCTTTTTCTTCATGTCCTTCACTGTCTAGACTCTAATGTCATGGTTAGACATTTTTGGGTGGTATAGAGGCCGATTGGAACCATGTAACCACAACAAAATAATGATCGAGGATTGGACCGACAAAATAAGGATTGATCTATAATAATTACATAGAAGAAATGATTTTTTTATGATTTGAGATTAATAACTAAAATGTGAACGGTGCGGTGTGTATGGGTTGAATGAAGAAACCCCTGAAGATCACCAAAATTATATTTTCACTAAATGGAAGATGTAAAAAATAGGTTTATCCTAGATCTGAGTATTTCAGATGGAAATGAGGTGGGATCAATTATGAAATGGATTGGATTAGTGAATGGGAAGTAGATCTAAGTTTCCATGAAAAACATGAGTACATGCTATGTACAAGGATGAACACATGGATTTTAGATCCTTGAGTGTTGAAACCAGGGCTTGGGAAATATATAAGAATGGATTGATGTGTAACCCTCATACATGTCGTGTACCTCATACCTGGGTGGAAAACTAATGTGATGGATCACACAAGTAGGACACTATGTTGGAGTACATGACAAGGTACCCAAATGTGTACTGATGTACACGAACTGGGATAGAGCACATGGAGTGGAACCCAATCTGAAGCATCAAACAGTGTACTAAGTACACAGACATGACTTTATTACACTGACATGGATAGAAAGACACAACCCAATCCCAGTTAGTCTATACATGTTGTGTATTCCACCCATATGGTGTGTAATTTTATATTGGTTGGGAGTCATGTACTAGTCTAAGACATGACTTAGTGATGACATGGGACCACATTCCATGTGGGTCCCCTTACAATCCTTAAACCACGTTATTCCTTTTTAGGAAACATAAAACATTCATATCTACTTTGTTTGATGTCTGATTTTGGCCATCCAACAACCTATGTTGATTAGTTTTCTATATATAATGTAATGAATCCCTTCGTTGTGGAATTCGAGTTATGATGTGATGTTTTTTCTAACAAGGATATTGTTTAAGAAATGCTCAATGTTGGCAGTGATATGGAAGAATCACCAAATTCGTCTTATAGAGTGGAACACCCCATCAACAAGGGTGTGGGTCCTCTAGAACTACCGTATGAGTGTAACCACCATATCATATTTGGAGCAAGTCCTAAATGACCGATGTGGAACCACCCCTATTGTACCGGGGTGTGGGTGCTCAACTTTTCACTAGAAAACCCTATCCGATAGTGCTCAGGTCCTCACTGACTATAGTGGAACCCCGATTTAATACCAGGGTGAGGGTTCTTGACTTCAAAGTGTAACCCCCCAACCGGATGGCGTAGGACCTAGATGACTAGAGTGGGACCACCTATGGTACTAGGGTAGAGGTCCTAAACTAATAGAGTGGAACCCTCCCCCCCCCCCCCCCATTATCTGGGGGGAGGTTCCTCTACCTTACCAAGTGGAACCCTCATCAGTGTATGGAGAGAGTCCTCATGACTATATAATGGAAACTCCCATCACCATGGACGCAATTCCACTACGAATTCTTTTAGAGTGGAACCCCCTAATGCACTAGGTCATGGGTTATCTACATCATGTTTATGACCACTCTACTATGTGGAATGAAGGTGAGGCATGGATTGACTAACATGATTACTTCTAAGAAGACACATGAGATGCTAGGTATCGATGAGGAACTTTTAGAACTATTGTCAACTTTTTTTCGTAGGAATATCTATGATATTGAGATACCCGCACTGGTCTTATTTGAATGAACATATATATATATATATATATACACTTTTGTATCCATATAGTTGTATTTCATTACTCTCTTTCCATGAGATGCTAAGAGTTGATGGGTATTCCATGTGCTTCCATATTTAGCTTCACATAGTCAAATGTGTCCACTCTCCAGCTATAGGTGTCGTAGAATTGATCTGTAGTTCATATACTCATAGTGACAATCCATGCTCATGGACAAGGTTACTCCCTCTTGGTTTTGGTCTGAGTTGTTCTCTTTCCCTGTATCATTCATCCCATGTTATATGATCTATATTTATCTTCTAATTTTATATCTTTCTACTTCCCTTCAAATTTTGGGGCATCCTACATGGAATTTATATACTCACCCCTTTATGGGATTTTCATACATGTTTCTTATATTATACCTAAGACAAACATTTCAGTAGTGAATTTATAGTAGATTAGGGATACATAATACTTTGGACTACCTATGATGGTCACAACTCAGAGAAATGGATCTATACTCTCTTATTAGTTTACTTTTCCATTTTTTTCTAGTTGAGACATATTTCGTGTTTAGTGTTTATTTTTCCCCTTTATGTTTCAGTTTTCAATATCTTACTCCTATACACCATCATGATTTTTCATGATTGGTTTAATTTCTAGCTTTGTTGTATCTTTTACTCATTCCCTCTACACTTCTACTTTAGGATGGATGTGTGTGTGAAAATAGGAAATTTGATGAAGGCCTCTCCATGTAATTTATACCTTCAGTACTGGGCTCCACCCCTGCCTTATAGAGGCAATCTTAGTGTAGTTGCATTTAGATCCCCGACTTGGTTTATGGTGTGAAAATCCTTCCAATTGTCAATGAAGAGCTCAGATAGTTAGGTACATGGTTGTATGAAAGACCCTAAAAAATATGAATCATTAATAATGTAACTTTATATACCACATGGATTCGAACAGGACTTTTATTGATGCCTTAGATAGCCATTCATCCTTAACTCCTTGGTACAAAGTAACTGAAGGGTTTGTTCATTGGCTGACAGACCGTGTGGCCAAAGAATGGGGCCTACCGAGGACTTAAAATTTCGATTTTCCTAAATTTACACAAGATATTTTCAAAACCATTAACCTTGATTCTCCAAATTCATTATCTCTTATCCTAGGTAAAACTCCCACCTTATAAAAGATTATTTTTCACCAATTATTGGGATATTTTTTATTGGGTTCCTCAAGATTTCATAATGTCCCTCCCCTTATTCATCTATAGTATCTATTCAATTATATAGAGTGTATCATCACTATAATGGTTTCAAGGAACTATTGTGTTATAAATATGAATTTTATTCTAGGATCTTAATGATGGGGGTGTGTTCTTATATCTATAGGATAGATTCATACATTTTCATGTTGTTTTCAAATTATTGGTGGTGGTTTTGAGAAGAAATGTAGGAATTTTAGTGTTTTTCTATTATTTTTTGATTTAAATATGTGATCTTCTTCTTCTATAAATGTTATAAAATTTGATTCTTGTGAAAATGGTTGATTACAATACTATTGGTGTTTTTAGCATTATTGAAATGGTTTAACCCCTTTGAAATGATTGGGAATGTACAAATTTTACTATTTTGATACTGCTTATTCTAAATAGGTATTTTTGTGGTTTGAAAATTCATCATATTACTTGGGATCCCTACGTACATAGGAATGAAATCTAGGACTAGTATATAGTTGAGATGGAATTTAATCATTCTAGTATCACCAGTTGGACAATGATGCAATACAAACTGAACAATGTGACATGGATTTTTCCGTTGGGACTTGGGGAATCCCCTATAATGTCTCATGTATGGAAAAATATTCTTATATGGTTGATATATTAGACTAAATGTAAAACTAACCCCATCAACCTAGCTACTTAATTATTTTCCATGGTTCTTATGCTATGTTTTATAAAATTAAAATTTTATATAATATTCTCATTATTATGAATGAAAAAGATTGTTTACTAGTTGAACTATATTATTTCCTTAAAACTATATTTTTAATCACTTTTAAAATTTCTATGCTTGGAAAATCTAGAAATATTCTACTCAAAATGTGAACTCATACACTATATATACCCAATAGGTATATGTAGACATTGTTTGGACTTATCTAGCTAATGGAAGGGACTGTTTTTGGGGTGTTGGATACTCATGAAGGATTCATTTATCTATATTACATGTGATGACGGTTTCATGGTGTAGGATGGTCCTCATGTCTCGTGGAGAATTTTTTTCTAGTACCCTTATGCAATTTTGGGTTTTCTGGTTTTTTAGATATGTAAAATAATAAACATGAAACCTGTGTACATTTTATTGTTGATGATTATATAAATTTTTTATTGTATGAGGTATGTATGTTGATTATTTATCAATATAAAATAATTATCAATGAATTATATGATACCCATGAATTACTTTCTAGATTTTGGGGATCAAGAAAGACCTTTGGGAAATGCCCTAGATCAGGTCGAGTGTGAAGTTGGATAGTCTCCAGGATTAGTTCATGGAAAATTGTTTTCAGAGTAGGATATTCCCATCCATGGGTCTTGTTATTTTTTAATGTCTGGATATATATGATTTAGGATTATTTCATCTTGAGGTTCTTTTTTTATATTGGGTTTTTGGCCAATGCACCTCATGAAAGTCATGGGTCCCCATGGGATATTAGGATCCTAATTTGACTCCCCCATTTATTTTAATTCATAGTATATATATAGGGAATATACACCACTTTAGGGTGGAGTGTATTTAATTTTGGGTTGAGTTACTTTGGTGGGACCTAATTTAAGTAGGTGTTTAACAATGTTGATTATTGATTCTCCATTGGTTGATGTATTTATGGTTACATACTTTTTTGAGTTTCATAGTATCGGGCCTCCATAGAGAACTTATGTATGGACATGAGTGGGGTTCAAGAGAGTCCTCTCTAATTAGTTAACCATAGATTTATTCAGGTATTGGTTCAGACTATCTGAGAAACGGATATGGGAGTGGGTCTAAGTCCTTCTTTTTATAGGGAAACCAAACCAGGATTGGGAAATGATCTTGTTTGTGAGTTTATTATCCATAAAATCCCATAATTCTTCTGAAATAGGAAACCCTGGGATGTGAATTATTTTTTTTAGATGAATGAGACGGTCTTTGAGTACCTCATTACTCCTAATGTTGTGAACAAAAAGTGTGTAGAATATTTTTGGAAGGTTCCTATTATAGGTTGTATGAATTTGTTTTTCAGGATGTAAAACATGAAAAAATGAGTTAGAAAGACATTAAGGTCGTATTTTATTTGAATTTCTTCCCTAATACGTTTTCCCTTGAAATTTCTTAAGATTTATAGGACCTCCATCAGAGATATTATTTAGTCATACAATATTCTGAACTCTTTTTAGATAAAACACATTTGAATCATAAGATAATTTATAATAAAAATCTAAAACACCAATGAATTTAATTTTTTTCATATAGACATTCGATCATAAGAATTTCAATTTCTAATGGAGACATATAATGATAAATATGAACAGGATTTTATGGTAGAGATCAATCGGGATAGTATGTATGACATTTCTGGGATACTTCCTTCGTCGAGACAAATTGGAGTTCGGTTATCTGAAAGCATAATATTAATGAATATGTTAATAATAATAGAATTATATTTAGATACCAATCTTCAAATCATTATTTAGATGTTGTAGGTAGTGTATATAACATGTTCCATCATTGTTGGAGATCTTGATATGTATGACCATCAGGACTAACCCCATCTATGTCATGATTTCAATATGGATGCATGGGATAATTGTAATGGTTTTGTATGTTTCCACATACATATTAAAGTAGTGATGGTTACATAGTTATTAGAAGATCCAAAAAATAGTTTGATGTATCAAATGCCATGGTTTATCATTTATTTGGATTTGGTAGAACACATTAATCTTTATTTGAGTAGATTCTGCTTATGGAAGAGCAACTGTTCATTAGTTGACAATAGACACATGTAGAGGCAGAGCATCATCATGCTATGGACCAGGAACTAGTTTATTTAGTTTAAGGTGTTGTGATAGTTTGTGGTAATGTAATTGTTTCATCTTTGATGGTAGTTTATTTTTTTTATACATGTGAAACTAATTCATTTTCTTCAAAACAAATTGTGGATATATTGTTACATCAAACCGATCATATGCCTTATTCCATTAATATAGTTGTGTGTATTTCCATGATAAAAGAGTAGGGTTTTTGGTTCCCAACTTGTGTTCTATCCTTGTCATATGGTATGAAAAAAATGAGATTTCCATGTATTGGTATTGTACCTATTTTACATTATCATCAAAATGTATCAGATGTTGTTATTCAAGGAACACATTAGCTAATATCATTAGTGTGTGCCTTTTTTGGACCCTGATGAGAGAACTCGAGTCAGTCATAGAGAATAAGCAATTCAGTATGGATGATCTAGAACTCTAATTCCAGATATTAGATGTAATTATTGTCATGTTTATTATCTATTGTTGTGGGATTATGAGAATGTACTAGAGAGTTTCCATCCTTCCAAATTAGATGAGTTCCCCAAGGTATTCCTAGATTATTTTTTAGGTCTTCCTCATGAAAGGGGTGTGGAGTTCACCATCGATTTAGCAATTAGAACCCATCATATATCCCCCCTCCCATATCATAGATCCTTTGACGATTTTTGGGAAATAATTATAAATATAGAAAATTTTGAATCCTAATGGGTCATTTACCCGACTATCTCTCTTTGTTTTTCTACAACAAATTTTCTCAAAATTCAAATGGATCTCACCAACTATATATTGATTATCAGAAAATACAAAGACTCCCTATCAATAATAAATAACAATATACTCTTAATGATGTTCCCTTTGACTTGAACAATGGGGCATGGGGTTATCAAAAATTTATTTCTATTCAGGGTATCACCATTCTAGGTTAATAGAATAAAATTTTCCAAAGACCTATTTCTGATTGAGTTATGTCCATATTGAGTATTTGGTAATTCTATTTGATTTGAATAATTATCCCCAAGTACACATGTATCATATGAACTAGGTGTTCTATTGATACTTTGAATCTTTTCTAATTGTGATTTTGGATGACATTATTGTCTATTTGAGAATTGGGTAAGATAAGTATCCATATATGAGAGTTGTGATGGGAACATATGTGTCCACACCCTTTAGGAAAATCTAAAAAAATATTGTATATGGATTCAGGATGTTATGTTTTTGGGGTATGTGATCTCAGATCATTTGATTTTATTTGATTTTGAAAATTCATTATAGTGTTGTTATAGGAATAGATGAGGCATGTACTCAATGTTAGGTGTTTTTAGGCTTAACAGTGTACTAATGGAAGTTTTTTATGGAATTATCTCAGAATTCCTCATATAGGAGAATACTTAGATGGAGAGGGGTAAAGTATTCCATGGTTCAAAAATAAAAAGAGTCATTCAAGGATATTAATAAGAAATTTGATACTTCCCATAAGATGATTTAACCAATAGATGGTCAAGTTTATATGGTGTATTGTGATGCTATTGGTTTTGGTATGGGTTGAGAGATTATGTTGTGTGACCATGTGGTCCCATATGGATCACTATAACTATGACTAGATGAGAAGAATTTCCCATCACAAGACATTGATCTCCCAATATTATTTCAATATACTCTACTATTTTTGAAGAAAATTTTTATTTCTTTTAGGACTAAAAATGTGTCAAATACATTTTCACTAAAAGGGATATAAAATCATGTAATTAGGATGGTTCAACTACCTTAATGCGTTCTAAATTTATATTGTGTACAAATAAGTAAATATGAATTGGGTTTCAAATCCTCTGAGTAAGAATTTGCATATCTTGTCTCTGAAAGAGTCTAATGATGAATGGGTTGTGAGGAGCCTTATTTATAAAATTCACAAGAAATTAAAGGAATGTATGTGTGGTATTTTGTTGGATATTATGAACATAAGAACCTCTACCCAATATTTTATTCAAGATAATAAGAAATGTGAATATTTTTTACATAATTCTACTTAGATTATAAATGTTAGGGAGGTTCATAGTGAGTGGTAGTTCTCTTTTAAGGGTGTTCAAAACTTCTAGGGCTACTATATTGTTCCATAGTTTATGAGGAATGTGCTTATTTATAAATTTCATAAGTCTCATTGGGTTTCCCATCTAGGTTTCACAATGATATTTTATGATATGTGATGGATGATCTGGTGTCCAGGTATGAGAATTTATATAGATGACTTTGTATCCCAATCTTATACATTCTTGTACATTAATTCTGAGCACTGGACACCCTAATAATATATTTATCCTCTCCCAATTCATACATTTAAGTGGGATAAGGTATCCATGGATTTCCATATTGGGTTACCCCATATATTGTAGGCTAAAAACATGATTTAGGTGGTTATCTGTAGTACCCTCAATTTGAGGTATTTAGCCTTTCTTTATGATTTTTTATGTGTTTAAAGTTCATCGAATGAGTTTTGTAAAGGTTGGGAGAGTTTTGAACGGTTTTGAATGAGTTTGGAGGCTTTTAAAGGGGCTCACGGTTTGAGCACAGTTAGTGTAAACCGTGCGGATGTTCTAGGAACCGTGAAAAGGGAGGTAGTGGGATTTGCACAGCCTACGCACGGTTTTCCAAACCGTGTGAGTAAACCATGCAGTCACTTGATCTCTAGGAAGTGGTGTGCGCACAGTTTGCTAAATCGTCCGGGCTAAACCGTTCGGCCACTTAAGGTTGGGGTTTTAAAGTCCGGGTTCCCTTGGGATAGACCTAAAACACTCCTCTCTTCCTACCACTCGAGCCTCACTTGGTATTTTCAGTTCTCAGGGGATATAAGGGATCTCCCACTCATTTTAGAAGGTTTTTGAAGAGGATTCAAGAGGTTTCGAAGGCAATTTCTCCCGAGTAAGTCTTCTCCCATGGTTCCTTTGTGTTTCCCTCTAGATCTTCTCTTCCCTCCTTTTTTTTCTATATCTAGACTTGTTGTGTGTAGATCTAGGGTTTTTTTGGACTAAGATGCTAACGTTTGGGCCTTTTGATGTTAGTAAAGGGTTTCTAAGGAAGTTTCGAGGAGTCGTTCTACCATATTGGGGTGCGTTTGGGAAAAAGGACTATTTTTCCAAACCCTAAGAGGTAGGTGGCTTCCCTCTCGACTCCACATGGTGGAATTGTGTGGTGCATTTACAATTAAATTGTTTTTTTGAGATTTACTTGGTAAATCATGTGGAAAATTTGTTGGGAAATGTATGCATGAGGAAATTGGGGTTTTTTGGCATGAAATTGGGATTTTTGGATGAAAAAAGGGTTTTGTTGGAAATGGGTTCAATTGGATGATTTTAAAATGTTGATTTTTAAAATGAAATTGAACTTGAGCCTGATAATGTCATGAGATGGTGTTTTCAATAATGTGTGTGCTTTTGTGGATATGGATGTGATGTTGTATGGGAATGTGTTGTGATGTTGTAGAGTGGTCGAGAAAGTGCCACTATAATCAGTGAGGTGGATGGATAAGGGACAGGAGGGCCACTATCAAGGAAAGTGGCTGATAAATTACCACTTTTCAGGTTATGAATGGGTTGGGAAAGAAAGTACCCCCATTGTTGGTTGATTTCTTGACTATGTGATATTTGTAGATGGGGATTGTGAGTGAAATATGAACATGGTAACTAGTGTGTGGCTTGGTTGTGTTGGATTTCCTTTGTGTGGCGTGTTTGGATTTTTAATCAGTTTGATAATGGAATTGTTTTATATATAATGTTTTATATAAATGTGCTAACAGTTTATACTAGTGGCGTGTGTAGGGAAGTCATTTGGGGAAATCCTACTGAGTAGTTGTACTCACCCCCTGCTTTGTCACTTTAGTGTCGTTTCAGATATAGTATACCGGGACATGGGCAATGGTACGACATCTCCATCTTTTAGCGGTGCCTCATGATGTTTGGTGGTGCATGGAGTTTGGAGCTGGAGTGGAGTTGTGGTGGAGTAGTGGCTTGTGGTGTTTCTTGTTGAGTCTTCTGCATTATACTCCGATGTTGTATTGGGTTGTGTTGACATGTATGATTATGGATTCTCTGGTTGTCTTGGGTAATGTATGAGTTTAGTTTTGTTGACATGAATCATATAGTTGTTGTTGTTTGGTTGGTTTTGTCTCAAGGGAAAATCGTTCCCCAATTGTTTTTGGAGCCCTAGGCATTTATTTCCATCCTTTGGCACCTTGGGAACGTCACCTAAGGCCAAGTAAACCTCACCGCCTCCTCAAGACAGTGAGGTAGGAATGGGGTGTTACAAGTGGTATCAGATTGTTCGGTCCTTTGGAGTTGATTCCTGGATTTGGAGTTGACATTCGTTCTTGGTTATTCCTTGAGTCGGGATGGTAGCAAGGTGTAGGACTTTCGGAACTTGGAATGTATAGCATAAAAGGACGTAGCTAACCCTTTTATGCTGAACTTCAAGTTACCAGGGAGTTGGGTACATAAGTGTTTTGGAGACACTTATAGGCATTGGAAATCTCATTGTCATGGGTGTAGCCAATGAGATGAGAATGACATGCATGATAGAAATGACTTCCCTCTAGGATGCATATTTCATTGGCTTTAATTATGTATGGGTTGAATTGAAAAAATGGTTTTTCAAATGTGTGAACCTGAAATGTGAATAAACATGGAATTTTGAAAATGGTTTATTTTCAAAAATGGTGAACATGGGAAATGTGCAAGAATGGAAAGCCTGGTTGTGATTAATTGTTATGAAATGGTATTTGATGTGGTTGATTTGTGATGTCTACGGAATTGAGGCTCATGCTTGTTTGTTTTATGTTTATAGAAATGGCACTGGGTAGGCATCGTAGAGACCAACCGGAAGCGGATGATGAGAATGTGGTTGCACCTGAGCCCCAGGTGAACCAACAGCTAGTGCAAAATATAGTCCAAGCTTTCTAATCGGTGGGAAGTATAAATATAATGGAAGATCCCAATCTTGTTGACTATGTAGATCAGTTTCAGAAGCAGAACCCATCCGTTTTTAGGGGTGATGTGGACCCAGAAAGGGCAGAGGTGTGGTTGTCCCAAATAAATAGAATTTTTTAATTCTTGGGATCCCCGGCCGAGCTGAAGGTCAAGCTAGCAACGTATAAGCTTGAGGATCTTGTCCTTCAGTGGTGGGAGCTGGTAGTCCAAGAGGGGACGAATGAGGGTATGACATGGGAAACCTTTGAGGAATTATTTAACAAAAAATTCTACCCTCATACATTTAAGTTTCAGTATACAATTGACTTTTTCAGTTTGAAGAAAGAAAAAATGTAGGTAATGGAGTATGCAGCTAAGTTTATGAGCTTAGTGCGGTTTGCACCTGAGGTGGTGGGTAGCACGTCACTGAAAGAAAGGATTTTCGAGGAAGGATTGAGACAGGAAATCCATTCTAAAATAGCGGTGCTGTGTATCGGGGACTACACGGAAATGGTAAATCGAGCCTCGGTGGATGATCGATATTTGTTGGGAACTCCGGGCGGAGAAAGCATGGTAATACCCACAGGGAATAGTGGGAACTCTAACGTTGGGTTCAGGCAAAAGAGGGACACATATTCCCAAAGCGGTAGCATGGCACAAAATGCGACGACGGGATCGGTAAACCTTCCTCTAAAGTCCCAGAGTAAATTGGATTGTTTTCAGTTTGGCTCCTCGATGCATATCAAGCAGGATTTCACGGCACAACCTAAATCATGTTATAGTTGTAAGCAGATGGGGTATCTCCCGCACTATTGTAGGAATGCTCTGAGGACGGGTGTACGTGACACTCCACATGGATCATAGGTGTCCTATGCTTTGATGGGACGGGGGCAGCAACGTACCCCTCGTCAGCAAGGTAAGGTTAGTCAAAGTGATTCTCGGAATACCATGACACCTCAGCAAGGCAATAAAGAGTAGAGTGTGACAAAGAAGGCATTGTTTGGAGCTGAGCAGGTTGTGATGGATGATCAGTCGGGACCATCCACTGTGCGAGGTATGATTCTTTTATATTTTACCTGCATGCAAGTGTTGTTTGATACGGGTGCTTCACACTCTTTTATTTTTTCATGCGTTGTTGAGTTGTTTGGTTTAAAGGTAGAGATTATGCCTTCGGTTTTGAAATATCAAACCCCTCTCGGACGAAAATAGTGTCAAGCCTTCTTATGTAGTGCATGATGTATCATTGTGGGATAAATTGAGATAGTGTGGGATTTCTCAATACATGAGATCGATGGCTATGATTCAATCTTGGGAATGGATTTTCTAATAGTGTTTAAGGCCCACATAGATTGAGAAGCACGAATAGTGAGTTTTATGACACATGATGGTTCTGGACATATCTTTAGAGGTGAGAGGCTTCAGAAGAAGGTTGCAGTAGGATTTTTGGCACCGACAGTTGGCACGTTATCATATCAGTTGGTGGTTTTGTTGCTGGAATCGATAGAGGGTGTTGGGAATAGTGTTTTTTCAGCAGTTCTTGATCAGTTCATGGACGTTTTTCCTGAAGAATTCTCTGGGTTACCTCCTTTAAGAGAAGTGGAATTTATGATTGATCTCTGTCCGGGGACCAGTCCTATCTCACTTCCATCTTACCGGATGGCACCTGCAGAATTGAGGGAGTTGAAGGTCCAGTTAGAGGAGATAGAAAATAAAGGCTTTATCCGGCCTAGCACATCTCTGTGGGCGACGATGGTGTTGTTTGTGAAAAAGGCGGATGAAACATTGAGACTCTGTTTTGATTATCTTAGACTTAACCAAGTGATGATAAAGAACAGATATCGACTTCCACAAATTGATGATTTGTTCGACCAGTTAAGGGGAGCCCAATGCTTCTCCACGATCGACCTGAGGTTGGGATATCATCAACTACGAGTAAGGAAAGAGGATATGCCTAAAACAGCTTTTAGAAGTCGATATGGCCATTATGAGTATGTTGTTATTCCCTTTGGTCTAACGAATGTTCCAGAAGAGTTCATGGCATTGATTATCGGATATTTCAGATATATTGGATTCATTTGTGGTGGTGTTTGTAGATGATATTCTGGTGTATTCAAAGACAAGTGAGGAGTATGAGCAGCACTTTGTGATAGTTCTAGGGATCTTGCGAGATCATCGGTTGTATGCCAAGTTTTCAAAGTGTGACTTTTGGATACAGGAAGTCCATTTTCTTGTCCATGTGATTTCTGAAAGGGGTATTTCAGTGGATCCGAAAAAGATAGAGGTCGTTATCTTGTGGCAACCACCAAAGAATGTGTTTGAGGTGCAGAGTTTCCTCGGTCTAGCTAGGTACTACCACCTCTTTGTTCATGATTTTTCACATCTGGATTTACCAATTACAGCATTGACAAGAAATAATGTTCCATTATAGTGGAACAAGCAGTGTTAGCAGTGCTTCGAAGAGCTAAAACGTCGCCTTACATTATCACCAATTTTGGTTCTTCCAGAACCACGAAAAGGGTATGTGGTGTATTGTGATGCATCGAGATCGGGATTGGGGTGCGTTCTCATGCAAGGAAATCATGTGGTTGTGTATGGCTCATGGCAGTTGAGGGTGAATGAGTTGAACTACCCAACTCATGATTTGGAGTTAGTAGCAGTGGTCCATGCTTTGAAAATGTGGCGCTATTATCTCCTCGATGAGAAATTCATGGTGTACACGGATCATAAGAGTTTGAAGCACATTTTCTCACAATGGGATATAAAATTGAGGAAAAGGAAATGGATGGAATATCTCCAGATGTTTGATTTTGACTTAATGTACACACCAGGTAAGGTAAATTTGCTGGCGGATGCATTAAGTAGGAAATCATATGCTCAGGTTGTGAAACAGACATTGGACTAGTGGCAGTTGATGTAAGTTATAGCCGATATGCGGTTGGAATGTGAGGACCAGGGTGATTGAGTAGCCTTCTTTTCGATTATGTTTATTCTTCATGTGGTTGGCCTGGTTATAGAGGCACAGATATCTGATCCTGAATGTGTTACCTTGGGATCAAAACTCAATGGTGGGGAGACCATTGAGGGTTGGAAATTGAATAAAGAATCAGTTTTGTGTTTCTGAAATCGGATAGTTGTACCGGCGGATTGTCAGGAGGATCTTATCTAGGCGTACCATCATTCCAGTTGGGTTGTCCACCCTAGAATTTATAAGATGTATAAGGTGATAAAAGCGCAGTTCTGGTGGGTTGGAATGAAAAGAAGCGTGGCTGAGTTCGTTTCACGATGCTTGACTTTCCAGAAGGTCAAGGCAGAGCACCGGAGGCCAATGGGAATGTTGCAGTCATTACCTATCCCTATATGGAAGTGGGAGTAGATAGCGATGGATTTTTGTCATTGGTCTCCCAATAATGGTCAGAAAACATGATTCCATTGGGGTAAAAGTGGACCGGCTAACTAAGTCAGCCCATTTCATCCCAATTCGAGAATCACATACGGTGCAGGATCTATCCAAGATCTATATCCAGGAGGTGGTAAAGAGGCATGTAATTCCAATTTCGATTGTATTAGATAGTGATCTGAGGTTTACATATCGTCTCTGGAAATCTCTACAGCAAGCCCTTGGAACAAAGTTGACCATGAGTACGACATATCACACTCAGACGGATGGCCAATCCTAGAGGACAATACAAACCTTGGAAGACATGTTGCGAGCTTGTGTGATGGATTTTGGTGGATCATGGGAGGAACACCTATCCTTGGTTGAATTATCATATAATAACAGTTATCAAGAATCCATACAGATGGCTCTGTTTGAATCATTGTATGGGCGGCCATGTCATTCTCCACTATGTTGGGATGGAAACAGGTGATTCATCGATGGTTGGAACGATTATTGTCTAGGAGACTACAAAAAAGATCAAGTTGACTAGGAAGATGATGGAGATGACTCAGAGTCATCTGAAATCTTATACGGATCATCTTCGACGACCGTTGTCGTTTGAGGTCAGCGATCATGTTTTCTTGAGGATTTTTCCTCAGTTGGGACATCGTCGGTTTGGGAAACAAGGAAAGTTATCTCCAAGGTACATTGGAAATTTTGATATTGCTGAGCGGGTTGGTGAGGTGGCTTATTAGTTGGTTTTTCTACCTAGGTTCAGTGCCATACACAGTGTATTTCATGTGTCGCAGCTGAAAAAGTACCATCCGGATCCGGGCCATGTTATTCGATGGGATCATGTTGAGCTAGAGTCGGATGCTTTGTTGGTGCACATGCCAGTGCGGGTTCTGGATAGACAAAAGAAAGTATTGTGTGGTAAAAGCATCATTCTAGTTCAGTTGTTGTGGCAACATGGCCAGATCCATGAAGAAACATGGGAATGGGAGAAAGAAAGGGTCGAGCAGTGGCCTGAGCTCTTTCGACAAAGGGCGGGTGCACTACTTTATGAGGACGGAAAGTCCAATGGTGGGGAGAATGTAGAACCCCCAGTTTGAGGTATTTAGCCTTTCTTTATTCCTTTTTATGTGTTTAAAGTGCACGGAATGAGTTGGGTAAACGTTGGGAGAGTTTTGAATGGTTTTGAATGAGTTTGGAGGCTTTTAAAGGGGCACACGGTTTGAGCACGGTTACTATAAACTGTGTGGATGTTCCAGGAACCGTGCAAAGGGAGGCATTGGGATTTTCACGTCTTGCGCACGTTTTTCCAAACTATGCTATTAAACTGTGTGGGAACTTTCTCTCGAGTCAGTGGTGTGCACACGGTTAGCGCATGGTTTGCTAAACTGTGCAGTTTAAACAGTGTGGCCACTTAAAGTTGGGGTTTTTAAGTACGGTCTCCCTCAGGCTTGACCTAAAACACTCCTATCTTCCTCCCACTAGAGCCTCACTAGGTATTTTCAGTTCTCAGGGACTAGAAGGGCTCTCCCACTCATTTAGGAAGGTTTTTGAAGAGGATTCAATAGGGTTTGAAGGCGATTTGTTCCGGGTAAGTCTTCTCCCATGGTTCCTTTGTGTTTCCCTCTAGATCTGCTCTTCCCTCCTTCTTGGTTTTCTAGATATAAACTTTTTGTGTGTAGATCTAGGGTTTTTTAGCCTAATATTCTAACGTTTGGGCCTGTAGATGTTAGGAAGTTTCTAGGAGGCGTTCTACCGGATTGGGGTGCGTTTGGGCGAAAGGTCGATTTCCCCAAACCCTAAGAGGTAGGTGGATTCTCTCTCAACTCCAATTGGAGGAATTGTCTGCTGAATTTACAATTAAATTGTTTGTTTGAGATTTAATTGGTAAATCATGTGGATTTTTTTTTGGAAAACCTATGGGTGAGGAAATTGGGGGTTATTGGCATGAAATTGGGATTTTTGGGTGAAAATGAGTTTTCTTGGAAATTGGTTCAATTGGATGAATTTAAAATGTTTATTTTTAAAATGACAATGAACTTGAGCATGATAATGGCATGTGGTGGTGTTTTCAATAATGTGTGTGCTTGTGTGGATATGGATGGGATGTGGTATTGGAATGTGTTGTGATATTGTAGAGTGGTTGAGAAAGTGCCTCTATAATCAAGGAGGTGGATGGATAAGGGATGGAAGGGCCACCATTAAGGAAAGTGGCTGAGAAAGTACCACTTGTTGGTTTCTGAATGGGTTGGTTGAGAAATTACCCTCGTTGTTGGTTGATATCTTGATTTTGTGATGTTTTTTGATGGGGCTTGTGAGTGAAATATGAACATTGTAACCAGCGTGTGGCTTAGTTGTGGTGGCTTTCCTTTGTGTGGAATGTTTGGATTTAGTAATCAGTTTGCAAATGGAATTGTTTTATATATAATGTTTTATATAAATGTGCTAATGGTTTATCCTAGTGGTGTGTGTAGGGAAGTCATTTGGGGAAATCCTACTGAGTAGTTGTACTCACCCCCTGCTTTGGCACATTGATGTATTTGCAGATGTAGTATACCGGGACATGGGGAAAGGTAAGGCATCTCCATCTTTTAGCGGTGCCCCATGATGCTTTGTGTTGCATGAAGTTTGGAGCTGGAGTGGAGCTGTGGTGGAGTTGTGGCTTGTGGTGTTTCTTGTTGAGTCTTCTGTATTATACTCTGATGTTTTATTGGGTTGAGTTGACATGTATGATTATGGATTATTTGGTTGTCTTGGGTAATGTATGAGTTTGGTTTTTTTGACATTCATCATATAGTTGTTGTTGTTTGGTTGGTTTTTTCTCAAGGGATAATCGTTCCCCAATTGTTTTTGGAGCCCTCAGAAATTATTTCCAGCCTTTGATGCCTTGGGAACGTCACCTTAGGCCAAGTAACCCTCACCGCCTCCTCAAGCCAATGAGGTAGGAAAGAGGTGTTACATTATCAAAATTCTGACCAGGCCAACCCATTTTGATCCAATAAAGTGCTAGTACAATGTGGATGAATTGGAAATTGTGTGATATTTTAAACCATATACTAGTACATGCATTGAGGATAGTAATTTTTTATGAATTTTTAATCCTTCAATAATATATTTTTTGTTGTGAAATATAATTAATATCAATTTTTCAAATATTTGTAATATTATAATATAATATTTTTCGAGATCAATTACCATATTTCCAAAATTGAAATTATTCAACTAAAATTAATATATAATACGTACATATATTAAAAAAAATCAAATGTTTAGAGGTTTAGATACCATTTAAAACCTTATCTATTGCGTTGACCCCTTTGGTTGTCCAAATTTAATCTAAATAGTGTTAATGCCTTTTTTAATATTAATGGTTAAAAAATGTAAATAAAATTTATTAATCTGATCATAAATTTCCATGTGATTAAATTTTAAACCCTTACTAATCTTAGTTTTCCTCACTATGAATTTTTATGATTATTTAATAATTTAATAAAATTTATTTCACATAATAATCTATTACTGTGATTTTATGAAAGTTTCATGAAATTTCACATTGAAAAAACATGAATGCGAAGGAATTAGAATAAATAAATTTAAAAAAATTCTAATATATTTTATTTAAAATTAATATTCTTTGCGAAACATTAAAAAACAAAAGGATTATTTCTTTTATAGTTTTTAATAACATTTAAATTATTTATTACTGCTTATAGAAGAACTATGTTAGTGTTTCGTAAGAATTTAAGAAAATTATTTCAACATAAAAAATTAAAAATTATTTTCAATAATAAAAAAAATTTCATTAATATTTAAAATAAAAGTGTATAAATGAACATAAGAGGTATTAAGCCATTCCATGAAATTTAATATATATTAAGAGTAAGAAAGTGTCATTTTTTACATTTTCTTTTACTTAAATATTATAAGGCTCATAACCAAATATAATATGTACCCAAAGGCCATATTTAATATGTTTGTATGATTATAGGTGAAATATATGATTCTAATTAAATAAATTAAACTATTTGAATGAAATTTTTTTATCACATTAGTTTTAACAAAAATTAGTACATTTTACTATTCCCCTTTTATATAAATATGCTATGGTTACCATTCATAATAATTAAAATTCAATGGGATATATTATTATAAATTTGATATCTTATTTAAAAATATGGAATCTATTTTTGATGATTCATTATATTGACAAAGTAGAAATTATTTTATGATAAAAATGAAAAATACAATTAAAATATTTTTTTCAAAAACATTCATTTTATGTATATATGTTTTTTCATAATAATTTCAACTATAACTGTTTTAAAATGAACATAATTGGATTAATAATAATATTAGTAAACTAATTATAAATTGTAAATAGTTCAAAAAATGATCTTTTGAATTTTAAAATAAAGAATACTTATTTCAATAGATATAAATACATTTCAATATTCACTAGTTAATCTATCTATTCATAAAAATATTTAAAATTCAGATGTAGCTACTTTTGACATTAAAATTTTAAAAATTATTTTATTTTAGTAAAATATAATTTTTTAATGTTATAGAATGTAAGTATAACTATCACTGTCAACAAATAATCGGAAACTTTTTGAGTAAAACATATTTTCAAAATTATTTTATCTTTTTAAAAATTCAGTTGCTTTTTCTTAAGTATATATAAATATATTTTAATCGAATATAGCCTGTATATTTATTTTATGAGTTGGTTAAATAAATTCATACCTTCTAATTTAACATATATGGTAAAACAGTCTAATAATAACAATATTTCATTATTTTTTAAACTCATTTTTTCATGTTTTATATGGTAACAAACATAATGTTATTTTAAAATCATAGGGCACTATATATTCCTCTTCTACATGGATGAATGAAATTGTATTTAATATTTTTAATTTGATTTATAGTATTTTAACTCATTATTTTATATTTTTCAAAGCTTCAAATTGTTACATCCATTGGCCCATTGAGGCGTAATAAAAAACTATGTGTCACATATAATGGTAGAAATTGAAATTGAGCTCAAAAACAAATGAAATAAGGAAACATTACATCTAATTTTTTAGAGAAAATTATCTTGGAAGAAATTTTCATTTATATAATTGAAATATTGAATGCATCTCAAAAATATATAGTAATGACAATAGATATTTGGAGTTTTCTTCTCTGATTCATTTACACCAATAACACTCTTATAAGATCCATTCATATGAACATTTCTATGGATTTTTTTCTTGATGTCTGACATCATCCCTACCCATCATAATTTTTTTTCATGATTCAAAATAAATTTATTATTTTTCTTAAAAGTTTTCACATGTGGGATAGTTACACATTCTTCGTTAAAAACTACATAAATATCAATTTATTCTTATGATAATAAACCATTTATAATTATTTATGGAATATAAAAAAATAGAATCTATTGTTGATCTTTATAATCGAATCACCATGAAATGAGTTCTTAATAAAATTGATCAATTATCACGAAACTTTCTAGTATATAATTTTTTGAACAATCAATTGTGTAGGCTACTCTTGAACATTGGGCTTTAACTAAACTTATTTTTCTAGATTGATAGAAGTTATATGGTAGTGTTTTTTTAAAATTTTCACATTAGTTCTACCTTCACTACCACATAATGTTTCATTAAAATATTCGAATAACATTGAACTAAATTTTCTTTATTATCATTTACTATAAAAAAAATTCCATCAAGGAATTTGTTAAATTTTTTGTAAGTATTAATAATTTATTTTACCCAATAATTACATGTATCATTATCTTCAAATTTTTTCTTATCTACAATAACTACCAAATAGTCCTTATCATGAAATTTCTATTCATATAACTACTGAACTTAAACCTCCAATGAACTATCTTCTTCCAATAAGAGTATGTATCTTATTTTAAAGAACATTAGTTAGGAAATAATATTTTACTTCATAGATGTTGATATTTTTCATTTAAATATGATCTCTAACTTCATTATTCTTGTTATAATTTTTATGACCACTTTCTATAATACTTATAAAGTTAATAATTTTGAAATATAAAAGTATATTCTTTACTTTAATTTTAATTTACCATTTTTAAATTTAGAGGAATGAACATTCATAAACTAACCAACCTATTCATGTTCAATATTATCTATCACAATGGGTTTCTTTATAGATTTAAAATCTGCTTCATGAGAAATCCCATATTTCATTAACTCATTATATTCATTTCTCTTTACTTATGAAAGGTGGAAGAAATATAAGTTATCAAGTGAATCTACTTAAGAAACTATTTTTATGGAAATACAATCTTCCATTAATTACAGAGAAATTCATATAAAAATTAATATAATGATTGAAGCATCATTATTGTTATCTCTCATCCTACACGTGTCTTCTATAATAACATTGGTTCTATCAAAGAAAGAATAAACTTAATCACTTGGAATCATTATTAAATTTTCATATTATTCCACTAAACATGTTTCTCTACATCTCATACATTTTAATATCCATCATTTATATTTTAGAGAATTCATAATATAAAATGAAAATCCTAGCAGAGAACTACATGTAATTAAATTAGATAGATAAGTTTCTCTATAAATCATTGATTAATTTAACTTATGTATCAAATTATAAATAGTATTTATTTTATAGAGATATGATATCCATGTTATCCAAAATACATCACATGGATTCCATATAGACATCCATACCCAATGATATGAAATAATTATGCATTCACCTCCTCCACATTTTAAAATTGATGCCTTTGAATTATGGTGTTACGTTATGTCAAAAATAGTTTCAAAGCATCCGAGAGAGAAAACACGAGCACAAAAAAATACATTAATATAATTTTTTGGTTTCTATAACTATTATTTTTCTAGGGAAGGGTGTGGGGGTGGGGTGAATCTGGTGATTATAAAATTTAATATTTCATCCATGGTCAATATAAAGCTCCCTTAGTATGAGGAACACTTATTTCCCCCCTTACAAATACTATTGTGAATGAAAATCAGTATAGAATATAAGTTAAATTTAGATGTTTTAACATACCAATGTAAAATAAACAATATAACAAAAAAAATTTATATTCTTATATAATGGAGTGACCTCAGGAACTTTCTTGACTCACTCTTCAAACAAATAATGAAAAAAATCATAGTCCTTCATTAATGGTAAGCAACTCATTGCTCCTTCAAATAGATCATTTCACAATAACCCCATGTGATGGTACTATTTTCATGAAAATAGTGATATAAAATAAAACAACATTTTTGGGTTACCTATTTCATGGTATTTTAATCTCATAATTAAATCCAAGTCCAATAAAATCCAATTTTTATTTAATATTCTATTAAATATGCCACAAAAGATTTCTCTTCTCTCACAACAATTTCTTTAAATACATGTGATTAGATTTTTCAACCTTATATCCATAGGGAATGATATTTCTTATTTATTTACCCATTATTTTCTATGGCTGGCCATAGATGACCATAGGGTAAATGAATATTTGAAAATTGAAATTCATAATTAGAATACAAAAATAAAATCCATGTTATTTAGCTATAAATACATCCTTTTCTTTACTTCCTTCAAATAGGAAAAACTAGATTTAATATAGTTCATTTAGTTTCAAACCCTAACATGAAATTTTTTTTTTATGTCAATATAAATTAAAAAAATATAAAAAAGTGTATTAATATAACCACCACAACATGCTTCCATTTTGAAAGTCCTATTTAAAGATTCATATTTTAGAGACCATGGAATAATATCTCTTCCTTGATAAAAAAATCCATTGAAATATCTCGTATAATAACCATTGATCTTTTTGACATCCACTTAAATAAACAAAGATCTCCCCACTCCGAGGTTAATTTCTTTAATGTGGGAACCATGAAATATGAGACATATAGTATTTTTCATTTACCCTCTTTAAACTAGTCCATTGTAGTGAATAAAAATCCCCTAAAAGAGACTCTTATTTATGTAATTAGACATATAATGAACCACCCTAAGTTAAGTGGTGTGGTTACATCCTTAAGAACATTTTTTATTTACATAATTAATTTTTATTAAATAATATCATTTTCCAACCATTTACACTAAAACTATGTTGGTATTGTTCATTATCCATAGGAAGAGTTCCTATATAAAACACCTTTGACCAGAGAAAGACATATTAAATATTTATATTTCCATATACCACATATTCCTATAATTCACATGGATGGCTTAAGGGTCCATCCATGAGTTGGGGTCCTAGCTTACATTACATGCATAATGATAGATCATATCATTCCCCATGTGTGGATAAATCCTTTTTTACCTCATTTAAGGGAATGTGACTGTTCTTATAGAGGTATATTACTACATAACGTATATATAGTTATATCTTAATGTGTCTAATGGTGAATCCTTGAAAGTATACGGGACCAACAAGAAACTTCACTCTACTAATTATAATATTTAAAATGGATTAATAAAATATTCTACATTGTGTCTGAATCAATTATAATGATTTCTATTATGAAATAACATTATTCTTCCTCAAATATTTAGAAATTATTTTTTCACATCTTCCAATAATGGTTTGGATAAATACAATAATAAATTTTTTAAAATACAACACAAGAACATCTCTAATGAATGTTTTAAATCAAAAACCCAATCATTATTATATATGTTTTAGTTAATGATGTTCTTTTAAGTCCATAAAATTTAATGCTGGGTTAATTGTTGAAAAACTAATTAATATACAATAAATTATTTCCATTAATGGGCATTAAAAAGACACCAAATGATATGTCGATTAGTAATTGTCTTAATTTATCTTTCATGATGATTTCTTGTTCTAAGGAACATGTATAATGGGTTACCACTAGAAAAAAGATATAAAATTATATATATTTTTAGATTATCATAAGTAGATAGTGAGTTATTACTCTAATAATTCATTCTAACACATTATTATTATTCCCATTCATGTTATATTTTTTGAAATAAAATTTATTTTAAATGTAATTACTTAGAGAAAATTTGATAATGATGAAGTTAATGAATAATAATATTTTAATTATTTATCATAATAATGATATAGAACCAAATATGGTTAAATAAATTCAATTATATGTGTATGAATGAATATTATTATGGAATGTAAGGTTTTAGGATTATCCAAAGGGTCATGTATTTAAGTTTTTTGAGGAAGGTAATATAGTTTCCATAGAAGATGATCCACTATATTACCAAGATTCCATTTACAATAATGAATTTGATGACTGGTTAATAGAAATGAAATCAGAAATATAATTCATATATACTCATCATGTTTGAACTAGGTATATCCACAAGATATGTTATAAACTATTGGCTTCAATTAAGACTGAGATGCATTGTACAGTTTCAATCTATATATCAAGGTTTATAACTAATGACTTTAAAAATCATCTTTTTGATTATGAAGAAACCTTTTATTTAGTGGATAAGCTTAAATATATTCTAATTAGATTATCCACAATAGTATATTTTTATTATAAGATATATAGAATATATAAACAAACTTTATTAAATTATGAAATTTTATTTGAGTAAGTATATATTATACAAATTAAATGTTCTTAAGATAAATTAATTAATAATAATATTTTTTATGTTAATAACTAAATTTAGGATATGAAAATGGATTCTCTAATATAGAGTTTTTATTTTTTAGATTTTTTCATAGATTTTAAATTAGACACAATAGGGGTAAAACTAATTTATATATGTTTCTTTTTTGGATAACTATTCTAATTTTTTTATTATATGGTAATGTAATAATTCTCTACAGAAATAACATTAAAATTATGAAATCTATAAAAAATTAGTTGGGAGATATCATCTTAGTAAAATATCATCATACTAAAAAACTAATGACTAGATGTAAATATATATATATATAGATTAATTATTATAATTTTTAAAAACACATATATTATTTGAGTGCTAAAAAAGATTAAAATGGAATGATATAAATACAATTATTTACCAATGTATTATTTAATTAGTCCATTAAATAAATAATTTACATTAACTATTTTTGAATTGTAATGCAAAAATACAATTTATTATGCATCTTATTATTAATAAGTCATGTATGCTTTGTTTTATCAAATAATAATTTAAAATTATCATTATTTATGGAGATTACATATGAATAAAATAATTGTGAAATTAATTGATTATTTAGGAATAGAATCATTAAGTATATGATATGAGGTAATAAATAATTATAATATTTATTTGTGAGGTTGAGGTCATTATATATATCTATATTGCTGATAAAATTTGAATTAAAATTTATTACATTACCTCTCAATAAGGATTTTTGAATCGACTAAATGTTGGATCTTTAAGATGGAAAAAATCAAAGAAACTGATAGTTGATTCTTTTTTAATAGATTTTAAATATATCAAAAAATCAATTATGATAAATTAATTAATACAAATAAAGTAGTTAAGTATTAATCTATTGGTTGTTTCAATCATCATTCACCAATTTAAACTCTAAAATGATAGTTTTGTAGAATTTCCACACAATAAAGATTGTACTAATAATCAAACATATTCATTAAAAATTTCATCTCATGTGAGGGATTATTGATAGAGTTGATACTAACATGTTTCATATTCATAAAATAGATAATATTTAGATACCATTGAAAATTAACTTTAATAATATATTTGTAAAATCTACACCAACTCTAAGGGTATTAGATTCATGATTGATATTATTTAGTGCATTTGTAAAATATATTCATTCATACATCATATTAAACAACATTTTATTTTCATTGGGGTATTTTTAATCATTTACATATCATTATGGAATATGACATATCATTTAATATGTTTATTTCAAATAACATAGGGATTTGACATGAAAATAACCCCATAAAATATATATTTCTAGGTTATCGCTATTTAATTCTCATCATGTTGGGATATGAATACCTATTAATATTGGTATGAGTTGGATCATGTAACTAATGTTATAATTAATTTCTCATTGGATAATATTTTGGTTAACATTTATCTAGATTGTCCAAAATTGACTACACTAAATTGAATATCATATATTTGTTATTAGAAATATTTATGTTCACATTTTCCCTGGTTTATCCAAATGAGGTTTTTAAAATATTTCCTTAACTGGGAAAGTAAATAAATTGATACCTAAATAATTTCAATTGATAATTTGTATTAATTAAAGGTGATTGGATTATATATATATTAATATATATTAATATTTTATTTTAGTATCATTGATATGATGTGGCCACCTAAATAGCGTGTTTGTTATATGTTAGACCTTAATTAAGTTGTGAATATGTAAATTAATGTCTATTACAAGATAATTTCATCTTATGTAGTTATATTATATTTAGTAACATTAGTAATTTGAAAAAATAAATAATCTGTGTGGGGTTGACATAACCATGTATTATGATTAAAATAAATGTTCATGAAAAAGAATCTTTTTTGAATGACAAGTGGGGTGGGTAGATATCACCAAACAAATGAGTAATCATGGTAGATCTAGGATGTTACTTGTCATTGCACTTAGTTATTTATTATTTATGTGATTTATAATTGTTTTCAACATTAAAATTTACCTTTTTTATCACAAAATATAACTATAATGGGGATGTTAGACTAATGTTTTGATTTATTATATTTGAAATTGTTTTATTTATAAAAAACACATATAAAATTTCTGTTTTTGAAAATTTGAAATATTTTAGTAAATAATGGTCATTTAATTTTTTAATTAATATGGAAATATAATATAAATAATGTTTTATTTATAATATTCTTATATAAATTTATGAATTTATGACCCATACCAAAATAAATAAATAATACTGAAATATACACACTCAAAAATCATTCACAATTATCAATATCCATAGGCCCAGCCTAATGGTTATGTGTGATCTCACTATAAACTTTATAATATTATTCGTTATTTTAAATGAAAAATAATAGTTCTAGAACCTGCTGAAAATGGAATTACCAAGGAAATTGATGAATTTATTAAAAATATAAAATCATTTACAAATTATAGAATTTCTTTAGGATACATGTTACATAAGTATAATGATATATGTATAATATATTTGTATCAACATAAAAAAATATCTTCCCAAATACCTATGTAAAACCAAAATCATGTGGAACAAGATATAATAATAAATAAATAACAAGACAAACTAAACTGACCCTATATAAGAAAAAATGATGTCTGATTAATAGGGTAATCCATAAATACATCCATATAAAA
The DNA here is from genome assembly GCA_963277665.1 of Viscum album. Lineage (NCBI taxonomy): Eukaryota > Viridiplantae > Streptophyta > Magnoliopsida > Santalales > Viscaceae > Viscum > Viscum album. The sequence continues at coordinate 188,650,062 of OY728130.1, forward strand.
CCATGGGATTCCAACCATATTCTATTATCATAATATTAAATTTGGTCTACTCAACTCTATATCCTATGTTTTATAATACTTTCTACAGTGTTAATAGTTCATGGATTAAGAAAATTGAAGTCTATACACATCCTTGAGGGATAAATATAGTGTGTGACTATGTCATGCCCAATATGCAGTCCCAACCCAACCTCTAAAAACATTCATAAAATAAGGTTTATTTAATTATATTATAATATATGTAGCGAAGATAAAATACATCTTAAAAATCAAAAAAATGGTTATTTTAATAACAAAATAACTAATAATTTTATGCTTCATCGTAATTATTGAACAACTAATAATAGATTCACGCTTATTTTGAGTGTTGAATTGGATTCCATATAAAAAATTAATTCATTATTAGATGATTATAAACATCTTATCCATTTCTAAATGTATATCCATACCATAAATATATAACCATGAATCATAAATATTTTTAGGGAATACGAATAACTCTCCCATATATAAATTCATTTTTTAAATTATGTTAGAGAACTATGTTACCCATCTACTAATGAAGTCAATGTAATTTCACAACCATTAATCATATATTTATTGATAAGTAGAATGGATTTCTTGTGAACCCAAACTTGTGTGTAGCCAGTGTACCCATTACCAACCACATTCCATCACTAAATACCTATAATTTGAGCTATAATAAAATCCATATATCACAATATTTTTTACCATTTCATAGAATATAAATATAACACATATAATTCATCATAAAATTACTAATTAGAATATATTTATAATATATACATCAAATTATTCATGAAAAATTACACTATTTAAAGTTAACTAAACAGAATCATGAAACGGACAACAAAATAACTAATTTAAGGAATTCTATAAGAATAGGAAAAACATAAGAATAATATAACCATTCTAGGAATACAATATAGTATAATTGAAAAGAAAAATTATTTATTTCTAAGATGAATATGTTTTTTAGATCATTCTAATTCTACCCTTCATCGCTACTACTTATAAGAAATTATAATATGATAGAGTAAAAGGGTTATCATTCCAAAACTGGGTTGTAGTTGATTTCTAAACACATATTAAAGAGTGGATTCCCATCATTTAAGAATTAAATTATCCTATAAGTTGAAATATATGGATTAATCTATCCATATAATTTATTATGGAATTAAAATATATGAAATTTAATTTTCATATATTAGAAAATAAATGAAACCCATCATTTAAATGTAATAGAAATAACAAACAAATATGTGATTTTAGAAAGAATAGAAGGAGGATATATGGAATTTATCCCCTAACTCAATAGTAAAAGTAAACATAAATTGGATGGAGCATCCTCAAAATATCGTTAAAAAATTATTGACTATGTGATAGCTTAAAATTAACCCACATCCACCTAGAGTTTTAGAAAAACAATGTAGAGGAGTGAAAGAGATAAAAAGATATTTAGAAGGATCAATTTGAACTTCATGATTTTTGAAAAAAAATGACTTTAGGTGGGTAATTTTTAAATAATTAAAATTCATTAATTCCTTTTGAAAAATCTAGTTCTATATTGGATACCCAGTACAAAGATAGTAGGAATGAAATCCTAAAAACAATTTTTCTTTTTAAACATTGTACCCACTGGGTTCCCATTACACCTCTTGTGTGTAACAAATGATGTTACAAATCCTAAACCCATCATTATTACCTTAAATCTAGTTAAATTGAAATTTTGTTTCCTTTCACATAATTCAATACATCATGAATAGTTTTATAAGTGGAAGTTAAATAAATATGAATATTTAAATATGAGACATATTATAATGTATTCACAATCAATCTTCTTATTACTGACAAGAATTAATTAAACTCTTAAGAAACAAATCATGTACATTTTTCATTCATGTTAGATTACCATTCCCATGTATAGTCTTATTGTATTATATAGGACATTAGATTTTAGAACAATGGAATTATCCTTTTATATACCCCCCATTTCATATAAATCAATAATACATAAATATTTTATCCAACAATATCTATTCATCACTATATTTATATCATCAATAAAAGTTATTAGTAGAAAATCAATTTAATATTTCCTCAATTTCTACACATGGAAAACATTATTCTTGGTTATAAATTTTGGAGGAAAATATATGTTATTCTATTTCCCTAATTATTTCAAAACCATTGAATGTAATAATAAACCTCAATGATATATTCCCTTTCATACACATATATTAATGATATATTACAGGAAACACATAATGGAAAACATGGCCACCATGTTATAATTCCAATTTGTGTATTATATGGCCCTCATTGGACATATGGAATCTTTGAGAAGTGGTCAAATAATTCCAAATAAAACTTATATTGGATTATATATCTTTCATAATATTATGATCTATTATGAGTGAATCACCCATTTTAGGACATCATATAGGATAATGACATGTCCTACTAAAATGTTCCCTGAAACAATCTATATGAATAGAAAAAAGATTATTGTAATTATAATTTTTTTCTAACATTTATGTTTCCACTTCAGATACATAAAAATCATGTATATAAGAACATAACATATTTTCAATGGTATGAATAATACATTATAACTATCCTTATTATGGGAGTGGTATTAGTGAATTAGTTTAAGGTGACTACAAAGAGTCTAGTATAATCCTTACCAGAACTGAGTTATGAACCATGGGTAGCAATCATATACATTTTTTTATTGTTTAATCTAAATAATTATGATATACCCATTATATAATATTCAGTAATGATCAATATATAGTGATTAATGGATTTTTTGAAGTTATTTATCTTTATTTAGTGTTCAATAATCCCCCTTGTGGAATCTTGAACATTTTAAAATAATTTTAAGATAGTGTCAAATTACATCCAAATTTTATCCCATTTCTAAATTGGTAATTGATGTTTCAATAAAGAACTGGTAGTTCAGTGGTATTATGAACTCACCTACAAATAATAAAAACAACTACATATGAATCCTGAGTAAACCCATTTCATATTAAGCCACCAAAACTGTTCAAGAATATTAGGATACACATTTATTCTTTTAGTGTGAAAAACCAACATATATGAATTTTATTTTATCTTAAGATCATACATTATTCTATGATGAACTTCTAACCATCCATGAATATAAGGGATGGAATAAAATATTTTAAATTTTCACTAAAAAACTTAAATATAATGGTAAGAAAATTTATAATGAAAAATTCAATCAACGATAGAAGATGTTAGATTAATATTTCATTTATGTAACACCGTATTATCCTATTAAAAATAAAAATTAGTTTCTTTAAAAAGATACATCATCCTTATTTTTTTTATTTTTCTCTTACACTTTACGATGTTAATCGTTTTTGCTAAAGAAACCAATAATGATGTTTCCCATTATAGATGTATATAACAGTTCCAAAATCGAAATATTAATTATTAAAAACACATTTATGTTTATTATGTTTATATATTTATGTGAGTATATATTTATGAGAGTTTTATGGTCAGGTTTCAACAAAAACCATTCATTAAAAATGTAATGCCTCTATAATTTTTAATCATTGGTTATGATGATGTGAACTAGTACAATTCTATGATATAAAATAAATTTTGAATATCTTTCGGCTTATTGTTTAGCATGATATTAAAATATAATAATTGTTCATTATAGTCTATTTATATGATATGAAAAGTTCTATCATAATTCTTAATGAATAAATCATATTATATAGATAATATCATAAAATAGATAATGGTAGTTGAATGTTATGATTTAGAGTTTGGGGGTCATACTTATAAGCAAAGCATTCATCAGTTAGATGTTTTATAATATAAAAAATTAATAGATGTAGATCAAACATATATTATAAGTATTGTAATAGGGGGATTTAATTGAACACTATTTAAAATTATATTAAATTTAATATATTTCCATGGAGTCTTTGTAGGGAAATATTAAGAGGAAGTATTCATAAGAATAAAATGTGAGACACATTGAAATTATTTGATTTATTATCTTCTAAACTATTTTATTTATTTCTTATCCCCTTATCAACTATGTGGTCCTAAAAAACAATGGAAAGTTTGTAAAATTCCACCAAAACACTAGGTGAATCAGTTGGTCTATGGATTCACCTTATAAGGAAAATTATTATGGGGTTTTCTCAGTAGTATTCATCCAGAAATGATTTGAGATTATAAGAGAGGATAACTGATCCATTATATGATGTTATCTATTTATAGTATACATGGTTTTATTTTTTAATTCATGGTAAATGTAGGTTTTCAATTTCTAATTTCATCTGATTTGTTGAAAAATAATTCCTCGATCCTTAGAAACCCATCAATGGTGTTAGAGCTTCACCATGATTTTAACTACTCTAAATCATTTTTAAACTGAAGAAACGTTAATATAATATTGATGATGTAATTTATATCATTGAAAATGATATATAAAATACATAAAAGACTATAATATGATATATAGTATCATAGTAAATGATATATAATTTCAACTATGAATGAAATGATGTTTTTTATACCAAATGATATGATATAATCACATTAATAAGTATGTGAGATCATAGTATGTGATTCAAATAAATCCATCAATTTTTCATCATATCATACCATAATATATTGGAAGTGATGGTTTATGATATAAAAATTAAATATTTATACAAAACCATTAAGTTGTTAGTCAATAAAGATGGAAATTAGAAATTATAATTTCCAGGACCCAAAGGGTTAATGTTACATTGAACCTGATATTGATTCAGGTCACAAGCTATGATGCCAAATAATCAGTAACTTAATTTTACATTTTCCACCATCACCTATAAGAATCAATGTATAATATATTATAATGTAAGACGAATAACACCCACATAATTTATGTCATTAATAAAGACGCATATTATTAAATAGTTCATATCCTAAATTATGACATCATAAATCATTTTTCTCAATTTTCAATTTTCAATTGAAATATATAATTTATTAATTAATTTAAAATTATTAAAAATATATTTTTGTATATTTATGTAATTTTAAAACATATTATATATATTAATTCCAATATTTTCATAATTTATTTACTACTTTATTATGAAACATTTAATAAATATATATCTATAATATTAATTATTATTATTATTATTATTAAATACTAATTTAAATTGTATGGAATACAGTGTAATTTTGATATAAAATGTTTCTATGGAAATGATAATAGTAATTTATAGATTTTTTACACATTACAAACTAATTCCATATAATTGAACTAAAATTTAAATTCTTGACTAGTTCAACATATTTAATATGAAAAGTTCAAATTAAAGGATGTATTTAAGAAAATAATTTCACCATATTAGTATGATTTTTATTTGTTGAAATGATAAATATTTAAATACTGTTATCTGTATTATAATATTAATTTTTATATAATATATGAATAGTTTAAAACTATAATGATTATATTTAATTTATAATATATCTCTATTAAATTCCCTATAATGGTTTACTTTAAAGAGTCCATATTAGATATAAATACAATGATTTCATTTTAATTTAATTGTTAAATTTATATAATTCATGAATAAATTATAAAATGATTATAATTATCATAAATTTATTTTTTTAAATTTAGTATCTCATGTTTTAATATATGAATTGTTCATTTATTCTATGACTAATTGTATTTAGAGAGATGAATATTCTATATTATGAATGGATGTATAGTTTAATTTAGTTCTTTAAACTATTTAGGTTTTCCATGAATTTAATTTGTTATATTATATATATGGTAATTAATTTAGCTTTCTTATACCTTGAATTTGGACTATATTGGGTTACGAGATTGATTTTAATGGATTTCTAATATTTATAAATTTTATGTATTGGATTTATGATGGATTTGAGGTCTCTATATAGTATTGTAACAAATTGTATAGAGACATTGGATTAGAATCCTTATTGGATTGGAGGTATGGTTGTAGGCCTTTTATATTAATGGTTTTCAGGTACCATTTTGATGAGTTAAATTTTGATATGTATGTATATATTTGGATTCTATTTTGGTTAATAACACATGTTATGAGTTATGTAATGAGAAAGATATCAATATAGTATAAATATATTTATTTAGAGTAAGGGATGATGATTCAAAATAAAATCATATTTATACATGTAAGGGTAATACATGAGAAATAATTGAGTAATTAAATCCAATTTAAAAATTAAATGTTTTATATTCCTTCCATTAAAAACTCATTTTTAGATATCAATAATTTAATTAGTTAGTTCATTCTAATGCTTGGATATAATAGATTTTCTTTTTTCATGAATTATTGTTTTTTGGTGGCACTATGAGTTCAAATCCTGATCTCTTTTTTTATTGGGTTACACTTAGATTTAAAAAACTGTGATATTGAATACTATAGGAACCATTCTAAGCTCATTCTATTCATATATTGAGCAAGTTTGTGTCTGATCAATCATCTCTCCATCTTATATGATATTATTTGAATGAGTTCCCAACTCAATATCTATGTTGTGATATGAACACTAAAATCAATTAATAGTGAAATAATAATAGATTAAAACTAGTGGATCCGATATAATTTAATTTTTTTCATCATTTTAGTTGGATGAAATTTATGAAAGTTCATTTTTTAGGATGGTAAAACATCATAATAAATAGATAAAAGAGTCTTATTATAGATAAATGGAATCATAATCATCTAATTTTAATTTTATCAAAATCCTAGATAAATTGACATATTAGTATAAAATAATTCATAGAATAGTATAAAATATATTAATTTGTCTTACATAGGGGAAATGTGTGTTAGAGAAATAAAAAATTTGGAAAAAAATTATAATGTTTTCAACAAGTTGATCCAGAGGCTTAGGAGATGAATTGAAGAATTTACTTAGGGATTTAACTATATTAGATACATGATTACCAAATGACCCTTCTTCTACACAATCATAAATTCAATGTAATTGAGTCTTCCAATGCATGAAAGAGACCCGATGATATTTTTTATGTTATTTTCATGATTTGAAATTAATTCTATAATAATCAATTGAAATTTTATGATAATATGATGTTTTCAATGAATGTTTTATATATTTTATCAATGAGTTGAGAAAATATGATAAAATAATATTATGTCAAATATCTAGTACTGTGTTGAAATTATAGAATGGTAACGAAATATTCAAGAAGAAAAGATTAAATTATCTAATAGTCAAACGTGGGGATTTAAACCAAAAGGTGGTGTCATGAAGGCGTTAAATGTTTATACTAAATTTAACTATTGCAGATGCATTAAGAAGTTTTTTAAACTCTATGGAGAGTTCTTGATTGATATATATTTTATAGAAATAAAATGTTCAATATTTTAAGGTTATATTAAATGATGTTCGTAATTTAAATACATCATAACAATAATTGTTTTCAAGTCAAGGAAATAGTTTATGTATTTTTTAGTTTTCATTAAAATAATTAAATAAATGTTTTATGTATCATATATTTCAATAAAAACATATATAATTATTTATTGATAAAAACTTTAATATTATCATTTTTCGTATCATATATGGTAGGATATGCAATTTTTTAATAGAGTGTTGTTATAAACTATATGAGATAATTGATTCAATATACATTTTTTATGATTCATTGGATTCTAAAATAGTTATTTAAAATAAGATAAGAATAAAAATGATCTATCTTACATTTCAGAGTTTATGAATGTCTATTCATCTTATTTCACTTATATAGTTAGAGTTATTTTTTTATTGAAATGTGTTATTATGATCAATAATTTATTATGGGTTCAACACATAAGGATTATGATTCATCTAAATCTATATTATGTCTCAAAAAGAAGATATGGATTGAATTATTTTCATTAATATATACTTGTTTTTATTGATTCTTATTCAAATATTATTATTGTGATCCCATAACCCATAAGTTGAATATTTTAATTAATAAAGTATTCTATTCTATATGATTCTCTAAAAACATATATTACCATATTAAATATGGATAGAATACTTCATTTTGTAAATATTCCAAGATTGAGAAATTAAAATTAATTTATTTTAATGTGTTCATTTTTCTATCTTACCATGACATTATAAATTGAATATAATTTAAAATATGACTATGAGAGTACGTTTGGACATTGAGTAAGTAAATTTTAACAAAAACTGATTATACTAGTCAAAATTTATAGTGAATTTATCTTAATATATTAAAATGGGTTAGGGTATATCCATGAAGATAAATGTAAAAAGTTACATTGAGTTACAACAATAAAGTGAGTATCACTTCATTTCATAAGGTAGTTTCCGATTTGTATCTAAAAATGATGATTCTATCAAGACGTTATAGAGCTTTAGGTAGAAAACTTAATTCATTAACATCAAGACAAAACATGTTTTGAAATGTTGATTTTTGGATATAACATTTGTTGTTTTTAATAATGGGAATATGATTCCTTTGTCAAACCATTATTTAAAATTGATTAATTTATAGATATAAATCAATCAATGATTTTAGTGTTAGGGATTTTTGAGATTATCACATAATCTGTTGTAGGAATTACATACATAGTGAAGTATTTTAACAAAAATAAATAAATTAAACAAATATATGTCCTCTTTAGCAGTCCATGATATGTGATATAATTAATCAAGTGATTATGTATTGATTATAAAATATTATTAATGAATAATTAGAATATACAACTTATCATGTTATACAAAATGCCTTCTCAAATTTATTATTTTTTTTTCACTGGTAAAATATTTTACATGATGTGTAATGATAATTAATAACTCAATGTGATAAGTGTGTTATCCCAAATGGTTATTTATCATGGAGTGTTATATTCCATGAAGAAATGTTAATTTATTATGAATTTTATTTTTATAGAGATATGAAATATAATCAGTATTTGAAATACATGGTTTGATCACAAGATAACACGCCATGAATTAAATATAGAGTTTTATAAATAATATTATTATTATACAAATGATTTATGTTTCATATTTTGATTTATCCTAACTCATGATATAATATTACCTAGTAATATATCCTTTATATCGTGAAACCTTTCTTGTACAATTCTTTTATTCTAATCCAATCATGGTGTTTGGGTTTTTTGTTGATCGCCACATTGGTAATGCATAACAAATATAGAATTATTCCATTCCAAGGTTATGTATATAATTTAAGCTATAAATTTGGAATGACTAATATAGTGTATGATTTCAACTAGATATGATATGTGATGAGATTATTTATTAAATTATGGGAATATTATCTTCTCATCCACAATGGTGAATAACATGTGATGAATTCACCAACATAGTCAGTAAATACTAAGGGAATCGAGTATATATGAGTTTCTATATGGGATTGAAATAAAGTGCCTTTTAATTAAATTGTGTTTTAGATAAAAGAATCAGATGAAAATTAAAAATTGAATGTGATACAACTCATCAACACATGTTTGCATATATATGTTTCTAAAATATATTACTCAAAAAATAATTTTATATTGATTTTAATTGATTTATTTCATGAGGATTCTCCTATAATGTATTAAATAATTATTGAATTCATAATTTATTCAATTAAATATATGATAGTGGGGTTATACTTCAAAATTTAATGAATGAGGAATTATATTTATCAATCCTAAAGATTAAAAAAATGTGTTTATATGTAATTCGAAAATAATTTTGAATATCTATTCACTAGGAGTCCCATATAATTTTATAGATGGTGGATTGAATTTATATTTATGAATGTTCATTAGAATTGTAAAATTTTATTTTTTGATATGGTTGAGAAGTTATTTTATAAACAAATATATGGTGGAATGGTATAAATTTTATGAGGATTATGTACAAGTAAAATATTGAATGGAATATTACATAAAGAATATATTCATATTAAAATTTTAAGAATATATCAAACAATATGAAAATATAATTTTATATGGTATGAAATCCATGGCATAAAAAAATATATAAATTTGGTTATATCATTTAATAATATATGAATATATGATAGTGGTTTTTCCCAATTAATTTACACTATACCAATGGTTCTATTATAATACATGAATAATCCTTTTACTTGAATTATATAACATATAATAATATATTTTGGAAGTTATTACATTAGGAGAGTTGGTTTAACCAATGATTACATGTGTTGTAACCAATGGATTTTCAAAACTATTTAATAACATTTTAGTAAATATAGTGTAAGGCTCCTAATATTCTTAAATAATATAATAGGTGGTTAAAACCATGAGAATATTAGGTGTAAAATAATTATGGATGATCCTTTTGATTCAATCACACCCTGAATGACCCCTTACTCCTTCAGTTTCAACCTAGTGGTACTAAAATACCATAGGATATTTAGAGAATCCCAAAAAAAGAGTTTGGTGATTTAGTTGGCCTATAGATAATAATCAAAGTAAAGTGTCTCTTGGATAAACTGTAGTGGTATTAATTAATTAGTGATTAAAGAAATAAATACATGAACCTTTGAGGATGGTATAATGTTATTTAATAATAGTTTGCATGGTTACATATTTCAACAAAAGTTGATATTGAGTTTCGGGATTAAAATTTACTTAAATGTGTTTAATAATTATTTTTCAATATTTACAAACCTATACAGATAAACATCGTAACAAAACTTATTGACACTGATAATGATTATAAAAATTGATTTAACAATTAAATTTTTCAATGTAAGAAAAATATAGAAATGCAGGTCAACATTGTTTTTAGAATTAGAAATGTAGCTTCAAATTAATCATACCATAAAAATGTAAACATATTTTTAAAACTATATTAGGATAATTAATCATACCAAACTTCTATATAAATCATAATTCAAATCCTAAAATCAATTAGAAACTAAAAAACCAAAATAAATTGGGATAAACATTGATAAATATAACTGATTTGACCTTTTGATACTATGTTTAAGGACACCATTTAGGATATACTATTTGAAGATTTTTCTAGAGTAGTATAAGATAAATCCCAATGAATCGATCATATGATTATTAAAGGGGTAGTTTGTTATTGTGACGGTTAAGTGAATATGGTTTGTGACTCTTATGTTGGATTTTGTTATCAATGAACTTATCTTATATTTTCCTTAATGGATTGATATTATACTAAAATAATACCATTCAGGTTAAACTATTTATAGTGTTTGGTATCTCGTTTCTTTTTTTGGAAATATTTGATATTTTAAGGATGTTTAGGGAAATAAGCGTTTATAGTATCATCTTTGGTTATCTTCCAAATGAAAGTGGAATTTATTTCACAAATTATTACATAAGAATTATTGTGGGTTGTTTTGAAGTAATGTTTTTATAAAGCTCAAATAATTTGGTCACACTCCAAGATGTATGTTCCTGGTGATTATCTCATAGAGATTAATGTGTTAAAAATCTGGAGAATGTTTCTAAAAATTATGTTAATTTAAAAAGAAACAAAGGTCTAAGATGATGGTCCCTAATTTTATAATGATGTTGAATAACTATGATCATCCCATATAGTGATGAAAATGAGTTGTCTGTCAAAAATATAATTATATATCAAGGATATTTGATTCAAACAGGGAGAACTTTTAGGATATCATCTCATAAATTATTTTTCTGTCATGTTGAACCAGTAAAATTGAATAAAAATAAAGATTATTAAGAGTAGATCAATTCTATAATTTAGGATTTAAAAATGAAAAAAATAATGATATTTAGTAGTAAAAAACGAATTAATCCAACATTAATGTTGTAAAAATGATTCGTGTTTTTATTAAAAAGATATATGATATGGGATTGGTGGTGGGGAATAAGTCATTAGTCATTTTAAATTGTTTCTTCGGGGTGGATATAATTTATTTTTATAATAAATTATCATAATATGTTATCCCTAAGACCATTATATTGTTTCTCCTATAATGATAAAGAGATAATTTCAAGTTATTTTAAATGGATTCTAAGTGAACCATCCTCGATAAATAATTTTAAAGGGGATTATATATTAATAAACATAATTCATTCACATTTATACTAAATGATGTATTTTTTCATGATGAAAAAGTCAATTTATAATTAAAATAAACCCCTAGGCAATGAAAATAAAGTCACAATTCATGACTGAAGGTGATGAAAATAAAAAAGATAATATTTGAAATCAAACCCTAAAAGATAGATGTTAATGATATATCTCTTATATTTAATTAAAATACATATGATATTATCTTCACAATAAATGAAGAATAAATTTTAAATATGATTTTTTAGATTATTATTATGTTTTTTATGTCTACATGGGGTGGGATGAAGTATTTCATAATAAACTTATTATGAGAAGATCATGTTATATTTTATCAAGATTTTTATTCCCAAAACAATTTGATGAAGTCCATAAAAGAAAATTACATTCCTATTTATTCCAAAATTTTATTGAACAATTATCTATGAAAAAGAAAATATGGGAGTAAAATTATTCCGGAGAGTTTGCAGAACTCTTTTAGTGTATACACTTATTGACAACATGCTAACATAATATCGTGCTTTCTATTTCACATTTTTCTAGGTATCAATGTACTCTAAAGTAAACACTATTTATTATAGATTAGAGGATACTTAATTAAATCAATTTCATGGTTAATTATGGATTTTCATGTGATAGTAAATGAATTATTAATCTTTTTGGATATTAAGTTGTAAATTTGGATTCAAATTTGGTTGATATAAAATCATCATTCTATCATGTTTTTATGTATGGACAAATTTTTTTTGGAATGGAACATAAATAAAAAAAATTTATGTGTCCTTGATTTCATTCATGGTGAATTATTTTAATTTATCTAATGTGTTACCCTGATTTTTATTAGTCAAATTTCAATTTGTTGATGTCTAAGATGTTTTGAATTTTTCATTAATTTTATGTTTGGATAATCAAATTTCCATCAATTTATCCGGAAATCTATTTTTTCATACCAATTTAAAAAATTAAATCAATATCAATTATAATATTATTAAAATGTTTGTGGGGAAATTATTTTTGAATTTTTAATTTATTCCTAAAATTAAAATATAAAATATGAGTTTCGAATGATTCATTTTAGAAGAAAAAAATTATGATGAGAGTTCATCCTTATTTTAATAACCACTGAGGTAAGGTGATGTTGACCCTTCTCATCTTGTCATTGTATTTTTGTACTAAAAGGGTGAGTATAATGAATAATTCAATGAAATAATATTTCCCAAATAATGAGAATAAATTTAGGTCAATTTATTATAATTGAAAAAGATATGAAATTAGTGACTTTCTATGTGTGTGACTTGGTGACGTGTGTAAACTATTCTAATTATTTTTGTTGAGAATATTTAAAGAAAAAATAATTTTGGAAAATAAAAAATAGTTTTATTAGAAGATAGTATAACTGAATATAATGTAGCTAATGAATATATTTGTTATTATTTTCATAGTTCCTTTTTCATCAATGAGTTCACTCCCATATGATTAGAATGATTAACAAAATATTAATTTCCTTATTTATGGGGTTGTATAAGATAAATGGTTTAAAAATGGATTGTTTTGTTTTATAAATGGTTGGATTATAATAAAATATAATGGGTTAGATGTTTTCATAATTTTTTAATGGAATAGTTGAAGTTAATGTGTTGGTGGAGTTAATAGAGTAGTTAAAAAGGAATCTATAAACATTTAAGTGATGTTCATTAAATATGAGCTCCCTCGAATGACGGTTATGTGAATTTGGGTTGTGAATATTGAGTTTTATTTTTAGTCAATGAATTTTTTCTAATATTAATAAAATTAATTTTACGTGATTTAATTTGTTTCAGTTTTATTGATAGTGTTTTAGATGTTTGGGGGATAATTTATGGTGTTAGAATTTAGAAATATTATGTTTTGGAGAATCCGTTATGTTACATATATAATCATATATCAATAAATATTGTTTGATGTAATAAAATGTTCTTGGGAATAAAATCAATGGAAGTTAGATTAAAACATTCCATAATAATATGGCATACATAATGATTTTATAATCCGTCTATTGGTGATTTAACACTAGACTAAAAGTATATGAAATCACATAATGATGAGATTTTTTTGGGCTATAAAGACCATAGTCACATCACAAAAAGGATACCATGAGAAATTGGTACACATAAATATTAGAGGTTTTAGGGGTATCTATTACAATGGAGTAGCACATTACATATTTTACATGGAAGAGTATTTCATGTAAAATTATAAGATGGAGTCTATATAGTGGAGATGTAATTCATTCCACGAAGTGTAAAATTAGATAGTTTTTTTAGGCCATGAAACATAGGTAAAACTATTGAATGGAAGGAGAAAACAATTAAATCATAGGGGATATTAAAATTTAATAATATATATAGTGGTTTTAATTTTGTTTCAAGAAAACTGGTTTATTATTTTGTGAATTTCACTTCTTCATGATCAGAATATTTTTTTATTCTGTATGAGTAAATGAAATTTAATGAAATCATGTTTTTCTAATTAGGACTATGTTTCACTTAAATTAATATTTTAATTAAATACTTTAGATACGTAAATCATATCCAAGGTTTTTTAACGCTATTATATTTATGGGAATTGAAAACTAATAAGGAATAATTGTCTTGTATGTTCTCAATAAAAAATATGAAATGAATTCATATTTGAAGATATAAAAAGATTTATAGAGGTAAGACAGGTGATAAGTTGTTGGTGTGAATTTATATAAAATCATATATGAATTATTTTTAATAATTAGAAGAAAAATAAGTAAAGAAGAATAGGATGTCGAAGAATCCCAATAATAAATTGATAATGCTTCATTCTTATTGAAGACTCTCCAGTTGTTAAATATTTTATATTATACATCTCTATTTGTATAGGATAATATGAAATATTTTAGTATACACATTTATATCAAGTGCTCAAGGATAATTATTACTCAATCATAATCCACATTTGGATTCTTGTTTAATAATTGATCAAGGATTTTTCTGGATCCTAAAAAGGATGTATATTCTCATTTAGACTAGAGAACATTATAAAAATTAGTTATTCCTTATGTGTTTATTTTATGGATTATAGTTTTTTTGTTAAATATTATTTCTAAGAATATTAATATGTATCAAATGTTGTTTGAAGGAGAGACATAAATGAAATTGAAATCATTAATTATTCCTCACCCCTCTCTGAACTATCTCTGATACATTAGGACCCTTATCGCAAAAATATAAGGACCCCCAAAGGTTCCTATTTACTAAAAAATCCATATAAATTTAAACTCTCATATCTAGAATGAAAAGTTTGTTAAATTGGAATATATTTAATGTTTTTATTTTGTCTCTAAAATAATTTAATTTCGTTATCATACTCATCATGATATGTAAAATATATAAAAATATCATCCAAAAAATTACCACAATGAAAATGAGGAAATGATGAAGTTTCAATTTCATTAGATCTATAAACATCCATTAAATAAATTAAAAACCATAAGGTAAGGACTAAATATATGTATTTGCTGTATCGACTCTGAAAATTTGTTTTAGGAATGTCCACTACATTAACTCAGATCTAATGATACCCATATTAATGGATTTTTTTAAAAAGGTTATTCCGTTAAACATATTGAATAGATAAAAAATTATTTTTAAAGTACCATGATTCTTTATATTCACTTGGTTCATCCATTTTAATTAGGAACAAAATCCTAGGATTCTATATAAATTCGAAAAAAATATTAGTTCTCCCTAATGAGACATGATTGGTCTAATGAATTTGGTAGATTCATCCTCCTCAAATCGAGTTTTAAATTCCAATGAGATAATTATTGAAATTAAATTTAATGGAATAATGATAATTTTAATTTTTAAAAATAATTATATAGAAAATTATATCTCTCACTTAGTTGGTAAACAATAAAAATACCCATGAAACAAATCATCAAAAAAGGCAACCAAGTGGGGTAAAAGATTTATTCTTTTGAGAATTTTAGCTCTTATTATCATACTTGATATCTCAATAGTAATATAAACCACATACATTTTATTCGGTTAAAAATGGAATACTTGTAATTTTTATTCTTTGATGAAGGTATATAGAGTAATATTCTAATATGGTAAAGAAGAATTCCATTGATATGAATAAATATGATATTGGTATTAGATAAACAAGCCAATTAGCCAAATAAAATCATTTATTAAAATATCCACAATAGATAAATCCAAATATTGAAGATATAATACTACCATATTTTTAATAATAAAAATGTATTTATCATTTCATCTAATTTATAAAAAAGTGTGTTACTGTTTATCAATATTGAAGATTCTTTTAAATTTCACTTCAAGATGGATAATAAATTCTTGTATATGAATGTATCTGAGATACATATACATCATATTGTATATGAAATTTAAATAGAAATTAAATATTACCCTTACTTTTCAATAACCTATATCTATCATTGGTCATGGACTAATCACCTACAAACATATATTATGTTCTCTTATACATTTATTTTGAAAATAATTCTTTCATAGAAGTTGTGAACTCAACTATAATCCTTTCATACCATATATTTTCCACAATAAATGTTTTCAATGGATAGTTGACCATCATCCACTGGATAAACCATAGATACTTGTGTATATTACTATCAATGAATATATCTTTTATAGATAATTAATATATAAATAAATTAATATGAAAAATATAATCGCATTTTTGATACTACTTCAGGTTCCCAATAGTCTGTGCAGTCACAATGAGAGGGGGTGTAAATTATTATTTATATATTTTACCAAATTAATTTTTTTTAATTTATTTAACACTCTTAATATTCAATCCTAGATGCCTATTATATTGAATTAAACTTCTTATATATTCAAAATGAACCAAAATATAAGAAATTAGTTTGTGTGTTAGAATATCATCAAATGGTATTTTTATAATGTTTGATTATAATGTGTGTTTGTACTATTTATTAAGTTTGGGAAAAGTATGAGACCAAAATATAAATTAATATAATAAATTTTATAATGGTGTGGAAGGTTCCATCCTTTAAACAAATTAAATCCCCCAAAAATATTAGCTTATGACACAATAGTTTGGTAATCTCTTAAAATGATCTTTATATTAGTGCATGAAATTTTATATAGGGTCCTATAAAAACCTATACTGTTAAATATAAAAAAATTTGTCTAAATTTAATTGAACTAAATAATATGATATTATTTTTTAATAATAGAATTATTACTAAAAAATTATATATTTCCAAAATAGTATGATCTTAAGTCTTGTTCTCATAACTCAATATCCATCATATTCTTCAAATGTCTCAACTCATATAATATATATATACATCATTATAGTATATTAATCTTTCAAATATGTTCCCATTATTCCTTGTTATTAAAATTTAATTCATTTGATATTCCATCTCTGAATACCATTACCTTATCTCACACTCTTTCATCAATACCTAGAATGTTTAAAAACATTGTAGTAACAATTTATATTGCATGATATCTATAATATATTATTATTATTATTATTATTATTATTATTCATCTTCATTTTATCTAATTATTATAATCATATTATAATAATATATTTTGTGTCCCCCATGTTATTCACTCAATAATTTCTCATGTGGGACTATTACCATGAATTTGGACCTTTCTCATTCAATTAAGGTTCTTTAATAAATCTTCCAATAATAAAACAACCAACTATGAACATATATGTATAACATATTGTATTCATAGTAATATCATTTAATTATCCCTTAAAATGTTAAAATATTTCATCAAATTAAACAAGAATATTTTTTTATTATAAATTATTTTAAATTAATTTAATTGAAATTATTGAATTATGACCCCATGATTGTAATGATCCCACATGATGTATCATAAAAACCGATATATGAGATGATTCTAAAAAGAACCGAAGGGACTTCCCTATCTTTATTATCTAGGTTCTAGTTCTTCAACATCATGATAAAATATTTTTGAATGATCAAAACACAAATTAAAGAACCCATTATATTGAAATTTTAATGAAATATTTAAGGTGAAGCATTTAAACCAATTTAAATAAGGATTTAAACACTTTTAATACATACAAAATTTAATTCCAAGTATTTCAAGATTTTAATATGGAAAAATGTTATTATAACATTGGGCTGGAGAATGTGTAATGAAAAATGATATTACTGATTTTTCTCCAAAAACTACATTTCTTGTGGGTTACATAGTTTTACCCTTATATATATCATAGGCTTCATGTAAGGATACTAGGTTTACTGTATTCAAACCTCGAATCTATGGTAAAACCCTTATGTTTCTCACATTATCCCTACATGGGATATAGAATACCCTTATATAACCTTTGTAACAGCATGTTTTCCATTACTAATATAATTTTATACCATTATGTGGCATTTCGAAAAATCCTTTTGACCCTTATAAAACTCATACACTCAATGGATTTGGTTTACACAATGCATTCACACAAGTTATTACTCTTAACTAATGCTATAATTACCCTCACACAACCCATATACAGTGGGGATTAACTTAGATAGTATGATTATCCCTTACAAAAAATGGATTATCATCTCTTCCCTTATGAAATAAATGAAAAATTCATCTTAAAATTATTCAACTCATGAAAATAATGATTTTCCTTTATAAAATTTGAAAAATTAACCTTTCATAATGGTAGGAGACACTAAACCTTATATATACCCAATAAGATGCATAAGGGTGAAAATTAAGTGAAAATTTATTTAAATTTTATTAAAAGAATTTATAAATTAAAAAAGTATTTAATTCATATAAAAAAGGTTTTCATAATTCTCCACATGAAATTTTTTTATCTACATAGAATGATTATTTTCAAAATGATAGAAAAAATAAAATATGAAATGAACTCAGACACTTTACCCGGGATGTGGATATTCTATGAAATAAATATATACAAACCCAAACGTATCCACCTAGTATATATCCATGTGAGTGATATATCTTTTTTTAAATGATTTTTTAAATAGAACCACCAAGATCAACACATATCTCAAAAAAAATAAAGGGATATCCCAAATTACCGAAAAGATATAAGAACATAGTATATGTCTCCCTACCATTAAAAATAATTGAATTTATGGAATATAAGGAATAACATCCACTAAAAACATATATTCAAATTAATGAAGATAATTTGTTCACAGTTCATAGTGAAACATACATGAAATAAAATGGATACCTCATGTAATGATATATCCAAAATATTTGAATGATTCCCAAAAAGTGACCACACTTTCAAGATCCATTTACAATCAAATATCCTTAATAATGCATTCCCATTTCAAGGATTTATACCCAATTAATGTAATCATTATTATAGTAGGGTTTTCTAAAATGATACTCCCCTAGATAGGTTAAGAGTATAAACCCCAACACCTCTATGTTCCTGGTCAATCAAGAAACCATAGAATATTATTTAACCAAGTACAACCTCAAGGTTTCTCTATGTTTAACAAGAAAGAGATCAATAAACAAGTCAAGTGAAGAGGTAGGAAAAAAATACCCCTGAGTGATATCAACCATCACATCATTATTTTACCTATATCCATAATGGATAAAATAATATGACATAAAGTAATAACAACCAAATTGATTTGTATCCAATACCAAAAATAGGAACACAACAATTGAAGGGAGAAACATGACATATTTCAAAACATCAAAACCTCAAAAATATTTAGTTTCTTGTAAAAAAATTATATATGATCACTAATATCATAACATACCATAATGGAGAAAATATATTCAATGTAAAGGTTAAACATTAAAAAGTAAACCTTTTCAAGGAAAATAAATGATCTCAAGAAATCAATACCATAAATATAATCATAGATGGGTTCTATAGAAGGAAACCAAAATATACCCAATTAAAGACAAAATATATCCTTATAACTAAAAGGGTATCCAAGAATAGATGAAATATATCAATAATAACTGAATTCATTTTTACTCTGATGTCATAATCAAAAGGTTTCATAAACATAAATCACTACCAACAGCTCCCCAACTGTTTGAAAATATTCGTCCCCAGGATTATGGATGGAGAAAAATTATCATGAAGAATTTATTTCATTGTAGTTTGGAGTTGATGAATGTTTAGTGAAACATCCCCATATGGTATCCTAGTATAAAGAATATCTTAAAGTGATCAAAATTTATGCACTATTTATACTTATTCATAACCTTCAAACACTACTTCATTAAATGACTATGACATCTACATAGAAAGCACAAAACTTTAATATTATATTAATTAGAAGTCTATCCATTTCCACCCAAATTACAGAATCCATTATATGGGATATCTCTTCCTAGTTCAACCATGAACAATGAATTATTCTTTTATAATTATTTTTAGTGTCACCTTAGCATATGTGTCTCGTTCAATAACCAATTTATAATTAGTTGGAAAACTACTAAGATGAAATTACCATGATAAATTTATATACCATTACTAAAAAAATTCTACAATGGATTCATCAAAAATAAACTTTGGATATAAATATTCCAAATATGATAATTTTGAGCACTCTCCTCAACTAATAGTTAATCAGGAGTAAAATCCAAGTTAATAGAAATATTTTATTTCATTATTTTCTTAGGGTTATACAATTGAATGATTGATATAATGAAGAATTATGAATACATTATTTTAGGTAGATATTATAGAAATTTGTATTACCACTCGTCTGGGGAAACTCTCTCAAAAAATGTGTTGATTTAATTAACCCTCAGAGAATCATGAGTTTTGAGATAATCTATTTTCTCCAAGATATCATTAATCTAATTAATTTATTTAGGGGAACTTTACTAGACTCTAAAAGAATGATTATGATGTTTTAATATGATCTTTATGGGATCTAATGACTATAAATCCCCCAAATCAACTTTTATATTCAGAGTCTTTGTAGATGAATCAACTAGAGATGCAACTTTCAAAAAAATGGAAATAAAACCCTGATGACTACTCTGATGAATTTTTTTTATCAATATTTAAGGAAATTATGGGATATATTTGTTGACATAAAAATTGTCTCATAAATATAATCATAAAAAAACCTTAAACAAAATATAAACAATCAACAATTATTCAAAACAAACCAAAATCCACTTTGATCAAAGAAACATTAGTTTCAAAGTGAAAACATTCTATAAATTATAATATATTACATATTTCATCAAAATTATTATTCCTGATATAAATCCATTATTGTTTCAAATATTAATTTACTAGATCATATATGTTTTCCATGATTTCAAAATAATTTTCCCACCTTTTTCAAAAAAAATTAGTTTAATTCAAAAATTCATCGCATAAACAATCTTCATTCATAACTCATTTGATATTCATATTGCATAATAATATTTGAAAATACATTTATTAAGATGAAAATTTAAGAAGCACTCTTTTTTATTATAAATTACATTTACATGAACTCAAAAAACTAAATTTTAGTCATTAATTTTTTTAGAATGCATAAGATATACTGACCAAAGGGATTGAAGTTGAAACAACAGAATAGGATAATAAAACAACCACACCCAAACATTAAATTCAACATAAGAACAATCTAAATTAACCTAACATGGGTAATTTCATTTGGTAAGAAATGGGTAGGTCACCATGTTTGGGGAAGAGTATAACTTTTCATACCTAGTCACATGGGATGGTAAATCATGCACAATACTTAAAATAATTCCATGAATGGATTCCCAATAATTCCCAATTATTTTTCATAGATTACAAGACCATAAATTCATAGTGCTACTCGGTTAATCATTACTTTCAAAAAATCATAAGATACTCTTAAAATTAGAGGTAATCTTATCTGAAATCTAAATATCATTTATCATCATGAAACCAATAACTAAATAAATGAATCAAATAACCACTTTTCCTAGTAACTTAACTCTCATCAGGAATATGTTGTGATCATATTCCGACTAATGAACTATATATTGTGTCCTACCACATTATTAATCTCATATGTTCCATATCTCACCCAAAATAACATAAGTACTCACAAACAAAATTTCCCATTATTTAAGGAAACATCCCTATTTATACAGTTTATAAATAACAATTATGGTTTCAAGTCTAAATTGGTATCCAATCCAATTTTTAAATAACGTGAAGGGAATTCCCAATCCTAAGGTGTTAGAGGCCTGAACATAGTCATTAATAAAAAATTGGAAATCATTATTCCGAAAAAATCCTAAAAATATAAAACAGTGTACTCAATGAAATCATCATCATAAAAGTAAAACAATACAATTATAATTGGGTAAAATGAGCATATACAAAACTAAAAAATAGATCAAAACTTCCAAACCACATCTCTAAGTGGTAAAAGATCACCCACTGTGACCTAGGATGGCCTGAATCATATTAATATATATGATTCCAAATAATATGTTGATTGTAAAATTTGTATCTAATTTATGAGCATAGAAGACTCAAACACCAAACATTACAAGTATGTTATGAGTAATAGATCCAAGGTGGATATCAAAAAAATTCTATTAAGTTACTTCATTGGGTAAATCAGAAGTGATAAATGATATTATAATAATAGGGAACAAAAATATGCCTATCGGAATAGGAATATAAATTCATCGTGATCTAATTATAATAAGATCACATCTAAAATTAAATATTTATACATTTCATAATCATTTATGAAACCAAAGATAGAAATTTCCTTTAATCAATCAAAAACCATATCATTTCTTTAAAATCATTGATTTTTTTAGATAATCCATGATAATTTCAGAATAGACACCCAATATTGAATATATGTGCATGATGCAGTAAAAAATAATAAAGGTGTGTTATGCAAAATAAGTAGATAAATGAATAATGGTAATCAAGAAAGTAAATTCCAGTGCCCCGTGGTGATAATGAACACTATCATGTTTAATTTATTGGGTATAAGAATGTTGTGGTAATATCATATATATGATAGTGAGTACACCATATTTTATCTAACCAATAAAAAATCACTAATCTTTTCACTTACGTCAAGTCCCATGGGTCTCAAGTGAAAAAATTCAATGTACACCTGTTTTTCTAGTCACACATTCATAGATAGAATTTGTCATATTCCTAATGGATCCACTAGATATCGTGTGAATACCCAAGGAAAGAATAAATCTAGGTCATCTCATATAAATACCTAGTTTACAAGGACCAATAAAACAAGGTGAGTGAGATAATCAGTTTAAATGTATCACAAAGCAGAACATCTTCAATATCAAAATGGGGTTATTCCTATTAAATTCCAATTATTCGTAATTCAAAGCACAACCTCACCCGTGAAATTTATAAGATTGAATAATCCTATTTTCAACACTATTAAATTAAAATTACAAAATTAAAATTATTTATATTAATTGAATATCATAAGAGATAAGAATCACCATGTTCCAACGAAGTTGTAACGAACAGATTCGGGTTGATTTGAATAGTATATTGAGATGGCATGCCATAAGACCTAAAATGAATTAACAATCCCCGAGGGATAAAAAAGAACTATTATAAGAATATATAATTACAAGAATGTATTATCCCATAGTAAACCATCAGGACACATCTATATAATATAATACCCACACTAAAAACAAAATATGCTTCAAATATATAAATAAGAATCCAAAGCAATGTAGAAAATATGAAAAATATACCATTAGAAAACACATCAAGCATATACAAAAAAACCATAACATGAAATATACATGTTATTTATTATAATTATAAAACAAAAAATGATTGGAACAAAACCAAAATAGTCCTACACATACATCCACAGGTTTAAACCCTAAGGTGACTCCACATGATCCAACATAGTGAGGCCATCTCTCCTACCCCAAAATAGTTGAAGATATAAATCATATAGATCCACCAATGTACATAGTTCCCTTGCCAATATTAGTGTCATGAAAAATAATCTAAATACATCCAAATACATAGATACAGTGGTAGAAATATATCCTTGTAGGATACCACTATTAATATATTTAGGAATTTTAATCCAAGAAAAGTAGTATTTGAAATCCTAACAGTATTTTTTAAAAAATGAACCTGTTTTATAAAAGAATTATTAAGAAGGATAAAGTAGTGATACAAATCTATACAATGATGCATGATAATACTATACATAAATTAATTCCAATGGTATTCTTAGACATCATCATCATATAGTAATATAAATGAAAATTTCCATAACATAAGACATCAAACCAATAAAATAACTAAAAAATCATAAAAAAGTAAAATCAACCAGATAAGAATAGTGTGCACCAAGGGCTCTGGGAATATTGTTCTATGGTGAGTGAAAACAAAATATGGTTTTCTAATAGGTAAAACAATGTGTAATCTCTCATGGTATTCCCTTATCCCATATCCATGAATGATCACACTCTCCTGTATAAAGAAGTGGAAGATATCATGATGTTTATATCAAATAAGTGGAGGCTTACACAATCTTCTTAAAAATGTATCTCATTATCCCTTGAGAAATACATGGAATCTAAATATATATTCCTACCAAAATAATTGACTATCCCTTGGAAAAACCCCACTCACCCCTATTATTTCCCATGTTCTACCCAATTCCAATCACAACCACATTATAAGTTACATATGTCAAAATCCATTTCACAAGATACTTCAATAAAACAACCTTACTAATTTTATAAAATTACCTTATCAAAAGGTAAAAAAATTTCTAATATCTCTTTAAAAATCCATTAAAAATAATGAAGTACCTTTTATCCATTTTATCAAACATTTTAGTCCACTCAAGACACCCCCATTTCAAAAACTCATTTTAAACATCTAATTTCCAACCCATACCATTTAACACATCAATCATTATGTAAAAATAAACCATAAAAAATTGATTTTAAATTAACCAAACATAAATATAAAGATATTTTTTATTTTATGGAATTCTAAGGAAAGTGATCGTAAATAGAGACACCAACCGTAAATTTCATTCCATTCTAACCACCTTTGATGAAAATTCCCTACAATATGAAGGAAAATACCCCACATGAAAAATATATTAAAAAAACAAACCTCCATTAAAATAATATTTTCATTCAACAAATAATATATGGTTTCCAAGTCCCCTTAAATTTATGAACAAGCTAGAGAAGGTGGAAAGGGAGAATAAATCATGAATATTTTAACTCACCTCAAAATACATAACATGAATCATGGTAGATTATAAAAAATAATAGGGTTGAATATTATAAGAAAAGTAAGGGGCATCACACACAATTATGGGGAAATAAATCCATGGATTTTAGAATTTGAAATGGGATTTTGGTAAGATCAAAAAAATTTAATGTGATCTAAAAGCCACATGGTTTCATGAAAAAATTATGAAAACCATGAAAAATTAATTTCCCAAACAAATAAATAATAAAATGGATACAACACGGTTAAAAAAACTTTGTTCCAGTGATGAACCATGATTTGTTTACCCTAAAAGTTCCAATTTTGACATTGTTCTCCTAGGAAACCTATGAACAAAACAATGGGTAAAAAACTCAAAAATAAATCAACTAATGACCAAAAGGGTGTTAGAAACTAACCACCATTAAAATTAATTCCCCTAAAAATTCTTTATCCATCCTCAGAATAAATAAATTGAGTGAATTTCCCCCTCCTCAAAGTTTCCAATTACTATTTATTGTGGTTATAAAAACCACATGGACAGAGAAAAAAATCTAATGAGAATAACATACCATTGAGTACAATATTATTATAATCCTAAAATATATAGTTTTCTCCAAAATAGTTTCATCATGACCAAACTCATTGTTTTCTATCTATTAAACATGTGATTTATTATAATAGGATATATTTAAAAGGAAAATGTAAATGTATTCATGGATCTAGTTCTGATGTGGTGGGAACTCCAATTAATAGGATACCTTTCCAATATACTCAAAATCACAGAACATCACAAAATATCATGGATTCAACATTCCCTTCATCCCCAAGTGATGGTGACTGAGATAGTTAGATATTCAAAGGAATAACTAGTCACCAACCTAAAACTCAAACTTGCATTGAAGTCGGTCAGTGTAAATCCTATGGTGAGAAATATATAACACTACCCATTTTAAAATATTTTTAACTATCATGGTAGCTTAATTGATTATTATATGTCCTAATAAGGATCTCTCACCCACATTATCTTAGAAAATAAATATTGACATGGTTTCCCGTATAAACCCTCAAATAGCTTCATCTGGATTGTGCCTCATAACTATTATTTTATGAAAGAACATCCAATGATGGGTCCCTTTCCCTAGAAACTCTAAATTCAATAATTCCTTATTTAGAAATTTCCTCAAGAGTCATTATTTTCTAGATTAAATGACTATCCATGTATAGGTCATACATCATGCACAACCTCATTTTTTTTAAAGCCTCCAAGCGTCCCTTCAAAAACATATAAGTAAAATTGGAATATTGATTTAAAATAATCACTATGGAAACATTTCATATTTAAAAATTTTCATGGACATCTAAGAGTATGAGGATTACTAACATATTGAAATATTGATACTATTTATGTGTACTAATTTCATCATATAATTTAAGTCAACCCATTTGTAATCATTTACACTCTTTTTATGAGGTTTTCTGATCTTTGAATCTTTATATATAACATCCAACTTATTCACTAGAATGGGAATAAGCTACAATAGTCTGGATGGACAATTATTCCTTAAATTGATACTCTAGAAACTGAGCCATTTGAAAAAAAATCTATATCAGTACGTCTTATCCTAGGCCACCATCACTGACCTCTAAAGGTATAAAAATTATTATATTCCCCTATTTTTATGGGAAAATATGAATGAAGTTTCTCATTTATAACCTACTATATCAATATCAAAGTAACCAATAGAAAACTTCTTGAAATAGAGAGATAATTTTGGAGACTGGTTCTAATCATCTAATGTCAATCCCCTATTTAAATCCCTACAAATATACTAGCAATTTGGGTTAGATACTTTCTCATTCCTAAAACATCTATAGGAGAGGGTGTGAACTAAAATCTAGACAAGGAAATATTCTCTTAATCCTCCTTCACCTAAAAGGAAAAAATAGAATCTATGATCATCAATCCCCACTCATCCATTAATTCTATAATTTCCAACACTATTAGATCCTTCCCAATTAATTCAGGACCATTTTCTCCTTACGTAGTGTGATGAAATTTCAAAAGAAAAATATAAATGATATCATATCTAGCATCTCTTTTTGAGGTTAAATTCCATCTTGTTAAATATATACTACAGGATATTATGATCTAATCATACTATAAAATTATTCATAAAGTGGTAATTTCATGATGTCGTTAACTTTTTCATCACAACTGCCAATTATATTTCATGGTTGTGATAATTCATGTCATGTGGGTTTAGTTTTTGAGAGCTATAGGACCCCAAATTGTCATCCATCATCCACACCCACCTGAAACCCACACTAGAAGAATCAAAATACACAACATAATATTTCCAAAAATTTAGATTAATAAATACTATATTGTGTGTTAAATAGACCTACCACTACTCAAGAGAGGGAAGGAACTTATCATACCATTCAAACATCACTCATTTTCTTTTCACAAACATAAAGGTTGAAATAATTGTTGATAATTCCTTGATAATGCATAAATAAAACCAACCCATTCCAAAAAGATTCTATGATCGAATTCATTCACTGCATTCTCCAAAGACATTACTTCTAAAAACATCTTGGGGTACACTGAAATTCATCTCTTGAGAATAACATGGACCCAAAAAAGAAAACATTCCGAATTTAAAAAAATAAATTAGGTATTCTTAGAATATATATATATTCCATAAACTCCCATAAAAACCTCCATATGGAATGCATGATCACATTCTATCATGTAGCACACCATGACTCATTCATCAAACAAAAACACATAGGGGTTTAACATGTGGTGAAATATCTAGTACATTAACACCATAAATAATATATGAGCATTGTAATTACCAAATGAAATTACCAAATGATTTAAATATATTCACCAGATTCAAAATGCATTCTTAAAAAAATAATCTTCCTAGAACCTCAACATGTTTTAAACAGATCAAATGTAAATCTTATAAAACTAGAATGATTCTCTTTGAAGATCAATGAGATCATCAATTCTATTAAATATGTATTTATTCATTATAGTCACTTTATTGATACTATGATAGTCTCTAAAATGTTATAGGCATCCACCTGACAACTATCCATATAAAATTGGAGAATCCCATGATGACACACGGAGGAAGATAAATCCATTTACCCTAATATCCCCTATCTATATTTCCAACACATTCAACTCCATTGGTTCCATCCAGTATGATGATAAAAGAACTATCTGTATCCCAAGGACCATATCTATAGTAAAATAACCCTCTTTATGAGAATATTATAACCAAAAATAATCTAGAAACACATTTTTGTACCTATCCTTGTTCACTATGATTTTTTCCACAAAACTCTTCTTATAAGAATCAAGAAATATAGTAGACGACTGACATAAAATCAATCCCAATTCTAAAGGAACTAGTTATACCCTCCCTGATCATAGATCTGACTCACCATAAAGTACGTTAGTGATCCCATAAGGATTCAAAAACTAGACCCTATAGTAATAAAAATCAATTTTTCCCTGATAATGATCAAACAATCCATGTCGATAATGAGGTTGAAAATATTCAGGTCCAGCATGAGAAAATCCCAAATTGAATCCATGTAAAAAAATTAACCATGACACTCCAGGATCTTGAATCCTTCCCCATTCTTTTTAACCAAAAGTTTAATTAAATGCATTCAAAATTGGATCAACTTTAAACACATCCCCAAGGAATCAAGGAGATTATGAAAAATTAATGAATGGGATGTGTTCATATAAAATAAAACTGATACCATGGATGAAGCAATAAATATAATACCTCTTATGGTGGATAGTTTATAATTGATGTTACATATAATAACTTCTACTATAGGAAGATATCCTGGACATAAAATAACCCAATACATCATTTTTTGGTGAGAATTGAACTTTTGTTGAGGTTGAGATCCTCCACCATAAAAATATTCAAACTAAACAAACTAAACCTTTATGAAATTATAGCTAACCCACTCCCCCATTAAAGAAAACTAATAGAATCGATATTGTTTTCCTATATTCGCACAAAAGTGGATAACTCTTTAAGTTTGAAGGAATCTAATAGTATTGTGTCCTCTATCTGATATTGATGAGAACCACTAGATCATAAACCATGGAAGACACATGAGCTACACGTGATGAATGATTTTCACTCATTCAACTTCCCAAAAGAGACTCATACTTCTTTCACTTTTATTTTGATGAAGAAGTGTGGATGAAACCCACAAGAATAAAAATATTAAAACATGGAATTCTAGATATATCCTCCTCTTCAATATCCTACTTGAAAATAATATTTGAATACTTATATAAAGATAGAATAATAATAATGGACCTGATGTCCGACCTCAAGACCTTCTCAAAACATAAATCCTTGGGATAATCATTCATTATGAGATACCGAGAGACATGAATCATATCATTAAATTGTATAGAATACACCAAAACCAAATGATCTCACTAAAACAACATCGATATTTAATGGTACTTCCTATTCCTAAAGAAAATTCATATCAACCTTCTGACTTAAGGACACCGTAAATATCTTCCATTTTAGGGAATTGTGCCCCCTTACAAACATCATTAATCCCACCACTTTATTCCTAATATTTGGATCACATGTGTCGTCAGTCATACCTTTTTTGTCTTAGGTATCTTCGTGAATTAAATGATCCACTAAATATTATTCAATGATTCTCCTATCACATTGGGTACCTTCTCTAAAAAAATAGAATTTGAATTTTCCTTATAGGCTAATAGTCATGGTCTACCATCCATGTATACTCTTTAATAATTGTTAACCCTTGTATTTCCTAAAATGAATCATTGAATCCACTAAATATGGATTGAAAGGAGTGATTACATTTGGTGTATTCTCTACATCCACCTATCTATTCCTAGTAGAGGTCATTATAGGATGAATTTTCTACAACAAAGAAGATATAAGCTCAAATAGTACACAATGAAATCTAAAACTACATCAAAATAATGAAAATAAACCAACAAGATGGGTACCAAAAATAATCATTCACATTAAAGAAAACATCAAATAAAAAATTAGAGAAAAAATTAAAAAATTTATAAATTTGATCTTTTTACTTGAATGATTAGACAAACCCTCCACTATAAATATGAGTTTTATTGCATTTGGAAGACCAGTCCGCATGGGCTGCACACTATTACTATAGATCATGCACCTTAATCATGTGCCTACTCCAGAACTCCATATTTCCATAAAAAACCCCTAGGGATCACCCTGGGACTCAGAGGAAATATTTAAATTTCACAAAACACCCTAAAACCCATAGTTAAGCTTAAAATGAAAATGAAATCCAAGACCGCCAATATAAAATCAAGGTTAGACTCAAAGAAGGGATGGATAGGAAGTCCCCTATTTCTACCTCTCTAATCCTGATAGTCCTAGTTATAGTACACAATTTAATCTCAAAAATAAATACCCTATATTGACATCATTTTGTAGTGAACCAACTGGGGTCAAGCTGAACCACCATAAAAGTTGACAGGACACATGGATCAAAGTTATTTCTTGATTCCCATTGGAACGTGAGTAGTGGAATACAGAAAAAAAATATTTTTTATAAGGGTTTCACCCATAATAAACTAGAATGATCTGTTAATTCAATAAGACAACAACAAAAATATAATCATTAAAATAATATATATATCCAAAGAAAAATAGTAAACACTAATGTGATATCCTAATATATAATATTTATCATATACAATACATTCCAATATAGGACATACACATGGTATCTCAATTAAATATCTACAATAAAACAGATGATAAAAATACCAAACTATACTTACCCATTCTTCAAAAGGTAAATTATCTAAGATGAATTCTCATATCCAACCTAATTATACAATGTCTCCACTAATAATAAATTATTCGATGATAATAAAGAAGTTACAAAAATGTACATAACACCCTTTCCTTTACCTTGGTAATGTAAAAATGTATAGTCATTCCCAATGGTATGTGAATGGTGTGAGGAATAGAGCCCAATAGGATACCAAAATGAATATATTCAATGATTTAGATCCATGAAAAAAAATTAAATAGTTTGATAACATATTTTAAAATCTAAACCACATCGAAAAATCCTTATTTTTTTCAAGCATTTGAAATATATTAGGTTTATTTTTTAAAGATAAACATGTATTCCAAAACAATTACTAAAATTTCACAAATAAATAAACATGATGAAACATTGAAAAAAGATCAAGATAATCAAAAATTAAAAATAAGGTAAATAATATAAATCAATATATTATATAAATATTAATATAATTAGTCATTAAATATGTCATCACATAATGAAATGTTGAAATAAAATGCATAAAAAACAAACCAACCTAGTATGAGTAATGTGAACCATGGTCTCTAACCATAAGGGTCAAATTTATGTGAGACTAAAATAAGGGTTTCTATATAAAAACAAAAAGTATAGGTTCTCATGGTCTTCCACATGAAGAACTTCATTATCTCTCATGGTCCCATATCCAAACAATTAGAATCTATCTTCATCTTATGATCAAACATATGAAATGTCTCATAGTATTCCTACCAAATAATCTCACATACCCTTTTAAAACCCATAGAATCTATCTCTATCTTCCTACAAAAGTATCTCAGATTCCATTTAACAACCCCCACTCACACCCCATGTATTCCACTTGTGCTACTCATTTCTAATCATAGTCACATCACATGAATCACACATCCAAATCCTTCTATGAAGCCACATAAATATCTAAACCTTACAATTTTTATATAAAAACCTCATTAAAATGTATAACCATTTCTAAAATCTATTTATAAATCAATTATAAATAATAAAACCCCTTATAACCATTTTTTCAAACTTTATAAGTTCACTCATCCACCCTTCTATGGAAAAATCACTTTAAAAAACTTTTCAAACCATACCATTAAACACGTCAAGAATAGTATAAAAATAACTTTATCATTTGATTATAAATCATTAAAACACATACTATAAGATAATTATAATTTTATATATGCTCTAGGAAACACCCAAAATAAATTCAAATTCCTCAAATTCAGTTCTGAATTCTTCCTGATTAAAAAAACCACTTGGAATATGAAGGAGAATGCATCACATTCCATTTCCACCAAAAAATAAACCAAATATGCTATTAAAAGAATAGTGTTGGTAAACACTACATCTTGGGTTTCTACCAGACCGAGAAATAGAAGAATAATAAATAGAAGTGGTAAAATATGATGAAATCATGATTTTTTGTACTAACATCAAGCTATAAAAAAATGAATCAAGATATATTCCACTAAAATAATTTGGGATAAGATTAAAAGATATGTAGGAGGGGAAGTAAATTCAAGGGAAGATAATTGAGGAAATGGGGTTATGTATTTGAAATGGAATTTTGGTAAAATCACCAAAATATTAATGTGTTGGAAATACCATATGGTTTGCCCTAACGTGTTAGAAAACTGTGATCCAACCATGTGGGAGATACTACCTACTAAAAAATAGATATCTTGGTTTCTCTTGGTTTTTCCATTGAATGAAAAATCCTTCTCAAACTCTAAAAAATTGAACTATTCAAAACCTACAACATCTCACATTATTAGTTTGAAAGCTAAATAAACCATTCACCAATATTATAACTTTTCCCATGTTCATAGAAATTCCATTTGTGTTTTCTGAAACCTAGGAAATATAAGTTCTGAGTGTTGTCACACACGCTCTCAAAAATATATATTTGTGATATAACTAAGGGAAAGAAAGTGGATGACCTTGGTTGTTATCTCAAGGAAGAAATAAATTAAACAACTATTAATAGGCTTGAATTAAGTAAGAAAACAGTTCAAAAAAATAAAAAAAAATATGGCGGGTTTGTTTGTGACTTTTCAAATATTAAACTAAATAAGAAAATGAGAAGTAACAATCAAGAGAAAATTTCTTTAAAAATGCTTATATGGGACGATGTAGTTGATATAATATTCCCTCTTAATCATTAATTTATACTTATCCCATATTATTATAATTTATTCAATTGTAATTCCCTAACCTATTGAACCCCTGGACCCTATGAAAATTAACACAACCAAAAGTATTGAAAAAATGAGCCTTTAGTCAACTTCAGGACTTCCAATCATAGCACCCTGACTTTATTGTGATACAAAAGAAAAATTATGGTCAATGGTCAATTAAGGTAGTATATACACCCTATATTTGGGAATTAATTGAGTTGGGGATGAGACTAGAACCCTTCAATTCTATCCCAAGTTGATTTGATTCTGTGATTGCGGTTTCACTCAAACAGTTTACACAAGCCCGACCACGCGGTCAAGTGCATGTCGCTCGAGTAACAGAAAAATTATAACTCAATTAATTTATCTCAATTTAAGAATTACAGTATGTTTATGGATTCAAAATAAATAAATGAAGGGAGTGGGTATTATATCAACTATGAAATAAATCACTATTCCATGGGTGGAGTTGCAATCATGGAGACATTTTTCATAAGAAATGGGTTGATTGGGGAACACCCAATATTGTCTCCACTCTTAGATTCTAGCCTAAGAAGAAAAATTAAAAGACTTAAAGAGAATAACACAGAAGATTAATTGAGAAACATTCACATTAAAAGCATAAAAAAAGAAAAACAACGTGTAGGTGGGATGGGAGAGCCTTTTTTGGAAGAGATGTTTGCACAAGGAATTACTTCTTACAAGAGTTGTAAGGGGTTCCCAAGAGCCAAACGTTTGGAAACACCATCCCAAAACCTCTACCAGCCCTCCAAAATAGTGAATACATCCTTAAATAGAGTTTGGAAGGGCTAGGGTTACAAATCCTTTCAAAATGTGAAAGGGAAATTCGGCGAAATATTTTACTCCAAGTTTCACAGCGTAGTTGACATCCAAAACAAGTTAATTGGTTGGAATTATAAATGTATTATTTGTTTGGAATCATTTCTCCGAGATTCCATAAAAATTTGGGTCCAATCCATGTCCGGATAAAGACGATATGGCCCAAATGGTGAAGTGATGTCCAATTTGGATAGTTCGGTCCAACTTTGTCTTCATGGCCCATTTACTCCTCTAAAATGCACAATCTAGCTCCCATGTCTTAAATATAATTTTTATCTAATTAATGCGTGAAAAAGATTACAAAATTTTTATGTCAAAATAATTTAAATAAAAATATTTATACCCAAAATACTACAGTGAGTTTTCAGAAGGAAAAATATGAATTTCCATCAAAATTTCCAATGAATGATCTAATCCTAATTATTCTATAAATTAACATATTTAGAATAATGTGTGGGAAATTATTTAATTTATTATCAATAAAATATTCAATAAAATTGTGTTTTATCAATAATATTTAAATAAAAGATACATAAAAACTAAAAAATAAAAGTACTAGTGATTCATTGGGTGTCCCATAAGACATTAAAAACCATTAATTTAAATTCAAACCCATTTATATAAGTCAACATTAAAAATGTTTTTATTGTGAAATTTATTTCATAGTGTAAAATTAAAATATTAAATATACCTTTTAAATGAATAATTCTTTAAAGAAAACACTATGTCATAAAAATAGATGGTTAAAACATTAAGATACTCGAATTGATTTCGAAACATGGATCCACACCCATTTTATGAAAATCGTGTAATTTTTCATTTTAAATTTCAACTTGGTTTAATAACATTATGTCATTAAAACATCAATTAAATGATCTTTCACTATAAATAAAAACCAATATAGAGTTAGAAAAATCATTAACACTGATATGAATCATAATCATAATAATTATTTCCAAGAAACGTTCAATTCATATATATTGGGATCCATGAAGCTTTCATGATTTATTGCATGGTAAAATTTAATATAAAAAGTATGGAAAAATAAGAAAATATTTTTTTAATTCTTAATAAATATTGAATTACCTTATTAAGAAACATTATGAACTATTTTTTGGGAAATACTACTAGGATTTGTAGCTTACAACCTATTTCAACCATTTGGTGATTCGAGCCATTACGTTTGTAAAGTTGGTACTCATGATCTCTTCAAATTATTTTTTATATTAATGCACATATTTTCCATGGGATTTTATATTGGGCCTAGTTAGGAGGTTGTGGACAAACAAGATACAATATTGGTTATTTTTCTAATTTTGTATCATCTCCTTGTACTCTATTATAATTATATTTATTTACTTATGTGATTATGTTAATATTGAGTACATTTTTGTTTATTATATCATATTGGTTGAAATAATTCCCAAATGTTTTTTCTTAATGTCAGAGAAGTAGTATCCATTCCATGATTATCTTGAATACCCTTAGACACTGGTTTATATGTCACACTTGGTCGTTTCATTAAAACAATGCTCTAATTTTTTTCCTCGTTGAATTAAAATTACTACTCTTCATGAATCAAGGATAATTCACCAACATCATGGTATTTAATCCATGTGGATCATGTTAAAATCATCTAATTTAATTCACTCTAATTATCACATTTTTCAAATTGATCAAAAATATATAAAAATATAATATTTTACATATTATATTGAAAATATTGAAAATATTATGCATTATAAAGAACATCTTCTTTATGGTATGGTTGATTAGACATATCTGTAAAAAAATATCATTCATGTGAGTTAAAATATTTCTTGAATTATATTTTGTGGAAAACATTTCAAAATTTATCTTTAAAATTTATTATTTAACATATTCAAAATATTACATGTCATTTGGATAATAGTGCATACCACCTCTAAAATAATACTTTTTGAGATGTAAATACTCCATAAGATTCAAAAAAAACTTTCATATAATTGTTTTATATTTCCATTTCCACATTTCAAAATTCACTCCACCATATATATTGTATATTCATGTTAATATAATATATAGTAGTTGGAATTGTTTGATTATCATATTTTAACATTAGTTGGATTCACATGAAAGAATGAAATAATTACATTTATCTTATGTAATGATATATAAATTAAAAAAGTCAAATCAATGTTTTTAAGATAGATATGCATAATAGGAGTGATTAATAATGAGATAAAAGTTATCAATAAAACTATTCAACATGGAATAATAACCCAAATAATCATTTTTAGAGGATATTCATGTAGTTTTTCATGTATTTTTTCACCTACACACAAATCATTCAATAAATCAAAAATATTCATGATTTAGAAGTTTTATCTATTTCCCCATAACTTTCTATCTCCAAAAACACTCCCACATTTTAAAAAAAAGTCAATATAATAAAATAATGATGATAAAGTTTGATTATGATTCCATAACATCAAATTTATATATGACCTATCTGGAATTCTAGATTATCAAGGAATAGTATTGTTCAATAAGATTCCACACACATATTCCCATCAATTAAAAAACTACACCATTTTCTCATCATGGATGTTCTTCATTAAAAAAACTCCAAGCATATGTTCTTGATACCCGTATAAGTGTTATATGAAGGCCTCATGAAACCAGTTAATGAACTTAATGATGTCCAATACTATGTGCTCTAAAACATCCATATAATTTCAGTTTTCTGACTCTATACATCACTGTTTCCGACACTTTCGGCAGGACATGCATGTCCGTCTGCCTGAGTATGAAAGGACATGTTTTGTTTCCCCTCATTCCCTCTTTCCAAAGTTGGGTGGCATCCACTCCTTGTTCAGGGATGTTTTTTCCTTGATCGAAACGGGATGATGGGATGTCGGTTCTTCCTTCCTTGGATTCCTCCTCGGAACTCGTCACCTAGTCTGGGTCTCCCTTATAGTCTTAAGACATTTTTCGTGAAACTCTTCCAAGTTCCATGACCTCATGGACACCGATTAATTACACTACTTATGTCGGGTCATTCGAAAGGGTCCAGTCCGGGCAACAACCTTCGGTTAGGGGAGTAGTCATGTTGGACATCACTAGCATGTCTGGATGCTGGGGCATTGACACATCTGAGTTTATTCCCCTTAATATAGGGATTATTAAGGGCACGGAATCCTGATTAATCCCAAATAGAACGCGGGTAATCATATTCCATGGGCATGGAACTGAGGTTTTTCTTAGCTTCTCATGTTTAACACAGGGTATGCTGCAAGTTTAATGTCGAAGGGAGATAGAATGGACTGATCAGAACAATGACTAGAGTGGATCATATGGGTGCAACCCCCTGGAGGGAACATCGATGTTGGGGCCAAAATGTGGTTGGCTTCCCAAATGCTATTAAATGGAATGAAGAATATGGTGGCATGATCCCACCATGATGTGGTAGCCCGAGTAATAATAAGGATGGATGATGTAAGGTTTCGTGAAGTGGATGGCGAATGGTATGGAATCATCATGAGGATGATGATGGTTTTGGGATTGAGCCTTGAAGAGGCTTCCTATGTATCCTCATGGAAGTAAATAAAAGTCCATGTAGTTCATCTAGCGACAACTTACTGTCGATTGGGATTTTTAACGGCTTACTTCTTGATGAGGTCGCACCAGCATACCACTAGTTAAGGATGTCAATGGATTACTGCTAAATATGGATGTCAACAGCTTACCACAGAATAGTGATGTCAACGGATTACCGCTAAATAGGGTCACAATAGCTTACTATTGATTGAGGTCACAATGGATTAACGCTGGATGGGGTCGAACCGACGTGAAAATTGTAGGGACGACCGGTGGATGGTGGGATTGAACCTCATTGAGGATTCCTACGTACTATGCCTTAACAAGGATCTAAGACCATGTAGTTCATGTGGGTTTGGTGTGTCACGGCTTACCACTGACTGGGGAAACAACGGCTTACTGCTGATTGGGGCCCACAATTTAATGTCATGCAGGATGGGGGCGAACCGACGTGAAGGGGGTTGGAACTGCTGGGTGTTGGGCTTGAACCTCATGGAGGCTTCCTATGTCCCTCTCCATTGTAAGGATCAAAGTCCCCATAGTTCAGTTGGTGTGAGGATTACACTCTAGGCTGCCCAGGGTGTTGGTGAACTGACGTGAAGGGGTCGAAGCGACCAATGGGTGGTGGGATTGAACCTCATGGAGGCTTCCTACATACCTTGCCTTGGAAAGGATAAAAGTCATCGTAGTTCAGATTTGGTGTGGGGCTTACACTCTTGGCTTCCTAGGGTGTTGGTGAACTGACGTGAAGATGGTCGGGATGACCTATGGATGGTGGGCTTGAACCTCGTGGAGGATTCCTATGTACCTTTCCTTGGCAAGGATCAAAGACCATGTAGTTCCTGTTTTGTTATGGGGCTTACACTCTAGGCTGCCCAGGGTGGATGTCCTGGTCGATGCTTGATCTAAGACCATGTGAGTCATGATCGGTGTGAGAAACATGAGATAGAAAAGACCCGATGATCATGTTGCGAAAGGTGCATCCATGGGAAATGGAGTGGGGATTACACATAGTTATCGTCCCAAAGAGGAAATAGGGGATTACGCATGGTTCGCAACCCTGAGAGGAAACTAGGACTTACACTTGGTTAGGTTCCCGAGGTTATGGAGATTGGGAATTACTCCCGGATGGAGGCCCAAATGGTGAAAAATCCTAGTGGTAGAGGGACTTGGCACCCAGGAAAATCAGAGGAGCAGGTATGCTACCTCCTGGAAGGAAAGCTAGGGGCTTACACCAGGGTGTTTTCCCTTTCCCCATGGACAGGCGTCGCTCCGATAAAGGGTATTTCATTCCATTGAGGAATGATCTCACTCCTGTGGAGACCAGTGGGCGGGTAGAATTTCTAGGGGGGACCCCGCGTCTGACTCATGGGGCGCGGTCATAGTTTAATGTCAAGTGATGAGGATGAGGGTGCTTGATAGTTTAATGTCCAACAGCTCGAACGAGGTGGGTTCACTCCTCACCCTTAAGACTTACATAACTGGTACCCTCAGTACCTTGGTTAAGAGAAGGGACAGGAAACATAGTGGCTAGGGGTGTTATGGAGAGAACTATTGGGGGGTATACATTAGCATGGCTATGTGAAGAAGTAATAGCTATTAGCGTGGATATGCGAAGAAGAAATAGCTGTTAGCGTGCCTATGTGAAGAAGCATGAGGCGAAGTAATTTAATGGGTAGTATTGTCCAAGGGACTTTGAAATTACTCCGTGGAAACCAGACAGTCCACATGGTGAATGAGCACGTGATGTAGGTGTGTTGTGCATAAGAGTGGTTTGAACAAGGTTCCTCAATGTGAGGGCAGCACATGGAGCGCATGTCAGTGAATGAGATGAGGTAAAATAGTAAGTTTTCACACAAGAGGAAGAGTTGGCGTGTAAGATTAACGGTTTATGCGTAAGTGGGACCTGTGGCACACAAGACAGAGGAGATGCATGTAAAATGGTCGTTTGTGTGCAGGTCGGACTGGAGGCATGCAAGAAGAAGGCATGCACACAAGTCAGATAGGTGGTGCGCAAGGATGCCTGTCGCAGAGGGGGCCCACGTGAAAGATGAGACCCTTGCGTGCAAAGAACATTGCAAATTTATGTGGATACGAGGGCCCGTCCAAAGGCTCCCCCAACCTATCGCACAACAACCATTACCTAAAGGCCATGGGTTTTTGCCCAGTCGCTAAGGATGGTGTTTTCGCACAGCAGAGTGTCGCTTCGTCTTCGGCCACTATCCCCCAAAGAGAGGGGAGACCGTTTGGTTTATAGCCTGAGTCCCCAGAGGGTTGCGCATCAGACCAGTGCGTAAGGGACTGGAACTCAAGGGACCGGCACTAAAAACCCTAGTCCCCATCGCCTTGGGCCCATAAACGGGGTCGGATGTGCAAATGGGCATTTGACATCACCTTCAGCGTGGAGCCGGTCTCAGCCGTAGAAACCCCTTCTCGAATATGTCTTGGGTGCAAAAGAGGGGGTTGGAGCGGCCAATGTGCAAATGGCCATTCCTAGGTTCCTTCGGTGTGGAACTGGGCCTCGCCGTACAAACCTGGTTCATCGGGTCCTTCGACGCGGAACGGTGCCCGTGCGCCCAAACCCCCTTTTGATGCCGCCTTTGGCATGGAAGCAAGGTTAGAGTCGACGGTCACGAAGGGTAGCATTTTGGGCACCGTAGAGAAGGCCGACGCGCACAGGTTTTCACGCTGCATGCCGCTTGTGTGCGCTTTTTAAATTTTTGGGTGCACCAACCCAATGGGCCCCAGGATCTCGTTTTGTGCACCCCGTCTTCATTCGGAGCTCTATGATCCGCTCGAAGTTCCCCTAATCCAGATTTCGGTGTCAAAAAATTCCCCCATCATAATCAGAGCTGAAAGGGAACCCGAAGGTTGGATTCTGAGGGTACACCGAAGAAAGGAAATGAAATCCATGGTAGAACGCAAAACGGCATATTGCGTACACAATAGGATTGCACGAACGCGGAAGACGTGTATGTGCTTTATAAATAGGTCGAGCCCCCCCCCCCCTTGGCCCTTCTTTGAATTTTTTTCGTGCAACAGGCTTGCTTGCTCTCACGTGTGCAAAATGTTCTCTTCTGCGCGTAAGATTCTGTGATTGAATCCGGGTCTTGCGCGCCATCCAGAATTTTTTTGCGCACGTCAACCATTTTTCACGTCTCTTCTGTTTTACATGTTGATTTCTCTTTCTTTCGCGCCAGCCCCTTTGGAGTTCTAAAAATGGTCGCTCATTAGACTGACTCCAGGAGGTAAGTTTCCACTGCAATAAGGGGAACCCAAATAATCGCAAACCCTCAGATTCTTCAGGTGAGGAGGGTCATTTCTGACAATCAAATACTTTTTGGCATGTTGACACAATCTCAAAAGGACTACGTCAGGAGCGGCAGCCTACCGCTATGGAATTTTGGTCTTCTGGAAGAAGTGTTGATGCTAGGTTGTGAGATGGAAACATCGCGGTTGTGGGTGATGCGCGAGGATAGTCTTCCACAATTCCACATTACCAAAAATGGACATCCTACTAGGGACACACAGAATACAACCATCTACGTACTAAATCTGAAGACCAGGATGGTTGTAGCAAGTGATCCAATTCCCGAGGAATATCCCGCTATTTATGCATGTACATTCAGAAGTAGCATTACCGATGAGATAATGGGCTGGAAGAAGGGGGATTTTAGATTCGGGGGTAACTTTACCAACTAATGGGCATGGGAATATTGGGTACACTAGACATGTGAGAAATTTGGGATGAATCTGTGGGTCATTGGGCTTTTCAAGGAAGTTTTGATGTCTCAATTCCACTTTTACCGACAACAAGACTTAATAGCAGAGCTGTTCAGTCACTGGTCACTTGATACCAATAATTTTTACCTCCATCATGGGTAGGTGGGCATCAGTCTCTGGGATGTCCACTGTATCGGGGGGATCCCCTTGGAGGGGTATTAGTATGATGGGTTCCTTCTGACAGAGAATTTTTGGGTGGATAGGACAAGCACCCCAATTCAGTCATGGAACTTGCTAGAGCTCACTAAAGAGGAACTGAAAATAAAACATATCATAAAGGATATATCCTACATAGGGTGGATTAGTCTCTTCCTGACCCAGGACACTACCGTGAAAATGCCAGGTCGAGGGAAGAAATGCTCAAACACATCTCAGAGGGTAAAGACAGGATCATATTGGAAGATTTTGGAGATGGGAGAATATCGATCGTGGGGGTTTGGCGTCAATGAAGGCTGAGACCCAAATGTGAGATATTTTGAGTTCCTTGACTCGTTCTTGAGTGGATGGTTGTTACCTATGAGGGACATAAGGATGGGATTCCACCTGGGGATGCTTGTGATTGTCGGGATCATGGCGGCAAAGAACAGGGTTATCCTAGGGGTACTAGTATTAGCTAGGATATATAGTATCCTAGGGAAAATTTCAAGGGGAAGTATGCCCAGGAGGATATGCGGGAAATTCTAGATCCTACATGGTTGAGTTGCAGCCCACTATAGTGGATTTGACTTTCCGAATGCCATCTTCACCCCTTGAAATAGTATGTAGCCTTCCCTCTTCAACATCGCTGGGATCTGTCCATTTCCACTAAGGGATGACAGAGTCAAGCTCAAGATTGGCATCCACACTCACTTGGACTTCCACCCATTCTGAACCCATGTTTCCCAAATGGTAGAAGATGGGTGGGGTCCACTAGAGTAGAGGGAGTACCTGCAGAGTATCTAGGGTGATGTGCTGGTGGCCCGAATTGATGACAAAATCTTTTACGAACCCTATGTACTGACTAGATTTTCCAGGCAGTTTGGTTGTATGCAGCAGATTCCCAAGAAAGTTTATACAGAGGTATGGGAAGAGCATTATCCCTACATTCTCCACAAGTTGGTACTTATGTTCATGACGGCAGGCCTGGGTGAAATTATTACTCTCCCCCCCACCGATGTCAGTGTCAGACTCTCGATAGAGTATGTTGAACACTAGATGAGGGCGTACCCCGAGGAAATTCTTTGAAAATGTGTTCGGAAAATCAATGCAACTAGTGAATATACTGAAGATCAAGAAGGTCGGAGAGGTTTCGTAGGGTAAGTGAGGTAGATAATAGGTCGAGGGGCTAGCGCAGTGCAGGATGACACTACATCCATAGGGGCAATTCATACCAAAAACATTCCTATACCCTCTAGGGAAGGGTGGTCTCGTGCCTAGCCTTGGGGTCCAACTAAGGACCTCCTGGGGAAGAAAATTAGGTACCTCTTAAGACCTTCTACTTATGATATATTCCCATCTTTGTGGTCTGATTGGAGAACACTGCGAAAATCCATGTTTGTTGAAGAGTTATGGATGATTTTGATGCATATCGGTCTTGATCTACCATACATAGGGGGCATCCAGATATTGGATAAGGTAAACTTTCATTGCCAGCATGCATACCTAACAACCATGGACATGTACGCATTCCATCAGGGGTGATATGAAGAGCCGCATCTCCTCGTGAAAGTAATTCTTGGCGAGGTGCAGGATCTAGAGAGGCTACCATCCGAGGATGAAAGAGCAGAGGAGTGAGAAGAAGGATAAGAAGAAGACGAAAAATAATAATAAGAAGAAGAAGAAGAAGAATAATAATAATAATAATAATAATAATAATAATAATAATAATAATAATAATAATAATAATAATAATAATAATAATAATAATAATAAGACCAAGTTGAGGGTGTTGGCGGAAAAGGGCCTTTAGAAGCTCCCACTCACCAGCAGAGTTCCTGGAATAGTGAAAAAATTGTTGGATCTGATACAGAACTGGTAGAACAGCTGAGGTATGGTTTAAACCTCATGTCATTCTTCATTTTTTTTTCATAGTCTCGATCTGTCAACCAAAAATTGTCCCATTCAGGAACATGTGGGCAAGGGTTCCCAGGAAGCCTTACCTACCGAGGGAGCAGGTACACTTGTGGAGACCGGGGAGAAACCTCTGGGGGTTAGTCCTTGGGATCAGATATAATGGGACACTGATCTCAGCTAGAATAGTTGATGACGAGCTGGGAGGAGGTCCCCCCATTATCCCCATTGTCCAAGAAAATCCGACATCGGTAATCGAGTTCACAAGAGTCGAAGGCTATCCATTGGTAGGGCCCCCTCCATGACACAGGATTCGGACACTACTGCACTTGGCTCTTGTAAGTCCTTTATCCCTGGTTTTTCTTCTTTGCTGGATAATTCAACCGTTCAAGATACAGATTCCTAATGCAGTGATCGCAAGGTTGGGGGCATGACAAACCATTGAATGTGGGACATCTGCACGATTAGGATGGGCAGCAACTACATCGGCCTTTGTAGAAGAAACCATTCTATGTAAACCGACCCTGGTACTTAGTGAACTAGAGATCACAATGAGGGATGGTAATGCTGCCCGGGTGGAACTCCATCCTGACGAGAGTGAGGTCGATGACGATGTGAAGGTTCCCAGAGAAGACCCTGCTGCTGAGATCCTTTCTTCTTTCCCCATCTATCGGCCTATGGATCCTGAGGAGATATATGATTCTGATTCAGAGGAAGATGATGAAAGCCGTATGACGCGTCACAAAGGATGGAAGTGTATCAATATCTTTCTCTGTTATCCCTAGACGAAGTGGCTAAAATGGATGGGATCGCTCCATACCTGGCCACGCATTCTCTGGGCTGGAGGGGTGGCTGCTCAACACCATCATTTTATAGTTCGTGATTACATGGCCGAGAAGCTGCATGAGAGCAGCCAAT
Source organism: Viscum album (assembly GCA_963277665.1). Classification (NCBI taxonomy): domain Eukaryota; kingdom Viridiplantae; phylum Streptophyta; class Magnoliopsida; order Santalales; family Viscaceae; genus Viscum; species Viscum album. Next base: position 188,694,752 of record OY728130.1, read on the forward strand.
GCTCTGACATTGCTCGATGTTAGGAAGAGTCAGGGAGTACCTGGGCATTTTTGAAGGTAGAATAAGAATTCCAACGTCTCAAAGAATGGATGAAGGAGAAGGAGGTATTAATTGCAAATTTCTCCGAACTTGTGGAGCAATTGAGGGCCCGGCAGGCAGACGCCCAAGAGAAGCTAGTGGAAGCGGGTCACCAAATGACCACACTATAAACTAAGCTGGCATAACCACAAGCTAGGGTCAGTGAACTGCGCCCTACAGCTGCTGATGAAGAGAAGGTTCTCAGGGGGTGGGAGGCAATCCTGGAAACCACAAGACAAAAGGCAGTGGCTCTATAGTGATTTATCCAAGATGATGATCCATGAGGGGCTTGTTTTGGTTGAACTCATAAAAAAATTTCTCCTTAATTTCCCTTATTTTAAACTACATGTATAAATAGATTTATTTACTTGTTCGTTTGGTTTAATGAATTTTACCACAATCCTAAAATAAATAGCATTCCTAAGCTCATTTGGGTCGTACCCGGTGTGAGAAACAAGGGATTCTCACACTATTACTTCATTTGAATGTAGGAGTGTCAACCAAGATTTGGGCACCTGAGGTTCAAAAAACCAATTTAGATTCTTGGAAATAGAAGAGAGAGACCTGACTGGAGAATGAAGTTCTCAGAACATTTGAATTACCATTTTCCCGATGTTCTCTAGTGCAAGAGTGGGTTAATGCCAAGGGCATTGGAATCCAATCCGAACATAAGGGAATAGAATGTGGGAATTAAAATACCCAAAATTAGGAACACTGAGGGGATTGAGTGACAATAAAAGATAATTGTTGACCGTTTTCGAAACACAACATCTATATTGTGTTAGCGTGAAATGGGGATGAAAAATGAGGGCCGACCGCTGACCATGTTCAAAACATAGGGCCTTACTCAGAATTTTATCGATTAGCCTTTTGGAACGTTGGCCCAGGATAGTAGGCGAGCCATAGGCCGAGCATCCATACTGTTAGGGGGTTCTGTTAGGCATGAGAGAGGGAGAGGGTCCGAATAAAGGGAATGCAAGGCAGGGAATATAGAGTGGTGGTTTGTTCGAATAGAATCAGAAACTCTTGTAATTATGCCACTGTGGGGGAAATGCATCTGGTGGATGCAAAGGCCTAGTCAAGGATCAAACATAATTCTGAATAAGACCTCTCTAACGAGGAAAGTGTCACCTCCCAACGTTTATCATGGGGCATCCCAAACTTATTCAGGGTAAAGCTGTAATTTCGTAGTTCCCCAAAAGAGCTCAGGCCAAGGGACCAAAAAAGGATGGGGAAATCGGAATTACGACTCCTGGGGATAGACCCAGAGAGAAGATGTCTAGGGGTTCCTACGTATCCCATGATAATGGGAATCAATCCATACGTAGTTATGATAGATCAGTATAACAACATGCGGGACGGACGTGAAGTGGTCTTAGTTTATGGTCATAGAGCCCGAACCATGGATGGTAGAAAATGCGGGAGAAACATGGTGGGGTAATTATAAAACCCGAATTGGATGGGAACCGGGGACCCTAACCACCACGTGTTCCTTGCGATGGTTTTAGGTCGAGGGACCGAAAATGAAAGTTAAGATGGGCCTGAGGCAAAGTGCACGGGTGTTCCTACGTACCCAATGAGGATGAGGATCAATCCACAAATAGTTCTTAAGATGGAATGGTGGTATACCAGTGTCAGGTATAATAATGTTGTGCGGGTCTGGACCATACACAAAAAGAAGTAGTATTTGATAGATCTTGTTTGTCCTTTAGGATGAATGGTTTTTTTTGTGTAGCGATGGAACTTGGATTGAAGGTCTAGGTATCACCACATGAATCAAACCCTATGCAGGCATTGAACAATGGTATGGTGTGTAAATGGTACCAAACATGACGTCCCCTTGGGTGAGGACATCACAATGCAATTTTGTTTTTCATCGTGCAGCCAAGACGATATTGTCTCATTTTAGGGTCATGTTATGGGACCTATCGTGCATTTTTACATTGTGTGTCACATACATATTAGAGACGAGGCTAAAGGGAGAATGTGTATGTTGCAATAAATCATTCCTGATATGAATGAGGATGAGGCCCACACCACACCTTGCGCGATTCCAAGAAAGAAACCTCGGGCCATAGGGCCAAAAAGAGGTAAGAGGGTAGGAAGTAGGAGAAACTGGCACTCAACTAAGCGGGACCCGAAGACGATATGACCGGGTGTTCCTACACATCCCATGAGGCTGGGAATCAAGCTATATATTTTTCTTGAAGGTTCCTTTTAACTTCATGAATGGAGAAATAAAATTTAATGTCATTCTGGACAATAGGTAGGAGGGACTAGCTACTAGTAGGGGGCATATGTGGAATGACTATTGCAAACCCAATGTGAATGAGGGTAGAAGCCCATACACGCCACACCACATGGCCCTATAAGGGAGGGGCCTAAAAGGCATAGTAGAAGATATAAATTAACTGAACTAAGTAGGGCCCAAAGAAAATATTTCTGGGCATTCCTACGTATCCCATAAGGATGGGAATCAAGTTGTACATAGTTCTCGCAAAGGGGCAATACGAAAAGATTTTAGTTTAAGGTCTTAGAAATCGGAACATGGAGAAGCAATACTATCGCATGTAAAGGCGGACCTTAACCCAATATCTAATCCTATGTGAGTCGAACTATGTGTAGGAAGCAAATTTAGATAAGGTATTTACAATATGGGAAATATATGCATAGGGGAAATCGGTGGAGCCCCGAATGATTGCCTTATCACAGATTTTTCCTCCTAACGTGCAGATGCGCACTGAGGAATAGTACCAAGAGTTTCGAAGTTCTACATGGACATGATGAGGTGGAGAAGGATGTGAATCTCGTAACTGACATTTTGGGCTTAATGGGGTTGTCATGATGATGTAGGATAACTATTGACCATGTTCGAAACATAGAATCCATATCGCATTAGCCTGAAATGGGGAAAAAGAAATGAGCATCAACCGCTAACCATATTTACAATGTGGGACTTGTATCGATTTTTTGTCTGAAACCCTCGAGTACATTATCTTGTGATGGTGGGAGAGACCTTAGGCCTAACATCCATGCCTTTTTCGGGTCCCTTTGGGTGTGGAAGGTGATGGAATCCCTATTGAAGGGGAACACGAAGCCTGAGAAATGGGTAAAATCATGTCCGTGTAGAATCCAACATTCCAGGTGCTAAACTAGAGTACCCTTGGGCAAATTAGTGAATCACCTAAGAGGACTGAGGGGATCGTCTTGAGAGAATCTGATCTGAATAGAGGAGTATATCATAAGGGGATGGAAATATCTCAGGAGGAGGAGGTAAATGGCATGGTTGTTACAAAACCCAACGTGAATGAGGACATAATCCCATACCACACCATATATTACTATCTCTGGGGGAGTGCAATCCAAGGGGCCAAGATGAGAGGAATATTTATAAGATATGGGGTTGGACTCAAAGTCTAGACATTCGGCCGGTCCTACGTATACCATGAGGATGGGAATCAATCCATATGTAGTTCTTGAAGGGAGTAATGTGTAGTTTATCATCATGAAGTAAGAACGCAAATGAGTGATATACCCCACATATAGGAGTTGTACGATGCGGCGAGTAACCTAAAGTGAATGGGGACATAATCCCATACCACACTGTACAACCCTAAGTGAGAACCTGGGTCGGGGGCCTGAAAAGTCCAAGGGGGATGAGGCTGGCCCGCAGATGGAATGTCCTAGCCAGTTTGCAATTTAACGTCTTCCAATGAGGATAAATATGAATAAGGTATCTCATATGGGGATGTGTACAAAATAATGAGTAACTCGATGTGAATGAGGACATAATCCCATACCACACTATAAAATCCTGTAAGAGTTAAGACTTGGGTCGGGGGCCGAGATTGGGAACGCGAAACATGGAAAGGCCTATGCTCGTGGTATGGAAAATAAGTGACAGGAGGGATGTCTCAAGTGGATATGTGTGTCATGGTGAAATAGCCCGACGTGAATGAGAACATAAGTCTGCTTCACACCACACAACCCTAAATGAGATCTTGGGCAGGGACCAGAAAATGCCAAGAGGCAGGAAAAGGCCAAAGGACCTGAGGCTGGGCGTCCTAACCAATGGTAGTCATATGACCTATTATGCATTTACCACCTCATCACAGCTCCTAATCCCATGTATGTAGTGTTTGTTGTGGGAAACAAGGATCCAAAATTAGCTCTCCCTTCCATATAGGGGTCTAATAGCTGGCACTTCCCGAAGGGAGTTCATCACTTGGAGATACAATGGGGCATAATTAACCACTACACTCAATGTTTGGGACATATTGGGGTGGCTCTAATGACAAAGGATAGATTTTTACCATGTTTGAATCAAAACGTTTCTATAGTGACCTGGACTGGGAACAAAAAATGAGCATCAACCGCTGACCATATTCACAACATGGGACTTGTATCAGTTTGTTGCTCAACATCCTCCAGGGCATTGGCCTGAAGCGGTAGGAGAGCCCTTTGGCCTAGCATCCCTACCATTTGGGGGCCCTTCCTAATGGTAAAGATGATGGAGTCCCAATCAAAGGAGTGGGTGAAGCATAGTTGTGCCCATCTGTGAAAGAGGCGAACACCTCTAGGGAGTGGGACGTATGGAGGGATCGAGATGAGCTTGACGTGGATTGGGTAAAAAGTATGCACCACACCACATATCTTGAACTAAGGGAAGATTCTGACATTTGGGCTCAGCCAACAGATGAAAGGTCCAGGCTTTCCTACGTATCCAATGAGAATGGGAATCAAGTCGTACGTAGTTCTTCAAGGCCTTGCAGTTTAGCTTCGTACGGTGAGGACGTGGGAGGATAGAGGAATGAGGAATGGGTACATGGTATGATCTTTGTAATATTAACAAGAGTGAGGATAAGGAATCCTATACCATATCATGCAAGGACCCTCTGAGAGAACTATACCCTGGGGGATAGTCAAAGAGATGTGTTTGGGGGATGGTATCAATATGAAATGCTTGATCAATCCTACATATCCCATGCAGATGGGAATCAATCCACACATAGTTCTAAGGGTTCAGTTTAACATCTTGCATGATGACATACAGTTTTAACTTCATGAGGGACATTTTACAGTTTACAGTCATGTAGGACCAAATAGTTTAAGGTCATGCGGTACTAAATAGTTTAGGGTCATGCCGGACTATCATGCAGTTTAGGGTCATGCAGGACTGCGCAGTTTAAGGTTGTGCAGGACCAGCATGCAGTTTAGGGTCATGCGGGACAACCCAATTTAAGTTTTTTAGGACTATTATGTAGTTTAGGGTTATGCGAGACTAGTAGACTCATGAAAAGTATTACTTGAGGTACTTGGCATTGGTGGGAGGAGTTATATGCTCACAATCCATGGTTACCAGGGAGTTTTCACCATTGGGGTACACCCTGTGAATTATGTAAGGTCTTCCCCATTTGGGCTCCAAATTGGGTGGTTTCCTGCTACGGATTATTGGTGTCTGGAGGGCCCATACCAAGTTACCTTGTAGGGAAGAGAGGAGGTGAACCTTCTTATTGAAGGATCTAGCTATCTTATTCTAATTCATTTCCAGATTGTGCAGGGAAAAAATCCTATCCTCATCAAGTGCTTTTAATTCATCCTAATGCATTTCAGCTACCTTATCTGGTGCTTTCTAGTAATAGACCACTGTGTGTAACGAAGGCAACTGGATCTTGATGGGAAGGACGTCCTCAGCTCTGTACACAAGGTAATATGGGGTCACCAGGGTGGAATTATGAGCCGTCATCCGATAATCCCAGAGGGAATTGGGGAGCTTGTCCGGCCAAATCTTCTTGTTCTGACCAACCATTTTCTACAAAATGTTAGAGAGGGTTTTTTTGAACACCACGATCTATCCATTTGCTTGTGCGTGATAGAGGGAGGTATGGTTTGAACGGATGTTGTACTTGGTGTACAATTTATTTAGCTCAACTTCTCCGAATTTGGTGTCATTATTGGTGAGGATGGCGTGAGGGACTGAAAACCGGTAGATGATATTAGAGCTCATGATGTCAATGATAGAACGGGTCTTGAACTCCTTGAGTGGAACTGCCTCTACCCATTTGGAAAAGAAATCTGTAGCGGTCAGGATGTACCTGCACTAGCGATATGTCGTCAGTGGATAGGTCCAACAACACTGATCCCCCACACCATAAATGGCCAAGAGTACGTGGTGGAGTGGAGAGTTTCTAGTGGATGATGAATAAGGTTAGCATGAATTTGGCATGCGTGACACCGTTTGGCTAACTCGAAACAATCGTGGATCATGGAGGGCCACAAGTACCCCAGTCTTCAGATCTGACTAGATAGCTTTGGCTGAGACTGGTGGCCGCCGCAGTAACCTGCATGAACCTCCTGCATGATGTGATAAATCTCAACTCCTTGGATGCAATGAAGGATAACACCATCAAACTCGCGCGTGTAGAGGATCTTCTCAAGACTAGGATCACTCTGGAGGGTAAACTGTAGTGAACGATGTCGGATTTTCTCACGCTCAGCTCGATATGTCGGGAGGTATCCATTTTGGAGATACTCGATAAAAGGGGCTCTCTAGTCAGGGGTTACTTCAACCACTACATCCGGGGAACTCGGACATCCTAATGTGGAGTCTCCACCAGTAATATGGCTTATCCACAGGTCATCGCCATCATCTCGGGTGGAAGGAGCAATGACTCTCCGATGTGACACGTGTATAATCAGGTCATCCTAATCTGGTTCTGCAAGTGATATAGCCAGGCTGGCTAGGGCATCAGCTTGACCATTCTGAGATCGAGGGACATGAGTAACTTCTGGCTGAGATGGGAATTGGGCAATTAGCGGGAGAGTGCATTCCAATAATGGTACAAGCTCTGTCTTTTTGACAACTTAGTCACCGTTGGTTTTCTTGATGACTAGTTTGGAATCTCATTTCACATGAAAATGGGGCACATCGATCTCGAGGGCCAGCTCGAGGCCTGTGATAAGATCCTGTTAATCCGCTTCATTATTGTTGCAGCCTTCTAACAGTAGGAATGAATATGGCAGAATGGATTAAGATGAGGTAATAAAGATAATACCCAGGCCTACTTTGTTGAGTCTGGGATAATTGATCCTCCTTCCAGTGGGACTTCGGGAGGCTCCATCGAAGTGAATTTTCCAATACGAGGTGGCATGATCTGCCGAGAGGATTTCCTCGTCGGGAAAATCTAGGTCCATGGACTGGTCCACGGGGGATGGATGGGAAACAAGAAAATCTACCAATGCTTATCCATTTATATCCTTATGAGGAATGAACCTGATGTCAAACTACTAGAGGATTACCACCAACCACGCTAGTTGGCCTGTCAGCATGGGACAACTCAGGATATACTTCAGTGGGTCTACCTGAGACACCAGCTATACCTCATGGTGCTGCAAGTAGTGTCGCAAATTCTGCACGGAAAATATGATTACAAGTCAGCTTTTCTCGATAGAGGAGTATCTGGTCTCCATATCGATGAGCATATGACTGGGGTAGTATAGGTTGTTTTTTGTCCCCTCATTGTTCTTATGGGTGAGAAAGGTGTCGAGAGATCGTTCCAGGGAAGTTACGTACAAGATCAGTGTTTTTCTAGAGACTAGTGGCATCAAGACTGGAGGCTGGAGCAGATACTACTTGATTTCCTCAAACGTGATCTGTAACTCTTCCTCCCACTCATAGGCGGAGCCTTTCATCATGAGCTGATAAAAGGGCTTACACTTGCCGACCAGATTCCCAATGAATTAGAGTATATAGACTAAGTTGCATTGGAAACCTTGAAGCTCCCGAATATTGCTCGGGGGAGGCATCTGATCGATGGCCTTGATCATCTCTGGGTCAATCTCGATGCCCCAATACCTGACAAAAAATCCAATGAACTTCCCATAGGTGACCCTGAAGGCACATTTCAATGTGTTCATCTTCAGGTGTCGAAAACATAGGTAGACGAACCCTTTCTTGAGGTCCTTGAGATGGTCCTGGCGCTGGCAAGATTTGACCACCAGATAATCCACATAACATTCCACCAATGTCTTGAGGATTGGATTAAATATGCGATTAATGGCCCGCTGATAGGTGGCACCTACATTCTTTAAGCTGAGGGGCATGACTTGGTAACAAAACGTACCTTGCAGTGCCCTAAAATCTGTGGACTCCTCGTCCTCAGGGTCCATTCGGATCTAATTGTATTCAGAGTAACCATCCATGAAGAAGACGGATTGGAACCCAGCCATATCATCGATCAACAATTCCATCAGAGTAAGGGGAAAATAATCCTTCGGACAATGACGGTTGAGATTGACGAATTCGATGTAGACTCTGATATGTCTTTTCTTCTTCCTGAATGGCACAATGTTGGACATCCATTTGGGGTACTGGAACTCCTTAAAGAATTTGGCCTTGATAAGCTTGTCAACTTCAGCATCGACCTTGGCACCGTGAGAAAGGTGAATCTTTCTGGGAGTCTGCTTGAACCCGTGATAATTTGCTGGAAGACCGAGGCGGTGGACGGCTACCTGAGGATCTAGTCCTGGAATCTCATTGTAACTCTAGGAAAACATGTCACGATGATGTTTAAGGAAGTCCACATATTGTTGTTGCTCCTCGGGGACTTGGTGGCACTAATCAATGTGGGTATTGGATCTCACTTGCTACCAAGGTTCACCTATACTGGTTCATCGACTGTGGAGGAGATTCCCTATTCAAAGGCGGGGGGAGTGTCCTCCAAATCCTCGTCTTCTCTTGGAGAGGAGGGATATCCAGCGGGATAACCTTCCTCTAGGTTGACAGCCCTATGTGAGAGGCAGGTTCCTGCCTGGGTTGCAGTGGAAAACATATCGAGAGATCCATGTGCTTCCAAAACCATAGCAAAGAAGGCTCTCGAGCCAATATTGTCTGGTCTTCGGCCTAACGGGCCATGCTTGATGATATCAAAGAAATAGTGGAACGTTGGCTTGATCTGGTTGATTCCAGCCTGGAAAAATAAGCAAGTATGACATAATGATGTTGCCATGGGATGGACATCCCGATACCTTACGTGGGTAGGAGACTCTGGGATCACTTGGGCCTAATTTGTCTAGGAGTACGAGGTGATTTCCCACTGTCAATTGGACTTTGGAATATGATTCTACCTTGTAATAGAGTCACCAAAACATTGAACAATGTTGGGGTCGTGGTCTTCAATCGATGGATCAGGAAGAAAAAGGAATTATCCAGACCTTCCCAGGGGTCAGTTGCAACCATGATGGGTTCGACCTCACTGGCCTGAATCTGTTTGTACTTACTCTTGTAATAGTCGGCATCCAAGTAGCAGGCTGCACAACAGGAAAAATCAGAAGAGTCACCTTAGAGTATGCCTACTTGACCTTTAAGGGAGTACTTGAGGCACTGATGATATGACGAGGGAATTGATGTGTTCAGGTGGAGCCATGGTTTTCCCATCAATGCATTTTACGCGATGTCTTGGGAGACAACCATAAACTCGGTGCTGGCAACTAGGCCACCGAACTGGGTATTCAAATGGATCTTACTGATTGGGGTCTGCTCTATCCTATTGTATCCATGGATTCTTAAATCAGAGGGAGTTTGGTAATCTTTGGACAAGCCTAGCTTCTGTAGTGTCCGTGTCGGGATAAGGTTAATCCCAGAGCCGGTGTCGACAAGACAACGGTGAACCTCCACGCTGTTAAATTGTCCGGTGATGTACAGTGGGCGGATGTTCCCCTGTATGGGAGAGCCTTCATATTCTCCATAGAAAGAAATGGTGTCCTGACATTTAGCATTCTCAACTACTTCAGCATTAAAGGCTTTCGCAGCTACTACCTCTGTCTCAAACTAGAGGGGGCTTCTTAAAGCCTCAGTGAGGGCCTCACACATATTTGATGACATGAGAAGGGCCTGAAGGATGGAAAGCCTCACTGGAATGCTGGCATGGTGCTTAATAACATCATACTTCCACGCCATGCGTGAACTTATACTTGCAGGAGGCCACTCTTTGAAATGAGGCATGGCGGGCCCTGCTAGCTGGGCCGACGACTGACTGGTGCTGGGAATATCCTGCTGCTCCCTAGTTGAAGCCTGTATAGTAGCTACCGGATGAGGGTCGGATGACTGAGACAAGCCTATAGCAGGGAAAGGATGGTTATGACATGGTCTAAGTGTCTCTTCCTGATCCAGTAGCACAAATGGCGGTGGAGGTGGGCCCGATAACACTGGATTAAGAGGCTGCACGGGTTGAGTTTTGCGTTGGGCCGGCTGTCTGGTTTTAGTGGCATGCACCACCTAGCTGGAGGTTCCAACTAATGTTCCTCGATGACCCACGTAGCTATAGATCTGCCGAGATTGGAGTCTTATGGGGATGTTGGGGAGGTTCGTCTGGCGCTCCCCGTCATCGGGAGTCATATTGGGATTTACCAACTTTACGGTATTAACTGAAGTGTACCCTTGATTATCACTTCAAGAGTCATCCATCACTCGGAAGATTCTTGGAGGAATCCCCATATCCAAAGGCATGAAGTCTCAAAGAGTTCAGGAAAATGATGGAATTGGTGGGGTGCATTGCTTTCCCTTTCATTGTTGATGCTTTCTCTTCTGGGAAGAGGCCGGATGAGATGACGATGCAGAAGTAGCGGCTATAGCTTTGGAAGGCTCTGACTGATTCACATGTTCATGAATGATACCATGGGCATGAGGAACCATTTTTCTAACCGTCCAGTCATCATACTTCTGGGAATCACAGTTAGAAACCTGCTTCCACTCACCTTCATTGTCGCTGCTATTGTCTGGCCTTACGACGACGCATGCCACTTCTGCGGTGTTCGGGCCCAACCAGACTATGTTGTTATCAACCTAGTCTTGAAGCCAGTCTTTGAACACATATCACTGCTTAAGGGTGTGCCCCAGGATCTGGTGATAGGGGTATTAGTTGGGGTGATCAGTGAGGTTTTCCTCTTCTGGCCTTCTCCACTCAGGAAAACACACAATCCCATGTTCCATGTCACACTACTGGAAATTGGGCATATACCCACGGTTTTCCACAAAACTGTGGGTATAGGTCCCCCCTATACCCAAAGTTTTCTAGAACCGTGGGTATAAGATATTTTGGGAACCTATACCCATGGTTTTTCAAAACTGTGGGTATAGGTCTTTTATACCCATGGTTTTCGATAAAACCGTGGGCATAGGTGTTTTTTGAAGACCTATACCCACGGTTTTTCCAAAACCGTGGGTATAAGTTTTTTTGTGAAGACCTATTACCACGATTTTTAAAAACCGTAGGTATAGGGGGTATTATTTTCAAATACCTATACCCACGGTTTTTCAAAACTGTGGGTATAGGTTTCCCGCGTTATGGCAGGGAAAAAATGGGAAAAAATTGTGCGCGACAAAATAAATTTTATGCGGGAACAATGCCTTAAATAATATAAATATACGGATGCCAATTTTTATAAATATAAATTTGGTAGCTTCGTTCGTTTAAATCTCCATTCACTTCTGGGAAGTGCGGTGTTCAAATCTTGGTCATTTCAATTTTCAAATATACCGCCATTATTAATATAAGTATAAAATCGTATAATTATATGAACAAAATCCTTGTAGCTTAGTTGGTTCGTCATTCTACTCATTCCCTTCAGGTCACGTGTTCGAGACCCGCTGGTCCCAGTTTTTTTAGATAACAGCAATAATATTAATAAATTGTAATAAAATTATTTTTATATACATATAAATTCGTCTAGTCAGTTGGTTCGCTATTGGGTAGTAGCGTTGAGTCGCTTCTTGTGGCGTGGGTTTGAAACCTGTTGCCCCCAATTTTTGAAAAATTTAAATCTCCCACGGTTAGAAAATTCTGGGTTAAATGCCTTGCCACGCTGTACAGCAGGATATTAATGTTTGACACACCTATACCCATGGTTCTACCAAACCGTGGGTATAGTTCAAGACCCATATCCCGACGTCGTTCCAGCCCATGGTTCCCAAAACTGTGGGTATAGCCTATACCCAAGGTTTTGGGGGCTATACCCACAGTTTTGAACCATGGGTATAGGTCATTTTTTCAGTAGTTTCACTTTAGAAATAGCTAGGGACCTGATTCTTGTTGGACAAGTAGGTTTGGTTTTTTCTGTCTGGAAAGGGGGGCCTTTTGGGTTGGCCCTGACGAGGAGCTGGAGAAGCCTGTTGAGGAGGAGTGGCCTGGTTGTCCCGCCTAGGTAGTGGTGGCTCATTTCACTCGGGCACCTTTCGATTCTAAGGAAGTCATTTTTGGGATGGAGGTTGCACCTGTGCTAGCAGGCCTCTATGAGGTTACGGAGTCGGCTCCACTGGTAATAACTCCAGCTATCTGGGGGCCTCTATTTGGGCCACCATGGTGGGCTCGGCTCTGAAAACCCTCCTTGGGAGAATTACCGGAGGCAACGGGCGTGCCTCACTGTCATGTTGTAGGGATTCTTCCAGGTGCTGGGCCTTATCAGAGAAGTCTCAGAATCCCTCGGGGTAGTTCTAGTTTATCAGAGAGGGAACCAGCTCCATCTTGACATTTCCTACACACATCATCACTAATTTATCCTGAGTCTGTGGCATGTCAAGGGAATATGTTAGCACATTCCACCAGGAGATGAAGTTCATGACACGCTCATCAAGTCTTTTTTCACTTGAATAGGTCTGTGATGCTTGTTTACTGCATGGTGGAGTGGAACTGGAAGAGGAATTGCCTTCAAAGGTCCCCCCAGCTGGTTACGGATCCGACGGGAAGTTGGATATACCAGACTAATGCATGCCCCTCCAATGTCTGAACAAAGCAGTGGAGCTTGGCAGCCTCCTGCTGCGCTGGAGTCCCTAACTTGGGCCCACACCTTGAGTTGAAGAGGGACAGGTGCTTTGGTGGGTCCACCATCCTGTTAAAGGGGGATAAGGTGGGATTCCCGAAACCCAGAGGTGTCGGCATATCATCCGCCCATGCTGGATATGGATTTCCATTAGGCGGTATTGCCACCTATTGTGTTTCTAATGACTCGAGGTGGACAATTAGTGTCTCCATTGGATCATCTGGGCAGTGGTCCCTGTCTTGACAAGGATCCCTAACCGCGAGCATATTGGTGGCTTCTTCAACACAGTAAGTAGGACCAGAGGCTTGTCGAGCGGCTGGCGGCATGACCCATGGGGTGGCCGAGGGAGCCCGAGATAGGTCTTGTTGATTGTCACATCATTCGGGAGGATTTGGAGAGACATACCCTTCCCTCTTGCTGTAAGTCTCAGCCTCAACCCTGTCCGTGGTGGCAAGATGGTTTGGGTCACCTAGAGGCAGCTCGCTAAGGGGAAGTTGTTCCTGCCCCTACTACCCTAGCCTAGGATCACCATAGTCCAGCCATCGCTCTGTAGTGCATTCATTCAACAGTTTATCAACCAACTTCTTTTGCTCAGAAAGTTTCTAGTGCAATGTGGCCTTATCAGGGTCTTCCTCCGTCTTCTGCACTGAGGTGGATGGGTCAGAGTGAATGGAAGCTCTAATGTGCTCTTTACCCTTACCGGAATTCCAGCTGAGTACTAATGCCTCGGTGGGTGCAGGGATACCTAATAGGTTTCTCTGATAGAGATTTATCCTCCCTAATGGGTCCAATAGTGGTGGCACGCCCTCGGGGGGGGGGGGGAGTCCGCATCAAGAATCTCCAACTCATCCTCCTCATCCACTATGTCATCCATGTTGATCATGACCCTTCTTGGGGGCATGTCCTCGATATCACCTAGCAAGTCAGGATGCCGCCAGATTGGACTGAAGAGGAGGGAAATATACTGCCCCAACCACAGATTTGATCTTGGGGGATGCCTCCTTGATGATCTTGTGGAGTATCTTTAAACTATGAACGCGTTTCCCTTGTAGGACCTTACGGTGGCCTGGTGACTCGGGGCACTGGGCCATAGGGAGCGCAGCCAGATCAACAAGACACCATTGCTCTCCAATGTCTTCAAAATGTTCTTTCCTACTGGGATAAACCACTCACTAATAATTAAGGAAAAAGTGCGTCTCCTATAGGGTTTGGCGGAAAAAATCAATCTTCTTTGGGGTAAGGGATTTCAGTATGTGAAAATTCGGTGCTGCCACAGGCCAGAACCTCTCGGGGAAGTGGTCCGCTGCAAGGATGTTCCATAATATCCTTGGCTCAGATTCAGGGTCTGGCCCTTGATGGCCCCATTCATAAACTAGAGGTGAATGAGGAATTGACAGCGGTACTGAGGCAAACCGATGGGATGACAGGCTTGCTGGTGGAGAGTACGGAGAGTGGGCTGACTGGCCGCCAAATCTCGGGCTATCATCTAAAGAGTGTAGTGACCTGGCCTCTATGTCGCAGTAAGATGGGTTGAATCCCACAGTCTCTAGCCTAGGGGATAGTTCCACTGGTCATAGGTCTCGTTGCTGCTCGCCTACCATTAATCCCCAGAATAGTTCTCCGTGATCCCTTATCGAGGTAGAGAGCGCTTCTAGTGACGACGGTGGTGATTTCATGACCATGACCTGCAAGGTCACTAGATTTTCATCCTCCTGGATATATCGATAGAGGTAGTTGGTAATCCGATGGACCTCACATTCCAGGAGTACTAGGATGATGCACCACATTCTTGACCTATCCCTTGATTCGAGAGGAGGGTTCCCGGGTAGAGTCATACTCTACATCAGAGTTTGAGAAGCAGACTGGTTTAATCTCTTTTCGAACCTTCCCAGAATTCTTCTTATGGTGGTGATGAACCACCTTCTTTCCCCTGGGTGGCTCCTCGGGACAGGGCTGATTTCTGACATGGGGTCCTTCGGCTGCACTAGTACTAAGGCAGAGAGGGTTTCCACCTGAGTAAGCCGGGGTGCATTGGTCACCGGTACAGATGTCAAAGGGAACATGGGGAGGACCTCCATGGATAGCGCTGGAGTGGGAAAGACCTCTGATAGAACTAGAAGGAGCATGGGGAGGACCTCCATGCATGTTTCCCTGGTGACCTCAGTTTGAGGAGGGTTCTTGTACTGGTCTAGCTGAATAGGGGTGGGACCTCCGTGTTGGGTGCTAGTGAGTTGAGGCTGGCCTTCACCCTTCTGGTTTCCAAGGCGAGGAGGACCTTCACCAACTGCTAAGAAGATACTAGGAGGATCCCCACATTGAAGAGATACCGGATGTGCAATGTATCTACAATGGTGTTGGGGGAAGGAGGAATGATTCCATATCTAGTGTAATGGGCATAGAGAGACTTCCGTACTGAGTGTCACCGCTGCGGGGAAGACCCTCATTTGGATTGATGGTGGAATGGGGCAGACCTCCATTCCGAGCCTTGAAGTGGGGAACACCCACGCTCTCCATGGTAGTGGTATGGGGAGGACCTCCGTACTGGGTGACATCGTTGTGGGTTAGTTTGCAGCGGCCACTGCTTGTGTCGGTGACCACAACAGTCGCCCCAACCTGCTCGTGGGATGGTTGGGGCCTCGATCTTAGTCTGGCATATAAGTTCCCATGCTCAGTGTATATAGGGAACTAACGATATTCGTCGGTGGTGGGTCAATCCACAGTAGCCATACACGTTGACACCCCTTGGTGGGTGTCCTCAGCTTGTGCCCGACACTGGCATCGGGTCGGACGAACCGGATCTGGTGGTGCAGGTACGCGGCTTACCTTCTCCTCATCCAGCAAGACCGGGTGGCGGCGCTAACGTGGTCGGGTGGTATCCCTCGCTGGGATCCCCTGGAATGGGACTCTGACTGGGCTGGTGTGTCTGGAAGCTGGGGCATTGCTGCGTCCCGGTTTCTTAACCTTATTATAGGGCTTCATAAGGTCACGGAAGCCCAAGGCATCCCACATCAACGTGGGGAATCATTTTCCATGGGCATGTATATGAGGTTTTCCTCAGTATCCCTTGTTTAACACAGGTTATGCTTCCAATTTATCATCTAGTGGAGATGGATCAGACAGATCAGAACACTAACTAGAGTAGATCAGATGGGTGCAACCCCCTGGAGAGAACACTGATGTTGGGGCCAACATGTGGTTGGCTTCCCAAATGTTGTTAAATGGAATGGAGAATGGGGTGGCATGATCCCATCGGGATGTGGCAGCTGAGGAAAGAATTTTGACAGATGATGGAAGGTTTTGTGAAGTGGATGGTGAATGGGATGGAACCATCTTGAGAATTATGATGGTTTTGGGCTTGAGCCTTGAAGAGGCTTCCTACATATCCCCGTGGTAGGGAATCGAAGTCCATGTAGTTCCTATGATGACAGCTTACCGCTGATTGGGGTTTTCAATGGATTACCACTGGATAAGGTCACAATAGCTTACCGATGGTTAAGGATTTCAATGGCTTACCGAATAATATGGATATCAATGGCTTACCGCTGAATAGGGATGTCAACGGCTTACCGCTGAATAGGGTCACAATGGCTTACTGCTGATTGAGGTCACAACAGCTTACCGCTAGATGGGGTCAAACCAAAGTGAAAATTTTCGTAACGACCAGTGGGTGGTGGTCTTGAACCTCGTTGAGGCTTCCTGTATACCTTTCCTTAACAAGGATCGAAGACCACATAGTTCATGTGGGTTTGGTATGAAATGGCATACCGCTGACTGGGGAAACAATGGCTTACCGATGTTTGAGGCCCAAAGTTTAACATCGTGCAGGATAGGGGTGAACCAATGTGAAGGGTGTCAGAACTGCTGGGTGTTGGGATTAAACCTCATGAAGGCTTCCTACATACCTTACCTTGGTAAGGAGAAAAGTCCTTGTAGTTCAGGTGGTGTGGGGCTTACACTCTAGGTTGTCTAGGGTGTTGGTGAACCGACGTGAAGGGGTTGAAGTGACCAATGGGTGGTGTGCTTGAAACTCATGGAGGCTTCCTATGTACCTTGCCATGGAAAGGATCAAAGTCCTCATATTTTGGATTTTGTGTGTGGCTAACACTCTAGGATACCCAGGGTGTTGGTGAACCGACGTGAAGATGGTCGGGACGACCAATGGATGGTGGGATTGAACCTCTTGGAGGCTTCCTACGTACCTTGCCTTGGCAAGGATCAAAGACCATGTAGTTCATGTTTTGGTGTCGAGGTTACACTCTAGGCTGCGCAGGGTGGATGTCAAGGTTGTTTCTTACTCTAAGCCCATGTGAGTCATGCTCGGTGTGAGAAACAAGAGACAACAAATACCAGACGATCACGTTGCGAAAGGAGAATCTGTGGGAAGTGGAGTGGGGCTTACACGGAGTTAGCTACCCAAAGAGGAAACAGGGGCTTAATGTGGTCCATGTCCTAGAGAGGAAACATGGGATTACTCTGTTTTAGTAGCCTGGGGTGACAGAGATTGGGACTTACTCTAGGATGGAGGCCCTGACAAATCCCAGCGGGAGAGGGACTTGGCACCCAGGAAGAGAGGAGGAGAAGGAATTCCACCTCCTGCATGGAAGGCTAGGGGCTTACACTGGGGTGGTTGACCTTTCCCCATGGACATGATCCACTCCAATAAATAGGATCTCATTCCATTGAGGAATGATCTCACTCCTGTGGAGACTAGTGGGCATGCAGAATGTCCAAGGTGGGGGAACCCCACATCTGATTCCCAAGGTGCAGTAACAGTTTAACTTCACGTGATGAGGATGAGTGTACTTGGAAGTTTAACACCCTGCAGCTTGGATGAGCTGGTTTCACTTCTCTCCCTTAAGACTTACATAACTGGTACCCTCTTCACCTTGGTGAAGAGAAGCGATAGGCAACACAGTGGCTAGGGGTTGTTATGGAACAAACCATTGGGGGTCCACATTAGCGTGGTTATGCAAAGAAGAAATAGTCGTTAACGTGCCTATGTGAAGAATAATTAGGTAAAGTAATGTAACGGGTAGTATTGTCCAAGGGACTTTGAAATTACTCTGCACAAACCTAAGGGTCCACATGGTTAATGAGCGCATGACATAGGTGTGTCCCGTATAAGAGTGGTTTGAACAAGGGTCCTCAAGGTGAGGGAATCACATGGAGAGCATGTTAGAGAATGGGCCAAGGTAAAATAAAAATTCTACGTGCAACAGGAAGAGTAGGCGCACAAGATAGATGGTTGAAGTTCAAGTATGACTTGTGGCGCACAAGATAGAGGACCTATGCATAAAATGGGGTTTTGCACAGAAGTCGGACTGGAGGCACGAAAGAAGTAGGCTTGCATGCTAGTCAGACAAGGGCGTACAAGGAAGCCTGTCACAGAGGGGTCCTACGTGCATGACGATACCCCAACATGAAACAAACTTTGAAAATTTAAGAGAATCTGAGGGCCCGTCCGAAGGCGCCCCCAACCTATCGCGCAACAACCATTACCTGAAGGCCATGGGTTTTTGTGCGGTCATAGAAGATAGGGTATTTGCACAACAGAGAGTTGCTTCATCTTCGGTCACCATCCCCCAAAGATAGGGGAGATGGTTTATTTTATAGCTGGAGTCCCCAGAGGGCTGCACAAGGAACCAGTGCGCAAGGGACCGGCGCGTAAGGGACTGGAGCAGAAAACCCCGGTCCCCATCACCTTGGGTGCAGAAAAGGGGTCGGCTGCGTAAACGGGCGTTCGACATCGCCTTCAGCGTGGAACCAGTCCCGGCTTCGAAAAACCCCTCTAGACGATGCCTTGGGAATGAAAGTGGGGGTTGGAGCAACCAACGCGCAAACTTCCATTCCCTGGTGCCTTTGGCATGGAACCAGGCCTGACCTTGAAAACGTGGTTCGTCGGGGCCTTCAGCACGGAACGGGGCTCGTGCCTGCAAACCCCATTTCGACGCCGCCTTCGGTGAGGAAGCAAGGCTGGATCCACCGGTCGCAAAAGGCTGCATTATGGGAACCGCAGAGAAGGCCGGCGTGCACAGGTTTGTGCACCACTAGCCGCTGGCATGGGCTTTTTCAATTTTTGCGCACGCCCACCCACCGGGCCCGGGATCTCATTTTTTGCGTCCTGTCTTCATTCGGAGCTATTTGATCTTCCCGAAGTTCCCCTCCTCTGGATTTCAGCATCAACAATCACCATCAATTACATCAATAAAAACATCAATAAAAACTATATCTGTATAAGGTATTTTCTCTAATGATAATTAGTGAGAGAAAAAAGGTTTAATTTTTCTTGACAACCTATAAAATCTTCATTTTAACTATAATATTTTGATAGCGGTTCATGAATTCATTCCTTTTGATTTTATAAACAACTTAATTCAATGGGATCATGGTATCCTTATAATTAAAAATGTTATTCTCATGTGGAATTATCTTTATTACATATATTGGCAGTGAAACATAATTATTTTTCCCTACTTCATCTTATTTTCCATATCCAATTGGGATTGCCATGAAATCCTTAATTTATTATTAATATTCTCAAAATTAATTAATTTTCCACATCAACTATAAATAATTAATAAACCACCTTTTTTTGTTAACCAAGTATATTATTAGTCATGGATTCTTTCCAAAAAAATGAATATTTTTTTTCTTTATTATTTTTATTAACAGGGTAACATCAGATTTTTTTATTTTAATTTAAATTACCTATTTTAAATGGAATATAATGTGATATTTCCTACAAAAATATAAATATATCTTCATTAGTTAATAATCCTTCCCAAAATTAATCTTTATTTTTCTTTATTTAATTGTCTTAACATTATTTTATTCCAAGGATATCTTATCATCACCTCTACTCGTTATACTTATTGATCAATAATGTCATTCTATATTCAATAGAGTATTAAATCAGAATTTTTTGAGTGAGACAAAAATTATCATCATAGGTATAAAATTTTTCATAAAAGTAATAGAAATTTAAATAAAATTGAAAACCATTATTAAAAGATATATTTACCAACTTCTATGAATTTTAACTATGTTGATCTATTCTATCACTAGATATAGGAGTTCTATAATATCTATGAACTTACTTGATATGAAAACAATCAATGTAATTTTTTTAAAAACCATAAATGGATAAAAAATGGAAAATAAAACACTTTTTAATTCAATAGATATAATTACAGCATTATTGATTTCCAACTATTTTTATACTAAATAGTTCTTATTTTGAGAACACACAGAGGGTCTACTCTTCTTGTAGTATCATAGAGCCCAAATTAATATATTGGATGAACTCCATAAGTTTTTCACATATATTATTCTATATTTTGAGATATATCATGGAATAATTATATTAAAATTATATGTGATGAATAATATTTTTGGATCAAGGGTTACCTTTCCCTTTTAGCCTACAGTTTGTACATATGAACATGTTATCATTTTCTTATTACCACTTGAATGAGTACTTAAAAAAATAAGTAACTTGTTGGAAATGAACATTGAAGTATGAATCTTATCATATTCATATAAATATTTATCTTGGGTGATTTTCATATTTCTAAAGATAACCATTACCCCAAGACATTTTTAATTTAGAGTTTTCTTATGATCTTCCAGATATTTGAACATATTTAAAACTTCCATTCTCATCATGTACCTTAATGTATATTATTTTCTTCATGTGAAGAATTTAATAGGTGCATAATTCATTTCCCCTTATCTGTAATTTGAAATCACCAACACCAATAATAGCATTAAGAGCTTCATTATATGCATGTATATTAACATCACAATCCATACTCGATTAAACCGTATTAGTAATGACCTTTTTCAGTAATTATTATTATAGGGATAATTATTCATTACTGATTAATGAATAATATTCTTTTACATTCACATGTTTAATGATAATGTAACACTTTTCCAACATTGAATCGATGTAGCATAAATTATATTATCATCAAAATTTCATGATTATTCCCTATCATCAAAACCCCTTGATTCTCCCCAATATATATTTGATATAATTAAAAGATAAATTTTTAATATATTATTAATTTGAAAGAATAAATCACCCACCAATTAAATAGGATACTCCATAAAAAAGATAACATTTTCCCTGGTATTTTTCTTAAAATAGTTATCAGATTGATTTTCAATCTAGTTACAATAAATTAGTGGTGTAACCTGTTACTCCTTCAATATATTTATCAACTCATTATATTGTTTTTTGTCTATTTATCATGGTTTTATGTGAAATAAACCACATCACAGTGTTACTATGTTTACATACTATATTTTTCATATGAGCAAACATAAAAAATTCTTGATATCTCAACATCATGTATTGTAGATAAAAACATGGAGAGGAAATATAAAAAATAGATGTGACACATCCTTAGATATGAGTGGATTTGCCTGGTCACTTATACACCATGTAGATAAGGGTGGGGAATCCTCATCCACCATTTTTATGGAATTACCATTATATTTTAATTTCACATCTTATTATTCTAATATTAAAATCAATTTAAGTTACTTTATTTTCTTATAAATTAATAATACACAACACCACATGATGGTTCTATATATGAATGAATAATAATATGATTTATTTTTTCAATTCTCAATCCTTATGAGGCTATCTACCCCTTTATATGTTCACATTGTCTTCGATAATCATATATACAATAATATAATATAGCACATATATGTGGGTAATAATAATCATTTAAACTAAACATACGTAGAACAAATCCAATAATTTCTCCTAAAAGTTTTACAATATCTCAATTGAATCTTTATATTGGATCCCAAAAGTTTACAATGGGTCCTATAAAGGACATTATTGAACTAGATAAAAAATATTCCATGAGATGTAAATACATAACTAGTTGAATAATCTCAATCAATAATAGTTCATTGACATAAAAAATCATTAATATCTATTGTATAAATCATGCCATTGATTTTATCTCACCTCAATATGATTATTATTATTTAATATTATTTTCATCATATGGTATAATTTTTTGGGCATAATTTTTTATTATGTTTCACAACATTTTGGTTCTTATTAATTCATCTTCAAAAATGAAAAACATGATCTGTCTATTTTTTATTATCATTTAAATATCTTAACCACATTAATTTATAAAAAAATTCATAAATAATGTTGCATTATTTTTTTTTCTTCACAATCTATCATACTCCCTTCTTATTCATCTTCTTCTTATCCCCATATAACTATTTTGATAAAGGATTATGTAGGATTTTACACCACATACTTCAATTAATAACTACTATCATGGGTATATCCCCATGAGTATAGACCCCTCTCATTCTAGAAAAAAATTTCAATTAAAATTTTAAAAAACACACATAGTAAGTATCATCTTCTATATGTAAACGAAATATTTGTAATATTGAAATATATTTATTCTTTAAAACTAGTAAATTTTTTCTATAAATACATCCAATGATTTTATCATTATAACTGATTGAAAAAACAATCATATTTGAGATCCCATAATTGTTACACTATGAACTTATCAATTTAAACTCATTTGATTCTCGTTATGAGTAATCAAAAATAATAACTCAATAAAAACACAATTATATTTTATCCATGATGACTAGATTAACATAATATTATTTAATTCTATATAATTTTACAATTTCATGAAATAATAATCCTTATATATGAAATTGTATATCCTATATATCACATAAGTGATCTAAAATAACCTAAACACACTCAATAATTTCATCTATAAGACCATGAAGATCTTATCCATCTTTAATATAATAATATGATTATCTATTAATATTTTTGTATGATCTTGGATATCTCACATACCATATTATATCTTATATTTTTAGAAATGTTATTCTGTAGAAGCTTATATATCACGTTCAAAATATTTTTCATCAACTTGAATATATTTCATTATGATTTTTAAATGTTTTGTTTTTATTTTAAAATAATAAATATTATTGAAATATCATACGCATCACAGTTCTCTTCCTTATTTCCTATATTTCAATATGTACTTCAATAAAAATATTCTAAATGCACTGCTATATATTACATGTTAGTAGGAAAATCACATATAGGTTTAGAAATATTTTACATATCACATTGTGACTCCCCTATTTTCATAAATTTCAGCCAGTGAATTTTATGTATCATAGTGATCTCTAGTACTTTTTAAATAATATTTAACTAAGAAAAGAAATGTATTCAATTATCAATTTTTATGTGAAACCCATAATTCCATAGATTCATCAAATAATATGAAAACCTATTCAAGCAATTTTATATCATACCTAGTATCCCTAATACTTATAAAAATGAACTAAATGATTTTATAATTATATCAATCCCTAAAAAATCACTTTAGCACAATTCCCAAATTATATTGTGAAATTTAGGTAATCTATTTTGATTTTTCTTGTAGATTTATACTCCCTCATAAACATTTACTTGAAAAATCATCAACTTTACATTATTAATAGTGGTTTTCCATTAACCAAAAAATATATCACATATCTAAAAATTTTACTATTTATATATCAATCAAAATCATCATCCATGAAATGATTTTAGAACATTATCACGAACAAAAATGGATGGGTACTAAAAAACATATCTAATTCAATATTTGTAATCTACTTCACTAGGAATATTATTTAATTCATAATTATATATTTTATATTAGTTTTATCCTCTGTAAATAGTTAAAACTATTTCTTAATACAATATTCTAATCAATCATTAGATATATATAATTAGATTCGTATATGAACATTTTCTCAAAATATATACGAAACCGTTATCATCCCTTTCTCAATCATCATTTCAAACATGATGAAATATGCAATAACATATACAATGGTAGGTTTCAAAAAAATTTAATCAATAAACATAAATGTTTTTTATTTCACCTCTATAAATATTAACAACTTCTCATTTTTATAATCTATTATTGAAAAAAAATAAAAAAACTCATAATCCATTGGGAGTTTTAGTACACCGATTAAAAATTATAATTTAGTGTCATATACCTATGTGATAAATAAATATAAAATTTAATTTTTCATATTCTTGAATTAGGATTATAATTAACCTATTATCCCCATATTCCATGAAATATTTCACCCATACTCACATTATCATGATTCCTATAAAGTATATTAGAAGAATATTCAATAGTACTATGAAATATGTTAGAACTTACCGCTCTTATTCCACCATTAGAAAATGTTTCATCCAATACCATCTTATTGTAAACCCTAGAAACTTTTGAGTGATTGAATGTCATCATATATATCTAGAATGATTCCAACATAACCATTTCAAATCACATGGATTTAGAATCCTCATTCCCACATATATATAGAGTAATATAAATTTGATAAGTAAATTAGTGTCATGTTTCATCATAGATATCTCTACTATTTTATGATCCATTTATTTTATAGATGAGACTTGTTGAAGAATATCTATATGAAAATGTTTATTGATTAATCCATGGAATCTACATCATGTGAGGCCCGGGTCCATCATTACCTCCACCAACCCATCCCACAATTAATTATTATTTTTATCTAGTATAAAGTTGGATAAAAAATAATTCTACATGTAGGTCTCAATAATATGCAATAAAAGGTTGAAAAAATATTTCCATCTTACTTTTTCATAGTGAGAAATATAACCCTTAATGGTAGTCGTGATAGAACTAAAATAAATAATAAAACCCACAATTGACGGTTCCCACCATTATGAAACTTACTCTATAACATTAAGAATCTAAGATAATCCATTAAGGAAATGATGATTAAAAAGTTATTAGCATGAAAATCATTTTAACTGAATCCTTTTGGTAGTGATTTTGGACTTATACATGGATGAGTATTCAATTTTAACATTACTATTACATTAGTTTTTTGAGGGATATGAAACATAGAATTGAAATAATATTTAATAATCCTTCCATAACCCTATTACCTCACACATTCATTCCATTTAATTAATTTTCTTCATGACGTGAAACATAGTTTCAATAAAATTTAAACGTACATTAAAAATAACCATAAGATAGAAAATAAAAAATAATAAAATGTTTAATTTTTAAATGTAATAAATTAGTTGAATTAGCTAAATCAACCTAATTATGAAAAATAAATAAAGAATAAAATCATATTTATTTATTATTTATATGTTATTTGAAATAAATAAATAATGGGTTCCAATGGTTATTGTAAATTCCCACTTCTTCTAATTGGACTGAGAATGTGAGTGGACATTACATGGCCTTAAGTGAAACCCCTAAGATGCCAATAGATGGAAATAAGTTCCAAGGGATTCATTTAGAATTGGGGGACGATTTTCCATTTCAAAATAAAACATCCAACCAAACATGTTATAACTAAATAATAAAATTCATGATGCCTGATAAAAAATAAATACAACTCAAGCATACCATTGTTGAAACTCTATTTAATCACATAGAGAAAAGGCAACAAAGAGAAATACCTTAGAAAATAGAGGAAAATGTAGATGAAGAAATCCAAGAATCGAAAATCCCCCAAAAGAGAAGTTCATCAAAGGTACCCCCAAACAACATCAATGAGAAAGACCTTGTGTGACATACCTATGTATGATACCTAGGAAAAATATCACCTTTTCTGAGGGTCCCATATTTGTATATAAATAGACCCTGGTGGTCTTCATTTGTAGGGATGAATTTTCCAGAATGCCAATTACTACTCTAATATACCTATTACTTTTATCAAGACCATTAAAACCTTCTAGATAGTTTTCTAACACATAATGAATAAGGAATTAAAGGGGTGTAGCGGAACTTAATTCCTCCTGGGGTTTAAAGTAAACAACAAATGTATGAGGAATTCTCCCAAAAACCAATTCATAAAGACTAGTGACAGTTTCACTTCCTTAAACTAGGACTTACATGATGCACCTCTGGGAATACCTTTATAGACCCTTAAAGGATTGAGAAACGTCTTTCCCAGGTTTTTTAATTTAGATGGTCCATCACCCAAGTTTTTGCCATTTCATATAGGCCTACTTGTGCATAGCACCCCTTATGAGATCCATCTTGGTTCACCCTAATCTCCATATTTCACAAGACATTAACTAGGCCTCCCTCAAGACCACTAATGTAAGGAAATATCCTTATATGAAACCATTGTTTGAAATAGGACATGTTAAAACCTCCACAAAGAACTCTTTTACTATAAAACCTTTGGGAAAGGGACATCAGTGTGTCTCCCATTTTGATTTGAATTTATACGGTTATAGGTTCCCATAACATGTTCTACTAGAGGTTCAAGGTCCTTGGGGAGTTTGTATATTTTTATATTGATGGTCATGAGGACCCTTACCCCATGGATAGTGTTGAGGATTTCCCGGTATAGGGGATTAGGGTTTCAACCATGAAGATCCCTTATCATCTCGGAGGCCTTTGACTCCAGTTACTAGTGGGAGGGTGAGGATTACACTTTCTTTTATATTCAACAAGGAATCAGACCCTCACCCCTATATTGAAACAATTTTAGGTAATCCCTCATAAATTAATCCCCTAGACTTATATGTATGATGTTTTCATATTTCTCTTCTTAACTACCACATCATTCAACTTCATATTTTTCTAGGGTGTAGTGAATATTGGGTTGTGTTGTAACCTTATCCTCTTCCATAACCTTACTCCTCATCTTCCCCCAATTAAGAAAGAAAATTGTGTGGTTTGTATAATCTTTCACTCCCTATTGTTTCTCACACAAACCAAGACTCACGTGGTCTTAGGGATTAGTTATGATCAAAACACCTTCACAATCCATGCGACATATTGAATTATGAGAACTCTAGTTTCTAATAACTAGGATAGGTAGGAATCCCACCTAGGGAACGAGCTCAATGGGAATCCTCCATAGGATTATTCCCCAAGTTAAACCCCCAAATCACTATGACTTAAAATGTCTATCATGGTCCCTTTCCAAAGGTATATCCTTTATGAATAATCCAAAACTTAATCATCTCAAAGGTACATACTCCCTTATGAGACGTACCCTTGAGGTCCTTCATAGGCAAGGGTCCTCATGATCAAACTATGTGGGATTTGATTCCCATACAAATGGGATACATAGGAAGCCTCCCTGAGGTTAAAACCCAACACCCCAAATCAACCCTATTATTTCTATGCAACATTACCAATAGGGTTTAATTCAATTTGATAATCCACTTATATCTTAGGATTTATGGTATTATTTGGAATAAATCCCACACTAAAAATTGACCATAAACCTTACACCTAGATTCCTTTTCCATATGAAATTAAACTATATAGATTAGTTCTTATCACATAAGCTTAAAAGTTATGATGTTACCTATTAGGAGACACTGAACTAATTGGGTTCTTATTCCATTCACATGGATATGTAGGAATCTCATCTATGGGTTTGGCCCCAATATGGAATTAAAACCCCATTTTCATGAATGATGATAAACTCTATTGTGACCTTAGTCTACCTTGATGAAAATAAATATAAGAGTGCCCCACTGTGTGGCTAGAAAACCAACATCATCATAATAAAAATTAAAGAATCTTTATGTATTACATATAGGGATACCATTTATGGATAATATCAGATGCATACAAATATATCCATTTATGAAGAACCTCAGACACATATAGCTAATTATAAGATCAATACTTTCTAATAATTGATTACTAATATTGGGATGATCCACATCATACTTGGGAATTAATGATGGATTCATGATAATTTCTTAAATCTATATAAGAGTCTCGGAGTAGGTCATAATTCCCCCCAAAAAGGTGTGATGATCCTAAAATCCCATAATATCAACCAATGTGATCTCTTAAGCAGCATAGGTCAAAACACATAATTACCACCTACCTTTCAAAAGCTGGTCCCCATGGATACAAAACAATTGGGTGTTTCAGGATCTACGAAAAAACCAATTGGAGACCATTCAATGATACTACAAACAATACATATTGATTCCACAAAACTCAATCCCAATAATCAATCATTCGTCCATAAAATTTTCATCAGAAACAAAAAATGGTGAACGTTATGTGTATCCTTAACCAAGATGATAATGTTACCTATCTATTCGGAACCTCCCATTTTTAATGGGAATAAGGTACATACAACACATTCAATCGTGCATGTGTTCACTAAAATGAGATTCTTCTTTTATGGAGTTACATATTTGTGTTTTTAATATATATATATATATATATATATATATATATATATATATATATATATATATTCCATGTCTAGAACTCCCTTAAATCCAATGGCCTCCTCAATTTTTTCACCAATGAACACCCTAACTGTAACTCAGGACGGATCCTCATTTGCATGAAGGAAACTATCAACAAACGAGCATCTTCAATGGTGGGTATCAAAATAATTCGTATGTGAGTATAGTCCAAACAGTATGATACTAACCCTAGGGGCCACCTTAAAATCCATCCATTTTTTAAATCACCTTCAATCATCCAATCAACAATGACTGATGGACCTAAAAAGATGACATCGAATTCCATACTCAATCGTTTCAGGAGGTTATCCCCAGAATGTAACAACCATTACCTCCCATATCTCCAGGATGTAAATAAAAAGGCCCCCTATGGACTAATACAGGAGACACGGGGGTCCTTCTCAAGGGATACATCAATCAATTACAACCACCAACACCACACACAAGTTAACCCTCAACTTGATGAGGGTGTTATAATTAGCCAACCAGCCCAGGTACTTCATAAACAGTCATGAAATATGGCCCTCCGAGGAAACAAATCAGTCATAAAGGAGCAAGTTCAGACATTTTCCTCCTCTAGATAATCCCACTAACCTATTTTGGTGGAAAACAACAAATTGGAAAATACATCTATCTTCATTCATTCAGCCATCCGGCAGACTTGTCTAGTGGCATTAAAAGAGTCTTACTAATGAAATATGGTGGAATATTATATGAATGAACATACAACTTTTTACATCCACCAATATTGCCAGCAGACTCATCCAACAGTACATAAATAAGTCTTCCAACCATGTTTTGTCGAAAATAATGATCATGTGAACACACCTTCCATAATCCGTCAAGCATTCCATCAGCCTCATCTGGTAGAACACAAATAAGTCAGTTGGAATTACCTAACAATAGGTGGGGGAGTAATCAAATCTCTACCCAACACACAAGTACAGTCAATATCCACTAGGAGGAAAGGGAGGGCAGGAGAATGCACATAGACATTCTCCAGATACCGAATGGGAATATATCATCATTCAGGTCACTAAAGACACCAAACATATCATGGTAATGGTGAAAGGGTAGAAACAAATTCCTTATCAAATCTTACATACATTCAAGTACATTATCAAAACAATGATAGTAGGTCACATGGGAAGGAAACATAACTTTATCCCCACATGTGGGATATCTAATCAGCAAAATACCCTAGATCAGACACACAACTCTATTATCATCCTGAATGTTTAGGGGGAAACTCCACTATAGTATATGGAAAACTGTATTGGGAATATACACATGATCCAATCAAAGTTAATTGGACTATTCCAATGGGAACTCCAAGCTAGTAACAAACACTTTCCTATCATGAAACTTCTCCCAGAAAGTGTCCCCAATCACTCATAAGAACAAATCTATGAAAAATTTTAATCAAACATGATTAGAGAATCAATAGTTGATATAAAATCAGGCTTCACTTAATGCTAGAGTTATTCAATCCCTGAGACATATATATTTTGTAGCTCAAGATCCTACTATTCCGTTACCAAATTAAAAGAGTTTTAGCAGTAATTTAGAAATCCCTTATCAGACACTTCAACAAGAATTATTGACTTATGGAAATGATTTGGTTGATCTCGAGAGCCTATCTATTGATGAGATCTATAGAAACCCTCTATGTTTCTAGAAGACCAAGGAGGAAGAGGGTATTCTCCTTACTATAATCCACCATGGTGGTCCTCCCGATGATGGAATTCACTATGAAAGTTCTATCTGTAGTAGTGATTCTCATTTACCATAGAATTATCCAATTAGAAATGCGGTGATGAGAAATCCATCATATCATGAGGCACTTCAAAACACAAATCTATTCATTACTGATTCCTTTTCATTAGTAGGTGAAACCCTTTCTAAATCGGGAGATAGGCCAAGGATACATTCATTCTAGAAACCACCCTTGGGTCATTATCCTTAAAACATAGTAGGGAAAATCCCAACTAATCTCATTTATTATGATAAAAAAAAATATAGAGACGTCTAATCTGGGAGGACCATATTGTGGAACCTCTACAAAAATACTAATAAGATATAATAATCATGAGGAAACTACTAACTAAATATGACATACTTGTCTTGTTCTGGACTTTATCCACCTCTCAATACAACATTCCAGAGGTTTTGGAAGAAGATTGTATGGATGAAATCTCCCTCAACTTATTTAAAGATTTTATTAATTTAAAAATATTTTATTACCATATTACAATTATTAAACTCAAATCAAGGTAAAAGAAGTGTTTCAGTTCCAAGTTGACTTGGAATCGCTCCTTTCTTTACAATATCCAATGACTGAGAAACAACATGGATCCCTTCAACATTAATGCATTAATACATTAATGAATATTCCAAAATTTGATCACAGATAACCCATATGGTGTTCATATCATAGAATGGGGTGCGCATAGTGCATTGCATTTCACAACACTCACTAATCATAAAAACACACAAAAAGTGGTTTCATGTAATGTCATTCCCATAGGCAAGCTACAACAAAATAAATGTATTCATGACAACTGATATGTTCCATAGGAATAGTCTAGGAATAAATCTCCCTGGTGTCAGGTCAGAGAAGACTAGGTTGTTGAGATACTCTTGCATCAAGAATTTGAGAATATTAAGCAAACAACCCACTTAGAGGATATTAGTCATCCGATTGCGCAAATTTCAGAACTAGAAAAATGAAATTTAGAAGCATGTGATTTAGGTTAGTGTTTAATAATTCACTCATCCCATGTTTGAACAAAGATATATAAAATTAGAATATAAGTTGTAGTAATATTATCCCTAATAGTTCGAGAGTAACCCCAACCCCAAGGGATGGGGTCCTTTTTAACCCTACCCTTAGGGTTATCCAATCATGCCTGAAGGGTTGTGAAAGTACAGTAGAAATATCCCCATTCCTTAGGACTGGGGGATTTATCACCTCAATAATCTCATCAATAGTGGGAATTAATTTTCTCCAATTTAGGGAAGATACCAAAAATTGAATCCTTCTAATTCATTCCATCATGTGATCTATTAAATTCCCTCAAAACACGTACGACTGTACACTCTAAAGATTCCCTTGGGATTACTATCCATCAAAAAGATCCTAGGGAATCCAAAAATACAAGGAAAATGTGTAGAGACCCAAATCTTGATGTACATGGATATTACATTACTTTATCATAATACTTAATACATAACAATAACAGACACACAAGGATTGTAATAGTTTAGTGTCTTTGGAAAATTGGAACGTAATCTTCTAATCGTGGTGAAAGATCTTCAACATCTCCCATAAAGATCTTCCCCTTTTTTTCTTACCTAAAACCTTTCTTTATATCCTGGGGAAAAGAAAACATAAAAAGGGTGAGCTAAAATGCTCAGTAAGGGTAAGCATGGATAAAATAAAACATACCATATACATTTGAACTTAAAAATATGAACATAATGTTTAAACATCAAAAGCTTGAGCAATGACATAAAACATGGAAGTACGTAAGGCATAGATCATAAAGAAACATTAAGAATGATAAAATAGCATGTAAAATTTTGAAAACCATTAAGCACATGATATGATTTCCATAGTAGCCAAGGCATTGCTGCTAAGACCATCTTAGTGGACAAAGTCCCTTTCTAAATCGAGTTCACTCCTCGTTCCAGTCCTGTATTACTGAACCGGTTTAACTTGCCATTCCAGCCATGTCTATATCATGAGATATAAATCTTTACCCTATGCATTGGAGGGAGATATAGGTCTCGCCCATCTCATAATGATACCATTCTTATGTGTGCCACAAAATCAGAAACCATACATCATAGCATAACCCATGTAATAAAAATGGGAATCTTAAACATCGTGACATCACAAAACAATTTATATAAGATAAATGAATTCATAAAAATATTTCCATAAAAACATAATCAAATCCATGTAATAATAGGGATAGAAACATAACCCTATATTATCTTATATGGAAAATAATTTTGATAAAACACTTGAACTCCATTCTTGAGGAAAATATCCTTTATACTTCAAAAACACTTTTCCTTTCTTAACATGTCATACAACTCTAAACTAAAAGAAATTTATTAAAAATAAACATGAAAACTTGTAAAGGAAGCTTCTTGGAAATAATGTTTTAAAAATCCATTCATGCCGTATAAGTTAAAAAACATTCTTCTCGTACTTTTGTCGGAAAAGTCAAAAAGTACCTCATACGAAAAACGACAAAATATTCCTTTCATATCTTCTACTAAAAACTCACCAAAGTGTAAAATTGGAATTAAAAAATTTTAGGTGGATGTAAATAATATTACATATTGACGAAACATGGATGTTGATGATAAAATACACCCTAGTAAATACCAAAGTATAAACAATCTCGGATAAAAATGAGATTGTGATATTTCCCTTACCTTAGGTCTGATTTTCATCGTAAGTGTCTGAAACTCCTGTATAATGATTTAAATAGTGTCATTGACTTATTCTAGAATCATACTCATTGTTATGATATCATATATGGTTCACTTATGATTTTATATTACCCGTTCTTTTGTAAATTCCATGTTAAAGAGCGTTTTGGGTAAAATTGTTTCATTAGTCGTCCGTGTTTTGACTTGTAATTATTCATATGATTACTTAGATAATTATTAATTAATTCCAGAATATAAAACATGATTTATATATAATATATATTCAGAATATACATATATATAATAGATCTGTAAATGGAAAGAAATACACTGTTCATGGAGACGGTAGGACGTACGTACGCATGAACGCTGTTTTCATTTCCTTATTGAGTTGAATGGAATTAAGTATATGAAATACATATATATACACATAAATACAGTATCATTATTATGTCATATATTTCATGATTACTTATTATATATACTTTATAATCATTCATGAATGGTTAACATGGAGAATGAATCGCATCGCGTCATGGAGACGGTATTCCGTACGTATGCACGAGCGATGATATCGTTCTCATGATCATGGAATTTTATTAGAGTGTATGTATAATATTTCATAATTAATATCACTTTACAATAATCATATACAATTTTTATTTACACCATTATACCCATCCAAGTAAGGTGGTGGTGGAAAATAGATTACACAGCAGCGTGGAGACGGTATTCCGTACGTACGCATGCGCGGTGATTTCGTTTTCCGTAGGATGGATAGATGGTTAAATAGGGTTGTTTTATAATTATAATAACAAATCAGTATATGAGTGATACTGATTTTATTACTTCATAATGAAACAACCTAATAAGAATAAGTGGAAGAAGAAATAAAGTTGAAAGAATCGGTAACGGACATTACCTCTTCTTTGAAGCGCCTCTTTTAGTCCTCCTCTTAGGGCACTAAAATTGGTCTTTGAAGAATACCAGGACCTCTAGGATGTTTCTAGGGAAGGGAAAAAGAAAATTTTTCAGGGGTTGGACGAGCTTGAAGGCTCAAAATGGTGTGACGAAGAGAGGGAGGAGGTGCCCTTTTATAAGGGAGTAGAGGGGCACCTTTGGAATAACAAAATATATTATTTTATTATAAAGTCATATTCGGTTTTAAATAGGTACAAATTGATTTATTTCGAAGATAAGGTGGTTATGGGTCTAAATCCTCTCATCCAATATAATTTAGAAATGTTTAGGTTCCTATTTTAACCTTATCATTTATATTTAACATTAAGTTAGATGATTTTACTTTTATCGTGTCTTTTTGTGTTCTTACACTATAAGGTTAATAAACAGACTATAACAAGCCAAAAGAACCCCAAGTTGTTTATTATTAACATATATAACCATTTATAAGTCATTTCTTCAAACCTTATATTTTTAGGAATAAAATAACAATTAATAATATAATATTCGTTTTAAAAACTATTTTATGTCAATTTTGACACTATTTTGTAATTGATTTTTGTGAAAATCATAACAAAATGATTAGTTAGAAAAAAGTTAATGCAATCAATACTAACATGTCATATTAACCTATAAAATTATTTTAATTCATAAAAAGTCTCAAATTACATTTATTTGGGTATTTATAACATCAATTATGTCAATATATCATTAAAACAATAATTACTGCATCATCATTGTGTCATAAATTAATTAACTTGTTTAATGTATAAAAATTACAAATTAAATATCATTATGTGGGAAATCTTTTTATCTTTCTAATAAATATTTATAGACTAATTTATCTTATGTATAACCCTATATTAAAAATTATTTAATTATTAAACTTTGATTTTAACTATTTTAACCCTTCTTTGAATAAATTAATAATAAATGTCCTAATCTAATCCAAGTGGGCCTAAATGGTCATATTTTATTCCTAAGGTTGTTTTTGGTAGAATTAAACTTATCCAATAGAATTAGGACATGTTTTAGGGTAATAATAATATCATTTTTACCCTTAATTACCCTATTTACTTTTAACCATGGTAAAAAAAAGTAAAAAGTTATTATTCACCAAAAATTATTTTCATCTAATTGAACCACATTTAACTTACAGAAATCAACCATGTCTCTAGGATTTCTGAAATTCAACTCAGAGAAGTGGTAAAATTAAGTTTTATGAAAAATTCAGTTTTTTTAACAACCACTTTGTGGTTTCACTATTCATCAAAAAATAAAAGTTTCCAGAAAAATACCAAAAATTAGGCCTAAGATATATTTGATATTGTGAATTCAAAAATGATGTCTATTTTATCAAATTCAAAACATATCATCTACATTAACTAATTTAAAAATTAATTCCCTTCGTCAAAACAAATAGATTGTTTTTAAGAGATAATAACTATCAAAAGATTGACACTTGTTTCTAACTGGTTTAAATGTGAAATTACATCCAATGAACAACATTGTATTAAATTGTAAAAATAGATTCTAAATATACTTAAAAACCACTCAAATTAATAATTTATCACTATTAATTATTTCGATTAAAAAATTTGTTTTTAATTAAAATTTAGTAATTTTCACTATTCATCAGAATATGAAAGTTATCCGAAAAGTACCAAAATTTCACCCTAAGCTAATTTTGATATTCCGAATCCAAAACTGAAGTCCATTTTGAAAATTAAAATTTAAAAAATTTTAAAAAGTGGTTATTACTATTCATAACAGCTAGTTTTAATAATATTTTAATAGCATATCGTTGTTTAGTGAAACTCGGTATTGCGTACTACACACGCTATCGAGGAAGGTTGCGATTGCGTGTAATTCAAGGCAATTCAAAGATGCGTGTTGTGCAAGCTCCTTTTGGTGTATCGTACAACACAAGACATTAATGAAATTAAAGGGAATATTTTTCATAAAATCTCGGGGTGTTACATTCTACCCCCCTTAAAATGAATTTCACCCTTGAAATTCGTCGGGGTTATAAATGGTTTACTACTTGAAAGTTTCTTTAATAGAAATCCACATCGTAAAAGGAATACCAAAATCAATCTTTAAAAACAAAAGTATGAAATGTAACGGTTACCCAAATTAACTAATCACTGGGTTTCTACATAGGAGAACATAGGTGAAAATATGGGTATGGAAGAGAAATCTAACCGTCATGTTCTGATGGATAGTGGTAGAGAACATGGCTATGAAATAGCCAACAAT
Organism: Viscum album; assembly: GCA_963277665.1. NCBI lineage: Eukaryota > Viridiplantae > Streptophyta > Magnoliopsida > Santalales > Viscaceae > Viscum > Viscum album. The sequence goes on from OY728130.1 coordinate 188,730,642, forward strand.
CACAAATCCATCGATTTGCGATGATCTAAGGTACCATCTGATTCATCAGATATAACGGCACTTGGACAACATTTTTGTTTTTCAAGATCATTTCCCTAAAGTTGGTGAATTAAAAGAAATACTTATATGATTTTGGTACAATTTCACTGTTGTTCGTGAATTGAACAATTTCCCCTTCATCCCTTATAGAAATGAAGTTGAATTTATTTATTGTGATGTGTTAGCAGATCATGTGATAGAATGATGGGTCATTCAATCTATTTCAAACAAAAGGTTAGAAAAAGTTATAAGCCCATCTTATGGTTAGATTAATCGTATATGGTTCCAAAAATGAACTTATACTTCATATATAATACCGCTTAAAAAAATAAAACTAGTTTCTACTAACCAGGGACTTCCTGTAGGACAGTGGTAGGTGATAAAGGCTAGTCGCACTTCGGTTGTGGGTTCAATTCCCACAGCCTTGTCCGACCCGATGGGATGTCGCCCTTCCTGCAGGTTGTCCTTTTTTCTAAAACTAAATTACTATAACATACAATCAATAATATCGAAAAAACTTCTATCCTTAAATAATACTAACTTATGTCCAACATAATCCATTCCAATCTTTAGGCTTATCCATAATACTGCAGTCCACTATCATAATATAGTGAAAACGATTACAAGAGATTTCATATAACAAGCATGTTAATACCATCGTTGATCCCCATATATCATAAGATATGTCTTGTCGGTCACATTCCGAATATTCTAAGGACTTAATCATGAATTCTATTGAAAAATGAATACCCATTGAATCTTAGTAAAATCAAGAGTGCTGTCAAAAGTTAACTCATTCCACGTACCAAAAACCCAAAATTCTATATACTCAAACCATGATATCCCTTATATCAATCATGAGCTCGTGAATACAATCAAACATCTCATTATCTTCTTATTCCTTCAATATGCGCATATCATCTACTTTACAAAAATATCTGAATAACCTTCCATGGTTACTGGTACCATTAAACATATACTTTAAAATAATTTTTGGAAAAACAATAGTGTAACAATCCTTAGATAATTCTTTATTCCGTAGTACCATTAACTATACAACATAACTCTCGATAAACATAAAATCATTCCACCACCTTCTAAAACCAGTGACCGAGCTTCAACAATTATTTCATCTCACATATCATTTGTAGTCTCTTCATCATCATCAACATAAATACTACCCATACGGTCGTACTGAGTCTCTTCATGAGACTTTCCCTTAGGCCATTGGTTTGCATAATGCTTGTACATTCCACATTTAAAAAATTTAACCATTGTTGATGTCATAGAAATACCATTATCCTCATCCATGGTGTTAACTGAACCTTTTCCTTTGCACTTACTGGATTTGTGTCCTTCTTTTCCACACCCAAAGTATCTTCCAGTTCCCTTGAAACAATCTCCCCGATGCCTCTTCCCACATGATTTACATGAGGGAAATTGAACTTTCTTTCCTCTATGATCATCATGAAACTCCATATTTCTCTTATTATCTGAGTCGGGAAACTTACCAAAGTTGAGATTATTGATCATATTATGAGATTTCTGATTAGGAATAATAACGATGTTTGGACTTCCAAATCCTATTTCATTTTGTTTCTCATGAATAATATCATTCCATTGTCCATCATATCCTCCATTATCATGAATCTTCCTGTTTCCATCCATTTTCTAAACCCCAAAAAGAATAGTGTGAGAGGCAAAAATCATGCTAAGGAAAACAACATAGTAAAGGGGGAGCACCCTCAATATCTAACATCTTAGGTTAAATTCTATGATCGTTACTGTAGTTCTAGGACTATATCATATACGTATACTTATCCTTAGGGACATCCCTAGACATACCTTAGAAGTATCTCTAGGGATCTCACTAACGTTTTCGCATCCTAGTTTCCAAAGGTTGACTAAAACTTTCCTCTGATACCAACTGTAGAGACCCGAAGCTTGACATACATGGATATTACATTACTTTAGCAGAATACTTAATACATAACAATAACAGACACACAAGGATCATAATAGTTTAGTGTCTTTGGAAACATGGAACGTAATCTTCCAATCGTGGTGAAAGATCTTCAACATCTCCCACAAAGATATTCCCATTTTTTTTCTTACCTAAAACCTTTCTTTATATCCTGGGGAAAAGAAAACATAAAAAGGGTGAGCTCAAATTCTCAGTAAGGGTAAACATGGATAAAATAAAACATACCATATACATTTGAACTTAAAAACGTGAACATAATGTTTAAACATCAAAAGCTTGAGAAATGACATAAAACATGGAAGTACGTAAGGCATAGATCATAAAGAAACATTAATAATGATAAAATAGCATGGAAAATTGTGGCAACCATTAAGTACATGATATGATTTCCATAGTAGACAAGGCATTACTTCCAAGACCATCTTAGTGGACAAATTCCCTTTCTGAATCGAGTTCACTCCTCATTCCAGTCCTATATTACTGAAACATTTTAACTTGTCATTCCAGCCATGTCTATCTCATGAGATATAAATATTTAACCAATGAATTGGAGGGAGATATAGGTCCCACCCATCTCATAATGATACCATTCTTATGTGTGCCACAAAATCAGAAACCATACATCATAGCATAACCCGTGTAATAAAAATGGGAATCTTAAACATCATGAAATCATAAAACAATTCATATAAGATAAAGGAATTCATAAAAATATTTCCATCACAAAATAATCAAATCCATGTAATAATAGGGATAGAAACAGAACCTTATATTATCTTAGATGGAAAATAATTTTGATAAAATACTTGAACTCCATTCGTGAGAAAAATATCCTTTCTACTTCAAAAACACTTTTCCTTTCTTAATATGTCATAAAATTATAAACTAAAAGAAGTTGATTAAAAATAAACTTGAAAACTTGTAAAGGAAGCTTCTTGGAAATAATGTTTTAAAAATCCATTCATGCCGTATAAGTTAAAAAAAACATTCTTCTCGTACTTTTGTCAGAAAAGTCAAAAAGTACCTCATACGAAAAACGACAAAAGATTCCTTTCATATCTTGTACTAAAAACTCCCCGAAGGGGAAAATTGGATTTAAACAATTTTAGGTGGATGGAAATAATATTACATATTGAGGAAACATGGATGTGGATGATAAAATACACCCCAGTAAATACTGAAGTATAAACAATCTCGGATAAAAATGAGACTGTGATATTTCCCTTACCTTAGGTCCGATTCGCTTCGTAAGTGTCCAAACCTCCTGTATAATGATTTAAATAATGTCATTGACTTATTCCAGAGTCATACTCATTGTTATGATATCATATATGGTTCACTTATGACTTTATATCACCCGTTCTTTTGTAAATTCCATGTTAAAGAGTGATTTGGGTAAAATCGTTTCATTTGTCGTCCGTGTTTTGACTTGTAATTATTCATATGATTACTTAGATCATGATTACATAATTACAGAATATAAAACATGACTTATGTATAATATATATTCAGAATATACATATATATAATAGATCATTAAATGGAAAGAAATACATCGTTCATGGAGACGGTAGGTCGTATGTACGCATGAACGCTGTTTTCGTTTCCTTATTGAGTTGAATGGAATTAAGTAGATGAAATACATATATATACACATAAATCCAGTATCATTATTATGTCATATATTTCATTATTACTTATTATATATACTTTATAATCATTCATGAATGGTTAACGTGGAGAATGAATCTCATCGCGTCGTGGAGACGGTATTCCGTACGTACGCACGAGCGATGATATCGTTCTCATGATCATGAATTTGTATTGGAGTGTATGTATACTATTTCAGAATAAATATCAATTTACAATAATCATATATAGTTATTATGTACACCATTATACCCATCCAAGTAAGGTGGTGGTGGAAAAGAGATCACACCACGGCGTGGAGACGATATTCTGTACGTACGCACGCGCGATGATTTCATTTTCCGTAGGATGGATAGATGGTTAAATAGGGTTGTTTCATACTTATAATAAGATATAATTATATGAGTGATACTGATGTTATTACTTCATAATGAAAAAACCTAAGAAGAAGAAGTGGAAGAAGAAATAAAGTTGAAAGAATCGGTAACGGGCATTACCTCTTCTTTGAAGCGCATCTTTGAGTCCTCCTATTAGGGCACTAAAATTGGTCTTTGAAGAATATCATGACCTCTAAGATGTTTCTAGGGAAGTTTAGAAGAGAATTTGGTAGCGTTTGGCCGAGTATGAAGGCTCAAAGTGGTGTGAGGAAAAGAGGGAGGAGGTGCCCTTTTATAAGGGAGGAGAGGGGCACCTTTGGAATAACAAAAAATATTATTTTATTATAAAGTCATATTCGGTTTTAAATATCTCCAAATTGATTTATTTCTAAGCTAAGGTGGGTATGGGTCTCAATCCTCTCATCCAATAGAATTTAGACAAGTTTAGGTTCCTATTTTAACCTTATCATTTATATTTAACTTTAAGTTAGATAATTTTACTTTTACCGTGTCTTTTTGTGTTCTTACACTATAAGGTTAATAAAATTACTATAACAAGCCAAAATAACCCCAAGTTGTTTATTATTAATATATATAACCTTATCTAAGTCATTTGGCCTAACATTATATTTTTAGGAATAAAATAGCAATTAATAATATAATATTTGGTTTAAAAACTATTTTATGTCAATTTTGACACTATTTAGTAATTAATTTTTTTGAAACTCATAACAGAATTATTAGTTCGAAAAAAGTTAATTAAATCAATACTAACATGTCATATTAAACTATAAAATTAGTGGAATTCATTAAAACTTTCAAATTACATTTATTTGGGTATTTATAACATCAATTATGTCAATATTTCATTAAAAAATAATTACTACATCATCATTGTGTCATAAATAAATTAAATTATTTAATGTCTAAAAATTTCCAATTAAATATAATTATGTAGGAAAGCTTTTTATCTTTTTAATTAATATTTATAGTCGAATTTATCTTATGTATAACCCTATATTAAAAATGATTTACTTATTAAACGTTGATTTTAACTATTTTTACCCTTCTTTGAATAAATTAATAATAAATGTCCCAATATAATCCAAGTGGGCCTAAATGGTCATTTTTTATTCCTAAGGTTGTTTTTGGTCTAATTAAACTTATCCAATAGAATTAGGACATGTTTTATGGTAATAATAATATCATTTCTACCCTTAATTACCCTATTTACTTTTAACTGTGGTAAAAAAAAGTAAAAAGTTGCTATTCGCCAAAAATTATTTTCATCTCATTGAATAACATTTTACTTACTGACATCAACCGTGTCTCTTGGATTTTTTAAATTCCACTCACAGAAGAGATAAAATTATGTTTTATGAAAAATTAAGCTTTTTTAACTACCACTTAGTGGTTTCACTATTCATCAAAAAATGAAAGTTTCCAGAAAAATACCAAAACTTAGGCCTAAGATATATTTGATATTATGAATTCAAAAATGATGTCTATTTTATGAAATTACAAACATATTAGCTACATTAACTAATTTAAAAATTAATTCTCGTCGTCAAAACAAATACCGTGTTTTTAAGAGATAATAACTATCAAAAGATTGACACTTGTTTCTAACTGGTTTAAATGTGAAATTACATACAATGACCAACATTGTATTAAATTGTAAAAATATATTCTAAATATACTTTAAAACCACTCAAATTAATAATTTATCACTATTAATTATTTCGATTAAAAATGTTGTTTTTAATTAAAATTTAGTATTTTTCACTATTCATTAGAATATGAAAGTTATCCGAAAAGTAGCAAAATTTCACCCTAAGCTAATTTCAATATTCTGAATCCAAAAATGAAGTCCATTTTGAAAAATAAAATTTACAAAATTTCAAAAAGTGGTTATTACTATTCATAACAGCTAGTTTTAATAATATTTTAATAGCATATCGTTGTTTAGTGAAACTCGGTATTGCGTACTACACACGCTATCGAGGAAGGTTGTGATTGCGTGTAATGCAAGGCAATTCAAGGATGCGTGTTGTGCAAGATCCTTTTGGTGTAGCGTACAACACAAGACATTAATGAAATTAAAAAGAATATTTTTCATAAAATCTCGGGGTGTTACAAAATGAATCATGGAGGGAACATGAGTAGGTGATCTCACATAGATACTGACAGAATGACCACAATGCTTTATGTATCAATAAATTCCATGAATTATATCATTAAAGACCCTCTAGAACAAAAGGATAGCTCAGGGTTCTTAAAATAATAACTTTAAATTCATGAGGTAGTCTAAACTTAAACGAATGAAGGAGGTGTACTTACCCAAAACTATAGGCCCACCTAAAATTTTTCCATCCCCTCAGACAATCTATGTAATGGCTCAGACCACTCCAGTCCATTCCTTTTCTTAAATATGGTATATGACGTGTTCTAGGTGTTCCAGGTGACTTATCCCTAACACTTTTCCAAATTTCTAGATCTGTGAATATTATTTCCATCATTGATAGGTGTACAATGTTTCCATCATTGGTAGGTGTATAGTGTTTAAAGCATCAATAGGTGTACAGTGTTTCCAGCATTGTTAGGTGTACAATGTTTCTAGCATCGGTAGGTGTATAATTTTTTAAGGGTCAGTAGGTGTATAGTGTTTCCAACATCGATAGGTGTACAATGTTTCAAGCATCGGTAGGTGTACAATGTTTCTAGGATCCGTAGGTGTATAATGTTTCCAGCATCAATAGGTGTACAATGTTTCTAGCATTAGTAGGTGTCCAATGTTTCTAGAATTGGTAGGTGTATAATGTTTCCAGGAACGGTAGGTGTACAATGTTTCCAACATCGGTAGGTGGACAATTTTTCCAGGATTGGTAGGTGTACAGTGTTTCTAGCATCGGTACGTGTATAATGTTTCCAGGATCGGTAGGTGTGCAATGTTTCCAAATTGGAATGTGTACAATGTTTCCTGTATCGGTATTTATATAGTGTTTCCAGCATCAGTAGATGTACAGTGTTTCCAGGATCAGTAAGTATACATTGTTTTCAACATCGGTAGGTGTACAATGTTTCTAGGATCGGTAGGTGTACAATGTTTCCAGGATCATTAGGTGTAAAATGTTTCTAGCATTGGTAGGTGTACAATGTTTCCAGAATCGATAGGTGTACAGTGTTTCCAAAATTGGTCAGTGTAAAGTGTTTCCATGATCAGTATGTGTACAGTGTTTCCAGCGCCATTTACAGCTTCCTACAATTTCGCCCATTTAACATTTACTTCAATGTTAAAAACATTCAAGGCCTTTTAAGGGATTTAAGATTGATTCAATGCCCATAACTCCTATATTAATGTTCCTATGGCTCAAGATGCCTTTACTTGGTCAAACGATGTGGTTTAATGTGATCCTCTTTTAATGGAAAATCTATCATATATTAAACTACTGCTTCATAAATCTTATAAAGGGACGAGATATATTCCTCCCTTGTTCTGCCTTCCTGTTTCTCGGTGCGAGAAACTCAAACATTTTCTTTTCCCCATAGAAGTAGTGTGATCAAACCTTAATCCTTGGATCATTTCCCCTTGAGGTTTTTTCCTGCTGCTTGCACACCCCCTATATTGGTGAAAGCAACAAGTGTAGATCCATCATCGATATAAGGTATGATCTACCTCCTTTATTTTGTTTTATTCAATACTTCTTATCTCGTTTCTCCTTTCCATGTTACGGAATGTGATCTCCATGCTTCTGATAGAGTTTTATTCGGTGTCAGTTAGTACTGTTGTGCTGCGACATCCTCAGGTGGATGCATTTGTCACAGTGGAGGTGATCATAATTCATTGTGTGGATCATTTTTGTATAAAGAATGTCAAGAACCTTTTGAGGTAAGGTATATGTTTCTTAACTTTCATTTTTTATACATTCGTAGAGTTAACATGATTTATCCACTAAACCATAATGGAATTGACATAATAAATATTTGAACCAGATAAATCAATTATTATTGATCGTATGTTATTTTATCTTATTTTTCTAGATAGTGTGACATCTATTCATTCCTTATTTAGCATGAAATTCTTGACGAAAATTGGTAAAGAATGTATGTTGGGATTAATTGTAATTATTTTTCAAAGATAAATAAGCATGTAAATGAATCTAGTTGTTGTTGTAATTTCGTGTTAATAAAATTTTTGTAGTAAGAATATTTAATCAATTTGTGATAACTATGATAGCTTGCAGTTTAGTTTTCCATAGTTGGAACCTATAAATAATAAATTAGTTAATTCAGGATGGATTAAAGAACTAGTTGTTTGATAAAATATAATTCCTCGTAGGGTTCTAAGTTACCCTCTTTCTTGTAAATGCCAAGAGACTTTTGCTTGGAGCTGTGAGATATCGTTGTGTTTGAAGGTTGGATGCCTTGTTTAAGGGACAAGATCCCAGTAGATATGATGTTTTTTTCCTACTACTTGTGTTGTGATGTGATCCTGGATGGCTGTTCTGATATGTGGGGGCAGGGAGGGTCATTGGTTGTGGCAGTAGTTGATGCCTAGTGTGGTGAAATGCAACAGTTTATGCATGTGGGTGTCGGGAAGGACAACAGAGATGATGAAACGGGTTGGATGTGAATGATTTGATGTTTTCTGAATCTTATTGGTTATTTATCTACATTACTTTCCCCACTACTCAAGGCAGTTTCTCTTACATACCATCCTTCCAAAAGGGGTGAATACGCATGAGGTATGCCATGTGATTTCCATGATTATCTTATTGAGGGAGGATAGATTTCAAGATGGATGGGATGATAATACATTTTCCCTCCTCAATGACAAATTCTCTATTATAGGTGAAACATTGTTGGAAATTGAGGTGAATTTTCGAACCAGATCAAGGGGCTTCATGCTTAAGGAGGGAGATAAGAAAACCTCCTATATCCATGCATGTTTAAAGGAAAAAATATCAATTCTACTAGAAGAGATTCCGGTAGTGATTCATTGATTCAACACATCCACCATATCCACTTCTAGAATACGCTTCAATTTCTACACTCTTTTTATAGGTGGAAAATACTTGACATGTAGTTAAACTACCCACCATGTTGTGAACCCTTGTGTTTAGTAGCTTAGAATATTTATCTAGAATTCCTATGAATATGGGAAAGAAATAATTATTAATAAATGGTTGAATAAATGATGTTAACCCATGGGTTAGGAGCTTATTGGGACACATTGATGATGTTTCAATTTAAAGGAATAATTAAATTTGGGTGTGATACTAATGAAATATAATGTGAAATTGTTAATGGTTAATTAATTTTCAAATAATTAATAAACATAAAATGTAACTAATAAAAAGGGAATAAAGTAATGTACTAAAGATATTTAATTGGTTGTGTGCTTATAGGATACCTAGTCTTAGAAGTGGAAGCCAAGAGTTTGAGAGACGTTAACTGTAGTTGATTCTTAGACTAGGTTAGATCCATAGTGTGGTTGCAAGAAATAGTTTATTTTGTACTTCTTGTGTTTTTATACGCTAATCCACCCCTTCGGTTAAGGAAACAAACACCCCGAGGATTTTGATCCCTAGGGGGGTGTTTTCCCCAACATTCTGGTGGGAGGATGGATAGCTAACTACCCCCTTTGGCCTGATCTCTTCTCTTGGTAGTTAGTTGTGCTGGTAGGAACAATGGTTAGTTTTCCCCATAAATGTTTGTAGAGGGAGGTAATGGATTGTGGTTATTCACACACATATATTATAGATATAGTTTCCTATGGAATACTATAGGTGGAACGTGTATAGACTGTGATGACTAGAGGATCCTTACATAGTGTATGGGATATAATGTATTGAGGTTTAATACTCAATGAATGGTACATGTTATGCAATCACTAAAGGATATCTAAAACTAACAGTTTACATTTGTTACATGGACATGTAGTTTTTGGTTTCTGAGGTGCATGTTGTGGTGCTTCACCTAGGTGTCTGCAGGAAATCCTTTTTGGAGAAAGATTCTTCGGACATGCGACATTGGGGAAAAGAGGAAAACCATTGGGGAAGTGGTAGTGGGCTACAATGGATATTCTTTATTATATCATATACTCTTGTATACAATACTTGATGAGAGTATCCATGGTGAGGCTAGAAACTTAATATACCTGTTTAGGTGATGAGGCTCTGGGGAGGATCTTACTGAGTATACTGTTACACTCACCCTATATATATATAAATTTTTTTCAGGTCACCTGGAGTTGGTTGTAGATCAGGTTGGTTACTACTATCTTGGGGTTTTAGGAGATTTTTGGGCTTCGTGGTCACTGCTGTTTTTAACTTTCCTTTGGTAGTTACAGTTTCCCTTCCATTTTTATCAGTTTTTCATTACATTACATATGCATACTTTGGATTTCTTTTATATTTTAGTCTGAGTTGGATTTGTTTGGTGTCTTTATTATCTCTCTCTTTCGCATGTGTTCTCTTAGGGGGAAATGCCTCCTATTTGTGTGTTTACTATACCCTTAGTTCTAGTCGCCAACCTAGGGCCTACTGGAGGTGGGAATCGGGGGTCGCTATCTCCATTATCAAATTTAATACCTAAGAGGGGTACACCTTGTGGGGAGGGGGTCATGAAAGAGTGGTATCAGAATTCTGGTTGAGGGATAGGATGGAGTTTGGTTTTAGGGCTAAGTGAGGTTTCATGGGTTGGTAGGGAAACAAGCCAGTTTAGTTTAGCAAGTGATGTAAACACTAGAGAACGACTAATAAAAATGTGTTTATGCCCCCTGGGATTAGAAGCATGGACCTTTATGTTTTTAGTTTCTACTAAATGAGGTGATACTAATTATAGGGTAGAGACCTAGGAAAGGAGCATGCATCATTCTTCTTTGAGACTGTGTTTTAATGGGTAGAGCTTGGGATAAGTTCACCAAAAATAAGTAAAAGAAAACAATTTATTAATTAATGTTGAGTCTTAAATATTCCAGGTTTAGAAGATCTAACTATTTTAATATTGTAGGTATGGATCTACGTTAACTTCCCTGTCAGGTTCACACCGAATATTTCTAGCAGGATCTTCTAGTAGTTTGCCGCATGGTAGAGGTTGATGAAAATGAAACTTGGAGGAGGAAAATCTATGAGTTTTAGCACCCGGGTCTATAGATATACTAGTGATCAGTTTTAGATGCAGTCACATAATACTGGTTGGAGGAGGTTTAGATAACCTTCAGTTTAATACGTTCTCATAAAGAGCACTAGGTGTCTTTGATTGTGATGATGTTGCATGGAGTTACAAGGTAGTGGTGGTTCTTGTTCCTCAGGGATCGCGAGGAGTCGACGATCTCGTGGGAGGAGTTTTGAGACATGTTCATAGTTGAGTTTCTTTCTTTGACTTATAAGGCATCCAGTCGTTAGGAGATTCTTACCTTTCGACAGGGGAGATCCAGTGTGTGAGAGTTTGTAATCTAGTTTAGGAACATTTTACGTTATGCTTCAAACTTTTTTCCAGATGATGAGGCTAGGGAGAGGAATTTTTAGGAGAATTTGCATCGAGCGATCTAGTGATAGGTCACCATGTTTCTGTTGAAGACATATCTTGAGGGGATAGAGAGGTAATAGTTCAACAAGAGGACATTGGATAGAACCTAATCGTCCCAAGCGAGGAGTCATCATAATTCCTCATGAAGTAGAGCTGTAGTTATGGGTTACCAACTTTCTATACAGAAGAGTTTATATTCAGGTGGGGGTAGGTCCTAGCCCTTATCATCTCATTTCTCTAGGTCTGGTGGATCTTAGTATTATTCCAAGAGATCATGTGCTTGTTTTTATTGTGGAGGATGAGGTAATTAGTAGCAAGAGTGTCCGACCTTTCAGAGAAGTCATCGTGAACCAGGTGTTTCTCTCTAGGTTCCTCTATTGAGGCAATTCTAGCTGAGCTAGCAGTAGCAGGTTGCACTAGATTTGGATCAGTAGAGAGAAGATGGGACATACAAGGGATAGCCCTGTAATGCTCCCTTTCCTCAGAGAGTAGATCACAACCATGGTGGTGGTCATCATTAGGGTCCAAGAGGTCGCGGTCAGATTCATGCTTTAGCATTACCTGCGCTAGTTGAGCCAAATGTCATTTGAGGTCCCCTTTGTTTGTTTTTTAATTGGGTGTATAACATGCTTGATTTAGGAGTGTCACACTCATTCATATCACCTTACCTTTTACATGCTTTAGGAATTGAGGTAGAGAGGCTTCCAGTTCCCTTAGCATTGACTACTCCAGTTGAAGTTCAAGCTGACTTGTTTGAAGTATGTAGAGACTGTGATCTAGTGATAGGGAAACACCTATCTGGTTATATTTCCTATGGTTACGAATAAAAAAATTATATCATCCTCGGTATGGATTGTTTGTATTTGGTGCAGGCTATCATGGATTGCTTCAGGAGGTAGGCAGTTCTCTTTGATGCTAATGGAGGCCAGTGGTGTTTGTTGGTGAGCGAGACCCTCAGATGGGTCAGAGGCGTGTTACATTTTCATTGTCCTTGATGGTTGAGCTGATGCTGAGTTCGTTGTAGGTTCAATAGTTGGTGTTTCCCAAGGTCATAGAAAAGTACCCTGATGTCTATCTAGAAGAGGTTGTACCATTACCCTCTCAATGAGAGATCGAGTTTTGGATCAAGCTACATCCAGGAGCGTCTCTTATTTCTATGTCTCGACATAGGATGGACCCTTTTTATTTACAAGAGATACATGTATAGATTGATGGTCTATTACAATGATTTTTAGTTCAGCTGAGTGTGTCATCATGGGGTGCATCAGTTTTATTTGTGAAGAAGGATGACGACAATTTTCAGTTGTGTATCTATTATTATTGGTTAAAAAGTGACATTAAAGAATTTCTATCCTCTTCCATGTATTGATGATTTATTTGATAAAATAAAGGTTGAAATTTGGTTCTCAAAGATCAACTTGCAGTCAGGATATCATCATATGTGTGTGAAGGATGAGGATATCCCAAAGAATGCTTTCCATTATTGTCATGGGCATTAAGATTTTGTTGTAATGTTTTTCAGTGTGACGAATGCTTCAGCTATGTTCATGGGATTGATTAATGTTGTGTTCTGTGAGTTCTTGGATAAGTTCATGGCAGTATTCACAAAATAAATCATTGTGTAATTTCACATCTGAGGAGGAGAATAAAGAGAATCTACATGCCATTTTGGGAGTTCATCATCAACATAAGCAGTTTGGGATGTTTTAGAAGTGTGATTTTTGGTCCTGAGAAGTCTGTTTCTTGGGGAATGTTGTGTCCCAATAGGGAGTAAATGTGGATCCATAGAAGAGAGAAGTAGTTGTGTATTGGGAATCCCCCAAGATAGTGGAAGAGTTGTGATGTTTCCTTGGTCTAGAAGGCTACTACAAGAGGTTCGTAGCCGATGTCTATTGTGTTGAGACTCCTTTGACAACATTGACCAGGAAGGATTTGGTGTCCATGTGGACTGATCAGTGTATATAAGATTTCGATTATTTGAAGGAGAAGATGATAAGTGATCTAGTTCTTTGTCTTCTAGTAGAAGAAGTTCGGTTTGATGTTTTCTGTGATGCTTAGCATCTGGGGTTAGGTTGTGCTCTGATGTAATAGAGATCTGTTGTTTCTTTTGGGTATTGGCAGTTTCATCCTCATGGACATAACTATGTCACCCATGATCTTGAGTTAGTATTAGTGGTGTTTGATCTGAATTTGTGGAGACATTACCTCATTGATGAGTGCTTTTTGGTTTTCACCGATCATAAGAGACTAAGGTATGTTCTCTACCAGCATGACTTGAAATTGTAGTAGCATCAGTAGATAGAGTTCTTATAAGAATAAAACTTCGAAATATCGTATACCCCTAGAAAGTGGAATGTTGTGGCTGATGCGATGATAAGGAATTCATGTAGTGATATAGTGTGTGAATCTAGTGTTTCTTAGAGGGTGATGGAAGAACTTTCATCATTACATATTTATATGGGAGAAGTTTGGTTATAGGTTTTCTTTTCCTGATGATGGTGAATTCATCTCTGGTTCAGCAGGTGAAATATTCCCAGTCAGGGGATCTAGAGGTGGATGTCTAGAGAGACTGAGTTGGTTTTGGCGAGGCTCCTGATGGTTTTTCTGAGGATAAAAACACCGAGTGTTATATCATGGTAGTATTTTTGTTCCTTTAGCGATGCATGATACAATTCTCATAGATTTATATAGTTCAACTTTAGCGGTTAATAATGGAATGACAAAGATGTAACGAGGCTCGATGAGTTAGTTTTGGTGTCCTAGGTTGAAGCGCGCAGTTGTCGAGTTTGTGTCTCGATGCTTGGTCTTCCAGAAGGTGAAGGGTGAGCACTGTTTCCCTAGTGGTTTTCTCCAGCCATTAGATATTCCTCAGAGGAACTAGTAGGAAATCTCAATGGACATTGTTATTGGTTTACCTCAAGATCAGGAATTACATGACTCTATTTGGGTGGTAGTGGATCATTTAACAAACTTATCCCACTTTATAGTGATCAAGGATTCAATATTAGTGGAATTTTTGTCGAGGAGGTATATGGAAGAGGTGTTTAGACTTCACAGAGTCCCGAGGATGATCATTTCCGATCAAGATCCTTGTTTTACCTCTTGGGTGTGGAGAGGTCTCTAGCATGATTTTAGTTCTCAGCTATGCCTTAGAATTTCTTTTCATCTGCAGATGGATGGTCAAATAAAGCGGACTATCTAGACTCTTGAAGACATGCCGCGCCCTTGTGTGTTGGATTTTGGAGGTTTGTGGATGAGGTACTTAACCTTGGGGTAGTTCTATTACAAAAATATTTTTCACTCCACCATCGGTATGACACCTTTTTAAGCCTTCTAGGGTCAAACATTCCATTCTCCGTTATGCTTGTAACTTCCCGAACTCGAACAACCACCCGAAAAGTGCTAAACGGGTTGGGTGTTACAACCATAGGTGGACCTCCCTAAATGCCAAAGGCTGCCGACTAGCAACAAGGGCTTGAATAGGTATAGTGGGGAGGCTATACGCTCTCGATGGATAAAAATGCTAATTGTTCAAGTAATAATATATAACATGAAATTGAAATTAACGACTCAGAAAACTCGAACCAGACCCACATAGAGGAATAGAATTTAATAGTAGATAAAAAACTGAAGCAAAGTAGAAACAACAATAGTGGAAAGTTAACAGAACAACATGCCGACAATCAATTGCAATAACTACTAAATAAAAAGCATGAATCCATAGCATGTCATACATGTCAATCTATATAGAAGGCACCAATGGCTAACCAACAATTACAACATATTAAAGTAATCATTCTGATATAGGAAAGAATGTAAGACCAAATAAACTTTAGCTAGGGATGACCGCAAGGTGCATATCATCACCATGTCAAACAGATCTATGATACGGCTCCTGAGAATGATCACTTTACTGCATGTAAATCCATAAATTCTACACGCATCCCGAAGGTCTTGTGCTGGGTGTGTGACAAATCTAAGTAGGATACCACCAGAATTTTTATACCATGTATAATTTTTCAAGAAGACATGAATTTATAAAGAAATCAGTAAACAATATGATGCCCAAATAAACATAAACTTCATTGGTGCTCAACAGCGACCATGGAGTGTCACCTACTTTGGCCAACGCCAGAATCTCTATCATGTAACCTGACACCATGTGCCTCCTGACACCTCATGTCTCAAGAACTGATGTCATGAAGGCATGCCAAAACAATAGTAACTTTCTCAAAATCCCATATCTAACAATGGAACAAAAAATAGAGAAGCAGCGATGCCTGTCCTCAAAATAGGAACCCGAGGGACAGTGATTTCTTCCCTCAAATGATTTACTAGAGGGACAATGATTTCTTCCCTCAAATCATGAAGAGCCTCTTCCCCCAACCCGATAGCCTCAATGATATACCCAAAGGCTCCTCAAATTACATGTGGATTCCTATGAAAAACACCCCCAAACCAATTGTAACTAACCACATCTATCAGGTACCTCTACCCAATGAGTGGTCAAAACCACCTCATCACGGATTATACCTGTGTGCACACTACTCAAAGTTTTGGTTGAGTAGTAATCACCAAAATATGTTCCCAAGACACAACATCTCTGACACCTAGTGTCGATGTGACTGTGTCTCTCAAGTCTGATGGCTTCTCCATCCAAGTAACCTAGGCCATGCCTAACCTGACAGTTAAATAGCCTCCTGACAATGTCCATGACACCCAATCCCATAGTCAGAACCACCAAATGTAATCTGTGCCAATCCCAACCTGTGATCAACATCACTCAACAACACCATGTCCATGCCTAACTCAACCCAAAGGTTCCAGCATATGCAATATCACACATCACATATATATATAATCAAAAGAAATACTTCTAACAGTAAAAACAAACCAACAGTTGAATTGAACTAGCCATGTTATCCCTTAATCAGGTATATCAAGTTTATACTCAGCATTTTAATTAAACAGCTAAATTATACCCATTTTGGCACCCTCGACCAAAATTCTCCAAATGATCTACGACCACTATCCTAGACTCTCTCAAGAATAACAATGTGAGGGAAATCCCAACGACATCCCATAAGGTATAAAGTCAATTTAATATAAAGAAACATGGGTCTTGATCAATTCCTAACCTTGCGCTAAAAATTATTAACCCCCAATTGTCTACAAAAACAAAAAAAACAACATATGAACCACCTACCATAGACTTGTATATGTAGGAACATCCGATATCAAGATCCTATTTGAAGCTGGTCCTTGTAGAACTACATTTATGTCAAATCCCAAAAATTATGCTCGGATGGAAACTATGGTGTGTGTGGAAAAGAACTAGAACAAAAGAGAGTGTATGTATTTAGCCTTGATGATTTGATCCCGCAGCCACTGAAGAATTAATGAATGGATATCAGATGATGAATCTAGGAGAATAAACATTTTCATCCTCCCAGAGCGTCAAGGTCAGAAAACAGGGAAGAAGAATGTATTTATCAAAAAGATATGTGACACTATTTCATATAAGTGAATAAAAATAAAATTACACAACATGTATTTTAGAATACATGATGTGTATTATCCTTGTCCATACTTCGAATTAAGTGGAGGTATCCACACAGATTGAATGTGCCACATGGGTCACCACATGGCTAAGATTCAGCTGGTACACAACATGTATTTTGGAATACAACATGTATTTTGGAATACATGATGTCTAGTATCCTTGTCCATATTTTCCCAGTTTTCTTGGAAACAAGTCAAAAATTCAAATAGGGTTGGGATTTTGACCCATTTGAAAAACCTAGGTTCTTACAATATCTCCACCTTAACATAGCTTATCCCTGATCTATCAAAAGAAACCCAAAAATGGAACCGAACATACCCACCTGGTCAAATTAACACAAACTACCCCATTCTTAAAGGTTCAGGATAAATTCCTCAAGGTGCTTCCAACCTTAGGAATTACCTAACTCAGTCTCAACCCGACAAAACTCAAACAAAGAAAAGGTCCAACAACCTATTTCCTGGACCCATGGTCCTCTTGTGATGCATCGTCACCCCCTTCACCTCATCGGTGTTCCCATGTCATTTCTGACACCCAAATGTATCCCAAACTGCATCAGTGTCTGCTACCACAATGTTATTCATCCCATGGATGCTCAAAATTAAACTTTATTTCATGCACCTCATGTAACCCACATCCTCGATGCTCTAATTCCCACTGCACCTCAAGTAACCCTCATCATCGATGCTCTTGATGCCACATAGCTCACATATATATAATATATCACACACCCAAATTGGTGTCAATCCCACTGAGCGAAATCTAGTCAGTCCACATATATTTGGTTTTCCTTGTGCACTCAAAATAGACATGCCTCAACAGGTCATGCCAAAAAGAAAACTAGAACGTCACAACCAAACTCTCGGTGTACCAATAACCATCATCGGCTCACTAGCCTTCTCATCCCCTAAAATCTCCAAAGGGTGCACCTAACCTGACACACAGCTACCTGAAGTCTTTCCTCCCAAAGGTACTACACCAGTCACTGGCCATAGACCCCTCAGCTGGGTCCCACTATTTTTGTTGTGTCCTCTACGTGTAGCAGAAACTCAGCCACCATCTCCTGGTATCAAACCTGAACCAACTCCAGATGCCCCAGTCTATCATGCTCCCTGCCTTCTGGCTATTTGATAAGGCTTCTTGTAGAACCTCATAAGGTGCGTGATCTTTCCACATGACCAACACTCCTTTATAGGCCTATCACACCATGTTCGGACATGCCCTGTCTTCCCACACTCAAATAAAACAACTAAATAACTGCTACGAGGTGTTCTAGCTGAGTCCTTGGCCTGAATTCCTATGCTGGAACACATACCTTCCTTACTTCCTACTATCTGAACCATCATCTAAAGCTATCATCCACCCTAAGTGAGACCTCTCTTCCTCGTTTCCCTCCGCTAAGAGAACCTAATTCACCACCTATGAGAAAAAACCATGCCTGGAGATATTTACTCGGATCCTAATGGCGTGTCATAAGCCATCCTCGAAGCACCCCACCCTTGCTTATTCATCACTTACCACACAAGGTGCAATGTGAGACAACTTAGTGAAAGTAACTGCATAGTACATGATAGACATGTCTCCCTACCGAAGGCTCAAGAACTCCTGATATCTCTCAGCCCTTAGTGTCTCTAGGTAAAAGTTTTCAAAGAACCTATCTTTGAATTCCTTCCATGCTATTCCTTTGTGCCCGCAAGCCTGAACCAGAACATCCCACCAATGCTTCACTGGTCCTCTCAGCATATACGTTGATAGCTTAACACTTTGCCTAGGAGGCATCTCAAGCTGCTAAAAGATCATATGCATGCTCTCTATCCAATTCTCACCCACCTATGGACCATTCTCACCCTGAAAAAGTGGCAGGTTCTATGACTAGATCTCCCATATTAGATATTCCATAGATGGATCTGTACCCTGCGCACCTCTGTCAATTCCCTATAACACACGCACCAGACTATACCAGAGCTGCCCATCAAGCCAGGAACCAAATGGTTCCAAACCCCGATGTTGTCTTGACTGCACTAGATCTTGAACCTGATCATGTCTTTGAGCCTGTACCTACGGCTCATGCTCTGCATGTCCCCTAGGTGTCAGAACCTGATCGTGCACCTATGGCACTATACCATCACCCGCCTGATGCTCCATCTAAATCGTCTAGGAGGAAATCACTGAATACCAAAATGGTTAGACAACCCCCCACACATATATATCACACAGATAATGAAATCAGTAAAGAGGCAGCATAAAACCACTATCCTTACTCTCCCCCCATCGCAACCCATACTCATAGCATCTCAGCCTTAGGGACTCCTTACCTTCCCTCAACAGGGCCAATTATCAAAGTACCTTGGGTAATGCCCATCCTAACAACCACCATTGCCTCAAAATGATGATCGAATCACCCAATCCTAGTGATAAAAAACACCTCAACCATAGTGCATGCCTAGTCGTACAAGAGCCAGACCCAAATACCCTGCCACATGTAATTGTACAATGTATATAAATAATTTAATATTACATTAGAATAAATAAGCAATTTTATTAGGATTTTAACCCTTTACATTTCAAAAGCATCTATAGCATGGCAATTGATACTATTCACATGGTATTATCACTTCACAAAGAATACGTGCAGTTATGAAATTGAAATACCCTATAAAAGTACTTCTCAAAATCCAAACAATCACAACATTCCATATTGAGCTGAGGTCCAATTCTCCCTTACTGCACTGAGTCAAGGGTCGCATATCACAACAAATAACATCACACACCAAGAGAGCCACCTAGGTGGAAATAATATAAACAATAATTTGAGCAAAAGCAAAACAACAATTCCCACCCCAGGAAACTTGGTTCACCCCTTGTACCTGGGGCTACAGGCACCCAATCACAAGCTAGAAACCTAGTCCCAATTACAATCTATCTCCAGTCTACCATATCCCAAATAGTAAACCAGTAGAAATGAAAAAAGAAGACTCAATCGTATTAGTATCCTACAAAAAACTGCTACTAAATCCCTATCAAGAACTCCTTTGATTCAACTCTATAACATCTCAGACCAGAACAGACACCGAATAGTGCTAAACGGGTCGGGTGTTACTACCTAAGGCGCACCTCCCCAAACGCCAAAGGCTGCCGACTAGCAGCGAGGGTCTAAATAGGTATAGTGGGGAGGATATACCCTCTTGGAAGATAATAATGGTATTGGTATAACTGATAATATATAACATGCAATGGAAATTAACGACTCAGTAGACTCAAACCAAACCTGCAGAGAGGAAGCACATTTAATAATAGATAAACAAAATAAGCAAAGTGGAAACAAAAGAAATGGAAAGTAAACAGAATAATATGATAGCAATCAATTTCAATAGATACTAAATAACAAGCATGCATCCATAGCAGGTCATACATGTCAATCTATATAAATGGTTCAAATGGATAACCAAAAGGTGTTACATATTAAATTAAGCATTCAGATATAGGAAATAAAGTAAAACCAAATAAACTCCAGCTAAGCATGACCTCAAGGTCCATACCATATCCATGTCAAACAGAACAACTATCTATCTCTTGGTACTGATCTCTTTCCTTAACATAAAACCATAAATTCTACAGGGATACCAAAGGGCCTGTGCAGGGTGTTAGAGGAATATTAGTAGGATACCACCCAAAGGTTCATACCTAGTATATGTTTTTAAGAAGGAATTCATTTATAAATAAATCAGTAAACAATATGATTCACAAATAAACATAAACTCTATTGGTTCTCAGAAGCCACCATAGAGTGTCACATACTTCAAACAACGTTAAAATATCTTTCATGTAACCCCGAACCATGTGCCTCTTGACACCTCTTGTCTCAAGCATTAATGTACCAATGGCACTCTGAAACAATAGTAACCCTGCTCAAAAGCCCACGCCTATCACTGGCACAACAATCGGAGGAGAAATGATGCATGTCCTCAAAATAGGAACTAGAGGGACTATGATGTCTACCCTCAAATAAGTAATTGGAGGGACAACGATGTCTGCCCTAAAATCATGGTGAGGATCTACCCTCAACCTAATTGCCTCAATGTTATCCCATGAAGGGTTCTCACCTTCCACGTGGATTCTTATGGAAATAACCCCAAACCAATTGTACCTAACCACATATATCGGTGACCTCTACCCAACAAGTGTCCAAAACCAGCTCATCAAATATTCTACCTGTGATAACACTACTCAATGTTCTGGGTGAGCGGTAATCACCAAAATACATTCCCAAGACACAATATCTTTAACTCCTTGTGTCCCTACGACCGTGTCGCTCAAATATGATGTCCTCGCCATCCATGTAACCCAGGCCATGCCCAACCTGGTAGTTACACTACCTCATGCCTTCATCCATGATTCCCAATCCAGTGGTTAGAACCACCCAATGGGAAACACCCCAATATTCAATGGTATATTTCCCTTTGAATAATGAAACAGCTTGCATTGCACGCAACTTTGAGATTATAACACACTACGACCAATCAAACAAGCCATTATAAATAGTAATGCCCACTTTTTGAAATTTTAAAAAATTTATTTTTGAAAATGGACTGCAATTTTGAATTCAGAATACCAAAATTAGATTAGGGTGAAGTTTTGGTATTTTTCTTAAAACATACAATTTTTTATGAAAAGTGAAAAACATTGCGTTATTGGTTAAAACGAACTTTTTATTTAAATAATTATTTATTTTATTAATATTTATTTTAGGTCAAAATAGATACATAATACCTTTAGAAGTTCAATTTAATTCACTAGAGCCATTTTATAATAAGTTTAGATATATAAAAAATTTATTGAACTTTTTACCGCCTTTTACCCACCTTTTAGGAGCATTTACAAATTTGCATGAAACATAATTTTACCGCTTCTGTGAGTTTAATTTAAAAAATTTGAGAGAAACGGTTAATATCAGTAAGTAAAATGTGGTTCAATATGTTGACAATAATATTTGGTGAATTGTAACTTTTTACTTTTATTTACCACAATTAAAACTAAATTGGGTAATTAAAGGTAATAAGGATATTATAATTACCCTAAAAAATGTCATAATTCTATTTCATAATTGTAATTCGACCAAAAACAACCTTAGGAATAAAATATGACCCCCTTTCGTCCACTTGGATTAGATTAGGAAATTTATTATTATTTAATTTAAAGAAGAGTTAAAAGAGTTAAATTCAAAGTTTAATAAATAAACCATTTTTAATATAGGGTTATATATAAGATAAATTATATTATAATTTTTCATTAGAAATATAAAAATATCTCCTACATAATTCTATTTTATTTATAATTTTTAGACATTAAATAATTTAATTTATTTATGACACAATGATGATAAAGTAATTACCTTAATAATGAAATATTAAAATGATTGATAATATAAATATCCAAATTAATGAAAATTGAGACTTCTGATAAATTAAACTAATTTTATAGGTTAATATGACATGTTAGGGTTGGTTAAATAAATTTTATTTGAAGTGATAAAGTTTTTACAGCTTTCAAAAAAATTAAATACTAAATAGTGTCAAAATTGACATAATTGAGTTTTTAAAAAAAATACTATATTATTAATCGATATAATATTTTTAAAAATATAAGGCTCGACCAAAATACATACATAAGGTTATATATATTAATAATAAATCATGTGGGGTTCTCTTAGCTTTTTATAGTAAGTTTATTAACCATATAATATAAAACAAGAGACATGGTAAATGACAAACTATTTAACTAAGAGTTAAATCTAAAAGATAAGGTTAATATAGTGACCTAAACCTGTCCAAAACCAATTGGTTGAGAGTTTTTCGACCCATAACCAACTTATCCTCGAAATTAAACATTTTGGATCCATTAGAAATCGAAAATGAGTTTATTATAAAATAATATTTCAATATTTTTCTAAAGTTACCCTCACCTCTCTTATAAAAGGGTACTTCCCCTTATCTTAATTTCACACCTACAAAGCCATTTGGATCATCCAACCCCTGACCAAATATCGTCCCAAAATTCCTCCCTTTATCCTATAGGCCTTCCTCTGGTCATAAAGCCAACCTAAGGAGCCCTTTTGGTCAAATAAAAAGGAAGAACCTGAAGAAGAGTTAAATATTTCACCAGCTCTTTCAAGTTCCTTTCTTCTTCCACTTCCTCTTTCTTTTTTGTTTCCATTCTAAAATAATAACTCCAGTATCTTATATATACTGTGATGTTATTATAAAAATGGTACAAAAATATTCATTATTCTATCCATCCTATAAATGACAGTCACCATATGTGCATACGTACGGCTTACCGTCTCCACGTCATGGTGTAGTTTGTTATTCAAACACATCATTATTTGGATAAGTATAATAATGAGTATAAATGATGTAAATACTAAATATAACATGTTAATAATTCAGTATATATTATGTACCCTCCAATTACATACAATTTCTTGATCAATGATATTGTCGCTCGTGCGTACATATGGATTATCATCTCCACAAACATGATGAGATTTATTTTCCCATCATAACCATTCAAGAATAATTTTCATTTGATGATTAAAAATAGTATAATTTTGGATATGAATCAAATACATTATATCCATAACAAACATGGATTACGTAACCCAGCATATAAAGGAAAACAAGTCAGCTAACACCCAAAACCATGATACTATTAAAATATTATTAAAAAAGCAATATTAGAAGATCATATATGATATCATATTTATATATATAGTTATTGTATAATTTAATAACACTGATTTAACTACTATACAGGAGGTTAACATACCATCGACTAAGTAAAATTACAAGGTAAGGGTTAATTTCACAATCTTTTTTATTATCCATGGTTGTTTTTACCTAAGTATCTAATAGAACCTCTTTATCATCCACATATGTGTTTTCTTAAAAATATATTTCAAAACATTTTCACTATTTACTAGACTATGGGATAAAGTTATTAATACCCTTATTTGAACTTATATGTTTTTAAAGGAATCTTTATGTCATTTTCCAAACAAGTTACTTTATGACATTTTTGAAAAAATTAAGGTAAGAATGTTTTTTAACTTATACGGAGGGTGAGGCTATTTTCTGTTATTATAACATCATCGAAGCTTCCATTACAATTTTATAAGAATATTTTCAAAATAATTGTTTTATTTTATAATTATGTGACTCTTAAATGGTATCAAAATAGAAAGAGGTATTTTTTCAAATAGTTTTCATTTCATCTATGTAAACATCCTTTAATGGATTTTAAACTTGTTTGAAGTTGATTTATTATGATACAAATCATCCATATTGTATTGAAGGTTTTGTGATATGTTTGAATATGGATGTGTTATTTTTATACAATTCATGGTTAAAGTATTGACATTTCGAATTCTAGTTTTAATAAGAATGTTTATGTTATATTTTAACCTTTTCATATGATGAATGTATTGGACTTAGCATGTGATGGGTGGAGCCCACTATATCTCCTCGGTACATTGGTAGGTCTCATTAGACAATTAGACGTGGAATTGACCATGGCCTTTCCCAATTTGATATATGTTTTTGGCCGAGGACTAAATCATTTTTAGACATCTTGGTTGAGGCCTTGGAAAGATATTTCAGAATGTCTGACATTATACATTACCTCATTATGTAAATAATATAGATGGTTCATGTTATTATTTGACTAGTAGAATACCCATGACTATGTTTTATTATGGAATTATTTACTCAGCTCATATTCCTTCCATAAAGTGTACATGTTTATTATTTGTAATGGAATATGTTTTCAATTATTCAACATGCCTAATGTTTATGTTATCTTTCAATATATTTCTTACTCTTACTGAGCGTTTGAGATCACCCCTTTCTTATGATTCATTTTCCTATTATATGAAGACGTTAGTTATTAGTGACTTTCAAGCATAATATAGGAGTCTTGGATGTTTCTATTGGAATAAATTAGTGTTGTATTTATTTAAAAGTTGTAATGTTGAACTTATGTATATAACTTGACTCCAATAATACTAAACTGATTGGTATTTCGTGATTTGATCCCTTGTGATCATGAATGTTTTATGTAAAAAAGAACAGACTCTATGTAACTGGGTTTGGGGCATTACAGTTGGTATCCGAGGAAGTTTAGTACAATCCTTGAAAACTAGATTTAGAAAAACTCTGATTAGAGCACATTACCATAAGATAGACTTTGAGGATTAGTATAGAAGAAATTAATAGAATCTTGGTACTATAGATCTTTTGTGAGTTTTCCAAGAAATACATCCTTGTCTGGATATGATAAGGTAGAGGTGACTCTGGCATAGATATACCTAGGGGTAAAACCCGAAAACACCGCTTTGAGATAGACTCGAACGGGAACTAGTGCACGATAATAGTCCTTGTTGCACTCTTGGTTACGACACTCTCAAGGGATATTCGTAAGATAATTATCATTTTTTAAAAACCATTATGAGGGATTTATGAGTATATACCTCCTCAAATAAAACATTTTTAAGATTATAGATTATATCCATAAACTGTTCAATTTATGTTAAGTGTTTTACAAGTATGGAATTATGTATTGTGTTTCATAAACTAATATACTATATTCCGTTGTTTAGAAATGTCACCTAGTGGAACGAATGTAAACTATATCAACAAACGTAATCCATGTAGGGATTTCCCTCCTACTCTAGATAATTATAGGGAAGCTGGTGATGTAACTTGTGTTGATCAGCTTATCACCATACTGGGAAAACTCCCACAGGTTATGAATAATAACCTTACCCATATGGAGCACCCTGATCTACAACGCAGAGGATCAATGTTAGATCTCTTAATGAGTAAAAAACCACCAGTATTCAATGGGTTTACAAATCCATTCTCAGATGAACAATGGATAAGTTCCTTAGAGAAAATATTTTATGCTTTGGGGAGTAGCGAAAAGGAAAAAGTTTTCATGGCAGTTTATCACCTCATGGGAGACGTAGATCAATGGTGTTCATTGATTCAAAACATAAAGGAAGATGAAGAAGTATCAAACATGGAATAGAGGGAGTTTAAATAGATTTTCTTAGAAAAATACTTTCCTTGTGACCATCAAGCAGATATGGAAAGACAATTTCTAAGTCTGAGGGAAAAGGAGGATGATAATGTCGCAAAGTATGAGGATAACTTTACGAGGTTAGCAAGGCTTGCTGAAAATTATATACATAACCCAAGAAGTAATATTTATCGTTTTTTTGATGGGTTAAAACCATTTCTCCATCGAGCATTAGTTTTGCAATCCTTCTCATCATATGAAGATATTGTATCATGTGCTATCAAGACAGAAAAGTGATTCTCTAAGTATTATTACTTTAATGATAAGAAAGATAAGAAGAGATCTGTTAAACACTCTGAGAAAGAAAATAAGGAAACATGGAAGAAGGGAAGATTTGAATTTCCACCCTGTGATAATTTTTGAAGGAAGCATCCTGGTTCCTGTCTAAAAGAAAAAGGAGTATGCTACAAATGTGGGCATAAAGGCCATCTTTATAGTGATTATAAGCGGAAGAAAGAAGCTACCAATGTTCAATGATACAATTTTAGAGAGATGGGAAATTATGTGAATGAATGTAATAAGATTCAGGGAAACTTACCTCAGAAAAGGCCAAGGGATCAAGGACAAGATTATGTGATCACTACTGCTGAGGTTGAAGCTCCAAAAGACGTGGTGGCATGTAATTTAATGGTTTCCTAAAGTTTTGCCAATGATTTATTTGATTCTAGATCATCTCATTATTTCATATCTTCCTAGTTTTCTAAGAAAAATAGATATTTTAAATTTGACTTAACAAGGGAGATGTCAGTAAAAACACCGAAGGTAAGTATCATCACAATAATGTTTTGTGAATCAGTTACCATTAGGTCATATAAATGTTCTTTATCTATTGATCTCATCAGTATACCCATGAATTAATTCTATATAATCCTTGGAATGGATTGGCTTCCGGACCATGATGAGAACATTTATTTTAAGAGAAGGAGGTTACTATTCTCGATGATAATAAGGAGTACCTTATCTTTAGAGTAGAAACATCACCATGTGATTCTTATCTAGATCCACACCCAATAGCTCTACAAAATTTAATTATTGGGGATGAATAGAATAAAACAACTATGGGTGAGGAAAATAATGTTCGAATAGAGGATGTACCTATTGTGTAAGAATATGTTGATGTGTTTCTAGAGGATTTACCTAAATGTCCTCTAGAACATTAAATTTAGTTTTCAATTGATTTAATTCTTGGTTCAAGGCCCATATCAAAGACCCCTTATAGAATGTCCATTGTGTCATTAGTGGAACTAAAGAAACAAATAGAGGAATTAAGTAATAAGGGATTTATTCTCCCTAATGTTTCTCTATGGGGAGCCCCTGTCCTTTTTGTTAAGAAAAAATATGGATCTATGATGTTGTGCATTAACTATAGGGAGATCAATGCTATAACAATAAAGAACAAGTATCCCCTACCTCACATTGATGATTTATTCAACCAAATTCATGGAGCTCAATATTTTTCAAAGATTGAACTTTGATCTGGATATCATGAGTTTTGTGTGAAGAAGGAAGACATTCCAAAAACAACATTTCAAACCAGTTACGGGCATTATGAGTTTACATTAATGCCTTTTCGATTAACTAATGCACCTTCTATATTCATGGATCTAATGAATACAGTTTTCAAGGAATATCTTGATGAATTTGTAGTGGTATTTATTGATGATATCTTGGTATACTCAAAAATCTATGAATATCATGAAATTCACTTGCACATTATTCTAAAGACTCTTAGAAGAAAATAATTATATGGGAAGTTTAGCAAGTGCGAATTCTGGCATCAAGAGATTTCTTTTCATGGCCACATTGTCTCTAAGGATAGAATATATGTTGATCCTTCAAAGACCAAGGAAATTCAAGAATGTCTAGCACCGACGAGTATAACTGAGGTACAGACTTCTATTGGTTTAGCAGATTATTATCGACATTTAGTGCATAAATTTTCCCTATTGGCTAACCCATTAACCAAGATCACATGTAAAAGGGTTAAATTTGTTTGGACAAAAGAGTGTGAAAAATGTTTTGAAGAATTGAATAGAATATTAGCCAATGCTTCTATCTTGACTCTACCATCACGGAACAATGGGTTTGTTATTTATAGTGATGCTTCAAAGAAATGACCTGGTTGTGTCCTTATGGAAAATGATAGAGTTATTTCCTATGCATCACGACAGATAAAAATTCACAAGAAAATATATTCCACTCATGATCTTGAGTGAGAAGCTGTAATATTCACTCATAAGATATGGAGACATTATCTCTATGGAGAAAAATGTGAGATTTATACTGATCACAAGAGTTTTAAGTATATTGTATCACAAAAAGAACTCAACATGAGGCAAAAGAGATGGCTTGAGCTACTCAAGGATTATGATTGCACAATACACTACACTAGGGGAAGTAAAATAAGGTGGAAGATGCTTTGAGCGGAAAAGATCATGGATTTTTGAATAAGATCAGAGTTCAAAGGGATCTTATTTTCATGGATCTAGTAAAGATGGATGTGGTAATAAACATGGAGGGTGAAACATCAATACTTTTTCAAATGGCTTCCAAACCATATTTATTAGAAAGGATAAAAGATTCTTAGACTAATGATGAGGTGTTTCAAAAGAAGATTAAAGCTGTAAATGATGGGAGATTGAGTGACATCGTATATAAAGATGGAATTTTGTAATTTGGGAAGAGAATTTGTGTTCTCGATATACCTGATCTAAAAAGGGAATTTTTGGATGATGAACATAGCTCCAATTTCTCTATACATCCTAGGATCACCAAGATGTATAGAGATTTGAAGGAACATTTTTGGTGGGACAACATGAAAAGGGAGATTGCTGATTTTGTGTCAAGTTGTATGGTTTTCCAATAAGTGAAGCAGGAAGACAACATCCTAGAGGAGTCTTGCAACCTCTTCCAATACCTGAGTGGAAATGGGATGATATTATGATGGAATTTATCATGGCGCTACCAAAGACTCCTAGAAGTAATAATGAAATATGGGTCATTGTTCATTGTATTACCAAGTCGACACATTTTCTTGCTATAAGAGAAGATTTACCACTCGAAAGTCTAGAATGACTGTATGTTAATTAAGTTGTAAGACTTTATGGAGTACCCATATCGATTGTTTCGGATCATGATCCCTATTTTACATCAAGATTTTGGAAAGGTCTTTATAAATCCTTAGATATTAAACTTCGTTTGAGCACTACCTACCACCCTCAAACTAATTTACAATCAGAATGGACCATTAAAACCATATAATACATGTTGAGATCTTGCTCATTTGACTTTCAAGGTATGTGGGATCAATATTTACCTCTGGTAGAATTTTCCCATAATAATAGCTTTCATTCAAGTATTCAAATGACACCATATGAAGAATTATATGGAAAGAGATGTCGCACACCAACTTGTTGGGATGATGTTGGTGAAAGAAAACTCTTAGGCCCAAAACTTGTTGAGGAGATTATGGAAAAGGTGAAGGTTATCCAAACCCACATCAAAGCAGATCAAAGTAGGTAGAAGATATATGTTGATAACTAAAGGAAGGATTTGAAATTTCAGGTAGGAGATCATATTTTCTTGAAGGTATCTCCATGAAAGCGAGTTATACGATTAAGTAAGAAGGGTAAATGAAGTCACAAGTATATTGTACCTTTCGAAATTCTAGAACGAATTGGGGTTGTTTCTTACCGTTTGGCTATGCCACCAAATCTCTCCAAATTTCACGATGTGTTACACGTATCACTGTTGAGAAAATAGATGTCTGACCCAACACATGTATTCACCTATGAGTAAATTTAACTAGGACCAAATATGTTTTATTGTGAAGAGCCAATCATGATTCTTGATACCAGAGAATAAGTGTCGAGAAACTGGATAACTTGTCTGGTAAAATTTCTATGGAGAAACCATAAGATGGAAGAGGCAACATGGGAACCCAGGGAACTTATGATGAAGAACCACCCAAATATTTTTGTGCGATAGTATTCTAGAAATTTCGAGGAAGAAATTAATTGAATGAGGGAATAATGTAACACTCTAAAATTCTATGGTATGTTTCCCTTTGAACAATGCAATATTTTGCATTGTACGCAACTTCGAGATTATAACACACCGCGACCAATAAAACTAGTCGTTATGAATAGTAATACATAATTTTTGAAATTTTTTAAATTTTATTTTAGAAAATGGACTTCATTTTTGAATTCGGAATATTGAAGTTATCTTAGGGTGAATTTTTGGTATTTTTCAGAAAACATTCAATTTTTGATGAATAGTGAAAAACACTGCATTATTGGTTAAAACAGAATTTTTATTTAAATAATTATTTATTTAATTTTATTTTATTTTAGGTCAAAATATATACATAATAACTAAATAATTTCAATGTAATTAAGTGGAGTCATTTTATAATAAGTTTAGATATATAAAAATTTTATTGAACTTTTTACCGTCTTTTACCGACCTTCTAGGAGCATTTACAAATTTGCATGAAACTTAATTTTAATGCTTCTGTGGGTTGAATTTCAAAAATCCAAGAGGCACAGTTAATATCAGTAAGTAAAAATTGGTACAATAAGATGAAAAAAAATTTTGGTGAATAGTAACTTTTAACTTTTATTTAACACGGTTAAAAGTAAATAGGGTAATTAAAGGTAAAAATGATATTATAATTACCATAGAACATGTCCTAATTCTATTGGATAAGTGTAATTAGACCAAAAACAACCTTATGATTAAAATATGATCCCTTTGGGTTCACTTGGATTAGATTAGGACATTTATTATTATTTTCTTTAAAGTAGAGTTAAAAGGGTTAAATTCAAAGTTTAATAACTAAACCATTTTTAATATAGGGTTATACATAAGATAAATTAGACTATAAAAATTCATTAAAAAGATGAAAATATTTCCTACATAATGGTATTTTATTTATAATTTGAGAATTAAATAATGTAATTTATTTATGACACAATGATGATGCAGTAATTACCTTAATAATGAAATATTAAAATAATTGATATTATAAATATCTAAATAAATGTAAATTGAGACTTCTGATAAATTACACTAATTTTCTAGGTTAATATTACATGTTATCATTGGTTAAATAAATTTTATTCTAAGTGATAAAGTTTTTTTGGCTTTCAAAAAAATCAAATACTAAATAGTGTCAAAGTTGACATAATTGAGTTTTTAAAACAAATACTATATTATTAATTGATATAATATTCCTCAAAATATAAGGTTTAGAAAAAGGACTTATATAAGGTGATATATATTAATAATGAACCACTAGGGGTTCTCTTAGCTTGTTATAGTATGTTTATTAACCATATAATATAAAAATAAAAGAGACATGGTAAATTTCAAACTATTTAACTAAGAGTTAAATCTAAAGGATAAGGTTAATATGGTGACCTAAACTTGTACAAAACCTATTGGTTGAGAGTTTTTCGACCCATCCCTACCTTATCCTCAAAATAAATCATTTTGGATCAATTAGAAACTGAGGATGATTTAATTATAAAATAATATTTCAAGCTTTTCCTAAACTGACCCTCACCTCTCTTATAAAAGGTAACATCCCCTTATCTTAATTTCACATCTCCAAAGAAATTTGGCTCGACCAAACCCTACCCAAATATCCTACCAACTTTACTACCTTCATCTTAGATTCCTTCCTTTGGTCATAAATCCAACCTAAGTATCCCTTTTGATCAAATCAAAAAGAAGAACCTGAAGAATAGGTAAATATTTCACCACCTCTTTCAAGTTCTTTTCTTCTTCCACTTCCTCTTTATTTGTTGTTTACATTATAAACTAATAACTCCAGTGTCTTTTATATATTGTGATGTTATTATAAAAATGGTACAACCATATTCATTATTCCATCCTTCCTATAAATGACAAAGTCACCATACGTGCATACGTACGGCTTACCGTCTCCACGTCGTGGTGTAGTTTGTTATTAAAACACTTCATTATTTGAATGGGTATAATAATGAGTATAACTGATGTAAATAATAAATATAACATGTTAATGATTCTGTATATATGATATACCATCTAATTTCATAATATTTCTCCATCAATTATATTGTCGCTCATGTATACATATGGATTACCGTCTCCACGAACACGATGAGATTCATTTCCCCATCATAACCATTCAAGAAAAATTTTAATTTGATGATTAAAAATGATATCATTCTGAATATGAATCAAATAAATCATATCCATAACATACATGTCTTAAGTAACCAAGTATATAATGATAAACGAGTCAGTTAGCACCCAAAATGATGATACTACTAAAATATTATTAACAAAGAAATATTAGAAGATCATATATGATATAATATTTATGTATATAGTTATTGTATAATTTAATAAAAATATTTTAACTACTATATAGTAGGTTAACATACTATCGACTAAGAAGAATTTCAAGGTAGGGGTTAATTTCCCAATCTCTTTATTATCTAAGGTTGTTTTTACGTAAGTATCTACCGGGACCTCTTTATCATCCACGTCTGTGTTTTCTTAAAAATTTATTTCAAAACATTTTTACTATTTACTAGACTATGGGATAAATTCATCTATACCCTTATTTGAACTTATATGTTTTTAATGAAATCCTTTCATCATTTTCCAAACAAGGTACTTTATGACCTTTTTGGAAAAATTAAGATAAGAATGTATTTTTATCTTATATAGCGGTTGTAGATATTTTCTGCCATTATAACATCATCAAATCTTCCCTTAAAATATTATAATAATATTTTCAAAATAAATGATTTCTTTTATAATTATGTGACTCTTAAATGGTATCAAAATAGAAAGATGTAGTTCTTTCAAATAGTTTTCATTTCATCTATGTCAACAACCTTTGATGGATTTTAAACTTGTTTGAAGTTGATTTATTATGATATAAATCTTTTATATTGTATTGAAGGTTTTGTGATATGTTCGAATATGGATGTGTTATTTTTATACCATTCATGGTTAAAGTATTGAAATTTTCTATGCTAGTTTTAATATGAATATTTATGTTATGTTTCAACCTTTTCATATGAGGAATGTATTGGACTTAGTATGTGACGGGTGGAGCCCACTCAAGCTCCTTGGTGTATCGGTAGGTCTCATGAGACAATTAGACATAGAATTTACCGAGGCCTTTCCCAATTTGAAATATGGTTTTGGTCGTTGCCTAAATCATTTTTAGACGTCTTGGTCAAGGCCTTGACAAGATGTTTCAAAATGTATGGCATTATACATTCCCTCATTATGAAAATAATGTTTATGGTTCATGCGGTTATTCGACTAGTAGAATACCCATGACTATGTTTTATTAAGGCATTATTTACTAAAATCATATTCTTTCCTTAAAGTATACATATTTATTATTTGTAAAGGCATACGTTTTCAATTATTCACCATGCCTAATGTTTATGTTATCTTCCACTATATTGCTTACTCTTACTGAGCGTTTGATCTCACCCCTTTCTTATGTTTCATTTTCCATGTATATGAAGTTGTTAGTTATGAGTGACTTGTAACTATAATCTAGGAGGCTTGGATGTTTCTAATGGAATAAATTAGAGTCATATTTATTTACAAGTTATAATGTTGAACTTATGTATATATCTTGTTTCCAATAATAATAAACTAATTGGTCTTTTAAGATTTGATCCCTGTGATCATGCCAATGTTATGTAATAAATCATCGACTCTGGGTAACTGGGATTAGGGTGTTACACAATGTAATCTGGGCCAATCCCAACCTGTGATCAGCATCACTCAACAATACCCAGGCCATTCCCAACACAACCCGAAGGTTATAACATATGAAATATACCCCATCACATATATATAATCAAAATAAATACTTATAATAGGAAAAAACTAAGATTAGAATTTCACTATCCATGTTCTCCCTTAATTATTCTTATCATGTTTATACTCAGCAGTTTAATGAAGCAATTCAATTATACCCGTTTTGGAACCTGTGGATAAAATGCTCCAAATGAGAAATGACCTCTAACCTAGCCTCGATCAAGCATAACAAGGTGAGGGAATTACCAACGACATCCTATAAGGTATACAATCAATTTAATATAAAGAAATATGGGTCTCACTCAATGACCAATGCTGTGCTAAAATGACACAACCACCAATTGTCTTTGAAAACACAAGAAAATGTATGAAAATATACCATAGACTTGTAGATGTTGGCACGCCCAATATCAAGCTCCAATTAAAATCCAATCTATGTAAATATATATTTCCGTTAAATGTAGGAAATTCTACTCTGATAGAAACTGCGGTGTGTGAGGCAAAGAACTAGAATGAAAGAGGGTGTGCGGGTTTAGCCTTTCTGATGTAATCATGAAGCCACTGATGGATTGAAGAAAGAATATCAGATGAGTAATCTAGGAGAGAAATATTTTTAGCCTCCCGGATCATCAAGGTCCGAAAATGGGGAAGAAGAAGGTATTTATGGAAAAGAGACGCGGTGCAATTTCATATAAGTGAATAAAAATAAAAGTACACAACATGTATTTAGGACTACACGCAGTGTAGTAGCATAGTCCATACTCCAAATTAAGTAGAGGTATCCATATGGTTGGACACATAACACGGGTAAACACATGACTAAGATTCAACCGGTACGAAGAAGAAAGATACACAACGTTTCAAGTAACATTGTCCTCCATGTAGTAGTAAATTCTTGCATAGTCACCACATGATATGTACTTGGTTAGCCCATGGATAGTACATGCCTAACCCACACACACCGCGTACTTGGGAGTACATGACATGTAATCTGTAAATTTTTAGAACATCCCATATTTTCTCAGTTTTCTCAGAAAAAATTCAAAAATTAAAACAGGGTCGAGATTTTTACCCATTTCAAAAACTCAGGTTCTTACAGTGCTGGACTGGGGTCAGAGAGTCAGCAATTCTCAAACCGGAACTAGTGTAAAATATTATAGACATGGTTTAGGTGATTCGTGAGAGGATGAAGACAAAGCAGGATCATCAGAAATCATTTGTCAATGAAAGGAAGATACCTTTAGATTTTGATGTTAGGAATCTTGTGTTTCTGAAGGTGAATCCGCATCATGGGTAGTGATTATTTGGTCATGGTAGTAAGCTATCTCCCCAGTTTGTTGGGCCTTTTGATGTGTTGGACTATTTTGGAGATGTGGCATATCGAGTAGCACTTCCCTCATAGATGAGCCAGATACATGATGTTTTTTATGTTTCATAGATCTTTCGTTATCTTCATAATGACTATCTCATTATTTATTGGGGAGATATTGATGTTGATGATGATGTGACCTTCGAGGAGAGACCTTTGGATATCCAAGATCGCAAAGATAAGGTGTTGTGCGGGTGTTCTATCCCCTTGGTCTGTGTCTTATGGTGACATGGTGGTGTGGAGGGGAGTATATGGGAACGTGATTCACAGATACATGCTCAAGGAGGTGTCTCATGTAATGGTTTGAACCTCTCTGGTCCATTACTTTGATGAAATCAGGTGTCTGAGGTGTTTTGGGAGGTCCAGGTGACTTATCCCCAACATGTTTCCTAATTTCTAGTTCGGTGAATATTGTTTCTAGCATCGGTAGGTGTATAGTGTTTCCAGTATCAGTAGGTGTACAATGTTTCCAACATCGGTAGGTGTACAATGTTTCCAGCATCGGTAGGTGTACAGTGTTTCCAGCATCGGTAGGTCTATAGTGTTTCCAGTATCTGTAGGTGTACAATGTTTACATCATAGTTAGGTGTACAGTGTTTCCAGCATCGGTAGGTGTACAATGTTACCATCATCGATAAGTGTACAATGTTTCTAGAATCGGTAGGTTTATAGTGTTTCCAAGAACAATAGGTGTACAATGCTTCTTGCATCAGTAGGAGTATAATGTTTCCAAGATCGGTAGGTGTACAGTGTTTCCAGCATCGGTAGGTGTATAATGTTTCTAGGATTTGTAGGTGTACAGTGTTTCTAGGATCGGTAGGTGTACAGTGTTTCCAGGATTATTAGGTGTACAATGTTTCTAGGATCGGTAGGTGTATTGTGTTTCCAGCATCAGTAGGTTTACTGTGTTTCCATGATCGGTAGGTGTATAATGTTTCCAGCATCGGTAGGTGTATAGTGTTTCCAGTATCGGTAGGTGTATAGTGCTTCCAGGATCGGTAGGTGTATAGTTTTTCTAGCATCAATATGTGTACATTGTTTCCGGAATCATTAGGGGTACAATGTTTCTAGCATTGGCCGGTGTACTGTGTTTCCAAGATCAGTAGGTGTACAATATTTCCAGCACCGTTTCTAGCTTCCTACATTTTCACCCCTTCAACATTTTCATTGACTTTAAATTCATTCAAGGCCTTGGTTTAAGGTATTTAAGGCTGATTAAATTCCCATAACTCCTATATTAATTTTCTTAAGGCTTGGTATTCCTTTACTTGGTAAAACTGCATGGTTTAATGCAATCCTCTTTTAATAGAAAATCTATCATATCTTAAATTTATGCTCCATAAATCTTCTAAAGGGATGAGATATCTACCTCCATTGTTCTACCTTATTATTCCATAGTATGAGATGATCGAACCATTCTTTATTCCCATATTATTGGTGTGATCGAACCTTAATCCTCTGATTGTTTCCCCTTGAAGTTTCTTCCTACTGCATGCACACCCCCTATTTTGGTGCAAGCAGCAAATGTTGATCCATCATCGATAAAAGGTATGATTTACTTCCATTTTTGTGTGGATAGTTCTCATATAAAAAACATCATGAACATTTTGCGGTAGGGGGTTTGTTTCTTCTATTTCCTTTTTCATGCATTTATAGAGTTAGTATGATTTATCCATTTGACCACAATGTAATTGACATAATTTATATTTGAACTCGATAAATTAATTGTTATCGATCGTATGTTATTGCCTCTTGTTTTTCTAGATAGTGGGATATATATGAATTATTTATTTAGCATGTCATTATTTATAAAAATTGGTTTAGAACATAAGTTAGGATTAATTGTAATTATTTGTCAAAGATAAAGAGGCATGTAAATGAATCTGGTTGTTGTTTTTGTAATTATATGTTAATCAAATAGATTTAGTAATCATGTTTAATCAATTTATGATAACTATGATAGTTTGTTGTTTAGGTTTCCATATTTAGAACCTATAAATAAAACATTATTTAATTATAGATGGATTAAAGAACTGGTTTTTTGATAAAAGATAATTCCTCATAGGGTTATGAGTTACCCTCTTTCTTGTAATGGCCAAGAGTCGTATGCTTGGAGCTATGAGAGATCATTGTGTTTGAAGGTTAGATGCCTTGTTTAAGGGTCAAGAGCCCAGTTGATATGATGTTTTTTTCTGGATGCTTGTTTTTTAATGTGATCCTAGATGGTTGTTGAGATATGTGAGAGTAGGGAGGCCCATTTTTGTGGCATTTTTTGATGACTCAAGTGGATAAATGCATCGGTTTATGCATGTGGGTGTCAGTAAGGACACGATAGATGATGAAACGGGTTGGATATGAATGATTGGATGTTTGTTGAATCTTGTTGGTTGTTTATATAAATTGTTTTCCCCACTACTCAAGGCTACTGGTCTTGCATACCCTCATTCCAAAATAAGTGAATACATACGGGTTATTCCACATGCTTTCTGTGCTTTCTATTGGTGGAAAAGACATGATAGTTAGTTCAACTACCCACCATGTTGAGCCCCCTTGTGTTTAGTAGCTTATAATTTTTATCTAGAATTCCAAGGAATATGGTAATGTAATAATGCTATCAATAAATGATAGAATAAATGATGTTAACCCACGGGGATGGACCTTGCTGTGATGTGATGATATGGTTTCAATTTAAAGGAACAATGAACTTTGGGTGTGATTCTAATGAAATATAATGTGCAATTGTTAATGTTTAATTAATGTTTAAAGAATTAATGAATGTAAAGTGGAAATAATAAAATGGAAATAAAGTAATTTAATAAATCTCTTTATATGGTTGTGTTCTTATAGGATATATAGTCTTAGAAGTGGTAGCCACGAGTTCGAGAGATGTTAGTTGTAGTTGACTCTAAGACTAGGTTATGCCCATAATGTAGTTGTGAGCTATAGTATATTATGTATTGTTTTTGTTTCTATATGCTACTCCACCCCATCAATTAGAGAAACTGACACCCTAGGGATTCTAATACCTGGGGGGTTTTTTTACCAATATTCTGGTGGGATGATGGATGACTAACTACCCCCTTTGGCTTGCTCTCTTCCCTTGGTAGTTACATGTGCTGGCAAGCATGATAGTTAGTTTTCCCCATGTATGTGTGTAGAGGGATGTAATGGCTTATGTTTATTCACACACATATATTCTAGATATAGTTTCCTATGGAATATTATAGGTGTAACATGTATAGGTTGTGATGGATTGATGATCCTTACTCGGTGTGTGGGCTATAAGGGCTTTATGATTAATACCCAATGTATGATACATGTTATGTGAGCTGTGGTGTCTCCTAGAAACTACTGAGTTACTTTGGTTACACATATGTGATGGTTGTGCTTCATGAGGTGCATGTTGTAGTGATTTTCCCTTGTGTATGTAGGCAAGACTTTTTGGAGAGAGATGCTTTTGAAATGCGAAATTGGGGAAAAGTGGAAAACCAGTGGGGAATTGGTAGTGGGTTACCCTTCATATTCTATATTGTATTATATATTATTGTATGTGATACTACGTTAGAGTATCCATGGTGAGGTTGGGAACTTAGTATACTTTTTTAGGTGGTGAGTGAGTTTAACTTGTTGTTCACGATGCTTATGCAAGATTTATTTACTTTTTCACAAGAGGATCTGAGAGGATCCTCCATAGTATAATATTATACTCACCCTATGTATATATAAACATCATTCAAGTTACTTGAAGAAAGTTGTAGATCCGTCTGGTTACTATAGCTTGGGGTTGCAGGAGCTGTTCGGGCTTTGTGGTTGCTGTTATTTTTACTTTCTTTTGGTACTTGCAGTTTTCCCTTCCAGTTGTAGTAGTTTTTCTTGAATTTAATTATGTTTACTTGGGATTTATTTTATATTTCATTCTAATATGGTGTTGGTAGGTGTTTTTTTATATCTCTTTTTTTGCATGTGTTCTATTAGAGGGCAATGCCTCCCATTTGTGTGTTTATTATACCCTCAGTGCTAGTCTCCAACCTGGGACCTACTGGAGGTGCGACTTGGGGGTCACTATCTCCCTTATCACATTTCTGGCCTAGGAGGGGTACACCTTTTGGAGAGGGGTTCATGATAATATACCTCTAACTCATCAAAAGGATCTAAATAGAGGAAATGGTAAGGGTCATACTACGTCTCACATTACCCCCTGAGAGTGTCAAACCCTTTCTCTAGAAGAAATATTTTATCATAAAAAATATTATATGAGAGAGTTAAGGTGACTAAATGTAGTTTTAATTAGAGTAATACTTCCTTATAGGTATTCTCCTCAAGCAGATCTTCAACACACACTTTCTGTTTGTGATCCACATTAAAGAGGGTTTTCCATAACAATTGAAGCAGACATGGAACATCTGCTCAATATAGGATATCACCCACCAATATATTTAGAACCCCCAACATCATATCATGAATTCCCTCCATTGGATGCACAATATGAGTAGGGTTATGAACATCCTTACATGCCTTCCCTTATTAGTTTTCCATACCAGATACTAGTAGTGCACCACCAATGGTTCTATCAGTTTTTTCACCCATACATTCCCCAGCCTTCTTACCTGCTCGGGTCCTATCTTATCTAGATACTCCTCAAATGAATATGAATAACAGTGAGTCATTAATGAGTCGATTGGAATCCATGGAAGGATGGCGTGAACCATTACAACTAGAAAAGAATCCTTATCCCAAATGGTTGAATCCTACCCCTCCCCCACAAATCATTATAAATCCAACATTTTTTATTTTCAATCGATCAGGAGACCCAGAGAAGCACCTAACATATTTTTTCTCTAACTGTGATCCTATGATGGGTACCCCTAAATATCAAGAGTCAATTAAGCTTAGGTGTTTTTTTCTATCATTATAGGGTCCATCTTTCATGTGGTACATAAGTTTGGAATCTTGTTTGATCACTATATGAGAAGATCTCCATCAAATGTTCCTCTTCTAGTTTATCTCAACACTTAAGAAGATAACAATATTCTATCTAATGAACATCATAAAAATGTATAATAAAAGGGTTTCTGATTTCACTGCTTGGTGGAAAGGACTAACATATTCATTAAACCTATCGCTCCATCAATAAAATCCATTTCCTATATGTGGATAATTTCTATGAAATAGTTTTCACACACCATTAATCCCTATGAAATACACAGGGGGGTTTCATGAATTATCCTCAATTTCTAAACATGTGGATAATTCAATCACATAAATTAAATACAAGCCCCAAATAATTTCATCATCTCGTGTATGAAGAATAGGTAAACTAGAGGCCGCTAGAGTTATAATTATATAGGCTCATTTAACTTCTCTTACATCAATAACCACATAATTTAAAAGGGATCCACCTCCTGAGATTCAGCAATAATGGCTACCTCATCATGATGATCAAATATATTAGGGGTGGAATAAAATTTAGGAGATTAAAAACAAGGTATACTCTTTTGGAAATGATCAAGTCCCCGATTACATCATATAAAAAATGGTAAACAACTTAATTCAATTGTAAAAGCATAAGAAGCCCAAAAAATAATGTGATTAAGATCTCTTAAACTATTTCCCCTTCCATAAAATGATGGTGCACTACTTTTAGGGTTTTTTTATCTTCAAAGACCTCATACAAAATATCGTGGACTCTGGGAAAGTGAAACTAAAACATTCTCCATCCCATGAAGCATGTGTTTCTTCTATCAATTAGGAAGAGGGAGGTGAATTGAAGGAAGTTAAAAGTAAGAATATGAAACTTTTTAGTGACTGGATGGTACAAAAAATGATCAAATGTACTCATGTTATTCTCCAAGGGTAGTTGAAACATCCAAATATATCTTTTACCCCTTACACTATAGAAGTACTAGCTTATTCAAAAGCCCAATCCTTGGAAGAAAAATCCTTAGAAAATAGACATAGAAGTAAGGATAAAGAGAAAATAGAAGAATATGAGCTCACATAAAGTCTGAATTTTTCCTTGAACTTATAAGACTTCATATTGACCATCCTAAAATCATGAGCACCACCCACTAAACAAAAAAAAGTATCGATATATCTGACAAAATCTTCATCAGACCAGGAGTTGATCTTCGGTTCCATTAATGTTATTCATATAATGGATCCCCTTTAACATAATGATTCT
The DNA here is from genome assembly GCA_963277665.1 of Viscum album. Classification (NCBI taxonomy): domain Eukaryota; kingdom Viridiplantae; phylum Streptophyta; class Magnoliopsida; order Santalales; family Viscaceae; genus Viscum; species Viscum album. The sequence continues at coordinate 188,772,315 of OY728130.1, forward strand.
GATATCAAAACTGATTTACCTATAACTAATTTTGGAACTAGGGGATGAGGTCATCAAGGTCGAGGATACATGGGAATACATGGTCGTGCTAGGAACCACTAATTCTACCAAACCCCTAATCGAACTATATATGTGGCTGAAACTCATTTAAAATCACTACAATGAGATTATATGGAAGAAGAGAGTTCATCACCAATGCATTATAGGATCTTCCCTAACATTATTACATTGTAAGATTGATTAGAGGATATTCCACTGCCTCCTCAATGGGTTGGATAACCAAATTGGCATAACCCACCAAGAACAAGAACACTTCATTATCATGTCTCAAGGGATGACTTATCTTTATTATGAACAATGGATCTATAAGTGTCTTCAAAAGAGAATCCTCATGTTGGGATACATATACCTCAGGATCAAAAATATGATTTCTTGAAGCAAAAAGCCCATGTTCCAGCCAAATTATCAATCTTAGATGCTCTGAGTCTACCAAACGACATCCTAGAAACACTTATTGAGGAATTGTCAAAACCTCAAGAATTTTAATTTGATGTTTCCACTACTAAGGAACATCATGTCGAAAATGATTCTACATAATTATAAGTGGTAATATCTTTTAAAGATCAGGATGAGGATGTTGTCATTCAAGGACACATCAGACCCCCATATATCATTGGTAGAATAAATGAAATTGATATACGATGATCCTTCATTGATAATGGATTAGGAGTCAACCTCATTCCAGTTTGTACACTTCATCAACTGGGTCTTAATGAATACCACTAGTATCACTCCAATATGATGTTCCAGGGTTATGACAAGAATGAGTAGGAGCATCTTATAAATATTTCACTTAGAACTAAATTTGGGTATCTCGTGTATGAATTAGAATTTATGGTAGTCTGGCAGGATACCACTTTCAATGATTTTTTGGGAAGACCATGGTTACATCAGCATGCAACCATTATTTCTTCATACTACCAATGTCACTAATTTTATTTCAATGGGAAGAATGTGACATTTTATAGTGATAAGGTCCCATTTAAATCCTATGATACACAATACCTTAATGCAAGATTCTATCATAAGGGAGGAGAATATTACATGGCTTATGATGTTACTTGAATCGTTTCCCCAAATGGATTAGATATGATCCCAGATAAACGATTCATACAAATAAGTGTGGATTAAAAGCTTCCTATTAATCAATTTAAAGGGGTATCCCAAAATCAAAGCATTCATTTAGTAGCTTTGATGATTTCAATCATGATAGTTGATCGTGATGGAGCTGGAGATGTTATCCACTCTCTAAGTGATTTTGATAACATGGATGAAAATGTCACCATTCCACCCCCACAAACTTCAAAAATTCCCATATCCATTAACTATATGGAATAAGATTCCATGAAAATATGGGAGAGTTAAGGGGCTCATTATTAGTCTCTCTTTCCCCTTTCATAAATCCAAGAAGTCTCTAAGACAATAAGTGAGATTGAAATTATTGCCTCATCCTATGGATACCTAAATTGAGGTTCCCAGATTCCCTATGAGGAACTTGTTTTATCATATCATACACAGAAAGAGGAATAAGAAATGGAACATGAGGAAGAAGATAATTAAAAAGTTATCAAGGACACCATCCAACATTTGAGGAAAGTGTCTCCACCAATGTGGAAGAACTCATAGAAATAAATCTTGGTACAAAAGTAGATCCATGCCCCACTATAATTAGTGAATCCATGTCTTATGAAGGAGAAAATTTTTATAACTCATTACTAATGCAGCACCAGGATATTTTTTATTAGAACTACATAGATATACTGGTCCTTGACCCTGAAGTTTCCACCCATAACTTGGGTTTTCCAGAAGATCAGTGGGGATCCATGTAGGCAGACAGGAGGACACATCCAAATTACACATCCAAACTTGAGGATTAAGTTAAGAAAACCATCAAGGATGATTTTATACTAGAGGAAAAATAAAAAAATAGATATCCAAAATTCTCTTTATGGAGAATTAGAACTATAAGATCAGATTTTGCATCAATTTCAAAGATCTCAATTAGAATTTTCCCCAAGATGGCTTCTTGGTCCCAATAAAAGAACTCCTAATAGATGCCTCAAATTGTTATTAAGACCTCTCTTTTAAGAATGGATATTCTAGGAATAATAAAATTCATATGGCCTCATAATATGAGGAATCCACATCTTTCAGAGTCCCTCTTGGATTATATTTATTATGGGTAATGCCCTTTTTCTTGAACAACTTCAGTTCCACAAACCAAGGTGGAATTAATTACATCTTCAATCCATTTTGGTGAATATTATTGAATGTTACATTGATTATTTAGTGGTAATGTCTCTACAACATTCTAACTTCCTAGAGGAACTAGAAACCATCTTCAGAAAGCTTCAACAACATAATATGAAGATGAAACCCTTGAAATGTACTATCATAGTAACCACGTGAAAGTTAATTAGCTTAATCATACACCTTAGAAGCATAAATGTTTATCCTAAGAAGAGAAAATCTATCCTTTTCATGTAACCTACTCAAAAATTTAAATAGTTCAGAGGAATTAAAGGGAACTTGGCCTATATATAGTACTTTATAGAAAATAGGGCATGAAAGTGTTTACCCATCACCAAATTGATAAAGAAGGGGGTCAAATATAAATAGACCAAAGACTATCAAAAATCATTTGATATCTTAAAGGAATATCCATTGATCAACTGGTATTGATGCCACTTATTGAAGGAAAACTTATCAATTTTTATGTGATGTCCTTGGAATGATCACTAGATAAATTTATTACATAGAAGAATGATTTTGGTAATGAAAAAAAATTATTAGCTCGGTCTAAATATTCTTGATGTTGATACTCTTAATTCAGATATAAAAAATAACTGCCTGACATTAATATTTTTTGGTCAGAATTTGATTCATTATCTGTACCATCATGTGGTCTACATGTTTTCATGAAAAAAGTTTCTCAAATTTATCATCAAATGTCTTATACTGATGGTACATCTAGCATGATGGGAAGTTATTTTGCAGCAGTTCGACATGCATTTGGTGCCTTAGAATAATTGAAAGGCTATGACCTGGAAGATTTAATCATTGAGAATCCATCTACTGAAGGGATGTCATTAGATACAGAATTACGTAAAAAAGAGGTATTATATATTTAGTAGAGCCATAAACATTTGAAATGTATTTTGATAATGCATTTGGGAGTCTAAAATGGAAGAGAATGAAAAACACAAAGCTTAAAAAATTTGGGTAAGGGATTTTTCTTCTCTCTCCAGAGAAATCGGTTATTTGGTACTCCTTCTTGTTATCTGATGGTTGAATTAATAATTAAGTATAATATCATGCTCTCATTTTCAGACTATAATTGAAACTTCAAATACTTGTAAACCACCTGGAGGTGAAGGGTGACTCAGAGTTGTTAATCATGTTGATTAATCGAGATTACACCATCAGATAAGAAGAGTTAATCCATCTATGGGATTATGTATGAGGGTTAATGATAGAATTTCCCCAAAATCCCACATTTAAATACATTCTAAGATCATATAATTCCCAGGTTAATGCATTGGAAAATGAATTTATATCTTTGGATGATCCAAATAGGGACAAAAATTCATAATCATTTCCCATCATCACATATTATCACCTTTTGTTCGAATCAGAACAGAAGAGATAAATGAAAATAGTCCCATTCCAGAGCCATATGGTCCTACCAATGGATGTATGATGCACATAATTAACTAAATTCCGGATATAATTCTCCCACTAGATAATGTGGGAATATATAATATCCGACAGTGAGTAGTCAATTTTACTCTTTATGATGTCCCAAATAGCTAGAATGTACTCTAAAAATAAGTCTTTGATGGATTCATTATTATATGTGTTTATGGATAAGAGACTTTAGTTATTATGGAAGAAATAAATTTAGGAGCCCATGGTTCCCACCAATTAAGGTATAGGCATTTTGATCAAATCTAAAGTCTAAGTCACTTCTGCCTTTCGATGACACTTCACTGCAAAGAATTCATGAAGAAATTTCATCCTTTACATGTGAATTCCAAATTAATACACCAATCCCCAGAGATTCTACATACAAAAAAATACTCCTGGACATTCTCTACATGAGGAATGGATGTTGTTGGACTATATTCTCCAGCTACAACTAAACAGTTCAAGTACAACCTTGAAGCTACTGATTTCTTATCTAAATGGGATTATGCAATGCCCCTAAAAGATTTTATAGCCAAAATAATTGTTAGATTTTACAAAAATAACATCATTACTAGATTATTTGTCTCTCATACCATATTAATGGACAATGGCACCAATTTTTGTTCTGCTAAGGTATAAAAGCTATATCCTGGATGAAAAATCAAATCCAACCACTTATCCCATTATAATGAATTGACTAAGGGACAAATAGAGGATTTCAACAAGGCATTGAATAAAATACTCCAGAAGATGGTGGATAAAGATAAGAAATATTGGACTGACAAGATCTGGCATGCCTTATAGTCTTACCAGAATACGACCCGTACTGCTACGCGAGAGACTCTGAATTCACTGGTATACAGAACAAAATTATTCATTCCCATTTAGGTCTAGTTACCATCACTCCAAGTTGCTATCTATTATTAGTTATCCACATATGAACAATCCAAAAAATTAATGTATAAATTGGATCAACTGGAATAAAATATATTGATTACCTTTAATCATTTCTAAGTCTATCAGAATCAGATAACATGATATTTTGACATGAAATTCTACCTCTATTCATTCCTCTAATGAAAATTGGGAATGGCCTTTAGGATTTCAATTAAACTATGAAAAATACTCCAAATCCCGAGCCAAAGTGGGAGGACCTTACTCTGTACACAAGGCCCACTCCAACAGAGCTTATTCCTTGATATCAATGAATGGAGAGCTTATTAAAACTAAAACCAATGCAAGATTCCTGAATAAATACTTTGGTTAATCACATGGAATTCATCTTAGCTCCAGGACATTAAAATGCATAGCATCGTGAACGTCCATTATTTTTGATGTTAAAATGTATAGCATCAACATCCTTGTAACATTATGATAAAATGAATGACATGAGGTCTTAGTTGTATAAATTATAATTGCAAGACACCATTCATTCCTACTGCATGATGTTAAACTATATAGAAATTAAAACATCAAATGTCTTGCATGATGTTATCCCCCCATGTTCTGAGCTCTAATAGCCCAAAACTAAGATCCCTATTGTCCTACATAACATTAAACTATATAGTATTGATGGTCATTTCTACATGATATTAAAAGGAAAATCGCCCCTTTTTCCTACATGACATTAAACTACACTTTTCATCCTTACCACATTATTTTAAACTATAGGGGATTCCAAGAACTACATATAGATTGATTATAAATATATTGATAAATTTAGTGACACCAAAATATCCAATATCATGTATAACTATAGTAAAAATTCCTCACTACATCTGTAAGGATCAAACCTGTATGGAGGGGAACCTTCTTAAGAACTATGTATGTCTTGATTATTTCCCTAGAAAGATATATAGTGATGCACTAATAACTAATCTTGGTTCCAGTCACAAACACAAATAAATTCCCACCATTCCCTATGTATGAACCAAATATATGCAGGGTAATCTTCCAAAAAATATGGCTTGATCATCATTCCATTTGGTTTCTTGGTCCTGAACATTATTCTTGAAAATAATAAAACCCCTTCCTTGTATCAAAACCCAATAGGTGCAGGGAACCATCTTCAAGAACTACATGTTTCTTGATTCTCATTCCAATGAGATATTCATTGACACCTATGTTTCTAATCTTGGGTCCAGCCGTAACCATGAAAAAATCTCACTCCACTCCCTGTGTGTATGGATCAAACATGCACAGGGAACATTTTAAAGAACTATGTGTGTCTTGATACTTTCTTGAGAAAGACATGTAGTGATTCCTGGGTCCTACAGCTAGACCCAACCACAACATTTTTTCCTTTTACATCAGTTCATCTTTGTCTATAATTTATGATGTTAAAATGCATGGGAATTAAAGAACTATGTAAGGCGTGATTCTTATCCTAATGAGATACATACCAATTTCTGGACACTATCTCTTGGCTCAACCACTACGCAATTCAAATTACCTTATCATTCACTTGTGTTACCTTAGTGCTGCAGAAATAATTTTTACGACTCCTTATTTCTCACACCAATCATGGCTCACGAGGTCCATGGAGTTTGGTACTTAAGTTTATTTTATAAATAGGGTGTCTCAATTTCCATTGGGGCTATCAATGATCCTAACTATAAGACCATAAAAGGCACATCATATGTCCTCATCGAATGATAAAAACTGGATAATCTTATTCAAGAACTACATGTGTCTTGATTTTCAACTTTATGAGACATGTAGAGACTTTCAAACATTCAATTATGTCTCATCCACAACATGATACAAGTAATTCCACTATCCACCAACTTATGAGTCATATCTACCAATGTAGATTCAATACCAGTTCTCATCCTATGTATATCCCATATTAAAAAACCCTATTATCCCCTACTTATTAATTTGATCATGTTTTGAATTTTATTTAAGAAATATTTGTGTCTTGATTCTTTCCCTAGAAAGATACATAATGACTCGTGGGTCCTACACCTTGGTCTAACAAAAAATATTTCTCTTCATGTAAAGAGATCATAATTTCCTCACCACATGATTTTAAAATACACGGTACCTAAAGAACTATGTAGGAACTAATTCTCATCCAAATGGGATACACAGTGATGGCTGGGTCTTAGATCCTAGTCCCAACCAATGGGTAAAAGAAATATTCCCCCTCTAATTCTTTAAATTAATTTTTTTTATGAGATTTTATTTTGGTCAGTCTCTTTAGGGATCCCACCAATGAAATAAGAGATGTCAGTCTTCAATATCTGTGTCAGATATATGAAAGTGAATCCAAATTCATGGATAATATCATTCTAAACGCTTATTTATGCTGTGGAAAATTATTTATTCACATGGAATACTCTTAATCTTGAATACTTTCATATATTCAAAATCATTCCTCAAATTTTGGTGAGAAGAATTTTGATACCTCAGAGATCCTTTTCATGGCTATGCAGTGCATACTCTAGTTGTCCATGCATAAGTTTCCCCCATAAATGATTTTTCAACCAAAGGATTTCAATATTTTTCTATCCAGTATGTGCTCGAGGGTGCATTGTATAAAATACTCACCATAACAGGTTTGTCAAGAAGTGGTAACTTCATTCTTGGGAAAAGCCTCTTCTGTCCTTTTAGTCTTTGATGATGGTATGCTAGAACCCAAAATTCAAAGTCACAAGTCACGTATTTCATATTTTACCCATATAACTTCTCCAGAACTGAAAGTCTCGAATACTATGGTTTAATTTTTTCCCCTTAATATGTTAAAATCATACTAAAATAAATTTGGGTTATTTGAAAACATATCATCCATCACTTCCATAATATGATATTCATAGTCTTATGACCTCAGAAAACATGTACCATACTTCTTATTTTTTGGCCAGACAATCATAGAGTGCATGTTCCCCAAATAATTTGGAAATCATGGCCTGAAATACCACTTCTATATTCCAGAAATCATATCCACAAAACAAACTCTATACTTGGGGAGATACTAATCACCATAAACATTTAATAGATATTAGTAATTGAATGTCACCCTTGGTCTGGCATAATGTCACCCACATAACAGGTCTATAATCCTAAGTATTCCACTATTGACTATGTAATTATTTCCCCAGTTGGACTTTCATAAAACACCCCCCATAATGGGGTTTCTAAGAAGTGGTAACTTTGTTCTTTGGAGATACCTCATATAATTCCATATGTTCTTTTTTCACATACCATTTTTCATATTATGATATCCCCTTTTTATGGTTTATAACTATCTCCTTCCATAACTAAATATTGTATAACATTTTAAGATTGGTTACCAAGAATTGGAGAACCATAAAACCATTGGCTGAATCAAAATGAAATTAAATTAAATCCCCCATAATGTCCATGATACCTAACATTAAGATGAGAATCACAATTTCCTTGATGAATGAATTTAAACTACATGACATAATTTCTTTTCTATATGTTATTAAACCACATAGCATGATGTCCTTGCTGGATGACATTAAACTGCAAAACATGATGTCCTTACTGCATTTATTTAAACATCACAACATGATATCCTTACTGCATGACTTTAAACATCATATTATTTTAATCCTTTTTTAGAAAGGTCCATTCTCCCCTTACATTGGTTTTCTAAGAAAGTGTACCCTCATTCACAGACCAAATAAATGTAGGAGTAGTTCCCTATTCGTGGCCTATGTCAACATTGATATTTTAATCATTTTTATACATCTTTTCATGGAAAAACCTCCCACAGTGGTCTTTAGACATCCAAATGTTAAATTTCTTTTTTTCCATCAACAATATAATTTCAAAATTTCTGAGAAAAACTTTCCCTCACTATACACTACATGCCCTCATTGGCCTTTCATTATGTCTCCAACATAACAGGACCATCAGCCTAAGGATGTCGCTATTTGACAATGTAGTATATTCCCCAGTAGGACTTCCATAAAACAACACTCATAATAATGTTTTTAATCATTTGGTAACTTCATTTTCTTGAGATACCTCCTCTATTATAAAATTACATTTTTTTACATTCAAAAACCACAAAAATTTGCCTCATAATCTCCCTTGAAGGTCTCTAAATAATGTTATAAAATTGTTGACTATAAATCCTTCTTTAATCCATTATTTTAGATGTTATGGTTAAAGTTATTCAACCTAAAAAACAAGACTCGTTATTCTGATTCAAATGACTTCAAACTTTCCATACAAAAAAGATATTCGGTACTCACCATGTTGAGAACCCTCAATGGGAACTCTGGACAAAAATTGAGTTTCAGCTTGGTAGACCCACACTTTGAATGATTTTAGAAATATCAAGAAAACTTTTCTAAAAGGAAAAAACATGTAAGGTTGAAAACCAGAAAAGGGTGGCCTAAGAAAAAGAGAATTTTTTCCCACTAAGTCTCCATCATATCGATCTTAGGAAAAAATTTGGGTGATGACATATAAAGACTGAAATTTTTTAGCGTTTTCCATATAACCCTAGAAACAATAAAACTGTGCTCACCATGCCTATTTTATTAGATAAAAATCTAGATCAACCCCTATCTCTATTATTTTCATTATGATTATCTGGTATGAATATGTCATAATATAAAAATTAGCTTCGACATTACGATTACAATAAAAAGGCAGGGATGAGGATGTAGATGATTGGGAGTGATTGTTTCATTTATATGAAAAAATACCTTAGAGGAACATCTAAAAAATGGATTCTATTTTTAATATATTATAATAGGCCTTTAATATAACTCTTTATCTACTGAACAGCCTCCTGATCCACTTTTCATTAAATCTTAGTTACTTGACCAACTTCAGTCTCTAATTTATAATGAAGCACTTCTATCATAGTAGAAATGGAATTTGAAGCTTCTATTAGGGGTTTTCTGATGAATGAAAAATATGTCCATGCACTCCCTGAGCTAAATTTTACACTTGATTAAGGAGTGACACTAGAATGGTATTCTCCTTGATCGGATTCTTGAATTCAGCATATTGATCATTATGATTGGCCTCTATTTGGGATAACACAACTCAAAAGTCATCAATATTGGCGAGAAGTTTATCTTTTATGAGGTCTTTTCGTAGCATATGCTCTTTATAAGTATTACAAAGACTTCTCATTTCAAAGTCCACATAATATTCTCCCACCACTCTATAGTTGGACTGAGAAGGATTTCAAAATCTTGTCTATGCACCATAATCACAACATTTTCCCTGGATGGAGCTATTTGTTCCAACAATTCATAATCAAGGAATCATTCTTAAAAAATGTTTCATTGAACGAAATATAGAGACTCAATACATTTTATTCATTATATAGTTCCACAAATTCTTCTAAAGTAGTGGGATATTAATATGTTCTAGTATTACATAAAAATGCAAGAAAATATTTATCATGGATTCTATTGACATACCAATCCCCATATTAATATCTCTTATTGGAACAGTTGAATCGGTTGGTTCATAACCCTCTTCCAATGACTTGATACCATGAACAACCTCCTTGGTAAAAGATGCAGGTCTAGTATCAGTCATCACAGGATTCTATGGTGCATGAGATGAACCTAAAATGTTTCAAAAGTGGAAATCAATCATTACTGTACAATATCATATGAAATACCTCAAACATACCATATTTATCCTCCCCCTCCAAAGTTGAATTGATTATGATGGGAGTAGATTATGAACACTCAACCCTTCTTATTTGTTTAGTCAATGGAGCCATTTCTTCTGTAGGAATCCACACATGGTCTAAAGTGCCCACCTAGGTTCTTAGAGGCCCATTTTTATCTACCTTGATAGACGAAAAAGGATGAGTTCCTGAAATCCCAAGAGGTTTAAACACTTTCTTTTTCTGAGACAGAAATTAATGATTTTAGGAAGACATACCACTGCTAAAAGAGTACATAGAGAAGGATTTCACCCATTAGAATCCCTTATTATTAGTCTACTTCAAATGAGGAATAACATAAATCTCCCCAAAATAAAGTATTATTGGTGTAATTTTCCTTCCATATCATCCTCTAAGGCTTTTCATCCTGGAGATACCTCTCTTGATTTAGGGGTGACCCGAAAACCCCGATTAGAGTACCTCTAGGACTATACTATGGTGACAGAACCTCAGTTGATTTTCCCTCATCCTGTACAAAATTAAGATGATATTACCCCTTATAAATAATGAATTAGTTTAAATATAAAGGAAAATATGAAAATATTATGAGGAGAAGAGTACTTATATCTTCATTATCAACATTGTCATATCAGTTTTAAAATGATGAATGATCGATCCCTTCACCATCACCAAATTTTATCATATCATTCACTTTCTTTGTAGTTGGGACCTGATTGTTGGTTACATAGATGAGAATCTCTAGCTCCTAGATATTAATTCCCTCTTCAGCTATATTATTCACAATGCGAATATCAAGGAGGGATCAAATATATCCCATCCCCGGAATATGCAACCCCACACACAGAAGTGACCACATAATTTCGACATCAGAAGACAAGTCCTACCATGTTTGGACTATCTATGGAGACTTATATTCCAAATAAATTCCATCATACTGTGAGAATGATCTAGTATCCCTACAGCTCATAGGATTCATAACCCTCTTTGTCATAGATTGGAGGTGATAAAATGAAACCATGGACTCCTCTTGGAGATGGTTACTAGATATCCTGAGTACAACATCAATTAGTAAATTTGGTGTAGCCCTCTTCATTCTTGTAGGAGTATTATATGTTGAAGGAGGTCATTTCGGTGAGCTAGGAACCTCTTCATCCTCACTCACTGACTTAGATAATGCTACCTCTGAAGGAGTCGAAGAACCTTAAAAATGAGAATGATATTTTCTACTATACCTATTTACCCCAAGTTGATGAACAACCATGTCTAGTACCCCTTCAGGGTATAAAGGATTCCAAGATTTAATATACCATGATGTTAATCTAATGGTCGCATCCACCAGATCTAGGTTAATCACCATATTAATCAACTCAATGGATTCAAAAATCCACATCTATCAAGCTACAATTGGAAGTTGTAATAGTATAATGTATATTGTAGGGTACATAGTTGTTGTTTTTTTGAAACTGAACTATCATGAAAACAGATGTAGAGAATAATCCTTGCATATGATCTTTCCATCAATCATGGTTATGAATATTCCATCCCATAAAGCTATAATATATGAACATAGCTCAATGTTTTTCATCCCATCATAAATAATCTTTATGATTGGCATATTTTCATCGGGATAGAAGATGAAATCCTCAAATAAACTCATCACTATATAAATTTCATGCTGATTCAAGGACATCAGTGAAAAAATATATTCAATATAGACACATGGTTAGATATCACTCATGAGGAACTTTATCCCACTATGCATAATATAAGTCCTAGAATGAGAAGTTTATCTATCCCCAAAAACCCTAGAATGGTCTTGAAATTATTAAAGGATCCTTCCATCCATGAATGTGTCATAGACTCCTATGGATTTTTTCTTAAACAGGGATGGCCAACCCCATTAACTTTTTACCCCCCATATTGGATTCTATAATGAACGCTCATGGACTTATACCACCATTGGAATCATAGATAGGCAGTAAATAGATGATAAGTCACATGGACAGAAATCCTGCAAGACATTTCTTAGTTATAATGTTGGGATGGTATTCATATCGCCACTTTTCAAATTCATCCTTTTCAAAAATCGTCCAAAAGGCACCAAGTACACTTCTCTTCACTTCCTTGGGATACTTTTTGGATACCTAAAAGTGGTTCCTTCCTCCTTCTCCCTTAATAAACATTCCATCCACCCCTCTACATGAATAATCCATTTTTTATGGGTGTCTTTCTTTTAATTTTTTGAGCTATTTTCAATAGCTCACGTTATAAAGGTGGAATACTATTGGTATCATTCCACATTTCCATATGAGGGATGAATTATTTATACATATCCTTATGGATTCAATCCCTAAAGAACTTATAAATGTACCAAAAATTGAAAACGACTTCTCAAAGCATAAGATGAAAAGAATTTTTATATAGACACCACTGGATCAACATGTCAGGAAAAAAATCTTAGTTTCTATATACATTGGTCTTCCATACCCAAACTTCATCATAAATCAAAACTCCATAAATATTCTTCTTGAACTATGCATAGGTTTTGTACACCCAGTATGTCCACATCAATGTTGTCTTAACACCCCCTCATGGTAAAAAGTCCCAACCATTCTTATAGGCATTTTATTAACATTTATGTGAATCTCAAAATATATTTGAATAGAATCCACCTTTAGTTCAACAATTTTTTGTTTTAGATCTAGGTCACATGGGTTGTGATTCATAATACATGCCATAGATGATGTACCGACATTGATATATGTACCAACGCTGAAAAAATGATAGTTGTTAAAAAGTTATTGTGTTCTTGAAACCAATAGGTTGGGAGGTAGTTATTTGGAACTGGTGTAAGGACCTCCCATAGAAGGCCATGGACATAAAGTGGAAGCTAGGAACTCTTCTAAAATTCATAGTGATACTTCTTTAGAAACCTCACCAGATCTGAAAGGGTGGTAGCTCTAATGTCGTAATAATCATTCCAGATGGGTTTTATCATATCCTCAATCTGTTTAATATCCAAATCATCAGAAATTGATGTCTTCTTGGTGTCCATTAATCCTATAAGAAAAGTATCAAGTTCATTTTTGAGTAGGTTCATTTTGAAGATAACCATAGAAATAAGAATATTTGGAAAAACATGTTTTTTTTTGTGAAAGTGAATCTCTCAAGTGAGTAGCATAAGTTCCTTGAAAAAACATCATCCCAAACATGTCACTCTCCCAATCATATAAATTAGTTATCAAAATAGTCACTGTATTTTCATGAATGATGTATTTGAACAAATTCATTAGCAGAGTCTACAAGAAAGAAATGCATATAGAGAGATGAAATTTTTGAGTCTCGAGGGGTTTTTACAAAATGGATTACCTATTTATAGAAGAGGAAAACTACTTATATGAACATTATTCATGGAATATTTGAGAAAAAAAATCAAAACACAGAAACTCATGTGATGCATTAGTCATTTTTATCCCATTACCTCAATATTAGACACTCTTTCTTCGATCAGATCCAATTTTGAGGGGTGGATTTTGTTAAAAAAATTATTTTATCGCATGGATAAAAGGAAAAAAGGTAAATAACTTATAACAAGCAAGAAAATGTAGATGAATAAATCCAATAATCTCTGGACCCCCAAAATAGAAGTTCAGCCAAGGTACCTCTAAACATCGTCAGTGGGAAAGGCACTAAATGACCTACCTATGTGCAACAACTTCACGTGACACAAATGAGAAAAGTAATGTTCACCCAGTTTCCCATATTTTCCTATAAATAGTCCCTTAGGTTCTTCATTTGTAAAGAAAAATTTTCGGAAGTCTAATTGATTCCCAGATCACCCTCTCACTTCTATCAATCCATATGAAACCTTCTAAGTAGTTTTATAACACCTAATTAAGATATAATTAAAGGGGGATAGTGGAACTTATGTATTCACAGTGTTTAATGTAACTAACACCTATGAGAGATATTATCCCAACCACTAATTCATGAAGAATAGTGCGAGTTTACCTTATTTAACTAGGGACTTATGAAATATACCTTTAAATATACCTTTAGAGACACTTGATGGATTCAGAAAAGTCTTTCCCATGTGTTGTAACCTAGGTGGTCCATATCCCATGTCTCTCCCAATTTTCCCATGCCTACCTGCAAGGAGAACCCCCTTATTCTATAATCTTGGTACACCCTAATCTCTAGATTACATGAGCCATTCATGAGGCCTCCCACAATGTTAATCATGGAAATGCCTATCCTTCTTTGGCTCCCTTTTCTGGAAGGGGAAACATTGAAACCTCAACTAGGACATCCTAACCTACACAACCTTAGTTAAAGAAATATCATAATATCTCCCCTTTGGATTTTTATTTCTACGGTCAGAGGTTACCTACACTTGTCCTAACAGTGGGTTAGGGTCCTTGGGGGTATCTATAGATTTCAATATCTATCGTCATGAGGACCCTTACCATTGGGATATTGTTGAGGAGTTCCTAGTATATAGTAGTAGGGTTTGGAAATTTTCCTCCCCTTATCCTCTATAAGGCCTAGAGCCTCTAGTTACTAGTAGGACATTAAGGATTGCACTTTATTTTCTATTCAACATGGAATTAGACCCTCATCGTACTATAAAAACAATTTTAGGGAATCTCTACTAGAGTATTACACTATAATTTCATGTAGGAATTCGTAGTATTTATCATATCTACTACCGTGTCCTTAACCTATATTCTTTTCCAGGGTAATGTGAAGTGATGGAAGTGTTGTAACCCCATCCTCTTACATATTCATCCTCATCCTCTTCTTCAATGGAAGGAAGAAATGTTTTTTATTTTTCAAATCTTATAATCCCTCTTGTTTCTCACACAAATCATGATTCATGTGGCCTTATATATTAGCATTTATCAGGACACTCTCTTGATCCATGCGATGGATTGAACTATGAGAACTCTGATTCCTACTAACTAGAATACATAGGAAGCCCACATCGGGATTGATCTCTATGGGAATCCTCCATATGAATAATACAAAAGTTAAAACCCTAAAATCACCATGAATTAAAACATCCCTCATAGTACCTTTCTAATGCAATCATTTTCATAAATTACCCCTATATTAATCATATCAAAGGGCCATACTCCCCTGTGATACATACCCTTGAGGTCCTCTATAGGCTAGGGTCCTCATGATGAAACTATATTGTCTTTGATTCCCATAAAAATCATATACGAATTAATCCTCTCTAAGGTTCAATACTAAAATCCCAAATCTACCATATTATTTAAAGGACACATACCAGGTACGGTTTAATTCAATATGAGAATCCACCTATGTCTCAGGTTTTCTAGGTTTCTTTGGTGTAAATCCAACACTAAAAATTGACCAGGAACCTTCCAACTGGATGTACATGCCATATGACGTTAAACTATATGGTTGGGTTCTTATTAAATGACCTTTAATGGTATTATGTTCCCTGTTAAGTGGCACAAAACTACGTGGGTTCTGAAACCTTTCACAAGGATACATAGGAATCACATCTATGGTTTTGATCCAAATATAAAAAAAACCTAGTCTACCTAGATGATGATAAACCCTAGAGTGACCTTAGTCTCCCTAAATGATAGTAAACTCCATATTACTCCACTATGGGTCTAGAAATGAAGTATCATAATAACAACAACTAAAGAATATCTATGTAGTATTTAGGGGTATTTCATTGATGGATAACCTTAGATACATACATATATATATCCATTAACAAAGAACCTGATATACATATAAATTATTCTAGGATCTATACATGCTAATAATCTATTTCTAATATAGTGATGGAAAACATAATAATTGTGAATTAATGAATGATTCATGAAAATTTGTTAAATCGATAAGAGTATATCGATGTATAAGATATATCGCCCCAAAAGGGTGTGACAATATCAGCCTCCATCTTCTTGACTAATGTGAGTTCTTAAGAATTATTGGACAAAGCACTTAATGATTTCCCACCTTTGTAAAGAATGTACCCAAGGATACATAACCATTGGGTGTTTCTGGCTCTGTGAACAAACTAGTTGGAGGCCATTTGAAGATAATATTCCCAATATAGATTGATTACACAAAACTAAATACCAATAATCTATCATCATTGCATAAAATTTTCATCTGAGATAACCACTTATATTAAAACCAAATCCAAAGAGTACCACATAGAAATAAAACAAAACAAACGAGTACACCGTGGATGAATAAAAACCCAACAAAACTTAAAGACAACTATAACCCCAAAGTTCCAACATGTTACATGCTCCAATGCATAAAAGATACAATGTATCACTGGGAACCAAAACATAGGTGTGGTAATGTACCTTTCCCCATGTACCCATAAATTAAATTTTAAAAAGCACCAAAGTGCTAATGCAGGGGTGAGTAATGAAACACTGCATGCTTTCCATAAATGAAATACCTACTCACACCACTTGTATTGAACATGTTAGTAAATTTATATTAAATAGTTTATATAAAACAATTTCCAAAAAATATATATGAAAATATAAACAAGTTACATGAACAAGTATATTTCAGAAAACAATATCAAGATTCAATGAAGAAACCAAACAATACTATAAAACCATTTCGAAAATTTAATTTTTCATAACCAAATCCTTTTCACATTACCACAAATACATCCATGAATTATATCATTGAACTCCCTATACTCATGATTGGTGAGTCATCCTTCCACTAATACATCACTTAGTAAACCATTTTGATAGGGGTACTTTAGGCCCATATCTATCCCATTATTTCGATAGGGTTACTTGACACCCATATCCATCCCATTTCACATGAACACACACCACACAACAATTCCAAACCTATGTGTGTCAAACCCATATTAATAAAACAATATTTTTTTTGATAACTATTCCATAAAACATTTTCTATAAATAAAAAAAATGATATTTTTAAATCATCATTTTAAAATCAAATGATAAATCATTTTTCACAATAATTACAATATTTCCACCAAAAATGAAAAACCATCACTAAAGATGATTTCTACCATGATTTCCCCCCCAATTTCACAAAAAAAAATCAAGTAAGACAACCAAATAAAAATAAAGACCTCATATTCTATATATTGGAGTGAGGATTAAAGCCACCAACCTCAGTAAACTTGGTGAAAATGGAAAACATCAAGAAAACATCCAGAGAAATGGGTTGTATCTCCAAAACCCTCCATATATCTCCATAACAATCATAAAAAAATACAAATAGAATCATATTTGGAATCAAATACATTAGATATATCCACAAAAGAAATGGATCTAAGAAACTGAGAGATAGAGAGAATTATATATATGGAAAACCATCAAGAACAACCCTAAAAAAGGAATTATCATGATATTTATGCTTCAATTCACAAATAAAGGTATCTAGATAGCTTTCAAATTGATGGGAAATAATATGTATCCATTTAGAGGTAGAAATAATGAGTTTGGGTCAACACAAGGAATGAAAATAATGTTAAAATAGAAAACGAACATAGATTAACTTTTTGTGGATCTATTTTTTAAATCATGCTTGGTTATTCACACGAGGTACTTCCATAAGGAGGGGCCCCACACACTTGTCTCACACAATTTTCAAAAAATTTAAAAAACATTCGAAATCCCACTGTCTATCTTTTCATGGATTCTACTACATGGTCACAAAATTTAAAAAAACTATTCTCCTTAACTATACACCTCCCTAGAGCCCTCTGTCTCATTTTTTATAGTTTCTTGGGGAAGTTTCACGGTTTCCACTAACTGTGAATCAACCATAAACCTTTACAAAATCCCCCAAAACAATTATAATTTCTTATTAATCCTCTCAAATTTCACTCAAACACTTTTTTTACAGAAGATGAAAAAAGAAGGGTTACTTACTTGAAATCAGGGGTGCTACATTCTCCCCACTGTTGGCCTTTCCATCCCTGGAAACTAAAAAACCATCATTCTACCAAAATATTTTGAGCCATTTATTGATCAATTATTTCTCACATACTTAAAACTATTCTTAAATATTCCAATGTTTCAACAAAACCCACACTAAACAAATGATTTTTTCATACAATACTTCCACTTACTTATCCATATTCTACACTACCATGTGAAACAAAAAATCATCTGGATGGAGGCCAATGTGATCCCATAGAATCAAATGGTAATGATTAGGATTATAATTTTTCAACAGAGTTACATAAATAAAGTTAGGCACAACATATAACCACGATGGTAATTACCACTGATATACCACCGCACCAACCTGTTCAAGTATCTCAAAAGGTCATGTTTATAGAATAGATGATTTGACCTTCTTCCAAAAATATTAATGTCCAAAACATGGAGAGATCATCAAGATTAAATAATCACTAAAATAAAATAACAATGGGAATTGATGATGATCTGCATAAAATGTTTGATAACTCATTGTCATATCCCTCTATTTTTGGATCAACTGAATCTTGTTCGGTTTTTCTTAGACAAGTCCTAGCCCGACTGATGGAGTCTCACCTGTTTCCCGCCAACAATGTGGAGAAAAAAAGGATTCCCATAAAATGTTTCAAAAGGATTCATATGTATCGAGTATTGATAAATTTTTTATGAGAACTCCACTAATGGAACATGATCTTCCCTTGAGCTAGAAAAAATCATTACAAAATCCCACAACATGTCTTCCAACATTTGTGTTGTCCTTTGTGATTTCTTATCAATATGAGGATGATATGTCATGCTCATAGTCAAAACATTACCTAGGGATTTCATTATGGATTTACATAAATGAGACATAAACCTCAGATCTCTATCTGACACAATTGAAACTGGTATACCATGCCTCTTTAACACTTCTTAGATATAGATTTTTTATAAGTTCTCCACCGTATGAGTTTCATGAATTGGTTTGAAGTGGGCCAAATTTCTGATCTAATACTCTATCACCCATATGTAATCGTGTTTTTGAACCATTCTTGTGAGACCTATTACAAAATCCATAACTATCTTCTCTCATTTCCACACTGGAATCTATAAACAATGCAACATACATGCTAAAATCTAATGTTATTACTTAACCAATTGCCAAGTTCTTCATCTCAAAATGAACTCATCCACTTTCATTTTCATACCAACCCACCAAAACTATTATTTCAATTCATTATACATCATTTTTATTCCATTATGAAAAAACAATCTTGAATTGTTGTTTTTCAGGAAGAATGTTATCTTGAGAAGCCCTGGGTGTGACAATCTGATTTCTAAACCACAACACTGAAGTCTCATCCATGTTTCATCCCTTGATGGTCTCCCCACCATTGATTTTTAACCTCATAGTTACACATTATGAATCAGATGTATATGCCTATTTAACCATATTCACCAAATAAGGATCAAACAAAACTAGAAAGAAAAATGATACATCACCACAGTCTTCACATTCTAAGTGAAAGTTAGCTAGGACTAACATCAACATTCCCCCTTTTGAAGATTATTTTTCCAACTCAGTATATGAATTTTTTAGTACAGCATAATCAATGAAATTTCCTTTTCCCTATGTATAGATTGAGTAAAAGTAAAACATTTAAAGATATTAAATTCTTCAGAAATGTCTCAGATTTAAACCCCTTTGTGAGAAAATATGTTACAAGTTTTAATGATCTATAAAAATAATAAATTTCACGCTAAAGAGGTAGTAACACCAAGGATCAAAATCATGGACTATGTAAGCTATCTCCAAATCATTTTTTGTTTTTTTTATCATCCACTCATAAATTTCTTTTGGAATATGCAACAAAATGTTCTCCATCAGCGAGAACACATCCCAAATCAGATTATAAAATAGAAAAACTCACCACATACCCTTGTAATGATTCTTGAAAAGAAATATTGGTGATAATTTATGGTGAAATTTAACCACTTGAAAATTTTCTAGAATTATCCATTACATTGGAATGAAAGATTATAATTTTTAAAAGATATCATAGGATAATATAGTCATGATAATTCTTGAACAATGCATCGATAATAACATACTATACCAAGGAAACTTTATATATTGAGGACATTCTTTAGTGGGTTCTGAGAGATAACATATAAAATATTTTTTGGATCCATAAAAACACCTCTTTCAAAAATTTCATAGACATAAAATTTTATCTCTTGTATCTAACTATCACACATTGATAATTAGGCATAATGATTATTATCCCTCAATATTCCCAACACTGTCACCAAGTGTTTCTCATAATCATACTTTTTCATAAATATATTAATATTCCAACAAAAAAACACCAAATAATAATATGGATAACACTGAAATATCAGATTCATCAACTCCATAAATACTTATGGAACATTCGTAAGACTGAAAGGCATTACCGTATATTTATAATGGTCGTATCAACTCTAAATATCTATATTTGGAATATCCTCCTTTTGAACCTGCAATTGGTGATAGCCTAATCACATATTAATCTAATAGAACCATTGTGATCCCCTATATTTATCGAGAAGATAATCAATACATGGAAGTGTAAACATCTTCTTTATCTTAACAAGGTTATGCTTATGATAATCCACACATAGCCGAAGAGTTCCATGTGCCTTTTTGATAAACAAGACTAATGCTGCCTATAGAGATGTGCTAGGACAAATGAAAACATTTCTTTCTATCTTCTATAACTATAATTTAATCTCCCTTTATTCTGTTTGTTCCAATATATAATATAGAATGGAAATTGGAATGGTCCCTTAAAAGAGATTGATCATAAACTCCACATATCTTATAAGGGTCAATCCTAGTATGTTTTTGGGAAAGACATATGGAAACTGATCAACCCATACTGGAAAAATTTTATTCTCAATAGATTCATTTGATTCCAAATAAAACACCACAAACTATTGTAAGATAGTTCCAACCATTGGTTCCAAAAAACTTGTTCCACTAGCCTTTACATTTTGGTCTCCTCAAAAGTGATATCTGACACCATCTTAAGTTGTGAAACTGGCCTTTCTTTTATAATAGTCGATGTGAGCCATGAATGTTTTCAATCAATACACACCTAGGATAATATCTTAGAAATCCATATCACTGATAGAGAAATACCATTTTAGCTCTACTCCATCAACAATTATAGAACATGATCCAGAAACAATGTCTAGATACTCTGTTTTGACCAAGAATAGTTTGATGTTTTTTCAAAGAATAAATCATATCAACTTTTAAACTTAGCAAATCACAAACATGAGAAGAAATAAAATAATGGAATTATCACATTTAAAAAAATTATATAAGGTTACAATTAAAAATAATTTTACCTCCCAAAATAGATGGTTTAGAATGATCATCCATAATAACATTATCATCTCCATATAATTGCTTGCTCGCTGGACATTTTTTCTTATTTCCATGTTGAGATTTCACTACATAAGTAAGGTTGTTCCAAGTATCACTATTGAAATCTCTTTTGACTTATGAGATTAATTCTTTGTACCTCATCCTATTGAATTATATGACCCTTGTGACACATGAGTAGTGTCCCAAACATGCAACCTTAGAGCACTACATAAATAGTGATAATGATTTCCCATCTTAATATAGTTGTGGACTGCTCTAGGATGTTTCATACACTATCGCTTTATGTGGTCAAGAAAACTAGATTGGAAACATCTATATTTTATCCTGGGTCATGGTGGAAGTTTTATTAATCTTGCTATATGATTTTGATTCATGTTACCACTTTAGAAATACTTTTCCCTTTCACCTTTCTCTGAGCATTATAGTTCCCACCATTTCTCATGGGTATAAAAACACTTCCTCCTCTCATAGATCCTAGGATGTCACTTTCATCTACCAACACTATTTTAACAATCTCTGTATAATCCATGTTATAGAGGTCATAAACATTTGATAAAAACTACTGTCTCATCCCATATTAATAGATGAATTCCTTTAGGGATTCACTATAAATGACCAAGGGTGAAAAACACCCTAAATTTGTGAATTTATCTAGATATTATGTGACCACGTGATTTTCCTACTTTAATATGAATAAGTATTTCATTTTTTAGATATTAAATGTTTTAGGATATAATAATTTATTAACCAATTCCTCAAAACCATCTAATTTAAAGTCATGGTCAACCTTCCACAATTGGCATGAAATATCATCCATCGTATACATCATTCGCTTGACATTCAACTCTGCTAGTTTGCTGATGAAATCAATGATATGATTCATTATATTCATCCACACTTATTACTTTTCTAGTTTTGAATCACCCTAAAAGATTGGTGGATTATGTTTTTATAATTGGATGGAATGATACAATTTTCTTGTCTCATCTCACATATTCATATCATCCATAGCCTGAAATACATGGGAAATACTCTGAACTATTTATTGGCTGACCTGTGGCTCGGGTACAACCAAATCCTCAACATCTTCTTCTTGTTAGTTTCTATGACATCTTCTGGGTTCAAAATATCCTTTTCATTTTGAAGAATATTTTTAAAATCATTTTCTTTGAAAATAATTTATAACAAAAGTTATCTAAGAAGATAATCATAATCATAAAAAGGAATATTCATTGAAACTATGGTCATGAGAGTGGTAAATTCCACATGTTCCATTGAATTGTAAAAGAAAAATATATTTCTATTGCAAATAGGTTAGTAATGTACCTTTTTCATAAAATGAAAAAAAAATCTTTTAAATTTTTGGTAAAATCCAAATGGGCATTATTTTGAAAATTAAATATGATTACATTGAAAAAAATTATAAATAGTAAAAAATGAGTCCTAAATAATTTTAAGATATAAATTTTAAATGGTTAAAAAAACTTCATTATTTTATTTTTGAATATGTAGTTTAGGAATAAAATTTATTTCCCAAATAAGAGAGAAATGATGTTCGATTTTATTAAAAATATTTTATCAACAGTTTTATGTTCAATATAGTGGTAAAATGGAACTATTAAATTATAATATGATTAATAAATGTAGGTGGATAAAATTAAATTGTTTTATTATGAAATACTAATTTTTTTATTCAATGGAAATACGGGTATAAAAATTCTCAATTAGAATGGGATTCTCAAATAGACTGTTGTAATGATAGTAATGTTGATGTGAGAAATAATATAAGAATATATATTGTGTATTAGTTGTAAATAAACATAAAACCTATTTACATTCTTATAAATATATATTCAAAATTCATTCTATACATAATCATTTAATATCAATGAAAATGAAGAAGTAATATAACCAAATGAAAATAAATTGAGTTATTAATTTTTTACCACTTATTTTTAAGTAAAATCCATTATACAAAATAATTTAAATTTAATGATAAAAAAACATTTATATCGAATTATTTATGCTATTACATGTCAATGGGTCTCTATATACACTATATAAAAGAAAAATAGGTTCATAATATTACAATATACCTCAATAAAATCAAATTGTGGCGAAATCACTTACCATACACTGCCTTTTGGTTGAACGCTCACCAAAATTATATATAATAGATTTAATCATATTAATAACTTATTCAATAACAATATTACTATTTATAATATCATATATGATCCATTTATAAAATATTATTACTTATTTTATAATTATATTTTATTATTTTCATTTGTTCTTGTGTTAATTGGCATATATTCTCATTTTTTATTTTTCATGGATGTTTTAGTTCTTACACATTTTATATAGTTCTATAAGATAAAAAAATTATTATTAAAAAATTATCATACTAATTATTTATTTATACTTATATGTAATCTATTTGTTGTTGTGATCAAAATAGTGTTCCATTTCAACGTGAATGTGGTATTCCACATGTATACGAATGATGTTTTTACCTTTATGTGAGTGAAATAGAAATAATTAAAATGATATATTTTATCTTTATTGAATAATAAATATTTCATTAAGATAATAATTATGTCATTATCATCCTATTGAATAATTAAATTTATCACTATGAGCTTCCAGGTCAAACATTAGTGAAAAGAGAATCACATCACTTCGCGAGGCAGTAGTCTACCATAAATAAGAGAGACGTTATTGTATATACCATGGAATGGAATGGAATATATATATATATATATTATGTAATGAACCAATTTCTATAATTAAGTTATAAATATTATATATATAATTTAGATACATCATCTTACCCAACTGTGAAAGGTGGTAATGGAAAAGTGAACAACATCAATTTGCAAGGCAGTAGTCCCCCTTAAACATGAACAATGATTTCAAAAAGTTATTTTACTGATTTCTGTGTGGTTTTGAGTCATATAAATAACATAAAAACAATATAGTATATTTAAAATCATAAGGATATATTATAATCATGGTATTATATTAAGTGAAGGAGGTGTTGAAGGAAATAAAATAAAGACACTTCTTGATAAACATTTGTTGACGCTCCTTTCATCACAGAATCCAAAGATCGGAAAAGGGGAATATATGAGCACAAAGTGATTCAACCTTTGAAGAAAACATCAAAAAATTGACAAAGGTATGAACAAGGAAAACTTTTCCCATAGGCCGCGCAAGTTCCTTCATGGTCGCGCAAGTGACTTGTGTGACCTAAGTGATAACCACCCGGTAACCACCCAGGGTCTTCTCTTGCCTATAAATAGACCCTGTGGGCCCCCCATTCGGGGAGGAATTTTTTTAGAAACTCGGATTCAAGCTCTCAACGTCCAAGTCTCTTCTCAAAGATTCCAGAACACTTCTAAGGTAATTTCTTACCTAGAACGGAAGATCTAAAGAGAAGGAGGAAGGCCTAAGTGTTGAAATGCATCAACACTTGCGCGCCTGAGTGGCCAGCCCTTAAGAGAAGTGGCCACACTTGCACGCCACCTTTACTCCTTTGATAGAACTTGCGCATCCCTTTACTGGGAGAACCTCAAGAGTATTCTAAAGGCTTTAAGAAAGAGTCTCTCAAGTATTTTAATGCTGGTTGAAAATCGCGCAAGTACCCCACATGTCGCGTAGGTATACCTGCGCGACCAATACTTGCGCGCCCACATAAGACTTGCATGCCTTTCAATACTTGCGTGCCCCTTCCATTTTTTGGGTGCCCATCTTGCCCATTTTACCCCTCTTAAGCCGTTTCACCTTTCCTATTCAAGATTCAGTCTTCAAGATACTCTTCAAATCCATTTATGGCATTATTTCTTGATTTGACTTCCTTATTTGAAAGGAATTCTGTGGAATATCTCTCAAAACATAGTGATTTATACATCTTTATGTCACCAAAGATTGAGAGTTCATTCATTCAACCTCATCCTTTAAGATGAGAGAATCCTTAACCTGGGTCTCCTTTTCAGGAATAATCCCTAGTTATAAGTCCTTTAATCTGGGCACCTTCCTCAGGAGTAAGCCCCAAATTCTTAAAGTTCCCAAACTTGGGAATCCTCCTCAGGAGTAAGCCCCAAACCTTAATTCCTTAACTTGGGCCTCCTTTTCAGGAGTAAGTCCCAATCATAATCCTTTAACCTGGGATTCCTTGTTAGGAATAAGCCCCAGTCATAAATCCTCCAAACTTGGGCCACCTTTTCAGGAGTAAGTCCCAAGTCCCCTAAATTCTCTTTAACCAGTCCTAAATTACCTTTGATATGGGATTCCTTCTCAGGAGTAAAACCCAATTATCAATCCTCTCCTAATTTTGGGTTTCCTTTCCAGGAATAAGTCCCAAGTTAGAGTATTCAAAATCTCCGTGAAGCACATATACCTTTATGGACCCTGTTCCTGGATTTTCTCCCTAAAGTAAATCCTAACCTTCATTTATCTGGGCAGTCATACATACATAAGCCCCAAATCATTTCTTATGATTACATCTTTCATGGCCCAATTGTCTATCTTATTACCAATACCTCTTGTTTATCACACCGAGCATGACTCGCGTGAGCTTAGAGGGTAAAAGTAATTATGACATCCTTCTTTGAGCCATTAATCATAAATATCATACTCTATTTCTCGAACTACATGGGTTCTGATTCCTTTCCCAAAACAAAGGATACGTAGGTAGCCCATATGCGGGTTCGATCCCAACTTTGAAATAATCCATGTCCTTCTGAATGACAATAAACTTCAAGTGCCCCACTGAGTGGCTTTAAAACCAGCCTGGTCATCATAATGACCAATAGACTTTTATATAAATGTTTTGAAGGATACCATTGACCAAGAATCTCTAAATAGATACAGATGATTCTCTATTGATGAAGAACCTCGAATACATATAAAAGATTCTCTAATTTTCTCACATATTTAATCCTTGATTGTTAAAACTAAAGGAAAGCTCATTTTATACTTGGTAATGTAATAAGGATTCACGAACATAACTTAAATCTATAAAGAGATTCCCGGAGTAGACAATAATTCCCCTCTAAAAGGTGTGATGAGTCCGACCTCCCATCCTCTTGACCAATGAAAATTCCTAAGCCTCATTAGTCGACAAACTAATGAGCGCCTACCTTTGGAAAGTAGGTCCAAATGGATGTGGAATCATTGGATGTTTCCGGTTCTACGAAAAAACCCGATAGAAACCGATCGGAATGTTTGAATCTCCCATCCAGGAGGTCATCCCCGAATTCCGAGGGAAACAAAAAATGCTGAACCCGAAGTGAATCCTTAACCAAGTTAAAGTGGTGTTTTACCTATTTGTTAAAGCCCCTATTTAAAAGTCAGTAAGAGGGCTAACAAAAACAATCATTGACATATGTGCTCATCCAAAGGATGAAGTGGATGAATTTATCTTGAATACGTCTGTTATATCAAACATGCACTCTTTTCCAAGATCTTCTGTATTTCCATAATGGCTGCTCTCAAATTCACACTTGTGAATACTGCTGCTGCAAATACCAATGATGATATTCCTACTGGATCGTCATCTGCTCTGAGGATGACATCACCTACTCAGCGTCTTCAACGCTAGGTATCAAATGCGCTGGTTAAGGAGTACCGTCAACACGGTACCATCCCAACTCTAGAGGCTGCCCGACAGGCACTCCAAGTGAACAAATCACACAGGTCGTCCGGACAACGATGACCAGTGATCAAGAGGCAGGTGGTGCTGACTACCGTCTCCAACCGTTTCGGGTCGTTATCCCCAAAACGCAATTTCCATTCACTCCCTTACTCTGAGGAAGTGAATGAGCAGGTCCCTCAGGACCTTAATCCAAAAAGACAGGAGTCCTTCCTGAGGGCTCCCATCAACAATCGCCGCCAGACTCGTGCGGTAGTGTGCCATCAACATGATGAGGGTACCGACTCCAGGCGTTCAGCTCCGGTTCTTCGAACCCGAGCAGGCAAGACGAACCGCCAGAGGCGGAATCCGGTTAACAATGGGCAGGTTATCATCCATGCCATCTCCAGAGAAGTCCACCAACCTAACTTGGTGGCGAACAATGAGCAGGCACACACACCTGCCCGTTTTAATTCCGTTGTCCAGCAAACTCGTCTGGCAGCATCACGCCAATCCCGCCAGGCAATTCCGGTGGAGTACTATAGGCAGGAACATATAGCTTCTTATACATCATCAGTTAGTCAGCAGGCTCGTCTGACTACATATGATGGATCTCGTCAACCGCGTTTGGTGAAGTGTAATCAGCAGGAATATACACCTGCTAATACTAATCAAGCCTACCAACAGTCTCGCTTGGTAGCGCACGGAGAAGTCAGTCTGAAAGCCCCGATGACAAACAGGAGGCAGACTCAACTCTCTTCCCCCACACTTGAGTACTGTCAGGATTCACTGATAGGAAAAGGAGGACAAGAGCAGGCACATACACCTACTCCAAGCCCGGAATGGACGTATATCCCCGTTCCAGCAGCTGAATTCACCAAGCATATTTTGTCAATGGTGAAAGAGTAGAAGCAAATTCTTGCTCATATTCTGGGTGCTTGCCAGGATATCATAACAGCTTCAGCATCATCTCAGGGAAAGACACATAAATCTATCCCTAGAAGTGGAGTGACACATCAACAATTCACTCCAGAACAGACACACACATATGTTCCAGTCCAAGAGGGTTATGGGGCATACTCCCCCATATCATACGGACAACCAAGTCAGGCACATACACCTTATTTGAGTGGATATCGTCAGCCTAACCTGACCATCTTTCCTGATCAGGCACATACACCTACTCAGAGTAACCACTTTCGTCAATAAGTGGTTTCCAAAGCCAGTAAGAAGGCATCTAAGAAAAAGATCTGCCCAGCACAGTCAGGAGATCGAAGGCCAATCTGTGACAAGGCCTTGCTCGATGCTGGAGTTCTTGAAGCCCTCAGACATTTATCTGTTGGAATTCAAGATTCTACTCCCTCAGTTCCCAATAACGGGAACATTAATTCTGAAAGTCTTCAACAGACACTTCCTCATGAAGGTTTGCTTCATGAAAATTCGGTCAATCATGAAGTTTCTTCTTCAGATGAGAGCCACAAGAACCCTCTGTGTGGTCAGAAGACCAAGGAGCAAGAGATCTCATCTTTTATTGTAACCCATTATGGTGGTCCTCCCCATGATGATGAATTTCACTGTGAAAGTCCTCTCCGCAGTAGTGATTCACATTGCCTGGGAAATACTCCAGTGGACAATGTAGTGCCGAGAAAGCCCTCTTATCTTGAGGCACTTGCAAATGCGAAACCAGTCATGTCTGATGCTTTGTCGCTAGCAAGTGAAATAATTTCTCAATCAGAAGATATCCCAGGGTGTAGGTCATTCTCCGAACCACCCCTAAGTCATGCATCTTCTAGTTTGATCAATGATCTCTCTACCAATCTTGTTGAATCCGATGAAGCAACAAGGAAACACCAACTCTGGTCAAAACAGGTAGAAGAATCTTCATTTAATGATAAGGAGGAAATGCTGAACATGAGAAAAAAATTGGCGAAAGGTGAGGTACCAGTCATGTTTTGGCCTTTGGCTGACTCCCAGTACGACATTCCATAGATGTTGACGGATGATGGAATCCATGATATTCGTCTCAACATATGGAAAACTCTTTGTCAATTGAAGAAGAAGGTATTATCTTATGATGAATATGAAAATCATCTTAAGATAATAGAAGGGCTACAACGTCAGATTGATTTGGCATCTCTATCAGTCTCTTGGTATCCGAAGGCTGAAAAGAAATAGAGAACCCTTCAACGTTCATGCCTTGGCGCACTAAGAAAATTGCATCAGTTAATTGCCGATGCTCCATATGGTGTTCATATCAGAGGATGGGGTGTTCACGGAGCACTACATTTCACAGTGCTTTCCAGTCAGCAAAGCCCGCTGAAAATGGTCTCATGCAATGTTATTTCCCATGGTCGGCCATAGTCAATGGGCTTTGTTCATAATCAAAAGCTTTCTCAAGAACAGGCTTCAACTAGTTCCTCTCAAAATCAAGCATATAGAGAAAAAGTTGTTGAATTACTCCTACATCAAGCGGGCGAGAATATTGTACAAGCCTCTCGTATGGAGCAAACACATCATCAAATGAGAGAAATTTCCGAAATCATCCAACGGTCTGTTGAACCAGGTGATAAAAGTGGATACAGGTTAATGAATCCAGCTAATTTCCGAACTAAGGTTCGCAAGATCAAGAGAGATTTTAAGAATATCTCAGATATAGCATGTCAAGAGACACCCCATCTTGTTAGACTGGGGACTTCTTTAACTCAACCCTCAGATTCAACAAATGGGATTCGAGGAGTTGAGCGGAAACAGCAGGAACATCCCCAGTTCACAAGACTGGGGACTCTTTCAAATCATCAATCCCCTCCTCAGATAATGTCGGTCTTTTCTCGATTGGGGAAGAAGGCCACAAGAGAAAAGAAGAGCCAAATTATCAGGATATTACCTCCAAGTTATAGCTCATCAAGAAGTTCCTAAAAGATTGAATCAACAAAAGGCAATGTCTCATCAAAGACATGAAAGAAGACAATATCACAGAAATGTTGATAGAAGGGATGTGATGAATTATGCATCAATCAATGTCATCAATGCCGTTGTTGCTAATCCACCAGAGGAGGTTCACTCAGGGGACTTAGATGAATAGCGTCCAGCTCAAGAAAATGTACGCACCGATACAAATGAAGAAGGTGTGCGTACATGAAGTCAAAGGATTACTCAGAACCCAGGTAATCCACTTCCCTCTCTCCAAAAGGTATCCAAAAAAGGGAAGGGAAAGAATCAGGTTACATATCCTTCCTCTGGAGAAGGTCAATCGCTCTCATTAGAGCAAAGGTTTGCACAACAGGAGGAAGAAATGAAAGAATTAAGAAGGTTGAATGCAGAACTACTTCAGAGTAGTCTTCTTCTTAAAAATGCTGGAGTCCGACAGCCAAAGGAATTTGTTGCAGTTACTGAGATGGATCAGGAATATCCTCCTTTATCAGTACATGCTCAGAAGTCTAATCCTATGGGTCAAGTGCAATAACGGTTGGCAGCACTACCATCAGTTGCAGCACCAACCACCACGTCTGTCCAAGCTCCATTCATTGCACCTTCCCAAAACCAAGTTCAACCGGATATTTCTCAAAAGTTGATAATTACTATTGAGTCATTAATAGCTCGGTTAGAAACTATGGAAGGGAAATGGGCACAAGTTCAACCTGAAAAGAAATTTTACCCTGAATGGGTAGATTCAATTTCTCCTCCATCCAGTTTTGGAAACCCTGTTTTCCCCACTTTCAATGGATCAGGCGACCCTGAACAACATTTGACACATTACGTGTCTTGTTGTGATCCTATGATGGGAACTCCAGAACAGCAAGAAGCAGTGAAACTCAGATACTTTGTGCGAACCTTACAAGGACCAGCTTTTGTCTGGTATACAAGCTTGAAATCCCGGTCAATCATCAGATGGGAGGATCTTCGTCAAAAATTCCTTCTTCAGTTCAGCTCAACTTTGCCAAAAACGATAGTTTTCGATCTTACAAACTGCAAGAAAAGGGAGAATGAAAGAGTCTCTAATTTCATTGCTCGCTGGAAGGGATTAACATATTCCCTGAGTTTAGCACTTCCTCAGGAGGAACTGTTGCCAATCTGTGTGGAAAATTTGCGTGACGAATTACGCATGCCATTGATCCCTGTGAAATACACCGGAGGGTTTTGAGATCTTAATTCAATCGCTCAACAGATTGAAGATTCCCTTATACAGGCTAAGGCTAAATCTCGTGTAATTCCATCAGCTCCAGGAAGGAGAATGGGTAAAGTAGAAACTGCTACAGTTATGCTTAAACAAGAACCTGTACCTATTTTTACTTCAAACCCTTCATCTTCTCGAAGAGCTCCACCTCCTGAACACCGACAACAAAGGCCGTTTCATCCAATTGATCAAAAAGATCAACGACGAAAACAATTTGAGGATTTGAAGAGTAAAAAATACTCTTTCCGAAATGAGTAGGTTCCTGGTTACTTCATTTCAGCTCTGGAAAAGAATTTGGTTCAATTACCAGTGCCCAAGAGGCCAAACAAGGAAGGATATGAAGATCATCCCAATTATTGTCCCTTTCATCAAATGTTAGGGAATCCCATCGAGGAGTGTTTTGTCTTTAAATACCTCCTCTAAAAGATGGTTGACTTGGGACAAGTTGAGTTAAAAGGTTCTTCGACTCAGGTAGCCTGTGTCACTGCTGCAGTTCTCGAGGAAGAAGGTGAATGGAAAGAAGTCAAAAGCAGAAATGCCCAGAAGTATGATGATTGGATGGTCATAAAGACAATCAATCGGACTCATGCCATTTTACGAACACAATTAAAGAAACCAATTGTGTCTTCTACCATGAATATTGCGATAAACCCCTCTTCATCAGAGGGAAAATCCTCAAAGAAATGTCTTGATTCAAAGAAGAAAAAATAATCAGAAGAAGACGAGTATGTCTCAAAGCCTAAATTGTCTTTGACTCTGGAAGACTTTATGCCATCTACTTCAAAGCCACGGGCACCGCCCCATCAAACGGCACAACCTAAACATGCTAATCAGGCAGAGTCTTTATCAGACGAAGAGTTAATCTTTGGTTCTGTTAATATGATTCAATTAACAGATCCATATTCCAGTCTTGATGAGCCTGAATTCCCTGTATAAAATAAGGGAATCCGAGGAAGTTCTAGAGGTTCAGGATACAGGGGAAGACGTGGATCTTTCCGAAGCCACTACTCCAATTCTACCCCTGTTAGCACTGTGTATGTAGCAGAAACTCGTGGTAGATCCCTTCAGCGAGCTCAAAAAGAAAAAACAAGTTCTTCTGCCAATGGCCAACTCAGTTTTGGCACAGTTATTTTGGAAGAACGATTAAAGGTTCCATATTCTTTATCTCAGCAAGTAAATGGATCTAATCAGTCTAATCTTCCAAAACCAAGGATGTTGCCAACTTCTATCCCAATACAAGATGCATCAGCTTCCAAAGCATCTGCTTCCAAGGTACCTGCTAAACCGCATATTCCTGTTGGGAAACGCAGACCTCTAGATCAAAAGTATGATATATTGAAACACATGGCCCAAGTACCAGCCAAGTTATCAATTTTGTATGCTTTGAATATGTCAAAAGATCTTCGGGAAGCATTCATCGAATCTTTGTCAAGTCCTCACGAGTTTGAAGCTGAAATTGCTGCAGCTGAAGTCTATCACATAGAGAATAATCCTGCAGAATGCCATGCAGTGATATCTTTTACTGATAGATATGAAGATGATGTTGTGCATGGGCACATAAAACCTCTATACTTATCTGGAAAATTCAATGATGTAGATATCCGAAGAGCTTTCATTGACAATGGTTCAGGAGTCAACCTCATGCCCATTCGTACACTTCATCGATTGGGCCTCACGGAATCTGATTTATCTCCTTCTACCATGATGATACAAGGATATGATAAAAATGAACACGAACCACTGGGTGAAGTTACACTCAGAACTTAGTTTGGATATCTTGTATCCAATTCGGATTTCATGATTGTTGATCAAGACTCAGCTTTCAATGTCTTGCTTGGACGACCCTGGCTACATCAGCATGCAACTATCCCTTCATGATACCATCAATGTCTCAAATACAGTATCAATGGTCAAGTTGGAACATTGTATGGTGATAAGGCCCTGTTCAAGACATGTGAGTCTAAATACATTGAGAGGGAATTTTATCACATGAAGGGAAGAAGGAAATCTACAATAAAGGAAATTACCAAAGTTAATGCCCCATATGGTTTGGAGAATATTCCAATAAATCCATTTACACATGTGAGTACAGATTATGTGTTACCTATCAGTCAAATTGACAAAATAGGCCCAAATCAAAATACTCTTATGGAAAGATCCATAATGTCAATTACGGAAATTGAGCCAGACAACATGGGAGAAATTGGTAACCTACCAAACAGTGATGAAAGCATAAGTGGTGATGTTTTCATTTCATCTGCTGAAGTCCAACAAGTCTATACTTCGCCAATCAGTCCAGAAGAAGTTATAGAAACATCAGAGGTGAATAATGATGTCAATTCTCAATCCATCATCTCCTCTTTATTTCCCAAAGACGACCCTTTATTATCAATAGGGTCGGAAATGGAAGCTTCTTCTTCAAAATGTGAAAATTTTGACATCTCTTATGATCATGATAATTTCATTTTGTCATCTATTATGCAAGTAGAAACGGAAGAAATAGCACGTGATGAAGAGGAAGAGAAAGATCTTAGAGATTCTCCTCCATCATTTGAAGAGGGTATCTCTACCACTGTGGATGAACTCAGAGAAGTAAATCTGGGTACAGAGAAAAATCCACGCCCCACTTTAATTAGTGCGGCCATGACCCTTGAAGAGCAAGAGATGTATATTTCTTTTCTAAAGAAAAATAAAGATATTTATTCTTGGAACTATATAGAAATTCCTAGGCTTGATCCTGATGTTGTTACTCATCATTTGGGTTTACCAAAAGAACATCGAGGATTTAAGCAAGCCGCGAGAAGAACACACCCAAATTATGCTTCCAAAATTGAAGCTGAAGTGGATAAGATGATCAAAGCTAACTTTGTCAGAGAAGTTCAGTATCCCAAGTGGTTGTCAAATATTGTCCCTGTAAAGAAAAAGAATGGATAAATTAGGGTTTGCATCGATTTCAGAGATCTTAATCAGTATTGTCCTAAAGATGATTTCCCAGTTCCGATTACAGAACTCGTAATTGATGCGAAGGCTGGCTATGAAGTACTTTCTTTCATGGATGGATATTCCGGATATAATCAGATCCGAATGGCCCCAGATGATGTGGAATCTACAGCCTTCAGAGCCCCTCAAGGTGTGTTTTGTTACTGGGTAATGCCATTTGGTTTAAAAAATGCAGGTGCAACATATCAACGCGCCATGCATTGTATCTTCAAACCTTTCTTAGAGAAGTTTGTTGAGTGCTATGTGGATGATTTGGTGGTTAAATCCAAACAATGTTCTAATCACTTGGCTGATTTAAAAGTCACATTCCACAAGCTTCGACAACATAATTTGAAGATGAACCCCTTAAAATGTGCTTTTTGGGTAACCTCAGGAAACTTTCTCATCTTTTTTGTACGCCATTGTGGTATTGAAGTCGATCCTGAGAAGACCAAGTCAATCCTTGGTATGTCACCTCCTCAGAATTTGAAAGAATTAAGAGGACTTCAAAGACACTTAGCCTATATTCGGCGTTTCATCGCCAATTTGGTAGGAAAAAGTTTACCCTTTACCAAATTAATGAAAAAAGGAGTCACTTACTAGTGGACTGAAGAATGTCAAGAAGCGTTTTATGTTCTCAAGAAATACCTATTGAGTCCACTAGTACTCATGCCACCTGTTTAAGGTAGACCACTTATCCTCTATGTGATAGCTCTAGAGAGATCATTGGGTGCCTTTCTTGCTCAAAATAATGATGCTGGAAATGAAAATAGCCTCTACTATCTCAGTAGAACTATTCTTTAAGCAGAAACCCGGTATTCAAGTATTGAGAAGTGCTGCCTGGCATTAATCTTTGCAGTTCAGACACTGAGACACTACCTGCAACATCACAATGTCTAATTGGTATCCCGTAATAATCCGCTCAAATTCATCCTTAGTCGTCCAATGCTTACAGGATGTCTAGCAAGGTGGGAAGTTATTTTGCAGTTGTTCGACATTCAGTATGTGTCTCAAAAGGTGATAAAGGACCAAGATCTGGCTAATTTCCTGGCTGAACATCCTTCAGTGGAAGACACATCTTCAGATATTGAACTCCCTGATGAGGAAGTTTTCTCTATTCAATAGAATCCCCAAACATGGGAAATGTATTTTGATGGTGCTTCCAGAAGTCCAACAGGGAAGAAAATGGAAAATCCTAAATTCAACAAATTTGGTTTAGGAATTGTGCTCATTTCTCCAGATAAGGCAGTGTTAACTTATTCCTTTTTATTGTGGGAAGGTGGTACCAATAATGAAGCCGAATACCAAGCTCTCATTACAGGCTTGGAGTTAGCGCTCCAAGCACAAGTGAATCACTTAAAGGTGAAAGGTGATTCAGACCTGGTAATCAAACAAGTCAATGGGGATTATGCCATCAGAAAAGAAGAATTAATCCCTTTGTATGATTACGTTAGAGAGTTAATGGCGGAATTCCCTTCAGAACTGACATTTTATTATGTCCTAAAATCAAAAAATGCTCAAGCTGATGCGCTAGCCAATATAGCCACAACTCTAGAAGATCCAAACCGGGACAAGACAACCATCAGTATTTCCCACCATCGTGCAATTTCACCTTATGTTCAAGCTAGAACAGATGAAATTAATGAAATTAGTCCCATTCCTGAACTGTATGGTCATACTATAGGATGGATGTCACCTATCAGGGAATACCTTCAAAATGGAACACTTCCACCTGATAGAGCTGAGAAAGAACAAATTTGGCGACGTGTGGTCAATTTTACTCTTTATGATGGCCCAAACCACCTAGAGAAAATTCTCTACAAACGTGGTTTTGATGGAGTTATCTTCAGATGCATTGATGGTGAAGAGACAATGGCTATCATGAAAGAAGTGCATGCAGGAGTCTGTGGTGTCCACCAGTCTGGACATAGACTGTCTGATCAAATTCAAAGGCTTGGATACTTTTGGCCTTCAATGATACAAGATTGTGTTAATTTCACAAAGAAGTGTCATTCATGCCAAGTATATGCCAACTTCATTCATCAACCTCCAGAGTTGCTTCATACAGGTAAATACTCCTGACCATTTTCCACATGGGGAATGGATATGGTGGGACCTTACCCTTCAGCTACGACCAAGCAGTTTAAGTACATTCTTACTGCTACTGATTTCTTTTACAAATGGGCAGAGGCAGTACCTCTCAAAGAAGTTAGTTCTAAATGCATTGTTAGCTTCATCAAGTCTAACATCATTAATAGATTTGGTGTCCCTAATACCATATTGACAGACAATGGTACCAACTTCTGTTCTTCTGAGGTGAAGAAATTGTATCAAGAATACAACATTAAATCCAACCATTCATCTCGGTATCATACGGCGGCCAATGGCCAAATAGAAGCCTTTAACAAGACTCTTTCAAATATACTGCAAAAGATGGTGGATAAAGATAAGAGATCATGGCCTAATAAACTCTTTCATGCTTTATGGGATTATTGAACTACCATCCGCAATGCAACGCGGTCAACTCCATATTTGTTGATATATGGAACGGAAGCAGTCTTTCCAATTGAAGTTCAATTTCCCTCACTCAAAGTAGCCATTTGTGATCAGTTATCTATAGATGAGAAATCCCAAAAGCGATTGAATGAATTGGAACAGTTAGATGAGAAAATATTGTGCACTTTTCACCACTTGTAAATCTATCAGAATCGAATATCATGAGATTTTAACAAAAAAGTTCGTCTTCGTTCATTCATTCAGGGAGAATTGGTATTGGTTCTCAGAACACCAATGATACCAGGAAAGAAGCCTCCCAATCTTGAACCAAAATGGGAAGGACCTTATTCAATACATAAGGTCTACTCTAATGGAGCTTATTCATTAATCTCAATGGATGGAGAACTCATCACGACTCCAACCAATGCCAGATTTCTGAAGAAATATTTTGTATAAACACAAAATATGGTCCCCAGAACCAAGATTCTTACAATTGGTTCATACAATTCGTCCAACATGACGTTAAACTGTAGGAAAGTCCCTTTTTCGTCCAACATGACGTTAAACTGTAGAAAAGAAGATGTCCCCGAAACATGACACTAAACTGTGCAGCACCAGTTCGTCCTTACTATATGACGTTAAAATATACAGAAATGGTCTAGTATGACCTTAAACTCCTCCTTGGTCCAGTATGACCTTAAACTATTCACAAGATGTCCCTGCAACATGACACTAAACTGTGCAGCACCAGTTCGCCCTTGCTATATGACGTTAAACTATACAGCAATGGTCTAGTATGACCTTAAACTGCAACTTCGTCCCACACGACATTAAACCGTGAAACAGTTCCCTAAAAAAGTCATGTATGACTTTAAACTACACCACCGTCCAGCAAGACATTTAACTGCACCATCCATGGTCCATGCATATGACCCTAAACTATTTGAAAGTCCCTTACGTCCGGCAAGACATTAAACTGCACCATCCACGGTCCATTTATATAACCTTAAACTATTCTCCCTTTTTGTCCAACATGACACTAAACTGTAGAAAAAATCCCCAATGCATCCAACATGACGTAAATGGTGTGTTATTTTGTCCTTACTGCATGACATTAAACTGCGCAGTCCCCCTTTTTGTCCAACATGACATTAAACTGTATTTTCCCCGTCATCCTAACTACATGACGCTAAACTGTACAGAAAGTCCTTGATATGTCCTACATGACATTAAACTTTATTTTGTCCCTACTACATGACATTAAACTGTGCAGCACCAATAGTCCTAACTGCAAGACTTTAAACTGCATAGTCCCTTTATATGTCCTACATGACATTAAACTATGCATTGTTAAGGTTGTTGTTACCTCTTGTTTCTCACACCGAGTATGACTCACGTGAGCTTAGATAAAACTTCAACCATAACACTCTCTTTGGGTCACTAACCATGTGTAAGTCCCAACAACATTGTTATTAGATCGTTGTCCCTAAGAACAACTTGATCATTAATTCATTCTTTAATTGAACTACACAGACTTTGATCCTTTCCCTCTAGGCTGGGTATGTAGGCAACCTCCCAGGGTTCAAGCCCAAAAACAATCTCTTCACATCGGTTCACCACCATCTCATATGATGTTGATTCGTGAAACCGCCCCTAGAATCAATATCTTTACATTGATTAACTTTCTTCCTTGTTATATGACATTAAAATATGCAACACTTTTGTCCGGTATGACAATAAACTACAATACTCTTTGATTTCCTCATTTGAGGGAGAACTATTATTGACATTGATTTTTCAATCATGTTTCATTTCAAAAGACTACATGCATACATGGTAATGCCTAAACTTTTTATTCCAGGTTAAACCATCATTGCACTAAAGTCCCCTTTCACCCTTCACATGTACGAACAAAATTTGTACAAAGGGTAGTTCTATAACTACGTGGGATTGATTCCCATCCTTATGGGATACATAGGAACGTTCGAGTATCCCTCGAATCCATCCCTAAGTCTTTTGGGACTAACTCCAAATTTCACTTTCAGTCCCTTGGCTGAAAAGTCCTCATGAAAACACACACTGTGTATTCATTATTATAGTCCGAACTCTATGAACCTAAACTAAGATCTCTCATATTTTCGTCATGCATGACGTTAAACTGCATTTCAAGAACTACGTATGGCTTGATTCTCATTCTTATGAGATACATAGGGAAGTACAAAATTTCAATTCATGACCCAGCCACAACAAGATTATGGTTATCATTGACCTATGTATCTCTATATACATTGGACGATACCCATCTTTATGTGTTATAATCATAAACCTTAAATATTTTCAGATCTTCATAACCCTTTTCACGACTTTTAGTAACAAAAATGTCAAACTTCTGAGAATTCTTTTGTCTGACTATGCAGCATGTTCCCATAGGCGGCCTTGCATAAACAGTCTACATAACAGACTTGTTAGCCAAAGGATACTATTTTATTTAACTATGCAGCCAATGCCCTTAGGTGGCCCTGCATAATTCAACCCCCTAACGGGTTTGTTAAATGATGGTAACTTCATTCTTGGGAAGAATGCCTCTTTTGTCCTTATTTGTCTTAAACGACAGTATATAGGGATGTGCAAGAAAATAGCCATCCTTAACATATTTGTCCTATATCCTTTTTCATGATCTAAAAGTATTCAAGTCTATGGTTTATCTTCTTCGCTACGTTTGAGTCAGACCTTCGTAGGAGTGATATTCATCCAGTTCTTCGATAATCTTGTCTGGAAATATCTTCTCCATATTCTAGTACCTCTTTCCATACAGCAAACTCTATACTTTGGAAGATTTGAATCTCCATAAACTTTCACTGGATTTTAGCACTAGGAAAGTAAATTTCTGAGAGTTCTTTTTTCCTGACTATGTAGAACGTCCCCATAGGCGGCCTTGCATTAACAGTCTACATAACAGACTTGTCAGCAAAAAAATGCTATTTATTTGACCATGAAGCCAATGCCCTTAGGTGGCCCTACATAATTCAACCCCCTAACGGGTTTTGTTAAATAACAGTAACTTCATTCTTGTAAACTACTTCTTCTGATGCCTTTTAACTCTTTTTCATATCATTTCTCATATTCAAATATTATTAAGCCATAGTTTACATTTTTTCTCCCTCATACTTGAGTATGGTAATATGTTTTCAGATAAATTGTCAAGGAATTGAATCAATTTTAATCCATTATGGTCAAAGCTATTTCGACCTTAATCATTATCCCCTTTATGTCCGGCATGCATGACTTTAAACTGCCCACAGAAGACAAAGGAACTCTGAATAAAAGTCAAGTTCCAGCTCACTAAATATACATTTTTGTATGATTTAGGTAATATTGAGCAATTAAAAGATTCAAAGTTTGTAGGGTTATTTTTAATAATCCTAGTAAAAATCAAACTATGCTTATTAGGCCCATTGGATTAAGTAAATTTGAAGCAGGTAATGAAAGAATTCAGGTACAAATGATTGAAGATGAAAGTGTTTTTCATTGATACACAAAAGATAGAAGGACATCCACAGACTGGAGTCTCTTCTCTTTTTCAAGAATTACAAGAGGCTTTCAACATAACACTTCATTTGATTTACGGCATCCCGAGCTTCATCAGCAACCACCTGGAATTCATTCATTCAACTGGATACAATAAGAGATGCAGTGATACTAGCTCTTCTCGGAACAATTGTAAAAGGATGTTCTTGAGTGTGGTTTGAGAAAATTTTCTGCTGATCAAACAGTGACTCTGTTTCTGTCCAAGAGACTTGGAAGATGGATACATGGATTTGATAATGGAGCATTGGAAGTAAAGATCCATTTGGAGAGAGTACTCTTTTCATATATTTCTCTAATGCCATGTTTGTCTTCTCTCCACCAACCGATAGTGGAAAAAATTTCAGCCCATGGGTTTGCCATTTTCATATCTGCAAGGAAATGACATAGAGGAAGAACTTGAAAGTTCACACCATTGTTGTTGCTCTTAATGCACAGCATAACCGAAATAGAGGAGTAGTAGTGCAACTGCATCTCAGGTGTATAATTGTTTTCATTTGGAACATTGACTCCTTGCAGATGACCATGACCATACAGAGGCGGATGGATGCTCTGTGGAAAATTAGGATGACATTTCTTCAAGTACTTAGCCAAATCTGGGAGAGTTCTGTTGAAGATATCATAGTAATCATGGACAATGATGTTCATCATGTCATAAATCTTCTTTCTAGCCAGTTCATCAGTCGTTCCAATTCCCTTGGGAACCACTAAATCTGCACAAAAGATGAATAAACTAACTCTTAAATGGGTTTATTTTTCATAAAATTTGTGAAGAAATTTTGAAAAAAATGGCTAAGGAATTAAGGCGCGCAAGTCTAAACATGGCGCACAAGTATTCGTGTGTTGCGCTAGTTTTTGACGTGCAAGTGTAAACCGCGCAAGTACAAATACCTTTACAATAGCGCGACATCA
Organism: Viscum album; assembly: GCA_963277665.1. Classification (NCBI taxonomy): domain Eukaryota; kingdom Viridiplantae; phylum Streptophyta; class Magnoliopsida; order Santalales; family Viscaceae; genus Viscum; species Viscum album. The sequence continues at coordinate 188,813,871 of OY728130.1, forward strand.
AGGAAACCATTGGATAATAGAGCAACTTGCGCGGCTAAGATAACATGCGCGACGAGAGCTCGAGAAATTTGAAGTCCAGGAATCCAGATGCTTTGCACGGAGGTGAGGACATGTATTTATAGGCCGGGAAGCCTATCTGCGCGCCGTATATAGTGCGCTCAACGCCTGCGCGACGCAAACTTATGCGCCGCCCTCTGTGCCCTGAAGACTTGCACGCCCCCTTTTCCTTTGGATGTATTTGATTTCCTCAGAGTCAAATCCTCTATTTCTCTCCGGATCCAACTCTGAGGGGGGACTTTTGTTGATGCTCCTTTCATCACAAAATCCAAAGATCGTTAAAGGGGAATATATGAGCACAATGTGATTCAACCTTTGAAGAAAACATCAAAAAATTGAAAAAGGTATGAACAAGGAAAACTTTTCCCTTAGGCCGCACAAGTTCCTTCATGGTCGTGTAAGTGGTCTTGCGCGACGCAACTTGGCACGCAAGTGACTTGCGCGACCTAAGTGATAACTGCCCTGTAACCACCCAGGGTCTTCTCCTGCCTATAAATAGACCCTGTGGGCCCCCCATTCGGGGAGGATTTTTTTTAGAAACTCGGATTCAAGTTTTCAACGCCCAAGTCTCTTCTCAAAGCTTCGGAAACACTTCTAAGGTAATTTCTAACCTAGAACGGAAGATCTAAAGAGAAGGAGGAAGGCCTAAGTGTTGAAATGCATCAACACTTGCGCGCCTGAGTGGCCAGCCCTTAAGGGAAGTGGCCACACTTGCGCACCGCCTTTACTCCTTCGATAGAACTTGTGTGTCCCTTTACTGGGAGAACCTCAAGAGGATTCTAAAGGCTTTAAGAAAGAGTCGCTCAAGTATTTTAATGCTGGTTGAAAATCGCGCAATTACCCCATATGTCGCGCAGGTATACCTGCGCGCCCATGTAATACTTGCACGCCTTTCAAGACTTGCGCGCCCCTGCCTTTTTTGGGTGCCCATCTTGCCCATTTTACCCCTCTTAAGCCGTTTCACCTTTCCTATTCAAGATTCAGTCTTCAAGATACTCTTCAAAGCCATTTATAGCATGATTTCTTGATTTGACTTCCTTATTTGAAAGGAATTATGTGGAATATCTCTCAAAACATAGTGATTTATACATCTTTTTGTCACCAAAGATTGAGAGTTCATTCATTCAACCTCATCCTTTAAGATGAGAGAATCCTTAACCTGGGTCTTCTTTTCAGGAAAAATCCCCAATTATAAGTCCTTTAATCTGGGCATCTTCCTCAGGAGTAAGCCCCAAATTTTTAAAGTTCCCAAACTTGGGCATCCTCCTCAGGAGTAAGCCCCAAAACTTAATTCCTTAACTTGGGCCTCCTTTTCAGGAGTAAGTCCCAATCATAATCCTTTAACCTGGGCTTCCTTGTTAGGAATAATCCCCAGTCATAAATCCTCCAAACTTGGGCCTCCTTTTCAAGAGTAAGTCCCAATTCCCCTAAATTCTCTTTAACCAGTCCTAAATTACGTTTGATATGGGATTCCTTCTCACGAGTAAAACCCAATTATCAATCCTCTCCTAATTTTGGGTTTCCTTTCCAGGAATAAGTCCCAAGTTAGATTATTCAAAATCTCTGTGAAGCACATATACCTTTATGGACCCTGTTCCTAGATTTTCTCCCTAAGGTAAATCCTAAACTTTATTTATCTGGGCAGTCATACATACATAAGCCCCAAATCATTTCTTATGATTACATCTTTCATGGCCTAATTGTCTATCTTATTACCAATACGTCTTGTTTCTCACACCGAGCATGACTCACGTGAGCTTAGAGGGTAAAAGTAATTATGAAATCCTTCTTTGAGCCATTAATCATAAATATCATACTCTATTTCTCGAACTATGTGGGTTCTGATTCCTTTCCCAAAACAAAGGATACGTAGGTAGCCCATCTGCGGGTTCGATCCCAACTTTGAAATAATCCATGTCCTTCTGAATGACGATAAACTTCAAGTGCCCCACTGAGTGGCTTTAAAACTAGCCTGGTCATCATAATGACCAAGAGACTTTTATATAAATGTTTTTAAGGATACCATTGACCAAGAATCTCTAAATAGATACAGATGATTCTCTATTGATGAATAACCTCGAATACATATAAAAGATTCTCTAAATTTCTCACATATTTAATCATTGATTGTTAAAACTAAAGGAAAGCTCATTTTATACTTTTTAATGTAATAAGGATTCACGAACATAACTTAAATCTATAAAGAGAGTCCCGGGGTAGAAAATAATTCCCCTCAAAAAGGTGTGACGAGTCCAACCTCCCATCCTCTCGACCAATGAAAATTCCTAAGCCTCATTAGTCCACAAACTAATGAGCGCCTACCTTTGGAAAGTAGGTCCAAATGGATGTGGAATCATTGGATGTTTCCGGTTCTACAAACAAACCCGATAGAAACCAATCGGAACGTTTGAATCTCCCATCCAGGAGGTCATCCCTGAATTCCGAGGGAAACAAACATTACATCTTTTTTGGTATTCTACTTAGGTTTTCACTTAAACCATGAATGGTTCTATTTATGAAAAAAATAAGTCTTTTAGGTTGAGGGAATAGAATTTTTGAATTTATTTATAGAGGTATTTTCTAAATAATCATGGTTTCAATTTGTTAAGAAGTGATGAGATTGAGTTTCATTTTATGGTTGAGTAGGAGTTTCATTCCTGTAAATAGTAAGACACATTCACTATTTTTCAATATAACATACCACATGGGACTATAAAATTTTATAATAATGTAGGTTATGGAATATTTGGTTGGTAGAAACCTCCAACACAAAATTACTTTCATACTTATAATGTTATTCTTTATTATTTATGTTAACTCAATTTAAGCCTTTTAGTTTTTACCACAAAAACTTATATCTTTTTATTTACCTTGGAAATTATCCATTTAAGATTAAAATTAAAATTAATTTTATTATAGAATTTCTATCTATTGATTATAAATATTAATTACAATTTATTAAATTAAAATCATATAGGTTTGTATAATTGAATATAATACAAACACTTGTAATGGGAAAAACCTCATTTTAACCTATATCACTGTAATTAATTTTAATTATATTCAATAATAATTATTTTAAAAAATAAATTTTACATTATTATATAATATATATTAATATTATTCCAAATATTTTATCTATTTTTTCAAATTCCTCCCATATAAGTTTCAAAATTTAATTTAAATTTAATATTGTAGACTCGATGATAAGGTAGGTTTTTAATGTGAAAATACCGAAATGTTTATAATGTTTTTATTTATAAATTAATTAGTACATTTACATTAATGAAAATAATATTATTAAAAGATATAAAATTTATTTAATTTTCATTTAAATTCAATTAAAAATATACACTCTATATTTTATATAATATAATCTAATTTTAAATTAAATTTCAGTATTTTTTAATATTCATGAAAAAATGGAACTCTCAATAAAATCTAAAAAATCACCCTAAGATAATTTTGATATTATTATTTTGAAATTATTTTTCATTTGCTAATATAAATTTTCTAATAGTAATAAAAATAAATTTCAAATGATATTTGAAAAGAGTGATTAAACCTTCTATTAGAAAAAAATATAGTTTTATGAAAAACTTATTCTCCTTCTAAATGTTTCTTATGGTTATTTATAATCACTAGATAACCAATGAACATGTGTAATGATATATTTTTAATATTTTTTTATTCTTATTCATACTATCCAATTTAACTACTAGTTCATCACAAAGATATTAAATAATAATTTTTTAATAACATATTTTTTAGGTAAAATATGGTCTTGCCTTTAACGCAAGCTATCGAGGAATCTCCTTAAATTTTTTGACATAAGATAAACTCATTTTTATGTGTAATTAAATCCATTGAAGACATAAAATGTATTGAATGAATAGATTTTTAGGTTTCAAGAGTTATATTCCCACCTATGCATAATATTTCATATCTCAAACACATTTTTTATATAGTTTTCTAGTTGTAGAACTTTGGGGTGATACATTCTCCCAACCTTAAATAAATATTTCCCCATAATTTAATCGTTTTCTCGGTAATCCAAGATTTGATATTTGAAAATTCCTTTTTTTGGAAACCAAAATTGTAAAAAGAGTTAATAAAGCATCCTCTTAATAAGAGAAAATTGTAGGTTACATGGTCATATGGAATATCACATAACTAGGTTTCCACATAGGAGAACATTGGAGTAATTTAATGTTGTGGGCGTGTAATTATTAAGAAAATAATTATAGATAATGATATATTTCAATGATCAAAATAATGTGAACGAGTAATGTTATTTTAAGGGCCTCAATACCATAAATCGATGATGATTTAAAAGACTATCTGATTCATTATATAAGAATATAATGTTATAAAATTTTATTTCTAGATACTTTTCCCAAAGATAAAGAATTATTTTATAATCTAATAATATAAGGAAAAATTATTATGTGACACATTTCCATTTCGTCAGGACAATTTCATCCTTCAGTTATTCTTTTTTGAATTTCAAATTAATTATTTATAAAAAATGAATATCAGAAAAATGAATAATGTATTAACAATTCTATATAATTCTATGCCAATGATTTGTGAGATACAAAAATAATGAAATGTGTCCCCATATGTCTTTAACTATGTTCCAAAACCAATATGGTTATAAAAAATTAACCAATATAATAATTTAATCTCTAAACCTATAAAGTAACAAAAGTGGTTCATGATTAATATTTATATTCCAAATAATTTAACAAAAAATAATATTTTCACAATGGTTTTTAAATAAAATGTTAATTATTTTAATAATATCCTCTAAGATTGTAAAAATAGGTGTTCATTAAGGCCTAGTTTCATGCACCACATGATTATTGGGATAATCCCAATGCACCCTTTTCATAGTTATTACTCCAAGTTATATTGGTGTTTGAAATACACATACTTGTCTTGTATATACAATAATGTATTTCTCGAAATAACAACATAATCTATAAATTTCAAAAACATTAGGATGTTATTTTATAATTATTCTTAATTTAATTCATAGGGTTATGTTATCTAATATCAATATTCCAAAATCTAGTTATCAAGGTTTCAACTAAACATCATTTCCTACCATCTATAATGACCCTAACCCTAGTAGCTAAAATCTAGTTCTTGATTTATTACATTGGTATAAGATATAAGGAATCACATCCTGAAGGACTGAAAAGTTTATAATTCTTGTTAAACTATATATATAAATGATTCTTAAATTATAATATACTATATAAATATGAAATATTTCTTTAAGAATAACATTATTCTATATAGCATATCCTTTATGACCAAAAAATGTACTTTTCATTGAATCATGGGGATAAAAATATAAGCATGAACTCAAATAAATTGTATAACTTAATTAAAATGGAAGATATCATGAATAAATATGCCTAATAGACATGGAAAAGTAAATAACTGAACAAGAATTCTTCTTAAATAACTATATTTGGAATGATCTCTATGTAAAACTAAATAATTGAGAACACAATACTTTCTATCAATAAACATAACATGAATACATCTTGTGATAATGTAATAGTGAAAATATAATGGATAATAATAAATGATCTCTTAATAAAGGGAATTATTAATTTTTTGATTTCATGTCTTAGGAACATAATAACTCTAACATCAATACCATTCACAAGATGATATATTATATAGGTAAAAACCTTTTTAATACTAGGTTAATTGATTTTTCTCATGGTACATACTTATGCATTTAGGGGATTTATAATACTAGGACCCACCAATTACTAAAGGCAAAACCATTTCTCAAATATCTAACAACCCATTTAATTCATAAACAATGTTTCTTGTATTTAAATAGCTTCATTAACTAAATAATACTTATTTATTAATAATTCCTTGTTAAATCAAATAACATTAAAATTAAAAAACATATGTAAAAAATAGATACATATTAAGAAATAAAATTTACATTATAAATAATATGGATATATGGGGGAAATTTAATGTTGAATGATTATATGAAATTGAATATTTAAAGGGGAAGTTAATGACTAAAAAACGGAACATGTATGTTAATGTAGATACTCTCTTTGATCAAAATAATCATAAACCATGTTATGGAAGAATAATGATCATATCAATATATAATAGTTTGATTATTAATATAGTTTTTTTTTTATTAATATAAATAATACAAAATATCACTAAAACAATTTTTGAGGAAAATATTATTTTAATTTTGAAAATCATTTTTAAAAATCATTTTCTCGAAAAATCACATTTAAAAAACCTTTCTTTTAGAAGATCCTTATAAGAACCCATAGGAGGCTCCAATGAAATTATGGTTAGGATGGAAGTTGATTTTATTCATTCCATAAAAAATTAACATAACATTACTTTTTTACTATATAAATGTTAGTAAGGTTACATGTTAAGAAAATGATTAGAGTATTCCTTTTGTATTTTTGCTAAAATCCAAATGGGAATTATTTTAAAAAAGACATAATATTCAATAGAAATTTTTTAAAGAGTAAAAAATGGTTCAAAATACCTATAATAATTCATTTTGGAAAGGTTAAAAATTTGAAAACATTTTTAGAAAACAACATTTTTAAAGAAAAACAATTATTGGACGATGTGATAACAATACCACATTTTTATGAAAACAATTTTGTCAACAATTTTAGGTACCAAAGTGTGGTAAATGGTATTATTACATAAAAATATGATGAATAAATAGACTTGGAAAAAATTAAATGGTTTTATTATATAATTATCAAATAATTTTATTCAAAATAAATATAAATATAAACAATCTTGATTAGAATTAGATTATAAAATAAACCCTTACAATGATCATAATATTTGTATAGGAAAAAATAGTTGAATTGGTTATTTTTATATTATATTATATCCCATAAAACGTGTTAAAATAATAAAATATATAGTAAAAATTCATTATAAACATAATCATATAATACCAACAACAATAGAGAGGCAATAAAACATAATGAATAAGAATTGAGTTAGGAGATTCCTTACAAATTACTTTTATGTCAATCTGCCATAGGTTACACAATTAAATATTAATCTTAAAATACCATGAATAATTAATTATTAAAGATATTACATGTAAAATAGAAGGTATATATATCATATAAGATAAAATAGGATCATAACATTACAAGACTCCTCAATGAAATGAAATTGAGACTAAATCCATTACATTGAATTTAATTTTGGTTGAATGATCCTTAACCTCCATTATAATGGGTTTAATAATGTTATTAACATATTAAAACACTATATTTATATTAATAATATGTTTTATAATCATTTTATTACATCTTATAACTTGTTAATTAATAATATTTTAATATTTTCATTGTTATGATTGTTAATTACCATGTATTGTAATGTGTTTAGTTCATGGATTATACAGTTCATATTCCTAATATATAGTTCAATAATATATAGTAAAATATTAAATAATTAATTATTATTATCATTTTAAATTATAATTACATAAAATCCATTTGGTGTGGTGATGAAAAGAGTCAAATCACTTTTTGGAAGTAGTAGCCCACACATACAAGAATGGTGCATTCATTTTTTTGTGAGTGAAAAGTAATAGAAGAATATAATATATATTATATTTACATAATTATATATATATAATGGAAATAATAATTATTTAATTTATATTTCATTTAATAACCACATTTATCATTATCACCTTCCATGTGAAACATTAGTGATAGAAGAATCACATCGTTTTTTGAGGTAGTAATGTTCCGGTACAACGGAGCGAAGTTATCATATCTCTTAAATAATTGAAGGTATATATATATATATATATATGATATAATTACTAAATAGGTATAATTATGTTATAAATATCATTTATATAATTTAGATCAATAATCATACAAAACCCTGAGAGGTGGTAATGAAAAAAGATCAATATATGTTCGAGAGGGGGTAGTCCTTCATAAAAAATGATGATTTCATAACCCATTTGATGGGAATGTATGTGTTTTTAGGTGTAAAATTAATATAAAAAACCTTTATATTTATTTTAATAATTTTATTAAATATTCATGGTATAATATGAATTTATGGAGGAGCTGAGGTAAATAAAATAATGACACTTGTTGAATAACATTACCTCTTCTTCAGGAATCCTCCATAGGTTTTCTCTAATGCCTTAAAATGTTTAATTTCAGCCCAAAATGAGGCTTATTGGATGAAGGTATTAAATTTGGGGTGTCATTCTCATAGAGTGTGTTTGAACCAAAGTGGTTTGAATGTTTTAATGTTTGAATGTTTGAATAAGAGAAGGAAGTGAATTTCCTTTTATAGTTGAGGAGTGTGATTTTTTAATATACTAAATGTTATTAACTATAGGGCGGTATCACATAACTAATGTGCCTCAATAACTAGATAATAATAGAGGTGAGGTTTGATTCATTCGATTAACACCTCTACTACCCATTAATAATTTAATTTTTTAATGTTATTCCATTGTCATTAATTCTACTCAAATTTACCTTTTTAGTTTTTATTAGAGTAAGTTGAATCTTTTAATTTTTATAGGTTATTTTTCCATTAGGAATAAAATTAAAATGATTTTTTAAAATAATTTATACCTACCAATTATAAATACTAAATGTAATTTATTAAAATAAAATCCTTTGTGTGTGTAAATTTATGTTTAATACAAACACATGTAATGCACAGAATTCCTTTTCAACCTTTATCTCAAATTTTATTTTTAACTATTTTAGCTAATAATTATATAAAAAATTAAATTAAATTTTTTTTTATAATATAAATTATTCTATTTTAAAATATGAAATATATTTTTAAAAATTAAACTTATTTAAGTGGTATAATTTAATTTAATATTACTCCCACAAATGTGATGAGAATGTCGGGCTTAAAACTAAAAATGATCAAACGATTGCAATGATTTTATATCTAAATTCAATATGAAAATTATTAAAATGACCTAAATTGTATTAATTTCTGAAAATTTTATCTAATGTTTCTTTGAAACCAATTTATAATTTAATTTATCATTATAAATTATTTAAACGAAACGACATTTTTCAATTAAAATTCAGTATTTTTCACTATTCATAAAAATGTAACATATTAAAAAAATCCCAAAAATTCATCACAATATAATTATGATATAATGATTTCAAAAATCAGGTTTATTTTTAATATAAATTTTCTAGAATGGGTCTATTTTAATTTTAATTCATGTACGCAAAGTGTGATTAAACTCTCTTTGAGAAAAAAATACAATTATTATGAAAAAAAATTCCATTTAAATGATTATAATTGGAGTTTATAATCCATAGGTTACCAATGAACTTGTGTAAAATATCTTTTTCATCAGGTATTTAAAACTATTCATACTATCTAATTTATTTATTATGTTATAATTGTTATATTAAATAGTAAGATTTGAATAATATAATGTTGTTCAGAAAAACATTGTCTGGAATGTAACACATTCTATCAAAGAAAGTCTTTTCTACCGGAAACATAATATAAAATCTGTTTTTAGTATAATTAATGAAATGTATGATATTTAATTTATTTTTAAAAAAAATATCATAAGGTATCAAGATTTAATATTCCCTCCTAAGCATGGTGTTGTGTGTCAGATCCGCTGTCGAATACAATTTTCTTATTTTAGAATTTCCTGGTGATATATAATGTTATATATCTTTAATCAACCAAACATGTCCATTAATAGAGGAATATACCTATATATATATAAATCAATAATATATTCTTCATTACAAAATATTCAGGAAAATATTTGAATTTACAAGACATCAAAACACATTGAAACCATATATCCTTCCTGAATGTAACTCTATATTTAACTCAAAAAGGGTAAAAAATAAGACAAAAACCATTATATTCCATAATCCCAAAATTATGATGAATTTCACAAAACAATATGATGAATTAATTATCAAACCCAATGTTACCTATACTTTCTATTTTTTATTATCAAAACCAATAAACCCTTTTTATCTCTATTTAATTCATATCTTAAACCAAATCATTATACATCCCTCAATTATTTGTTCTCCAATAGTTATACAAAAAATAAAACATCTTAATAAAATTACTTCTTTTTTTTAATGATACCATAAAATATATGTTTCCAACATGTTAAAGTATAACTATTCAAGAATAATACTTAGATGTATCCCATTATCCACATATTTATTAAAATAAATAGATATATCATCAATAATTATCACTAACTAATGTAATATTTATATGAGTTAAAAGATATAATTTCTATTAAAAATTCACTCACATCCTTATATAAGACTATGGAGATCTCCATTTATATCATAACATTCATATACTAAAACTTCCCACCATTTAAGTATGATCCCCTACTCTGTTGTAAGACATAATTTTAATGAATACATAAATTTCTCATATTTATCATTGAGGTACTCTTTAAAAAATACACTAAAACCAAAATGGTAGTGATATAAAAATTGAATAATGAATATGAATATATCTTCCATTATTAAAAATTCATTTTAAAAAAACATGATACCTTTGGTTCAACCTATGATATTATTTTATAAATATTTATTTATCTATTTTCCTTTTCCTATTACGTTATATAACATAATTTTTTTACATCATACTCAAATAATTAAAAATGGTTTATAAATATAATTTATTTATCAATAAACATTCCCTGGGAGTTTAAAACTAGGTTTGTAGTTAGGTCTCATTGTTGTAAAGTAGGTAAAATAAGAGTTAATACACAATTGACTGTTTTCGGGGTTGTTAACCATTGGTACATTAGTAACTGATACATCAAAAAAAATTGTATCCATAGAAGGATGTAATTTATAGGATAACCAAATAATCACTATTTTACCAAAACAATAATATGTTATCCTATATTTAGATATTTCACTTAATCTTATCCCAAGGATTATTACTGAATTACTCTTATAATAAACCCCAAAAATGTTCTTTATTAGATTAATAGTAAACAAAATTACATCCCTAAGGATTATGAATACATTTTAAATTCTAATAAACCATAACTTATCATCTATTAAAATATCTTAAAAATTATCATAATCTTAAAAGGTATCTATATATGGCACTAACATAAAATGTGGGGTTTTTTGTTATTGAAATCCAGGTTGCTCCGAAAGTTCCTGGCTGCATCTCAGGTCAGCCGATAGTTCCAGTTTCGGTTAGAGAATTAACTGATGCGTCGGCACTACTTTCCTCGGCTCTGATTGTGCGTTTTGCACGGCGACGACCTCTGGTGGAACACTTTGCCAAGGTCTTCAATGAGGATTGGGGCCTGGAACATCGCGCGTAGGTAGGTATTATGGGTCCTCGTCAATTTCTTATTTTGTTTGCTGATGAAGACGACCTGGGAAGGGCTTGGTCGAGAAAGAGGGGAACTTTCTCCGGCCTTCCTTTCCACTTGCTCTGCTGGTCATTTGATGTCCACATGAACCGCGACTCTCCCCTTACGGCGATTTGGATTTAGTTTCCTGGACTTCCTCTCCCGTTTCAGAATCTTGGGCTGCTGAGATCAATAGGTAATTCCATAGGCCGATTTGTGTGTAGTGATCGTAGAACTGCATCCCTGTCGCATCCCATGTCGGCAAGGATTTGTGTTGAATTGGATATTTCAAGAGTTCCACCAGAACTATTATGGATTGTTGTTGACGAGGAGTATAGGTATGCACAGCTGATTGTGTATGAGTCCTGGACTTACTTCTGCTCTTATTGCCGCAGACAAGGACATGGTGAACATGGTTGTAGAAGAAATCCTGCAGGTGGTCGACCCTATGTGATCACAGATGTGCCCACTGATGTATCCCCAAGGGGTGGTGCAATCTCTACAGATGCTGGACATGGTTGTGCCCAGGCCACCCTTGCAGGCCGACCTCACTCCGATTCGGACCTCCCTAAGTCAAGTGAGGTCGGTGTCTCAACAGGGCCGGGGGTGTCTCAGGAGGAGGCTGGTGTGGATAAGGGTAAAGAGAAGGTTCATGTTTCTGAGTATGCTGTAACTGTTTCTTCTTTTGTTTCTGAGAGGTGCAGGAAGGATACTGTACACTCCAAAGTATTGAACCATGATGTTGCGTTCCAGTTTATGGGTAGGGGTCTTGAGATGCCACACAATCATGTTGCCAGTTGCTCCATGGAGGTTGGTGCGGGGGACAAACAGTTGGAGAATGGTCTGGTTGTTGCTAGCAGTGCAGAACAGGCTTTGCAGGAGGGGATAGGGGATGACGAAACTGGTGTTATGCAAGATGACACCTTGGAAATTCCTGTCCTTACCATTGTTGGGGAACTTGGGGACTTGAGTCAGGCCATACAGGTTGGGGGAGCAGCTTCTTCAACTCGAACCCCGGTCAACTTGAGCAACAGATTTGCCAGCCTTGCTGAGATAGAGGAGGAAGAGGAGCCTTATGAAGATTCTTTGGAGCTCAGTAAAGGATACTCTGAAGGAGAACAAATTAGGGATTGCAATAGGCATGTCAGGAGGAGGAGGGGTAAGAGAGACTACTCCTCTCTTCCACCTCCTATGAGGACTCGGTCAGCAAAAAGGACACTGGCTAGGGAGCTGGACAGTGGTGTCGGCTGCCAACTAATTCCATCTGGCATGTCTGACACATCCTTGGACTTGATACTGTCCTCAGATGAGGAGGTGAAAGATCAGGTTCTTTTTCTCAATGCTTCGGAGGAGGATGAAGCTAGGTTGATGGGGCGGACCCTTGACGTGAATCTCAATGACGAGCAATATAAATGGGTTGACAAACAAGATATGATTCTAGTTAGCGGCTTCAACAAGGGGGTGATCAAACTGGAGGAGTATATCCAGGTATGTAACAAGATGACCTCCTCACTTGAAGATCTATTAAGGGAGGATCCACATTACCAGGTATCCATTTTATCTTGGAAGTTATTTAGGGATATGGTTCTGGAAGAATTAAACTGTTTTTCAATGAATCTGCCATTTCTGTGGATGTGGGTGGGAATGTCGGAGGGCCAGATCGGTTCTAATGGGCTGGAGTACACCCCTTTCCTCTTTGCAGGCCATTTGGGACTTGGTTGTATTAGAGGTAGGGATTTTCCCTCGGGAGGGACCATGCTTGCATGGGATCGCCGAGTGGTGCTGCATTGGGGTTGGCGGTTGTTATCTTTTCTTGGTTAGTCTATTCTGGTTTGTCTGCTTTGTTTTATTTTTGGTGTATTTTGAACTTTACGGTTTCACACTTTTTCCACAAAAGTGTTTATCTTAATAAAAAATAAGTTTCAACAATCTTCATTATCTCTCAAAAAATAACCAAAAATCAATATCATGTTATAAAAATAATTTATAATACAATTATGCACAACCTGGTTAAATAATAACATAAAAAAGGTTGATCTAAAATGATCATTAATGGAAATAATACAACTGAGGAAATTATTACTCAAATTTTTCATCAATATTAAATTTATAATTGATAATATAAATTAATTCCATGAAACAATGAAACTAACATCATAATATATTAATGTATAATAATGAAAATAAATAAATCACAACTGTAACAGTAACTAGTTTGTGATGAAATGAAAAATGAAAAATAGATGATTTCATTCCCTATTCTAGGACATCATGGTCTTAGACAACATGATCTTACTATCAAGTCCCTTTCTATAAGAAATATCATACTCTAGAGAGTGATACATCATAGTACCAAAACATGTATACATGATGAGACCAATCGATGCATCAAGGGGATATATAATGTCATCCCCACCTATCACTTATTTATGTCCAATGTATTCACAATATTAGTTAATGAGTTAACAACTAATAATAATGTTTTCTAATAATCATCCACATTTGAATAATTATATAAAGAATTATAATACTCTACCCCATTTCAATATATGGGATAACATGATCATAATCTCTCTATATAAATAATGTGGATAGTAAAACTAGACATAGATAAATTTCTCAAGTAATCAATAGCATTGTTACAAGAATATCAAATTTGTGGATTTTAAATAATTCAATAATAAATAAATGGAATAATATTATTTGTTAGCTCCCATCAAGTGACAAATATATATATCATGGGGTATGTATTTATGTAAATAATTTCCCCCATCAATCAATGTATCATATCTAGGTGAAAACCATTCAATTAGTGGATAAAAGTATTGTGTGTTCACCAAGGAAATGAATATGGCGAAAAAAAATTCCTATAAAAGTGGATGAATTTTATAAGAAAATATAGTGATGGAAAACTTAGTTGATAGAATTGAATAATGAAATATACTTCTAGAGAAATAAGGTGTATGGTTGAAAATAAAATTATCCCTTAAGTAATAGTTTAAACTTAAAATTATATTGGAATATATGAAAAACAAACCATGAAAATGAATGCTTTGAATGGTATTAGATGATGGTGATCAAGAATTTATTTTTGGATAATCCATGTTCAATCCCCCAAATGATAAATATATATACTTTCAAAAAGTTAAATAATGTCATATATATCTGATGAGGTAAAATCTATTTGTATGTGTGTTGTAAAATACAAATGAAAACAAAACATTGATTTTGGAAAAACAATTCACATTGATGTAAAATAATAACATATATGTCAAACTCAAAATTAACATTTGAAATTTTTATGTGATGTATTTTGGAAGGCTTTAATTTTTAAAATGAATACCTAATGATGAATCTATGAAAATTTCATAATATTTCTTATACGAAATTTGTAGGAAATGATATAAAATTTTATTTTGAAAAGAACCTTTCTAATAATTTGAAATTACCTTTGTTTAAAACCTAGAATATAAAAAGAGTAATAAACTCTTTATTGTGTTAATTTTTTTCCCAAATTAGATTAAAAAATAAAATAGAATAAAGAATCTGGGTGGGATAATCCAAGCATTAATGAATGATGTTAAGGATAATGCCTTATTACCTAAACAAAGGATACTTGAGCCATCCATATCTCTTAATCATACCATGCTCCATGAAGCATGAAATACTTTAAAAGTATTTTATGGTGAAGGTGGAATAATTTTAAAGTACCATATAAAAAGATATATGATTATAATTTAACAAACTTATATTAAATATTTACAAAGAAATTATAATAACTCAATGAATAAAAATTTATTTCCAAAAACTCTTACTATTTGGGTAACTCATGAATCAAAATAAATTTATTGAAAAGATTATGATTTGTATTAGTATATCATAATATTTAAAAGAGAATAATGTTTAGAAAAATTAAATTATAGTAAATTTATTGAACATTATACATTAGGAATATGGTTCCAAATCTATAAAATCTCTTAATGAATATGAATTGAGAACATGTATAAAACAAAAAACATTATAGAAATTCAAATCAAAACCCCTACAAGGATATGATTTTAAATGAAAAATTAAATAAAATGAATAATGAGAGGATTAGGATAAAAAATATTAAAGGGGAAGTTGATACCCTATTCCAAAAAAACATGGTGTAAAATAAGGAGTATGTCTTAGGGAATTAATAATTGAGATAAGAAACCCTTATATATTATTTTAACTTCCACTTATATACATTATACTCATAAATAATATAATTAGAAATAATAATAATTCAATTTAGGACCATACACATATAGTATATTATTTATAATATTTATATATAGTCATTCTCAATATTAATTATAGTTTATTTTTATGTATTTTATCATATTTGGTGTTTATAGTTTGATCATTTGTTGTTGTTTCAATAATTAATTTTTTTTATTCAACCAGTCTATAAATTAAATTATTCCAACAAGATTAATGTTACATGAGTAGGTGTTTCATGATACTTATATTTGTATGATTTCAGTCCATGGAATATTGGGATAGAAACTATAAAGATTATATCAAAGTAGATAAAATTTCATTGATTCTGATTGAATGAATGGTGTTTTTTTAATTAATTAGTTCAACAATAATTTTATTACTAAAAACCACACATAAAAATTATTTACATATTTATATCAGTTTATAAAAACAATTAATTTTCATATTCACTGATGATGTAAATTCATATCTTTTTTCATTTATGTTCCTAAACCATCCCAAAAATGAATGTTCTATGATTAAGGGATGATTATATGGTGGTTTAGTTGTAATATCATTATAAAAGAAGAATAATTATATTGCATAGTGTCTATTTCTGTAATATATCTTAATTGAAAGAATATAGAATACAAAAAACTAATATTATATATATATATATATATTACTTCATTATTTAACACATTAAGATATATGTAGCAAAATCCCTAAATAATTAGTGGCATAGTGTATTTTTGTAACAAGATACATGTAAAAAAACTAGAAAAATGATAAAATTTTATTAATTAAAAACAAAATAACAATCCTTTAAAATTATATTGATATTCTAAAACTACATCGAATAACCTAGGAAAGTACCTAAGAAAAGGGAGATATATAAAGACCTTTTTAGCAATATTTTATCCATATAATAAAGTAAAGAAGTATGTGTGAGTGAAGGGGAATAACAAGGTGTCATAAAAAGGATAGGAACATAATAATGAGAATGAAAAAATGATATAACATGATAAAAAAAAGTAATGAAATACCACAATCAATTATGGAATGGTAAAACATTTTTTCCCACTATATTAAATGTATATTAGGGTTTAATAAAAATATTTTTGTTAAGGGAAAACACTTAATAATTTCAATGACCTAATTATAGCACAAAAATGACTATATAAGGGATTAATGAGAGTGAAAAGTGGTCTCCAATTACAAGGGAATTATAATAATCATAAAGGGATGTGTTAAAATATATTCCAACATGAAAAATTGGAATTCAAAAGGGTTAAAATAATGATAGTACTTAAATATATTACAGAATGAAGTGAATATAATACCTTGAGGGGCTTCGTCTAATGGCCTAAGAGGACATTCTTAAGAGAATGGGAAAAACTTTGGAGGTTTTTAGATTAAGACATGGAGATTAAATTCATTATCAATGGGTTTTTAGTGATGATTAATATTATTGTGTATAGGTATTTATTTTTATAGATATGAGAATCCATTATTAATTTTTAAACATAGTTTTTTGACACTATGTGATAAAGTAATCCAAAAAAAATTGGTGGTTCTAATAGTTTCTTACATTGCTGAGTGATTTTAAATAATCATTTAGGATAAAAAAATTTCTTCTTAAAATAATACCAATAATGATGGTGATATGATTCATGTTTATAAAGAATTATTTTTAAAAACCTAAAATCTAATAGAGGTTTTTGAGGACTTATTATATGTTTGTAAAACCATTCAAATAATAGATAAATCACATTATGTTAAATGGGAAATAGATTTTTGGTCAAGTATTAATTTAATAATTTTTATTACATCACCTTAGGTGTATTATTATTTCATAAATAATTTTTTATATTTCAACTATATTTTATGTTTACCTAAAACATCAACTATATCATAAAATTAAGAAACATTCTCTATTGGAAATGTTTTACAAGATGATTCTGGAAATAACATTTATGTTTCCAAAATAATTTACATTATATGAGAGTTTAAAATACTATATAAAAATTATTATAAACTTAAAAATTCTAGTTCATCAGGGATATCAAGTTTCCAACCCTTATAAAAAGTACGCTAAACTTTTTTAAATGATATTATCATTTATTTGTAAATAAATATTTTTTTATAATAATACTTCTTTATAAAGTAATTTATTTCCAAATTATTTAGATTATCATAAATACTTAATTCATTTAAACTATATATTTACCAAAAATATAAGTTTGGATTCTCCATATAATAATCTATATTTTATTAAAATATTTATATAAATAATATTTATAAATTATTAATGAAAAGGTTAAATATAATAATTACAATGTTATAAATGAAAATATTAAAATTCAAGCTTCCATGGACTTATTACACAAGTGTATGCTATATGTTTTAGGTGTGGGGTTGGGGTAATTTCTTGTGGTGGTTAGATAAACAAGGCTTTTCCTGGGATGTCAATTATCTTGAAATTGTCCCATTAAATATTTTGATCAAATTTTAGTAGTTGAATATAGGTATATTCTTCGTAAAGGTTAAATCACATTAATGGAACATATTGCGACCCAACCATTTCTTACATTACTATTACATAATTTTAAATATAAACATAATAATATTATTAAACATAGAGGATCCAAAGGTTTAGTGTCTTGCGAAAACTAGGACTATACATAACAATTACAACATCAAGAATATACATTTACTTAATTCCTTATTCTATAGCTTCTTATTGGCACTTGAACTCTCCTTAGTACATGTAGTCACCTGAGGATATACATCAAAAGGGGTGTGCTAAAATCCCAGTAAGAGGTTAGATAAGAACAATATAGCATATGGTGAGGATAATCATAACAAAGGCAAAAGATCATGAACATGAGGGGAATCATTAATAAAGGACTTGAAATATGGTAATGCATAAAAAATGAAACATCATGTCTTAGTGTTTAAATACCACACAAACTTGTGAACAAAGATAGAATCTTGTTCAAACATCATTTCACTTAAACTACTGAGATTCATCACTTTACCCAATGCATTGGAGCGCTGTATAATTCTGGGTGCACTAGTCTCATTGTAACATTCCTATTGTGCTACATAATTCCGAGCACACCCATCACATCATAAAATTATCATTATCATATATGACACAATGAACATATACAAAAAATTAACATAACTAACCAATGGAAGGGAATGAGTTTCATCACATAATAACACATTCATAAACTTTTTTTCCCAAAATAATGTGAGAATAACATACTTGACACGATAACCATCAACCTTGAGTGATATGTAAAAGGTGTATTTTTGAAAGAAGAGTTTTTTGTAAGTTTGACATAAACTTCCATAGAAACTTTTTATACCCCATTAAAGGTAAGATAATGATGAAAAAATTATTTTTAAGTAGTGACCAAACCAAAAATGGAGTGAAAGAAGGATAACCTGAAGAAATAAAGTTGGGTTCAAGATTTTCCCCTTACCTTGTATCCAAATGCTTTCTTCACTTTAATGTCCAATTTAACCACATTATATTAATTAATTAACAATTCAAGAACATTTTGTGCATCAATATGGTTCATTATGGTTTCAGTAAGTTATTTTATAGGCCTTTGGATGAGTTATAGAGTTTAAAAAAACATTTTTTGGGAATGTTTGTTTTTATTGTTTTCTGGAGTTGTTCACTTGTATTCATAAATGAAAGTTCATATAGAACATGGATAAACATCAAGAAATTATATTTCATGTTATTAATTATATTATAGAATTTTAATGATATTATAATTAATTATATTATATACCATGTGGATGAATCATTAGATAATAATTAAATTATGATTGTCTGGGTTAATTTGAGTGGTTTTTCGACCACAACGAACTTGTTTTGTTTAATAAATTAGTAATAAATAAATAAGTTTGTTATAGAATATTAAATAGGAAACAATACATATAACAAATTTGGGTTTAACAATAATTTTTTAATGACCATATCTAAAGGTAGAAATGGAAAAAGAAAACAAGTCGTTCTTGAAGGTGATAGATTAACACCTCATGAACATCATTTTCTTTTATAAATATAAAAGGAAGAGGATAAGGGGGTTGGATGGTATAATATCCCATTAGTATCATAACATTATATTATATTTATGATACTGGAGTTACTATACCATGTGGGTGAATATATGTGGGGATAGAATAAGAAAAGAATATGAAATTGAAAGGAAATTAAAGGAAGAGAGGGAGAGAGGAATTACCACTTGAATTCTCCTCTTGAGATCCTCCTCAAGGAAGATAGGATTGGTATTTTGATGATGCCAAAAGATCTCGGATGTCAGGGTGGGGCTAGGGAAGATTTTTGGGTAGAGTTTAGACAAGTCTTGAAGCTTGAGAGGTGTGAGGAAATGAGGGTGTGAAGGTTGGTATTTATAGTGGAGGAAAGAGGGGTTTTCTCAATATAATATTCATTAATTTATTATTTCTCCACAAAAAAAAGGAATAGTGAGTCTTCTATGACCAATAATAGTAATTGTATTATGTGAATTCGAACCAATTGGTCTTACATCTGTAGAACATCATGCAAGACTCTATAATTAGCTTATATAGCTTATTTTGTAAATTATGGTATTTCACTATTCATAAAAACTTAATGTATTTTAGAAAAATCTCAAAGGTTAACCACAAACATTTTTGGACATGTGAAATAAAAAAATGATGTCAATTTTTCAAAAATAATTTTCTAAATATGATTAATTTAATGTTTAATTAAAATCATAATTTACTTGAAAAATATTGATTTTAAAACTAAAACTCATATTATAATACATTCAAAAATTACATAAGGTCTTATAAAATTATCTTAAAATAAGAAGACATAGAATTGTCAATTTATGAACACATTTTAAGACAATGAATTTTCATTAAAATTAATTAATTAATTATAATTATTTATTTATGACTTACCAAAATACCAATACTTTTACTATGGTCAAATTGTCAGTTATAAGATGCCTAAATTTTATTTAATATTTCAAGGGTTAGGTTACTATTATTTTGAACGATTTACTATTCATAAGGGTAGATTACTATTAATAAGGGTAGGTTACTATTCACCAAATATTATGTTTGTCCTATCGGACTCCAAACATCTTATTGATTGTGACCTTGTATGTCAGATTTTTGAAATTCACACCAAAGAAGTGGAAAAATTATGTTTAATGGTCACATAGTATTTAGTATCATGATATTTAATTGTGATTCATAATTTTATTATACTATAGGGAATAATTATAAGAAGTTATTTCCATTTATAAAACATTGGGCCGTTACATTCTTCCCCCCTAATGAAATTTCACCGTTGAAATTCCGTTTTACACTAACAGGTGAGGGTACTTCTCCTTCATCGCCTCTTCCAGTTCATAAGTAGCTTATTCAAACTTATGGTTCCTCTATAACATTTTGAAAATGTGGGTTTTCATGTTGTGTAGAACCTTATCTATCATATCTAGAATCTTCATCGGATGCTCCTCATAAGAGAGATCATCTTCTAGTTGTACCACCTATGAGTTCAAAACATGTGAAGGATCTGGTATGTACTTCTGAAGGGATACATGAAACACATCATGTGCTTGAGCCATATTTGGTGGAAGTGAAAGTCGATAGACCATGACTCATATGTAGTCAATGATTTCAAAGGGTCCAATGTACCTTGGGATTAGCTTCCCTTTCTTTCCATACCACATGACTCTCTTCCATGGTGATATTCGAAGGAAGAGTTTATCTCCAACGTCGAGCTCCATGTCCCTTCAACGGTTGTCAGCATAGCTATTTTTTCATCTCTGAGAATATTTTATGTGTTTCTGGATGACTTGAACCTTATCTTTCATCTCATTCACAAGATCGGGTCCATTCATCTTTCTCTCTCCAACTTTATCCTAACAGGTTGGAGTTCTACATCGCTTTCCATATAGAGCTTCATATGGAGCCATCTAAATACTAGAGTGGAATCTATTGTTATAGGAGAACTCAACCAATGGTAGATGGTGATCCCATCCACCTTTTAATTATAGAGAGTAGGCTCTTAGAATATCTTTAAGAGTCTAAATATTCCTTTCAAATTGGTTATCAGTTTGGGGGTGATAGGTCGTGCTGAAATTTAATTCGGTACTCAAAGCATGTTGCAGACTCCTCCAGAATTTAGATGTGAACCTTGGATCACAGTCAAAGAAAATCACGAGTGGAACACCATTCAGTCTCACAACTTCCTTCACATATATCTTTTCAAGTAGTTCTAGTGAGAGATCTTCCTAAATAGCGATAAAATGGGTAGTCTTGGTTGGTCGGGCAACCACAACCCATATCGCATTATTTCCCTTCGACGTCTTCGGGAGACCCATGACAAAGTCCATAGTAACATTCTCCCATTTCCACATGGGTATAAGAAATGGTTTCATCATCCCTTTATACTTTTTTCACTATTATTTAACTTGCTGACATACCAAGAACCTTGATATATATTCTACAATATCTTTCCTTATGTTATCCCACCAGAAGTGATCTCAAAGATCTCGATACATCTTAGTACTCCCAGTATGGATAGAGGATGTTGAGATATGTGAATTTTCCAATAGATCATTTATCCTGAGTGATTAAGGTACTCAAAGACATGTTCCAAACTAAATCACACCATCATCGTCGATGTGGAACACTTGCATCTTCCCTTACTTTTCTGCATTCACCCTCTTTTATAACTCCATATCATCCCTTTGTGCTTCTTTAATCTTATAATAAATGGATGGTTACACAATGATTTATACAAGGTAGAAAGTATCCTCTATCCTTATGTTTTCTAAATCCATCATTTTCATATCCAAGAAGATAGGTTCTTTCTCAATATGTGTCATGGATAGAGTAGTAGGTTCTTTTTTTCTTAGTGCATCAACTTCCTTGTTCGTATTTCTAGGATGATAGTGAATAGAGTAATCTGAATCCTTGATTAGCTCAAACCATCTCCTTTGATGCATGTTGAGGTAATTTTTTGTGAATATATACATTAAGATCTTTTGGTCAGGGTATATGACACACTTATATCCATAAAGGTAGTTCCACCGTATTTTCAAGGAAAAAATCACGACTTCCACCTCTAGATAATGTATTGGGTAGTTCTACTCACATATCTTCAACTGTCATAAGGCATAGGTAATTACATTATCATTTTTCATGAGTATGCAACCCAAGACATTCTTTGAAGCATCAATATATATCACAAAACATTAACCACTTTTCAATAATGTGAGTACATGTACAGTGATCAGGATTCTCTTAAGCTCATTGAATATTCCCTCACATTCTTCTGTCCAGACATACATTACCCCTTTCCTTATTAATTTAGATAGCAAGATTGAAAATTGTGAGAAATTTCTCACAAAACGTCATTAGTACCTAGATAATCTCAGAAAACTATGAATTCCTATGACACTAATGGGACTGGTTCATTCCCCAATTGCCTTTTCTTTAAGGCTCCATATAAATTTCCTCACTTTTGATGACATGTCCAAAGAACATGACTTTCTTCATCCAAAAGTCAAACTTGATGAACATGCTGTACAAATTCTCCTTTCTCAATGTCGCCAAAAAAATTCTAAGATGGTATTCATGTTCTATTTTTCTCTTAGAGTAGATGATAATGTCATTAATAAACACTACCGAAAATTTGATGAGGTAATGTATAAATAATATTTTCATCAAATCCATGAAGATTGCAGGGGAATTAGTATCTCTGAATGGAATCACCAATAACTCATAGTGCCCATACCTTGTACGGAAGGCAGTTTTCTGAATATATTCCTTCTTCACATTTGCTGATTATATCCAGAATGAAGACACACCTTTGAGAAGTATTAATCTACTCTTAACTAATCAAACAAGTGGTCAATACTTTGAAGAGGATATTTGTTCTTTATAGTTATCTTATTGAGTTCCTGATAATTGATACACAACTGCATTATTCCATCCTTCTTCTTCACAAAGAGCACTGGTGCACCCCAAGGTGATGCCCAAGGGTGTATAAACACTTTTTCTATATGCTCTTGTAGCTACTTCTTTAAATCCTCCAGTTTTATAGGATCCATCCTATAGGGACACTTTGATATTGGAGTAGCTCCGAGTATGAGTTCTATTGAGAACTATCGGGAACCTACCCTGGTCGACCCTGAACTAGTCATCTGAGCTGGTACGCAACATGGACCGAAGGGAATTAATGATCCCCAGGGGCTGGAAACTAGTCCTGATCATTAAAATAAATCTGTTGGGAATGATTTGGCCCATCACAAAGATAAATAAACATAAACAGAACAAGCAGATAAATATAGGGAAGTAAACCAAAAAACATGGCATAGGAAAAAAGGAATAAACGAAGCAACATTTCATACATCAGGTGACCTCATGGGTCACCACAGAATGTAAACTAACTCTCTCACAAAATTGATCCAAGACTGAAACCTGAAACTAAAAAGTAAAGTAGGCGTGAGCACCGAGATGCTCAGTAGGAATGCCAAAATATAACCATGTTCTATGCCCCTACCTTTAGTAAGAAATCCAATCATGCCAGTTTGGAAATAAGATATAATAAAAAAAAATTTGCTTCTTTTAAAATTCAAGTAAGGAGATTTCATTTTCATGTAAAGCATTTCTCTCCCACAACATTTTCAAAATAGGTTTCAAGAAAGCATTAACATTTAAAAATGAAAAGAAACCAGTTTGGATTAATATATGGTTTTCAAAAATAAGATATCAAGTATGAAACAACTGAAAATAAAATTACATCACAAGAAGTATGTCTCAAATGATCACCATGGGTAATCCCTATAGGTAGATAGCACAAGTGGGACCCCAGAGACCTCGGACCTCGGTGAAGTGTGGCTTAGAAAACATGAACCTTAGAAAACGTATCTTAGAAGGTCACAACCCTTGATAATTCATATGTTTAGTTAGTGTTGTTGCGCCAATCCTACTAGACGAACAAGGGATAACCCCTACTATGTCATCTAGCGTACTAGTCCTGGTCACCCACCTAGATACCCAGGTATGCCATTGTGCTCTATTTCAAATGGTGGTGAGTTTTCTTTATCAAGAAAACATATACGTACATAACACTTTTTTTATCTAAAACCCATTCAACCTCTCACCACCGTTCACCCTCCTTGATCACATTCCCCCCCTCTTTCACGTCACACAATGCATAAGCATCAAATTAGGCACATAAAACACATTCAACTTAGAAATTATTTTTCTTCTAAAACAAAAGGGGGAGTTCCTCATGAGAGTTTTTTCTTTTTCATAAATCATTCTTAAGATGCTAAACGGGCTTAATTGCATAAAGGGAACAGTTTTTACAATTAATCAGCCAAAAGGATGAACACATTTAGAAATACACATTACCAATTCAAAACCACTTAGGAAATCAATTTTTAAGAAATGTAACTTAAGACCAATTACGTTTTGAATACATTTCAATATCCAAAATAAATGCATAATCATTTCTAGCAACCGCAATCATATTTCATAGCATGTGTATATAGCATAATGTAAAACATATTTTTAAAACAAGAAATCAATTATGAAATTGAAATTAAAGGCATATGCATAGAGTACCTACCTCGAACATGTCACTATTTTTCGATGACCACTTGAACCGACACTTAGAGCATACACACACACACATTTATACATATATATATATATATAGCCAAAGCTACATTGCACATATTCCCCATTCCATGAGGAAATTTGTACAAAGAGGGCATATATATATATGCCTTACACTATGAATGTACATGTATGATACCTCGACACCCGTGGCCCAACGTACTGCACATATAATTTAATAAAACAATTAAAAATTTTATTAAACACTTCAAAAATATGACCATAAAAAAAAGAATTACACTGAAAACATTCTTTAACACCAAACACACACAAAACCATTTGAAAATACATTCCACACCACTTGCATAACTCATAAAACCCATTGAAAATATTATAAGAAAAGCACATAATCAATTTAACCATTGCCAATAGCCTTTTCAAATCGTCACATAAAACAGAACCAATTCCAAAACATGCATTTCATTGTTTAAACAATTTATAATTTACATTTAGAAATACACAATAACCTAAACATGATAAATTATGCATTTCCCTTTAAAAACCTACCCCCAAACCAATTTTCACCATATGTGCCATTGGAAACATGATTTACACCACTTGAAAAATTAAATAAACCATTTTTACAATTTATAAAGCACCTAAAAGAGGACAAAAAAGTTTTACAAGAAAAGTAAACCCAAATTCTCATTAAGAAACCAATTCCAAACCACGCTTATCAAATTCTTTCAAAAACTAGTCTTGCATCACTTACACAATGAAATAAGTCATTTGCTTAATTTATAAAACATTACCAAGGTTCACACCAAAACAATATTCAAACGTGTTTCAAATACTTTATAAGTTTTAATAAACCACTTAATATTTTTATAAAAAATCTCTGAACGGTATCACAAGACTTTGGACACAAAATCCACTCAAAAACATCTTCTAAGGGAAAACTCACATCAATAACATGATAAAAAAGAATTTTCAGCCCTTGTGTGACATAATAAACCAACAAAAAAGTTTATAAAACACAACTGAAGGATCAACATGGGTTTTCACAAAATCAAAACATTCGTATCAAATAAACATGCTACTAAACACATTGAAGTCATATTAAACCTCAAGTGTAACTATATTCGCACCATGTAAACAAATAAATGAGTATGAAAAATTAATTAAATAAGATAATTAATTCATAAAACAACACTTATATGTAGAAACACTTACCTTTGGTGTTGAAACTTCAGATTCCGACGCAAAACATCGATCACGCACCAATTACACCGTAATTATCCTAGAGAAGACCCAAAATAACAAGAGTTAATCAAAATAAAAACCCAAAACACATTAGGGTTCGCCCAAATTTTAGTAGGGTGATGGGGTGACCTCAAATAAACTAGAAATGGAGGGATAAGAGGGTAGAAAACCATACCTTGAAGGACCAAATCAATAATCCGGTGGGAAAATGGTTGAAATATGAGTCAGAGAGGGTGTGGGAGAGGCATCAACGTGAGAAGAAATGGCTCGCACAGGGGGGTGCATGGGACCAAGAGAGAGGAAGAGTGGTGCGCCGATGGCGGCTCACCAGAGGGAGGCTGCAGGAGGGAGAGCGACCTAAGGGAGGGGAGGCCGTTGGTCTGGGGGTGTGCGTGAATGGAAAGGGGAGGTCGTGCCAATAGGGTTTCAGGGGGAGGGATATGCCGCATGAAACATAGGGAGGAAGTGTAAGAGGGGGATAAAAAAGAGAAAAAAATAAAGGAATAAAAGAAAACAAAACAAAATAAATAAAAATTTAATAAATAATGACAATACTAAAGTTCATAATAACTTAATAATAATTATAATAAACTTGATAATAATAATATTACTAACCATAATAATAATAGTATTATTATTAAATTGTTTTCCATTTATTTTATTTTATTTCATTTTCATTTTCATTTTAATTTAATAAATTTTTAAACATTAAGAAACCAAAATACAAATAAAAATAATTGTGGCTGAAAGATACTAAGTCGGGGTGTGACAATTCTCCCCACCACAAAAACATTATTCCCCCAGAAATCCACCCTTCCAAACAAGTAATAGAACTCAATCTTGAGACTGAACAAGGTAACAAAATCACAAACTTGGTGTGACTTTTCACTACATCAGTCAAACCCGACCAAATCAAAGGGAAAATGAAAAGAGAAGAGTCATCAGGAAATGAGGATGGTTATCCTCACTACAAGAATCTGACTAGCATGACTAACATTGATACTCTAATCATGTGCTAACTCTGGAATTGCCAACTTGATCCAAAGATAAAACTACCAATACAGACAAAAACTACCACACAAACCAACTCTCAAAGAAGGCATAAGAAGATTCATGGTGGTTCTCCCCACCATTTAAGAAACAACCAACAGAATCCAACCAGCATAGACCGACACGAGAACTTCCAACCCAAACCAGAAACCACTAACACATGATAAAACCCACAAAATAATTCTACCAAATAGCTAACTCAACCCTAACTCATCATTTCCACAAGATATGATCATATCCAAAAAAATCATGTACTAAGACAAAACGAGTCACATTTGAGGAGGCACATCTACTGGAATTACAAGAAGATGAGATCCCCATTATTTATTACCATCAAATTATGGTATTCAAAGAGCAAATACCACAACGAGAAAAAAAGACCTTTATGCCTCTTACAGAAAAACAAAACCTTCAAATACGAGAGATCTACAATATAAAAATTCATACTGTCCCCATTTCATCATTGGAGACAAAAAAAATGACCAAGGTTCCCCACACTTAATGATTCCTGACTGTGTGAAAGGATTCACTCTGAGACCTATGGTTGGAGCTCTAATGTCTTGAAGCATCAACTACCCCACAGTTAGGATTTGACATCCTCTAGTTGAGACTCCTGACGATTCCACTAGGAGAACCTCTCCATGAATCCCAAATTTCCACACTGATGACAAGCCTTTAGAGGATGATGAAAAGTCCACTTGAAGTACACAAACTGGCCACACCAGAAGAAAATAAGCAAGTGGCCCGACTAAATAAGATGGATTTGATAAAAAAGACTTGTTTGAAATAGGTTCCTCTATTCTAATCTCTTTATTGGGTTGGGAACCTTCCCAGAAACCAAAAATAATCGGTCTTTGAACCCTAAACGAATACCCCACACTAGAGAAATGTTAACTGATTCCATGAAACCACCTTAGAAGAAAAGGGAATCCACCCCTCGAAATGTATGATGTAAGACTTTACCATTTCTTGGCCTTGTTGGACACTCATGAGCTCTACCCCTTTCCTCGCCTTAACTTTCTCAACTATAAAACATCGAATGAGAGTGGTCTTCAACACCTTCCAAGAAATCCCATCCAGAAACGATGCTGGGATTTTCTCCCAAACCAATCCAAAGTTGAACCCTTAAACGAACTCGAACCAGCACAGTCTCACATAACTTTGGGAGTTTCCAATTAAATAAAAACACTAATGATTTCACCAAGCCAGTCTGCTACCTTCGATAGATCGCAATCACCATGGAATATGGAAAAAAACTGAAAATGATTCAATTCCACCACTCCGCTAAGAGTCTAGGTAGAACCAACCACTAGAAGAGACTCACTAGAAACCTTTCGGAATTTTTTGGCAAGAATAATCAAAACAAGAGGCAAAAATATGTATCAAAATTCGTCATAAATGAAAATTACACACATCAATCACAAACTAAACCTCAAACTCAAAGCACCATTCCAACCATATTTCTGTATGTCAAACCAAGAACCCACGAAAAAGGATACCAAACACAAAAATAGAACACTAAACAATTTCTCACTCAATTTTCAAAACATTTTAAATCCCCTTTTTGAAAACTATTTTTCAGCCAACAAATCTACTTAAATATCCACCATTAGTATTTCATGAAGTATCACACATACATATCCATGTGCGAGCTCAGGTTCCCATCCACCCACGTCACCAATTTCACCACTTTCCACATTATCACCTCAATGTATGTGATCACTCATAGAAATACCAAGGGTCAATTCAAGACACTTCTCATTTCCCAAAATAGATCATTCAGCATAAAGAACAAATTCTCAACCCATTTGAAAATGTCACTTATCATTAAATCAATAAATTTCCAAATCCTTAAACATTTTCCAATTCACATTCCAAAAATTGTTAGAAATATCCCAAAATAATTTTCAAAACACCAACCATTTTCCCCTTTGAAAACCCCCCTTTCACTAAAATCCATTTTCATTTTTTGAGGTCCTGTCAAGTCTGTCAAAACTAATCCCAAAAATTACACACATCAAAACATCCAAAAATAATGGTCTAGTGGTTATACCAACCTAGTAAAAGGGCTTATCAGGCCATTCTCCAAGTGAGCATCAACCACAGGAGGCATCTTAAACCGTTCCCTCGAGCTGTACATGGGTTGCTACTTTAGGAAAGTCTGCCGCGTAACACTTGATCACTACCTTGGTCATCCATCATCAACACAGACCAAGACAAAGAAGAAAATTCAAATCCTGAACTACCCCTGGCAACTCGAGTCTCGGGATGAGAATGGGTTCATGAGATCCTTCCTACACCTACCTCTTGAGTCCCAACACACCTAATAACCAAGATATCTGACATCCCAAATAATAAGGCCCCCCCTCTGATACCAATTTATCACGAACCCATCCAGGTCGACCCTGAACAAGTCACTCTAGCCAGTCCGCAACATGGCCTGAAGGGTGTTCTCAATCCCCATGGGCTGGAAACTAGTTCTAGGAATCAAAATAAACTAGTTGGGAATGATTTGGCCCATAACAAAGATAAATAAACATAAACTGAACAAGTAGATAAACAAAGGGAAATAAACTGAACAACTTGGTAACGGAAAAAGGAATAAATGAAGAAACGTGTCTTAACTTAGGTGACCCCATGGGTCACCACAGAACATAAACTACACTCACTCTAAAAAACCATCCAAGATTGAAACCTACAACTAAAAATTAATAGAGGTGTGAGCACCTAGATTCTCATTAGGAATGAGAAAATATAACCACATCCTATCCCTCTAACTATAGTAAGAAAGAAAATCATTCTAGATTGAAATTAAGATATAATAAAATAATATTTTTCCTTCTTTTCAAATTCAATTAATGAAATTTCATTTTCATGTAAAGCATTTCTCTCCCACTACAATTTCAAAATAGGTTTCAAGAATGCACTAACGTTTCAAAATGAAAATAAACCAGTTTGGATTAAAATATGGTTTTCACAAATAAAACATCAAGTATAAAACAACCGAAAATATAATTAGATCACAAGAATCATGTCACTAATGAGAACCATGGGTAATCCCTATATGTATCTAGCATAAGTGGGACCCTAAATACCACGTACCTTGGTGAAGTGTGGTTTAGAAACCACAACCCTCATAAAACATGGCTTAGAAGACCACGGCCCTCAGAAAAAGTGGCTTAAAAGGCCACGACCCTCAGTAATTCATATGTTTAGTTTGTGTCGTTGCATCAATCCTGCTAGAAAAACCCATGTCGTGTCATCTAGCATACTATTCCTTGTCACCAACCTAGATACCCATATTTCCCATTGTGATATATTTCAAATGGTGGTGAGTTTTCTTCATCGAGAAAACATATACTTACATAACACTTTCTTTATCTAAAACACATTCAACATATCACCACCATTCTCCCTCATTAATCACATTCCCCCCTCTTTCATGTCACACAATGCATACGCATCAAATTAGGCACATAATAACACATTCAACTTAGAAATCATTTTTCTTCTAAAACCAAAGGGGGCGTGCCTCAAGAGAGGTTTTTCTTTTTCATAAAGTATTCTTAAGATGAAAAATGGGCTTCATTATATAAAGGGAACACTTTTTATAATTAACCATCCAAATGTCCAAAAACCTTTGGAAATACACATTACAAATTCAAAACCACTCAGGAAATCAATTTTTAAAAAAATTCACTTAAGACCAATGGTGTTTAGAATACATTTCTATTTCTAAAAAAAATGCATAATCATTTATGGAAACTGAAATCTGATTTCATCGCATGTGTATATAGCATAATGTAAAACATATTTTTGAAACAAGTAAGTAATTTTGAAATTCAAATTAAAGGCATGGGTATAGGGGACCTACCTTGAACATGTCTCTATTTTTCGACAACCACTCAAACTGACACTTGGCGCATACATGCACATGAATTTATACATATATATATATATACACCCCTAGCTATATTGCACATATTCCCCATTTCATGAGGGAATATGTACAAAGAGGGCATATATATGTATATGCCTTACTATATTCACGTACATGTAGTATACCTCGACACCCATGGCCAAACACACTACACATATAATTTAATAAAATAATTAAACAACTTATTAAAAACTTCAAAATTAGAACCATAAAAAATAATTACACCAAAAAACACTCTTTAAACCCCAAATGCACACTAAACCTTTTGGAAATACATTCCACACCACTTTAATAACTCAAAAAACCCATTGAAAATTTTTAAAGAAAAACACATAATCAATTTAACCATTTCCAATGGCCTTTTCAAATTGTCACATAAACTAGAACCAATTACAAAACATGCATTTCATTGTTTAAACCATTTACAATTTACATTTATAAATAAAAAATAACCCAAACATTCCAAAATTTGAATTTCCATTTAACAAACTACACCCAAACCCATTTTCACTATAAGTGCCATTGGAAACATGATTCAAACCACTTGAACAATTAAATATACCATTTGTACAATTTTTAAAACACCTAAAAGAGGAAAACCAAGGATTTACTCTAAAAGTACACCCAAATTCACATTATGAAACCAATTCCAACACACACATATAAAATTATTTCAAAAACTAGTTTTTCATCACTTGCACAATGAAATAAGTCATTTTCTTAATTTATAAAACATTACCAAGGTTCACAACAAAACAATATCCAAATGTTTTTCACATGCTTTATAAGTTTTAATAAACCACTTAATAATTTTATAAAACAAATCCAAGCAGTATCCAAAGATTTTGAACACAAATTCCACTCCAAAAAATATTCTAAAGGAACACACACATCAATAACAAGATGAAACAGAATTCGTATCCCTTGCACAGCATAATAAACCTAAAAAAAGTTTATAAAACACAACTAAAGTCTCAACATGGGTTTTCACAAAATCAATACATTCATATTAAATAAACATGCTACTAAAAACATTGAAATCATATTAAACCTCAAGTAAAACTATATTAGCACCAAGTAAACAAATAAATGGGTATGCCAAATTAATTAAATAAGATAAGTAATTCATAAAACAACACTTATATGTATAAAAACTTACCTTTGGTGTTGAAACTTTGTATTCTGATGCAAAACTTCGATCGTGCACCAATTGCACAGTAAAGAGCCTAGAGCGAACCCAAAATAACAAGATTTAATGAAAATAAAAACCCCAAACACATTAGGGTTCGATCAAATTTCAGTAGGGTGATGGGGTGACCTCAAATAAACTGTAAATGGAGGGATAAGATTGGAGAGACCCATACCTTGAAGGACCAGATCAAGAATCAAGTGGAAAACCTGTTGAAATTCAAGCGGGTGAGGGAGTTCAGGAGGCAGTAATATGAGCAGAAACCACTCAGATAGGGGGGGTTCGTGGGTCCGAGGGAGAGGAAGAGTGGGGTGTTGGTGGTGGCTCACTGGAGGGAGGCCACATGAGGGAGAGTGGCTGAAGGGAGGGGAGGCTGCTGGTCAGGGGGTGTGCGCGAACGAGGAGGGGAGGTCGCACAAATAGTGTTTTAGGGGGAGGGATATGTTTCATGATGCACATGGAGGAAGAGAAAGAGGGGGAGAATAAAGAGAAAAAAAATAAAGGAATAAAATAAAATAAAATAAAATAAATTTTTTTAATAAATAATGATAATAATATTGTTCATAATAATTTAATAATTATTATAATAAACTTGATAATAATATTATTATTAAAAATAATAATAATAGTATAATTATTAAATTATTTTCCATTTATTTTATTTTTTTATTTTGATTTTAATTTAATAAATTTTTAGATATTAAAAAACCAAAATACCAATAAAAATAAATAAATAAATAAAAATAATTGCTACTGCTAGATACCAGGTCGGGGTGTGACAAGAACTCTACCTCACGATCTGGGGGAATTTTGGGTAACTATTTAGGAAATACATCACCATATTCACTAATTCTGGGAATTCCTATAAGGGTGGTACTATCCTTTGACTCAACCATTTTGGAACGGTATGCTTCTTCATAGGGAATCAACACCCACACCATTGAAGGATTTTTCAAATGAGATTATTGATCTTCCTTGCATTTTTAGAGAAGAATGGGATGGTTAGGAATAGGAAATTATATTTCCTTTTCTTGACAGTTGATACATGCTTTATATAACAATATCCAATCCATTCCCATTATATCATTGAATTCCACCAAGGGTAGTATTACAAGATTTTCTAGAAGAATCTCCCCACATATGACAATAGGAGAAGAGTAAAACACATGGGTTGAAATTATTGTACCACTTGGTGTCTTTATAGATATATCTACTTCAAGGTTTCAGGATTTCGATTCTATAGTTCTAGGAAACTTTCAACATATAAAGGAATGCATAAAACCAGAATCAAATAAGAACTTTTCCATTATTTAGTGAATAAGAAGTGTAACTGGTATGAATTCATTATCTTGATCCACTTTTGCAGTATTTATGGCATAATACATCCCTTTTTCATTTTTATTTGGTGGATTCTTATGCTAATTACCCTCAAGAACATGATGTTTAGTGCACTAGCATGCATAGTTCCCTTGCTCCCAACAGTTCTATCATTGAAACATGGGTGGTTATCTCCTTTATTCCACCACATTTCCCTTCCTTTTCATGTATTTTAGACACTCTTGAGTATGGTGTCCTTCATTCCCATAGTTTAAGAACTTCCCTATTCCATTGAGTTAGTTTCTATGGTGCAACATCCCACATTTTTGGCATGTGGGTCATTGAGTTTTCTTCCCACCTTTTTCATTAGATCCACCTTCTTGAAACTCCATCTTTTGTTTCTTATCAGCATAGACATGAGACCATTCTCCAAACTACATATCCACTTTGAGAGCACATCGAACAACTTCTTCATAACTCCCAAAGTTTTTAATTGAAAGGGCCTTTCGAAGGTGTTTTTTTAATTCACTAAATAATCGATCAATTTTTCTATCATTATTGATAACAAAACCCGACGTGTACCTTGATAGCATTTTGAAATTCTCTTCATAGGTTAGGATATATTCTCCTTATTTTTTCTTGATCTCTTTGAATTCTCTCTATATCTTCATTCAAAGAGTTATTTGGAAATACTTGTTTAGAAACATTATCTTAAATTCTTCCCATTCCATCTCTTCAATTTCGTCACTTGTCTTGGTGTTCCTAATAAAATCCCAACATTGATTGGCCTCTCCATCTAGATGATAAATTGATAGTTTCATCTTCTCCATCTGAGAACAGTGAAGAACAGAAAATATATTCTCCATGGAGTTGACCCACTGTTCCACAACAAGTGTATAGGAAGATCCACTAAACGTCAGTGGTCATTTCTGCAAAAAACACTCAATTTCCAGTTTCTTCTTATTTAGTGAAGTAGGAAATTATCCATTATTCTGGTAATGGTTCATAACCTGAGAGAGTTGGGTAATCATCGCCATGACGTTTTGAACTCCACCTCCCAAATCATTGGGGATGTCATTCGGGCAATCATTACATTGGCCCTCATATGAGTTGTTGGTCAGGTTTCTCCTAGTTCCCCCCATTTTATAAAATATTAAAGGTTAGAAAAAAAAACATATGTCAACAATTCATGAATAACTTATTCATTTTTATGATTTATACTAAAATCATAACATTATTCATCCTTGTTTAAAGCTTCCTATGTGCATATTTTTACCTAGTCTCATGCTAGAGGTTTTCTCTAGGGTTCACTAATCCTAATTCCCAAATTAATTAAACCTTGCCTCTAATACCAACTATAAAGACCTATAATTTTATTAAATTACTATTAAATAATTTTAAATATAAACAACATAATATTATTACACATATAAAATCCAAAGGTTTAGTGTCTTGGTCAAACTAGTACCATACATAACAATTACAACATCAAGCATAAACATTTATTTAATTTTTTCTTCTCTAGATTCTTATCGGCACTTGACCTCTCCTTAGTACATTTATTCACCACAGGATATACATAAAAAGGGGTGAGATAAGATCCCAATAAGAGGTTAGATAAGAAAAATATTGCATGGGGTGAGCATAACCATAACATAGGATAAGGATCAGGAACATGAGAGGAATCATTTATAAAAGGCTTGAAATGTGGAAATGCATAAAAAATGAAACATCGTGTCTTAGTGGTTAACTACCAAACATACTTGTGAAAAAAGATAGCATATTTTTCACACATCATTTCACTTAAATCATGAGATTCATAACTTTATATAATGCATTAGAGTGTTGTATAATTTCGGGCGCACCCGTCACATTGAAACATTCAAATTGAGCTATATAATTCTGGGCGCACCCATCACATCATAACATTATCATTATAATGCATGACACAATGAACATATATAAAAAATGAACATAAATAAACCACGGAAAGAAACTTTTTTCGTCTCATAAGAACACATTCATAAAATTTGGGATTTCAAAATAAAGTGGGAATAACATACCTGATACGATAACCACCAACCTTGAGTGAGAAGTAAAAGGTGTGTTTTTGAAAGAAGAGTTCTTTTGGAAAATATTTGTTTGACATAAACTTCATTAGAAAAAATTTATTTCCCAGAATAGGTAATATAATGATGAAAAATTTATTTTTATGGAGTTACCATTCCAAAAATTGAGTGAAAGAGGGAGAACCCAAAGAAAGAAAGTTGGATTGAAGATTTTCCCCTTACCTTGTATCTAAAGGCTTTCCTCACTTTAATGTACTGTATAACCACGTTAGATTCATTAATTAAAAATTCCAAAACCTTATGTACATGAATATGGTTAATTATGGTTTCATTAATTTATTTTATCGGCCTTTGGATGAGTTATAGAGTTTAAAATTCATTTTTTGGGAATGATCATTTTTATGGTTTTCTTGAGTGGTTCACTTGTATTCATAAATGAATGTTAATGTAAAACATTGATAAACACCCAGAAATGATATTTAATTTTATTAATTATATTAAAGAAGTTTAAATGATATTATAATGAATTATATTATATACAATGTGGATTAATCATTAGATAAGAATTAAATGATGATTGTTTGGGTTAATTTGGGCAGTTTTTTAGCCACAATAAACTTGTTTTTTCTAATTATTTAGTAATATGTAAATAAGTTAGTTACAAAACTTTTAATAGGAAATAATACATATAAAATATTGTGGTTAAACCATAAAAATAGTTCCATGACCAGATCTGAAGGTAGAAATGGAAAAAGAAAACATGTCGTTCTTGAAGATGATAGATTAACACCTCACGAACAACATTTTCATTTATAAAAATAAAAGGAAGAGTAGAAAGGGGTTGGATGGTATAATATCTCATTAGTATCATAAA
Organism: Viscum album; assembly: GCA_963277665.1. Classification (NCBI taxonomy): domain Eukaryota; kingdom Viridiplantae; phylum Streptophyta; class Magnoliopsida; order Santalales; family Viscaceae; genus Viscum; species Viscum album. The sequence continues at coordinate 188,850,942 of OY728130.1, forward strand.
ATTACATTATATGTATGATATTGGAGTTACCATACCATGTGGATGAATATAGTTGGGGATATAATAAGAAAAGAACTTGAAAATGAAAGGAAATTAAAGGAAGAGAGAGAGAGAGAGAGAGAGAGGAATTACCTCTTGAATCATCCTCTTGAGATCCTCCTTAATAAAGTTAGGATTGATCTTTTGATGAGACCATAAGATCTTGGACGTGGTGGAGGGTATATGGAAGATGTTTGGCCAGATTTTAGACAAGGATTGAAGCTTGAGAGGTGTGAGGAAATGAGGGTGTGAAGGGTCGTATTTATAGTGGATGAGAAATGGGTTTTCTCAATATAATATTCATTAATTTATTATTTCTCCACAAGAAAAGGAATAGTGAGTTTTACATAACCAAAAATAGTAATTTTATTATGTGAATCCGAACCAATTAGTCTTACATCAGTAGAAAATCATGTGTGACTCTATAATTAGCTTATTTAGCTTATTTTGTAAATTATTGTATTTCACTATTCATCAAAAATTCAAGTATTCAAGAAAATTCCAAAAAATTCACCCCAACCCCTATTCAAGGTTTAGAATTCAAAAATGAAGTCCATTTTCAAAAATAATATTCTGAATATAATTAATTTAATATTTAATTGAAATCATAATTTACTTGAAAAATACAGTTTTCAAAACTAAAACTGATATTATAATGCTTTCAAAAATTATGTAAGGTCTTATAAAATTATATTAAAACTATAAGACATTGAATTGTTAATTTATGAACCCATTTTAAGAAAATACATTTTATTTTAAATTAATTAATTAATTATAATTATTTATTTATGACTTAAAAAATACCAACACTTTTACTATGGTCAAATTATCACTTATAAGATGCCTAAATTTTATTTAATCCTTCAAGGGTAAGGTAACTATTATTTTGAATGATTTACTATTCATAAGGGTAGGTTACTATTCATAAGGTTTTGTTACTATACCCCAAAAATTAATTTTGTCCTATCAGACTCTAAACATCTTACTGATCGCAATTGTGTATGTCAGATTTTCAAAATTCAAACCATTGAAGTGGAAAATTTATATTTAATGGTCACATAGAATTTTGTATCATGATATTTTATTATGATTCCTAATGTTATTATAGTTTTTGGAATAATTATAATAGGGTATTTCCATTGATAAAACATCGGGTGGTTATAGAATATCCCTTAGAAAATATGATAAATGGGCTTCATAGGGTATGATTCTATATTTCAAGGACATCACTTATTATGTCAGTTTTAATTTTATATTTTTATATCATTTAATATATACTAATATTTTTCATCTCTATATAGAATCTCTATTATCAATATTTGCAGTGAATAATAGTCTTTTGTATAATAAATGATATATTTTATATTAGTATATAATAAACAACGTAGTGAATAAATTCTAATTAATTTATGTAGGAATAGGGCATTTATTCATTCAATTTTTAAATTCATTTTAATTAATTAATATATTAAATTCATCTTAAATTTAGATATTTCACCCTCAAAATGTCATTTTATACTTTAACATAGATGAGGATAATTGTATTTCATCACATCTTATGGTTTCCATGTTTTAAACTAAATATTTTTGTTCTTACATAGTGAATTTACTAGTTCATTTGTATTTTAGAAAATTTTATCTATGATCAATGATCTTCATTTTTCTCTCTACATTGAAAACTCTTCATATGAATGATCATTATAGAATGGTAAAACCTCTCAACTTGGAACATGATAGGGTTCTAGTATGTACTTCCTTAATAATGATATAATGAACACATAATGTATATGACATATTTTAGGAGGGAGTGATATTCAAAAGGGGAAGGATTAAATGTGACAAAGGATCAAGAAGGAGATGTTGTATCCCAGAATAATCTTTCCCTTATTCACAAATATCACGTGTTTCATTCACTAGGATATATAAAGTAAAAAAGTATCTTTGATCTCAGCCTTTAGGTCACATCATAAATTATCTGAAAAGATTTTCTATGAACATTTCATGGATTTCATATGAAACTAAATGGTGTGGAACTTAATAAAATCTATTAAAAAATATTAGGTTATGTCAGCTTTGGTTATCTAACATTGTCCCAGCATTTTTGAGACTCACACATCTTTACATATGTTGATTAATGAAGTTTCATTTGAATGATTGTATTGAAAATATTGTTATATGAAAACTAGATAAGGGGATTATGATGATCCCATAATCCATGTAAATCCAATAAACAAGATATCAACATATAATATATAGTTTTCATTGTTCTCTCTGATTGAAAATCCATCTGTGGTTGATAATAAATACATACACTAATTTCTATTTACAATGGATACTTAAGAATTATATAGAATCTTGAGGTAAAACATAGAACAAAATTAGATATAATAGGTAGTGGTACTATATTCAGTATTACCATTACTTATATGAATATAATAGAAAACAAGACAATATATTTTTTTTTATGGATAATAGTGAAATCCACTAACCTTTTAAAGCAACTTGATATAACCAAAATGGTGTTTTTCGTTTATTTGTCCTGAGGAGTCCTATAAAAAAATACATGTGTTTTTTTCAAATTTTAAAACATATGTATTAAATGGTTTCATCATACCCTTTTAACTCAATAATTCCTCATTAACATGTTGGAATATAAAAAAATGTGATACAAAGGCCACAATCTCCCTCATCAGTATATCCCACTTGGTTTTTTTTCTTCATATCGCCATACATAATTCTTCTTCATAGATGAATAGAAAAGGATTATATATGTAAATAATAGATATATATATATATTCCGTATTTATTAATTATTTTAATGTAAAATATATCTAAGTTTGAAACCATTTTCTTTATCTTTAACAATGTTAAACTTTGGATTAATTTACACCATTCTATGTAACTCCCTATCATCTTTTCTAGACTCTTTGACCCTATCAAGAATATATGTTTGATCAATTATTTATGATTAGTTAATATTTTTATCCCCATACACATCTTCTTCATGTTATAGAAGATTATATTCCTTTGAATTATCATCATGGTAAGTGTTATAGAATCTATTCTACATAGACCGTATGTAACTTTTTTATCCTACATAGAATGATAATGGAATGAAATTTTATAATCCTTTATTATAATAAAAAACCATTTTTTTCTCATATTGAGCCCTCTTTCCTAAATATATACTTCATGATTTAATTGTAGTGATCATAACACTAGTATTCTTAATCTAGTGCCTGATTTATCACATTTAAATAAGATTCAAGGAATCATATATTAAAGGATAAAATAGTTTTTTATTATTTTTAATCTTGATACTTACATGGTTCCCATATTAATTTTGAATACAAAATTCACAACTTAATTTTTTTTCCTTTAGGAATATCAGTATTTACTCTAAAATATTATTACTTATTTTTCCTTGTACTCTTCATGGATACCTGAGAATAGTGAAAATAAGGGTGATCTAAATTGAAATTTAATGGTTATGTATTACCAAATCCATCATGAATCAATAATTATAATCAACATGGAATGGTAAATAACTAAAAAAATAATAAATTTTAATAACCTAAAATGGAATAATCTATATTGAAACATAAATAATGAAAAGAAAATATGATTTAATTAATAAACTGATAATTAAATTCATCTAGAGATAATATCATCATGAAACTTTCATGGATAATATTAAGTGAATTCCTAATGATACTAATGAGAAATCTATAGACTTGCATTCTTAGGAACATGATACCTCTTCTTTAAAAACCTTTCACAGGATATTTTAAACTATAGGTAAAGAAACGTTTTAATGTTATCTTAACATGGTGGTCTCATAAAAACTATTGATTCACTTAGGGGATATACAATAATAGTTCCCACCCATCACTGTAGATCAAAATAATTCTTTATATATTTAATAATAAATTTAATTCATGAATCAATATGGAATGACATATAATATTTGTATTGTGTAAAGGATATGGATTTATATAATTTTTCACTACCAATTAAATAACATTCAATGTAAAATAAAACATTTCAAAATGATATATGGTTTATGTAATAAACATATACATGATAAATAATATGGTAATTTTGTGGTAATTTAATTTTTAATTACACAGGAATATAAATATTTAATGGGTGAGCTAATTAATATAAAAATGAATCACATAAGATATAGCTAATAATTTCCATGTTCAAAATTAACATAAAACATTTATAGTAAGAATATAGATGGTATAAATAAAACAAATACCAATCGTATTATGGATAAAGGGTTGTTTTTGTTGATGAATATAAATACCATAAAAATATTATGAAAATAAATTTTGTGGTAAATATAATTTACATTTGAACATTATTTTTTAAGATATAAAATAGTTTCAAAAAAAATTAATTGTAAATAATGTTGAAAATGTAAAAATAAACTGTTAAAACATTTTAATTTTAGGATGATTAAATGCTGTAAGTTTTAAAACATGGATTCCTTTCATATTTTCAGTATAATACAGTATTCTTCTTGAAAAAATAAATAATATTTGATTGATTTTTTTTAAAAGTGAAAATGGTTAAATATTTCATTAATAAATCATTTTTAAAGGACAAAATATTTTTTATGAACATTTCTAGAAAACATGATTTGAAAAGAAAAAAGGACTTCGGAAATAAGATATAAATTTAATAAAATTCTCATAGATATATTTTCTAAAAATAATATATATACCAAAGAGAAGAAAAAATATTATATTACTTAAAAATATAACGAATAACACGAGGATAAGAAATTTAAATCTGATATTTTGGAAATTTTCATATGATTTCATCTAATTACTATTCAAAAATAAATAAACTCGATTTGAATGAGATCATGAACTAAATCATTAAAATTATTATAAAATTGAATTGAATACTAATTAATTAATAAATTATGCGTATAAATTTTAAATACACATAAAAATGGGATAAACAATATAATTTAATAAAAATTAAATAAATATATAATGATTTCGTAATATAATCAGTGAAGTTGATGTTTATCCCAATGAGTTGAATTAGAGTTATGAAATCCCTTACCGCTTAGTAACATTTAATCAAATCCACTTGGACAAAATAATTGAAATGGGATAGTAAAATATGATGAGTTAATAATTAGTAATGATATTACTTTTCATAGAGGTACTATATATACCGTATAAAATAAAAAATATATGTAACATTACAATATTTCAAAATGAATATAAATTGAGATGAAGTCTGTTACCATGTGTTTCTTTTTGGTTTATTTTACATTAAAATTATTTATAGTGATTTTAAATATATTATTGAATTATATTAGAACCATAATGATATTTATAATATAATATATGAATCATTAATAATATATTATCCCTTATTGTTTAATAATCATTCATTATTTTAATTTTTCCAGTTGTTAACTGCTTTGATTTATCATTAATGTTTTATCAGGAAGGATCCAGTTATTGTTCATATTATACATAATCATCATCTCTAGAATTATAATAATGAAATAATTATCACATTTTTTCATAATATTTAATTTTAATTCAGATCATTAATACAAATTTGATAAATTATTTATGTTATGATCATAGAGACGGTAGACCATATATATACATGAGTAACATTTCCATTATTCAATGGCCATTATAGAAAGAAGGTAAGAAATATTACAACATTCCAGACTGATCAAAATATAATATATATGAAATATTAATTCATTTAATATACTTATAAATATCATCAATGTGGGTTGATGACTAAAATAGATTCAAATAGCTTTATGAAGGTGGTAGTCCACACAAACACGGATAATGTTATCATCTTTCATTGTCTGAAAAGGTAAGATGAAAAATGATATATGTATTGTAATAACATAATAATAAATATGTTATTTATTTAATAGTTATTTCATTTATATTAAATATATTTATTACAATTATCCTTATCACCTTCCCTGTAAATCGTCTGTGAAAGATGAATCACATCGCTTCTTGAGGAGGTAGTCCACCGTACAGACGAGCGAAGTTATAGTATTCCTTATGGAATGAAAATTTAAAAAGTTATATATTATATAATTAATCCATATGTATAATTATGTTAGAAATACAATATTTATAATTTGTATCCTCAATATAACCCAACAATGATAGTTGGAATGAGAAAACCAAATGGCATCGGTTACTGAGGCGGTAATCTTCTGTGCAGACAAATGATGATTTCACAACCAATTTGATGAATGTAGAGATGGTTTTAGGTAGTTAACATATTATAACAAAATATATGTGTATGGAATATATATATGAAAATATATCATAATTTCTTAACCTAATTGAGATATGTATAGGAAGAAAAAATCATAAAAATGCTTGTTGAAGAACATTACCTCTTCTTAAGGTATCATCCTTAGGTTTTCACTAATTCCTTTATAGGTTACAATTTTCAAAATACTTTAGAATTTTAGGATTATATTATGGATGTTGGGAAGTTTTTTTTTTTGGACTTTCTGGGCTAAATAACAATTATTTTTGTTTTTAAGTTGATATGAGAGGCGGTGGCCATTTATAAGTAAGGTGAGTGTCACATTTGTATTTTTCTAAAAATAACCAATCATACTCACATATGTATCATAAAAAAGCCTAAAAATGGTCTATTATCTATCATAGAATATATGAGGATGATATATGGTATGAAAATGTGTTATTTTAATGATGATAGGTCATTTTAAACCCGTAGTTTCTTTGTTTAACCCCCGATGAATCAATTTTTTCCAAAACCAAGATAATAAATTTTTACTATTTTTTAATTCTCATTTTGGTGAAAATATATATTGAATATATAAAAATTATATATTATTATGTTTTTAAATACTAAATACAAATTCACTAGTTAAACTAATAGAAGGGGTAATATTTATTTTAAAATTAATCAGGTAGATGCAACATGAAAGCAGGGTTTCAAAGAGAAAATATTTAAATGATTACTAAGTTTTTATCTCAAATTGAAAATAAAAATTAATAAGATTACCTAAATTAATTTAATTGATATATTATTTAACTAATGATACATTTGAACAAATTTAAAATACATTTTTCTATTAAAATTAATATGACAAAATTTATAGTTTTCAATTAAAATCCATTATTATTCGTTATTTGTGAAAAATTGAAATATTTGAGAAAAATACAAAAACATCATAATAAGATTATTTCAATATTATGATTTCAAAAATTAAGTTAAAATTTTTCAATAATTTTTTTAAATACAATTAAAGTTAATTTATATTACATGTATAAATCATTATTAAACCACGTTTTAGGAAAAATATTGTTTTTAAAAAAATATCATCTTTCATCAAAATTATTATTATTAAATTAAAAATAAATATATAACCATATTTTTCATAATTTAATATTCATACATAGTAATTTAACATCATTTTTATAGAGATTATATTAAATATTTTTTTCATAATATATCATGTTTTGTTTAATCATGGTGTTGCGTGTAACACAAGATAAACTCAATGTTGCATGTAACCAAATATAAACTTAGTGTTGTGAGTAATGAAATATAAACACTATTATGTATGTAATTAAAGATATTTAAGTGATGGAATTTATTTAAAAATAAATATATTGAAAATTATTTGTGGGTTATAATTATTTCTTATCTGTGTTTTTCATGTCACATAAGTTATCGAATACAATGATCTTATTTTAAAATATCAGTGTGTTACATTCTACCCCAACATAAATAAATTGAATCATAAAAATTTGAACATTATTTGTTAATAAAATAATTGATATTTGGAAATATTATTCCGGAAAAAACCCCACATCATTATAAGGGTTGAAAAACATCATCTTAATAAGAAAAAATGGAAAGTATGAAGGTTATATTGAATTACAAATAACTAAGATTACAAGTAAAAGACAGTTAGTGGGAAATAAAAAAATAGACATGGAAGAAAAGTGTAAATAAATATAGAGAGTTTTTGAGGTCCTTGATCCCAATAATTTGAATGATCAATGTAATATAAAGTTTTAAAAAAAAATTAAATCAATGATTATTTAAAAGACCATATAATTCATCAGACATGAATGTAATTGTATAACATTTTTGTTTGAAGATAATTTTACTAAAGTTGAAAAATTGTTTTACTCTCTTGAAATCTTTCTTTTTTATAATTTAATTTTAATACATTTTTAGATTGGTTCAATTTTCAATTTATCACTTACTCTATGAAATGAATATCCAAAATAATAATTCTTTATATTTTATGGAGTGAAATTGTCTTTTAATGAATAATATGATCTAAAAATGTTTGACAAGTCATTCTATATATGTCTATATATTATCCAAACAAATATGGGTAGAAAAAGGTATACTATATAATAAAATAATCTATAAACCTCAATATTAACATGGTTAAACATAAATTTTTCTTGAAAGAGTTGTTAACTAATAATAATGACAAATCAACCATGACATCATGTAGGACTATCATAGGTTCTAAAACCTTATAATCCTTTGGTCATGAGTTCAATCCTCTTGGCTATTACTGATGTGATTTATTTTCACATAGTATAATAGTTTATATTTTTTATAAAATATATTAATCTAATCCCTTTATAATTCCCAAAAAATATGATGGAAATTTTTTATATAAAATTCATTAGTAAATAATAAATTTATAATGGTTTTCAATAAAACATATCATTTCCAATGTGACTAGTAATATTATTTTACTATTATTATATTATAATTAATGATCATATCCACCCAAAAGGTTAAAAATTCCTTTAAACATAGTTCTATAAAATGTAAGGTTATTACAACTCATATAATGTTTCTAATAAAAAATATTTTCCTTTTATTTCTCCCAAAATATAATTAATATTATGACATTCCTACAATAAAAATTCATAAAAAGGGGTTTTTAAGACATTAAACTTCCTATAAAACTTAAACTCATAGCCCATGATGTTATCTATAACTCATAAGATAATGGACCTACATGTTCTTATAAATTTTGAAAAAAATCCTTAGATGTTTAATTATTCATATACCAAAATACCAATGCTAAAAATACTTTTACAATTTAATTATTATATCCCAATACATAAGTAATTAATCCATTTTATTTTAGAATTGGAACTTCCTTAGTCTAGGGATACCATTTATATAGGGTAATTGACTTATATAATTCATTTTCTATCCATATTTAAGACAACAACCATTTAAAGGATCACTAGAATGGGTTTTATTTTCTTTATTCACATTCTTAAACTTTCCTCCAAAATTCATTTCAACATTCCCAACAATTACACATCTAAATAATTTTTATATTCCTTTTAGACACATTCATTTCAATATAATAGACTATAGGTTTAATATAGTTCATTCATTGTCATCATATATTCAAATCCATTATAATGGTTTCTAATTAATATGTGATCTATCATAAGAATATCCCTTGTGAATATTAAACTAGGTGCATAGTATGTCCCATTTTCATGAACCATGTGATGATTGGGTCAATCCCAATATACACTTTCTGAACTTATTTCCCCTATGTGCATCTATTCAAAACACAATTTCCACATTTAGTTTCCAGAAAGTGATGTATTGTATGGAAAAACCACACAATATATTTCTTAAAAACACATTTGGATTCTATTATATACTTATTATAAAATATTATCATATGGTTATGATACCCAATATATGTTTTTAATCTTGTTCCCACATATTCAACTAAACTCCCTCTAGTACCAATAGTAGAGACCACAACCCCAGCTACCCAGAGCTGGTGCTTGTATTGTATCATTGGAAAAATATACAAGGAACCACCTCTTAAAGGACTAAGTTGTTTAGTTGTATTATTAAACTCGATACAAACATTAGTCATTTATTAAATCTGAATACAATAAAAAAATATTTTGAGGATATCATAGTTCCCAAAAATAGATTTTTATATACTATTTTTAGAATACTTCAGGAATTCCTAGGAAAGGAAAAAATTAAGGGTGATCTAAAATGCATTGTATGGTTTAAGTTCAATATAAGATATATTGAATCAATAAGAATAATAAAATTTTAATGGTAAATAACTAAATACATAATGTTTTAAAATAACTATATAAAGAATAATCAATATGGAACTGTAAATAATTGAAAAATCATTAATTTTAGTTGAATTTTTTAGAATAAAATTCTACCATAGATAAAATTATAGTAAAAATATCATGGATAATAATATATTAATTTATAAAAATGATAATTCATAATAATTTTATGTCATTTGTTCTAGTAAATGATACCTCTACCATCCATACCTTTCATAATAATGTTTAAAATACATGAAAAAAACTTTTAATTTAATGCTTAACCTGATTTTTTCATGAGACCTACTAATCCATCATGGGGATATATATTATCACTCCCCAAAAGTCACTATATTTTCAAATAATTCCTTATGTATTGAATAATAAATTTAAATCATGAATCCATATGCCTTAACATCAAATATCTGTGGTGAGTAAAGGATAAAAAATTATCAAAATTTCTCCAGTTAAATAAAAATCATTTAATATAAATCACCATATATAGAAATGAGATATAGTTTAATAAATAATCATATACATGATAAGTAATATTGATATTTTGGGGAAATTTAAGTTCTAATGTTCATCAAAAATTAGTAATTTAAAGAAGATGTTAATGAATTTGTAAATGAATAAAGTAACTGAATGTCAATATATTAATTTGTCAAAATGATCATAAACTAAATAGATGAAGAGTAAAAATGAAATCAATACAACATATAACCATTGTTTTAATAATAGATGTATTTTTTGACGTTGATAAATAGATATTCCATAAAAATACCATTAAAACAATTATGGATAATAGTATTGTTTTCAGCATTAAATTCATTTTTAAAATATAAACCATTTTCAAAAAAAAATGTCATTGGAGATAAACATGAAAAATTATAATTGATTCACTAAAACATCTTCTGGTCATGAGAGTTGAACATTTTATACATACTGTACATGTTGAAACAAAGATTCCATTTAAATTTTTATTAAATTCTAAAATGTATTTTTTTTTAAATGACATAATATTCCATTGAAAACATTTTTAAAATGAATAAATGGTTAACAATGCATTTAATAAGTCAATTTAAATTGTTATTTTTTTGAAAATAGTTTTATAAAATGTTTTTAGAATAGAAAAAGGTTATATAATGAAGTTAAAAATAACTTCATATTTTATTAAAAACATTTTCTCAAATAATTTCATGTCCATAGAGTGGAAAAAGATAAATATTATTTGAAAATATCATGATTAACTAGAAGAAAAGAAAATTAAATTGTTTTATTATGAAATTTTTAAATAATTTCCCTTAAATTATATTCAAGAATAAATGGGTCTAAATATATTTTAATAACTACTATTTATGATCAGAATATTTCAATGGTTCATTTAATTTTAGTGTTCCATGTTTATAAATCTACCAAACTCATTGTTTATTTAGAAAAACATTATATAGAAACCTTAGGTTTTTACACTCTACCCTCCATAACTAAATTTCCTCCTCAAATTTTCAATTATTACTTAATGAAGAAATTAGGTTAATATATTCATAACATATCCGTCAATTGGGTTATAGTATCGAATATCAAATCTACCATACTCTCTTAGAATATATCAATTTACATAATATTTATAAAAAAATTTATTCTTTAAAACAATCATATAACCATGTTTTATATACACTAATCATATAGTCTCCATAAAATACTTTTTGCAAGACCATTTTAATATCAATATCAATGAACCATAGAAAAATCATGCATTGTTTGAGAAATTAAAACTATATTTATACCTATAAGGGTATACAATCCTGCTACAACAATTATATAACATAATCCCATAAATGGTATGAACATAACAGAAAAAGCATGAATATTTTTCAATCCCAATGCCACAATTAATAGAGAATGTAATTTTTTAGAATCAATCAACTGTTTATTATCTCATTATCAAACATATATTAAATTTAAGAGTTATCTATCAATAAATCATGTATTTTCCATTAGTTTTCCACAATATATAACAGTGACATGGAATAAATTTTCATGGTTTTCAATACCAATAAATATATGATATAAAATGTATACATCAGAAATACATTTGAAAAATAATTAGATGAAGAACATAATCCTCATATATTTTAGATATAAAAGAATACAATCAATAGATAATACTCACTATAGAATGATAGTTAAGTATTTCATGATTTAATATTAATTAAAATATTATAATATCAAATTATTTTTTAAGTAATTTCTTTAATCATCATCCATCACTGATATTCATGCACAAATTATTTGCAGCCATTGGATTTTTTATTTTGATATTATCCTTCTTAACTTGTTTAATGGTGAGATACATTTTACATTAGAGAATGATTACTATTGGATTTGTTCAATGGTAACTAGTATTCTTGTATGATTCTCAATGAATGTTTAAAAATGGTAACCTATGTTCAATTTCAATTTTGATTCCCTGATTTATCCCATATGGCTAGGATTCCCAAGCCTGCCACTTCACTTCTTCAAGAAAATTTCACTCTTTTATATTGATAAGTTAATTTTTAATAAAATTAAATTATAGTATTCTATATGAAATCATGTATGGACATCAGTTTTGTGTGTCTCTATTTAGGTTAACCTTACTCAAAACCTACGTTTAGTTACCTTGATGTAGAACAACAATGCCAGTTTGTTTTTCAAGAAGTGCTATTTGAAATTTTACGCAGATACTACTCTAATTTTCTACACCATAGAAACTCCCTAGAAAATTGTGTCTCTAGGAATTACCACATGAGAAATTATAACTTTGAAAAATATCATCCCCCTCCACATAAAGACAAATTCATTTGGGTTGAGAAATATAAATGGATTCTTAAGGATCAAGCTAAAACCTATCTTGCAAATGTATTAGTGATTTATTCATCAGCTCCGAATTCCATTCTAATAAATCCTCAATACACTAAATATTATGTTTTATCTGGGTTTTTGGATGCATTCAATGATTATAAACCAATGTTGGACACTTGAGGATCTATTACCACTAATTATAAGGTAGAAAAATATACTGAATCTATTTCTAGTGAATCTAATAAATATGATCATGAAAAAGCAAACCAAATTAAAGAAGAATATATACACTTGAGAACCAAAAAAGGTAAGGAACAAATTATTTATTAATATGGTTTTATCAATTAATATCCTAGGAAGAATTAAAAATTCATTGATTACTCCAAGTTAAATAGAACTATTATCACTAAATCGTCAGGTATTTTAATGGATAAATCCAATATCCCTCCATATTTAGAAGTTAATAAATCTCCCTTCACATCACCGTCCTTGTATATAGAGGATTCCACCACATCATCTAAAAAAGATGACTCCTCCCCATCATATAATGTGGAGGATCAAGAGGATAACATTAATCATAAAAATTACACTAGTTTTATCAAGGATGGATAAAAAAAGTAATTATACCCATAGATTGACAAATCTGAAAGGTTGTATTTTATATGATACTATAATAAGAAGAAAACATTTTATGACTATATATGTATTAGAAAATGAATATTTTATATAGTGTAATATGATCTTGATAAAAATCTTGATTTTGATTTTATTCATCTTTGTTTGGAATAAATATTTTGTAGGAATATTCTTTGTGTATAATTTTTACAGATCTTGGATGCCTCTCCTATAATATGAAAACAAAATAATGGGATATATTTGAGGATTGATCCTTAATTTCAGTGTTCATGGTTTTTATTGTTATATTATACTCTAATGGATTCATCTTCTATATTATTTACTATTCCATGATTGGATGATTATTTATTTTATTCTTTATTGTTTTCTCAGATTTTATATTGTGAAGAATCTTGTTGTTGATCATGTACATACATGGATCTTATTGTGTTTTTATGGTGTTTAATGTGATTCCATGAGTATTCATGTTCTGGTGGGCATCTTTATCTCATGTTTTATGATTAAAACGCAGGCTGAATGGGGAGATTCAATATGGATTTATAGATTTCTTACTACAAACTCAAGAATTACCTATCATTAAATCATTATATTAAGATTCTAGATCATGTGGCTGTTAGTTCTTATATAAATCTAGTTTTTCATTAATTTTAGTACAAGGACTATTACTGGATATTATTTTTTCATGATGATTTTAGTTATGAACATATAATTGGGGACAAATTCATCGATTATTATTATGAATTTTATTTTGCAATATGAGATATCATTGTAAATCAATACATACAAAGCCTTTACATTTCCTCTCAAGGATGGTTTAGAGGTTTATAGAGTCACGTTATTTTTCTATAAACTTTTTACCTGGCTGGTACAGACTTTTTGTACCTTGTTTAATCACATGAACTTTATATTTTTTAATAAATTTTTGGTAGCATGGGTTTTAACACATGCTTCGAGCAATTCTGGTAAAATAGTTAAAATAAATAAATTTCAATACCTTAAGTAAGACTAGGAAACTCTACTTTTCTAAAATAGTCATACTGTTAAATTATTCTATACCATTTATGTGTGAACCCTTATTTAGTTTTACAATATGGGGATTTCTATATACATGTTTTTATACACTTCATATTTGTGATTATGTTTCAGTGAAACACTAAAAAACATGGCTATGCTAATATCGAAAATATTAATTTAAGAGAGTAAATCAAAATATGTAATCAACTTTGAAAACTCTATATTTAATATAGGATACATTCTAGAAAACCTTTGACTCTATTTTTTAGATACTTATTAATCCATGTTCATTTTTCAATTTGGTTCTACAGCATTATTAGATAACATTATACTATAATCATTTATTTTTTTATAAGAGAACATTTTTGGACTAAGAATATCCCCTTCGATTTTCAATCCATGTTTGAATTTAGGACTCTTTATATTATTGTAGCTTAAGAATGATCTAATACCCAATCAATATAATTCATGTATATTACTACTAGGTACATTAATGCTAGATCATGTAGCCAATTATAGTATTTTGATAGGTAATTTCTTTCATATAGAACCCCAAAATATCTATATATTAAAACTGTATGATTTTATCTTATATATAAATTCCCGTCATATATTTATATATATGAGTTTCATAAAGGTTGTTGTATTCTAATTCTACTGTAAAATGTTCATTATTAATATAACATTAAATAATATAAAGTCACAAAGGGTTATCTATTCCTTTGAAATTATGATCATAATTAACTTTTGAAACACTAATTATCATCATAAAATATAATAATCTCAATTGTAATCCAAAATTGGATCATATAAAAAATATGAATCCAGTAATCCCATATCTACTCCTCATAAACATAGAATTTTTAACAATATATTTGATACTAGGCATTGATTCTCATTCATAGTTACTAAATAGTTACAAGATTTAAAAAATGTTTATACACTCCCAAAACCATTTATATTTAGATATTCATATAGGTAGGGAAAATAGAAACTATAAAAACCAATTTCATTTTTAAAGAAACATATTCTTAGGCACTATATAAGAAACTTTTAAATCCACAATAAGTATTCAAAATCTCATAAAAATCCACACAGGCTATCTGGTTATACATATATTGTGTAACCCTTTTCTTGATAACCTGGGGAAATGGAATCATAAGAATGGTTGTGAGGATAAATTATTTGTAAGGGAAAATTTATAATTGATGAAATACTGGAACAAACATGGATTAAATATTATGGAAGTAATATATAATAAAAAATAATTTCCAAATAAAATGATATTAAATGTATAATATATATATGGATAATAATGTAAAATAATAGATCACATAGATTTCAATAAGCATTTCCATATTAATAAAATTTAAAATTTTGTATATATAATTCAATTTTAAAATCCATTACATCATGATCATAGATATAATGTTATTTACATCAATGCATTATGCTTAGGAATTTTTTTTGTAGGAAATCATAGACCAAAATACACAAATATTATTGACTCATGACACCTATTGTTTCATCGAGGAGATATTTAATATTGGTACCTACTTATAAATTTTTTGAGTCTAATGCATTAATCATATTAGAAAATGAGTACAAAATACATAATAATTATTTCTAATAACCCTATGTATAGGAATAAAAAACATAAGGAACCCTAATAATTTTACCTATATAAATTAATGGAATAATATGATCATTACCCATATATAAAAATTATTCATATTTATAAACCAAAAATAGTTTTAATTCAAAAATAAAAAATAAAAATTTGTATCAAAATAATTAATTCAATTATTTTCAATATTTTCCCAGTATTTAAATGGAATTTATTTCTATTTATTTATTCCTAAAACCAAAAATTTATGGATGATGCGGAATAATGTTTGGTTAATAAATTTCCACTCAATTGATATATAGAATCGAGGTGAAAAACCATCAATTAAAAGAAATAAGTATAGAGTGTTCCCAGAGGAAATAAGTTTTATGGAAAATAATGCCTATAATACAAGATGATTTTGAAAGAAAAAGGATTTAATGGATCATTTTGGTTGATAGAAAATAATATTACATAACCCATTAATAGAAAGAAGGTAGGAAGTCGAAGAAGGACATATTAGTAGTTTACCATAATATTGTTAAACTCATGTTTACATGGATGGAAATAATAACTAAAAAGAATGAATCAAATAGCATCAAAAACAAATGGATCATGAATAAATTGTTTTAGAGTTTAATTTGTATCCCCAAAACTATATAAATTTAATAAAGGATTAAACTTGTAATATAAATCCCATGAGAAAAAATTTGATTTAATATGAAATGAAAAATGGAGGTGAAAGCATGATATATCTTTTAAAACACATTTTGGAATTTTATGTAAAACAAATACATAGTTTTCACATTAAAAAGTTTCATTTGAAAAGGTAAAGTGATTGATTTTGAATAATTTTACATTTAAAAACAATATCCGATAATGGATCCTTCAAAATGACATAATGTTTTTATAAGAAATATTATGCACGATATAAAACATTTAATTATGTTTGGAATAATTTTAATACATAAAAATATATTTTTTAGAAACTTGCAATGTAAAAAATATTATACAATATTCATTGGGGAAAATCATTTTAAAAATTTTATTATAAAAGATCATATTGAAAATTATTATTTTGGGAGAACCCAATCATAAAAGAAAAATTCTCATGAGAAAAAATTATTACTCAAACAAAGGATATTTGATAAATCAATATCCTTTATGAGAATCATACAATATGAATATTAAAAAAAATAAAATAGTGATTTATATGGAAAACATGATAGAAATGAAATAACACCACACAATAAAATGAAAGGGATAAATGTTTCAATATTTTAAAAAAATAATTTCGATAAAATTAAGATTATAAAATGAAAGAAAATTGAATTATGAAAAACTATTATTACTAGGATGACACTGGATTCAAATGAAATTTGATAAAAATAACCGGTTTTCGATTTTTATATCAAAATAATTAATATGAAGTATTTTATAGGAAATTCACTGGATATAAAATATAAAAAGGAAACATGTTTCCTAAAGTGTATCATGTTTCAATGAAAAATAATTAATACCAACAAGATACCATTCATCCATAGAAACATTAGAGTCAACGACCCTTGAAGGATATGATTTTAACTGAAAAATAAATTCCATGAATAATGATAGGATAATGATATAAAATTTTACTAGGTAATTAGATACATAGTTCTATATAAAAAATAGTGTATATTATGTAATATATCTCAAGAAATTGAAAATTGAGTCATGAAACCATTAACAATTATCTAGGATTACCTAAATTTAATTTAACCTCATATATCAAAAAGATACAGTAATAAATTATTTGGAAACCATACTCATATCCATTTATACTATTCATAATTTTCTATAATCTAAACAAATTCTAGTTTTTTTTACCTTTTTTCCAACATCGAGTCTTTATAGTTTTATTATTTAATTTTTTTTAACAAATTACCTTTGTATTCATAATTCATAAAATGTTCATCATTACTCTAGGAATAGAGGTTGAATGATATATACAATGATATAATTTCAATCTGTCATAGTTTTTGTTAAAAACTATGAAATTGAAATATTCATTGACCATGTTTTGGTGATTCATAATGACTAAAGATGTTTTCATAGTTAATGAGTTTGATATTAACGTTACTATTCAAGAACATAGAACAATTTTTTAAAATAATTATATCATATTATATAGGTTTTTATGTTCTCATAGTCATCCATGATATAAATTCCTATCATTGTTCCATAATTTCATTAAAATCACACAATCATAAATATCTCATGATTAATGGATTTTATGTTATGGTATAGTTGTAACATCAATATACTATAACCATGATGTTATTTTTTATAATTTTTATCTGTGATATATCATAATTAGATTAATGGAATGAGTAATGTATATAAAAATGTAAAATAATATGAATAAAATTAATTTCCTCACAGTGCACTTGTATTAAATTTCCAAAATAACGATGATCAATTTTTTATTATATCATTAATATTTTTTTAATTTTTCGTAACAATAACCATAATATGATGGAAAATATAATACATTTTCATTAAAACAATTATTAGAACAATCCATGTAAGCTATTGTATGAATGGAAAATGAAATGGATCATTCCACGAAGGTGGAAGTTCACACATACGCAATGTTAATGATTTCATTTTATAGAAAAACTTTAGAAATATATAACATTTCTTATAATTTTAAAATAAAAATTATGTTTTATATTTAAATATTATTTACTAAATTTACCATTATATATGATTATATATGGTTCTTAAATAAAACTATAAACATTTCTTCATGGTGTTAGTAGTCCACACATACGCTTGATTAACTGTTTTATTTTTCTTAAAAGAAAAATAAAAATATGTTTAAGACGTATACCATTATTATAATAACATTATTTTTTATTAGTTATATTTATGGTATAATTTTATAATTTTTTTATAGAATTTGAGAAACAATAAATGCACATATGTTAATATAAATGAGATGGAAGTGGTTAGAAATTTATACTACGCTTCATGGATTATCTTCTTTACAAAGAGGTATAAGAATTTGGGAGATGATCTTTTGACAAAAATAGAAATTCAATAAGGTGGATAATAATGTTTTGAAAAAGGGTGAGTACTGTTTGGGATAAACTATTAGGTTTTTTTGGGAGATCATGTATGATTTTTGGCGTGAACCATTTATAAGTGAAAATGAATGACATTTTTATAAATACCCAAAAGGTTTCAATAATGGGAACTCACTATTAGGGAATATAACTCTAAAAGAATAAAAATAAGGAAGAGGGTAAGGGATTAGGTTGGGAAAGTCCTCAAGAACCCATTCTGAGATCATTTTTAAAAAAAATTCTAGTCATTATTTTTCAGTTAAATCCTTTTTAACCCAATTCATTTTCTTCATCATATCAATTTTTTTCCAAAGTAATTTATAGTTAATGACTGAAAATAATTTTTCTGATTTTTTATTATAGTAAATAATTATTAAAATTTTTAGATCCAATTTAAAATATAAGTTTTCAGTATCTTATAAAGGATAATTTTAAAATAATAATTATATTATGAGTAAAATATTTTTTTGAAATTTATAACATAATATAAATAATCATAAAATATGGGTTTCTAAATTAACAAAATTATTTTTAAAATATTTATTTCACTTATAAAAAAACTTTATTGTTGCATAAATGATTCATGAATTTTTTGTTCATATTTATATATAAATAATTTAATAAATTTCATGTTATGGATAAAAAAATTCAAAATTAACATAAAAATATAATTTTTTTCAAAAACAATTAACATTCAAAAATATCAAAATGGAAAACAAAAGAATAATGGAATTTTTTTAAATTAAGTTATTTTAATATTTATATTTATTACATTTATATAAATATAGGAGATAGAAAGACCACTTTTATAAGAAAATAAAACATTTATAATATTAACCATTCTCATTTGTATTTACAATAACTTTCTATGTAAATTTGTGATAAATAATTATACATGTGTAATATGAATTTTTATCATTAATCACATGTTTCAAAATTACAAACGTATATTGAATAAAATGGGAATATTTAGAAAAATCACTTTTAGGAATAATATGATATTATTAGTCATGTTTGTTAATCATATAGAATTTAATTAATATTAAAAGTATATTTAATTTTCATTATATGTATATTTCATTAGGTAGTTACTTCAATTAATTCCCACTAATTCAACACGCAGGTTTTAAAAGTCTAAACATATTGTGGTTTTGATTTAGTTTGATGTTAGATGTGGAGAAATCATTGAAACTCATTGTTTATTTAAGGTATATCTATATTGAAATCATAGTTTGTAAATTTTTCCCCAAATAACAATATGTTTTTTTATAATTTTAATTATTACATATTAATAAAATTTTGTGAATGTGTTTTTATCATATTCATCATTTAGGGTATAACCACTGATATGAAAATTAGATTACTATCTTCAGATATATCAAGTTAGTTATCTTTCATCAGAAATAATTATCCATTTAAACAATCATATACCCATTTATGTATATATATAATAATACATTAACTATAATATATAATTTATAAAACCATTTGAATTTATAATAAATTAAACCATAGTTAAACCATATATCCATTCAACATTTGTAATACCCTATAATTCCATGTAAAGTTTTAAAAAAATTAAATGGTAATATTTCAAGGCTAGGATCTAAGGAGACATGTTATTCTGAGGCCTCTAGTGGACGGAATGTATTTTCAATCTATTTTTAACGTTTTAAAAAAAATAAAGCGAGTGTATTTTCTAACATTTAAACCGATGCTTGAATAAAAATCTGAGGGAACCATTGAACTCTGAGCTTTAAGATTGTCCTAGTAAGGGACTAACATCGATCGGTGGGGGTCAACCAAAAAAGATAATTTTTGGGACATTGAGAAGAAAAATAAAGTAACTTTAAAAAGGCTGTTTTATTATTTTCTATTCATCATTATGAAGTGACTCATCATCACTGCGTTACAGGGATGAGGAGACACTGAATCCATTAATTAATAAGCATGTTGATGATGTAATGTGAAACATGTCTTCCTTGTTTAATTTAATAGGGATTTGGGTTTTATGATCAACCCTAGAATTCCTATGAAAAGAAATGAAGGAAACCTCCCCAATGAAAAACTTCAGTGAATCGGAAAGCGACAATGATACCCTTAGAGAGTAAATAGGAACTAGGGATCGGCAGATGGTAAAAAGCAATCTTCCTCAACTAATATCCTTTTCCTAGGTAGGGGTTTAAATATTAGTGATTTCTTTTCCCCCGTTCTCCCCTCTAAACAAATAACATGGATCAACTCTTTAACAAGTTGATCCATAGATGGATTCATCTTATAGGATTGGGAAATATTTATTATGTGATTAGTTATGTGGATTAAATATTAGTGATTTATATTTATGATTTGTGATCCTGAAGAAAATAATAACTCATGTCCGACACGAAAAAATGTTGGTTTGTTCATTGGGTGTTCTCTGTGATCATCCCTCTCTATATCCTTGTTCTTAATAGATAGACTCACAAGGTCACATCAGATCTTTTATGGGGGGGATTCCAAATGTGACTGGACCCCTAGAGTGATGGAAAATAGGAAAAAGTACGCAACACTGATGGTGACACCCCAAGATTCCAGGAAGCACATATAGATTAAGAAAAGGACCATCAGAGCAAGTCTGGTGGCCTGTAGAGGAGACTGTCAGCACTTTGGCACCAGTGGAAGACATAAGCTGGATGCGGCATTCCTCGGTGGTGGAGTCCGTAGCAAGAAGAGGTCATGGGGTTGCAGGGTTCCGGAGACGGTCGAGCATCGTGTCAGATGGAGAAACCCGCGGGGCAGGCTGCGACGTGGTCCGCGGCGTGCACTTGCACACAGTCCACGCTAAACTACTTTCCAAGGGATTCCACCTACCTCAATCTAATGTGTGGATACATGAATAGAATGCCACCAGGATTTCAGTCTGAACCCAAGTTGACCCACTGATGCAGGTCGGGCCTATTGAGTAAACCAAGTGACTGAGGGATTCTAGGATGGAGAGGAACTGACCCTCCAAATTTTGGGCTGGGAAGGATGGAAAACTGGGCCGCTGGGCAGCACGGGTGATCAGAACCGGTCAGACTAAGTCTAACCATACTGAATGAGAACAGGTTTGCTGGGCGACCCGGTAGGCTAGACCCACGACCGAACTGGGCCAGGTCCCGCAAAGCCTAATGGGCCTGGCTACTGGGCCAGGCTAGACCAGGTTGGACCAGACCCAATTGATCAGGTCGGGTCATGAGGGAACCCTGAGCCTGATTGGCTGTGTTGGTCTAACCAAGTCGGAATGAGCTTGGATGCAACCGACCCCTATTCACTAAAATGACAATATCTTTCAGACTAGGCATCTGATAGACGCACTATCTATAGATTTGGGACCCTTGTGAGGTGTCGTTCTTTTTTGTACACTCTTTAGTGAGTTTTTGTGGAATTAGAGATACAAATGATGGCTTGAGGAGTATATTCTTCCTGAATCATGCGTGTTGGAGAGTGGGAAACCTACAACTTGATGTGACACGAAGGATATAAAAAGTGGGACCTTAGTGGTCCAGTATCCAAGTAGACATAGTGGATGAGTATCTCAGCATACCTAAGTGGTCTAGTAGCTGGACATGCCTCAGTGGTATAGTAGCTCAGCAGACCTCAGTGGTCTTGCAGCTGAGTGGACCTTAGTGGTCTAGTATCTGAGCGGACCCCAGTTGTCCATAAGCTTAGCGGACCTCATAGGTCTAGTAGCTCAGCAAACCTTAGTGGTCCAGTATCCTAGAATACCTTATTGGTCCAGTAGCTGAGTGGACCTTAGTGGCCTAGTAGCTCAGCAAACCTCATTGGTCAGGTAGTGGAGTGAACCAAGGTGGTCCTGTTGCTGAGCGAACCTCCTTGACTCATTAGGGGTGAGTCCCTCAATAGTACAAGATAATTCAGCTTTATGAATAAAAAACTTACTTTCTATATTTTGAGTTATACCAAGTTTGGTTTGTCTTTTCTTTGTGTTTTTTATTTATTATATTTCTTTATGGCCTTCAATTTGTGGTTTGGGGTCCCTAATAAGTATTTTGTTACTCACCCATATACGATATTTTCCCTCATGTGTCTTGTCTTGTGTAGGTGATCGATGCTTTGAAAGAAACCTTGGTGGTCTAGGACCAGGTGGTGCTTAATGAGATGGGATGTATGGGCATACTTCTATCGCTACAGGCAACTACCCTTCACCTACCCTTCATGTATAGTCTCGAGCAGACATACTCTGGCATTTGTACTTTCCTTTGTGGTTTTTTTCTTGTATTTTGTACCCTTTGTAGCTTCAGTTTGTATTTTACTCTTAGTATTTCTATCATTGATAGTTGTGGTTTTCTTTTTGTTTACTTTTCGTAGTTTGATATTTGGTCATGTGTATAGGTTTAAAGGAAATGTCTTCCCCTTTTGGGATATGTCTACTCAGTTATAGTCACCAGCCCTTGGCCTATGGAAGGAGGGCTTGGGGTAGTCATAACATGGGCCCTAGGAGACAGTTCATGAAAAAGTGGTATTAGAGGAAGGTCAGTTCTACCAGAAGAAAAAAGAGTCTATAAATTTTTATAGAGAACCAATCTTAATTGTTTCGAGTTTGGATTTCATGCTAAATAGTCTAGTGTTGGTGTGGTGGTCGGCATATCCATACACAAGGATATTGAATTCTAATTTCTAACTCGGTATATGAAAACACTGGTTGCATGCATCTTTGAATTTTTCCTCATGATCTTTCTGAGTTAGAATCACCTCACTAGGTATAATCTATTAATTGGGATTCATCTTGATATCTTTTAGGAAGCTGCAATGTAGACTGCCATCAAGGATTATAGTGCATGACCATGAGGATGGTCCAAATAGTGATGAGGCTTTCGTACAAGGAATGTTTCAACAGATGGAACCTTCAGGCGGTGTCCCAGCATTACCATCACTCATTGGTCAGAAGTTTCATCAGTCATTACCAGTAGAGGATGCACATAGGTTTAGTTCCTTACATGATTTATAGAGACAGAGACCTCCCATGTTCAAGGGAATGACATATCTTCAGGTCATTGTGGATTTATTATAGGTAGTAATGTGATTCTTAGTGATAAATCCACCTGACCAAATGGTAGTTCTAGCTGCGAGCCTTTTGTAGAGCTTGGTAGGGAGATGGTGTAATTTCATGATCCAGACACATGAGGAGGTGACCCTCACCAGGTATGAATTCGTGAAACTTTTTAGGGTGGAGTTCTTTTCTATGACATTGTGCTCGATGCACATACATGAGCTTCTTCACCTACAACAAGGAAACCTAACAATGGTTGAGTACTTTGAGAGGTTCCCATACCTCTCGCATTACTCTCTGGATATTGTACGAGACCCTTTCATCCGGGAACAAATCTTTGATCTGGGGATTAGATGGGAGATCAGTGAATCAATGATTTTCCTTAGCATTCCTATGCAGGCTAGGGTGCTAGAGCGAGTTGTGCTAGTGCATCTCTTCCTCACAGAGTAGGCACCGATGGTGGGATATTCCACCGAGTGATATGTGGCCGAGTCATCCATTTAGGGTAGCCAAAATATGATGTAAAGGCCTAAGAGGGACAGACTATTCAGAGGATGACCCCTGGAATTAGGGTTGGTGGTAGGAAGATTTCAGGGAATAGGGATTCATTAGAGGAGCAGAGTATGCTACATGTGCGGCGAGCTGGGTCACATGGCTTGGGATTTTCCAACTTTCCACACAGTGGAATGATAGATGGTTGAGGGACCACCGAGGCAATAGAGACATGAACATGGAAGACTGCTAGGCGGTGGACCTGGTAGAGGAGCAGGATAAGAGGTAGGAGGTGGTCATAGGTATGAGGAACTACCACCACCACCCCCAAGTAGTCCACCATATACTCCAAGAGTAGGAGGACATGGGATGTCTCAGCTTCAAGCAATTGAGGCCTATGACCCTATTGTTCCAAAGATGATACGAGGTATGATCTATTTTTTTTCCACTTTAGATATAATTTTTATAGACATAGTATCTAATCACTTGTTTCTTATCGTAAACCTTGTTCAGAGCTTAGAGATTATGATTGAGTAGTTGTATTGATCCTTGCGATTTAAGACTCTTAAGGGAGGGTATTCAATGATCACACACTAGATCAGATAGAGTGATATTACTATTGGAGGTTCGAGTTTCAGCTAGAATCTCCTTGTAGCATTGTTTAGGCCTTATGAAATAATTCTTTGTATGTACAGGCCCTCAGTAGTTCATGCTCAGATAAACTATTTTTGACGCACAGTGCGGTGTGTCCATAGAGATGGGAACTGGTTTTCCTTTTTCTTTAAGAAGGAAAAAAGAGCAACGTAAGATCGAATAACAAATAGAAGGGTGAAACCAAAAAATCATCAGTTAGATAGCAAGAACCTTGGTGAAATGGATGAGACGAGTCCATAGTTTCCTACAGTTGTGGACGAGTACGAGGACGTATTTATAGAGGAAGTTCCAGGACCACCTCATTTTAGAGAGGTAGACATCTACATTGATATGTACCCCAAGAAAACACCAATATCTACACTTTAATATTGGATGGATTCTAAAGATCTTAGGGTATTGATGGTACAATTAAAGGGCTCATATAGGAAGGGGTTCATAATACCAAGGGTTTGACCATGGGAAACCCCAGTGTTTTTTGATAAGAAAGATGAAATAAGGATGTGGTTATGAATGGACATTCAGTTCCTAAAATAGGTGACTGTGAAGACCAAGTATCCTCTACAGAGGATTGATGACCTCTTCGACTAGCTGAACGGAGCAAGATGGTTCTTTTAGATAGACCTCAGATCAGGCTATCACCAGCTTTGAGTAAGAGATGAGGACATCTTGTAGATGACTTTTTTATGTCTCTACAACCACTTTGAGTATATAGTTATTCCATTTGGTGTGACAAACTCCCCAGAAGTGTTCATGGGACTCATGAACATGATCTTCTAGTCATACATACACCGGATTGAAGTAGTCTTCATTGATGACATCTTAAAGTATTCAACATCCGAGGATGATAACACGAAACACCAGAGGATGGTTCTGTAAACACTTTGAGAGAACCAAATTTATGAAAATCTCTCGAAGAGTGAGTTATGTATATGAATGTTCTAATTCATGGTACATGTCATTACAGAGGCTGGAGTTGTGGTGGATCCAGTGAAGATCGAGGTGGTACATTCTTGGTAGCCACCCAAGAGCATTACCAAGGTGCGGAGTTTCCTTGGGTTGGTTGGGTACTATTGGAGGTTTTTACCCAACATATCTAGAGTGGAATCACCCATTACAACATTGATGAAGAAGTTAAACCCTTCATTTGGATAGAAATATGCCGACAGAGCTTTCATCTTCTGAGGTAGAGCTTCATGAGTGCTCTTATCTTGAGGCTTCCAAAGGAGGGCACCGACTACGTGGTGTTTTGTAACACATCTCGAAATAGAAATTCTTGTGTCTTGATGGAGGGTAAATCCATGATTTCTTATGGCTCACAATAATTGATACCACATGAGTAGAACTATTTGACTCACTACCTTGAGTTGGCAGTGGTAGTCTTCACACTGAAGATATGGCTACACTACCTTATGAGAGAATGATTCATCATCTACTATGACCACAATAGTCTCAAGTATATCTTTTCTCATAAGGATTTGTTTCTAAGATACTGATATTGGATATATTTTCTCTAATACTATGAGTTCAAGATAATATATACTCCTAGGAAGAGAAATGTGGTGGAATATTCTCTTAACATAACATCGAGTTAAAATCTACTGAATAAAGCCTTAGAGAAGTAGTTCTTGCCTTAGATATCCTTCATAGATAAAGAGGAGACATATTTTCTTCAGTAAATTCTATTTTCCACACCACTCTTACAATGAGTTAGGGAGGCACAACTCGAAGATACCATCTATGAGACTACATGTGCTCAAATGTCCAGATGGCATGCCCCTAATGGATAATTTAAAGGTGGGGAGAAAATCATCACTTCACAGGATACATCATAATACCAATGGTGTTTTAGGAGGACATTTTAAGGGAGTTCAATACATCTCCTTTGTTAGTTCTTCTAGGTATGGCAAAGATATACCAAGACCTCTGACATCAGTACTAGTGGCCGAGGATGAAGAAGGAAGTGACATAGTTTGTCTTGAGATGCCTCACTTGTTAGCAAGTGATAGTTGAGTACTAGGTTCTAACAAGTTTTAAACAACCCCTCGAGGTACCAGAGTGGAAGTGGGATGGGATATTGATGGAATTAATTATGTTATTACCATGTACGTCCATAGGTTGCGTTACCATCTAGGTGATCATAGATGAACTCACCAAGTTGGGCCACTTCCTACCCATTTGAGATAAGGGTTCAGTAGAGAGATTGAGACGCCTCTACATGAAGGAGATAGTTCAACTCCATGGATTACCATCTTTGATAGTCTCAAATTTGGATGCATTATTTACATACCTCTTGAGGAAGGGATTTTAGGAGGAATTTGGGACTCATCTACGCTTGAGAATAGCCTATCACCCATTGATGGATGGTCAGAAAGAGCAGACTATATAGACCTTGGAAGACATGCTTCGTGCTTGAAATCTTGATTTTGGTCTCATTTAAGAGAACCAAATACTACTGGTAGATTTTTCATACAAAAAAATCTGAAACTCCACTATTGTAATAAAACCATTCGAGGAACTATATGGACGAACATGAAGGTCACCATTATGCCAGACAGACCCAAGGGAGTCCACAATCATTGGTCCCAAGATGGTATAAGCTACCACTGAGAAGGTGCAGGTCATCTGAGAGTGGATGAAGACTGCACCTAGCTGATTAAAGTCCCAGGAAGATGGGAGATAGAGAACTTTTAATTTTGAGTAGGTGGACCATGTATTCGTATGGGTCTCTCCTCGATGAGCGATACAAATATTTGGTCAGGGAGACAAGTTATCTCTGAGGTTCATCAGACCTTTACTAATAATATGTAAAGTGGGTGAGGTGGCATACCACTTGCCTCTAACACCCCAGTTAGAGATGGTTCATGACATATTCCAAATATCTTAGTTGAGGGGATATGTGCACAACCCTTCTCACATCATCGACCATGAAGAAATGGAGATTGACGATGGAGAGATAATCACAACGTACCTGGTGGAGATAGAGGATCAACAGGAGATGAATTTTAGGGATGTTATATTCCTCTGGCGTGTGTTCTTTGAAAACACAAAAATCTTAAGGAGAGCATGTGGGGGAGGAGGATTAGATTCATGTTCAATACCCCCATTTGTTTGATTATAATTTGTTTGGATTTCAGGGACATAAAGCCCTGAGGTGGGGAGAATGTAATACCCCATAATTCCATAAAAAAAATTAAAAAATAACATGTGATTATTTTTTCAATCAGGATCTGAAATGGCCCCTAATTCCATGGCCTGGAGGGTGTATAATGTATTTTCAAACTTTTTTTGATGTTCATTTAATAATCATGTGAGAATTTTTTTCTAACTTTTAAACCGGTTCCAAGACCAAAAATTTGAGGCCAATGTTGAACTCAGAGTATTAAGACTTTTTAGGAAGGGCC
The DNA here is from genome assembly GCA_963277665.1 of Viscum album. NCBI lineage: Eukaryota > Viridiplantae > Streptophyta > Magnoliopsida > Santalales > Viscaceae > Viscum > Viscum album. The sequence continues at coordinate 188,879,903 of OY728130.1, forward strand.
TAACATCGAATGACACGAGTCGACCAAAAAATATAGTTTTTGGGACCTCAAGAAGAGAAATAAATAACTTAAAAAAATTTATTTTATTATTTTGTCTTCATCATCACATAATGACTCGTCAGTGTTGTGGTATAGGGACAAGGCGATGTTGAGTCCATTTATAAACCTCATTAATTGATCAGCGTGGCGATGCTGCAACGTGTAGTGGGTATTCTTTATTTAATTAAATAGGGATTTAGGGTTGACTAACAAACCATGAATTCCTCTCATGAATGAAGAATGAAACATATACAAGGAAAAACATCGGTGAATCGAAAAGCGGTGAAGTTACACATTGAGAGAGAATCAGATCTAGATATCGATAGATGACAACAAGTGATCTTCCTCGACTAATCCCCTTTTCCCAAGTTGGGGTTTAAATCTTAGTGATGGATTTTCCTCCATTCTACCCTCTAAATGAAGAATGCAGGTCAAATCCCTAACAATTTGATCCATGGATGGATTCTTCTTATGGGATTGGTTAATATTAATTGTGATATTGTTTATGGGGATTAAATCTTACATATTTATATTTATGGTTTGTGATCCCAATGACAAGAAAAATTTCAGGCTGACATGAACAAAGTTCGGTATGTTCTTTTGGTGTTCTTTGTGATCCTCTCTCTATTTCTCTCCACTTTTTCATCGCTGACGGAGCCATGAGGTCATGTCAGATCATTGACAGGGGGTTACAAATGAAGATGGACCCCCATAGTGATGGAAAAATAGAGGAGTATGTGATGCTTACAATGACACCCCAAGAAGCCCTAAAGGACAAACAAACCGGGAAACGGACCACCCGAGCATGTCTAGTGGCTCGTAGAGGATACAGTAGGCATTCCAGAAGAAATGGGAGGAATGCAGTGCTCCCTGGTTTTATGAATAGATAGATAAGTCCGCAGCTAGTAGGGGTCACAGTAGTGGAGGGTGGATGTGCCAGTCGGGTGCCCTGTCAGGTAGAACATCCCACACAGTGGGCCACAAAGTGTGCTGGCATGAGGTCCTTGATGGGCTGCCTGTGGAGGGAGGTGAATGATCCTAGCCAGTAATGTGGCTATGCAAACCAGACTCCAGTGGGCATCTGGGATATACCCAAGCTAGTTCACCACTCTAGGTTGGGCCGATGGAGTAAATCGGGTCGTTGGGTGGCCCGGGTTGGAGAAGAATCGGCCACCAAATTTCATGTCGTGCTGGATGGGAAACCAGGCCACTGGTCAAATCGACTAGTTAAAACTGATCTAACGAAGTCATACTGGACCATATGAGAACTGGGTCACTAGGCGACCTAAGAGGCTAGACCCATGGCCAAACTGGGCTAGGTCCAACAAGACCCATTAGGCCAGGATGGACTGGGTGGGCCTAGACCCAACCAAGTTGTGTCAGGTTGGACAAACTGGGTCAGGTCATGCAGAACCTTTAGCCGGATTAGCAAGGTAAGTCTGACCAAGTTGGTTCAAGATTGGACACAACCAGACCCATGTATACTAAATCACAAATATCTTTCAAACCGAGCGTCCAATTAACGTACTGTCTACAGAGTTGGGACCCTTGTGTCATTGCGGTCCTTTGGGTATACTCTATGTTATTTTTTAGTAGTTGAGATATGACATAAGGTTTAAGGAGTAGATTATCCTAAAATAAAGCATGTCAAATTGCGGGAAATATATGGCTGGTTGTGACATGAAGGATATAATGAGGGAGACCTCGGTGGTACAATAGATGATTAGGACTTAGTGGTCCTGTAGCTCAGCAGACCTCAGTGTTTTAGTAGTCGAGAGGACCCCAGTAGTCTAGTATCTAATCATACCTAATTGGTCTTGAAGCTTAGTATACCTTAGTGGTCTAGTAGCTGATATGTCCTCTATGTTCTAGTAGCTGAGAAGAACTCAGTGGTCTAGTAGCTTAGTGGAACTCCATGGTCCAGTAACGGAGTGGACCTCTGTGGTCCAGTAGTCGATCAAACCTCATCGACTCATCAGGGATGATTCCCTCATCATTACAATATGATTCATCTTTACGACTAATAATCTTACTTTCCATACTTTGAGTTATACCTGGTGTGAATTTTATTTTCTTTGTGTTCTTGCTTTTTTTTCTTTCCTTTTTTGGTTTGGTGTCCCTACTGAGTATTGTGTTACTCACCCATGCAAGGGCTTCTCCCACACATGTCGTGTCTCGTTTAGGTGATTGACACTTAGATGGAGACCTTGGTGGTATGGGACCATGTGCGGCTCAGTGAGACGGGATAGACGGGCATACTTCTACAGATATTGGTAGCCACCCTTCACCTACCCTTCAGGAAGGGTCTTGAGTTGATAGACCATGGAAATTGTGCATTCGTTTGTGGTTTTGGGCTTGTATTCTAACCCTTTTTTACGTTTAGGTTGTACTATACTCTCAATAGTTGTCTCTATGATAGTTGTGGTTTACTTTGTGTTTAATTTCCATATTTTGGGATTTTTGCATGTGTATAGGATTAAAGGCAATGCCTTACATTTTTGGTGTATTCCTACCTTGTGCTAGTCCCCAACCTCTGGCCTATAGAAGGAAGGCTTGGGGTTGCCATGGAACGGGCCCTGGGGGACAGGTTATGACAACATTAACACAATATTAACCCTAAAATATTATATGTTTAAACATGATCAATTATATTCTACAATCCCAAACATTACTTAAACATTAATAAACATATCGTAAATCAATTACAAGTACCATGAATTCCAATATAGTCTAACAAACATGTTCATAATAACATAACCCTTTATTATCCTTTCATTAATCATATATAAAACCTAAGTGCTACCCAAACATTAATCATTAGTACAATATTATTTATGAATAAAATATAAAATTATAATAAAATTAATTATAAAGGTTATTGATAACATTTAATATATGCTTCAAAAAAGTTAATGTGGAACTAATGAATAAATTTCCTTAGATGTATCACATAATCCTCATTACATTAAGAATATTCTGAAACATCATCAATAAATGACACCCACTAATTTGATATATCAATGTGATTCAAGATTTAATTTATATTTACAAATCAATCTCAATGCCTTGAGTTAGACTAGGAAACTCACATTCTCCATTATAATAGGAATATACTAAAATAATCAAAAATTAATGTATCCCCTTATTATATTGTAATATTTTTTGGTTTCTTAATATATACCATGCTGAGATTCATTATTGTGCCAATATTACAAAAAAATACTAAAAATAAATGTGACTATGATAAAATTTAAAATATAGATATGTAAACAACAATTAGAAAATATATTCCCTTTGGAGACCATGTTTTTAACATATAAACATTCAGTTCATTCAGTGACTCTCATGATTAAATTCATGTATATCCTTAGCGATTTTATTATTTATTTCCCTAACATAACTAGTTAAAATCAAACTCAAAATAATAATAATGGTTCATAAATCTAATTTAATTAACCAATGAATACCCCCTATATTTTCAAACCATGTGTGTTGTTATACCTCTTTCTTCTACCCTAGATGATGAATGAGTTAATACCCAATCATCTCATTAAATGTAAATACCCTATATACATCAATGTTAGACACTCCACCCACGTGTATAATCTATATAGGATGTAATTTATAGGAATGCAACACAATATCTACTAAACCAAAATTGTTGGATGATAATACACACACAGAGATATATATATATATATCAATAATAATTATCCTTAGGGGTTAAACTAATTTAAGATTATCCAAATCCCCAAAAAATGTACCTTATTACATTGACATTAAATCAAATGCAATAAAAATGGATATATATATCATTGAAATTGTGATCCAATATAACTTACAATATCTAAAATTATCCTTGATAAAGATCCTTATATCCATTGTTATCTAAACCTATCCCTCATACAAATTCTGATTCCACAAACCCACACTCTTAGATTTAGTTATCATAAAGATATACTTTAAATACTCTCTTCAATACCAAATATGGATTATAAGACATTAATATTAAGTACTTACAAGAAATAAAAAATTTAATTAAATATATTCCTAAGACCATTTATGTGTTTAACATTATAAAATTATTAAAACAACAAAAACAAACATTACCCATTCACTTTAAAACTAATGGATTTTTTTACAATATTTAAGAAAATACTTAATCCCTAATATGTATTTAACAGATACATTAAATATCAATAAAAGATATCCCATTTTAAAAATATTTTGATATAATTTTCTTAAAATCATTGGGAAGTAAAAATAAAAATATGCGAAATTATAAATGCTCAGTAAGGGAAAACATAAAACTGAAGAAATCATAAAATCTACATGGAATAAATATTCTAGTAGGAAATGATATTAAATTTTTAAAAAATAGTAATATAAATATAAAATAAAAATAATTCCTTGTATAAAAATGGAATAACTAGATCTCATGGATATCCATAATTGGTTCCATAGTGAATAAATTCATAATATCATATCAATAAATCTATGACTTTAAAGTAATGAATTAATTATATTAGATATTGAGGACTGATAATCAAGTCCATGTATACAGGAAATATCATGTTTAGTAAAGGAAGTCAACAAAATATCAAAAAATGTTTGATTCATTATACTTACTTATGAATCAAGGGGTTATATAATGATTGGATCTATGTAGAGACCCGAAGCCAGACGTACATGGACATTACATTACATTTGCGGAATACTTAGTACATAACAAAAACACACACACAAGGATCGTAATAGTTTAGTGTCTTTGGAAACTCGGAACGTAATCTTCTAATCGTGGTGAAAGATCTTCAACATCTCCTATAAAGATCTTCCTTTTTTTTACCTAAAACCTTTCTTTATATCCTGGGGAAAAGAAAACATAAAAGGGTGAGCTCAAATGCTCAGTAAGGGTAAACAAAATAAATATCAATCACATCATATACATAAGCACATAACTTTTGGAAATCTTAACCTGCAAAAGAGATCATAATTTCATAACATGGGGTAAATCATGGCAGTGAAATGTAATCACAATAATCATAACCTAAAACATGAATCTTTGTGGCATTCACACATAATCATAGAGAATCATTTCTTGTTAGTCAAGACTCATTGCCAAGACTATCTTAGTGGACAAAGTCCCTTTCTGAATCGAGTAACCCTCGTTTCAGTCCTGTTTCACTGAACCGGTATAACCTACCATTCCAGCCCTGTCTATATCATGAGATATAAAATCTTTACCCAATGCATTGGAGGGAGATATAGGTCCCACACATCTCATAATGAATCCTTTCTTATGTGTTCCACATAATCATAAATCATACATCATCGCATAACCCATGTAATAAAAATGGGATTCTTAAACAACATGACATCATAAAACAATTCATATAAGATAAAGGAGTTAATAAAAATGTTTCCATCACAACATAATCAAATCCATGTAGTAATAGGGATAAAAACAGAACCCTTTTATTATCTTAGATGGAAAATAATTTTGATAAAATACTTGAACTCCATTCTTGAGGAAAATATCCTTTCTATTTCAAAAATATTTTTCCTTTCATAACATGTCATATGACTTTAAAAAAAAGAAGATGATTAAAAATAAACTTGAAAACTTGTAAAGGAATCTTCTTGGAAATAATGTTTTAAAAATCCATTCATGCCGTATAAGTTAAAAAAAACATTCTTCGTACTTTTGTCGGAAAAGTCAAAAAGTACCTCGTATGACAAAAGATTCCTTTCATAGATATTACTAAAAACTCACCGAAGGGTAAAAAAATGGATTTAAACAATTGTAGGTGGATGGAAATAATATTACATATTGATGAAACATGGATGTGGATGATAAAATACACCCCAGTAAATACTTACGAATAAACAATCTCAGATAAAAATGAGATTGTGATATTTCCCTTACCTTATGTCCGACTTGTTTTGTAAGTGTCCGAACCTCCTGTATAATGATTTAAATCATGTTATTGACTTATTCCAGAATCATACTCATTGTTATGATATCATATATGGTTCCTTATGAATTTATATTATCCGTTCTTTTGTAAATTCCATGTTAAAGAAGCATTTTGGGTAAAATCGTTTTATTTATCGTAGGTGTTTTGACTTGTTGTTCTTGACATTATTATTACTTATATCATGATTTACTTACATCCAGAATATAAAACATTATTTATATATCATATATATTCAGTATATATATATAGATAGATAAATGAAATGAAAAACACCGCTCATGGAGACGGTAGTCCGTACGTACGCATGAGCGCTGTTTTACTTTCCTTATTGTCTTGAAATGGAAGTAAGTAGATGACATACATATATATATATATACATAAATCCAGTAGCTTTATAATGTCATATATTTCATTATTATTTCTTATATATACTTTATAATCATTCTTAAATGGTTAACATGGAGAATGAATCTCATCGCGTCGTGGAGACGGTATTCCGTACGTACGCACGAGCGATGATATCATTTCCATAAATATTGAACTGAATTGGAGTGGATTATACAATATATCAGAATCAATATGATGTTTTAATAACTATGTATAGTTATTCTTTACACCATTATACCCATCCATGTAAGGTGGTGGTGGAAAATAGATTACACCACGGCGTGGAGACGGTATTCCGTACGTACGCACGCGCGGTGATTTCTTTTTCCGTAGGATAGATAGATGGTGAAATATGGTTGTTTCATACTTATAATAACATATCAGTATATGAGTGATACTAATGTTATTACTTCATAATTAAACACCCTAAGAAGAAGAAGTGGAAGAAGAAATAAAGATGAAATAATTGGTAACGGTAATTACCTCTTCTTTGAAGAGCCTTTTGGAGACCTCCTCTTAGGGAACTAAAATTGGTCATTGAGGAAGACCAGAACATCTAGGATGTTTCTAGGGAAGTGGAGAAGAGATTTTGGTAGGGGTTGGCCGAGCTTGAGTGCTCAAATTGGTGTGATGAGGAGGGGGAGGAGGTGCCCTTTTATAAGGGAGGAGAGGGGCACCTTAGGAATATCTCAAAATATTATTTTATATTAAAGTAAAAATCGGTTTATAATGGTTCCAAAGGGTCTTATTTCGAAGATAAAGTGGGGATGGGTCGAAATCCTATCAACAAATAGGATTTAGACAAGTTTAGGTTCTTATTTTAACCTTATCAATTAGATTTAACTCTAAGTTAAATAATTTAACTTTTACCGTGTCTTTTTGTTTTCTTTCACTATATGGTTAATATACTTACTATAACATGCCAAACGAACCCCAAATTGTTTATTATTAATATATATATCCTTATCTAAGTCATTTGGCCGAACCTTAGATTTTTAGGAAGAAAATAACAATTAATAATATAATATTTGATTTAAAAACTATTTTGTGTCAATTTTGACACTATTTGATATATGATTTTTGTGAAAGTCATAACAGAATTATATGTTCGAACCAAGTTGATTAAGTCAACACTAATATATCATAGTAACCTATAAAATTAGTGTAATTCATAAAAAGTCTCAAATTACATTCATTTGATTATTTATAACATCAATTATGTTAATATTTCCTTAAAAGGGTAATTACTGCATCATCGTTGTGTCATATATAAATTAAATTATTTAAAGTCTAAAAATTATAAATAAAATATCATTATATAGGAAATCGTTTTAGCTTTCTAATGAATATTTATAGTAGAATTTATCTTATGTATAACCCCATATTAAAAATGTTTTAGTGAATAAACTTTGATTTTAACTCTTTTAACTCTTCTTTGAATTAAATAATAATAAATGTCCTAATCTAATCCAAGTGGGCCTAAATGATAATATTTTACACTTAAGGTTGTTTATGGTCGAGATACACTTGTCCAATAGAATTAGTACATGTGTTAGGGTAATATTAATATCATTCTTACCCTTAATTACCCTATTTACTTTTAACCGTGGTAAATAAAAGTAAAAAGTTACTATTCACCAAAAATTATTTTCATCTCATTGAACCACATTTTACTTACTGACATCAACCGTGTCTCTCGGATTTTTGAAATTCCATTCACAGAAGCGGTAAAATTAAGTTTTATGAAAAATTCAGTTTTTTTTACTACCACTTAGTAGTTTCACTATTCATCAAAAAATGAAGGTTTTCAGAAAAATGCCAAAATTTCATCCTAAGCTATATTTCATATTCCGAATTCAAAAATGAAGTCTATTTTACCAAATTCATAACATAGAAGTTGCATTAATTAATTTTATAATTAAATCCCGCTGTTAAAACAAATAGCGTGTTTTTAAGAAACAATATCTATCAAAAGATTGACACTTGTTTATGTCTGGTTTAAATGTGCAATTACATCCAATGACCAACATTGTATTAAATTGTAAAAATATATTCTAAATATACTTTAAAAATACTCCAATTAATAATTTATCACTATTAATTATTTCGATTAAAAAAGTTGTTTTTTAATTATAATTTAGTAATTTTCACTATTCATCAGAATATGAAAGTTATCCAAAATGTACCAAAATTTCACCTTAGGCTAAATTCGATACTCCGAATCCAAAAATGAAGTTCATTTTGAAAAATAAGATTTACAGAATTTTAAAAAGTGGTTATTACTATTCATAGCGGCTAGTTTTAATAATATTTTATTAGCATATCGTTGTTTAGTGAAACTCGGTATTGCGTATTACACACGCTATCGAGGAAGGTCGCGATTGCGTGTAATGCAAGGCAAGTCAAGGATGCGTGTTGTGCAAGCTCTTTTTGGTGTAGCGTACAACACAAGACATTAAAAAGAATATTTTTTATAAAATCTTGGGCTGTTACATTCTACCCCCCTTAAAATGAATTTCGCCCTCGAAATTCGTTGGGGTTATAAATGGTTTACTATTTGAAAGTTTCTTTAATAGAAACCCACATCGTAAAAAGTAATATCAAAACCAATCTTTAAAAACAAAAGTATGAAACGTAATGGTTACCCAAGTAAACTAATCATTGGGTTTCCACATAGGTGAAAATATGGATATGGAAGAGAAATCTAACCATCATGTTCTGATGGAGAGTGGTAGAGAACATGGCTATGGAAAAGCCAATAATCACAAATCCATAAATTTGTGACGATCTAAGGTACCATCCGATTCATCAGGTATAAGATCACTAGGACAACATTTTTGGTTTTCAAGATCATTTCCCTAAAGTTGAAAATTTGAATTGGAATAAAAACTTTCTTTATTTTGGTACAATCTCACTATTGTTCGTGCCTAGAACAATTTCCACTTCATCTCTTAAATAAATGAAGTTGAATTTGTTATTCGTGAAGTGTTAGCAGATCATGTGATAGAATGACGGGTTATTCCATCTGTCTCAAACAAAAGGTTAGCAAAAATTATATACATAAGTCGATCTGTAGTGAGATTAATCATATATAGTTCCTAAAATGGACTTATACTTCATATATCATACTGCTTAATATAATAAAACTAGTTTCTACTAAACAGGGACTTCCTGTAGGCCAGTGGTAGGCGATAAAGGCCAGTCGCATTTCGGTTGTGGGTTCGATTCCTACGACCTTGTCCGACGCGATGGGCTGTCGCCCGTCCTGCAGGTTGTCCCTTTTTCTAAAACTATATTACTATAACATCCCATCAATAATATCGAAAAAAATTCTATCCTTAAACAATACTAACTTATGTCCAACATAATCCATTCTAATATTTAGGCTTATCCATAATACTGCAGTCCACTCTCATAATATAGTGAAAACGATTACCAGAGATTTAATACTATCGTTAATCCCCATATATATGTCTTGTTTGTCACATTCCAAACATTCAAAGGCCTTAATCTTGTACTCTCTTGAATACCCATTGAACCTTAGTGAAAACTTGAATGCAGTTAAAAGTTAACACTTTCCACATACCAAAATCCTCAAAATTCTATATACTCAAACCATGATATCACTTAGTCCTTATATCAATCATGAGCTCATGAATACTATCAAACATATTAGATTCTCTTTATCCCTTCATTATGCGCATATCATCCACTTTCCAAAAAAATATCTGAATAACCTTTCATTGTTACTCATACCATTCATCATAAACTTTCAAAACTTAAGGAAAGACAACAATGTAACAATCCTTAGATGTCTTTTTATTCTATAGTACAACATTACACTTGATAAACATGTAATCATTCCACTACCTTCTTAAACCATTGACTGAGCTTCAATAATTCTTTCATCTCACATATCATTTGTAGTCTCTTCATCATCATCAACATAAATACTTCCCATACGACCATACTGATTATCTTCATGAGACTTTCCCTTAGGGCATCGGTTTGCATAATGCCCGTACATTCCACATTTAAAACATTTAACCAGTGTTGATGTCGTAGCAATACCATTATCCTCATCCCTGGTGTTAACTGAACCTTTTCCTTTGCACTTACTAGATTTGTGTCCTTCTTTTCCACACCCAAAGCATCTTCCAGTTCCTTTCAAACATTCTCCTTGATGCCTCTTCCCACATGAATTACATAGGGGAAATTGAACTTTCTTTCCTCTATGATCATCATGAAACTCCATCTTTCTCTTATTAGACGAGTCAGGAAACTTACCAAATTTTACTTTATTGATCATATTATGAGATTGCTTATTCGGCATAATAATTATGTTTGGACTTCCAAATCCCATTTCATTATGAAGAATATCATTCCATTGTCCATCATATCCTCCATTATCGTGAATCATCTTGTTTCCAGCCATTCTCTAAAACCCAAAAAGAATAGTGTGAGAGGCAAAAATCATGCTAGGGAAAACAACATAATAAAGGGGAAGTACCTTCAATATCTAACATCTTAGGTTTAATTCTATGATCGTTAGCGTAATTCTAGTACAATAACCTATACGTATACTTAACCTTAGGGACATCCCTTGACATACCTTAGAAATATCTCTAGGGATCTCACTAAAGTTCTCGCATCCTAGTTTCCAAAGGTTGACTAAACCTTTCCTCTGATACCAACTGTAGAGACCCGAAGCCTGATGTACATGGACATTACATTACATTTGCGGAATACTTAGTACATAACAAAAACACACACACAAGGATCGTAATAGTTTAGTGTCTTTGGAAACTCGGAACGTAATCTTCTAATCGTGGTGAAAGATCTTCAACATCTCCTATAAAGATCTTCCTTTTTTTTTACCTAAAACCTTTCTTTATATCCTGGGGAAAAGAAAACATAAAATGGTGAGCTCAAATGCTCAGTAAGGGTAAACAAAATAAATATCAATCACATCATATACATAAGCACATAACTTTTGGAAATCTTAACCTGCAAAAGAGATCATAATTTCATAACATGGGGTAAATCATGGCAGTGAAATGTAATCACAATAATCATAACCTAAAACATGAATCTTTGTGGCATTCACACATAATCATAGAGAATAATTTCTTGTTAGTCAAGACTCATTGCCAAGACTATCTTAGTGGACAAAGTCCCTTTCTGAATCGAGTAACCCTCATTTCAGTCCTGTTTCACTGAACCGGTATAACCTACCGTTCCAGCCCTGTCTATCTCATGAGATATAAAATCTTTACCCAATGCATTGGACGGAGATATAGGTCCCACCCATCTCATAATGAATCCTTTCTTATGTGTGCCACATAATCATAAATCATACATCATCGCATAACCCATGTAATAAAAATGGGATTCTTAAACAACATGACATCATAAAACAATTCATATAAGATAAAGGAGTTAATAAAAATGTTTCCATCACAACATAATCAAATCCATGTAGTAATAGGGATAAAAACAGAACCCTTTTATTATCTTAGATGGAAAATAATTTTGATAAAATACTTGAACTCCATTCTTGAGGAAAATATCCTTTCTATTTCAAAAACATTTTTCCTTTCATAACATGTCATATGACTTTAAAAAAAAGAAGATGATTAAAAATAAACTTGAAAACTTGTAAAGGAATCTTCTTGGAAATAATGTTTTAAAAATCCATTCATGCCGTATAAGTTTAAAAAAAACATTCTTCGTACTTTTTTCGGAAAAGTCAAAAAGTACCTCGTATGACAAAAGATTCCTTTCATAGATATTACTAAAAACTCACCGAAGGGTAAAAAAATGGATTTAAACAATTTTAGCTGGATGGAAATAATATTACATATTGATTAAACATGGATGTGGATGATAAAATACACCCCAGTAAATACTTACGAATAAACAATCTCAGATAAAAATGAGATTGTGATATTTCCCTTACCTTATGTCCGACTAGTTTTGTAAGTGTCTGAACCTCCTGTATAATGATTTAAATCACGTTATTGACTTATTCCAGAATCATACTCATTGTTATTATATCATATATGGTTCCTTATGAATTTATATTATCCGTTCTTTTGTAAATTCCATGTTAAAGAAGCGTTTTGGGTAAAATCGTTTTATTTATCGTAGGTGTTTTGACTTGTTGTTCGTGACATTATTATTACTTATATCATGATTTACTTACATCCAGAATATAAAACATGATTTATATATCATATATATTCAGTATATATATATAGATAGATAAATGAAATGAAAAACACCGCTCATGGAGACGATAGTCCGTACGTACGCATGAGCGCTGTTTTACTTTCCTTATTGTCTTGAAATGGAAGTAAGTAGATGACATACATATATATATATATACATAAATCCAGTAGCTTTATAATGTCATATATTTCATTATTATTTCTTATATATACTTTATAATCATTCTTAAATGGTTAACATGGAGAATGAATCTCATCGCGTCGTGGAGACGGTATTCCGTATGTACGCACGAGCGATGATATCATTTCCATAAATATTGAACTGAATTGGAGTGGATTATACAATATATCAGAATAAATATGATGTTTTAATAACTATGTATAGTTATTCTTTACACCATTATACCCATCCATGTAAGGTGGTGGTGGAAAATAGATTATACCACGGCGTGGAGACGGTATTCCGTACGTACGCACGCGCGGTGATTTCTTTTTCCGTAGGATAGATAGATGGTGAAATAGGGTTGTTTCATACTTATAATAACATATCAGTATATGAGTGATACTTATGTTATTACTTCATAATGAAACACCCTAAGAAGAAGAAGTGGAAGAAGAAATAAAGATGAAATAATTGGTAACGGTAATTACCTCTTCTTTGAAGCGCCTTTTGGAGACCTCCTCTTAGGGAACTAAAATTGGTCTTTGAGGAAGACCATAACCTCTAGGATGTTTCTAGGGAAGTGGAGAAGAGATTTTGGCAGGGGTTGGCCGAGCTTGAGTGCTCAAATTGGTGTGAGGAGGAGGGGGAGGAGGTGCCCTTTTATAAGGGAGGAGAGGGGCACCTTAGGAATATCTCAAAATATTATTTTATATTAAAGTAAAAATCGGTTTATAATGGTTACAAAGGGTCTTATTTCGAATCTAAAGTGGGGATGGGTCGAAATCCTATCAACCAATAGGATTTAGACAAGTTTAGGTTCTTATTTTAACCTTATCAATTAGATTTAACTCTAAGTTAAATAATTTAACTTTTACCGTGTCTTTTTGTTTTCTTTCACTATATGGTTAATACACTTACTATAACATGCCAAACGAACCCCAAATTGTTTATTATTAATATATATATCCTTATCTAAGTCATTTGGCCGAACCCTAGATTTTTAGGAAGAAAATAACAATTAATAATATAATATTTGATTTAAAAACTATTTTGTGTCAATTTTGACACTATTTGATATATGATTTTTGTGAAAGTCATAACAGAATTATATGTTCGAACCAAGTTGATTAAGTCAACACTAATATATCATAGTAATCTATAAAATTAGTGGAATTCATAAAAAGTCTCAAATTAGATTCATTTGAGTATTTATAACATCAATTATGTTAATATTTCCTTAAATGGGTAATTACTGCATCATCGTTGTGTCATATATAAATTAAATTATTTAAAGTCTAAAAATTATAAATAAAATATCATTATATAGGACATCTTTTTATCTTTCTAATTAATATTTATAGTCGAATTTATCTTATGTATAACCCCATATTAAAAATGTTTTAGTGAATAAACTTTGATTTTAACTCTTTTAACTCTTCTTTGAATTAAATAATAATAAATGTCCTAATCTAATCCAAGTGGGCCTAAATGATAATATTTTACACTTAAGGTTGTTTTTGGTCGAGATACACTTGTCCAATAGAATTAGGACATGTGTTAGGGTAATATTAATATCATTCTTACCCTTAATTACCCTATTTACTTTTAATCGTGGTAAATAAAAGTAAAAAGTTACTATTCACCAAAAATTATTTTCATCTCATTGAACCACATTTTACTTACTGACATCAACCGTGTCTCTCGGATTTTTGAAATTCCATTCACAGAAGCGGTAAAATTAAGTTTTATGAAAAATTCAGTTTTTTTAACTACCACTTAGTAGTTTCACTATTCATCAAAAAATGAAGGTTTTCAGAAAAATGCCAAAATTTCATCCTAAGCTATATTTCATATTCCGAATTCAAAAATGAAGTCTATTTTACCAAATTCATAACATAGAAGTTGCATTAATTAATTTTATAATTAAATCCCGCTGTTAAAACAAATAGCGTGTTTTTAAGAAACAATATCTATCAAAAGATTGACACTTGTTTATGTCTGGTTTAAATGTGCAATTACATCCAATGACCAACATTGTATTAAATTGTAAAAATATATTCTAAATATACTTTAAAACTACTCCAATTAATAATTTATCACTATTAATTATTTCGATTAAAAAAATTGTTTTTTAATTATAATTTAGTAATTTTCAATATTCATCAGAATATGAAAGTTATCCAAAATGTACCAAAATTTCACCTTAGGCTAAATTCGATACTCCGAATCCAAAAATGAAGTTCATTTTGAAAAATAAGATTTACAGAATTTTAAAAAGTGGTTATTACTATTCATACCGGCTAGTTTTAATAATATTTTATTAGCATATCGTTGTTTAGTGAAACTCGGTATTGCGTATTACACACGCTATCGAGGAAGGTCGCGATTGCGTGTAATGCAAGGCAAGTCAAGGATGCGTGTTGTGCAAGCTCCTTTTGGTGTAGCGTACAACACAAGACATTAAAAAGAATATTTTTTATAAAATCTTGGGCTGTTACAATCTATCTATCACTTTTTCATGTCCAATGAATTCATCATATGAATAGATGAGTATACAATATATAATTATCTTTACAAATAATCATCCTTATTCAAATAACAACTTAAAAAATGAAATCAATTTCCCCCATATTAATTACAGGGATAACACGACCACAATAAATTTAAAGTAACAAGGTGTATTGTTAATAAATATATTTTTAACTTTACTAAGTAATCAATAAACATCCATATAAGAACAAAAAATATATAAATTTTCAATAGTTCCTTAGTCAATAAATGGAATTGTTTTCTTTGTATATATCTCTAAAATTAACACTTTATAGAGATAGGGGTATATTATTTATTTAATAATATCCCTAATAAATTGGTTTAAGGAATATTGGTGAAAAACTTCAATTAATGGAAATAATATAACGTTGTCATAGAGTAAAGGAATTGAGAGAAAAAACATGAAAATATTAAGGGATGACTTAGAAATGAAATGGTAGTGAAAAATAATTTCATTGATAGAAAAGGATATTAAATAAATCATCCAAATAAAAAATGTGGATGGTTTCAAATTATTATATCCCTATTACAAAAAATGAAACTCGTAAGGTTATTAATATATTTTTGAAACATCATTTCCAAAATAATCTTCAAATTATATCAAAAAATAAAGCATCAATAATCTAATTATCTAATTCCATTACATCAATAAAAAACCAATTAATATACATATTTATTTGTTTATAGAACATTTATAATAAATCCCATGAGTGTTTATCCTTTTTTAAAATGAAAAGTATAATAGAGGTGAAACGTCAATTGAGAATTCGAGAAACTATTTTGTTATTGAAGTAAAAAAAATATACGCGTCACATTAAAATAAAACAATTTAAAAAGTTTCAATTAATGATTTTGAAAAAAAATTACTTTTAAATATAATCAATAATAATGGTTTTTTCAAAATGGGAAAACAATTATTATAATATGTTTAGATCCAATGATAAAACATTGCATAATGAAAGGAACCTTTTTAATACATTAATATAACCATTATTGAAATTTTACATTATAAAAAGAGTAATGAAACATACATTGTAATAAATAAAAATTAATATCAAATCAGATTATAAAATACCATAAAATAAAATATTTTTAATGGATAATTGTGGCATGGGAGAACAAAGTTCAAGATAAATATGTTAAACTCAATTAACATAGGCATGACCTACTTATATCCCAAATAGTAAACATACTCCAAGAAAAATGGGATATTTAAAAAGGGGATTCAATGCTAAAACTAAAAATAATGTGGGAATACCACATAATAAAATCAATGGTTACAATTTAATCAAATTATTTGAAATAAGTTCAGGTGAAGGATGATAACCCAATGGATAAAAATTTTGTTACCAATAATAATTAAAAATACTGTAACACATGATTCAAAAAATAGTTTAAAAAATCATTTAGACTTGAGTAACCCATAAATTAAAATGAAATGATATATATAATATTAATGTGAAATTAAGTAAATATAATATCATAAAAAGTAGACATATTGAATAACAATTTTCATGTCCCATAGAACCAAATTGTGACCTTGAAAACCCCATAGAAACCTGAAAAAATAAGGTTTAAACCACATAATGGATAATATTTAAAATGAAACATAAAATTCAATGAATATTTATAGGATCATAATAAAATATATTAAATTCATATTAGATACAACTTTCCTAGAAAACATGATGAATAATAAAGTGTTTATATCATTGAATTTTAAATTGAGACAAAAAACACTTACCTCTTAACTTGACTTCTACTAACATATATAAAACTCCCAAATGAAACAAAATATAGCTTAATTATTTAATTAAAAAATAATCATATAAATATTTATTTAAAATATTTATATATAATCATTATATTTATGAATTATTTTTTTTAATTATTTTCCCATATCAGGTTTTGATAGTTTGATCATTTATAATTGTTTTTAAAAAAAATTAGTATTCACCCTTGTTAAATAATTAATTATTCCAAGATAAATAAATGTTCTTTAATATATGTTCCAGGATAGTTATATTGTTATAATCTCATTATATGATTTTTTTGTGACAAACTATGAAGATAAAATTGATGATGAAAATGTTTCATTACTCTTAACAAGCGAACGGTTTATTCTTAATTAATGTGTTTAATAATTATGTTACCATTATAGAAAAATAATAGTTAATTTCATATTTATATCCTATTATTACATTAATTAATTTCCCATTATAATCCATGATATAATTTTTTTCCATTTTTGATGTTGGTGGTTGAACCGATAGAAACATGAACCTAACATGATTAATGGAGGATTTCATTGTGGTTTTTTTGTAATATCATTATATTTGAATCGAAATGAACTTATTTAGTGTTTATTATTATAATGTTTTATAATTGGTAATAATTATAAGAATATATAATGGATATAAAAATATTATATAATATAGATAAGAATACATTCATCTTAGTATATTTGTTTTATGTAATTTAATCAATGATGATCATTTACAGATCATATAATTAGTACGATCTTAGATCTTTCATACCAAAATATTAATAAGAGCATAGACCCTATATTTTTAAATTAAGCACATATTGGATGATAAATATAAATAAATGATGAATCTAAAGAAAAAATCTCTCATCCCAATGATATTATAGTCCATATTTAAGGAGAATCGATGATTTCATATTCTATAGAACTAGAGAAATGTATAAACTATTTTATAAATTTATAATATTAAATATTATATATATATCTATAATAATGATTAAATTCAAAAATATTACCATCCATGAAATGTGGTAATTTAATTCTTCATAGAGGTTTTAATATACACATAAGCATGAATCTCATTTTCATTTTTCAAAAATGAAAGGTAAAATTTTCTTCATTAATTTAACATAATTATATTAATTTACCATTGTATTAATTATAATAATATTTTAATTTTATAATATTTTAGTGTAATTGGGTATGATACAATTTACATAAATAAATATAAATGATAAAGGTGTAGTTAGAAATTTATACTTCACTTATATGTTTATCTCATTTTCAAATTGGGATATGCCTTTGAAGGATTGCCTCTGAGAAGAACATAATCACATAAAGGTGAATAAAAAAATTATGGGTGGTTTTGGAAGATTTTATAATTAAGTAATTGGTTAGTTGGGTGAAGGGAAGTGAGGAGATGATTGATAATTCTATATATGAAAATATATAGAATTTCTTATTTATACCCGAACATTTAAATAATTGGAAGACACCCTCATGGAATATAGAAACAAAAATGGTGAAATAATGTAAAAGAGAAGGGTTGAGGGAGAACCAGGCCTCAATAACCAATTATCATTCATGTTTTAAATGCCTTTGTGGGAATTCCCTATTGGTTAAACCCTTTTTACTCATTCTTATTTTCATCGAGGTGATTTGTATTTACTAAAGGAATTTGTCCTATATGGTTTATAAATTTTTGGTTATTATTAAATAATGTTTTTTATAATGATTACTAATATTATATCCATTTTATTATATTGTTTATATTAAATTTTAAATAACTAATTTTTAAATTTTTAATGTATAATTTTCTAACTGTAATTTTTTGAAAAATATAAATTTATTACTAAAATTTTATAATATGGGGTTTTATATAAAATCAATCATTTTTAAAATTAAAATTTAATCTAAAAATACATATTTGGTCTTGTAAAAGGGTTTAAAAAATTTCCAATTCATAAATATATAATAATTATTTCATTAATGTCATCTTATCTTTAAAAATTATATTCTCTCTTACATACCTCAAAATGAATCTTTTTAGAAAAATAAAAAAACATTGTGAGAATAGTATATTAATATAATTCATCCAAAAAAATATCATTCATTCAAATGAAACTTTTAAATTTAAATCTTTAGATTTTCAATAAAAATTTGAGATAAAATAAGAAACGCTTTTGTCGAAGAATAGATTTTTTGGAATTATAAATCTTCTCAATATATATTTATGTTAATTAACTAATTATACTAATATTAAATGTTTTTTCATATAAAATATGTAGTATATCATCATTAGTTTCAATTCTCTCCCAATTTAAATGAATATCAAAAAAATAATATATACATTTAAACAAATTTATAAATATAAAATTATCATATTATCCATTTCGCATATATCAATTGAATATAAATGATTCTAAATGTAGATATTTTTATATTCAATAATTAATTAATAAATGTGTTACACATATTTGTTCAAACTAATTAAATGGGTTTTTTTACCTATATTAATATATAATTTTTTTTTAATTTGATGTTGTTTGTGGAGAAATCTATTGAACATATTGTTTTTTAAGGAAAATATGTTGCGAAATCTAGAGTTTTTAAATAACCATGTCCATAAAAGTTTCAACTCCCAGCATAGATTAAATTAAAAATAGACATACATTAAATTATAAATATAAATGTCTCTCTCAGTGTCACAATAATATTAGTACTAAGGAGATATATCCACGAATCATAATCAATGTTTGGGAATATCATTTCTTATCCTATACAGAAATTGATTTCATAAAAAAAGTGGGAGATCCTTGGTTCTCACCAAATAAACATGTCATGGTAATATAATATCATTCCCATTTTATATATACATATTTATAGTGGATATTTGGTGCTCCAATTCCCATATATATATGTGATTTAACTATACAAAATTGTTTTCTGTTAGCATGGGCCTATAATGATATATAGGGAAAAAAATCATGTCACGTTATGTTCTATCTAGTAATATAGAATTTTCATTTACCACTTGGAAATCATGATCAACATATTTTTACACCCATTTATAAGAAATTAACTTAACTTTAATTAATTAAAAAATCCTTGGTTTCATAATATATGAATGTACGTATTAAACTAATAATAATGTAACTAACGTTTTAAATTAAAGTAGTACAATGAATTATTTAACCAATATACTACCATATTCATGTTAATTTCTTGAAATATAATTTATCATGTCGAATAATAATATTTTTATGTTCTTTAAAACTCACATATATTTTTTTATTCTCTACACACAATAATAGAATAAGAGTAAGGAAGGATAATCCGAGATAAATGTTCTTATACCTGTCTCAAATCCATTGATGATAGATAAGATTCCATTAATTAGTGAATATAATACTTAATAACAAAAAATTAATTTTTAAGGATTATTTTTAATACATTATTTTTGTAACATAAATATATGTTTATTATTTGTTTAACACACAAAAATGACCAAAAGAGAAATGTAAGATAAACATAGATGATGTAATTATTATTTAATATTAAAGGAAAATCATGTTTTTGGTTGATTATTTATGGAAACATATTAAATAGACAATACCATAAATTTTATCATCATATTACTGGCCAAAATTTTAATTAATTTTTCTAATTAATTTGATGCGATGAATTATAAAAGATGTTTTTAGGTGTTTTAATTGAATCTGGCTTAAATAGGTTTATGACCATTGATCTAAAATGTTAAATGGTAGTTGGAATTATCAAGATATTACAAACTATGGTTATTGAGATATAATCTTATGGAATTTTACAATCACAAACACCGGATAATTTTTTATTTTAATTTAATGTGTATGAGAATACCTCATAATTAGTTGAAGTAATTTCTTATTTATTTTATGAAATATTAAATTTCAATTTTTTACATGATATTAATTATAATATCTCATAAAAGGTATTAAATGGTATTTTAACTTCACGTAATATAATAATAAGTATATTTTTGTAAGTTCATAATCTATTTATGTTTGATACGGACTCTCTATAAGATCCATTATAAAGGAATACTATTACAACCTATGTTTTCTAAAGTATAATTCTTTCTTCCTAAAATGAATGTTATATTATATTATATAAGTATTATACACATAAGAGACACAGAGATAAAAATAATAATTAACTTATTAAAATTTTTATATTATGCAATGAATAAAACCATTAAAATTACAATTATTAAAATAAGACATAAAATAAAAACTAGAGAAACTATAATGTGAAAATATGGATCACCCCAATCTAATAGAATAATCCCTCCCACAAATGTTATTAATATAAAGAGAAAAAAATTATTAAACCAACAAAAATCATAGAAAATTATAATTTTAACCTTGGGAGTAATTTTATTGAATATTGAGTGAATAAATAGAGTGGTATTTATTGGAGTAATTCTGATTTTTATAATAGTAATGTGACTATTGAAATTGTAACTTGACTATTGGGAATAATAACCTGACCATTAGAATAGTAATTTTACATCAAAATAAAAATATGTGATATGAATAATATTTATGATTAGTAATATAATAAATGATAAGTATTATAAATCCAAAAATTTATCATCATTATTAATAAACATAAATAAAATAGAGGAATATTTTTAATAATCAATTTTTAAAATTATTTCTTATAAAAAATATTTTTTTTATATTTAAACATAAAATTAATTATGATAGAAATATATTTTAATAAAATTATTATCATTTTTTAAATAATAAATTCCAAATTTTTTAATTGTGATTTTTGGTAATTTTATGAAATTCATCGATTTTATGGTGAATAGTAAAAATACAGTTTTTTTACATAACTTATGTATCTTAAATTACATTATTCATGATGTAACAATGACCAAAGAATTTATAGAACACAAGATTCGGCCAAAATATATTTAATTTAATATATGAGTCATTACAATACTATAAAATAAATTTTTAAACCTAAAAATAATTTTCCAAAATATAAATTATAAACTATTACATTAAAATATTATTTTTCCATTATTAAAACTTTTCTTTTGATTAAAAAAATAAATTCGAATATTAATGCTTCTAAATTTAATAAAATAATTTTATTTAATTAAAATACATTTTATTATATCAATTGTATCACTATTATATGGCTTACCTTGGTTATAATAAATATTTCAATATTTTATCCTTAAAATACCTCTCACCTCAAGTATAAATAAACTAACACCTTCCTTTTAGAAAACACCTAATTATTATCTTTAAAAAAATAAAATTCCCTGCTATAATCCTCCCACCGAATCCCCTTAAAATACTTTTGGAATTTTTAGAGTAATCCAACATCAAACATCAATGGATTTTGTTTTTCATGCATGTGAAGCTACACTAAGGAAAGAGAATGTTTCTATGAACTCTTCTATATTTTTCATTATATACTCCCTTTTTCCACATTTATTTCAAAACAAAATATTAAAAAAATTAATTTATAAGTATTTTAAAATTATAATAATGATGTTAACCAAATATAGGTATAAAAATTATGACATACATCTCTTTGTCTCTCATTCGACAATGTCCTGTCAATGGTCAAAAAATCACCTACAAGGAGAGTTATAATCATTTTATTATCACCAAGCCTATGGTTGGTTATAGTAAATTCAGAATGATATATAAAATCATAAATATTTGTTTTTTATGTCTGGGAATTATTTCTACTAATGTATCGATGACTTGAAAAAAACTAGCAACCTTGCAAAAAAACTAGAAAATTTAATCAAAACATGATATAAAAATGATTAACATGAAACAAAATGTGTTATAATTATAATCAAATAACCATAATTGATAAATATTGGAAAAAATGAACATAATTATAATATTTTTCCTTATTTTAATAATCATATGTTTATTTCATAGGAGACAGAAAATCGATCAAATAAAGTATTATTTAAGGTAAGGGGGTCCTCAAAAACAATGAATTTTCATTAGGTTATCCCTCTTTCACAACATCTATAGTAAGTAAATTTCTATAATTTTACATAAATATCATTTAATTGTTTTTAAAATTTATTTTTTTAGGATATAAATTGTTCCACCTTTATATTTATGAAAAATATAATGATTTTATAAGAACACTTTTCTTTCTGAAACACATCTTGAAAAAATTTTAATTGTATTTTATAAGATTTAGATTAATGGTTTATAATAAATATGTATTGGTTTTTTATTTGGAAACAAAAAATATTATTCATGAAAGTATGATTTATAAAATATGTGTGAATCCCTTTATTTTCAATGGGTTATTTGTGCCTTGTGATTGTAATAAGTTCTTTGTCGCATGTATGATTTTTTTAATATAATGATGTGATAGGAGGGACTGTAATTGTATACCCCTTAAACACATCAGGTAATATGATGTATCTTAAGTGATTATGTGTAATTTTCTTGTACATTATGTTATATTTGTTCCCAATTATGATGTTATGATTTATTCACCTATGTTATGTAGGAACATGATCCTATATTTGTTCACAACTATGTTGGGTATTTGACCACTATGAAATGATGGTTAATTTTTTGGGATTTCCAAATTCTATACCTTTTTCAAATTTCATCTTCATTATTATGATGATTATATCATGATTATTACATTATTATGTTGATTATTCTCACAAATTTACTATTGATTCAGTTATGTTATCCTTCCCTTTAATGGGATTTTAGTTCACCCATTTCTTTCATTTATACACTTCGGAGGATAAATATACTGTAGAGAATGTGGGTTCCTTTTAGTGGATAATGAAGATGTATTTTAATAATATTTTTTATTATGTATAAAAAATGTTTAATTGTATTTTTCCTAGGATACAAATCCTCATGAACAATGAATATAAAAATATTGTGTTTTTATCACTAAAAGGATGAAATATTCTTGTAAGAAATGTTATGAATGAAATATTTTGTATCATAGGTATTGTTTAGTTAATTTTGTAAATAGTACTAGAAACAATACTAACATCCCTTTGAATAACTCTATGTATATGAAATCTTCCAAGATTATTTGTTTTAGGAAATAGATTAATATAGGGATCCTATAATACATAACTTTTGTTTTAATTACAAAAATTATTATATTATAAAATCATGATTTTTAACATATATCTTGTTCAGAGCATTTCTATTTTAGAAAATGGTGTAAAAAAGGAGTAACTAGGCCAACAAACCTTTTGAGGGATAAATCAATAATTTTACAAATGAAATCCCTAATTATATGGTAGGTGGATTTGAAAAATTATGGTAATTCTTAAACATCCGTCTGAGGTTACTTGAACCACATGGAATGTCTTCCACCATCCAAGAAAGAGAAACTAGCCAATGTGACCAGTAAGTGACAATGATCACTAATTCTTAGTATGTTAGCAGATCCACTTGTTGTAGAATTTTGGGTTAAAAAAATAGAGAAGATATTTTCATTGTTACATAGTTATGAGAATGATAATGTTACTCTGGAATTCAATTGTTTTGATTAGTATGTCGATCAATAGTGAGCATCGATTAATAACACAAAGATGAAGGTTGAAATCAAATATAAGTAGTGTAAAGACATTAAGAAAATTTCTCATACTAAAAATTTCCCTAAAACAATTCAAACTAATATAGATATATAATTCATAGAGAGGAAGAAAAATTAAGGTGAATCTAAAAACATTTATATGAAAAACTTCACATGTATTACAAGATACACCATCGTTTTTGTTATCAACAGTTATAGAAAAATATATAGATTCTTAAGTTGTTTAAAACCAAACCTTCAAAAGGATATAACTATATGAAATATATATATTTATGAATAATTGTTTCCATGTGATTCATTATAGAGTTAGAGATTAGAGAATGGTCTCATGGTTGGGAGATAATAAGAGAATAATAGAGTTTCAAGATTGTGGGTCAAATGAAAAGGGACTAATGTGGATTAACCACCCATGAGTTAAACCTTTGGGAATAAGAATCATGGTAATTGCCTCCAATTGAGTGGAAAATGCATCATGTGTGGGATAGAAGGCAACCATGCTCAGTAATATTGAAGATACAAGATGAATCTAACCAACACGATTGAGTAATAAAAGGAACCTCCAAAAAACCATCCATGGTTCAATTCTTTAACTATATAGAGAAAGTTTCATATTAAGAAAAATGAACTAAACCACATGTCTTAGAGTTTAATTAGCGTTAGAAACCACCAAAGAAAATAGAGAAAGAAAAATATTATTTCACCACGATTTATTATGTGGAGTGTGAAAATGAATTCATACTCGGAAAAAATACTATTCACTCATGAATGGAATATTATTTATTTTATTATAATTCTAAAGAATACTTTATATCCTGTATGTTTTTCAGAATTAGGAATTTAAAAATCGATGAAATGAAGTAGAGATATCTAGAAAATCCCATTTTCGTTTGATCATTCCTACCCATGCCCTGGATTCTTCTCCTATAATAATATGTGGGATTATTCTTCCAGTGAATCTCACCGCCCTTCCCTAGGTGTAATTAGATGCTATACTGGGCATGGATTGGATCTCATCATATAGAGAACACAAAAACTATTGTGAAATGGAAATAACATTCTACATTTTAAACCATTTCATGCACCTCGATAAATGAAAAGAATATGATTAATCTATTTTAAAAATCCCTCAATGTTGTGGGTTTTGAAACCATATTAAAAAAATTCCATGCCCAAATGGTTGACCAAAAGGATGGAATCATCATGTAGGAAATTATATTTATGAGGGAATAAATTTACTTGTTTCCTAAATTATAACATGGAATTCCCCCCAGACCATGATGTAGAGTTCCCAATATAACTTATATATGAAGGTACTCTAATCTCTAAAATACCCTATAGGATTTCCCTGATCAAACTATAGAGGTAAGAAATAATCTACATTAGAATTTTGAATAAGGTTTCATATTTTATAATGCATCATCTTATGGTGTTATATTGATCTATGTAAGTTAAATGGATGAATCAATACTGTCATATATCGATTACTGATAGATTAAAAAGATATCCATAATGAAATATTTTATCCTTAAATGAATTTATGACTTGATAAATCTACTATGAGGAGATTAGTACTTATCAAATTTAGATATTCATTGTTTATATCATTGACATGAGGTGATGGAGGAAGTTATTCAGAAGATAATCGTATGTACTTGTTATAGGCACTATGTGTTCACAATGATGCCTTAAATAATTACTAATTCCATGCAATATTGATCTATTTGATGAATATAATTTTTAGAGACTATGTCAAAAAATTATATTTTTTATCTACATTATTCTCATTTACTCGAAGATAATGGAATAATAGGAAGATAATATAAGGATAGTGCTGGAAACATTAACGAAGGAGAAAATAAATTTTACTTTTAGAAATTTTTTCTTTTGGAAGAGACAAATCACATTATAGGGAACATTATCAAAAGTGATGAAATTTCTATAGAGTCGTCAATGAAAAGTGAAATTGAAGAATTACTGAGGACCAATAGTGGGATATAAATCAATAGATTTCTTTGATTGGTAGTGTACGACTGATGTTTTTTGAGAAATTTGTCATGATTTTATAGCCCACTAACTCTGTTAATATAGAATGGTGTAATTCATTTCTTGGTATAAGAATGTGAGGAAATAAATGATAACCTCAAGAAGAGGATAATCACTACTTCTGTACTCAAACAACTTACAAGTTGAGAAGGTTTTATTATATACATCGATGCTTCAATGAAAGGATTGAGTTATTTTCTAATTAATAATGATAAAGTTATAAAATATTCCTATTATTAGCTGATGATCCTTATTAAAAAATACCAGATTCCTAATATTTATTTTTTACTTGTGATCTTTTCCTTAAAAATATAGAAAAACTACCCCCATGGTGAGAATTGTAATATATAATATTCCGAATAGTTTAAAATATATATTCACAAATAAGGATGTAAATATGAATCAAAGAAGATGATGCTAGAAAATCAATGACTATGATTTCTCTATTAAATACCATCTAGTAATGGATAACCAGGTAACTTAAACTCATAATTGAAAAGAACATACTACACTATTAATGATGTAGATTGAGAAAGACCCTATCATCATGGTCATACAAAGAATGGATTTAAAAATCATAATGGTATGGAATACATCCTAAATTTCCCAAATTATTTCCCAACAATATATCCAAGAGATGATCAATTATGAACAAAGGGTTGATATGGATCATCAAAAGAAGGATAAATATTGGAATATTCATTAATTTCATATCGATGATGATGGTTTGATTCAACTTTGAAATATGCTATTTGAAACTTCATCACTATAGATAAATATGGATATCCTGGATAATTCATAAATATAATCATTTTATAAACTCCTATAAATACCATGATTTACTGTGATCTTTAAGAGTACTTCTGGTGGGAGAATATGAAGGAGAAGATTGTAGAGTATATATAAAGGTGTTTGGTATTCTATCATGTTAATTTAGAGTGATATAAGTCCAAGGGGATGATGACACCATTTCCTATACCCACATGGAAATGGTTTAACATCACTATAGACATTGTAATTGGTCTATTAATGATATAAAAGTGAAACAATAAGATATATGTTGTGGTAGATAGACTCTCTAATACATCACACTTAATCACTATTTAGGAATAATTCTCGCATGAAAAATTTTACCAGATATATGTATTGTAGGGATGTTGGATGCAGTAACAATATCAAGCATCTCTTATTATTATATAATGTTCAAATTGGTTGATTTATCAAATAAAAATTTCTTAAACTAGTGTGTTTTAATGGATCCATATGAAGGTCTATAAGGGAGCTGTTATAGAACTCCTACTTGTTGGGATGGAGTTGGTCAATGAAATCTCTATGGATCAAATCTTCTCGAATAGATGATATGGAAGGTCAATCCTTCCAATACAATATGAAATATATATATAGAGACGGGAGAAGAGATATGATGAAACCTGTTTAGGGGACTTGGAGTTTCAAGTAATATATAACTTTTTCCTTGAATAACACTCTAAAATATAGTCATGTGGTTGTAAAATAATGGGAAGATGAGGCCTATGTGGATTGTCCACTTTGAAGACTTGTATCATCTAGTTTCAATGGTTTATTGTCTTGCACTACCACAAAATATGGATCAAGATCATGATAAGTTACATGTATCACTCTTGAGGAAGTACATACTTGATCTCTCAAATTTATTGAATATTGAGGTGTTGCCACTAGAGAATGAGGTATCTTATAAGGAGGATCTAGTTAAAATTTTGGACTATAGAGACAATGTTTATGAAATTGAAAATCCCACCTTAATAATGTTCTTTGGTGGATCGATATATATAACATGGTGATGTCAGATCCAGATGATATAATGAAATAGAAGTACAATCACATATTCTTGCACATGAAATTTACTTGAAATTTTAAGGATGAAATTAGTAAAGGGGGAATAATGTAATGTCCTATAAATTATAAATGATAATTTTTTTCCTCAATATATTATTTTTTTGTTATATTATATATTTATTATACACATAGTGGTCATATAAAGAAAAAACTAATTTAATTCATTAGTGAAAAATAATAAATTACTCAATGACTAAACCAATTTAAAGAAAATAATTAAAAGGGGGAAAATAAAAAAAATAGAAAAACTATAATGGGAAAATATAGACCATGCAAATTTTCTAGAATCACCCCTCCCACTAATAACACAATAAAAAAGAAACAAAATATCAGTAAACAAATAAATATCTCAGAAAATTTAAATATATAAAATTTAGATTAATTGTAGTTAATATTTAGTGAATGAATTAAGTGATATTAATATTAGGTAATGTGATGTTCGAATAATAATGTGATTGTTGGAATAGTACTTTGACTATTTAAAATAGTAACCTAAACGATACGAATAGTAATCTAACCTTTGGAATTTTAATTTATCATACAAATGATAATGTATGATATATATAATATTTATCACAATTAATATTTGTAAATAAAAATATTATAATGATAAAACAATATCATGATTGAAATAATAAAATAAAATATAGGAAATTTTTTAATAGATTGTATTTTAATGAATTTAATATAAAGAGAATTTTTTATATTAAAAATTAAAATTACCTATGATAGTAATTTATATTTATAATATGAATACCATTTTTGAAATAATAATGTAGAACTTTTACAAGGGAATTTTTTTGGTTATCTAATGAAATACATCAATTTTCTGGTGGATAGTGAAAATAGATTTTTTTTTACATAACTGTTGTTTCTTAAATTACATCACCCAAGAAGTAATAAAAATGTAATAATTTCAAGAATATGAGGTTCAAAAAAAATATTTAATTTCATAAATTATATATTAAAATATAATTAACATACTTTCTTAATATATTAAAAATAAGATTTAAAATGTATTATATTAATATATTTTCATTATCATTGTTTAGAATAAAAATTGTTATCGAAGGGGTTAAACCTAAATATGAGGTTTAAAATAAAATATTAACCTATAAAATTTTGAATAAATGATTATATTACGACTATATGTTCCTTAAATTTTAATTCATTTCATTTTGGAACAGTTTTACTTGTGAAAGACATGTATTATATTATATTGTTTCTTGTACTTTTGAAAATGAACTTTTGAAATTTTATAGCAAAAAAATATTATTAAATTATTTAAAATTCACAAAATATTAAATTCATGCTAAGGAATTATAATTAGTTGATATTTAAACCATACTCCATTTAGAAGTTACATTTCATTTTATAGTAAAGTAATTTACCCCTAATGTGAAAAAAAACATTGATATTGTGATAAGTATCAAAATGGTTAATATACGGTTAAAACTAAGATGTAAGGGTGAAAACATAACCAAATTAAGTAAAAGTATTATTTTATTATGGTATTTTGACTCATCCTCATCGTATATTCGAATTATATCAATTTGGATCCATTTTGCAATGAATATTACATTATATTAATTTATTACTTTATATAATTCCATGGGTGTCCCTCAACTCACTTATAAAATATAACTTACACCCTTACATTATTAAATTTTTTTAACCTTATTAATATATTATCCTCAACCAAAATGTCTTATATACTTCCATATTCTCTCATTAGGTGTTCTAGGGTTTTTATAATATCATTCCAAGTGTCCTCAATAAGAAAAGTAAAGGTCTCATACTGAAGAAGAGGTAATCATCTTTCCGGATATATATCCATTTATTAATTCTTATCCTCCTATAAATCCATGATATCCATTCTAAAAATATACCATCATCATCTTATATTAATTGAATTATTATGATCCTTAAATAACAATAATTCACTATCTTTCCTTTCTATGAACAATGATAACATTGCTTGTGAGTATGTGTGAACTACCACTTATACGATATACTTAATGAATTTATAAGATATATTTTAAAAAAAAAATTATTTTAATAATAAATATTATTTTCATTTTATCCATTCCATATATTTAAAAATTAAAACACTATACATCATTACATGGAGCCTATAATCTCCATGAATAGTGTGATTTATTTTTCAGTCTATATCTTTTATGGATGTCTCTAAATACTTATATAATGAATATATATGATATTTATTGCATGCATTTTATTTTGGATTTTATTGGACCATGATCAATGTATAAGGACTAGAATTGTTTAACCAAAACTGTCATGATAACTGATACAATTAACACTCAAAAAGGATAGTTTTAATAAAGAATTATTAATAAATGTGAGTGGTAATTATATTATTGGACCATATATGATATTAAAAGTAGGTAAATTATTATGTTATAGAATTATAACAAATATAAATTTATTATATATGTGTTTTGAGAAATTTAAAACCAATTAGAACATATTTAAAGGCTTTTTCATCTCATTTTTAATTCAATGAATCATATTTCATATTCACCACTTGTTTCCTTTGTGTTTTTATAAATGGACCATGATTTCCTTTTATGATGAATTTTTTAAAATTATTGGGATTTAAAAATATATCTATGTTAGTATGTTTCATATGGTTTTTATATGATTATTACCAATTGAGTAATGGTTTTATGTTACACATTAATTCTTTTCTATGATTTTTAGTTATTAAGTTTATAGTGATAAAATTTTATGATCTACCTCTGATGAAACTAGTAAATTTTATTCTCCTCTATTTATTTCAATAAATTATAGTTTTTTCATTAATTTTTCTCTCTTTAAGTACCCAAGATACTAATAGAAAATTTTTATGGAAATTTGAATTTATTTATCTCTTCAAAAAAACAATTTTATTCTTTAACCATGTTTTTAATTATGACATTAAATATTATTTTCAA
Organism: Viscum album; assembly: GCA_963277665.1. Taxonomy (NCBI): domain Eukaryota; kingdom Viridiplantae; phylum Streptophyta; class Magnoliopsida; order Santalales; family Viscaceae; genus Viscum; species Viscum album. The sequence continues at coordinate 188,911,501 of OY728130.1, forward strand.
TATAACTATATGATTTTTAAATTCATTTTTACCAATAAAGTAATTTTTATAAAATTTTATGAAAGGAAAATTATTCTAATTTTCCAAATGGAGTACTTTTAACATATTATAAAAAATGTTAAAGGAATGATTTTTTAAAACATACACAACATGAATGAAATTTCTCATGGTCATGACTTATAAATATTGTTAATATTCTTTTAAGTGTTTTCATTTTTCTTTCAGTTTAAATTTGTTCCCTAATACATGGGAAATTTTTATAATTAAAATATGAGATTTCAAAATGAAAAGGGTCTTTTCATTGAGAAATATTACATGAAATATTTTAAAGTAATGTTTCATATATGAAAATATCATTTTATGTTACTTGTGATTTAATAGTGATATGATTATATTTTACTATCTTAATAATTTCTATAGATGGTTTAAAATTATGATAATGGTATATTTAGGAAACCCCTTTATTTTTATTGGGTTATTATATGATAAAATGGTTAAATTTTTAATAAACTCATTTAATTTTAATGTGTTATTATATATAGTGTCTAATTTATGATATTTTGTCATATATATATTTTATTTTAATTATGTGACAATGAGGATCAACATTATATATCTCACAAATGTATTGGGTAAATATGGATACATCAGGATATAATATGGAATGAAATGGGTAGTAAAACCAATTCAGAAATTCTTTTTATTCACTATTATATTCTTTTGTGTGAACCATGACTAAAATTATTTTGAAATTGTGATTGAACCCATTCCACTATGGTATTATTGTAAAAGAGACTCAACTAAAGAAATGATTCTCTATAACAACATGTCTTCCAAAAAAAATTTCTTATAAAAATTTTAAGATCTCATAAGTCTTGTTCTCTGACTAATTTATGATTAATTCCATATGAATAATTTTTTTAAATATTATATGTCTATTAATATTGATAAATACAAATACAATAGTGGTAAATAATTTAGATCTCTTTTGAATATGTTTTTTTGTTTCCAAAATTCAAATTCCACTAAACATATATGGCAAATCATTTTTTTTCATTTTTCAAGGTTGTTTTATGGTGTGGATTCTATAGTAATATATTGGATATTCATATGAAACTATGTAATATTTATGTTTGAATCATTTTGTTCACTATAAAATCATTTTTACTAGAAGATTATTAAACTCACCCAACATTATCAAAAGTAGATCAATTGTCATTGGTGAAGAAAAAAATAATAGAAGAAAAATGTTTCCTAGATTTTCATTAGAGAATCAAATGTATCCAAATTATAGATTCCTAATAGAAGGTTTACTTCACATATGATATAAAATTAAAACTTTGAAAATAGGAGAAAACATGACAAAATGGTTTTTTTATATTTGGAAATGAAGAGGGAATAAAAATAATTTTCTAAGGAAATGAAATAGTTTGTGGAACATTTTATAGAAGAATAAACATCCCCCTATGTGTAATGATATAAACATAATTTTCTATTTTTTATAAATTAGTGTGATCTGTGGAATTAATTTTATATTTATAAATAATGGGTTCAACATTAATGATATAAATGGGTCTATCATTTTACTAGAAATAAAGAAAAAATTAAATTATACCTCTATAGGTGACTAAATTTTGTGTGTGTTGTCCAAAGGGGATGAACATAGATTATGGAACAAATGGATATACCAACAAAGACAACATTCTTTGGAAATCTTATAAAATATTTATAGTTTTTTATATATCCATATAGTAGAAGGAGAAAATTGTTCAAAAATTACACATATTTGACACATATTAGAAGGATAATATTGTTCAAAATTACAATGACACTTCAAAGGATATATAAACTAAATTATTTGGGAATGTTCATATGGATGTTTATGGAATAATTAATCTGAATATTTTATATAGAAAATGGAATTATTTTTTGGTGAATTTTTTATTATAAAAAGGATTACATTGATTACTCCCCAAATTGAGTTATTCAAAAGCATGACATGATAATGAAGGGTAAATAAATTATTTCATTTTTTAAAATATTCATATTCAATTAAAAAAAATTGTACGAAATTTAAAATTTTAGACTAGAAAATTATTTTGAAAATAGAAATAATAATTAGGTTTTGGTGGTGAGAAATCCTCCAAATAATAATGTTATTGAAACAATAAACTACATAACCAAAAACATGGTGTGACCAATGTTAATTATAAAATTTATATCAAGGAAATATTGTAAGAAAATGGTCATTGTATCATTATCTGTCTCTAATTAACCCTTACTAATATGACTTATGAAAATATCCCAAATTAAATATGTTACCAAAATAATTCCTAACAGAAATAGTTATTGGTGTTTTGAATTAAATGTTTCGTTATTAAGATAGAGAAGAAAATAATGCTTTAGGTTCATGGTGAAAGAGTTATTTTTCTCAAATATTCATAAAATATAAAATCTTATAACCTTTTTATCTTGAGATATGTATAATTAGTTTAATTTAATGATGTTATTGTTTTTAAAATTTTTAATATTTTTAATACACATGATCAAGTTTCACATTTTGTAATAATGAATCATCATGTGAATAAAAAATTTCATTTTGAAGAAAGATATGAATAATTTTTTGATGTGTGGGAGCTCTATTAACTATAAGAAACTAGGAGGAAATATCTTTTGATAAGGATAACAGATAAAGAAAATTTCCTAGAAATTGAAGATTTAGTACCATTTAAATTACAAATGATAATAGTATTGTTGGATTAAAATACATAGTTTAGATAATAAGGATTAAATAACATCAGCGCACTTATTTTGTATCCATGGTGGAAGCATAATCATTTGAATAAGTTTATAGATATGAGAGTTGGTTCAAGTAAAATCATGAGGAACATGAAAATGTTAATAAGATTGTGACTTAGGATGTTATTCTAATGTCAATAAAAAAATGTGACCAAAACCAAATAGGTTTTTTGAAATAGACTCAATGAGTATTAAAATGTTAAATGAATAAGTGAATGTATAATTTTAAAATTTTATTTCCAAATATATGTTATATATGTGGAATATGTATTTAGATTGTTTTTATTACTTGAATTCATATGACTATTTCGGATAATCGTATGTAATATAGCTCCAAATGATATCAAATACACATCTAGTCAAAAAAATGAAAGGATTTATTGATGAATAATTCTATATTGATAAACTGAATGAAATTTTCTATGATTATTATTAAATCAATGTATTATTGTCTATGAAATAATTTAATATTATAAATAATTAAATTTCATCCTTATACTCTTAATTATATCAATATTAAAATATGCTTGGTTTTTTTAGAGAATATATTTAATAAAAAATATATATCAAGAATGATAAGGACAATAGGATAGTGTTGATAATATATTATTATGATATCATCTTTTGATTCCTTGATGACACCTAATGAAATAAATTTTAGAACTCATGATGAATAAATTATAGATGCCTATAATTAGTTAACTATTATTTGCCTTGTCCTATAATTGATTCAACGAGAAAATGATAAGTTTATTTCCCAAACTAAGTATTACTATAAGGTGATGCAAATTACATATGGATGATTCCAAGATTATTTCCAATCATGTAGAGTTCATAATGAAATTATCCAAGGATATGGGTGGAAATGAGTTTGATGTGACTCTTTATACACCGACTATTGGTAGTCTTCTATAATTGATAAAAACATTATTAGATATGATATTATAAAAATTTAACCTTCTCATTAATAATGTTTTCCCAAATAAAGATATATTCAAGAAGTGAAAATAATTCTTAAATATGTTAATGAAAAAGTGTATTATGGGATGTTTTATTGTATAAAATCACAATAAAATATCATATTCATAAATGATGTGGATTGTGTGGGTTTATTAGATGACTAAAAGTTTACTTCCTCAGAAGATTTATATATGTGTAGTTCTTATAATTCACAACTTATTAAGAAGTAGGAATGCATATCAATGATAAAGAATAAGGATAATTATATATTTTACTTACTCAATCTTGAACAGAATTACTATGTACAAATAAATACCAAGAGGATATGGTAATTTAATTGAAACAACCAATCCTTATAAAGTAAAACAACATGATTTATATAAATCTTTAGAAATATATTCATTAAATATTTTGAGGATGAATGAAATCACGATCCAGTAACATGTTATAATTGAGAATTTTAAGCATGAATTGGTTCATATAAGTTATTTTCCTACTAAGAATTTATCTTATGATATTATGTCCTAGAAAATTCCCAAATTGGAATTTAAATGAAATCGATTAAATCATGGAGTGAATCCAAATAAATCTACATATATGTCTTTTTTGAGAACACTCACCCAATGGTAAATCTTCCCATTAGAAAATTATGGCTTCTACAAACTTTTTATTATCTTTTCTATAAAATACATATTTAACCATTTATAGAAATATATATTGGGGATCATTCAAAAAGGTATAGAAAATTGGTAATTGTGTATTGATAATTTTTAAATAAGGTAGACTGTCAATAAAGGGGGATTCCTAAATGTCTATTTAGGGAAATAAGTGTTTGTTTTGAAGATAAAGTATTTTAATTTCATGTCCTGTGTTCGTGAGGATATTTTCAGTAAATTAATTTTTCCTACACTGATAATGACACATATTGTTTTAGAATTGATTATTGGTGAATTTTTGATAAACACCTTGAACTATGGGTAGGTTTATTATGTTTTAACAGCAATGGAATAATTTTGGAATTGTCATCAAACCTAATAGTGGGTGTTTATTTTAAAAAATATATCTCTGAGATGTTTTTTGTAATTATTTATTAAAATTTGTTATCAGAATTTTCAAAAAAAAATATTGAAAATCATCATGTATATAGAGTCTCAAGACATGGAGAATATTAACTATATCTAGTGATGGAAATCAATATCACTGATTGAAACCTTTCATGGTGAATCTGATTAAACCATTTTGAATTTTAAAATGGGTATAGTATATGTTTAGGTTGTAAAATTACTTATGATTGGATATACCTACATTAATATTGGGTTATAACATTCCATGATGATCACTAGGATCTACCTTTACACATGACTGGATCTAAACATAAATGAGTAATTATATGATCTACCCTTATGTGAGGAATGATAGGATCTACCCTTACACATATAACATGATCTAGGATCCATCCTTATGTATGATAGGACACTTAGAAAATATATTTGAATTCAAAGAATCATTTCTAAAATAAATATATAATATTAAAGGTGAATATTCCATGGTCAAAGGTCTTTTATGTGAGAAATTTACCTATGAAAAACTATCAATACTTCTATAATTATAGTGGTAACCTGGGTTGTTTATGATTATTTAACACGAAGTTATCATGTGAATCCAAAATGGTCAGTAGGATGTAACCAAAATGTGGAATATAGATTTATTCAATATATTTCCACAAGTTTGATGTGGGGTCCCTATAATAGTGTTTTATTCAATGTGGTGGATTAGTATAAAGACTATCAAAGAAGTATTTATGAGGCCTCCCATAAAATATTTCTCAAATCTAATGAATTTTACTAGGTACTATGAGTTTTTTAGTTCTCCTAAGTGGTAGTTTAATTAACCAGTGGGTGTGGAAATAATTTTTTGAAGGTTTTTTATCATTTAAGAAGTTATGTATTGAGGTATCCAAAATATAGATATTGAAATGGTGGTTTTAAAATGTCACAATGTAGTGGTGTTTGTATTTTTGGATGTTGAGATACATTTTATTAATGTTGGAATTCAATTTTTTTGAAGTTATGGTTTAAATTTAAACAACCAAATTAGAAGACAATGGTATCAATTTTATGGATTAAACTCCAAATTATGAACTATTATAAAAATCAGTTGGATTCAATTTAGAGATTCAAATTTTTTGTTTTAATAATAAAATCTTGTATCTTGAATGGAGATATCATTGGAGTTAGCACCCTATAACCAACTCTCCTTGTAAATTTTCACATGATTAAATGAATATTGTTATCAGATAAAGATTGTAACTTTTAAAAAAACATTGTATATTGTAACCTCATAAGAATATATGTAACACTAAATGGTCATAGTAGTGCCCAAGTATGAGATAACATAGTGGTTCCCTAACATTATTCTTTAACATTATTCTATGGAATTGTTTTTGCCTAATAGGAAATAGATATACAAGCTATCAAGGGTAGGAGGCCCATAAGATATTGAAACACCTTCTATTGGTGTTCAAATATGGAAATAGCCATGATATAAGGTTATGAGAACAAACCCATAAATAGGAAATCTATATTTCCATACTCCATTAGATGTTACTATATGATAACATGTGCATTGATCGTTAGACGTTATGATTCTCATTAATTAATATTATAACTTGCACACTTTGATGTATTGATGAAAACCATGATAATATATTTACATAGTTAGGTAGGATACATTTGGTGCATCATGAGTGATATTTCATTAATGGATAATGGGAGAATGGATTTCACCCATCTATACCTTAATGGATGTAAATATCTCAGGCCCTTTGAATAGAATGGATATACTAGAATATATCAATGGCTAGGGTGTTCTGTGGGTGAGCCCATTTTTGTATTGTCAAAAAATGGACATTAAACATATAAGTTGATGGAACTGACATGAAACCATATTGATTAGATATATCATGATAGAGGGATCATATTACAATGTAAGAATTTATAGGAGGCTGGATGTTGTTTCCACATCAACATATTTCACTATGGGTCCCTTTAATTATTGCCCAATGCTAACCATGGAATTTTGGGAGTTATGCATAAATCCAATTATAATGAATCCTAGAGGGTGGCACAATTATTGAATCTTAAATCTCCGTAAAATTATTGTAAGTAATTTTATAAGTCACAATAAATAATATTAATTAGTGGTTTACTGATATTTCATATTTTAATCACAATTAATTAGAATGAATAATTGATTTATATAATAACAATAAATATTTTCTAGTTTGTAAAATAAAATATTTAATATAATTATCATAAAATAATGAAGTTACATTTATTTATTAAAAATTCATTATTCGATGATCGGTAAATATGGATTAGGGGATGTGAACTGAGAAAAATTGTATGATTCAAAATAGTATAATTGATATTTATTTATATTCAAAATGTGTTGACCATATAAAGAGTTCAATAACATTATTTTTATTATTCATGGAAATGTGTTCAACTAAGAATATTAAATATGGTAAAGGGATTGTGTAAAATTTCCCAACTATAAAACATCTATTATAAATATATCATTTTATCACATTCCATAAATTACTTTTAGTGAACAAAAAGGATAAAGAGGGACCCTCTCAATACATTTAGAGAGATATATAGATCTATAATGGGTTTTTCTCTTCCTCATCTCTCAATCCATAAATATATAATCAATGGTTCTTCCTTATACAGGAATATTACTGCATCGATCAACCATGAACAATGCAAGAATTAGTATTATACATGTTAGAACCCATCGATTCTGTGATGTTGTTTATATATTTTTATGTATGTGGGGATAACTATTATTGGGATTCAATACTTAGATCCAATAGAATAAAGTTGGTATAATGATATCTAGTTAACTAGATCATTAATGAAATTGATAATTAAGCATTGATGAAATTCTCTATCTATCCATAAATTAATTATAAAATACATGTGAAGGACCTCCCATTTCGATTATGGTGTATTCATATTGTCATTTAATCTATGTTTTTTTTTGAAATGATGTTTTTATTATATACAATGATGATTGAACATGTATTTGTATTAAAATTAAACTTGTTCATACCATCAAAGAACACTTCCATTACACCCAAAACCAAAAAGTGTTATCAGAGAGGTCACATTTTTAATATATAATAATTTATTATTCATTCATTGGTTACGTGTGTTTTAATTTTTTGTTAACATAAAATTATTAATTTTATTGTAATAACATCATTGTTTCTTCTTTTATTTTTTACTGATAACACAACAAGTAATTATTTAATGTTTATAAATGAATAATCATTTAGAGAACACCATCTGTAGGTTCCAAAGTTTCTTCCAAACCAATAGAGTACATAACATGTATTCCATTAATATATGTTGTGTATTCTTTTCATGAATTTATTACACAATAAATTTTGATATATATGAAGTAAAAATATATAATATCTAAAAAAAGTCATTACATGAGTAGTTTCGGTTAGACTGACATGAGGCTTGAAGAACTACACATCTTTTTACCACTTTACATGATGTGTAGTCCCTATTTTTTCATGGAATAGAAAATTTTGTGTCAAAACATTCTATTTATCAGATATATAGCATGGTGACTTCCGAGCTGTTAAAATCGGAGGACACATGCCATTTAACTCTATATTTTCCACAATCATGGAACATTCCCTGTCCCATGGAATGTACTACAGACAATGGAAATATATATTACATAATATGAATGTTTGAAAACACATAATGTAAATAAAATGGATCCATGGAATGAAATATACCTAGTCCAATGGTGTGTGATGTGAACACAAGAAGAGGATATCACATGTTGTTTACTTTAGTACATTCCATATATTTTCCTTTGCATAGTTTGTGATTTTACATGGAATAAATAAGTATATAATTAAACTTATTCACATTTGTTCCTTGATTCATTTATTAACTATGTAAAGACCATGTTATGTGATTCATAATTATATATTAAATATATTCCTTTTTAAAAAAATTATAGGGATGTAAATATTACCCATTGTATAGTTATTTAATTTATTGATTTTAAATGCAATAAATTTTTGCTTAGAATTGTAGATGATGGTGATTTTAGGATTATTGGATAGAAATAGCATAAATTTAGATAATTGTATTAATTGATTTTTCATGATATTAATTACAAAAAATCAACATTATTGATTACAATATTGAAAATTTATTTCAATTTCATTATGAGTCAATGATCATGATATTAAACAATCACTTTTTATGTGACTGGTTTATTTTAATTTTTTTTATTAAATTAAAATTGATGTACATAAAGTCATACCCTCCCCTTTACTATGTTATAGATTATATTCACATAGTTTCTTATATAAACCCCTTTTATCCAATCAATTGGATACCCACAAATAATATCCAGTAAATAAATTTCTAAGGATGAAGCTCCTAGATGAGAGGAGGTAATCCAAATAAAGGTTCTAACACAAAACTATTAAGGAAATACATCAGAGACAAGGTGGAGTACTGGAACTTGAACGACACTTTTGTTCTAGTTGTTTTCTCATAGGGTTGATGGTATGTTTATCATCAATAAGATGAACTTACCATTATAAAGGTTCATGATGATGCCACTTATGGTTTATTTCAATCAATTTCATGGTTAATTATTTATGATAATGAATGTTGCATGATTACCTGATAAATGAATTAATAAGCATGAAATAATGAATAAAATATAACTAGATTGTATGTAAATGTTTTATCATACATGTTTAATCATTTATCTAAAATCTAATTAATATTAACAAGGCATGTTAAAAGATAACATTGTACTTATGAAAAAATAAAAACTCCCTTAAACAAAAATATTAGGTTATCATTTCCTTCCACTAGTTATATTAGAAATGACCACATAGATAATAGTTCATGACTAACCAAACATGGGGTTTATTCAATTATCATAGTTCATTTAGAATAATTTTTTTGGGTTGACTTGATTTATTTTACATCAAAGGATTACCACACAATCATGACATTGTGTAATAATGAGGAAAGTGTTGAGTAAATTATTAAAATAAGATTTCTAGATTGGGGTGTCCATGTAATGGATCACGTAACTAAGGGATAATGTAGTTATAATTTTATACCTACCCAAAACCCTATGAATAACATTTTTTGTCCTTGTTTGGGTTGTTATTAGGGGAATATGGATCCTTTAAACTATAATATCTAAGTTATAAGATACCCATAACTAATTTTAGAGGCTATAAGTTTTCAAATGATATAATTAAATTAATGAAATTTACTAAATTCTAAATATATTAATCTATTTTTAATCAAAAAAAATCAAAATTATCTTCCCCTTGTTTATAAAAAACTGTAAAAAAAATGACATTGATAATATCACAATGATCCATACTGATAAGGATAACATTCCATCCTAAAATAATTTCTAGGATTTGAATATACTCATATGATATTTATTATTCTATGAATAGAAGTTATACGTATAGAAAATTACACTTATTCAGCCACATCCTATTTAGGCAGATGAGGATGAAGTATATCACTTTGTAAAACATACGGATGATACAATTTATGTGTGATGTTTCATGTTATCATCTTTATATAATGCAATTTTAAATAAATATGAGGATATGGGTTTGTATAACATTGTTTCTCATGTTAAGGATATCTATCATGAGAAGGAAATATCCTAGATACATGATATATCCAATGAACTATTAAAATGAAATATTGGATAGTTAGTTCTTGTTGAGTCACATTTAGTAAATATCATTTGACACATTGATCCCCTAGACATATTGGGTTTTATGATCCCTAGTTATTTGTACATAGATCTCATTCTATCCTCAATATCCAAAAAATATCTAGTGTTTTTATGATGTAAAATAGTGAGAATACAATTTCAGAACATCTTACACATATTCTATAAGTTGATAAATACATCGCACATGAAAACCATATTTTCCTTAAAGTTAATTATAAGTGGATGAACAAGAAATGGGGTCTAAAGAGTCAATACATGTCTGATTCTCTAAAGAATCAAGCTTTGAAGATGAAGATGATGCAAGGGAATATAAAGGAACACAATGTGGTATGTTTTGAATTTGGAAAGTTGGGAGACTAGAATAAGAATAACATTTATCTGAATAATCAAGGGGAACCTTATGTCTTGTTCATTATTTAGTGTAATATTTACATATCTAAATGTTGGGTATTATATATTTCATATGTTTTAAACATTTGAATCCACATATAGTATCCATGTAGATTTTATATGATTACCAGAGATAAGGTGGATCTACAGGCTAACCACGGAATGAGGATGCATTATCCTTTCATTGGAGACTACCATCTCAAATTTTTTATAGGATTAATTTTTGTTTTAAAGAATATTTATTATGTTTCTAGTGTTGTAAATAGAATTATTTAAATTTCTTGTTTTTATATGGATGGATTTATTTTATGATTTGGAAATATGGGTTGATACCTTTATAATTACATAATTTCTTATCAGATGAAACATTATAATAATGATCATTATGTATTAAATTATGAAAAATATTGGAAATTGATAATGAAATAAACATTCATGACTCATACGACACCTATTTGTGTAATAATTTCCATATTCATGTAAATAGAGTAATTTTAAAATGATCAATCAATATGGTTACTTAAAATATTTTTATATTAATCCACTTAAATGATTTCATGCTTGTTTAAAAGTTAATATAACCAAAGAACCATTTGGATATGAAATTTAAATGGACATAGAGCTTCTAGATTTGGTGCATAATGATGTTTCCAGACCTTTTCATATAGAGGATAGAAGATTATTCTCATAATTTTCCACTCTTATTGAAAAATTGATCATTTATTCATATATTTATGTGATGAGGTATATGTCTGAATCCATTGATAAATTTAATGATTTTAAGAATTATGTTTAGAATTATCTATGTAAAAAGATTAAGAATATTCAATCGGATCGAGGTGGTGAATATCATAGCTATGACATTGTTTTAATTTTATGGAAGTATGATATTTTATATCAACTAACAACACCTTATATGCCACAATGGAATAGTGTTAGTGAAAAGATGAACTATATCTTTTTGGACATGGATTTTTCAATGATGATTCATTCAATCCTTCGATTATCCTTTTGGAGTTATATATTAGAAACATCATCATAAATTCTAAATTGAGTACCAAATAAAATATGAGATGGTATTAAAAAAAATTTATAGAGTGAAAGGAATAATATTTTTTTATATGTTCGTGAATGGGGTTCTACATAGTTTTTAAGGCTAGATCAACTAACATACTATAACTCCTTGGAGATATGTGTAACTTTATAGGGTATCCCACGGAAATAATCATATATTATCTATTCAATAATTTATAAATGAATTTAGATTTCATAAGACATGTAGTATTTCATGAGAAAGAGAAAATCCTTCAGGAGGATAATATGAAAAGATTGAATTTTATGAATATAATGTACAAGATATATAATTGTTGGATTTACAACCAATTCTAGAGGTCCCTATGGATGAAGTTATTACAAAAACAAAATCATTATGTTGGAGTACTATAGAGGTAAGGGATATATAAAGATATGGTTTTCTATTCACTAATGATAGTGAATTACTATGTACTGAAAATAATTATTTTACCTCTTACATTGAGGAAGTATAGATCTCATAAGCTAAATTGTTGAATCTAGCCATGAATTCTATGATAGATTCGGTTTATCAAAAGAATGAATATGTTCACATAAATCTGCTAGTTTATGTAAAACCTATTGGATGTGAATGGGTATTTGAGATAATTGTTTACAAGTATGGTAATGTATATAAATATAAATCATGTCTAGTAGATAAATAGTTTTGACAATTTCACGGAATTGACTATGATGAAACATTTTATTTAGTTTAAGTGTTTAAATCCATCACACTTTTTATATAGAAGCTTACCACGACTATATGATTTAGAACATTCAAATAATAATATATTTCCTTAATAACAACATTCAATATTATGTATACAAAAAACCAAAAATGGTTTGATACCCAAGGACATTTCTAAAGTGTATAGAATTTGTAAATATCCATCTTTGTTTTAGGGGATGTATCATGTCCATGAAATAATTGATTCGATGAAGATATAATATTATTATTATTTTTATAGAATTAATGTGATCCATGTGTTTATAAATGGTTTAGTTAGAGTAGGTTTTTATAGTATTATATGTTGATGATTTATTACATATTGGAAATTATATACCATTATTACAAGAGGTTAATTCATGGTTGAGAAATTTATTCTCTGTGAATGAATTAAGTGAAATAGGTATCATTCTAGGGATCAATATCATGCTTGATAAATCCAATCGGATATGTGGGCTAAGAAAAGGTACATAAAATGAGAATATGATGAAGTGATTCAATATCGAAAAATCCAGTAGGGGATTTGTTCTAGATTCAGATGGTATACATATTTCCAATAAACATTTACCTCATGCACAAGAGGAATGAGAGAGGATGAGATGATTTTATAGGCTTCATTGATAGGATCTATCATTTATGACAAGTTTTGTATGAGGATTTATGTTTACAATGATTTTATCAAGTAAGAAATATATCATCACGATCTAGGCCAACATCATTTTACTGATATTAATAATATCCTTAAGTATATGAACTGGACTAAGGATATGTTCTCTGTTTATAGAGGGGTTAGTGATCTAGATATCAGGGGCCATTCAGATGATAACTTATAAAGAGTTAAAAATTATCTAAAGTCACATTCTTGATTTTTTTTTCTCAGTGGATATTTTTTTAGAAATAAGAGTTCAATGTAAAAAAATTACCAATTCTACTATAGAGTCTGAGTATATTATGACTTCATATGCAGTCATAGAAGTAATATATATTGAAAATTTTATCAAAGACTATGATATTTTTCTGAATAAAAAATATCTCATATTAGTTTATGTGATAATACATCAACAGTTTCATTCTCAAAAGAGAGAAGGTAACGAAAAAGGATAAAGCACACACTTTTGATGTTTCAACCTTTTAGGTATTTTTTCTAACAAGGTGAATATAAAGTAAGACGAGCATCCAAAGGGGAAAATAGGGCAGATAACTAGATTTATCTCTGTAGAAACTTAAGTATCTTGTGAGATCTGGTTAACTTAATGATATTTTGAATTACCTCTAGTTAATGTGTCAGTTGATTGGAGTTTTTTCCATAGAACTGATTTCCATAGTACTTGAATATATATTTAAATTATGTTTCTTATCGCATCATGTTTTTTCATCATCGTGAATAATATATATGAAATTTTTTAAGAATATATGTCAGGTTGAATGGTCATATTAGTTCCCCACAATAATGAGAACCTAAAAGTGAAACAACATTAATCTAGAATATTGTTCTATATTTGGGTGATATTGTCTAATGATACATAGAAAATACAAGCTATCATGAGTGAGAGGATCCTAAGACATTGAAACACATTCTCATAGTGTTCTACCTTGGTAATCTCTATGACAGGAGTCATGATTATGGTCTTTTGGATACAAAATCCATATTTCCATGTTTCTTTGGATGATCTTATATGAAGAAATTTTTATTGTTCCTTAGACATTAATATTGTCATTAATTAATATCATGAACCATATAGTTTCATATAATTAAAAAATCTATGATGACATATTCTTGTGGTGAGGTATGATATGTTGGGTGCATTATGATTGATATTGAATTATTAGATAATTTGATAAATGAATTATCACTTCTATACCTTTATGGAAGTTGATATTTTTGTCACCTTTATGAGAATGGAACTACATGGATAAATATATGGCCATCGTGTTTGTTTGGTGAGTAAATTTCCTAATGTTAAAATAGAGACAATAAGAATATCCTTTGATGGAATCAACATACAACCTACATGATTTGATATGTCATGATAAATAAATTATATTACATGGTAAGAAATTTTTATGGTTGTATTTCATTATGACATTAATGTCTTTCTATATTAGGTACTTGTAATGATTATAGAAACTAACCAAGAAATTTATGTGGTTATACCTAATTCCACTATGAATTATCGCTAGAGGGTCACACTCTAAGTGTATCTTCAGTATCATGTAAATATATTTATTTCATTTAACAAGTTATAATAAATAAGATTTATTGAGGTTTGGATGTTCACTTAAATTTATTCAAAATACATTCAAAATGATAAGTGAATAAAATAATAAATAAATTACCATTTTTTTAAAATATAATATTTATTATATTTATTGTAGAATAATTCAGCGACACTTATTTATTAAATGGTCATTATTTGAGAATTGATAAATATCAATGAGAGAAAGAATAATAAGATTTTTGGTTTAACTTGAAATGGTTTAATTATTATTTATTTATATTTATAACTCATTTTATATGTAAAGATATTAATAACAAAATTATTATTATCGATTGAAATGTGGTCAACTAAGAATATTAAATATTTTAAATGGATTGTACTCGATTTACCAATCCTAAAACTAATATAATAATTATCTAATTATAGTAGTTGGGGTTTGTCTTAGTGGTAAGAACCCCATAATCCTACAGGAAAAATAAGGGTTCAAAATTCATTGGGAGTAGGTACTATTGTAGTACTGTAGCAGTACTATAGCAGCGGTGGTACTGTAGATCGGTGGGAACTGTAGCGGCAGCAGGGCACTATAGTAGCGGCGGTACTGTGCGGGTACTGTAGTAGCCGTGTTACTATTCACAGAATAGAAATTGGGCCAAAAAATGGGCCTACGGGCTATGTAATGGGCTACAAGCCCACTGGGAATTCGGGCTATGTAATGGGTCTCCCTCTACCCAGTTAAAAGAGGTCTTTGATTTGCTTTAATAATAAACTGAGGCTTCATCCCCAACCTTTAAAAAAATCTAATTATATTAATTTCTATAATTCACTTACTATTTGGATAGTAGAGAGATAGAGAGACTCTTTAAACCATAGAGAGGGATATATAGATCTAGAACATGTTGTATTATCTTCCTATATCAATACTTCAAGAGAGAATCAAGTGTTCTAATTTCCTACTTTTAATTAAATATATGATCAACCACGAACAACCCAAGTTGTCAAGGCCAGTTGTGCAATCAGTTGATGATTCAATGATGATTATCAAAGATTTCGGTGTAGATGTAGATCACCTCAAGAGGGATTCTATACTTGGATACTATAGTGTAATGGATGTATAGTGAGATCTGGTTTACTATATCATCATTGAAAGAGATAATTACATGTTTTTTAATTATATATTTTCTCTAAAACTATTTATAAATTACATGTGATGATCATCCTCTTATGGTTTGTGCATTTTAATGTAGTTATTTAATATATGGTTTTTATTGGAAAATTTGTTTTGATCATTTAAGGTAATCACTACACATAAACTAAGACTAAAAGCTATGTTTTGTAAACAATCAAAGGATGATTTTGATATGCTTGGATCATATAAATATATGAAAATGGATGGATAAATGACTACAATATAGAGAATAAAGTTTTCTCTTAAATGATATGGGACACATATATAAGGATACATTTTTTTGAAATCTAAATATGAGAAAAATAGATGTTCTAGGCGTATGCACTATAATAATGAAGGAAATGTTAATTTATAGGATCTTTACTATATTAAAAGATGAAATATATATTCAATATGTGACCCATAAATCATGTCATATAACCCATAAATATTTTAAATAGAATATGATTATCATAATGGGAGAAGTTTCTTTATTATCATTGAAAATGAGATCAATTATATATTATTATTTGTTTGGATATTGAGTTGGTAGGGTTGGTGATATCACATTATTGTGTTGTAAAAAACTACTATGATGTTGTATTTTTTATACATTGACACATCTCTATTTTCATTCATCATAAATTAATGTAACATTGGTGAACCAAGTAAACATTACATGTGTTCATTATTTTATTTATCTCTTAATAGAATTTGTATGAGAGATATATAAGTGTCAATCATATTAATAGGGGATTCCCTAGGCCTTCATCATTTCAGGCCTCCCTGGGCTTTTTGTTCTGTTGTTGGAGGTTGTGGGTTGATGGTTGTTGGTTTGGGGTTCTAGCCTCTCTATTTTTAATAAAAAAAGTAACTTTGGATGGATGAAGTGAATAAATAATGATGTTGAAAATACCCTGATAAACCCCCATAAGTTAGTGAAGAATACCTAATGATGGCCAAACATTTTCATTTCAAATAAATCATTTTTTATAGATTACATGGTGGAGTTAGTTGGAATAATATAAAATAATCTTCTATATAGTCATAAAATTCATGTATCTAAAATATTCCACATCGATCAGATCTATATAATCTAATAACATTCTAATGTTTATTTTTATACATCATTTTTTATACAAAGTGAGCATTTGAATTGTTTAATATATATGTGTTTTAAAAGATATATTTACGAATACCATTATAATTTATTGGTAATGAAATGACGTAGTAAAATCCACCCTAAACTAATTTACTTATAGGTCCATAGAAAATAGTTCTTAAATGTTATAATATATCATCTGTTATTTATCCATGAAAATTTAAAGGCGTTTAAGTCATTTTTACAAATAAAAATGATTTAAATACATCAAATAATTTCCAATAATTAAGATCCTATAAATTTTGACAATACATGTTCTATAATCATTTCTAAAAACCATATATCTCACACTAGAACAAAACATGTTGATGTAAAATAAAACATTTCAATAGATCATTTTCAAAAATGGGATATAACTCTTGAATACATTGGAACAGAACACCAGCTTGCCGATATATTCACTAAGTATTTTAATTTAGATAAAATTATATATATAAAACAAGAATTAGGCATGATAATGTTTGATTAAGAATAATTTTTTGGGACCCACCATTGGAGTTTTACTCATCATTGGAGTTTTACCCATCATTGAGTTTTACCCATAGTAGTAGTCAAACTCCCTTTTTCAATATCTTATAGATGGTGTTTAAAATGTTTTTTTAAATTTTTTTATGAATTATTTATTTAATTCTTATATGATTTAATTTTTATTCTATTTTTCAATTTTCATTATACAAAACCCTAAATCCATAAATGAAAAAAAGTGGACTCCCATCTAATTTCAAAGTTATTACTCCCTAACACCATTCTCTCAAGACTTTTCATGACCCATTATATCTTAACCATCCACCTTAACATGCCTTTGCTTGAATATTCCAAGATGATCTACATGGATAGAATGAAGAGAGGAGATGAATATAATCAGGATGAGTCATGTCTTTCAAAGAGGAAGAAATTAGTGTCAAGTTGTCCAGTTATTATAGAGCCAATGAACCCATCACTTACGAAAATCATATTGGTACAATAAAAGAAGTTCATGTATAATGGTTACTATTAATAATTTATTTTTTTCCAAGATTTATGAAAGAAAATGGATAGTTAGATTGGTTTTTTTCTAATGAGAGTCCTTTTATCCTTTTATAGTGAACCAATGTTACCAGTTTGAGGATTTTTGTTTCAAGGAAGATAAATACTGGGTAAGAAGTTGAATAACTTGATGTAATTTTGCCTTTTCTTTAAGGAAATGGGAATGATTTCATAAAATTACCCATGAAGATGTCTCAAATGACTATCAAGGAACTATCCCAAGTAACGGTATAATTTTTTATGAGGATTCTTTGATAGTGTTGAATGGAGATGGGATAGTAAGGTGAACATTTTCTACAAATCATGATTGTGAATATGGATTTCTTTTTATGATTATCCAATATATTCTTTCCCATGGAAATGAGATTATACCATAATGGGGTATCTATATTTATATCTTCTGTGTCTTATGAAAAGAGGATAAAATATCAATCTATTAAAATACCTCATTATTCACATGATAGAAATTTGAAAGAAATATTCCCAATCTAATTATATAATTTATCCCAAGTTATTATCATATATGATGGAGGCTAAGTGATTGGTTATGTAAAGTGAAGAAATATTAGTTAAATTTGGAGGTTTTTTATTACAAGAGTCATATACAATAGAATTATGATAAGCTTAAATTCTTGAAGAAATAGTGGTTTATTGATTTTGATATTATGTATAAGGAATTTATCCACCTGATCATCCTTTAATACCAAAGAAACTAGTGTATCTAGGATTACATCTATATTAGGTGGTTGATTATTCATATAAGGAAGAAAAGGTGGCAAATACCTTTGGTGATGAGGAGAAAGAGTTTCCCATGGATGTGGTTAATGATCCAGATCTGTCTTAGAGTTCATTATGTATTACACATAGATATTATAACCCACCTAGATCACTTATTTTCTAAGATTCTATCTCAAAAGAAGGATGTTAGTAAGAAGAAACTGATTTTTTTGTTGAAGGGAAATTCAATAAAACTTCTATGACTTCTGATGAAAATGTAAGTGTTGATAATGATGACGATGATCAAGAAGTAGTAGTAAGAGGTGTAGGAGAATATTTTTAATATTGAAATGAATATCAATATGTAGATAGAGAAGGAGATAAAAATTATGGAGGTTTTAACCATGATGGTCCTAGTGTACATATAGATGATGAGGATTACAGATGCCTCGGGAACTTATCACTTCTTCAATATTGTCATTTGTCTCTATATTTGAAGAGAGATCCATTTTAGTTCAAGGTATTGATAAAGTTTCTACCTATGAAAATAAATAATCTATTGAGAGATAAATATCCAAGTCTATAAAGTCACCGTTTTGATCTTATTGTTGATGGATACCATAGTGTTCCTAAAACGGATGAGCAGAAGCTGAAAAGACAGTTATCGAATAGTCAGTTTATGAGCAGATGGTGGATGAGCCTATTGTTTCTTAGGACATTTTTTTTAGTCTAAATCATCTAAAACTATAGTTAATCATACCTATAGTCAGTCTTCTATCATATTAAAGAACCCAACTCATGATATATGGGTGAAGTTTCTATGCTATGTAATACTTGGTCTGGACTACACTGATCCTAATGATAGTAGAAACCCACAAAATTAGGGAAGACTTTATATTCAGAAAGAATGGGATCCTACATGATATTCAGTAGAATATATAGATTCTTTGTGGGGGATGATGATTTTTTCTTCTCAAGTTTCTACATGATCTGAACTTGTAGAGAAACCTGCCACTGAGAGAGTTTCTACAACTACCGTTGCATATATTCTAGTTTAATTTTTCGTCAGAGCTGACATAAAATCCTTCATAGAAGGAATTTATACTGATATTGACATTTTTTTGAAGAATATACTTCTCTTTTCACTAAAAATAGTGAAAAATATTCATGACATATGTTGGGGACTGTGATCCAACAAATCAAACATAAATTATACTTCACATTTGTGAACTAGACATGGAAAATAGGTGTCTAGAAAATGTATTGGAAACAATGATATACATAGTGAATGAGATGATATATTCATTTACTGACTCAATATATACCTTTTTAGAATGGTTGGATA
This sequence comes from Viscum album, assembly GCA_963277665.1. Taxonomy (NCBI): domain Eukaryota; kingdom Viridiplantae; phylum Streptophyta; class Magnoliopsida; order Santalales; family Viscaceae; genus Viscum; species Viscum album. Next base: position 188,931,904 of record OY728130.1, read on the forward strand.
ACCTTTCATCCATGACATCTACAATAATTGTTCCACCTTCTTCTCTTAATGTTGATTTGATCCTAATAATGGTTAAAGAAGAGCTTCATGGTTCTTTAGGTGATGTACCTAACATCCTTCAGAAAATTTTATAGAAAATCCAACATAATAGTGATCTTTTTCATATGATTTTAAAGGATTATATAAAGTAAATTAATGATGATAGATAAACAATTAAAAAAGATATAATTTATTATCTATCTTAGATTTATACTAAGAATGAGTTGAAAGCTCATTTTAAGTTCCCCTATAATAACCTAGGGATGCCTCCAGTGTCTTAGGCTTTAAAAGAGGAAGTGAATAAACTAAATAGGATGATACCAGTTCTCATTTTGTATGAGGAATATAAAAATGACATATTAGTGATATGGAATTGGGTGGAAATATTATAATTGATTTCATAAATTTTATGATAACCTTTCTTCATGTTTTTTAAACCATATTAATGGATTAGGATGCATATATTGTTACTATTTATCTCACCCCTCCAGGTTTTGATCTAGATTTTTATAGTTCTGGTGTCCCCATATATCCTCATGAACCCTTTCTTGCTCGTTTCCAGCCTTTAAATATGACTCCTAGTTAATAAGTTCAACATATGAAGCCAATTTTCATAAGATTTAATCCTTTTATATCTGCTACTCTTACATTCATCACTTCTATTACCTTATCTTATGATGTTAAACCTTATACATATAATAGTGGGAACGTAAAAACACCACTTTTTCTTCCTACCCATCCTAAAAAAGCATTTTCCTTGTACTTTTTTCTTTGATAGGGATATTCTTATATGACTTTTGATGTATCTTTTTGGCTGTAATTCAATTGATATTATCTATGGGGTGGCTCTTATTATTAATTTTAGGATTCTTTCCATTTCATTTGTATATTTTCTATTTTTGATAATCCCAAAAGGGGAGATGAATATATATAATTTATTTATTCCTTTTATAGCGGTGTTTATGGTATTTCATTGATACCTTATTTACAAATAATTCCTTATAAGTTTAATTCAATCCATTGATAACATTTTCTAATTTGTTCTATTTACTATATAGTTACCTAATATACTATAGGTATTTAATATATGATTCACCTATCACTATATATCTTTTCTATTATAATCTGGTCTAATTTGAAAGAACAATTTATTCAATAATTGTTTTATAAAATTCCATGATTTGTGATCGTCAAAAAGAAGATATTGATGGAACCTCTATATTAATGATAAAAAATCATGTTTTTTATGATATTAATTTGTTTTTTCTTTGAGATAACATTTTATCCAATAAGGAAGTTTGAATACTTTTTTACAAAGTATTGTAAAAGGCCCAATATCAGTAATGAGTCACAGTCTGAATATATTTTTGGTTATGTGTAGGAAACACTTAATGTTAGAGTCGAGTCACCACCAGGATGAAAATTTGAATATGTGTCAAAAACACCTACCATCAAAGTTGGGTCACCACTAAGATGAAAATTTGGACATGTTTTGAAAATACTTATTATAAGAGATAATTAAATATTGAATATGACCTACTGTCAAAATTTACTAAACACTAAGAAATTTTGGAAGGTTACTGAGATGAATCCCTATTGAGACAATTCACCATTTGAATGACTCGCCACCAGCCTGAATCACCACTATATTTGTATCACCATTCAAAGGATTCACCACCACTCTTTATATTTAATTTGAATTAATTGATTATAATGGATATATTATATAATTTAACATTGAGACTTATTTTAATGAATGTTCTTAAAAATATTGTAGATATGCATTAATGTTTGTGTTAGTCATCTAGTATAATGAGTAGAGGATATGATTGATTATTTTTTCATGATTCTATTTAAGGAAGTATAAAACTCCTTCATGAATATATATATATATATATGGGGAGACATAAACACATATATATACACATATACATGAAGAGATCATAAATATTGAAATAGTAAGAATGTGATGAGAAGTTTGTTTTACATGATACATTCTTACCTATAACCAACTATAGAATATTTAAACACATTGAGCATCTAGTTCCCTCCCATAGTCAGAACAAAATAATTCACGAAACTATCTCCTACTATAATTTTCAAAAACATGACTTGAGATCCTCTTCAAGCTACATATATGGAGTCACAAGCTTCAAATCACATCAAACATGGAAATAAAATCTTCTTTACATCTTTTAGTTTCTCTATCTATTTATTATCTTTATACTATGATATGTGTATGTTTACTATATATTTTAAAAATGCACACTATATCATGTACCTTAATTGGAAGATAATCAATATCTTTTCAACTCCCTTTACACCTGGTTTCCTACATGTTGTGGAAGAGATCCCTGTGAGGCCTATGTTTTTTTATTTCTGCAGTTGTGGTGGAAGAGGTCTTGTGTGGTCTGGATAGTGTTTTTCTGTTATATACCAAAAACTAGTTGTGAATCAAGATTATTTTATATAATCTTCTTAGTAGTAGGTTATTTCCAAATGGAGAGTATTAGGTTTTTTATTGAGACTGAACAGTTTTTATTTCTTCTATTGTTTTTTTTCTCTATTTTAAATATAATTTGTTTTAAACTATAAAAAAAATCACTAATTTTATAGTTAGTGTTAATTATTTTTCATATAATGTTTTTATTGAGTAAATTGATTTCAAAATTTAGAGTATTTTTTATAATTGTTTTAACTAATACTTAATAAATCTTTCAGAAATATATTAAAAGATAAGAACTTATATGGATCAGGTATTTTGATTAATTGGGTTGTTTTAATTATTTAGGGAACATTATTTAAGCTCATTTTGAACTGAAATTATTATTAGGTACTAAATTAACCCACCCCCCCCCCCCCCCTATCATGAGATACTCACTCCAACCAGTAATCTTATTTCATTATCCCTATAAATAATTTAGTAATTATTTCCCATTCTATCCTCATGTTCCTACGTCTGCCAAAATATATTTTCACTATTCTTTGAGAAGTTGTGAATTGCTAGAAATATGTGATAGGAATCCTATATCCAATTACCATGATTCATAAATAGTGAAATTAATCTTTATAATATACTATTCTTCAATCCTGCTATTAATTAGTTATATCTTCAACAATCCTATAACATTACATGATACAATTTTCTTATTTTTCTCTTAATTATTATAAATCATGTATGATAACACACAATATGTTCCTTTATATACATATCTATAATAAATTTTAAAAGTATTTTTCTTCTTCAATGGTAGAATAAAATATCTTATGTTGTTTGTATTTCTATAAAACATGTAATTTCTCTTAATTTTTTAAAAAAACTAATATTAATATACAAATCAGTTAAATAATATCGATAAATATTTCATTCTCAATGAGTGTTTTTAATGAATTATTTGTACTAGAAATTTATTCCATTAAAATCATTGAAATAATTTGTTTCATTGTATGTATCAGTTCTGTTATTATTCAATATTTTTTATTATTAAATATACTCCCACTATAATAATAAACCTCGCTATTATAAATTTATTATTGCAAGATATATTTTATGACATGTCATAACTCAATAATAATTTTCTCAATATTATCCTATATTTGGTAAAAAAACAAGTTACTTTGAAAAATATGTAATCCATTTATTGTTTAGTAAATCAAATTATATAAAAATCATCTAATAATCATGCTCAACATCATACCTTTTTATTCTAATTAAATTTCACCCAATATTTACAAAATTATAACTATTTCCCATTTTACCTATCACAATATATATTATTGATGTTTAGAAAATAAATACCTATATAATTGATTATTCATGATATATATGAAATTAAATTTCATGGGGAGTTATCTAAAACATGTATATTTATTGGAAGATTGTATATTTAGTCTCTCTAATAAAATTAATAGTGTAACATATACACTCTATATGATTTTATTCACATTAATTCAATAGTGTGTGAAAAATAAATATTCAATACATCGTTGAAATATTAATGAAAGAATTTATTTAAAATTATATATCCTATAATTCTCAAGATATTAATAAATTTCACTGAACAAATCTATGTTCCAACATCCATTTTAGTATGATGAAATATTATAGGATTCATTATTGGTAAGTTTTACTAGAGTATAGATCGTGTAAAATTTCACACTATAGATAAGAAGAAGCTCACATCCTATAATAACACATAACCAGTGGATTTCAACATTAAACATTTCATTAATTTTTCTTTTTAATATAAATATAATTTTAAATGATATAAATATATAATATATCTATAAATATTTTAATATTTAGTTTATTTAATTTTTATTAATAAAATGTGGATCTGATAGAACGGTTGGATTATAGAAAAAATAATGACACTCAATGTATAGTGGATTTAATTAAAATCAACATAATTTAAAAAAATAATTATTATACAATAATAATAAAATTATTTCTTTTTCTAAAAAGTATTTGAATATTTAGATCAATCATTAATTTTTCAATTATATACCCTATTAGTAACAATCAATAATACTAACAAATAATTCCTCACTAAGATACCCTTCAAATCCATGTGATAACAGTCACTCTATAAAAGTTAAGGAAATAGAAGTGAAGGGAGCATGATTAGAAAAACTCTCATATGATAAAAATATGATAAATCTTTCATCTATAGAAATAATGGGAACACTAAGCCCTAAAATTTATTTCTCACGATGTAATTAATAATGAAAAACTCATCTTATCAATTTATAGAAAAAGGAAAATTATTTATCCTTTAAGGATATTATTATTATAGAATATGTACATAGGTAAAATAAGGAGACTACAAGGATCATTCTGAGATTTAAATAGCATGTAAAAGTCTTCTCGATCTAAAAATTCATTGGGAGTTTCATTAATGACACATAAAATGCATTATGAAAATAATAGAGGTTAAAATATTTCCTCTTTAAGTAAGTCTATGAAATTATATCATGTAATGGGGATTGGAAACCCATTACATCAACCCAAATATAATATTCCATTTTTTATTTAATATTTATTTAGATTTATATATTAATAATATAAAATAAATATTGTTTATATTATACATCCATAATAATTATTTAACTAAATAAAAATTATTTAACTAAAATTGAAAATAATAAAAAATATAAATCCTATTTCAGTTTATTATAAATATAATTATTTTAATACATCATTTAATTAAATTAGTTCAAATATTAAAATTATCATTATCTAATTTAAATCCCCAAGATACTTTTTTAATGATGGAAACATTTATGAATCCTATTCATGATCATAAAGTGATAGTTTGATCTAGAAACATATCATAACTACCCAAATTTTAAATGTAATGTTCTGATCTAATACACTGTATATCCATTATAAATGTTTCATTAACCTTATAATCGACATTAGGAATTAGACATAAATAATTTCAACCCCATAATACATATCCATGTTTTAGAATTTCCATGTTGACTAAAATTGATTAATTAAAACACATGCTATTATTATAGAATGACCATGACCTTATTTCTTCATAACTCAGTTGAGGGTCATGATTCCAAAAAACATAAAATGGGTGACCATATCTTATCATGTTTAATCAAATCCCTCTACATGATATGTAGAATACTTAATAAATTATGTGAAGGAAGTTTTTAGAAACAAATTTAAATTTTAATCATTGTATGAATCCTCTAATTCGTGGAATGTATTTAATAAAATCATGTTTACTATTACATAAAAAATATTCTACTAACTAACACAAAAACATATATATAAAAATCAATGTGGTGTAATCTATGTGGGTAGATACTAATACATGTTCATCAGTATTTATCCCATAACAGATCTATTTTATATATACATATAAGTTATCCCACTCCAGTTCATATTATCTGAAGATCACAAAACAAGATGATGATCATCAATTGTAGATAAAAGTTTAGTGCATATATTATTGGGGTATGTTATCATCATATATCCCATGATTTAAATAATAAATATAAATATATGCTAATTTAATCCCATTAATATATATTACATGATAAAGAATATATGTTACCCCAAAATAATTCACTTACATTAGGGAACAAACACAAACAATTTCAATAAAAAATTACTGACATAAATTTCCTACCAGAGCTAGAAACACGAACTTCCTCATTCATGTTTCACAATCTATGTTAAAACATTTAATAGTGTTGACATATCCTCAATGAAATTAAATATATATCCACTTAAAATGGGTTTTAATATGATTTGTTTATAGATAACTTCCATGAAACTGTAAACATACTTGACCCCACACAATAATACAAAATACAATTATAAGATTACATTTCCTCTCTATATAAAATATAAAATTAATCAAAATGATATATATATAAAAATTACATGCATGAAAAAATAATCGTACTCAAGTTGAACCATACAATACTAGTTTATCCCCGTACATCACCCATATAAAATAAAACCATTTATAGTAATTATAGTCTATTATATCTAATTTTAAAGTAGGACATCAAAAAATGTTTTTTAAAAAAATCCAAAATATAATATTATCTAAAACATTTCAAAAAATAGGTGAAGAAGGAAGTTAATAAAATAGTTATAGTGTTGAAAATTTCATCTTTTTTTAATATATTCAATGGATTTATGTTAGCCTATATTTTATTAAATACAATACATTACCATAAATTTTTAATGGGAGATGGTTTTTATGCCAACCAATTTATGTGTAATCACCACAAATAAGAAAATGGGTGAAATGTGGAATGGATTTGAGATTTCCCCTTATAAATTGTCCCTTTATTAATCATTTCCATTATTAAAATTAATAAAAAATTCTTTCATCCATTTAATTGTTTTTTAGGTTTATCATATTAATTCATAACTATGATTTGGAAAGGAATTGCCTATATGATAAATAGATTGTGGTAACCAAGAATTAAAATAGTGGTCTTTATATTCGTCCTTTACATTCTATGTGATATATTTTTATTTTATTTTTCATATAATATTTATTTTTTATTATTTTTATTTAATTAGTTTATTATTTTTATTATTATTACACTCTAGTTTAATCATAATATTCATAAAAAAATTATTATATTGAGGATTAGACCCAATACTATTCATATTTATTTTATTAATCAAAAATATTTTAATATTGACAATATATTTTCATTTTGAATTGTATTGATATTTCACATAAAAAACTATATTAATATTATATTATATAAAATTTTGAAATAAAACAAGTTATAGACTATTATTGTGTCAAAATGGAAAATCATGAAATTAAAAAAAATGAGAATAATTTTACTTAATGGAATATTAAGACCCAATAAATTATTATAATGATTAATTACATTCTATTAATTTGAAAAAAAAAACATATGGTACTAGTAGAGTAGAAATTGATAGATATGGGAAAAAATTTAATACTATTATCTATATGGATTTGGATAATATTTTCCTCTCATGGATTTTTAATTTGAATAAATTTGAATGATTTTTATTATAAATTGAGAAAGTTGTATAATGCCAAGTCAATAAAGAATGAGATTATCATGAATATGAAGATGTACACTATTTTAATAAAAGACTCGTCGCCATTTATTGAATGAATCAACATCATAAATACACTATTTTCATATCAAAATATACTGAGTTAGAAAAAGTGGACACTAAATTTAAGAATATTTTACTGCAATGTTTTCCAAAATTATATGTCCAGCATCTAATTAATCAGATAAACCACATCCATTTACATACGGTTCTCTTAAATTACATTGTAGAATCAAATTTTGAAAAATAATTATTTTATAAGATCATGTAGCATATATGAATAACAAAGCATCCATAGGAGGTTATGTGAATTGTGATATGAATGAAAATAGAGAATAAATCTTGTGGTAGGTAAAATCATAGAATATACTTATGACCATGAAAGAATAATAATGTCATAAATTAAATTTTATTAAATAAAAAGAAATTTAAAAATATATTTTGTGAACAAAATAGATCTGAAGAGAAATCAAAATAATTTTTGAGTGGTTTTTATAATAGTGTTATACAATTAATTTATCAAAATAACATTACTAAGGGCACAAAATAGTGGAACAATGCATGGATAGTTAAATATAAGGAAGTATAGATCATTACGTATTAAATGGAATGATTTGATCAATATAAACATATTAAAGAAGGAATTTCATATATTAGAAATGGATACATCGATATTTTTACAAGATTCAATATTATCAAACTATGGATGCATGATGAAATAGTAAAACCTATCTATGGTGTCTTCCATGTGAATCAAATAAATAAAAATATATTGTCTTTTGGTCAACTTTTTTATACTAAGTATATGTACCATGTTTTATGAATTGTCTTACAAGACCATATAAAAATGTTTATTTTGGTACATCATCAAAATTGTAAAAAATGATCCCATGAATGATCATTTAAAAAATTTGGAATGTACCTTGTTTCTCCTTGTGAGGAGCACATTACATTATATTATTGAGTATAAACTATTATATATGATATTGATTGTACAAAATCAAGTTAAATGTAGATTGTTTTTGTCTTACAACATTGAATGCATATAGGAAGATTTAATTTGGAAATAAGATCAAAAAAATTTAGAATGAAAAATGTGGATAATATATAAGTGAGGATTATGAAATTATTTTACCATTAGAGGTAAAAAAAATACATTATTATGGTGTAAATTACTTAGCTGAATTAACTAGAGGATAAGATGAATTAAACAGTGTTGTTGATAACAATGGTGATGCAAAATGATACCTAAATTTTCAAAATGATTATGAAGAATAAGTGATGATAAACTATTATTTTTTAAATCAATTTCATACAGTGGTGATGTATTGGAGAATAAAAATTGAAATGTTTAATGGTATACTCACTAAAATTACTCGATCACAAAAGTTTTTCAGTCTAATAAATGAATTTTTAAATAGAAATAAATTATTGTGGTTTGATTTGATATAACATAAATCTATTTTAGTTGGATATTCCATCTGTACTAAGGGTAAAATTAGTGTGACTCTATTTTCCCCAAACAGATCATAAATCTTGATGTAATTTTTTATAAATGATAATGTGTGACTTTACATTGATATAGATGTGTAGAATAAAAAATTAGATATCACGACAGTAATTTTAATGGATTAACTTAGAAAAAAACATTTACTATAATGTGTTACTAGATAATGATGATTAAGAATTGGTTAACCACCATGATATTTAACAAAGAAGAAAATTTTACAAATATGGATAATAAATTATTACACTATAAGAAATATTTTTTATTTATTATAGACATATGATAAAGATATATCATAATTTTTATGGTGAAAAAGATATTTAATATATTCTCTTAAATGGTAGTGTTTCATGGGGGACATGAACCCTCATAAAATAATAGTAATTTTCATAATATATTTATAACTAATATATATTTGATAGATCAATAATATAAATTCATATGAATAAGAATAAAAAATGATAAGGTGAAATGATATCATAAAATAATAGTGGTGAAGGGGTATATTTAATTTGAAATAACGGATTTAAATTAATATTTTCCCACTATTTTATGAATTTTGATAAATTATGTTTTTTGGGGATAGTTTAGATCAGTATATTTTAAATTTGTTGAAACAATATCTTCATAATAATCCTGATGATGAAATCATTATAAACCTTATAGTATTTTATATAAAAAATAGAAAATTGGCCATGATTTATTATCTAAACAAATTATTTTATAGTCTCCAGTAGGCATGAATATTTTACTATAAGAAATTGTATTATTGTTTCATTTTCATGGATGGAATACGTTTATATTAGAACTATATGTAAATTTATTTTTTCATACTTGTAATGATTCTATTTATCTTCTATTGTATGTGTATGAATTCATTTAGGGATAAATAATTATTAGGCCAATGATATAATAAAATAGCTTAATATTTGTGAATTGAGATGTTAAAATAATTCTCTTAGTATATAATTTTACCAAGATTGATATACTTGGAGGATTTGGATATCATATAATAATTATATAATATTTTAAAACACCGAATCATGTAGTATTATAAGATAATATCTACCATTCTTCCCATTAATTTCACTTGACCCACCATAAAAAGACTTAATAGTGAATTAAAGAGAATTCATGTCTCTAAAGTACTTAATACATTATTACCATGAATTTTTTTGTTATCAATGGGTTTTAATAAATCATAAATGGAACATGATGCGAGAAAACTAGTTGGTACATTTCCAATCCACGATGGGAGTATTCAACCAAAGTTAAAAATATCTTGATACTCATCATATCTTAAATAGATATAGCATAATTTTAGGGAGTGTTACAGTTCATTGTCAAATGTAATAATATTTTATTTTTTATAGGTGATTAATAGAGTATGAATTATATCACATGCTTTCTTTTTTTTACATGTTTTAACACCCTGATATTTTATAATATGTTTCTATTTATTAAATTCAATTTTATATATAGCTTCTGAGGAAAGAAACATTAAAATTATGTGTATAATTTTTAATTTAAAAATAAAATGGAAAACATTATTACATAGTTTAATGAAATTGAAAAAATAATTGGTCGATTAAAATGTTCAAATTCATTAATGAAAATACAACTGATTCTAATGACAAATTTTTGAACTAATTTGTTTAATTATGAATTTTTTGTTACTGTTAATATTTTTTAAGAATGACAAAATTAAAAATTATTGATTAAAATTAGTTAATAAATATTAAAATCAATTATTTAAATAAATTAAATGGTTCTATGATAATATGGAATAACATTATATTTATTCATTTCTAAAAAAAATTATTTTTTTAAGAACATTGTTTATAATATATGATTCCATTAAAAATTAAATTTATATTATATAGAGTACTAGACTTATTTTTTCATTTAAAAAAATTAATAGTATTTATTAATTTATTATAAATAGATTATAAATAATGGTAAAATAATTTTATTTAAAAATATTGATTTTTAAGAAAACTATTTATATGAGTGCAGTGTAATTTATCTTAATAAAAAAATAAATCAATATTAATGTTTGATTTTATTAATATATATTGATAATAAATTTAATAAAATAAATTAGAATCCATATAATGGGTTTTTTCTCACCCTGATATTTTATAAAATATTTCCCATTAAATAATTTTCATTTATCGATTGATTGAGTTACACTCAATGATGATTTTAATCGAACTACAACACACTATTAAAAAATTATTATTTAATGTGGATGTTATAACATATATGTTAAATTGGAAGGTATGAATATGATTAAATAAACTATAAAATTTATATAATTCATACTTAATAAAAATTTATTGATAAATTCTTAGAAATTAAGCATTAAATTGTTAGTAAATTCATTTTAGTATTCAAAAATATTTTTTCTAAAAAATACTTTTTCCTCTAAGTAAATATTATAATTAATTTAAAAATGATTTATAAAATTTATTTGAAAAAATTAATTTCATTTTTGGATTAATAATTTCAATAATATCTTAATATTATTTTTTGAAAATTTTCTAAAATGTTTTATTTTTCACTAAATAGTGATAATACTTCTTTTTATTCGAAAAAATATTTTTATTTTAGAGTATTTATTATGTGAAAATATATTTTGGTTATTATTAAAATTTAATTAGTTAATTGTAATTTAAAATAATCAAATTATGTTTTTTAAATTGAATTTATACTTGAAAGTAGTTTAAAAAATTATATTTAAAATGGGAAATTTTATGAAAAAACTAATTTTATAACACTTTACCTTTTTAATTTAAAATAAAATTATGCCTCTATTGTGTATTGAATTTTTAAAAATAGATTAATTGCATCTAATCTGTGGGGAAAAATTTAATGCAAAGTTCTATTTTATTTTATTTTTATTTAAATAGTTACCTTATTAATTTTATTTGCAACTATAAGGTAAAATCATGTATTTTTAGTTAAAAATAATGTGATAAGGATTATTAAATGTAACCAATATGTGAATTAATTTAATTTTTTGGGTTCCTTTCTTCCATACTCATCCAATTTTTAGTCACATTACATTTTTTCCATTTGGAAGATATTATGACCTTTATAGTATTTTATTTTCAAAAAAGTATACTATTATTAATATGGGGTTAACCAGAGTGTTCATTTGACTATAAATAGTCTATTAAAATATAATATATTAATGTTTAATATTATAATTTATTTTTAATTTTTAGTGAAGAAATAATTACCTTAAATTCTTATACAATGATGGAAGAGTAATTATTCAATTAATGTAAAAATAAAATAAATGTTATTACAAATATTAAAGGCATTATAATTTTTAGATAATTTATGTTAAAATTTATAGATTCACATGACATGATAAGTATGTATTAAAATATTTTATTTCCAATTTATTTTATTTTATTGATGTTATTAAAGTAAAGTAGTGAATAATGTAAAAATTTAAAATAATTATATTTTACGAAATTAATAATTTATTAAATTATTTAAAAAGCATAGAAATAATAAATAAGGAAAAAATTTATAATATATGATTCAAATTTTCTTCTTGTATTAATTTATAAGACATTTTTATAAATTAGTATCTAGAATAGTATTCTTCTAATTTAAAATTTTGAGAAAATATAAATGATCCCCAAATCTAAATTATAAAAGGTCCCCTATTCCATCATTTCTTTACATAACTTTTAGCCCTTTAGAATTATCATACCCTACCAAATTCTCTTCCCAACATCATTATTCACATTTTATAGAATCTATTATATCAAAAATAAAAAACCTAGAACCAGTTATAGGATATCTACTAGTATAGTTTAGATGAATTAGAGTAAAATGAGCATTCAAATTGAATTCAGACCTATGGTAAGGGATTTCCATCCCACTTTTACTTTTTGGGGATATATATGTTAAATACCTCTTTTTCATTTTGTGTGGTATATATAATTCCCACAAAATGTCTTATTTTATTTTTATTATGAATATCATGGGATTTACATACCCATATATATTTCTATCATTCATGAGCCTAACGATTCATATAATACCAAATTGGTAAGGGTTTATTTCAAAATATCATCACTATTTGATATTTTTTATTTTTAAGTATTTTTCAGGGACTATTTATCCTCCATATTCATGTTCTCTATAAATAATTTTAAAATTCTTTTTACTAATATTTTATTATTTTTAAATTCATTTTTACCCTTGTTTTACCTTTTAAAAATATTTAAAAGGATTGTTTCTTCGTTTTCCAAATAAGATACATAATCACTTTTACAATATATATATATATAAGGAAATATTTTTTAACATATATACTTTATAGGATTTTCCCACCATCATGAATCCTCCATTAATTGAATCTTAATTTATAAATTTACAAGTTTATTTTGAAATAAAATGATTTATCGTATAGGTGTGTATTTCTTCAAAATAAGTTTGGTTTTCAAAATTGGAAGGTTATTTCTCTAAAAGAATTATTTCAATTTATTTTTAAAAATAAATTTTCCATCCAAGGGTACATATTATTATATTTCTTATACTTTAATAGGTATATGATCAAAGGATAAAAATATTATACTTTCACTGGATGGTTTATGCCTTTGATGAAAAGATGTTTATGAAACATGTTTCTTTTCTATGGGTCATGATATAATTAAATGATTATGAAACCAATTTTATTTCATGGTTTGTGATATATTGAATTATTTATGATCTTATGGGAAAAATTATGATTTCATTATGTGAGATGTGGGCCCTATATCTCCCTCTAATTTAGTTGGTAATAATTGATAACTCATAAGATAAAAAGGACTGTAATGGGGAGTAAACCAAATTCCATAAGGGAATTTGTCGACCATTATAGTCTTCAGAGTGATCTATATATACTATAATAGTGTTGGAAGTCATAAATGTCTAATATGATGGTATTATGACTGAATCATGATAATATAATATTATTGGGAGTAAACCTTGACTACTACGATGGTTTGGGTTGTAAACCCATTCCACTCTAATAGTTGTTCCAAATTTCCTTTCATACTAAAGAAATTATTTTCTATGACTGTGTGTATGCCTTAATTCCATGACTTATGGAAATAAAATTTTCACATGGATAATTTTATTTGATTATTTTATGATTCATTTATTATTAAATTATATTATTTATTCCATGAATCAAGATTGGGATATTTTATATGTGGAGTGTAATATTAAAATGTTATATTCATGTTCTTATATCCTGATACTCATGTTATTCTTATGTATCCAATGATATCCCCATTTTTACCCTAACTGTGAACCTTATCTCACAATTTTCTTATATTTACATTCCTTTGGTTTTGATGAATAGTATTTAGTAGGGTTTTTCATTGAAGGGTTCTAGACGTGATGAATTTTTAGAAGATGATACAATTATTTTTAGTCTAGTTGTTTATTTTTTTTATAAGATATGTATGTTATTTTCCTAATCCACTAAAAATGTAAACATAAATAATTCTTTAGTAGTAAATTGATCCAAAATTTCCTTTGATTTTGTATGTTCTATAAATTTGAAACTCGGTCACGTTTATATATATCAAATCAAAAAAATGTACAATTTTTGTTTTTAACACCAGATCCAGGATTGCGGGTCTCTAGATATTATGGTTAGTATCATAGGTCAATTTAGAAAAAATTGCAGATTAAGTTATTTTCATGAAAATTTGTTTTCATATTCACTGATACCAGCATGTATATATAAGTTTGAGTTTTACCATATGTTACGATTTTTAGATTTTTATTTTGAGGTTTAATGTTATGAAATTAAAAAGGCGAATAATGATATTTTGGGTGACATTTATTCTTTAATTATACGTAACACTTAATATTATCATGTGAAAAAGGTTATTTTATGAAAATTTTACTTTTTATTTAGTGTAAATAAGTTTAAAGTTATGGATAACCTATTGGGTTTATATGATCTTTGATTATTATTTAATTATGTGTTTTATAATTTGGGATTAAAAGTAAAGGTACGTGATAACATTTGAGGTTAATACATTTTTCAATGTTAAATAAAATAATGTTATTTTTTTTATGCTTCTCACATTTCTGTAATTTTAAAAGAAATATATTAAAATAGTTTTTTTAAAAGGAAAACATGTAGGATGGGTGACACCTCATCACTCTCGAAAATTCCATGGGGATTAAACCCACACCCTAACAATGAAAAGGGTTAAATTCCTACCACTAGACTACATGTTGTCTTCATTATTATGAAATTTATTTTAATTAATTAAAAAACATGAAAAATAAATGTTATAATCACTTTTGTAACGTATATTTTATCATATATATCCATGGGATTGGAAATTGATTTGGTTTTAAGTGATTAATGTTATATTAGAAGATGATGACCATTTTCGGTATCCTATATGATTGTGGAAAAAAATAATATTGTGGAAGTTTATTCACAGAATAATGTATGAATTTTATTTTGGATTCATATATGATTTTTTTTGGGGGATTTATGGTGGTTCATGTTATTTATTGAAATGGTTAATGTATCTTTTAGATTATATGTTTTCTATGTATATATTTTGTGAGATAAATACTAAATTTATCATGTAAGACTATGGGATAAAATCCATATGATTTTTATGATTTATTCTTAGTTAATAATTGTTTTGAGTAATCATTAGGATTTTTATTTTTTAATGATCAATGATAAACTTTGGGTATTACTGTTGACTTTTGGAGTTTTAAAATTTTTCCATCATTCAATGTTTAATTAAATTTTGGGAATCATCTTGTCATGTGCCATTATTTTTGGTTTTTTTAATTCCTTAACACATGAGGATGTATATTTATTTTATTGTAGATTATGAGATTAATTATAAGATTGTTTTAATAATTTAGGGATGAGAAATCCATCTTTAATTCTAATCATTTGTAATAAAATATTAAACTATCGTTGAAATTTATTCAAAGATGATATTATTCTTTTAAATTATGTATATTTACTAATTTATTTAGACTATGTAGTAAATTAATTCATAAAATCTAGGAAATATATCTTGAAATAAATTTTTTTTTGTTTATTATTTATAGCGAGAAAGCAATGGCCTCTTATCCCTTCACTTAAATAATGTTTTGTGATGGATAAATTTATCTTTACCATATTATATATCATTCTTTATCAGTAATTGGGAGTAATTTTTTATTCCATATTTTTTTTCTCTTCCCAATTATTTTCTACTATTTAGAAACCTAGTTTTGTGTTTTTCTAAATGATCATTGTACTTTTATTTATCTATTTTCAAGATAAGGTTTTATTAATTATTTTTGTGATGTGGGTTTCAATAAAAGAATTTTCATATGTCGATCCTTTGATAATTATGCACAACTTCAAATTTCAAGGTTGTTTTTTTTAATGTGGGGTAATTTATTAGCCATATATTTTCAAAATTACTTCTCTTTAAATAATTATATTTCTTCAATGTCTTGCATTACATGAAACATTGTTTTAAAAAACCATTATACACTATTAAAATATTATTATTTAATGTGACAGTTATAGCGTAGCCTTTAGTTTTTCAGGTATGAAAATTATTAAATGTTTTTATTAAATATATATAAATTTCCTACTCGATATAAATATATTGATATATATTTTTAGTGAATGATTATTAACATTTTAGTAAAGTAAATTTATTTATCAGAAATATTTTCCCTCCAAATATAGTATTTAAAGTATGTAAATATTAAAATTAATGTCTAAATGTTTTATAAAATATATTTGACAAAATTAATTTCACTTTTGGATTAATCATTTAAAAATTATCTTATGATATATTTTTAAGAACTTTCTAAAAATTTTATTTCACAATGAATAGTGAAAAATACTAATTTTTATTGAAACTTTATTTTTCATTAAAATTATTTAAAAAAATATTCATATTTTGTTGGGTATTAATATATTATTAGATCCTTTTTGTTTAAAATAATTCACTTATTTTTTTAATGTTTTTTATACTTGAATTTAGTATAAAATCATTATATTTTCAAAAAGATAAATTCTTTGAAAAATTGTATTTCGTCAATTTGAACTCTAAACATAGTAATTTTATTAACCATAGTAGTGGTAAATCAAGTAATTTAATTTAAAAATAAAATGATACGGACCATTAAATTACCCCAACACTTTCTTAAATTTTATTGGGTGATTTAGCTTTGTCCATAATCATCCAATTTTTGGTTAAATGACCTTTCTTATCCATTTAGTTTACATTATGACCATTATAGTATATTATTTCCTAAAAATCCAAATATTTCAAAATATTATGTTTTCAAATTATATTATTTTTAATATGGGGTTAACTATATGATACATTTCACTATAATTATAATTCTGAAAGATAAATTATTTATCATCAACATGTTTGTTGATGCCCGCAAAATGAGAAATGAAAAATTCACCACAGATATCTTATGGAAGTTCCAGCCCAAATCCCCACAACAATTATTTTTAGCCTTGTAAAGGCACCATAGAATATATATGGTCACGTAGCAGCAGTCAGATAAGATCCCCCAAGTCATGTGTTTTGTCAACTAGTGGAGGCCCGCAAAACCATCCAAAAACCCTTCAAAATATATTGAAATATACAAAAAAGTGGAAGCCTATTATGATTGTCCAACTCATGCGAGACATCACAAATGTGGAGGATTATTTTCCTTGAAAAAATTTAGAAAAAATTTTGAGACCATGAGCCTTTGTAAAATAAAAAAAGGAAATAAAAGGGAAGGAGGTGGGATCCTCCAATAGTGATAAAAGTCATGTCATAGGCCCTAGGAAATCCGCATAACGCCATGATACCCCAATGGAATGTCTTCCTTTCCTCATTAATGACAATAAAAATTTCTTCCTCATCACACAGAGAACCTCAGGTATGTCATGGTGACCTCACACTCCCCCTTTTTCTTCATATGGACAAGAAGATGGAATTGTCTATGAAATAGCCTTGCATCTCCATAGGACCATTATTGGTCACACAACACATCCACAAGAGAAAGAGCATATGTATTCAAAATTACTCATGAAATAATTAAAGACTCCCAGACTTTATAAAATAAAAAATGGAAATAAAAGGTCAGGATCTGGGAGTCTATCATAGTCATAAACGGATTACGATGTACTATGTAAGTCTATAGCATGGTCTCATGAGACTCTTGGACAAGTAAACCGGATCTCGTAAAAGCCCTTGTATTTTTCAATATGAAAATACTGAAGTCCTTTGGCATTCCCATATGATTCATCAATTCCCCATTAATTTTAAATAACATAATAAATGAGTGTTTGTGGGTGGGACTCGCGATCGCTGAAAATTAGGTGATTTCCTTGGATCGATCCATGGTTGAGACTCGCAAAAACACTTGGATTCAAATCTCAATGCCAAATCCTACCTAGATTTGTGTGATATGTTCCATGAAAAGCTAAAAAAACTAGGGTGGTGTTGCCTATAAATCTCCCATCCTAGTATAAAACAAGTACAATAACATTCTAACATGATGATGACTACTCTTTGCAGATGGATGAACTCATGGAACCTTACACCGGGTCTATATTAGATTTCTTAAAGTGGATAATCTCATAACTGGAAAGTCTTATATTATATAAGATACCAGTGAATAGGTGAATAAATCATGCAATATGGATAGGCACTTCATGTGATCACCCATAGACCATATGATGGACCTCTAGCAGTACATGCGATGGAAAACTACCAAACATACTAGATCACAAGATACTTCCTCCAATGGCCCGAAGGCCTTCATTTTTTATTGATTTTGATAATACACCTTTCAAGGGGTGATTTTGAACCCTTATAAGGTCCGTAGGCATAAGTATTACATGTCCTGTAGGCCTTAGAGGAATTCATTGCCCATAGGCTTCAAACATTACATACAACCCAAACTAACTACTTGGAACTGCTCTTCCCCAGAATCTTCATCGTGAAATCAGCTCTCCACCTTCGCATTGCTATTCGTCTAGTCCTTCTTGTGCATGCACAGGATTGTCCCGATGGTAGGTGTCATACCCTCTCATTCTTACAATCCGTTTAGCTCTGCTGTTGTGAAAGCTCCTTGCTCATCCTTCTTGTAGAGATTGTTTCCAATATAATGGTTGCAACTATAAATAATAAATGAGAGACTTATGAAGAGGAAATATATGTTGATGCTCATGTGCTTCATGTGAGCCATCAAGGACATGCAACTACACCATGGCATGTCACCCAGATCTCATGATGTCCCTTTGGCATAGTTTTTGGATCATGAAATGTACTCCGAGAAATTTCAAAGCCACTCGCACGGCTCCCCCTAGGAACACAAACTTAGTATCATGAATCCATCTGGTCTCTTCATCCAATCCTTTTGATTTACTTTCAACATGTTACCTGACTCATATAATGACACCCATTCATGTCAGTTGAGTCTTGTGATTTCACTCATGCTTGCTAACTAGATATCGTGATTCCCTCTAGACTTTTTATCTAGTACATGCATTTTCGTCCAAGACATGTAACATTGAATCTTGTAACACCCTCTATTTGTTTCATCTAGATCTTGTGATTCATATGGGAATGGCAGTGGGATCATGTGACGCACTGTGGAAAAATCATCCAGGTCTTTTAATGGCTCATGGGACCAACTTTCCAGGTATTTTGATTTCATCCAGACAAGTCAACCTTGATCATGTGACATACTTTGTATATTAAATTTAGATTTTTTGAATTTCCCCCGAACATTACAATTGGATCATACAATATCCATAAGACATGTTAGGAAAATATCCTCTTACATTTCAAGCAAGAAGTCAATGCATGTCGAGCAAAAAATCAACACATGTCAGGCAGTCAACCAGTCCAGGTCAAAAAGGGAATACCAAGATCTAATGACCATTTATTTCCTTGGTGTGTATGCCTTGATTATCACTGAATAGTTTGTGAGTAACCCCCAGCCAAGTGAGCTATGATTCCCCTGATTCCAACGATAACCATGATATGTAGGAATCTTCTTCAAGGAAAGTACCCTATATTAAAAACCTATAGGGCTGTCAAAACCCATAAGTCCCAAATCCTAAAGTAATAAAATTTATTATTTTACATTCCTTGTTTCTATCAATGATCACATATCACGTGGGATTCGAGTATTGCAATAATCATATCATCTTCACCAAAAACCTCTAAAAAGACTAGGTAAGTATCAGTGTGTAAGTTCCAACCATGTGAACTATTAGAACATTGATTCAAGCAATAAATTGGATATGTAGGATTCCTTATTAAATAACAATCTAAAATAAACTTCCATGTTGATTTAAGCACCTTGTCCTTGACATGTCTACTCCTACGATCTAGTCAATACCATTGGTTGATCACTCTACCCCATCTCTCTATGGACTAAGAAATAATGTAATCTGAAAGGAATTTGATTGCTTCCATAATCAGGATATGTGGGATATCTATATGAGGCCTGATCTTCATATTAAACATTGAAAGTTATTCCCTAGTACATGATCCCTGCATCTATATGCAATAAGTCTTTTCATTTTCCCCCCCTTGTTTCTCACACCGAGCATATATCACATGGGCATAAGGATCACAAACGAACACCTCATTAGCATTATGAATCACCACCATCTAGAAAAATCTCGTTATGTAAATCCCAATGAGTGGCATGATATAGAAACCCCAAAACATATGAGAATCTACCTTAGGGTCAGTCGCAAGGGAATGGTCAAACATTGAAAACTTTGATTCCTAGAATAACCAAGATACGTAGGATGTCTCCTTGAGACAAAATCTCAAAAATCTGATTCCTTAATTCCTACAAAAATGTACTATCATCATGATGTTAAAATAAACAGGTTTTAAAAACTGTGTGGGTTATGATTCATGCAATTACAATGATATATAAGACACCTCATCATGTCTCATTAATCTCATGGGAATATTAATCACCTCCTTACATGGTGGAAAATCCCTAAGTACCTAGTTATATGGATTCAACATATACACCAGTTATCTGTCATTCAAAAAACAGATGAATAACTTTGGATACATACATATGGATTCACTAAAGAGTCCCCTTTTCATTTTTTTCATTAATTATATCCCCTTCCTATTGTATATAAAGTTAATTAACCTATAATCATTTTATATGGGTAACTGGATATGTACTAGGATTTAGAAGAGATTCATGAACATATGTTAAATCTATAAGTGAGTTCATGAGTAGTAAAAACTTCTCCCCAAAAGGGTGTGATGAGATTGACCTCCCATCCACTTGACCGATGCGAGTTCCTAAGCGTCATTTGGTCTGAAACCCCATGTGACCATCTGCCTTTGGAATGTAGTTCACTACACAGTTATGGGTGAGGGAATCATTGGTTGTTTCTGTTAAGAACAAAAATGGTAACTTGATGTTAATGATTATGAAATAGATCACCCCCCCCCCCACACACACACACATCGGTCCAAACCGAACCCTCCTCAGTGAGGGTTCCCCAATCATCTCTACTCCATCGTAGAATAAACGGTATACCCAACATGAATCTCTCAAATAATAAATTATTAAGTTATTATCCAATAGTCCATTTTTGATTTTACACTAATTAAAAAAATAAATGGTGTACTCGATATGAATATCTCAAATAAAAAATGATTAGGATGTTATTCATCGGACCATTCTAGTTTGTACAATGTATGCAATCAAAAATGGAATTACATGTGTGAAACTATTGGATGAAATAATGGTTGGTTAATCATATGTAAGGACACATTTTTTCATATCCAACTCAAAAAATACATATAGTAAGACTAGAATAATCATAATGTTGAACATATATAATAAGGGTTCTAAAAAAATAAGGCCATCCTCATTTTGATAAGTCCACATGATCAGAATGGATGGATCAATAATGAAAGGATAGTTGTGTTAACCATTCATATCTAATTGATAAGATCATGCCTATGATATTTCACTAATTGGTGAACTTGTTCCTTATTGTTTTCATGACTGTAGATATATCTTTTATTAACAACATCTTGATTTGAGATAGTGTCTTCATCATCCAACAATCACTCTAGTAAATAAACTACGACAACAACCCTCTTGGGTCAGAAAACTTTGTCACCTTTCTAAAATATTTAATGTCAGGTGGTGAACATGATGGTTCGAGAGAATCACATACATGGTACAATCCCTCCCATGGAAGCCACCCATGATGTTCTTTAAGCAATAAAACTAGAAAGTCATCATAACCATAGGAAATATTTTTCTTAGCTACTGAACCTTGTCACCACATCCATGTAATTTAAGAGCTTATCCTCAGAGCATGACAACTACCACCTTGAATATCTAATAAAGGTGGACCAAGAATCAATATACATCTCATGTTCCATTCATGTTCCACCAATGAGGGAACCTGTCAACTATTGTCTCCAGTATCATCCCAACTATACCCACAAGTCTCTTTCTGAGTGTACCATATGAAAGACATCCTCCTTTGGCATCCATTCATAGAAAATAAGGAAGGATTATCTAGAGAGGAAGGTACTAGATATCCCTGAGAGGGAACATATCCCCCCTCATATTGAGGATGTCTTCCAAAATATTCTGGAAGTAACCAATAATTCGGCTCATATCTTTGCTCATTTAGAAAAAGTATGTGAGAATATTACCATAACAGGCATGGGTAAGGCCTGTATCCCTACCTCTATGAAAAAAGTCTATCATCATATTCTACTTGCACAAGGAGGAAAGAAGTGGGTACATATACTTGTTTAAATAAAATAAATCATCTAGTATATATTGGACATGGACAAATGTGCATTCTTATATCCCTATAAATAGTTTTATAAAATGAAAATATATTTTAGAAAAATTTGAATAACTCTTCAGAAATATTTATGTACTATTACAGGTAAAGGGACATGTACATATTCATATACTTATAGCCTGGATAGCTTATCAATTTGATCATCTCGAATAGGTGGTTACACCGGAGAAAGCACAAATTATTTCTCACATCCATAAGGATTATCGGCATATTCTTATAAAGGATGAGGCATCGGACCGAGATCATACTCATGGTCCAATCAGGGCTCATTAAGTGAGAGGTGAACATGCCTCAGCATAGGGGTACATGCTAGTAGAAAAAGTCTGGTGGCATATTCTGAAGGCCCAATATTGGGGTCATGTCATTATTATTATTGGGACTCACCAAGTGAAAGGGGAATAGGCCTCGGTACATGCTCATATTCCAATCAAAAAAGTCTAACAGCATACTCTAATGGCCTAAGAACAGACACATATCCATGTTCTGGTAAGGGCTACCAAAGTGATAATGGAATGGAACTTTATATGGGCTCATATTCCTATCGCTGAATATACCTAGAATATTATGGTAGTTAATAGAAGATATCTACATATTTCTACTTCTTATAATGAACGACTACCCCCAGTATCATTCCAAGGCAGTAGAGTAGGAGGCTGATGTACCTTATTCCCTTCTGGAGGTCCAATGGCATATTATTGTGAGGAATGTATATTCAGAACATCCTTATGGTTCTTCTCCGATCGGGGATCACCAAGAAATTGTAGAACATGCCTCAGGGTAGGCCCATATTCCTACCAAGAAATACTAGTTTCATATTCCAAAGGATTAGGATCAGAAACATACTACCATCCAAATCAAGGATCACTAAGTGAGAATGGAACATGCCTTAGGATAGGCTCATGTTCCAATCAATAGTGAGACAGGTCATCAGTATATTCTAGAAGCTTCTCAACAATGGGATCACATTCCCAAATCATCATATGGTTATAAGAAAATTCATGCAACCATCATACATTAATCACATATCATTGAACAATTACAAAAGTTAGTTCAGAATTTTCCATCTATGAGGTAGGACGTGAACTGTATTCCTAATCTGCTCAATCTTCATGTCCTTGGGGTTGTTTTAGAAACATTATCAACACAACATGGTTCCATAAAATATTCCTCTAAAGAAGAAGATGATCATTACTATGACATTCCACCTTTTGTTATTGTGGAAATGGATCACAAGGACTTTACTCTTGACATCCATGGTGGTCATCCTTCCGAAGGTGATATGTCCTAGGGACAAGGAGATCCTCTCTTTTTCCATAAACCTTCATATAGAGAGTTATTTATGGAATATACTCCTTAGTATTGAGAGTTTATTGAAACATCAGGTTCAACTACATATAGTTCTCCATAAAATTCCAACAGCACTCTACTCTAATCAAACGGAGACCGTCAGAATCATCTTCCATTGGATGGATAGATGGATACATGTATGTCAGATAAAGAGGTGGTTAACATTTACATGTGTATATAGTTATCTAGAAACATCAGTCCCTTCATGTTCTAGACTCTTTTCACTTCTGAATATGAGATCCTAGATCACCTAGAAAAGGATTTCATGAATTATCTACTCTAATATATATGGGGTACTCATAAGAGACTAAAGAATAGACACCTAACTTATATGGGATATGGGGGTCACCTTCTGGTCATCAAAATACTCTATTGTTAGCTATACTTGGCTATTATATTCATGGACTGGGATCCAAAACATAAAACTTATAGTGAAAATATTCATAATTATTGTTTCTATTGAAACAATACTCTTTGTAAGCTTATATTCAAATCCAATTCATGCATCCATATTTGAGGTTTGGGATATTATCGAGAGTTACACTTTTCTGAACACCTAGAACACCAGAACCCCTCAGAAACAACATCTTGTAATGCCATAGCCTCTCGTGAAATTAGGGATTTAGGTAATATTTGGGCTAGTTGGTCACTAAAATATAATTTCCCCACTTAAATGATTCCCATACATCACAAAAATAGGGAGATGATAGACAAAAATTATTTGATTTAGTCCCCTCAAAGTAATGGGAATGAATTTCAAACATTGATATTAATGTTATGATAAAATAGAAAACTTCCCATGAATAATGATCCCCATTATGTGCCCCCATAATACCCAGCTCATATGAGAGCACAATTTCACTACATCAAATGTGTTATAATAGCATCTGTCATAACAGTTGTCTAGGAGAATACCCAAACCACTAGACCTGGGGAATATTGACAGCCACTTCTACTCAGATCATCAATTACTGATAGGATTCAAGAAATATTCTCAGAAGAAGCAAAAAAACCCTAGAATACTGGGTTGGGTGAATTTATATTTTAATCACCATCACCAGTTTCATCATCCACTGAGAGGGTTCTAAGGACATCAATAGTGACTCTAGATCAACCCCACTATGCTAGGTGAGGGAATTTATATCTTCATGTCCACCCCTGAAGACATCGAAATTCTGACTGGAATCATTGAATCCTCGACAAAAAGACCAATATATGCTAATTGTGGACCTAATAACCATCACCAATTTAAATGGGGTAATTTTCATCATCATCACCACCACATAGATAATCATTCTTTTATAATTTGGGAGTGTAAAATCAACAATTGACATCTCACTTATTCCTCCCACCAACAGAATAACCTCTGCAGGTTGGGGCTTTCTTGTAAAACACAATGTTTAAGTCCCTAAAATTCACTATCCATAGACCAAGATGGTAGGATTATACGGTAAACCTGATTAGACCCTGTCGGAGTCACAATCCAAATCTTCCTAATATAGACCAGGGTTTGGATATTGACATTGATGATGGTAGTACATAATCATATTATTGTGAAGAATATAATGGTAGAACTAAAAATTCATGATATTCCTCTATGAATTTCATAACTATCAAAAACATAGATATTTTGGATCAATATGAAAATATATAGGACCACAAGTTGGATAACCTACCCAGAGAGGAGTTTTACTTGGCAGTGCGAAACAAGGTTGAACACACTCATAACCAATGATGGATCCAAAATTTCACACCTCTAAATACTGAGTTACCACCTCAATAGTGAAACACTGCCAAATAAAATAGAATGGTGTGGGTACCTCCCAATCACCACAAAAAAGACATTAGGTTCCTTCCAAGGAGAAACAATTTTCACAAAATGAGAGTGATATAGAAACTCTGATATGAATCATTGAGGATCTACTCAAGGTATTATTCCCACTAGGTATCATCTTTAGGAAAATATGAATATTATCCCTTCCAAATATGATCCCCCAGAAAGAGAGGTATTTGATCTTCACATTGGCTTCAGATCAAGGAATCCATTCTATATCAATGAGGAAGTCAAAAATCATCATGACTTCCCTCCATTGTGGAATCACCCTCTCCCATATTAGGGAAATAATTCAGTATTATAAAGAATTGACAATTATATAGAGACTAAGTTCAGGCCACCTCATCAAGCTCTACCCACTCCCTATGAATGGGAGGCAGCTCAAACAGTAGTGCCCCCAATTTTTTTTAATTCCATTTCTCTCTACTTGAATAAAATCCATATATGGGTGATTCATACCTATTCATCCTAAGAGGGATCAATATCCCAAATTGGTGGATGATCATAAACCTCTACCTAATCTCATCAATCCTACCTTATCAGCCTTTTATGGTATAATAAACCATTTATTGTATCTTATACACTTTATATCCCAATGTGGGTTGGTTATGGGAACTCTAAATCACAATAGGAAACAAAGAAGAGGTTTTTTTTCAGGTAATCTAACAGGGACAGCCTTTATATAGTACA
Source organism: Viscum album (assembly GCA_963277665.1). NCBI lineage: Eukaryota > Viridiplantae > Streptophyta > Magnoliopsida > Santalales > Viscaceae > Viscum > Viscum album. Next base: position 188,958,800 of record OY728130.1, read on the forward strand.
GTATCCTACAAGTAGGATCTATTGTAGTACAGGAAGATATTTTTCATTAGTTCATTTATTTGTTCATCTCCACAATATGGAAAACAACGATCATCGACCTAATGAACTAAAACAATGAGAAAATTAGAGGGTGTATGACTTCATATCCTTGTGGAAAGTTTTATCCTATTAAATCAGAATCCTTCTATCAATTGTGAAAATGATGGAACTCTATGATGAAAATATCTAGGATGAGATGAATACACCTCTGATCCTAATGAATTATCTAGATGGGTTCCATGAGTTTGTTGAAACAAAGAAATGTCTTGAGGTTTCTATTCAGTGACTCTGATCAAAAACACGACCCACACCCACAACACATGGGAAAGGGCCAGGAAATTCAGAACATGAAACTATCACTCTCAATCCATAAACAGTACCCCTCCAAGTACCCAGGAATTCTCTTAACTTCCCAACACCTCAGATCAAGAATTAAGAACCATATAATCCCCCTCGGACAGAAGTACAAAGAAATATGGTTCACTTGAGATTTAAGGAATGGATGAATTAATTATATTACTTCCTAGATTATTAGTTTCCTTTTTATTTCTTGGTATCCATGGAGAATAAATAACTCAAGCTTCTACAACCCAAGAATCCTGATGAGTTCAATATCACCAACCATCCTGACTTCTTCCCTTTCCATAGAAGGGTGGAACTTAATATATATAACTACTTCATTTTTAAATAAATCCTTCAAGGAATTTTCATTTCTTGATAGGTGGTTCCATATAACTCCTTGTAGTATGTGGATTTAATAACCTTTTCCTAGTTCTAATAATAGGATGGTTGGTAGAAATACTTTCTCAGGTGTGTGTGGAAGTTTAACAACTGGATGAATCTAGAAACATTTGATCGAGCTCATGACACCCTGAGAGCATAGTTGTATATACCCACAATAGATCTATCAACCAAGGAGGAAACATAAAATACAACACCCAAAGGTGGGTGTGACCACTTGATGCAAGAATAAATAGAAGATGATGGATGATATTCTTCTCCAAATCATGTTCTTCCTCTTACAGACTTCTTCCATACAACATCAGAAATATGGGAACACCCAACCAAATAGAATCCTCATTAGACTAAGAGATAATATTTGGAACTTTCAACATGATAAACTTGGGAAAACCTTTCTTTGATGATGAATATTCCTTATAATACAATTTTCACATGCATAACCATAGAATGGGAGGCCACATGAGTTGGAATCGAGGATACATGGGATAGTGTGTGTGTGGTCGAACCCAATTTTTCTATCATGTCCCCCTATAGAACATATATACTACTGAGACATGTGGAAAATCTCTCCATTATGATCAAAAGAGGAATAAAGGAATCCCAAAACCCTCCAATGGTCATCCATACCAAATTTTCTTGCATTACCACCTAGCAGGGTTTGAATATCAAATTAACCCTAGTAATGTTGAAGGCCAACACAACCTACAGCACATGTAGCAGATACTCCATCAAAATCTGCACAAAGCACCAATCCTACCCACAAAAATTTCATCAGTACCAAATCCACATGTCTAGGAGGATCCCCAATTCTAAAATTTCTAACCTCTAGCTCAAATGTATGACATTCCGAAACAACTAGTGGTTTTTCCATCCAAGCTCCCAGCCCATCATGCACTCCATCATTCAAAAGATCTTAGAAAGTCACTTTTTAAAGACATCCAAAATCCAACATGGGTTCTATATAGGTCACTATAGCTAATGTATATCTAGTTTATACCATTTCAATAGAATTTCATGTCGCCATCTTGTTCACTGGTCAAGATTGGGAAGAGGTTATCTATGAAAACATTAGAGCCATATATTTTTGGGATGACTCAATATTTTCCATATCCAAAGGGACCTGATATATAATGGTTTTACTATCAACCAAATATAGGTTTCATACCCTTATAAATTTGGGATATATTTTTGGGGACTTATATCCCATAATGCGTACCATTGATGGGTATGATAAACATGAGAAAAGACCTCTCAAGATGATCAAAATCGAAGATTAGTTTTGTGAACTCACATCTGATGCTAAGTATATGGTTATCCTGTAATATAATACAGATAATGAACTTATTTTATGGATTTGGAACCCAAAAAAATTATAATTACCCTCAACATTCCATCAATGTTTTAAATACCCCATCTATAGAAATTTAGGCATACTACATGGTGACAACTACCCCTTTGACACTTTTAAAGACAAATATTCTGAACAATAAATCTATAAAGGGCAGGAAAAAACAAGTAGTAGATAATGATACAAGGTTTAAATCCCCCAATGGTCTAGGTACCCCCATGAAAATATGTAGAGTATGTTCGATAAAGATTATGTGATCCCTATAAATATAATCAAGGTGATAGACTTGTCCCTAATGTTCATGCTCCTCCTGTCCTCAATGACAGTGTAGAATCCAATCAACTCTGATATCTCTCTGTAATGATTTAGGAATAAGGGGATGAAAATGTCTCTTCTCATGGACTCTCCAACCCCTGTGGTGATATAGAAGTCATAATATTTTATTCTTTGTCTGAAAATGTCCCCACAGATGTATAAGTGGAAGAGGGTGATGATGACATCAAAAACTACCCTCTCGCATTCTAAGAAGGTTTGACAACTACCATAGATGATATAAGGTAATTAAATCTGGTAATAAAATAATAATTGAGGCCTAAAATAATTAGTAAAACCTTTCACCTCGAGGTGAAATAGATGTACATCATATTTCTGAAGAAACATTGATATGTGTTCTCATATAACAATATAGAAATGCTCGTATTGATACTAAATGCTGATATGCACCATCCATACATAAACAGTGAACATCAAATCTTCATGAAATCATCCTAGAGGATGAACCCCTCTCATGCCACCAATGTAGAGACACAAATTTTAAAATTTGATCAAAGACACTTTTTATGAGAAGTGCAATACCCAATATTTCTTGCCAACATCATCCCTTTCAAGAAAAAATTGAGAAGATTATGGTCTGTATTGATTTTAGTGACCTTAATTACACTTCCCAAAGAAATATTTTCTATTACCGATCATAGGACTCTTGATCAATTAAATTTTTTTCTTTGAAGACCGTTTCTTAATGGATGTGTATTTGGGGATCAATCAGATAAAGATTTCTCCCCGGATGAATAAGACACTTCCTTCAGAGATCCCCAGGGTATCAATTTCTATAAGGTTGTGCCAATTGGGATATAGAATGTTGGAGTAACATATCAATGTATGATTCATCATATCTTTAATACTTTCCTAGTAATGATAGCTCAATGTTATATTGATGATTTGGTGGTTAAGTCCTAATAATTATTAGATCATTTCACAGATCTCCAAATAGTCTTCGAAAAGCTATAACAACATCATCTAGAGATGAATCCTCTGAAATTTGATTTTGGGATAAAATCAAGGTTTTTCCTTGGATTCTTGGAATACCACTATGACACTGGTGAAAGGTAATCCCCTAATTTATTTCCTCATAGCACATCATTCCCCCAAAAAATACACATATAGTCATCTATCCTCTATATGATTAGGTATTCTATTCCCATGAAACTCCCCACACATGGGAGATATATTTTTACAAAACCTACCAAACTCCTATTGGAAAAAGGATAGAAACCCTATGGCTCAATTGGGTTGGCATAGGTATTGTGTTTGTCTCTATAGATAGAGTAGTTTTCCCTACTCTTTATCACTATCTGAAGGCTTCATGAATAATAAGGGAGAATAACAATCTATAATTTCTCGCCTAGAACTACCCCTAAAGTTTCTCATAGACTACCTGAATATCAAAGGGGATTTAGAACTAGTGATAAAGAATATCAATGTAGAATATTCCATACGAAAGGAATAAATGAACCCTTTCACTGGCTACGTCAGGGGAATAATGGCATATTTCCCTTATGATCTCTCTTTGAATCATGTTCCCTGATTACATATTGATCATGTTGACACGTTGTCTAATGCAACCATATACCTGGTTGATCCTAATTTGGAAGAAGAAATATTCTATATCACACATCAAATAATGGTATCTTTGATCTTTATATGTGATATGAAATAAATCAAATCAGTCAACACCTATCCAGAGTGAGATGAACCAACATCAACCTTAGGATGGTTGGATCCCATAATTAGTTGTCTTCAAAATGGGACTTTTCCTATAGATATAACAGGAAGGTAATATATTCAATTCCATGGATAAAATTTTACCTTGTGGGATGGACCAAATCTGAAAAAGTACCTCTACAATAGAGTCTTCAACATGATACTCCTCATATGCATATTAGAAGGATGGATTCTCCCTATTAGGGAAGAAGTCCAAGCAGGGGCCAGCGGTACCCATCAATCTGAGACCAGGATCTCCCATAAAATTAGGATTTTGGGGTATTACTGGAATACCATGATATATTACTCCATGGAATACACCAATGAAATTTCATATGAGCTATATCTATGAAAACTATATCAGTCGACCATTGAAATTTCTACATACCGCTAAATATTCCATTCCATTTTTAATCTAGGGAATAGATGTTGTGGGGACATATCCCCCAACCATAGATAATAAGTTCAAATAAATAGTTAATACTACTTACTTATTTTACAAAAGGCATAAGGAAATATTTCTTTTGGAATTAAGGAAAAATAACATCATCAACTTCATGAATTCTCATATTTCCTCCATATTTTGGGTCCCTTTCACAATACTAAACGACAACGGCACAAACTTCAATTACATAGAGATGAAGAAACTGTATCAGGAGTAAAATATTGAGTCAAATCACTACTCCCATTGTCCTGCAGTGTAAAATGTAAAGATAGAGTCATTTAATAAGACTATATTGAATATAAAACAAAATATGGTAAAAATGGGAAATAAGTACTGGTTGAATAAGATACATCATGCTTTATGGTCCTATTGTATCACCACGTGTACTACTACACAAGTAATTCCATACTCATAGGTGTATGGGATAAAGGAAATTCTACCTATAGGCGACCATCTTCCTTCACTCTGAATATCCATTTTCATACTACTCTCTAAGGATGATAAATCACAAAAACAATATCTGGATGAATTAAATAAGATAGATGGGAACATGTTTTTTACATTACACATCCTTGAGTTTCATCAAAATCAGATTGAATGAGAATTTATTAATATGGTTTACCTCCTTTAATTCCTCCAAGGAGTACTAGTGTTGCCACTCAGAACCCCAATAATACTAGGCATGAAGCCTCTGAAGCTGGAACCCATCTCAAAAGGACCTTATATCATACATTTGGTCTATCACATTTGAGCTTACTCATTGGCCATAATGTATGGGGATCATGTCACAATCCCTAATAATGAGAGGTTTCTTAAGAAAAACTTTTCATTGATATCATCAAATGGGCATCCAAATCAATGTAAGTCCTAACATAAGTCCAGGTTACATGATGTTAAACTATAAAAATTTCATCATAGTTACATGATGTTAAACTATACAAATATCATCCTAGTTACATGAAATTAAATTGTACAACATAGTCCTTTCAAAATGGTGTAAAAGTTTACAGATCAATGAATTTTTTTTCTTTTATGTTAGGTGAACATCATCCTTACTGTATGACATTAAATTTTATGTCCAATATCCTTACTACATGACGTAAAACTACATTGGCATATGATATCCATATTCATTCATGTTGGGAGATCCAAATCCATACTACATGTCATTAGGCTACACATATAATGAACTTTCCACATGAAATTAAATTACATGGGTTTTATAGAACTACATATGGCCTGATTTTAATTTTCGATGATATTTGTAGGGATGCCTCTGTCATATATCTTGGTCAATCCACCACATGATGAAAAATAACGTTATATTATCCTTGATTTATTATAAATAGTGATAGGAACCCTTACTATTACTTATTTCTCACACTGATCATGGCTCACGTGAGATTAAATATTTTTATAAGGGCTTCCCCACACAAACTATGCCTAAAAGCTTGTGACATTATTATCATGGTCCTGAATGAAAGAACATAAAAGGTGTACCATGAGTCCTCAACACATGGTGTTAAACTATATTTTGATGTCCCTTGTATGACATAAAACCTCCCAATCATGTGGAAACCATTAGAGAGTACCACTATAGTTCATGTTTCTCTTCTACGACACCTAAATTCTAGAACTACATACAGATTGATTCACATTTTCAATGACATATGTATGGATGCTGAAATCCTATATCTTGGTCCAACCACCACATGATACAAAATTCCCATTCTCTACATATAGGCTATAATTTTTTAGGAAGGTCATTCTTCAATAACTACATATGGATTTATTCCTATTACCATAGGATACATAGTTATTTACATATTTCAATTTTTTGGTGCATCCAAAATTCCCCCTTTTCACATTACTGCATGAGGTTAAATTGAACGGTTCCCCATGAACTATGGGTGACTTGATTCCAATCATCACAGGATACATAAGGATTCCTGAATCACCAATCATGGGTATAACTACAAAAATCAATGGAAACAATCCACACCTCTGTGTGTGGTTTAGACCTTTGTAGAGTATTTCCAATTCACAGACTATGTGTGGCCTAATTCCTAACATCATAGGATACGTAGTGATTCTCAGATCTTCAATCATGGTCCCAACTGTAACATATGATAAAATAATTCTCCCCAAACTACATTGGGGACCAGGTCATACATGATCACTTTTCCAATGTATGAGTTAGATCTACACACGACCTACTTGAGTATATAATATATCTCTCACAATTATTCATTTTAGTTCACACATCCTTATTTAATTACATTAAATAACAAGGAAGTATTTCCTTACCTTGTGATGTTAAACTTGGAGGAAAAAATCGTGGTCACATGACATTAAAACTGCATGATAAGAACATCCTTACCTCATAATATCAAACTACATGGAAAGAGTACTTACCACATGAAAATAAACTATATGAAATATATCCCCACTACATGATAATAAACTATGAAGACTATCAACCATGTTTTTTCATGTACCAAAGGACCAAAAGAACCTCTTCTTAGTGAGGCCGAGTATAGGGTTCTCCTATCATATTTTAAGAACCTCGATCCACAAATCATAATTCATGTATCTAGAACCTAGGTTTACCAAGAACTTGCATGGCCCTTGGAAATGATATACATATTTAGGAGACCCTTTTTTTTACTATGATTTCATGTATATGGATTCTGTATATACACCTATGTATGTCAACCAAATGCATCACTCTGTAAAAAAAGACTTTCTAGTCCTTGTGAGCACTGAATTGAACATGGTAGAAGTCAACACCTCAGTGTGATCTGAACTACTCCCATATAGACTGTCTTGTATCTTCGAATATGACCTTAGTCCATCAATCCATGATTTACAACATTTCAATATCACACTCAGAAGGATTTGGGGTAAATCTTGACCCTGGATATCCAAATTAGGCACTTGGGTATCATTATCCATATTAGATCTATGGGTTTCATGGCCTTAAACTACTTGAAATTTGGTCAAAGTTGTATGAATTTAAACACTATCCTATAATAGTCCAAATCCCATTACCATAAACTACTAGAAAAAGAGACACAAAACTTGTCAATTCTAAAACTCATAAAATGAGACCTGATAAAAATTCAAGTCTTCTCTTTCTAACTTCTACACCTCTATAGTTTAGGAAAACAATTATCGTGTAGATAAATAAAAAATCATAGGTCCTACACTATACCCCTAGTAAAATCCAATCTATTATCACTGGACCACTTGGTTCGAAAAAAATTTAGAGTAATTATTTACCACATCTCATCACCATGTTAATATATCCTCTAGCCAGTGACACAAATTTTAGGATACTCAAACCTTTATTGTTTATTAGACTTTCAAAAAATATCACTTTATGATTTGGGGTTCCTCAAATCATGAAAATATACAATGTCCCTTGGAAAGGACACCTAGATTCAAGGTATACATTTCTTAACTATGCGTGTATGTCTATAGATCCTTCATAGGTGGTAATAGTTTTCAACCAAAAGTTTCACTCTGAAAAAAGGGATTTTTGATCCTTGTGATCCTTGATATCACTAAAAAAACTCAACACCTCAATGAGATATAAACTACTCCCCATATTATTGTCTCAAATCATCTTCTTAACCCAATAACATTGGACAATGACTTGCAATTTATGTAAAAACTATCCAGTAAGATTTGATATCCTCGATGTTACATCACCTTGTTTTATAACCATTATCAAGGACAAAATGTGACACTCCATTACCAAACCTTTTAGGTACTACACTTCAGGATTTTAAACCATAGGGTATAGGGATCAAGCTTCATAATCAAGAGTTTAATTTCCCAAGCGTGCAATAACCCTTCTAGATAGACTTCCTCCCATACCCAACCTCGTCATTTGGATGTTTGAGTCTTCAAAAATCTTTCATGGCCCTAAAAAATGAGTGGAGATCATCTTTTTGTTAACTATACTACCAACACATAATTTCCTAGACCCACCAACTAAAGGAATATACACCTTTCTAGAAAGGATCTTAAAAAGTATTTCATATTCATATACTCAAAATTTTGGGTTGTGACTTCCATCACCCTATTCAAGCAATCCAGGTAGACCTAGAATCACTAGTATTTCACCCTTAATTGATTTTACCTCTATAAATCGACCATATCCCATGGAAAAGATAACTGGATTCAGGAGATAATTTTCTTGACTATGAAAGTATGCCTATAACTCCTTCATATGTGCCTATAGTCATCAACCAAATGTGTCACTCTGTAAAAAAAGGATTTATCATCCTCATGATCCTCAAAAACACTACATAATAACACGACACCTCAGTTTTTTCTGGGTAATTACTTGAATTTATGCACCATATTCCATGAAAATTGATTAGGTTAGAGCTAAAAGACTATAAAAACAATAGTAGAATCTCCAAACTAAAATTCCTAAAACTAATTCAATAGAGGGTCCAAGATAAATACCCCAAACTACAGTGATAGATGGTCTGAGATAAAATACACTAAACTAAATAGAAAAAAGTTATAATCTAAAAGTCCATAAACTAAAAATATTTAAGGTCCTAAACTATAGAGATATAAGGTATGAGATAGAAGACCCTAAACTATAGTAATATAAGGTCTAAGCTAAAAGACCCAAAACTAAAGTGACATATTGTCAGATCTAAAAGACCCTAAACTACATCAATATAAGGTCCATGTTAAATAACCCTAAAACTATCGAATATAAAAAATCTATCATACAAAAGATTGTAAGTCCCACTATATAGCCTTATAACATCAATATATACTCATTGAGATAATTGAATTTGGAAAAGGAATAGAATTATTCTTCCATTACATATATTCTACCTAAAAAATATTATGTAAATAAGTTGATTTCATGGTATCTAGATCAAATTTATCGATAAATAATCTCATATTTTATGATAATTCATTAAAATTTATGAAGAATAATATTTTATAATTTAAACATTAAATTACATTCATTCTTGTTTACCTAATATTATGAAAATGATGGGTATTGTTGGTGATAAACATAATATCAGCTAATCAAAGAATCTTGCACACCATGAATAAAAGAAAACTGAAAAACAGATATAAAGTTCAGAAAATCCATTCATTGATACCATGTTCTAGGATGAATCCCCACATTTTGGGGTCTCTCTAAAAATATAATAAAAATTTTGGTGCATATGAATGATCGAATTACAATAATATTTTGGTGTCTGAGGTAGCCAGGTTAGAAAGAGTCTCGTGAGAGGCGTCGATTGAATTTTAATTAGCTACTCACCCAGCATCTCCCACTTATACCCTAGTTTTGAGAGTCTTGACCAAAGTGTTCATCTCCTTAACTCTATTTTGAGTAATTTTTAAAGAGAAAGATATAATTGAATGATCATTCTTTAGAAAAGAATTTATTTCCATGAATATCTATACCTATGTGGTCTAGGAATCTATATGAGCTTTCAAATTAGATATCAACTGGAGACCATGCTCTAATTCCTATGAATCCTACTTTATCTTCTCAGTAGGAGTATCCTCATATGTAAAATCATGCATGTCTCTCTCATTGATGGACAAATATATCCATGTGAGGAAAATATGCATCATGATTTCTTACAATGGTTACTAACCAAAACAAGCTACCCCCCAAGTCATGAAAATTTGCATCATGATGTTGTAAAATGGTTTCTGACCAAGAATACCTACCCAAAATACATGAAATAACTAATTAATGTGGTCTCCATGGTCATGAAATGTTTCCAATAGGGTCTTAATAATCAAGTTATGAATCTATTTCCAAATCAACCTATATTTTTTTGAGACTCTGTGACTATGGGAGTAGGTGCGGCAAGAGAAGGAATAACGAGTTGAGTCGAAAAGGAAGCAAGAGAAGAAGTCTAATATGCTTTTCTCTCAATAGGAATACCATCTATATTATATAGTAGATGAATAATATACTTAATTTATTTTTGACCCACTGTTAGGGTAGTCATAACTAGGATGAAGGAGCATCCTGGTTGTCTCACCAAATATTTCAATCAAATTTTTTGTTGCCATAGAATGGGGGGATGGTTAAGTGAATGGATTACCTACATAGAGGACCATATGTCTTAACACGCCACTAGGATAGGATGTTGCACAAGCCTGGGTCTAATCCTGAGTGATAAAGTAGCAAACTCCATCAGACAGAATAATGATTTTATCTTCAGTGTCTTCACACACCAGCATCATCTAAAATTAGCGGATGACCCCATGGTGTCATTCTCTATACATACCAACCAAAGGAAGGGGAGAACCTTTGGATATATCCAAACTAAAGAGAATCCCGATAAGGGATGTATGGATCCCAACTAATCATCTCATCCACCATTGAAAATATGTTCAGTGTTCTAGGATAAGATAATGTAAGACCTTTCATCAATGGAACTATTACTATTTTCAGTAAACTGCCTGATCAGCACATAATAAGGAGTGAATTCAAAGATTTTGGATTGGTTTAATGCATATCTATCCTCATCAAGGCTTAGTGACATAGTCCCAACCCAAAATATGTTCAGTGACCAAGGATATGATAATGCATCTGGGATCCTACTAGCATTGTAGTATTCAGAAAAATAGAAATGTTCCCCTATCCATCCAAACACAAACTAGAAAGTTCTACAAATAATATAGGTGTGATAGCATGTTAAATATTTCATATGAATTGGTAAAGGTGTACAAGGGCCCACACTTCTAGATTAAGGCATTTTCTTTTCTGTAACTGTACTTTCATAACCAGTGTTCTGACATGGATTCCTGAATTGGAATCACCTATTGAGAAAATCCATTCATTCAATAAAAAGTACATAAAACCCACTAGTTTAAGACTCAATGATATATCTATGTTCACTCTTATCCCAACTAGGTATAATCCCATACTTTTATAAAAGAACAATATGATCTGGGGCTATCACAGGCTTGTTGGGAAGGATATCATTAAAGGAATATGAATGTTGGCCTCTCCCCATTATAGTAAACAAAAATATAAATCCATTCCTTGAAATAGATAAGCGTGTGAATATTCAATTAATTTCTTGCCTACTCCTTCAAAATGATGAGAATGCCCTTTTTCTTACTATATTCTACAAGGGATTATCCTAGACACCTAAGGCCCATAGGATCATATTGTATGTCTCTTTGATGAGGGGTATCCTGTCTAGTTGGTATATGTCTCATAGGTAGATGCCCACTTCACCATGGGAAAATGAAATTTTTTATTACCAAGGCTCCAATGGATGACTAGTTCTAAACAAACATCATGATGGGGATATAAAATAAATTTGGAGATTCTCACATCTTAATAAATATGAACCGTTAATAAATCATCAATGAACTCTGAGAAGGCTTTAGTAAACCAGAATGTCCATGAATATTTGTTATAAATATTACCTCCTGGATATAGATCCCATTTAAAGCTCCATCCACTGCCTATATTTTTCAGAGATAAGGTTATTATACTTGAGTAACTTTGATAAATAGTCTGATTAGTGAAATTACTATCATATGAACCCAAGGGAGTGTTTTCAAATATATAATACAAAACCTTATATCTAGAAACAACCATCCAACAATCCTAAAAAATTGTATTCTAAACATAGTCAAGAGAAGATGAAACCCATCAGGATGGATGATTTAATTCTAAAGAAGGAATGGTAGCATCATCCAGTAATATAAACCTATATAGAATAATTCATTGGAATAGAGGATAATCATAAAACTCAGATGAGAGAATTCCCATCAAATTATCAATATCTGAATCCATATGGTATCAGGGATAAGTGTTGTGATTTCTAGAAATCATGTCCCTTCAGTTATCCATAGTGAAGGAAGATTTATGAGATTAGGAAATCGTATGAATAAATTTACACGGCATATTTTAGACAAATAAAATAAAATATTTTTAAACAAAAGTCATAATAAAGTGACAGCGGCATGTGCATCGCTTGAACCATCAAAGGAATTTTCTAATCGTCTAAAGGGCCCATGAATCGCATAATCCCCTAAGGTCTTGTAGGTTTCATATACCAATCATTAATTTCACATCTATATGACCCCTCAAGGACTTGTGATCATGTTCCCAATACATAGTAATGCAAGCCATGTGATAGTCAAAAAATAATACGATTAGGATGAGAGATCCCTAAGAACCCTTAAGAAAATATTACACCCTCATGGAAAATGAAGAAAAAATCACTAAAGTATAGTTCATAATTGGTTTAAGTAGGTTCATGATAAAAAGTGGTCTTAAAGAATAGTTCTCATGAAATAAGGCTCTCAATGATGGCTCGTGATTAGGACATTTCAAACGATCATATGATAAGGTCGCGTGATATAAGGAAGGTGAGAACACCTTAATAGAATGAGCTATTGGTGAATGAGGTCGCCCTAATCTACCCTATAAATAATGAATTCTTCGGAATACCAATCATCACCTGGAAGACCATACATCATACAAAACACTGAATCACAACAACAACAAAGACTCGGGTGGGAATTTACTTTCCTCAAAACTGATTCCTTATCCCTACAGACGTCTCTCCTGAGTGGGGTGGTGAGACATTTGTTGAAACCCTCTAAATAAGATTCTAAAAATACAAAAAATATAAAATACTAAAATATTTGTATTATTTACCCCATAAAATAAAATAAATAACAATGTGGATGAGACCCGCAGATTGTTTGATCCCCCAAGAGATTCGCAATCTCATTACCATCATGAGGTCATGAAAAGGCATCATGCATAATAGATATCATGTGGAAGGTTCATCAAGAGTCCCTTATATAAGTCATTCTTCTCTTTTTAAAGGTTCCAAATACAATATTTGGTCATTCTGGAACAACTAGATAATCTCCCCCAGGTTATACAGATTGTCAACTGATGGACGCCCGACCAACTGTCCAAAAATCCATCAAAAAGATGAGGAAAATATCAAATGGTAGAAGTATCTTATGGTCGTAAAATTTACATGAGGCATCATCGATGGAAAAGGATGATTTTACATGAAAATTTAAATCAATATTGAGATACCCTGATCCATTTTAATATAAACAATGGAAATAAAAGAGAAGGAGGTAGGAGCCTCTTATTGTCGTAAATTACATGTGACGTACCCTTGGTGGTCTGAAATTTTCCATGAGACCTCAATGATATGTCCCCCTCACATAGAGAAAGCTCATCGACATATCTTCTTTATCACGTGAAGAGCGTTGGGTATGTCTAGGTGACCTCTCACTCCCCTTTTTCTCCATAATTTCAAAAAGATCGAATTTGATATGAAATCCTCTCACATCTTCATAATACATTTTTTGGTCACACGGCGCATCACCAAGAGATAGAGTGTTTATCTTAGACATCACTCATGAAATCTCACATAACTCTCGAAATTTTTAAAAAAACATTGGAAAAAATGAGAGGATGTGGGTGCCTCTCATTTTTTTAAAATGCTTGTGACGCACTAAGGACATATGCAGCATGGTCCCATGAGACTCTTGGACAAGGATCCCTGATATCACGAAGGACCTTAGACATGTCAATATGACAATATGGAAATCCTTAGGCATAACGACATGATTCAAAAAGTAACTTTTAATTGGAAATTGTCATATAAATGATGAATTCATGGGAGGGACTCACTATCATTTAAAATAAAGTGATGCCCTAAGAGTGATCCACAGTAGAGACTTGGAAAGTTGTGTGTCACCAAAGATCTTCACCAACTCCATACATGATTCATGTGACATGATCCACTCAAATAAGTGAGAAAAATGTGGATATGCCTATAAATAAACACCCCAACATGAAAAATAGACCACAACTCACTACCAGGATGATGAATACTCTCTATAGATGGGAAAACTCTAGTAATTTCACACTAGTACTAGAGTGGATTTCTCAGAAGGGTTGATCTCACACCCAAAAAAAATTTCTATCAAGTAAGATATTAGAGAATAAATTGGGTGATCATGAAACATGAAAAGGCACTTCACATGATCACACTTAAATCATTTTAAGGAATTCTGGATTGGCATGTGAAGGCTATCCCTAAAACCTACTAGATCATGTGAGCCTTAATACCAGCTAACATTGAACAACTCTAAGGCGTTCACAATATAGTGGCTGGATATAAGACTAATGGAGAATATACTTAAGAAAATGAAATATAAGGTGATCCTCATGTGCTTCACATGATCCATCCTTGATGTATGACAACACTAGTTAATGTCTTCCAGATCTCACGTTATCCCATTAGAATAAAATTTGGATAATGCGATTTCCTTTGGGATGTGTTGAAGAAAGTCTCATCGAACCCCTTTGGCATGACAACTTAGTGTCTCTAAGACATCTAGACTCGTTGTAAAAATGTTGTTATTTCTTTCATACATGTTACATTACTCATAAAATAGAACTCATTCATGTCATATGAGTCTCATAATAGCACCCAAGCATGTCAACTAGCTCTCGCAACACCCTCCGGAAAAGATAGCTAGGTCTCATGATGCCCTCCATAAATGTCGTCCAGGTCATGTAAGTCCCTTTAAGACATGTCACATTGATTTTCATGACACCCCCATGTGTGTCACCCAGCTCTTGTATGACACCAGGGTAAGTTAGCAAGATCATGAGATACCCTCTTGATAAATCATATAGGTCATGTGATGGATCCCTGGATAAAACATCCAGCTCCTATGATGTCCTCCAGACATGTCATCATTGATGATGAGACAACATTTGTATATTCCATATATATTATGTTAAGTCCCCCTGACAATTCATCTAGATCATATGATTTCTTTTAGACATGTAGGGAAAATCCTCTAACATGTCATGCAGGATATCAAGTCATGTCAAGGGGACAATAAACACATTTCAGGTAGGAAAATAGGCTAGTTCTACCAAGGAATCCAAATATTTGATGATCATGTCCATAATCAGTGGCTAATACCCAATTATTCAGAAACTTTATTGTGTAATCCTTGACCAAGTAAACTATGATGAATCTGATTCGTATGATAACTAGGACACATAGGACACCTCTCTGAGGCACAGGATCTACATTGATCACCTAGAGAGTAGTCCCAAAACATAAGTCCTACATCCTAAAGCATTGAAATTTATTATTTTCAATACATTATTTCTCACAATGAGCATAAATCATGTGGGCTTAGGGATTTTCAATAATAATATCATCTGAACCATTAACCTC
This sequence comes from Viscum album, assembly GCA_963277665.1. Taxonomy (NCBI): domain Eukaryota; kingdom Viridiplantae; phylum Streptophyta; class Magnoliopsida; order Santalales; family Viscaceae; genus Viscum; species Viscum album. The sequence goes on from OY728130.1 coordinate 188,974,677, forward strand.
TACAAAGACAATGGAAACATCAGTGTGTAAGAGACAATAAATTGAAAAATGAGATGTATAATTCCTATAATAACTAGGATATGTAGTATACCTTCTTAAATCCTGATATTAAATAATCATACATTTCGAAGTAATCCCTATGTCCCCAAAATTTAAACCCTTAGGACATATTCTTTCCCATGGGATTATCACTCTACCTCATCCCTCAAGGAACTGATAAATCAAGGGAACTACAAGGACTCTGATTCCTACCATAATTAAGATATGTAGGAAAACTCTTCTAGGATCGATTTCCATATTAAATAACCCAAAGGTTGTCCTAGTACATGATCACTGCATACATATTAAATGAGGCTGATCATTTTATCCCCCTGGTTTCATACACCAATAATAACTCATGTGGGCTTAGGTATATATAATTAACACCTCATTGGAATCTTGAATATTTACCAGTAAGGGAAATACCATTATATAATCGTCAATTTTTGGCATGATATAAACACCTCTACACATATGGGAACCAACCTTAGGACCAGTCCCAAGGGCATGATTGAACTATGATAACTCAGATTCTTGTCGTAACCTGTATATATAATAAATATCCTCGATACTTGAGCACAAACATCTGGTTCCTCAGTATCTTCACATATATCATCTCTAAATGATGTTCAACTACATTGGTTTTACAATAAATTGAAGTTTTTATTCCTCCAATAACAAGGATATGTAGGGCACCTCAAAATGGTGAAATCTTATCCTCAAAATATTAACTACCTCCCAATGTGGAAGAAAATATTGAAGTGACCAATTATATGGATCCCATAAATAGACCAATTATCCATCACTTATAAATGGATGAAGAAACTCGAATATATACATATTAATTCATTAAGTATTCCACCTTTTTTATTTTCATTAATGAGATCCCCTTTATTTTTTATATAATGATAATTAACCTATAATAATTTTTTAGGGTAATCAGTCTTGTATCTAGATTATAAAGAGATTCGTGAACAATTATTAAATCTATAAGAGAGTCCTAGATTAGGAAAAAAATCCCCACAAATGGATGTGATGATCCCAACCTCCCATCTACTCGACCAATGTGAGTCCCTAATCATCATTGGGTCTGAAACCCCATATGACCACCTACCATTGGAACGTATGTCTGTACACAGTTATGTATGAGGGAACCATTGTTATTTTCCATTATGAACAACAATGGTAAGATGATATTAATGATTTCACAAGAGATAAAACCCCACATAATAAACCATCAGAAAAAACCAAACCCACCTCAGTGATGGTTCCCCGATCATCTACTCTCCTTTGAAAAAATGTTAATATTAAATTTTAAATATAGAAATAATAACCTTAGTTTCTTACAAAAATATATGATGAAAATTATTCAATTAACATAATCATAAATCAAATGATATTAAAATTATTAATGTATTATAATTTAACATTCATTGTGTCATACAAAAATTTTCTACATTATCAATACATGTTAGAGATGTATTAAAATATTTTGTTATAATTTCAATTATTTTCCTAATGTTATTAAATTCAATTTTATGAAAAGTGTCTAAATTAGAAGTAATTATATTTTATGAAACTAATATTTAATTAAATTATTGATTAATAATCAAAATAATAAATAAGAACAAATGGGATAAAATATATTCAAAAATTTCATCCCAAGTGAATTTATTGTCCTTTTAGAATCATTTTCCCCTATAATTTTCTTATTATTATTTAATAACTTATGAAATTCAAAAAGTTCCCCTCGCCTCAAATATAAAATAGCTCATCCTATGTCACTTAGTTACACCACAATATTCCTTCTAACTTGACCATAACCTTCCAAATTATTTTCTAAAATTATTCAGATGTTAATGTTCTGATTTATCCAAAAAACCAACCATAGATCCCTTTTTAATAGATCTAAAAGAGAAATTTTGAAGAAGATTAGGTCAAAGTAAATTCAACGGTACTGAGACCTAAGGTAAGGGATTTACATCTCACTCTTACTTCTGATGGAAATATATCTTATATACCACTAGTTTCTTTTTTGTGGAATATATACTATCCATGAATGTATTTTATGATTCTTATTATAAATATAACTGTATTTACATACTCATTTATGTTTCTTTCATTCATGATCCTTATGATTCAAATGATTCTAATGTGGTAAGGGTTTATTTCACAATCTCAATGTTATTTAGGATTGTTTATATTTAAGTTTCCATTAGGGAATATTTATCTTCCATGTTCATGTTCTCTAAAAATATTTTAAAAATAATTTTTAATAATCACAAAAAATTATTTAAAAATTTTTTTAAAAATTTTTTTCTTTTTAAAAAATGTTTTGAATGAAATATATTTTCCATTTTTCAATTGAGGTACTTTATTTTATGAAAACAAATATAGAAGGATTATTTTTTAAATTATACACAATGAGAATAATTACCTTCCAATATGACACCTCAATTATTTGAATATTATTTTATATTTTTATATGTTTATTTTCAAAAAAAATCTATTAAACAATTGTGGTTTTTAAAAAATAAATATTTGAAAATAAAAAAAAGAATTGTCAATAATTATTCCAAGTGATCTTTTAAAATAAATTTTTTATACTAGAGGATATCCTTTGAAATTACTTATGAGTTAATATGGATATGATCGAATAATACCATTCTTATTCTTCCCCTCTGTGGTTTATATTTATGATGAAAATATGATTATGAAGCTTGTTTCTCTTCCACGGGTTATAATATGATGAATTTTTTATGAAACCCATTTCATCTCATTTGTTTTGATATGATGAATGGTTTATGATATTTTAGAACAGCTATGTATGAAATTAATTATATTAATAGTGGGAAAAATATCTCATTCCAATGTATTGGGTAATGGTGGATATCCCATGATATAGAAAAGACTAGAATAGGGATTAAACTCAGTTTAGTAAGGGACCTTGTCAACCTTGATAGTGTTATGAGTGAACCATGAAATTTATGATAGTCTTGGAATTGAAACCAGAGCACAATGATTATATTCAGAGTGAACCTTAACTACTATAATAGTCTCAGGGGAGATCCATGACTATGACTATGGTTTGGGGACCAAACTCATTCTACTATGATAGTCTTAGAAAAAATTCATAACTACTATGGAAATGATTTTCAATGTATATTTTTATGCTACAATTCCATGATTTATGGAAATGATATTATCTCATTGATAATTTTCATTGATTGTGTTAGGATTTAACTATTATGAAAATTCATGTTTTAATCCATGACTCATGATTGTGATCTTTGATATGCATAGTATAATTTTCAAATGTTATGTTCATGTTCTTATTCCCTTATTCTCATGTTATGATTATGTAATCATTTATATCTACCTTGTTTTCCCTCAATGAGATCATGGAATCATTATTTACTTTTTTCTATTCCCCAGGTTATGAACAATGGTTTTAAGTAGGGTATTCCTTATAAGGGAGCTATATTTAAATAATTTTTGGGAGATGATATAATATTTTTGTTCAAGTTGATTATTTTTTTCAAATATATGTAAGATTTTTCCATAATTATCTATAACTCTAAACCTAATAGGTCCTTAATTATGAAAATGATCCAATATTTCCATTGAATTTTTATGTCTTGAATATTTGAAATTAGGTTGCGTCTATCGGTATGAAATCCATTAATTTAAATTTTATGTTTTTTACACCAGATCTGGGATTTTGGGTCTCGGGATGTTATAGTTTTTCTAGGAAACAGCCAAGAATAAATAAATATTATTTATAATGAATATAAAATTTCAAAAATAAGGTTTTTATAATTTTTTTGTGGTTAGAAAAGAAATAATTTCTTCCATCTATTGAAATAAAATCTCATGAATTAGATTATTTATATATAATGGGAATATAAAAAACTATTTATATGGTCAATTTTATTTTTGATCCTAAAAATATGTTACCATGGTAAAATTTAAATAATATAAGTAAATGATAAAATTGGTTAAAGAGGGTTATACTAAGGCATGAGGTTTTAAATATAACAAATCTAGTATCTTTTATTAATTGGATGAGTGTATCTAGAACCATCCCAACCATATCTTTTAAAAATAACTATTTTTGTTCCACCTTCCATTGAAAAGGAAATTATACTATTTTTATGTTAAGGGAATTTACAATGGTGCCACTACTCTCTTATATAAAAGGTAACCAACTCTCTTCAATTCACTGAACACATTGATTACCAAATCAAAATAAAGATATTCCAAAATAAAATCACAAATATCTATCCTACATCTATTTGGTTTTGGTCTCAAAAAAATTCCATTCTAAGAAGTCTAAATGTGTAAGATAGAGATGGATACCTAAGTAATAGGTAATTGAATTGAACAAGTTCACTAATATATATTTCTTCTTCCACCTCTTATGAATATATTATATATATCAATATATATTGAAATAAGTATCATATATATAATTTTTTATTATTTTTTTAATATAAGTTGTCCACTTCCCATCTATTAAATTGAATATGAAAGTGTTGATTGTAACATTAGTGTCTTTATTTTCAGGGTTTTTCTATTCTATTCATGGCTTCTCCTTTCCCCCTATGCTCCCCCATTAATTTTGGAGTGAAATGGTAATTTTTGGGTGGAGAAAACTTGTTACATGCTTAGACTGCATGGTTTACTAAACAGTATGGAAAAACAGTGCATAGTGTTCAGGTCATTAAAAAAATTATTCAAATTTTATCTTCCTAAATTCAACCTAATGTGTCCCTTTCTTCCCCCAATTTACCATTTCATCCATAAAAGTCTTCCAAGATCCCTTAAGCTCTGTTAGAACCCATTTTTTGAAGGGGTTTTTGGTGGGGGAACTTCAAGATTCTTCTAGCATGTGAGTATTTCTTTTTTTTCTTCCTTTTATTTGGGGTTTCATCCCTCATTTTTGAAGTTATAAAATTCCAACATTTATGGTTTCATCTCTAGGGTTTAATAATGAGTTTCTTGGTTCAATATTCTTGATTAGGGTTTGTCTTCACTCGTTTGTGGTCCAATTCTGGTGTGGGTGAAGTTTCACACAAATTTTGGGGGGTTTTGATATTCAAGGTAGGTGGTTCCATTTGTAATTATTCTTTAATGAATTTATCTTTCTTGATTATCTTATCTATCATGTTTCTCATATATTTTTTGTGGTGAAAAAAACATTTTTGGTAGCATTAATTAAGTGTTTTATTTTAAAGTTGAATTTTGATATAGAATTGGGTGTTTTCATGTGTATTCCATGTTTTATTATTTGGGTTTATTTTATGGTTCTTTAAATTTATTTATTAAATGGAGTTATGGTAGAAATTTCTGGTCCGGTATGGTATTTTTGGGCGTTTTTCTTTAAAATAATATTTTTTGATGAACTTTGTGTGCAATGCCTTGTAACACCTCTCGAAGTTGTTTAATAGAATTTTTATTGGATTTAATGAACTACATTACGGGTATGGAACATGTTTGTGGTAATGTTTTATGTGTTCATGATTTAAAAATGGATTTTTAATGTGAAAATGGTATTTTAAAACATGAAAAACTTAATTGAGCACAAATGGGAATCTTGAGTATCTTGGTGGGTGAACTAGGACTAGTATGATAGTGATTTGGAAGCGTCCTTGTCCTGGCTTCACTAAACAAGATCAATGATAAAAACACTAACTAAGTAATGATTATTTATTGGAGACCACAATATTATGGGTGTGTTCCCAACTAGTGGATCATGCATGAGAACGTAGTTTGTTGTGGTTCTGGTGCCACATTCCACTAAGATACGATGTACCTAGTATCCCATTGTTAGCTAGTGCCTAGGGGTATTTCTCATGACTAGTTCTCATTGAATATATTGTACTTAACATCAGTATATGGTGTGTTTGGTTTGTAATCATAGACGCATGTGTGTTTTCTTTAAAAAAATTATTCTTTAAAGTTACCCTCTTGAAAACTGTTTTTTTAATGTTGCATCCATTCAAAATTGTTACTAGTATTTCTTGTTTGTAAAAATTTTCAATCTTTTTATCTTATAATTTTAATATCATGGAATCATTTTTTGTCTGGAATTCTATTAGGCTTGATCTAGCACCATACATACACCTTTGGGTGTAAGTAGACTTGGTAATGTTTGACACGTGTAAGGGAAATGTCTTTGTAGAAGACGACTCAGGTTGTTAGATTCCTTTCTCAGTGCAGTGTTGTGGAGATGGCTTGAGGGTGATGCTACCTTTCTATGTTGTGGTTCTTAGGATAGAATCGATGCTCTAATTTTTTATGGTCCTCTTAGGTTTTGTTTTTAAACTATGTAACTCAATTTTTAATTTTTAATAAGACTTATTTTTCATAAATTTTCAAATTCGTTTTATTGGTTATTGTTGGTGTTTTTATTATAATAAAATTAGGTAAAATCGTTCACAAACATTATTTGTGATTCTCGGGCACTTTTTACAGCCCATGGGGATATGGAACACCCTTCAGGCCTTTCCATGGACTGGGTCGGGTGCTGATTTAGTGGCGATCTAGCTTGGTTTATGAAAAAATGGTATCAGATCCATGGTTAAGCTCTATGAGTAATATTATTTGGGATGGGTATGGTTATATGGGAGCTAGGATTATTAGGATCATATTTCTGGATGCGAGTAGGGTTTTTGACCCGCATCTCTCATGACATACCTTGAGTTTCCATGGGATGTTGTGATTTTTGTTTGACTTATCTTCCAGGTGGGACATGTGGGATATAGACTACACATGAACATTGGGTGGGTGTGAAGTAGTTTTTTATTTCATTGATGTGATGAGTTTGATTTATTTATATTTTATGTTATTGCTAAAGTTTTTCATAATTTTTTTACTAATTATTTCTCTTATGGATATTTATTTTTGTAGAAACATTCCTCCCAGGAAAGCTCTTAAGAACCCATAAGAGGAATCCATAGAGAGTTCTCCCTCGCTGCTTGATTAGAGGTCAGTATAAGATATGGTATGGGATCTCCAAGCTATGGGGTAGGGAGTGGGTCTTTCTCCTAATATAGGTAGATAAGATGATTTTGTTCCTAGGTAGTAAAAATCTTAAGTGTTTCTCAAGAAAAATATTTCTAATTTTTTGGGAAATGTTGATTTGTAGGAAGTAGAGGAGTAGTTTGAGAAGATCAAGAGTGTGTATGAGTTTCTTGAGATACCTGAGGATTTTAGGGTGAATTGTGCCTCATTTATTCTAGAAGGTACAAGTCACAGGTGGTGGGAATTATTTCTTCAATATGGAAATCATGAGCAGATGATATGGATAGATTTCAAGACCATATTCAATGAGTAGTATTGTCTCGAGGTCCTAGAATATACCAGATCCAAGGAGTTCATGGATCTTTCCCAGGGAGATCGATCAATGATGGAATATGACAACCATTTTTCTAATAAATTTTGATACACGACTGATATTGTTTTTAATAAATCTATGAATGCTCGGAAGTTTGATAAGGGGATACGACCATAAATTTACTCTTAGGGCTTCTTATTAAATCTTGGAACCTATGCTGAGGGGGTTGATCATTCTTGCATGTTTAAGATTGATTACAAATGAAAGTATACATTTTTTGGAGTGGTATCTATTGTGGGTAGTGTAAAAACTTTCAGAGAAAAATAGGAAGTTGGATTAGAAGGGGATGAAGAAGGTGGTAGTTCAAGCCATCCTTCCAGACAGTCTTCTTTTGTATCTTCTAACGCATGGTCTGTGGTGAGACATCAATTTAGGAAGGAAGGGCACATCCAGCCTGCATATACCTCCCCTCATAGTCCATGTTATTGATGTGTAGTTATGGGTCATGTGCACCTCTTTTGTATAGTGATGCACTCATACTTGAGTGGGGAAGGATCTATGGCTTCTAGGGGAGTTTCAATTCAGTCAGAGATAACCAAGATAGTGAGATCTCAGTTTGGTGGCCATTTTGGTTAGGCTGGATCATCTTTTTGGCAGAACCAGTTCAGGGCAGATCCACTGTCAAGCGGTCATTCTCTGGAATAGACCATGCATCTTCATGGTGTGGGCCAAACACCAACGAGATTAGATGCAGGGCCTTCAAAATTTCAAGGTACCCTTTTGATGGAATCTTTTATTGTAGTCGTTTTATTTGATACTAGTTCTTATGTTACTTTTATCTCTTCCCATATTGTGAATCTTCTGAATTTTACAACCAAGTTTTTTTCTTTTGATGTGGAGTTAGTGACTCCGCTGTGTAAGAAATAGGAGCAAGGTATTGGGTTCCCATCATGTGTTCTTTTTGTATCAGTGGTTGAGATCGAATGGGATCTCCTAGTCCTAGATATGGACCTTTTCATTGTAATACTCATCATTGATTTTCTAGTGCTCATTCAAGAGAATATCGATTTCTATTGGCAGCGGGTAAATTTCATGGAACTTTATGGGAGTCCTCAGGTTTTTCTTAGGGAATGGGATCCTCAGTTGGGTCCCATGGGACCTCCACTCCTAGAATTGGGAAATATTATCTTTCAATTATCATCGCTCACATTGGAGTATAATGGTGGTTATCCTAAGGGTGGAATACCTCGAGTAGTGTATGAATTCCCCAAGGTATTTCCATATGATTTTTCAGGATTTTCCCCAGAGTCAGACATGGAGGTCTCAATTGATTTGGCATGGGGGACACAGATAATATATATTCCCCTATATCATATGGCCCCCAATGATTTGAGGGAATTAAAGATATATCTAGATGATTTAGAATCCAAAGGATTAATTCACCCAGGCATCTCTACTTGGGACACTTCTATCCTTTTTAAAAATAATGCTGATGGATCCCTCCGATTGTGCATTAATTACTAGAATCTGAGTAAGGTAACCATAAATAACAAGTATCATTTACTCCGAATTGATGACTTGTATGATCAACTGAATGGGGAAAATTGGTTTTCCAAAATATACTTGCATTCAGGTTACCACTAAGTCAGGGTGAGAGACACTGATATCCCAAAAAAGGCTTTTCGAATAAGTTACAACCACTTTGAGTATTTGGTAATGCCTTTTAGATTGTCCAATGATCCAACGGTTTTGATGGAACTCATGAATAGGGTGATCAAACAATATCTAGATTCCTTTTATGTCGTATTCATAGATGACATCTAATTTTACTCGGGATTCGAGGAGAAGTATGGGCATCATCTTCATATCGTGTTAGTCACTCTACATGATCATCACCTTTGTGAAAAGTTTCCCAAATGTACTTTCTAGATCATGGAAGTGATATTTCTAAGTCATTTCATCTTAGGGAAGGGGGTTTTGGTGGAACCCATGAAGATCAGTGTAGTTATTTCATGGGAGCTATTGAATAATGTGTTCGGGATTAGGAGTATCCTTAGAATAGAATATTACTATTAGTGGTTTGTTCAGGATTTCTCTCAGCTTGCTTCGCCCATGACCATGCTCACCCAGAAATGAGTGAAGTTTCAATGGGACCCAAAATGTTAGGAATCCATCGAAGAGATAATGCAGCATTTGACTACCACCCCATGTTGATCTTACCAGAATATGGAAAAGGCTATGTGGTGTATTATAATGCTTCAGGTATGGGTCTTAGGTGTCTTATTATGCATGGTGATCATGTGGTGGCATAAGGATCTCTCTAACTTCGACTACTTGAAAGTAATTAATCGACCCATGACTTTGAGTTAGCAGTGGTGATGCATGCTTTTAATAAATGGCTTCACTTCCTCTTCGAGGATATTTTTTTGGTCTACTCTGATCATAAGGGCTTAGGCTACATCTTGTCACAGAAAGATATTAAACCTAGGAAGTTCTATTGGATCAATTATTTGTAGGTGTTCTATTATGATATCATCTATACCCCTCAGAAATGATAATTTGATGGCTGAAACCTGGAGAAGAAAAGTACCAGTGAAGGATTTGAGGAAGTCTAGTGATGAGTGGATCTGATGGGGATCTTTACTCAAATGCACGTGAAGACCAAGGATCTAGTGGAGGTGCATTCTTGGTGAGAGTCCAGTTGAATCCTCTCTTTTACAGTTTATTCAGTAGGGGTCAGCCTAGTGATTATCTATTTCAGTGGTCTATGTAGCTTTTTCATGGTGGGGAGATGTATTCTGATTGGTCTTCATCTCTCGAGGGAACCTTTTTCTTCAAGGTATGTTTGGTGGTGATTTTTTCCCTGAGGAAGGTGGTGATGTGGGATATCCACCATTCTTAGTGGGTCATTCATCCTGGATCTACTAAAATGTATTATGATGTATGTAGGTAGTTATGGTGTCTAGGTATGAGATGATACATAGCTGATTTCATGTCGAGATGTTATACATATCAGTAGGTAAAATTAAAGCATCAAAGGACATCTGGTTTGCTTCATCCGTTACCCATTCCTTCCTAAAAGTGGGATGATGTCACCATGGATTTCATTGTTGTCTTACCTCATACAACTCAAGGTAGGAACACTATTTGGGTAGTGATTTATCATTTAAAAAAATCATCCCACTTCATTTTGATCATAGATACAACTGATATGGATGAGCTAGGGCAGTTATATATTCAGGACGTGGTAAGCCTTCATGGTGTGATTTCAATAGTTGTATTAGATATAGACCCCATTTTTACCTCTTGTTTTTGGTAAGGGCTTAAAAAGACCTTGGGTCATAGATTAAGATGAGGATGGAATACCATCCTCAAATGGATGGTCAGACAGAGAAAGAAAATAAGATTCTAGACGGCATACTTCATGAATGTGTTATAGATTTTGGAGGGTCTTGGGATAGACATTTGGGATTTGTCAAATTTTCTTATAATAATAATTATCAATCCTCTATTTTAATGTCTCTATTTGAGGTGTTCTATGGTTGGCCTTGTCAGTCCCCCCTGTGTTGGGATGAGGTAGGTTAGACCTCACTATTGGTGCCAAACCATATGGAAGATACATATGAGAAGGTAAAGTTGATCATACAGAGGTTATTGATATCTCAAAGTCTCTAAAAATATTATATTTATCAAAGATGTCAATATCTTGAGTTCTTTTCAGGTGATCAGGAATTCTTAAAGGTGGCCCCTTGTTTGGGTCATCGTCATTAGGGAAAGTAGGGAAATCTAACGTTAAGGTATGTTTGACCTTTTTAGATCACCAAGAAGATTTCCATGTTGGCATACTGGTTATCTTGGAATTCTTAGTTGGCATCTATTCATGACGTATTCCATGTCTTCTGATAAATGAAGTACAACCAAGATTCATCCACGTGTTGAATTTAGAAGGGTTGTAAATAGAGCCTCATTATCAAGTGTTTGAATGGACGGTGCAAATAGTGGATTCCCAAGAGAAGGTGACTAGGATAAAGTATATCCCACTGGTCTAGGTCCTTTGGAAACACGGTAATGATAAGAACAAGACTTGCGAGTGTAATTTGTGGTGTGAGAAATAGTACCCATTCTTGTTTTCTGATCTAGTTTCGGGTTGACTTTCTAAGGAGGAATGTTTTCATGGTGGGGAGAATTATCACATTTGTGTCCTTATTTTCAAGTATTTTCTCTTCTATTCTTGTCTTATCCTTTCTCCCTGGTATCCCCCTTTAAGTTTTGAGTGAAATGGAAATTTGTTTATGGACTAAACTGGTCGCACGATTAGGCCTTGTGGTTTAATAAACTATGTGGACAAATCATGCACAATTTCTAGGTCATAAAAAAAATTTATTCTCATTTTCCCATCGATAATTAAACCTAATTCACCCCTTTCCTCCCCCATTCTACCATTTCATCCATATAAGGGTTCCAATCTCCTTCAATCTCCCATTGAACCAATTTTTGAAGGGGGTTTTGTGGGGAAACTTCAAGATTCCTCATGTAAGTTAGTATTTCATTATTTTTCTTCATGCTATATAGGGTTTCTTCTCTCCTTCTTGATGTTCTAAAATTCTAACAGCTAGGGTTTCATCCCTAGGGTTTAATATTGACTTTCATAGTTCAATATTATTTATTAGGGTTTGTTTTCACTCACTTGTGGTGTGGTTGTGGTGCGGGTGTGGTTTCGGACGAATTTTGGGAGAATTTGACATTCAAGGTAGGTGGTTCCTTGAGTAACTATTTTTTGATGAATTTATCTTTCTTTATTAACCTATTTATGATGTTTATAATATATATTTTATGGTGAAAACCCATTTTTGGTAGCATTGGTTAAGTTTTTAGTTTTAAAGTTTCATTTTGACATGGAATTGGGTGTTTTCCATGTGTTTCCATATTGTATCATTTGGGGTTACTTTATGATTCTTGAAACTGATTTATTAAATGGTTTTATAGATTCTAATTCTGGTTTGGTAAGTTATTTTTTGGATTTTGGACTTAAAAGAATATTTTTGAATGAATTTTGTGTGCAAAGCCTTGTAACACCTCTTAATGTTGTTTTATCAAATTTTGATTGGGTTTAATAAACTACATTGAGGGTGTGGAACATGATTGTGGTATTTTTTGTGTGATCATGATTTATAAATGGAGTTTTTATGTGAAAATGGTATTTAATAACATGTATAACTTGATAGAGCACAAATGGGAAGCTCAGGTATCTAGGTGGGCAGACTAGGACTAGTATGCTAGTGATTCAGAATTGGAATTGTCCTAGTTTCACTTAGAAAGATTTAAATGACAACACTAACTAAATAATTATGATTTATTGGATACCACTAAGTGATGAGTGTGTTCCATAATAGTGGCTTGTGTAAGAGAATGTAGTTCTTTGTGGATTTTATGCCACATTTTACTGAGATAAAATGTACCTAGTGTCCCATTGTTAGTTAGTGCCTAGGGTTATTTCCCATGACTAGTGCTCACTGAATATATTGTACATACCATCATAATATGGTGTTATTGTTTTTAAATTTCCTTATCATGTGTTTTTTCTTTAGAATTATTTATTTTTTAAACATTACCTCTTGAAAACTATTTTTATTTAAAGTTGTTACCCTTTAAATTTTTTACTAGGATTTCTGGTTTATGAAAACTTGTAAGATTTTTATCTAATAATGTTTATAGCATGAATTGTTTTCTTGGGTGGAATCCTATTAGGATTATTCTCACACCCAACTTACACCTTTAGGTGTAAGTATACTTCATAATTTTGGACACTATTATGGGAAATGTCTTTGGAGATAGAGGTTTGGGTTTTAGCTTCATTTATCAGTACGATGTTGTGGATATGTCCTGAGGGTGATTCCCATTTCCATGTGTTTGTTCTTGGTATTGACTTACTGCTACCTTCTATTTTAGTCCTCTTTGGTTTATGTTTTAAACTATATAATTCAATTTTTTATTTTTTTAAGACTTGTTTGGCGTAAATTTTCAGATTTGGTTTGTTGATTATTGTTGGTTTTTTTATGATTATAAACTCAGGTAAAATCATTAGAAATATTTATTTATGATACTTGATCACTTATTCCAGCATGTGTGGATAGTTAATTCCCTTTGGTACTTCACATGGATTGGGTTGGGTGCCTTTTTGGTTGGAGACCCGGCTTAGTTCGGGACATTGATCATGTGTGTGTATAGACTACTATCTCCATGGTGTGAAAAAAAATCATTTTTCATTACCATATTTGATCATTTTTTACATAAATAAATATAATGGATTTATATTATATTTATAACACCATTATGATTTTGGAAAGATAAATTATTATTAATCTTCCATTATTTCCATTGATTAAAAAATGAAAACCTCCACCATGTTCATGTTTGAAATACCACCACAAAAAATTAAAGTAATTCATTTTTCATAACCACCATACATTAATGTTTATAAAAGTTTATATAATTAATAAATATTATATTTATGATGGGATTAATATTATAAATATGATGAAATAATGGTCATGGTTCATGGAGAGGATTCTTAGACTTAAAACATTCATCGAAAACATAAAATTTGACACTAATGTATTGATTATAATGAATAATATTTAATAAATGAGTAGTTATAAATTATAAGGTAAATATATATTGTATAAAATTATGAATTTTGAATTTTAATTAATTTATAATAATTATATATTTATTATATTGTATGTTGGAGTGTGCATGAAGTAATTTGGGATGTAAGGTAAGGATTTATATTAAAATATCACATTTTATATTGATTTTTATGACTTATTTATCATTATAAAAATATAATATATCATTTCATTTGATAAATTATCATTTACTGAAAAAATGAAAATGTTTTATGTGTTAACGTGTGGACTGCCACCTCCTTGAAGATATTTGATGTGTTTTTCATCACCACATAACATGAATTATATATATATAAGTATATGTAATGATTTAATATGATATTAATGATATGATGATCATTTTGGAAATTTCCAATAATACTTACAGCCTTTTAGTAATGATCGTCGAAAATTGAACCATTACTCATACATATGTATGGCCTACCATCTCCATGATTGTAATGTAGTTCATTCTTCATAACCATCATTCATGATTGGTTTTAATAGTATAGTTGATTTATAAAAATGATAATTAATTCATTATTATTATTCTATAGATGATGGAATAATGACTTATTTGACCTCCATCAACCTAGATAAGTCATTTTGTACATATGAGTTGACTTTCCTGAATGTACTTTATGTGGACTTAATTGATTAAGCAGTTAACAATATTATTAATTTAAATGAAATAATTGAACTAATGATAACTTATTAAACCAAAATAAAATTCTCATGAAATAAAATAATTTATATGTGTTTGTTCTATAGGAGTTAAAGGACATACATGGAAATCTTGACTCAATTTAAGGGATTATCATCTAACTTTTACTTAATTGGGACACATGACTTATACACCACTTTTTCCTTTTATGAGGTTTGTATAATTCCCTTTATTATCTTTTATAAAAACTATTATGAAAATTTTGTGCATTTAAAAATCCAGATGAAGATATTTCTTTCATTGGTTTTTTGATTCAAATGTTACCAAAGTATTGAGGGTTTTTATGTCATAATATCACTATTTATCTAGATTTATTATAACTATGCATATGATGATTAAATATTATGATCTACCAATCAAGAAAACATATGGCATTTATTCTCCTCATATTATTTCTTGAAAATATATTATTTCTTTCATTATCATCATCTTATATATTCATGACACTAAGAAGATGTTTTAAAGGAAAATCAACATCATTTATCTCTTTAGTAAAAAACCATTTTTCATCCATATCCATGTTTTCTAAAAAAATTAAAGAATATTTATACTATTATCCTATTATTGATTAATTTAATTATTACCCTTGTTTTAATTTTTACCAAATAGTTTTAAAGAAATACTTTTTTTATTTTACAAATGAGGTGACTTTTCTACGAAATTATGGACGGAATTATTTTTAACTTATATTTATAGAACAACTCCTCCTTCTATCATGAATGATTTTGATTTTTTAATCCCTCTACACATTTATAATGTCATTTTCAAAGAAGTTTTTTCCCTTGTAATATTGATGTTTTTTAATAAGTTATTTTTAATGAAATTTTTTCCCCCTTGAATGATTTTAATGATAATTTCACGGTATTTCAATCCATAAAAACCAATAACCCTTGATATTACATATACTCCACTATGGATATTTTTTATTGATACAATCCTCACTTTTTATCTAGTTGGATTTTTATTATTTAAAATTGATTATCATGTAACAAATTTCTTTTAAATGGGTTAATATAGTTATAAATGGAAAGATATATTTTAATATATATGACGATAATGCCTTTTCCCACCACCATAGATGGTATATGGTGTTGGGATTCCCGTATAATATTTCTTATTTTCTTAAAATAAAAAAAACATATTCACTTTTTTTGGTTGATTTATGTTTTAAAAATGGGTTTTGAAAGGAAAATGTTATTTTGGTAATAGAAAGTTATTTCCATATGGGTTTAAAATAATTTTTCAATGGTTTTATTCATGATATGATCCTTGGAAAGTATTTATGAAGGTTTGAGCCCAATTATAGCTCATGGGTGATCCCAAAGAAACTTATATGAAGGGTTGATTCCCATTATAGATTATAGGTGATCCTGATATAGTTTATAACATGTACACTCTAAGAGAGTGATCGATTTGATTAGGTAACGACTATGTTATTCAAAGAATTATATTTGAAGTATATTGTATATTTATTCCAATTATAATAGTTTTGTAAGGTTCCTCCGATAATGATTTCCTAAGTTGACATTATGTTTTCATTATTCTTTCTAAGGGTTATAATGTTTATTTAGATCAATGTTGACTACACATTTCTCATGATTATTGATTCTTATAACTCTTTCTCTATGGTAAAGTATTTTTCCATCTTTTATGATTGATGATACATTAATTGATTATTTCTAGCTCTATTATGTTATAATCATGTACTATGATTATATCACCATACCATTATTCTTATCATACTCTCATTGAAGATATTCAACTATTAATTCTTATGTTGTCACTTACTGAGAAATTGATCTGGCCATTCTTATGTTTTAGTTTCCCCATGTTTTGGAGGATGATTATAAATGATTTTTTTAGAATGGTATCTTATTTGAGGAATTATATGGGAGATGTTAAAGGCATAACTTGGAATATGAAATGTGGGGTACAGTGAGATATGATGTTGAGAATTATAAACTCATTTTTTGTAATCACATTTTGTTAAGAGTATTTATTAATTCTATTATACTCAAAACATACATTTTCCTTGGGCGTATAAGTGATCCAATAATTCCAAATTATATTGAATATTATGGATGAAAACAATTGGGAAAAATTTATCAGTAATAAATAAAGAAATTTAAATTTTATTACTTACCACTAGATCTATTAGTGCGGGATATTGGATATTATGTAAAGAATGTTTCCTCAATACATCAAAACATTTACTTAACACTTCATAGTTATTTATATCCAAGGAAAGGAAGATTTTTTAACTATAAAAACAATTATATGAAATTTTCTTATTGATCCAACATCGAGGGTCCACTACACTCCATATATAAAGGAGTTGAATTAAACTTTTGATATGAAAAATGATATAAAAAAAATAAGACACACTTTGGGGGATCTATCCACAAATCTATTTCATAATTACTTACACTATTTTGGGTGGGGATACTATAAAAACAAGAAGCATAGATCAGAAATAAAGAATAATTTAATTCGAAACAAAAAAATATCAAATACAAAAACAATAAACCAATATAAAAATAGTGTTAATTTATTAACCAAAATTAACAAAAAAATATTAAAATAGAGACACACCCTAAATAAAACAATTCACTAAATGCATACGTATCAAAAAATTACTTTTGAAGAATATATTTCATTTAATACGCTAAAAAATCCAATTTCATAATTTTCACCATTTAAAATTAAATAAAAAATTCCCATACAATATAAAATAAAATTTATAAAAATTGTTTTTTTACTTACAAAAAGAAATCATTTGTAAACACTATATAGTGTGAATAACTAACACATTGCCCAAAAATTTGAGAATATTGTTTCAAAATCCTAAATTGACATAGATGAAATACATAACAAACACATGAAATGTTAGGAAACACCCCTAATTCAATTATAAAATTGATACAATAAACATAAATTACTATATAACTAAAATATTAAAAACTATAGAAAAAAATTCAACTATGCACAGTTTTCCCACACATCTTAGTGGTAAATGAGCTAAACATGAATGTTATATTAGAGTTATTAAAATGTGAAATCATAGTTTGTACATGGTTATAAGACCATGTATTATAATAATGAACCCTATAATTCATTTTCATACCAATACAATCATTTATTCTCATAAAAATGACCAAAAACCTCCAAAATGGGACCCAAACACTAAAATAAAGACTCAATGTCGCAATTAAATTGATAATAATTTATAAAATTATAGACATATTAATCGTAGAGTACCCATGTAACTTAGTTATTTTCATGTGATGTTTTTGTTCAAGAACCCACTCATGATTCATTATTGATTCCCAATAAAACTAGCACTAAAAAATCAAATATCAAGAAATCAAAAGTCCCCTTGGTACCATCTCTTTAGGAACTAACCTGAGTTGTCACCCACTGAGACTCCAGATCTGGAATGTTGATTTATACTATGAAAAAAACTATCATCAGAACATGTTTACTCTATGAGGGACCTATATCAAAAACTAATCCTAACAAAATGAAAATATAGGAATATGAACCATGATAATCAGTAGGTATAACCATATGAATCCACACTTAATTCCATATCTCTAAAGAGAACATTGTTTCCTTATTATTTAAAAAATACATAGAATTTTTTTATTTTATTTAAAATATAGTTATAGGTTGTTAATTAACAAATTAATTACCCATTTTACTTTCAATATAAAATATATATTGAGATATTTTTCATTATACCATTTAATTAAGATGAACATGAGATAGCATAAAGATTTCAATATGAAAAAATTCCAATGGAAATAATTTTTAGATTCATCCCAAAAAACAATGGTAACATTGAATGCATATAAATAATTCATCCTAATAACTTATTGACTAATCGTGACATTATATAATTGATCTAATAAATAAAATTATTTGAAATAACCAGTCAAGGATGTCAGAACACAATCATAAAAACTTCTGAATGTTCACTACATATCTAAAATGAGTGGAAATCCCACAATAGGATCCTAGATAACTTCAGGAAACTAGATAAAGAAAAATACATTTCTAGAGAAACTTGTGTACCTAATATTCTCTATATGATACCCAAACAATACCATGAAATATAAATTGACATGATTTTTCTAAAATTAGAAAATTTAAATATATATATATATATCATAAATTTAATATCATAATAAATAGATTGATTCCTCACCTTAAAGTTCCCTTTTATAAATATCATATTTTACCTATCCATGATATATAGACAATACCACTAACTTCTTACTAAGGGTAATCCAAATATCACACATTTAGAACATATCCATTTATCATAATTAAGGTGAATTCATTAATAGGGATTTTAATTTTCCAGGATACTTTAAGAATGTGGAAAATGGGCCTTGATATTTAGAATGAAATGTTGAACTTTTAAAAACCACATTTAGTCCATTTCATTCATGTTCCTAATGAAACAATTACACTGACACACATATCCACCATAATATATTCATAAGTACTTCTTGACCTAATGTACATATTCACACAACCTATAGTGAATATTTTCAAAGGTGTACTAATTTATATATCCAAATTTTTATATGTCTATAATTCATACTCATAAGTTATGAAATTAATAAAAATGAAGAACTATAGGGAACCAAAATTTCAGTTTTTCCATTATTAAAAACTATATTAGAGACAAAAAATATGATAGTATCTTAATAATACATAATGAAAATCATTTTAATGACCAATCAATAACATTATGTACTTGATATTTCAAAATATGCTTGAATACATGATTTAATAAGTGAAATGTGTGGTAGAAACAAATGATATTTCTATAGAACATGTATGAAACCAATTCCATTCATCCCAATTATTTTTTCTAATATATATTTCACTATAAAAAAATAGTTTAAAAAATTTAAGAAATTGTGGTTTTAAATTCAATTGAGAACATAGGGTAACTGAATGTATCACATTATGAGAGATACAAATTAATAGGGGAAGGGGGTGAATAAATGTTTATAAATTTTCACAAATCCACTAAACCAATGTGTTTTTAATAATTCATGCATGATTCCTTATCATTCAAAGATATTTATATTCATGGAATCATTGCCTAATAATCTTGTTCCTTCATGATGAAACACATACGTGATTCACTGGGATCACATTCTTGAACCCACACTATTTATTCTTTTCTTCTCATGATAATCATTATTCAATAGTGTTAATTTCCTCCAATAACAAGTTTCATTAGAGACATTGATTTCATTCATGTTGGGTCTTGAAAATTATTCAAATAAAAAGAAGATACTTCTATAAATTTATAAAAATAAAAAAAAATCAAATGAATAATTCAATAACAAATGTTCATAGGGACAAAATCATAAATTATGAAGCAAATAAAAAAGTGAGAAATCATTCATAGACTATCACTCTACATGGCGTTCCATGTCTTTGTAAATCACCCCCAAACAGAACTGGAAGAGTCCTCAAATGACCTAATTCATTTGTGAAAATATGTGGTAATTTCTTCTTCTATAAACAATCTCCCCCATACATCCTAAATATTTCGTGGAGATAGGTCGTGTCATAGTCTCCCACAAATGACAAAAAATCATTTTACGGGGATAGGTGGAGATTTTAACAACCACATAAGGCACCCTATACTGACTAAGTCATCCAAGGGCACCCACAAAAGATTCTCTGTGGCCCACCACAGATGATCAGCTACACTGGTATCCAATTCCTCCACATCTCTATAAATGGAACTGAAGTGGAACCAAAATAGTGATTGTCACACTGAAGGATGGCCACTCAGATGAAACAAATATGAATAGAGATGAAGTGAGACACCAGGAAAGTACTCCTATTATTATCCATAGGTAAATCCCACCTCATAAAATGAAGAAGGAAATAAAAACTCATTCATTAGTCTACGATCCAATAAAACTCTCTGCAAACATAATTTTCTCTAGGTGAAAAAAATTTCACCCTTTATTCCTAGGAATCCTACATAGAAAAATTATATGTGGGTGGAATCATTTCATGTATAGCCCATCACTATGTGGAAATAACTCAAACCCACATATCCAAACACTATACTGAAGGAAGTCAAACCCGTGAAGCAAAATGTTACACGGATAGAACATGATTGTAATACCCCGAGATTTTATGAGATATATTCTTTTTAATTTCTTTGATTTCTTCTATTTTAAACTACACCAAGATTATGTTTTATTATATGCAACACCGTATTAGCTTGTAGTATACGCAACACTATTCTTGGATTGTGTTACACACAATTTCAAGTTCATTTTGTGGAAATTATTCTACGCAACATTAAGTATAGATTTTGTTTAATGTATAAATGAAATAAGTTTTGATTATTTTTTACACAACACCAAAGGGAGTTTCCACTACACATAGTCTTGACTTGTCTTGAATTACATTCAATCATGACCTTCCTCGATAGCGTGTGTTGTACGCAATACCGAGTTTTACTAAATAACAATATGTTATTAAAATATTATATAAACTAGTCGTTATGAATAGTAATACCCACTTTTTGAAATTTTATAAATTTTATCTTTCAAAATGGACTTCATTTTTGGATTCGGAATATCAAAATTAGCCTAGGGTGAAATTTTGGTATTTTTCTGAAAACTTTCAATTTTTGATGAATAGTGAAAACACTGAGTTATTAATTAAAACTGATTTTTTATTTAAATAATCATTTATTTTATTTAAATTTATTTTAGGTCAAAATATATGCATAATACTTATATAAGTTCAATTTATTTAATTGGAGTAATTTTAGAATAATTTTAGATATATAAAAATTTTATTGAACTTTTTATCGTCTTTTACCCACATCCTAGGAGTATTTGCAAATTTTCATAAAACTTAATTTTACCGCTTCTGTAAGCTGAATATCAAAAATACGCAAGACACGGTTAATATCAAGGAGTAATATGTGGTTAAATAAGATAAAAATAATTTTTGTTGAATATTAACTTTTTACTTTTTTACTACGATTAAAAGTAAATAGGGTAATTAAGGGTAAAAATGGTATCATTATTACCCTAACACATGTCCTAATTCTATTGGATAAGTCTAATTCGACCAAAAACAAAATTAGGAATAAAATATGACCCTTTAGGTCCACTTGGATTAGATTAGGACATTTATTATTATTTAATTCAAAGAAGAGTTAAAAGAGTTAAAATCAAAGTTTAATACGTAAAACATTTTTAATATAGGGTTATACATAAGATAAATTCAGATGTAAATATTAATTATAAATATAAAAATATTTCCTATATAATTATATTTTATTTATATTTTTTATACATGAAATAATTTAATTTATTTATGACACAATGATGATGTAGTAATTACCTTATTAATGAAATATTAACATAATTGATATTATAAATACCCAAATAAATGTAATTTGAGACTTTTTATGAATTAAAATAATTTTCTAGATTAATATAACATATTAATGTTTGTTATAGGAATTTTTATCGAAGTAATAATGCTAGTATGAATTTATAAAAAATAAAATTCCAAATAGTGTCAAAATTGACATAAAAGAGGTTTTAAAAAAAATATTAAATTATTAATTGATATTCTATTCCTAAAAATATAAGGTTCGTCCAAAAGACTTATATAATAATATATATGAAATTAATGAACCAATTGGGATTGTATTGGTAGTTTATAGTAAGTTTATTAACCATATAGTGTAAGAATACAAGAAGACACGGTAAAAGTTAAATTATTTAACTTACAGTTAAATCTAAATGATAAGGTTAAAATGGTAACCTAAACTTGTCTAAAACATATTTTTTGAGATTATTGCAACCCATACCTATCCTATACTTGAAATAAGTTACTTTGGATCCATTATATACCGAAGATTAATTTATTATAAAATAATATTTTAAGTTTTTTCTAAGGTGCCCCTCACCCCTCTTATAAAAGGGCACTACCCCTTCTCTCTAATTCACACTTCCAAGCCATTTGGCTCGGCCGACCCCTTCCCAAATATCCTCTAAAATATCCTCCCTTAATTATGGAGGCCTTCCTTTAGTCATAAATCTAATCTAAGGATCCATTTTGATCAAATCAAAAAGAAGAACCCAAAGAAGAGGTAAATATCTCACCACCTATTTCATGTTTCTTTATTCTTCCACTTCCTCCTTATTTGTTGTTTCCATTCTAAAATAATAACTCTAGTATCTTCTATATACTGTGACGTTATTATATAAATTGTAAAACCATATTAGTTATTTTATCAATCCTATGAATGAAAAAGTCACCACACGTGTGTAAGTATGGCTTACCGTCTCCACGTCGTGGTGTAGTTTCTTATTCAAACATTTCATCATTTGGATTGGTATAATAATGAGTATAAATGATATAAATAATAAATATAAAATTATTATTATTCTTTATATATGATATACCATGCAATTATATATGATTTTAATATCAAAATAATGATATTGTCGCTCGTGCGTACGTACGGACTACCGTCTCCACGATGCGATGAGATTCATTCTCCATGTTAACCATCCAAGAATGATTATAAAGTATATATAATAAGTAATCATGAAACATATGACATAATAATGCTGCTGTATTTATTTATATATATATGTCATTTACTTCCATTCAATTTAATATGGAAACGAAAACAACGTTCATGCGTACGTAGGGTCTACCGTCTCCATGAACGGTGTATTTCATTTCATTTATCGATCTATTATATATATTTATATTATGAATATATATTATATATGTTGAGTCAATAAGGTTTTCCTTATGATTTTTTTTCATTCTTTCTTGTTTTGAAAATCACAAACACCTTATTCTTAAGGAAAATTTCTTTTATAAGGAAAATTGTTTTCTTAAGGAAAATTGCTTTTATAAGGAAAACTGTTTTCTTAAGGAAAATTGCTTTTATAAGGAAAATCGCTTTTATAAGAAAAATTATCCTTATCATATTTTCATCTAGATTTTTCTTAAGTATAAGATTCGGATTCATTTATATTTTCTTGGAAGTACTTGAAACTTTGATATGAAGTATTCTGTTTTAGGATCCGAATTCTGGATAAGAACTATGATAAAGTTTCACTCCAAAATCCAGAATGAGAACTGTGATAAAGTTTCATTCCAAATTCCAGATACAGTTTTAATCCAGATTCAGGATACGAATTCTTATGAATTTCGATAACAAATTCTCAATACGAATTCTAATGATTAATTCTCATTACGAATTCTGATAAAGAATTCTCATTACGAATTCTGATGAAGAAATCTCATTACGAATTCTAATAAAGAATTCTCATTACGAATTCTGATGACGAATTCCCATTCCGAATTTGCATTCCAAATTCACCTATTAAACAGAATCTGATCATCTTTGTTTTATACACTCTGAATTTATTCAGACTCCTAATCTTCACTCTGAACTTTCATTTCACTTATGTCTTTATGTTTTGCCTACTCTTTATTATTTTCCTTAAACTCCGAACCTTCACTCCGAATTTTTCATTCCAAACTTTTGAGTTAGATTTTAAAATGATGTCGTACATTCTGTTACACTTGTTTTGTTATAAAATGATGTCATCTATTTTGTTATAAACTAACCGTTGTCTAAGTGACACGTGTACAGGTCCCTCCGATCTTTAAGGAAAATATGACCGTTGGAGAAGGAGTCGACCTTACCTATAAATAGGAGCTCATTTGAAAGAGATCGGGGCTGAAAGGCTTACTGATCTTCGACTCATGTGATTACATGCTTGAAGTAATTTCTAGATAGAGAGGCTCTTATTAACTCTCAAAGCTTCGTGTGACTCCGAATGTTGGTGATTACATTCGAGGGCTTCCAGGGATAGGAAGACAGAGGTGCCAACTACCTTGAAGTTCGAGGGCTTCCTTGCTGAGGAAGACAGAGGTTGCTAACTACCTTGAAGTTGAGGGCTTGCGGGGATAGCAAGACAGAGACTCTGATCTTTGTATCGAGGGCTTACCCTGGTGTGGGTAAGATAAACTTGCTTGAAAGTATAAATAAAGAGACCTTTATCCAAGGTTGTTGGATACCCTTCTCTTTGGGTTAAAAGACTTATATCTTGTTACTTGTAGTTTAACTACTTGTTTATTTTCTGCTGCATTTTGTATTATAAGGAAAGTATAACTTTCTTATACTTCCTTTTTTGTTCTCTGTTTCATTTAGATTCTATACGCTTTAAGGTAGAATCTCATATTGTAATCTTTCATTAAGTTTCAATTTCCGGAACCATATTTCCGGAACCTACTATCAGAATCTCTTTCCAAGTTTGCATTTGGTATTAGAGATGTTATGAATTTTCTTAAGTTTAACTTTTTTAAACTTAGCCCTTTCCTTTGCTTAATGAAAACATAGTTATTCGTAACTAACTTCAAAGGTTCCAAAGGAATTTTTAAAGTTTACAATTCACCCCCCCCCCCTCTTGTAAATTGAGCATCTACATCACTATTTCGATCTTAAAATTGGTATCAAAGGAGGTCTCTGAAATACTTATACTTACGAATAAGTTTTTCTTGCTCACTTTATCATTCCGAACTTTCCCATTCTGAAAATTCCCAATCCGAACTTTATGATTACAAACTTTTTCTACTAACAAGTTTGTGTATCGAAGGTTTCTAGTATGACAGGAGTTAATGTTGGTTCAATTGATAATCTAAATCCTACAAGACCACCAATCTTTGATGGTAATGATTATGAATAATGGAGAGATCGAATGAAGACTTTTGTTATCAATACTGGAGTGGACAACTTTTTTATGCTTACTGGTGATTATAAAATTCCCGACAAGGAAGTTAGAACTTTTACTAACCAGCAAAAGCAGGAATATCAACTCAATTATAAGGTACGCAATACTTTACTTTGTTCAATGACTAGAAATATATATAGCCAAATTTCTTCTTGTGAAGCAGCTAATTGTATATGGAAGAATTTAGAGGTTACACACTTTGGAACTTCTAAGGTGATTGAGACTAGAAGAGCTATGCTTAGAGCTGAATATCATGGCTTCAACTTTCCTTATGGTGAACCAATCTGTAAAGTTCAATAGAGATTTATGACCATTGTTAACAGCTTACAATCTATGGAAGATAAAGGTTTAGATGATGAAGCTCTTGTGGATTAAATAATTGATATTATTCCCAATGAGTGGGAATCCAAAAGAACAGCTATAGATGAAAACGGGAAGGTCACTCAAATTACTCTTGATGAGCTATTTGGAAATCTTCTACAACATGAAACCAGAATGAAGAGAGATACTGACAACATCAAGAAAAAGAATGGAAATGGTACTGTTGATTTTACAACAAACTCAAATCATATGAAAGCTAAGACTCCTGAGAGAGTAACCAGATCCAAGTCTAAGAAAGTTATTTTCCAATCTGAATCTAGTGAGAGTGAAGTTTCTGAAAATGAATTAGCAAATCTTGCTCGAAGGATGAACAACATATATGGACAGAAAAACTTCCAATCCAAGTATAAGAAAAAGGACAGGAAAGATAAGAAAGATTGAGAAGTTACTTGTTATGAATGCAAAAGAGCTGGACATATTAGACCAGATTGCCCTTTGCTCAAAAAGAAAGAAAGGAAAGAAAGGAATTAAGACAGGAACAGAAAGAAATATTATAAAGCCAAAGCTAAGAAAGTTCTGAAAGCTAATGACACCTGGAGTGCCAGTGGTGGTGACTCTTCAGATGAATCTTCTGATTACGAATCTTCAGGACAAAAGAATCTTGGTCTTACAGCCAGATTACCTATTGATAATCATTGTTTTATGGCTAAGGTACGAAATGCTGAATCCTTGACCAATGTTTCTCTAAATTCCAATGATAGTAAGTATTATAACTTTTCTAATGAAGAATCTTCTTCTGATGAAGAAAATACTTTACCTACTTATGAAGAAGTCTCTAGGTTTGCTGAACTTCTTGAAATTGAGAATTCTAAACTCAATAAGAAACATGATAAAGAAAATTCTAGGAATTCTATTCTTACAAAAGAGATATCAGATCTTTCTAAAGATCTTGATAAGAAAAATGATGATTTTGAAAGTATTTCAAAAAATCTCGAGGAAGTAAGTTCTGAGAAGAATAAACTTTCTAAAGAGTTAGAAAAAGTAATTTCTAAGAAAAATGTTTTCGAACCTAACTCTAGTTCTAAAACTAATGATTTTGAGGATAAAAACTTGGTTGTAAAACTCAAGTATGAAATTTTTTCCTTAAATAAGTGTTTATCAAACTTTACCCAAGGTAAGGAAAATTTTGATAAAATGTATTCCTAAATATGACCTTTAAGAAATAAATCTGAATTTGGTTATACCCATGAAAAACCAATTTTTAGTAACAATTATTTTTTTCCTCAAAGTGCCCCATTTTGTACCAAGTGTCAATGTGGTGGTCACTGGGAAAAGAATTGTTCCTTAAACAAAACCCAATCTTTAGGATTTCACAAAGCTTACTTTTCTAAGAAGATGTGGGTTCCTAAAATTTTATTATCTGGAAATCTCGGATCCAAACAAGTTTGGATTCCGAAAGTCTAATTTTCTTCTTGATTTCAGGAAAATAAAGAGAGTACCAGCAACAAAACATGGTACATGGATAGTGGATGTTCCCGACACATGACTGGTAACAAAAGCTATTTTGAAAAGATTATCAAAACAAAAGGAGGAAAGGTAACTTTCGGAGATAATGCTAAGGGTGAGATTGTTGGTATTGGTAAAATTGTTCTTTTAGGTAAAACCTTGATTTCGAATGTTCTTTTTGTTAAGGGTCTTAAGCACAACCTCATTAGTATAAGTTAGTTATGTGATGAAGGTTACCTTGTGAATTTTAGGAATGATAAGTGCTTAGTTCACAATTCCAAGGAAGAATTTATTCTCTCAGCCAATAGGCAAGAGAATGTTTACACATTGAACTTAGAACACCTTAGAAGCCAAGATTTAACTTGTCTAAGTGAAATGGAAGATCATTTCTGGTTATGGCATAGAAGACTAGGTTACTGTAACCTTAGAAACTTATGTAAACTCTCTAAGAAGAAACTAGTTAAGGATCTACTGGATCTTAGATTTGATTCTTCTAAAGTTTGTGATCCTTGTCAATATAGAAAGCAACATAAATCTAGTTTTAATTCAATCGGTGAAGTCTCAACAACTGATGCATTATAGTTAGTGCACATGGATCTTTTTGGTCCAACACATACTGGAAGTATTAGAGGCAAGTACTATGTGTTTGTTCTACTTGATGATTACACTAGATTTACTTGGGTCTATTTTCTAACAAAGAAGTCTGAAGATTTTTCGTATTTCAAAAGTTTTAGAGCTCAAGTTAAAAATGAGAAAAACCTTCCATTGAAAACTATTCATAGTGATCATGGAGGAGAATTTCAAAATTCTGATTTTGAAACTTTTTATAGTAGAAAAGGTATTACTCACAATTTTTCAGCACCTAGAACTCCTCAACAAAATGGTGTAGTTGAAAGAAGAAATAGAATTCTTCAAGAAATAACTAGAACCATGTTGAGTGAATATTCTATTGCTAGACATTTTTGGGCTGAAGCTTTAAGTACTGCTTGTTATACTATAAATCGAGTTTTGATTAGACCTTTTCTTAATAAAACTCCTTATGAGTTATGGAATGGTAGAAAACCAAGACTATCCTACTTCAAGGTTTTTGGCTGCAAAGTATTCATTTTGAATACTAAATATAACTTATATAAATTCGCACCAAAATCTGATGAAGGAATTTTCTTAGGTTATTCCACAACATCTAAGGATTATAGAGTTTTTAATAAAAATACTTGTACTGTTGAAGAAACAGTACATGTAAAATTTGATGAATCAGATCCTTTTGTTTTTAAACCACCTCAACCTACATCCTCGGATGTGTTTTCAAAAACTGATTGTCAACCTTTGATAGAAGAACCTTCTGATAAGGAAATTGTTCAAGAAGATACTTCTGAAACATTTACCCTAGAAGACTTTCTACCCTATGTTGATGAACAGGTTTTACAAAATCCAAATCAGGTGTTTCTTAAGAATCATCTCGGTGATAGTATCATTGGTGATGTAAACCAACCTGTAAGGACTAGAAGTTCCTTAAGAAATGAAGTAGAACATCTAGAATTTCTTTCCCAATTAGAACCAAAAAGCACTGATGAAGCTTTAGGTGATGATGATTGGATTAAAGCCACGCAAGATGAACTAAATGAATTCGAAAGGAATAAAGTCTAGACCTTGGTTGAAAGACCTAAGGAGACTTCTGTTATTGGAGTAAAATGGGTTTTCAGAAATAAATGTGATGAAAATGGAGTCATAGTTAGAAATAAAGCTAGACTTGTTGCTAAAGGCTATAATCAGCAAGAGGGAATAGAATATGAAGAAACCTATGCTCCAGTAGCTAGAATTGAATCTATTCGTATTCTACTTGCCTTTACAGCTTTCTTTAATTTCAAAATTTTTCAAATGGATGTGAAATGTGCTTTTCTTAATGGTTATGTTCAAGAGGAAGTTTTTTTTGAACAACCTCCTGGTTTTGAAGATACAAAACATCCTGATTATGTATTTAGACTTACCAAAGCTCTGTATGGCCTTAAACAAGCCCCACGAGCATGGTATGATAGACTCACTGGATTTTTTCTTCAAAATAACTATGTTAAGGGAAATTCATATCCAACCCTTTTTATAAAGAAAGATAAGAAAAATGTTTTGATTGTTCAAATTTATGTTGATGACATCATATTTGGCTCAACTCAGCAATCTTTGACCGACTCTTTTACAAGTCTAATGAAATCTGAGTTTGAAATGAGTATGATGGGTGAGTTAACTTTTTTCCTTGGTTTTCAAATTTCTCAAAAACCAGAAGGAACCTACATATCTCAATATAAGTATATTAAAGATCTTCTTAAAAAGTATGGTTATGAAAATACTATGAGTATAAGTACTCCTATTAGTACCTCAAACCCTTTAGATCTTGATGAAGCTGGGAAACCAGTAGATCAAACATCTTTTAGAGGTATGATAGGAAGTTTACTTTACTTAATATCTAGTTTACCAGACTTAATGTTCTTAGTATGCTTATGTGCAAGATATCAATCCAATCCTAAGGAATCTCACTTAAAGGCAGTAAAATGAATTTTTCGCTACCTTAAGGGAACCATGGATCTAGGATTATTTTATACTTCTGGAAATTATTTTTTTCTAAAAAGATTTTCTGATACTGACTTTGGTGGATGTAGAATGGATAGAAAAAGTACATCCGGAACTTGTCATTTCTTAGAAGATTCATTAGTTTCTTGGTCCTGCAAGAAGCAACATTTTGTAGCACTCTCCATTGCTGAAGCTGAATATGTAGCAGCTGGAAGTTGTTGTGCTCAAGTGTTGTGGATTCAACACACACTCACAGGCTATGGCTTGAGTTTTACTAAAACTCAAATTTTGTGTGATAACACAAGTGCCATTTCTCTCAGTAAGAACCCTTCACATCACTCCCGTGCAAAACACATAGATATTAGGCATCACTTTCTTAGGGATCACACACTTAAAGGAGATATTATTCTTCAGTTTATTGGAACGCAAGATCAACTTGCCGATATTTTCACAAAATATTTTCCTTCTGATAGATTTGAATATATTAAACAGAAGTTAGGAATGATAACCGTAAGGTAATCCTCCTTAATTAACTTTCTGTTGAAAAAGTCTCCTTACAGTAATAAATTCCTTTTCATAGGGGGAGTACATTTTTTTGTTAGAATAACAAAGTTTTTTTTTCAAAGTTTGTTTTCAAACTTTTCGGAACTAAGATTTCCGGAATGGAAATATCCGGAACTACAATTTTCCAGAATGGATATTTTCATTTAAGAAAACTTCTAAAATAGAAATTTTCGTATTGAAAACTTCCGGAATGGAAAATTTTGTACTGATATTTTCATAACGGAACTTTCTTACTGAATCTCTCATAATAAGTTTTTTTCTTAAATTCTTGTAATTGGTTTTTCTTACTGACTTTGTTTTTCGCACTGAGTTTGTTTTTTGTACTGAGTTTGTTTTCCATACTGAGTTTGTTTTCCATAGTAAAGTTTTTGTGAACTTTGTCTTTTCATAATAAAGATTTTTTTCGTAGTCATTTTTATATTACCCATTACTAATAATCCTCCTAAGCCAATCTGAAAGGTATGATTTCATTACTTAAGTTTTCGTAGTCATATTTTACTTGCTAGCATTTTCTTGTATTATGTTTTCAGATTATAGTTTTCTTAATTCTTTGTTTTAATAAAAACCTCAAAAATATCAGATTCAGTTTTCTTGAGAATTCGTTTTCAACCGTCAGATCTGATCTCATCTTATCACAACTGTTCGATCAACCGAGGAAGTTGAACCGTCGTTTCATTGCCTATATAAAGGGGACCCAATTACTTGTCCCACATCGGTTTTCAAGATCTCGCGTCCCGAATCTCTGCCTCTCTGTTTTAAAGTCGTTCCGAACTACTCAGAGGTCTTCAGATCCGAATTTCTGTGGAGTTAGCTTCTCAAGAAATGTTATCCTCCAAGCCTATTTCACAATGGTTAGTTTACAGAGAAAGGCTAGTCCATCCATATTTCTTCAACAACTATGATTCTCTTATTTCGAAGAACATTAAGTTGAATGGCTGGGAAGATGTTGCGGTGTCAAAACCCAGGAACCAAGATGAAGTATATTCGGATTTGCTCATAGAGTTCTATGAAATAGTTTCTTTTCTTCAGGAAGATAGAAGGGACAAGTTATCTTTTAAGTCTTATGGTAAGACTTATAAACTTTCATATGCCAAGGCAGCCAGCTTGGTAGGGCTGAACAATGAAGGTGAAGATGAGTTTATTTCTCACGTGTTGCCGGATACTAAGGGTAGCTTTGACAAGGAAAAAGCTTTAGAAACTCTCGGACTGGCTGATGACAAGGCTCCGAAGATTGCTAGTTTGCCTACAAATTTCTGAATTCTAGAGTTGTGGGTACAAGGTCTTATCGTACCAAGGAAAGGTGATAAAGAAAGTTTGAAGAAGAGTGAGATATATATCTTATATTTCCTGATAAATCTAAGGAAGTTTAACCTCATGAGGCATATTCTTATAACCATTGAGAATCTTAAGAAAGGAAATCTCAGAGCCCAGATCGTAATGTACCCAGCAATTTTATCAAAGTTGATAGTTCGGTGCCTTGAGTCATTCAAGGAAGCTTGCAGATCTAAGACAAGGGTTTGCAAAATTTTGTTGGTCAGTGATGATACACTTAAGAGGATGGATGTGGATTTCAACAAGGAGACTAGTGAGTTCTTCGATTTGCCTAATCAAGAAGAACCGGCTCCGAAGGCTACTAAACCGGAATCATCTAAGCCTGTAAAGAAAAGAAAGTTGAAAGAAGTTGCAGTTGAAGTTGAGGATCCTAAATCTAAGGAAGTTCAAACCGCACCTCCAAAACCAAAGAAGAAGAAAGCCTATCCCAATGAGGTTGTTGCGAAGTGGAGAACAGATAAACAGAAAAGGAAAGAAGGGGATCCGCAGTTCGGATTGGACCCTACGGAGGCTAAGGCCTTGAAGGAGAGAACTGCTGATGAGCTTGAAAAACAAGTAAAGGAAAAGAAGCTCAAGAAGAAGGTGACAGAAGCCGAGGCAGTCCAAGCATTGTTAAAATTTAATGAGATGGTATCCGGAAGCATTCCAGTTTCGAGATCTTTCTCCTTGGAATCTCTACCTGAGACTCCAGGAAGAAATTTTGTTGCTCCGGAAGAAGCTATTGCTAAGACTACTGAGGAAGTAGAGCAAGATGAGAAAGTGGAAGAAGAAGAAGATGTTGCTGAAGGAAGTGGTGAAACCAGAGATGTGTTGAAACAAGTAGATGATCATAAGGGGACACCTTCGGAACACTTATCGCTCCGGACTTCTGAAGCTGAATCTTCGAAGCTAGTTACTCCAGTAATGGAAGAAGAGAGAGGAGAAGAAGAAGTAGCTTATCATGGAGAGGAAGAACAACTTCTACAAGATATTTCTCAAATGGAGAATATAGAGGTTGGTGCTAAGACAGTTCCTGATGAGGAAGACAATGTTGTCCAAGTTTCTGATAGCGAAAAAAGAACGCCGGAACAGGATTATATTCCGAAAAAAGACAAGGGAAAGCAAATTCTTGCTGATACTCCGAGCTCAGAAGTGAGGAAGAGGAAGGAAGTTGGTAGTTCTTCAAAGAGAAAGCTTGACCTTATTGAAGAAGAAAATTCTCCAAGAAGAGTCTCAGATTCGGAGTCATCTTCGGTGGGGCATGACTTTGTTGTTCAGTCTTTAAAGAAGTTGGTGGGAACCATTCCAACCTTCTCAAGTATTGATTCAAGATTCCAGATGCTCCAACATGCTTTGAATCAGAAAACAGACTCCGTTTCTATGGTTATGGACAAGTGCGTTGAGATTGAGGCTCAGTTCAAAACGTTATTTGTTGGCTACGAAGCTCATAGAAAATCTTGCAAGAGGATGACAAACTGGTCGAGGAAGACTGTAGAAGAGATGAGTCAATTTGATGAGTTTCAAGTCAATGTTAAAGATGCCTTTGAGACTGAGGATAGGAAGATAAATGACCTGACTTCATCCTTTGAAGAGAAGCTGACAGATGAAAAGAACTTCCGGATTCAAGAAGTCAGAGATCTGAATGGGAAGATGAATTCCGTTTCTCAAAACTGGAAGTTTGAAAGGGATCATCGGATTGACTTTCAAGAGAAATTGAATGCTCAGGAAGAAAAGATCAAAGCTCATGAAGAAAAGCTGAAAGCCCAGGAAGAAAAGATTGAAGCTCAATCTGCAAGAATAGTTGTCTTAGAGAAGCAAGCTGAAGAAGATCATAAAGACCTGAAGAAGATCAAGACGATTCTTAAGGGGCTCATTTCAAAGGAAAAAGATCTGAAATAACTAAATCTGATCTTTTTGTTGTATCTATTTTTCTTTGTTGCCGAGATTTCAAACCTAATGAAAATTGTACCTCTCGTTTCTTTTGTTGTTATTACTAATTTTTCAGGTACTTTGTTATTTTTTTTCCATTCCCTCGGTTTCTTTTTGAAAATCACAAAGGGGGAGAAGGAAAACATCCTTAAGGAAAAATAACTCTAATAAGAGTCTATCTAAGGGGGAGTTTTTCATTAAAGAATACTTTCTTTTTCGTAATGAAATGTCACTCTGGAAATCTAGAATACGATCCTTAGTGTTTCAAAGCCTAAGGGGGAGTTATTCGTATTCATCAATTTCCTTAAAGTCAAGGGAGATAAGCCTTAATGTTTTTTTTCTTCTTATAATTTCTTTTTCGTACGGATGTTTGTGCTTTCCAAAAAGGGGGAGATTGTTGAGTCAATAAGGTTTTCCTTATAATTTTTTTTCATTCCTTCTTGTTTTGAAAATCACAAACACCTTATTCTTAAGGAAAATTGCTTTTATAAGGAAAATTGTTTTCTTAAGGAAAATTGATTTTATAAGGAAAACTGTTTTCTTAAGGAAAATTGCTTTTATAAGGAAAATAGCTTTTATAAGAAAAATTATCCTTATCATATTTTCATCTAGATTTTTCTTAAGTATAAGATTCGGATTCATTTCTATTTTCTCGGAATTACTTGAAACTTTGATATGAAGTATTCTGTTTTAGGATCCGAATTCTGGATAAGAACTGTGATAAAGTTTCACTCCGAAATCTAGAATGAGAACTGTGATAAAGTTTCATTCCGAATTCTAGATACAGTTTTAATCCAGATTCAGGATACGAATTCTTATGAAGTTCGATAACGAATTCTCAATACGAATTCTAATGATTAATTCTCATTATGAATTCTGATAAAGAATTCTCATTACGAATTCTGATGAAGAAATCTCATTACAAATTCTGATAAATAATTCTCATTACGAATTCTGATGACGAATTCCCATTCCGAATTCGCATTCTGAATTCATCTATTAAACAGAATATGATCATCTTTTTTTATACACTTTGAATTTATTCAGACTCCGAATCTTCACTCCGAACTTTCATTTCACTTATGTCTTTTTATTTTTCCTACTCTTTATTATTTTCCTTAAACTCCGAATCTTCACTCCGAATTTTTCATTCCGAACTTTTGAGTTAGATTTTAAAATGATGTCGTACATTCTGTTACACTTGTTTTGTTATAAAACTATGTCATCTATTTTGTTATAAACTAACCGGTGTCTAAGTGACACGTGTACAGGTCCCTCCGATCTTTAAGGAAAATATGACCGTTGGAGAAGGAGCCGACCTTGCCTATAAATAGGAGCTCATTTGAAAGAGCTCGGGGCTGAAAGGATGACTGATCTTCGACTCATGTGATTACATGCTTGAAGTAATTTTTAGATAGAGAGGCTCTTATTAACTCTCAAAGCTTCGTGCGACTCCGAATGTTGGTGATTACATTTGAGGGCTTCCAGGGATAGGAAGACAGAGGTGCCGACTACCTTGAAGTTCGAGGGCTTCCTTGCTGAGGAAGACAGGGGTTGCCAACTACCTTGAAGTTGAGGGCTTGTGGGGATAGAAAGACAGAGACTCCGATCTTCATATCGAGGGCTTACCCTGGTGTGGGTAAGACAGACTTGCTTGAAAGTATAAATCTAGAGACCTTTATCCAAGGTTGTTGGATACCCTTCTCTTTGGGTTAAAATACTTATATCTTGTTACTTGTAGTTTAACTACTTGTTTATTTTCCGCTGCATTTTGTATTATAAGGAAAGTATAACTTTCTTATACTTCCTT
Organism: Viscum album; assembly: GCA_963277665.1. NCBI lineage: Eukaryota > Viridiplantae > Streptophyta > Magnoliopsida > Santalales > Viscaceae > Viscum > Viscum album. The sequence continues at coordinate 189,010,279 of OY728130.1, forward strand.
TTTTGTTCTCTGTTTCATTTAGATTCTATATGCTTTAAGGTAGAATCTCATATTGCAATCTTTCATTAAGTTTCAATTTCTGGAACCATATTTCCGGAACCTACTTTCGGAGTCTCTTTCCAAGTTTGCATTTGGTATTAGAGATGTTTTGAATTTGCTTAAGTTTAACTTTGTTTAGCCCTTTCCTTTGCTTAAGGAAAACATAGTTATTCGTAACTAACTTTAAAGGTTCCAAAGGAATTTTTGAAGTTTACAATTCACCCCCCCTCTTGTAAATTGAGCATCTACATCACTATTTAGATCCTACAATATATAAATCATGTTTTATATTCTGGAAGTAATTAATCATGATCTATGTAATTATATGAATAATTACAAGTCAAAACACATATGAAAAATGAAATGATTTTACCCAAAATAATGCATTAGCATGGAATTTACAAAAGAACGGGTAATATAAAATCATAAGTGAAACATATATGATATCATAACAATGAATATTATTCTCTAATAAGTAAATGACATTATTTAAATCATTATAAATGAGGTTAGGATACGTACGAAGCATATCGGACCAAAGGTAAGGGATAATTTTTCAAATCTCATTTTTATCTGAGATTGCTTATTCGTAAGTATTTACTGGGGTTATATTTTTCATCCATGTCTATAAAATGTTTTTCATAAAGTTTTTAATATTCTTACATGTATGTTTAAAGTCATTTTTACCCCTATTTGACTTTTACTTTGTGTTATGGAAGGAATCTTTCTTTTGTTTACCATACGTGGTACTTTTTGACTTTTCCGTTAAAAGTAAAGGGAGAATGTTTTTTTAAATTATACGGCATAAACTGATTTTTACGGCATCATAATGCCTTATTTTCATGAATCTTACTCTACAAGATTTCATGATTATTTTCAACAAAATACTTTTCTTTTAAAATTTCATGGCATTTTGTGAAAATAAAATGATTTTAAAGAAGAAAGGATATTTTCCTCAAGAATTCATTTCAAGTGTTTTATTAAAACTATTTTCCATCTAAGATGACATTATTTGGTATGTTTATGTTTCAAGTATAATGTCTCTATTATTTACATGTTTTGATTTTTCATATGATGAAATGTAATCCATTTGTTTTATATGGATTATGTCATGATGGGATGATGTTTATGAAACCAATTTTATTCTTTGGGTTATGATGAATGATTTATGATTGTTTTGTGGCACACTTAAGAATGATTTCAATGTGAGGTGGGTGGGACCTATATCTCCCTCCAATGCATTGGGTAAAGATTTATATCTCATGATATAGACATGGCTGTAACGGAAAGTAAATTTGGTACAGTAATATAGGGTTGGAATGGAAGGTAAACCCGATTCAGGAATGGACTTTGTCCACTATGATGGTCTTTGAAGCAATGACTCGGATACTATGGAAATAATATAAAGTGCTTAATGGTTTTCCACAATTACATGTTTTATTCCCATGATATTTTATCATGATTGATTTTCCCTTATGATATATTTCTTACGTACTTCCAAGGTTTATGTCATTGCTCAAGATTTTGATGTTTAGATTTTATGTTCAAGTTTTTTCATTCAAATGTTTATGGATTGTTTTATGTTCCCTATGTTTACCCTTAATGAGCATTTGAGCTCACCCTTTTTATGTTTTATTTTCCCCAGGATATAAAGAAAGTTTTTATGTAAGAAAAAAAAGGGGGAAGATCTTTATGGTAGATGTTGAAGATATTTCACCATGATTAGAAGAATATGTTCTGAGTTTCCAAAGACACTAAACTATTACGGTCCTTGGGTGTCTGCTTTTTTTATGTATTAAGTATTCCGAAAAATTAATGTAATCCCCATGTACGTCAAGCTTTGGGTCTCTATAATGATCGTGTATAGAAAAATGCTACGTGGACCAAACCCAGGACCGCATACAATGATGGTACATTGATGACCCCCTTTCCCACAAATAAATATTCTATATATAGGGAACCCCTACCTTCTTGAGAAAATGCCACATAGATTGGGAAATCCTAGGGTGTTCTACCCTCCAACTCTTACCATCCTATTTTGTCGCGTCATCATCCCCCATGTTGGACCCTCCAAAAACCATTCGAATAGCATTAGGACAAGGCCTGTTCCAAAGAAACTATACATGTATGATAGGATCATCAGGCACATCAGAATGTCATTTTGATTTTATATTCCCATGGTAAGCGGAGTCGCATGAGTTATCCCATAAATAAGACGATCCCCCAAAATGACTTTGAATCTAAATTCACATGGTAACGAGGGTTCTGAACTCATAGTTATCACATGAACCTACCCATTATTGGGATAAATCGGAAGCTTTGGACATTCCATTTTATAAGGGAGAGTTTAAAAAAAAGTCATACCTTTTCTCTGGAACTAATTTAAGGTCACTCCTCCCGAGGTAATCCCCTAGTTATTCGTGTAGGAGGCGTAACTATTGATCCTCTTTGCCTCCTCCTGGAATGTATCTAGATATATAGATATATATTAAAATCATGGTTACAAAAAATATAAGAGGATATGGGAACATTCAATACCCTCTTTCTCTCTCCCTTTGGGATCCAACACTATCTATCAACAGATGGAGATGTACATGCAATCTTCAGATCCACTACCTTCACTTGTTTCTCACTGAGCATGACTCACATAGGATTATAGGTTGGAGGTGATATTAACATATTCATGATCCCAAAGTATCAAATGTGACTTCTCTTTAGATGTAAGCCTAAAATTTAATAAAAATGGGCCTCCTTCATTGTATATTTCTGAAACCATACCTCAACCTTCAAAGGGACATATTCTCAATAAAGTAGCACAAAGTGGGAAGATCCCATGCATAAGCCCAAATTTTTCCCCCTTTATTGAGCCTCTTATAAATTTTAAGTCCCAACTCAAACAAAACTACAAGTGTTTGTATTCACATCTAACTGGGATACATAGGTAGTCGCTTGGAGGTCCAAAACCGATACTAAAATCCACTATAATGTTCTCTAGGACACTTTCTCGGTGGGTTCATATCCATTCAGGATATCATATCTATTCTAGGTATTTCGGGATGCCTCGTCATAATCCCCGCACCACCCATGACTAGGTACCATTTTCCTAAATTTACTTGAAACATGATGTTAAACTGCATGGTCAGGTCCTCATCACATGACATTAAAAGACATTGTGTCTAGTTAAGCGACACCAAACTACGTGGGTTCTGATTCCTCTCATGAGGATACGTAAGAACCATGTCTTGTGGATTATATCCCAACATAAAAACAATTTATTCCCCCCTCCTAGATGAATATAAACTCTAGACCACCTCATGATATATTAAAACTAGTGTCATATCAATAAACAAAGGAATCTTTGATTTTTCCACAAAGGGTAACATTGATGGAGAACCATGGATATACATATACATATATATGATTCTGAACCCAAATGTATTTATGATGGATCATTATCTAGGGCTAATTCATGGAATTATTATTGGGAATGATTGATGGATTAATGAACATATCTTAAATCTATATGAGTGTCCCAAAATTGGCAATAGTCCCCCCCCCAAAGAGTGTGATGAACTCAAATTCCCATCCACCCAACTAATGTGTGTTATTAAGTGTCATTGGAAAAATCATCCAACGAATTCCTAAATTTGGAATATAGGTCCATGATTCATGGATGTGAGATACATTGGGTGTTTATGGATCCATGAACAAAAAAATTGGATACCATTCAATGATGTTATACCAGATATTAGCAATTTCACACCAATTAACCCTTACAATAAACCCAATTGGGAAAACCCCCATATCTAAGAAAAAGAAATTGTGAACTCGACATCAATGAATTAACTAAAACACCTAAATTTTGAGATAAAAGGGATATACTACCCAGTCCCATTGAACTTTTTTTTTAAGTGCATACAAATGTTTTATAGAAATTGTATTAACGTGTTAAAATTTAAAACAAGATACCTTTTCCATGATTCCCTACTTATTTCAATGAACTCTGATATCTAGTATAACAAACCTAAATATCTTAATAAAATATTTCAAAACATTTTTCATATATTTTCAATTTTATAAACATATTTTAAAATTATAATTTATCTATATTATTTTGTTAATAACTATTATTAATATCAGGTTTGTTTAAGCATTATCACTTTCAACTAGTTTCATAAAAGTAGTGTTATTATTCATTATTATTCTAAATGTAATTATATATTAATCATAAATGGTAATATAATTTTTGTTATATAATTATTTTTAATTATTTAATGTAATTATATGGTAGTTTCGATTAAGTTCATTAACGAAAAAATTAAAAATAAGCTTTTTTGTTGATTTTTTACAAATGGATGTTCATATCTTATTTAATGTCAAAATTATTAATGTTAATATTACATAAAAAAATAAAATAATTATTTAATAATTTATATATATATTATACATAAATAATTTTTCATTGTTATCAAATATATAAATTTTTAGAATTTTTCAATAGTATGGTTAGACCGACCAAAATATGAACATTCCAAAATTAATGGAATACTATGATATTTAAAGTCATTTATCATGGAATAATATAGTTACTATAGAATAATTATGATATAAATTAATAAATTTATTTCTTTGAAACATATTTGATGATATTTTAGTAAATAAAAAATAAACTTGATGAAAAATGAGATATGTTACTTTATAGAGGTGATAGTACACACAACACATGATTAATGTTCTAATTTCTCAATAAATGAGGGATAAATAAGGTAAATTATAATTTTTATATTGATTATAATATTATATTTATCTCATTTTTTCTCAAATTTCATCTTTATAACAAGTGATGAGTGGTGGTGCTTAAAAATAGAATATTTCTCATTGTTGAGGCAGTAGTTTGCATAACTCATGAATGTACCAAGGAGATCTCTGATTCGAGAAAAGTTGGACTTTAAATTTATTGATAAAAAAGTAAACAAGAAATATTTTTCATTAAAAGAGATTTTAAAAAGATGGGAGTGAACCCCCCCCCCCCCCAAGTCATTATCAACCAATGAGGTGCAATATTCAGGTGCTTTGAAGGCCCACATCATACTTGCTTCAATGATCTCTTTCTTTTAAAAACCTTCTACCACATGGTTGGCATCTCTATATGCATGTCAGAAAATTATATTATTTTTATTGACATGATTCATACAATCAATCCAGTGTGGTTGGAGTACATGTTCATTAAAATGGAATAATTCATGGAAATGGAGGTTTTAGGACAATATCATTTGACAAGGATCAAATATATGGAAGATTATTGTATGTTAATTGAAGGGATTATTTATTCAACTATAAACCAGATTTTTTTCATGGTCTCAAGGGGGTGGTGGAGAACACTTTTATAACTAGATATAATAGAATTTTTTATATATGAGAGAACATGTCAAAAATCTCAAGAATACTTCAACATGGATAATAATGGATTTGGGTATGATATGTAGTCACTAATTCCAAAAATGGTATTTTAAAAACATTTTTAAAATATATTTTTAAGTCTTGTACACTTAGAAAACTCACATATACTATTTTTGGATTTACTATGATGGCTAATTTTTATCTAAGTAATTTAATGTTAATATATAAAAAATTTCCCTCATTACATAATTTTTTATTATGGATTCAAAATAATAAATCCATTTTATAATATAAAATTTATTTTATTAACAAATAATAATATTATAATTAGAACATGTAACATTTAAATAATTTTTTTTAGAAAAAAGTGTGTTTTTAATCATAAAATGTATTTCATGGATCAAATTATCATTGTAATACATTCTAATGATATTTATTAGTGTATTGTATATAAAAAAATTAAGTGGATTTATAATGAATTAAATTCATAGTTTCCAAAATAAAATTTTATTAAATTAAACAACCAATGATATTTTTTATAGGACAATATTACTCAGTTTTTAACCATAATTTTTCTATCACCATAATAGTATTTTTAAAATAAAAACATTTACTCTTAAAATAAATATTCTTCAACTTAAAATTTTTTTATAGTCTAATAGTTATTTATAAACATTAGGATTGAAAATTTACATTTTCTGAAGAAAAAAATTATTTTTTAACTATTCACCAAAAATAAATTGTTTCTGAAGTATCCAAAAAAAATAAGATAATATTGAAATGATGATTAAATAAGTGATATTTTTTAAATATATTTCTAATTATATATTAAATATATTAATATTTTAAATTTAAATAAAAAATATAGAGAAAAATATATTTTATTAAAAACTCATTTATTTACAAGTATATTTGATTATATTTTATATAAATTTCTAAATAATTTAATGTATACATATTATACTATAAGTATAAATATTGTATATAAAAAACTTTTAATTATGATTAATTTATGGTAAAATACAATTCATCCTTGAAATAATTTCAATTTAAAATAAATGGAAAATAATAATATGTAAATATTTTTATCATTATTTTTATTTTTATTTACTAAGGATTATATTCCTCGTCTAATTTTAATATTTAATTCATTTTAGTCAGGTGTTTCATTAGTTCATTGTTTCATTTGATAATAGTTTTTGAATATTATATCAATTTAAACGAATCAAAAGCTCACGTCCTTTTTTTCATTAAATAAATTATAACCTTGCATTTTTAATTAATACTCACTGATGACAGAAGTTGATGTTATTCATAAATCATTTATAATTTGTGGCCTAACATATAATATGACATATACCTTACACTATTATGGTATATTAAGTTATATCTATTTCGTTAAACAACATTAATATTTCATACAATCATATTCTCTATTATGTATATTCCATAATCATATATTTGGTAAAATTTAACATTCAAAAAACTATATTAATATCCAAGACATTAAATCATATAGAAATAATACACTATTTAAAAACATAACTCAATATTTAACATCTAAATGATACTAATCTCTAAGCCATGAAATCACATGCTAGCTAATATATATCACAATCATAAAAATATGATTAAATTCACTAAAAAATATGTTATTAATAAATCCTAAAGTTACAAAAAATATATATGAGAATTTTTTTCAAAAATCAATGAAACCTTTATTTTCTAAATATAAATAATATATTAAACATTACAGTTATATATCCCTCAATAATGTCTTATTTGATAGTTATCCAAAAAATATTACCCTATCATGAAATCATTTTTCATGAGTTATTGATACCATTTAATATATGTTTGAAACCCACTAAAGAAAATTATAGAATAAAAATCCTTTGATTTTTCATAAAATCAATAAAATTATTATAATATAATATAATGTTTTTGATAAATATCAATCACTATTTAAAATAGATAAGAGTGTCAAATTTTAATTTATAATATGATATCAAATTCACTAACTAATGTAAGACTTAGAAATATATTGTTTTCATCATAATGAGAATATTAAAATATTCTTAACTATTTTTATAATCTTCATTATTTATTTATAGTACATATTTATTTCGAGATACGTACCATTATCATATTTATTTCTATAATCCTATTTCCACCCAATAATAAAACCCATGATTTTTATCCAAAAAAATTAGTGTAAATTGTCATAATAATATGACAACTCAATCTTAAGATGTCAACTATAATTAAATGTTCATTTAATCCATTGATACTTTGAGTCCAATCGACAAATAATTAAGTAGGTTTCTATTGTAATTCCCAACCTAATCACCAAACTAATAGACCCATGATTATAATTAACTTTCATACAATTATCTATTCCCGAAAATCATTGAAACATATGCATTTAATGATAAAAACACCCATTATAAAAAAAAATATCAATTAATGTGTATATTAACTCTTTAAACTCTATATTTTAATCTATATTATCCATATAAATTCTGGAAAATGTTTGAGAACCTAAATATTTTCATATAATTAATTATGGTTCATAATGATAATGTTAATTAACCAAATTATTTACCATAAGAGTGTGTATTCAGGTTTCAATCATTGTTCCAGTCATCATGTACCAAATTTAAGATTGAGTTGATACACAAATACAATTTTTAGGGTGATTTCCCATAGGTGCATCTATTCTATAGCCGCATCCACCTCCATGTATCTATAGAGGGATGTTATTATAATATAAACAATGAAATAAATACATTACCTACTGTTAGGATGTTATCCTGTACTTTGATAAATCTATTAGAATTATCCCTAGAGTAATCATTATTGTACTTTTCTTTGAATCCAAAAAATGATTAATATAATCCCTAAAAATAATAAATCCCCACTCTCGTAGTAATTATGAATGACTAAGTTAATCATATCAATATTGTATATCATTTCTATAACATAATGATTATATGTCATAAATAATGACAAGAACCTAATTAGAGAAGTTTTAGTGTATTTGAGGAAAAACTATACAATAAACTTATTTTACAACCCTTTGGAACATTTTACCATTATTTATCCACCCTAAACTACCTTATATACTTCATAAAATTTATACTACTCTTCCAAACCTAGGGAAATAGAAACCTACTAAAGGGGTGTTCTCTGATACATATTTAGGGTAAAAATAAGTGATAATAATCAAATATCTCAAATAAGGATAAGATGATACTATGGTTATAATCAGTGTAAATAAAAATTCTATACCCAAAAAATCATATATTATAAATCATATCCTAAGGAATAGAATAACATAAAACTGAAAATTATCTTTGAAAAGATCCGTACACATGTAATTTAATATAGTCTGATAAGGAAAGTAACTTATAAAGGCAATGCACATGTTGGGTTCACGCTCAACCCATCCATGGGAACCAACTAGGAAACCATGTATGTCGACAAGGTGTATCATTGGGTAGGCATATTGCACACACTATGTGTGCCTAGCCACACACATGTTGTGCGCATAAAGTGTGTTATGAAGTTGATGGGACAACATATGGAGGTGGGAATGTGAGGAAAGTGTATGCATGAATGTGGGTGTTGGTCCCCCACCACCATGCCATAAAATGTTATTTAGACTGCTTGATATTTATGGAAGAATTAAAATGGTGAAATATTTGATATGGGATCACATGATTATAGGTAGTCTTCAACCAAATTATAGACAATCATTTATAAGGTAGTAATTTTATTAAATTTTTCTGATCCATATGATTTTTTGGTGGTTGTATTCAACCTCACATTGATTTTAAATCCTCAAGGCCCAAATTTTCATCATTCTTTCCATATATTTCTGATGTCGGTTCCCTCCCAAACAATCCAACAGCCCAGTGATATGTCACATGCACTATTTTTATCTCTCGATGATAGGCCCAGTGAACTTCAAAATATAAATCAACATAAATGGTCCCCTATGATATCTTGTTATATGACATTTGATTCTATCATTCCAATAAAATTTATTGAAAGGACAAAAAATGATAGTGGAAATATTGTGATCAGGAAGACTCATGTAGATGCTTGATGAAACCGATTAAAATATGTTAACTAAATATATATAACTATATTTATTATGTATATTTAAAATAAATAACATTAATAGTTAATGCTATATCTTCCTGGTTTTGAAATTTTCATTGATTATGAACCTATATAAACAATGAATTGTGTGTATATATATATAATGTTTTGAAATTTAAGGATGGAGAACCAAGAAACCTAAATTTTATATTGACTATTCCATTTTGGATTTCTTATTTCAATGATTAATACCAATTTTAATGAATGAAAGTAATAAAAAATACAAGATTTTAATTTTTTGTGGATGTATCCATATATTTTTAATATTTCATGGAAACATTATTTTATTGAATAATCAAAAAATTGAGATCTCCCTACATTCTTCAAGTGGTTGTATATGACTATAATTTTTATTTATGATTATTATATATATTAATGTCAATAAAAACTCATCTGAACCATCATATATTGATATATTTATATCTAAAATTGTGGGATTTGTCTATATAAAGGATACATCATTCAGTATTTTATCGAGTTACACATAGATAACAAGTTGTAACTTCATGGTGGGTGCATATGAAGAATGTGAAATTAAGGGAGAAATCTAGATTTCCATAAAAAATTATTTTTGAAAAAATATTAAAATGGAAAAATTATTTTTAAAAATTTATTATCAATTTTTTATTTAAAAAATATTATTATAATGGAAAATTATATTTTTAAAATTCCATGAATATTTTCTAAAAACCAATTTTGGAATTACTATTTTTAAAACCCCCTATTTATTTTTTTCAAAACTATTTTTTTTTTGGGGAAATTAATTTTAAATTTGTATTTATTGAAAGGTAAAAATTTACATTAATCGAATTTTATATTAAAATTATTTTTAAGGATTTTATTTCAATAATTATTAATTTTGAACTAATCATATGCGTGTTCATCAAGTTTTTATATGTGTTTATACTCTAATTTTATTTACATTCAATAATTTTTAAAGAGTGCATTGCTCTATGTAGATTTCTTATTCCCTTTAATAATTTTAAGTATTTACTATGAAATATGGATTTCCCATAACATTTATAGGGATTAATAAAAATCATATTCCACCAGAGATTATGTTATATACAAATATTTTATATTGAAAATAATTTATATACTTTTCATAAGGATGTTTTAGTGGAAATTGGGAATGAAAACCATATAAAAAAATTTTTATATAAAACTTACCACTTTGTTATCGAATGTGATAATGATGGATCATGAGTGAACCCATAACCTTAAGGGTAATTTTTCTAAATGTGATATTTCTAGTGGACTCATGGAATTATTAAGGGTTCCAAAGTATCATTTATTCCCATAATAGTTATTATTTCTAAAGAAACATTTTTAAATCATTAATGAGAAATCAAATTACATATTTCAATTTTTATTATATTTTTTAAAAAATTATTTTTTGATGTAATATGTATTTTTAATGTTTTTGAACAGCATATTAAATAGTCATATTTTGAATGCCCATGATATTTTTGAGGGAAAGGTATATATTATATAAAATTAATTATTTGATAAAATGTTTTCAAAATGTTTTTATGGTATTTATAAAATAATTTTAAACCTTGATTTAAAAATATAGGTCATGATATTTTATACTCGCTGTAAATTTAAAAAAATATATTCACATGATCATTGGAAGTTCTCTAGTTATTTGGTATCAATTAAGGATATTTCTTGAGCGAGAAATCGTTATCATTTTAGACCTAATTTAATAATAGTGATGTTATTATTCACTCTTATCCCAAGGAAGATCATTATTTAATCATAAAAAGTACTATAATAGATATTTTATAATTAATTATGACGTTATAATTATATGTTATCATTATTTTTGTTCCATAATGATTAAATAAATTATGAGCTTATTGAAGATATTTTTAATGAATAGATTTTAGTATATTAATTAATGAGTTTAATATTAATGGTAGAATTACATAAAAATAATAAAATAATTATTAAGTTTTTTATATAATTTTTTATTATTAATTATTTTCTTATATACTTCCATGATATTATTTGATACTGTTATTCAAGTAAGATTTTAGAATGAACCAAACATGAACATACCATAAATTATTGTTTCTTATTGAGTTTGAAAGTGGTTTATTTGGGAATAATTTCATTATTATAGAAGAATAATGATATCATTTATAGAAATATATTGTGGTGAATTATATGTCCTTGGATATTAGTAAATAATAATTAATCTAAATAAAAAAAAGATATGTTACTTCATTTAATTTTTAGTCCTCACAAAGTAGAGTTAGAATTTTTCTTTCTTGAAAAAGGAGAGGGAATTAAATTGGATGATAATTTGTATCATTATTATATAAATATATATATAAATTTTCTATAATTCCATCCTTATATCCTTTGATTATAGGTAGTGGTGAAAAATATAATTCATCGCTTCGTGGAAGTTGTATTTTCACAAATATGAATTAAAATTTATATTTCTTAGTGGAAAAGGATTTTTTTTTTTAATATTTATTCCACTAGTATAATATTATTAAGTGAAAAAAAATATTGATTTTTTTATATATTATTTAGAAATTTACAATTTTAAAATTTACAAATAAGAGGATATAATTTATTAAAACAAATTATTGACATTGAGGACATAGACTTTCCCATGGAATACTCCATGAAAATAGAGGTCTTAGACCAATTTTATGTGAATAATGGATCAAATAAAAGGAATAAAATTATAGGGTATGGATTAGGGTGTTATTTTTAATTCTAAAACTAATTGATAGTGTTCCTATGAAGGTTTGTTGAGAGGCTACAACTATAAGTTGTGAGAATGTAATTTTTGTATATATGACCACTTCATATAGAGGGATAACATCTATCACATGTCAACAAGACATGAAAATGGATAATAATGGAGTGAAGGGTTTTATAATATCTACATTACTTCAACCATTTATTTGAAAACATGTTTTAAACAAGTCTATAAGTAATCTACTATATGAAAGATCGCTTTTACCCATTTTTTATGATGGTAATTAATTTTTACTTAAGTAATTATATTTAGATGTCAAAAAATAATATGGTAATTATTACATAATATGGGCCATTTTATATGTAACACCCCTGGAAAAGTGAGACTCAAAAAGGCTAAACGTTACTACCTATGTTAACAAGGTTCACCTTTCTTTTCAGGAGCCTACCTAATTAGAACTTCATAGTTAAGCATGCTTGTCCTGGAGTAGTAATCAAGATAGGTGACCTTCTGGGAAGTTTCCCAGGGTGTGTGTGAGTGAAGACAAAACACACTGAAAGAACATGGGTTGGCCTGTGGGGAAAGTCATTAGTCTGATAAGTGTCCCTAGTGAGTAATAGCCTATAGTGTGTTGGGAAGGTAACCAAGGTATTACCGGAGACCCATGGGGTCAGATGACAAGGTTCATGGCCCGGGGAGGCGGGTCATGACAAAATGGTATCAGAGCCAATACCCAGTCGGAAGTGCTTATGCACTGCCTGGGTTTGAGGATTGGGGTCCACAACGAGGGTTTTGTGCTTTAAAGGGGTGGATATTGTAACACCCCTGGAAAAGTGAGACTAAAAAAGGCTAAATGTTACTACTCATGTCAACAAGGTGCACCTTTCTTTTCGGGAGCCTACCTGATTAGAACTATAACGACCCATACTTTACATACATGGATATTACTTCAAAATTGAAGCATAATTATAACAAAATATAACAAAACCATGAAAGTACCATATAGGTATAGTGTCTTTAGAAACTGGGAAACATAAACAATCGGTTCATAAATCATCTACGTTGTCTCCCATTTATTTCATCATATCTAGAGTCCATTTTTGGCATATCCTACTTAATATCCTTATTCCTGACCTGGGGAAAAGAAAACACACAAAAGGGTGAGCTCAAATTCTCAGTAAGGGTAAACAAAAGAAATATCAAACATATCATATTTATAAGAACATAACATTTTGAAAATCTTATCCTGCAAAAGAGATCATAACATGGGATAAATCATAGAAGTGAAATGTAATTCCAATAATCATAACTTAAAACATTAATCTTTGTTGAATATACACATAATCATAGAAAATCATTTCATAGTAGTCAAGACTCATTTCCAAGACTATCTTAGGAGACAAAGTCCTTTTTTGAACCGAGTTCACTCCTCGTTTCAGTCCTGTTTCACTGAACCGATTTAACCTGTTGTTCCAGCCATGTCTATATCATGAGATATAAATCTTTACCCAATGAATTTTAGGGAGATATAGATACCACCCATCTCATAATGAAACCTTTCTTATGTGTGCCACAAAATTATAAATCATACATCATAGCATAACCCATGTAATAAAAATGGGAATCTTAAACATCATGACATCATAACATAATCCATATAAGGACATCATAAAAATAATTCCATCATAACATAATCAAAACAATGTTAAAATAGGGATATAAACAGAACCCTTTATTATCTTAGATGTAAAATAATTTTGATAAAACACTTGAACTTCATTCTTGAGGAAAATATCCTTTCTACTTCAAAAACATTTTTCTTTTCTTAACATGTCATAAAATTTTAAACTAAAAGAAGTTGATTAAAAATAAACTTGAAAACTTGTAAATTAATCTTCTTGTAAATAATGTTCTAAAAATCCATTCATGTCATATAAGTTTAAAAAAAACATTCTTCTCGTACTTTGTCCAGAAAACTCAAAAAGTACCTCGTACGAAAAATGAAAAAAGATTCCTTTCATATCTTTTACTAAAAACTCACCGAAGGGTAAAATTGGATTTAAAAAATTTTATAAGTATAGATATAATATTATATATTGAGGAAACATGGATGTGGACGATAAATATTCCCCATTAAATTCGGAAGTATAAACAATCTCGGATAAAAATGAGATTGCGAGATTTTCCCTTACCTTAGGTCTGATTTGCTTCGTAAGTGTCTAAACCTCCTGTATAATGATTTAAATAATGTCATTGAATTATTACAGAATCATACTTATTTTTATGATATCATATATGGTCATATTCTTAGCTTCTTATTAGTAATATTTCATTGCTACTTGTTATTCGGGTGTTTATTGCTTTATGTTCGTATGTCTGTTTTGTCGAATAAATTCTTATTCCTCTTTTTAGGTTATAGACACCTCGTTTCCATAATGGTATTAGTGTAATATATATCATATTTATTCATTCAATTCATTTATATAATCATTATTCAATGAAGATCATGTAGAACGAGTCGCATCACATTGTGGAGACGGTATTCCATACGTACGCACGAGCGATGATATCCTTCCCATGATTATGGAATTGTATTGGAGTGTATGTATACTATTTCAGAATCAATATCACCTTAAAATAATAATATATAGTCATTATTTACACCATTATACCCATCCAAGTAAGGTGGTGGTGGAAAATAGATTACACCACGGCGTGGAGACGGTAATTCGTACGTACGCACGTGCGATGATTTCATTTTTCGTAGGATGGATAGATGGTGAAATAGGGTTGTTTCATACTTATAATAACATATCAGTATATGATTGATACTGATGTTATTACTTCATAATGAAACAACTAAATAAGAAGAAGTGGAATAAGAAATAAAGTTGAAATAATTGGTAACGGACATTACGTCTTCTTTGAAGCGCCTCTTTGAGACCTCCTCTTAGGGCACTAACATAAGTCTTTGAATAAGTCCAGGACATCTAGGATGTTTCTAGGGAATTGTGGAAGTTAAATGGGTAGGGTTTGTCCAAGATTTAAGGTTCAAATTGGTGTGAGGATGAGAGGGAGGAGGTGCCCTTTTATAAGGGAGGAGAGGGGCACCTTTGGAAATATAAGAAATATTAGTTTATATTAAATCCCAACCCCACTTAAAAACTTCCAAAATGACTCATATCCAAATATTAGATGATCTAGGGTTGTAATATCATCAAACAATAAAATTTAGACAAGTTAGGAATTTATTTTAAACATTATCAACTTGATTTATCCTTATTTATCAATTTAATTTTATTTGTGGTAATAATATTCTAAATTTTAAATTATTATAAATAATTACATATGTGTTGTGAATTTTCCATAATTTGACACTTTATGAAATTTTATACCATATAAATTTTAATTTATAATTTTTAAATATTTTTTTGATTTTTAAACAATTTTATAATATGTTATTTTTATAAAATAACAATAGTGTCAATTTTGACACTATTCATTTATTTGAATTTAAATAAAATATATACAAAAAATATGTTCAAAATAAAATCTTTAATAGATTCATAAAATGTCATATATAGCTATAAAATTAGTGGAGAACATTAAATAGTTCATATAATATTTATTTTAATATTTTTAAAACCATTTATTTGATATTTTAATTAATAAAATAATTTCAACATCACTATTGTGTCATAATTAATGATAATTATTTAATCCCTAAAAATTATAAATAACTTTATATGATGTATATAATTGTATTATATTTCTTGATACTATTCATTTTCGAAGTTTCATTAAGTTTATCACTAAATTAAAATTATTATACTTATAAGATTTAAGAAAGTGACATGTTGTCACTTTCTTTGGTTTTAATAATAATTTAATTATTTTCATGGAAAAAAGTCCATTAAATGAATCTAATCCTACCCTTAGGTGATATGGGTAGACTTTTAGTCATCCAATATGATTTTTTAAGGTGTTAGGGTAATTTTATAATCTTATATTTACCCTTAATTACCCAATTTACCTTTAACTATGGTAAATAAAATTTACCGTAGTTACTATTCATAACGCCCAAAAATAAAAAGTAGCCTATTAACATAATTTGGACCAACTTATTAAAAATATTGAATCCATTTTTCAAAATTCAAAATACATAAGTTGCAGTAATTAATTTAAAATTAAGCTCGTTGTTAAGAAAATGGGTTTTAGAAGTTAAAACATTGCCAAAGATTGAAATGTTTTTACCTATGAATTCAATGTGAAATTAATGCTAATAACATATATTATATTAAATGGTAAAAATATATTCTATTTATACTTTAAAAACATTCAATATTATAATTTAACCATATAAATTATCTCAATGAAAAAAGTTGTTTTTAATTAAAAATTAGCATATTTTTACTATTCATAAAAATATAAAAGTTATCATAAAAATATCAAAAATTTATACAAAGTAAATTTTTATATCCTGATTCCAAAGAAGAATTTTATTTTGTAAAATTGAACTTATAAACATGTCAAAAACTAGATTTAATGTGGGTGCGCCATCAAAAGGCCGCAAAACTGCATTTTTTGAAAAATACTTATTTTACCCAAAAAAATTATTTTGTTCTCTTACCATGTTCTAAAAAATTTGAAAGATGAATAATAATGTTATAAAATTCAAAATTTAGTTAATACTATTCATAACAGCTAGTCCATAATAATATATCATTGTTTAGTGAAACCCGGTATTGTGAACTACACACGCTATCGAGGAAGGTCGTGATTGCGTGTAATGCAAGACAAGTCAGTATTATGTGTTGTGAAAGATTAATTTTGTGATTTATATAACATAAAAACAAAATATTTCTCATAAAAATATCGGGTGTTACATTCTGCCCCCCTTAAAATTAATTTCTCCCTCGAAATTCGTCACTTCATTACAAACAGATGAGGATACCTCTCCCTCATCATATCCTTAAGTTCCCATGTAGCTTCTTCTAATTAGTGGATCCTCCATAACACTTTCACCAAGCGAGTGGTCTTATTCCATAGGAATTTTTCGCTACGATCCAGAATCTCTATCAGTTGTTCTTCATAAAAAAGATCTTGCTCCAGCGGTACAACTTCTGAGTTGAGTACATGTGAAGGATCGGGTATGTACTTTCTCAGGAGAGATACATGGAACACATCATGAACTTGAGAAAGATTCGGTGGAAGCACCAATCGGTAAGCTACCTTCCCAACACGATCCATAATTTCAAAAGGACCGATATATCTAGGGCTCAACTTTCCCTTCTTTCCAAATCTCATGACCCTCTTCCAGGGAGATATTCGTAAGAACACTTTATCACCCACTTCAAACTTTAGGTATTTTCTTCGGTTGTCGGCATAGCTTTTCTGTCGACTCTGAGCTGCTCTTATGTGTTGTTGAATAGATCTGACCTTTTCTACCATCTCATCAACAAGATCAGGTCCTAATAGCTTTTTTTCCCCAACTTCATCTCAGCAAGTTGGAGTTATGCATTTCTTTTCATTGAGGGCTTCATAAGGAGCCATCTGAATACTAGGGTGAAAGATATTATTATAAGAAAATTCCACCAATGATTGGTGTTGATCCCAACCACCTTTGAAATCCATAGAGCAAGCTCTCAACATGTCTTCTAGAGTTTGAATTGTCCTCTCAGATTGACCGTCTGTCTGAGGATGGTAAGCAGTGCTGAAACTCAACTCTGTATCTAGAGCATGCTGAAGACTTCGCCAGAATTTCGAGGTAAACCTCGGATCCTGATCAGATATAATGGAAAGTGGTACTCCATGAAATCTTACCACTTCCTTTACATATATCCTGGAAAGCTGATCAAGAGAAAAATCTTCTCTAATAGCAATTAATTGTGTCAACTTCGTAAGACGATCAACTATAACCCAGATAGAATTATTGCCTTTGGATGTTTTAGGAAGTCCAGTGACAAAGTCCATAGTGATGTTTTCCCATTTCCATTTTGGTATGGGTAATGGTTGTAACATCCCCTTATACTTTTGTCTCTCAGCTTTAACTTGCTGACAAACCAAGAATCGAGAGACATATTCAGCAACATCTCTTTTCATTCCATCCCACCAGAAGTACTCTTTTAGGTCCCTGTACATCTTTATACTTCCAGGATAAATAGAAAATGAAGAACTATGAGCCTCATCCAATAGCTCCTTCTTTAATTATTGTATGGGAGGAATACAGACATGGTTCCTGAACCTTATTATCCCATCAAAATCAAGGTTGAATTCAGGAACATTTCTCAACTTCTTTTGTAACTCTACATCTTCTTTCTGTGCCTCTTTAATCTTCACGTGTATAGATGGTTGAACATTCATTTGAGAAAGATAAGATTTTTCCCTTTCCATTATAATTCCAAGATCCATCCTTTGTAAATCCATAAATATTGTATCTTTTGTGATCATCATCATGGATAAGCTAGCATGGTCTTGTCGACTTAATGCGTCTGCTACCTTGTTTGCTTTTCCAAGGTGGTAATGAATTGAGCAGTCGTAATCCTTAATCAGATCCAACCATCTTCTTTGACGCATATTCAGCTCCTTTTGTGGGAAAATATACTTTAAACTTTTATGATCAGTATAAATATCACACCTTTCACCATAAAGGTAATGCCTTCAAATCTTTAATGCAAAGATTACCGCAGCTAACTCCAAATCATGAGTTGGGTAATTTTGCTCATGGATTTTCAACTTTCATGAGGCATAAGCTATCACCATATCATTTTTCATGAGAACACACCCTATTTCCTTATTGGATGCATAACTGTATATCACAAACCTTTCTCCACTGCAAGGTAGTGTGAGCACAGGTGCACTGGCTAACCTTCTTTTTAGCTCTTTGAAATTCTCTTCACATTCCTCCGTCCAAACAAACATAACTCCTTTCTGAGTCAACTTGGTGAGTGGGTTAGATAACCTTGAAAAATATTTCACAAAACTTCGGTAATATCCAGCCAAACCAAGAAAACTTCATATCTCAGTTACTATTGTTGGTCTCGACTATCTTTCGATAACCTCTTTTTTTCTGGATCCACAGATATCCCCTCTTTTGAGATTATGTGACACAAAAATGCAACTTTTTGAAGCCAAAATTCACACTTGGTAAATTTGGAATAAATCTTCTCCTTTCTTAGGGTCTTTAATACAATTCTGAAGTTATCTTAATGTTCTTCCTTGCTCTTTGAATATACAAGAATATCATCTATAAAGACTACCACAAACTGATCAAGATAGTCTCTAAAGACTCTATTCATCAGATCCATGAAGATAGCAGGGGCATTAGTAAGACCAAATGGCATCACTATAAATTCATAGTGTCTATACCTTGTATGGAAAGTCGTATTTGGTATATCCTCCCTTTTGACCCTTAATTGATGATACCCTAAACGAAGATCAATCTTGGAAAAGTATTGAGCTCCGCGTAGTTGGTAAAATAAGTCATCAATGTGTGGGAGAGGATATTTGTTCTTGATAGTGGTCTTGTTAAGTTCTCGATAATCAATGCAGAGTCTCATTGATCCATATTTCTTCTTAACAAACAGAACAGGTGCTCCCCAAGGTGACACACTAGGGCGTATGAATCCTTTATCAAGATTCTCTTGGAGTTGCTTCTTTAATTCCTGCAACTCAATTGGGTCCATTCTATAAGGTTTCGTTGAAATAGGCAAAGCACCCGGTACGAGTTCTATTGAAAACTCAACTTCACGATTTGGTGGAAGACCTGGAAATTCCTCTGGAAAGACATCATCAAACTCCTGTACAATGGGAATACTATTAATCGTGAGTTTCTCTATAACAATTTGAGATAAATAACCTTCATTTAGTGGAATCAAGACCCATAAGATGGAAGAAATTTCCACTGGAAGGTTAGGTTCATCCTTGCATCGATATACGATCATATATTGATCTGGAATATGAAATGTGACATCCCTTATTTGGCAATTGATATGAGCTCCATATAAAGAAATCCAATCCATGCCAAGAATCAAATCAAATTCCACTACAGGAACGATCACAAGATTTGTAGGAAACACTTTCCCACAAACTTCAATCGGAGAAGAATTGTAAACTTTTGATGCAACTGTTGTGCCATTAGGATTTGTCACAACCAACTCAACATCTAATTGTTGAGGTAATATGGTGATACTCTTAGAAAATTCTTCAGAAATAAAAGAGTGGGTGGATCCAGAATCAAATAAAACATTTTCTACTTTAGACTAGATGGCAAGTGTACCTCTCACCACTTTGTTGTCGTACTCCACATCACCGATAGTAATTTCATGTGACTTTCCTTTGTCTTTGGCCTTAAGAGTTTGTTGACGTTGATCATCATCATCAACCCTTGGATTTGGGCATTTATTGGCATAATGCCCCATCTCCTTGCACTTGAAACATTGAAGTGTAGTAGGTTCATTCTGTGTATCCCTTACTTTGTTTGCATCATTAAACATATTCTTCCCATTATTTCGACATTCAATAGCCCGATGACCTTCTTTTCCACACTTATAACATTTTCTTGTCCCATTAAGACAATTTCCTCCATGTTTCTTTCCACACTTTGAGCATAAGGGAAAACTCATCTTCTTTTCAGTGTGGTATTTATATTTTCCTATGAATTCCATTTTCCTCTTCCTATCAAACCCATGTGACTGATGGGTTAACCTTGAGAGCACATCGTACAATTTCCTCATAGCTATTGAAGTCCCTTATGGCTAATTCCCTTCGAAGACTTGGTTTTAAGCCACTAAAGAATCGATCGATATTACTCTCGGGTTGGATAATAATTACAGAAGAGTACCTTGCAAGTCTTGTAAAATTTGCTTCGTAGGTACCAATGGATTCATCATCCTTTTGCTTCAGTTCAAGAAACTCCTTCTCCATCTTTGTTCGAAGAATACGAGGGAAATACTTATTGAAAAATAAGTTCTTGAACTCGCCCCATTCCATGGACTCAATTTCATCCCTTTGCCTCGTATTCTTAATAAGATTCCACCATTGATCAGCATCACCTTCCAAACGATAAACTGCTAAGATAACTTTATCATGTTAAAAACATTGAAGAACTGAAAATATATTTTTAATGGTACTGATCTATTGTTCAGCCACTAATGGATCAGAAGACCCACTGAATGAAGGTGGACGCTGCCTCATGAAGGATTCAACAGAATGTTGCTCCTTCCTTTGCTCATTTGGAAGTCATGCATGATTCATGGCTTGAGAAAGTTGTGTGAGCATGGCTACAATATTTTTCGTTCCAGCTCCCATAATTTTTGGTTGCTCAGGGGGACAATCATTTTATTGTCCGTCACATTCCGCATTAACATGGTTCCTTTGGGTTCCAGCCATTGACTAAAACCAAGAAGAATTGTGTGAGCAACACTAATTATAATAGGAAAACCACATAATCAAGAATAAAATTTCACACTTAAGTTCTTATCACAGGTTGTTCATGACCATTTCTAAAACACTAAGATTGTGTTCTATGCTTAGATATATCCTTAGGTTTCTTACTAAGGCTTTCACATCCTAGTTTCCAAAGGTTGATTATACCTTTCCTCTGATACCAACTATAACGACCCATACTTTACATACATGGTTATTACTTCAAAATTGAAGCATAATTATTACAACACATAACAAAACCATGAAAGGAGCGTATAGGTATAGTGTCTTTAGAAACTGGGAAGCATAAACAACTGGTTCATAAATCATCTACGTTGTATCTCATTTATTTCATCATATATAGAGTCCCTTTTTGGCATATCCTACTTAATATCCTTCTTCCTGACCTGGGGAAAAGAAAACATACAAAATGGTGGGCTCAAATTCTCAGTAAGGGTAAACAAAAGAAATATCAAACATATCATATTTATAAGAACATAACATTTTGAAAATCTTATCCTGCAAAAGAGATCATAGCATGGGATAAATCATAGAAGTGAAATGTAATTTCAATAATCATAACTTAAAACATGAAGCTTTGTGCAATACACACATAATCATAGAAAATCATTTCTTAGTATTCAAGACTCATTACCAAGACTATCTTAGCAGACAAAGTCTTTTTCTGAACCGAGTTCACTCCTCATTTTAGTCATGTTTCACTGAACCGGTTTAACCTACCATTCCAGCCATGTCTATCTCATGAGATATAAATCTTTACCCAATGCATTGGAGGGAGATATAGGTCCCACCCATATCATAATGAAACCATTCTTATGTGTTCCACAAAATCATAAATCATATATCATAGCATAACCCATGTAATAAAAATGGGAATCTTAAACATCATGCCATCATAACATAATCCATATAAGATAAAAAGACATCATAAAAATAATTCCATCATAAAATAATCAAATCAATGTAAAAATAGGTATAGAAACAGAACCCTATATTATCTTATATGGAAAATAGTTTTGATAAAACACTTGAACTCCATTCTTGAGAAAAATATCCTTTCTACTTCAAAAACATTTTTCCTTTATTAACATGTTATACAATTTTAAACTAAAAGAAGTTGATTAAAAATAAACTTGAAAACTTGTAAAGGAAGATTCTTGGAAATAATTTTCTAAAAATCCATTCATGCCGTATAAGTTTAAAAAAACATTCTTCTCGTACTTTGGCCAGAAAAGTCAAAAAGTACATCGTACAAAAAACGACAAAAGATTCCTTTCATATCTTTTACTAAAAACTCACTGAAGGGTAAAATTGGATTTAAACAATTGTAGGAGGATATATATAATATTAAATATTGAGGAAACATGTATTTGGATGATAAATATTCCCCATTAAATTCGGAAGTATAAACAATCTCGGATAAAAATGAGATTGCGAGATTTTCCCTTACTTTAGGTCTGATTTTCTTCGTAAGTGTCTGAACCTCCTGTATAATGATTTAAATAATGTCATTGACTTATTCCATGATCATAATTATTTTTATTATATCATATATGGTCATATTCTTAGCTTATTATTAGTAATATTTCATTTCTACTTGTTATTCGGGTGTTTATTGCTTTATGTTCGTATGTGTGTTTTGTCGAATAAATTCTTATTCCTCTTTTTAGGTTATAGACACCTCATTTCCAGAATTGTATTAGTGTAATATATATCATATTTATTCATTCAATTCATTTATATAATCATTATGCAATGAAGATCATGTAGAACGAGTCGTATCACATCGTGGAGACGGTATTCCGTACGTACGCACGAGCGATGATATCATTCCCATGATTGTGGAATTGTATTGGAGTGTATGTATACTATTTCAGAATCAATATTACTTTACAATAATCATATATAGTCATTATTTACACCATTATACCCATCCAAGTAAGGTGGTGGTGTAAAATATATTACACTACGGCGTGGAGATGGTATTCTGTACGTACGCACGCGCAGTGATTTCGTTTTCCGTAGGATGGATAGATGGTGAAATAGGGTTGTTTCATACTTATAATAATATATCAGTATATGAGTGATACTGATGTTATTACTTAATAATGAAACAACTAAAGAAGAATAAGTAGAAGACGAAATAAAGTTGAAAGAATCGGTAATGGACATTACCTCTTCTTTGAAGCGCCTCTTTGAGACCACCTCTTAGGGCACTAAAATTGGTCTTTGAAGAAGACCAAGACCTCTAAGATGTTTCTATGGAAGTGGGTAAGTGAAATGGGAAGGGTTTGGCCGAGATTGAAGGCTAAAATTGGTGTGAGGAGGAGAGGGAGGAGGTTCCCTTTTATAAAGGAGGAGAGGGGCACCTTTGGAAATATAAGAAATATTAGTTTATATTAAATCCCAAACCCACTTAAAAACATCCAAAATGACTCATATCTGAAGATTAGATGAGATAGGTTTGTAATCTTCTCAACCAATAAAATTTAGACATGTTAGTAATTTATTTTAAACATTATCAACTTTATTTAACCTTATTTATCAATTTAATTTTATTTGTGGTAATAATATTTTAAATTTTAAATTATTATAAATAATTACATATATGTTGTGAATTTTCCATAATTTGACACTTTATGACATTTTAGACCATATAAATTTTAATTTATAATTTTTAAATATTTTTTTGATTTTTAAACAATTTTATAATATGTTATTTTTATAAAATAACAATAGTGTCAATTTTGACACTATTCATTTATTTGAATTTAAATAAAATATATACAGAAAATATGTTCGAACTAAAAGCTTTAATAAATAAATAAAGTGTCATATGTATCTATAAAATTAGTGGAGCACATTAAATAGTTCATATAATATTTATTTTAATATTTTTTAAACCATTTATTTGATATTTTAATTAATAAAATAATTTCAACATCACTATTGTGTCATAATTAATGATAATTATTTAATCCCTAAAAATTCTAAATAAATTAATATGATGTAGATAATTGTATTATCTTTCTAGATACTATTCATGTTCGAAGTTTCATTAAGTTTATAACTAAATTAGAATTAATATACTTATAAGATTTAAGAAAGTGACATGCTATCACTTTCTTTGGTTTTAATAATAATTAAATTATTTTCATTGAAAAAAGTCCATTAAATGAATCTAATCTGACCCTTAGGTGATATGGGTAGACTTTTAGTCATCCAATAGGATTTTGGAATGTGTTAGGGTAATTTTATAATCTTATATTTACCCTTAATTACCCGATTTACCTTTAACAATGGTAAATAAAATTTACCGTAGTTACTATTCATAATGCCCAAAAATAAAAAAGTAGCTTATTAACATAATTTGGACCCACTGATTCCAGATATGGAATCCATTTTTCAAAATTTAAAACACATAAGCTGCAGTAATTAATTTAAAATTAATCTCGTTGTTAAGAAAATGGGTTTTAGAAGTTAAAACATTGTCAAAGATTGAAATGTTTTTACCATGAATTCAATGTGAAATTAATGCTAATGACATATATTATATTAAATTGAAAAAATATATTCTATTTATACTATAAAACCATTCAATATTATAATTTAACCATATAAATTATCTCAGTGAAAAAAGTTGTTTTTAATTAAAAAATAGTGTATTTTTACTATTCATCAAAATATGAAAGTTATCAGAAAAATATCAAAAATTTATCCAAAGTAAATTTTTATATCCTGATTCCAATGAATAATTTTATTTTGTCAAATTGAACTTATAAACATGTCAAAAACTATATTTAATGTGGGTGCGCCATCAAAAGGCGACAAAACTGCATTTTTTGAAAAATACTTATTTTACCCGAAAAATTTATTTTGTTCTCTTACCATGTTCTAGAAAATGTGTAGAATGAATAATAATGTTATAAAATTAAAAATGTAGTTAATACTATTCATAACGGATATTCCATAATAAAATATCGTTGTTTAGTGAAACTCGGTATTGCGTACTACACACGCTATCGAGGAAGGTCGCGATTGCGTGTAATGCAAGCCAAGTCAGTATTGTGTGTTGTTAAAGATTCCTTTGGTGATTTATATAACATAAAAACAAAATATTTCTCATAAAAATCTTGGGTGTTACAAGAACTCCATAGTTAAGCATGCTTGGCCTAGAGTAGTAATCAGGATGGGTGACCTTCTGGGATGTTTCCCAGGGTGTGTGTGAGCAAGGACAAAACACACTGAAAGAACATGTGTTGGCCTGTGGGGATAGTCATTAGTCTGAAGAGTGACCCTAGTGAGTAATAGCCTATGGTGTGCTGGGAAGGCAACCAAGGTATTACAGGAGACCCATGCGGTCAGATGACAAGGTTCATGGCCCGGGGAGGTGGGTCATGACATTATAACAAATATTTTATCAATTTGAACTACTAAAATTTATGTGTATGAAAATTTAATGTTAATATTAGCACATATAAGGTGTTTAAACAAGTTTTTAAGAAACAAAATTATTTATGATTAACATTTATCTCTAAGATAAAATTATACATATATATATAATATATGATGATATAATATGGTTAATAAAAGAAGAAAAAAATTACTTAAAATAAAGGCCAAAAATAAATTTAATAAAATAATATTTAATTAAAAGAAAAGTCCAAAAAAAAATTTATTGGAAAATAATCTTAGTTTTTCATGTATATATTTTCTTAATTCATATTATTATTTGAAAAATACATAGGTTTAATTCATAATAACATATTTTACCAACTATAATGTTTTATAATCTTCCATAACATTCTTATATAAAGAGATAGTTTTAAAATTTACATATTTGGTAAATAATGCATTTTTTATTATTCACCTAAAATCAACTATTTCAATGAAATCCCAAATATTCATCTTTATTAAATATTGAAATGATCGACTTATAAATTATTTATATTTAATCTAAATAAAATAATAAAATTAGTTGTTTTATCATTTAAATGATAGTATAAATTATAAATAAAAATAATTTTCTAAAAAATAATTTTATTTAAACATCAAGAGTCATTATTATTTTTTTAAGAAATTAATAAATAATTAAAAGGTGATATATTATTTTATAACTATAAAAATTAACTATAAAGATAATTTATATTTAAAAAATTAAAGTAAAATAAAATGGTTTTTGATAAAAAACTATTTTAAAATAAAATAAAATATATAATATATAATTAATTTATTTGATTATTATATTTTTCATATTCTAAGGATATTATTATTTATTAATTTTAATATGCAATAGTTGATTTTACTTGGGTCTATAATTTTTTTAATGTTTCATCGTATAAAATATGTAGTTCTCAAGTAGGATTGGGACCACTGAGAGGGGGGTGAATCAGTGGTTCCTTTTTCTTTTATAAGAAAGCTTATTATATTCTTAACAAAAATATTCTAAACTTCTGAAACTTGTTAGAGTTATGATCCACTCAAATATAACTTAAAAAATCATCTTTCTTATGAAAAAAAATATAAAGAGAATGTAGCATGTAATATTTACAAGGTTCTATACAAAGACCTACTCCTTGACATATTGTATAGTCCCACCAACATGGATTATTTACCTATCTTCTTTCCAAAATACAAAGGCACAAGAAAATAAAAATTATACAATCCTAGTAGAAACATTCCTTCAATAGTTGGTTATACCCCCTCAACTATCCTTTCTAATATCCACTTCTCAAAACAATCCTTTTCAGAAAATTGTAAGCATACACAATCACAAGATTCACTTTCCTTTTTCTTTTCTGATCCACTTTAGAATAAATTCACTTCCTCCACAAGTAATATAGCATCCCGTATTTTTATAACATAACTTTTCATTCCATTACACGGAACTGAGGATCTTTAAGGTTTAGTGTCTTGGAAACAAGGAACATAAAACATGAAACAAAAAAAACATTATTCTTAAACACTTGAAAGGCTTCTCCTCATGTTCACCCTAGGATCATTACTGCATCTCATAACCTGGGGACATACATCAAAAGGAAGGGTGAGCAGAAGGCCCAGCAAGGGAAACAAGTGAAATATTTTACATATGAACTTGAGATACATCAATAAAGTCATGAAAAGAACTTTAATGCATGAAAATGAAATCATGAGGCATATCATAATAAAAATAAAACTTTTTCATAGCTTGAAGATGTGGCTACATCATTTAACATAGACAATCATGAACATATCACCAAGGTCCATCCCCAAGGTGTCATTTTAAAATTACCAAGGTTATTCACCAAGGTATCGTGAAAATTGTAATCTCTAGTGGTTACATCATTACCCAATGCATTGGAGCGCTATCAGGGCGCACCCTTAAATTTGCCTTTATTATCATGTGAGCCACATATATCATCATCAAAGATTTCATAAATAACCCATATAGCATAAAGGAAATGGGTTTCATTTCATAATCATAACTTTTTAAAAAACTGCTTTAAAGACATGATCTTTATATCACTTTAAAACCCACAGAAAAGGAAGGTGGGTCTCATGTATGTAAATCCCAGAATTTAAAATAGAACATTTTGGTATATATATGAATACCCCTTTAGAAGAAAGAGCTTTGAGTATTCACTTAATAAAATAAAAGGACTTTAGAAAAAGAGATAGACATTTTGAGACAGAAATTCTGCAGCATAACGGCAATGTTCCGAGGTTTTAGAAGACATTAAAAGAGAGGTAAATGGGTCAAACATTCATAAATGACCCATAAAATAGTACATGGACAGAATAAGAAGGATACATGATCATGGTAATTAAATTTCAAGGACATACCATTTGAAATGAAAAACATAGAAGGAAGAAAAAAAATTAGATTTCTCTTATGAAAGTTCGGCAGCCTAACGGCGTTACTTAAACATCAACAAAAATGATTTGAAAAGATCAAATAGGATCTCTCATCATGTGAACATAAGATTTCAGTATTATAGATATAGAGATAATTCCCCAACATAACAAAAAGGAACTTGAAAGAATTGACATGAAAGTAGAACTTCAAAACGAGAAGGGTGAAGAACCACTTAAAAATTCAGCAGCCTAACGGCGCCACTTAAAACATAAAAATACTGAATTGAAGAGATCAAATGGGGTCTCTCATCATATGAACATAAGAGTCCAGTATGATATATATAGAGATCATACCCCAATACAACAAAAAGGAACTTGAAATAATTGACATGAAAGTAGAACTTCAAAACGAGAAGGGTGAAGAACCACTTAAAAATTCGGCAGCCTAACGGCGCCACTTAAAACATAAAAATACTGAATTGAAGAGATCAAATGGGGTCTCTAATCATATGAAAATAAGAGTACAGTATGATATATATAGAGATCATACCCCAATATAACAAAAAGGAACTTGAAATAATTGACATGAAAGTAGAACTTCAAAATGAGAAGGGTGAAGAACCACTTAAAAATTCGGCAGCCTAACGGCGCCACTTAAAACATCAAAATACTGAATTGAAGCGATCAAATGGGGTCTCTAATCATATGATCATAAAAGATAAGTATGATAATTTAGAGATCATACCCCAACATAATAAAAAGGAACATGAAAGACTTGAATGAAAATAGAACTTGAAAACGAGGAAGGTGAAAGAATCCCTTAAAAATTCGGCAGCCTAACGGCGCCACTTAAACATTCTTAAAACGAATTGATGAGAGCAAGTGGGGGTCTCTCATCATATGAACATGAAATAGGAATTAGGATGAATATAAAATAACATCCTCCAACATAAGAACATGGAGTATAAAAGAAAAGACATAAAAGAGATTACTTGAAAAGAAAGAGAGAGGTCGGATCCCTTACCTTAAAATGTAACTCTTAAACCTCAAAGGTTGGGACCTTGAGGGCTTTGGGGCACCTTGGGAGGACTCCTTGGGAGGTAATGAGACTAGAAATTAGTTGGGAATGAGTGGGGAGTCGAATGGATGAGAGGAGGGCTTGGTATTTATAGGGAAAGTGAGGGGACAAGGCATTAATGGCCAAGGGACACCTCACATGTGCTTTTCTCAAACCCATGTGCTCTCCCTTGTCATTTATCATGGAGTTAGGCCACATGGGGCCCCCAAAACAATAATTCATCACCCTTGGCCGTCCAACCCTCAAAAGATATCATGACATCATCATGACACCGTTATGATGTCATTAAACATACCGAAACCCTAAAACGGTATTTTTACTATTCACTGAAAATTCAACTTTCTCAGAAAAATCCCAAAATTTCACATTAACCAAATATCAATGCTCTGATTTCAAAAATGAAATCCATTTTAGAAAAATAATTTTCTAAATATTTTTAATTTAATTTTTAAATAAAAACACTATTCATCGAAAATTCATTTTTTTCAGAAAAAACCCCAAAAATTACCATAACATAATATCGATGCACTGAGTTCAAAAATGAAGTCATTTTTATAAAAATAATTTTCTAATTATTTTTAATTAAATTTTTAATTAAAAAACACTATTCACCCGAAAAAACTAATACTTGAATAATAATTAATGAAACCGTTATTTAACTATTTTATTGAATCACATTACTTAATCAAGGTGCCTAGATTATTTTAAAACTTTCTTTAAGTGAGATTACTAATCCATTTGGTCATATTACTAATCCTAATCATAAAATCACTATTCATAATTTACTATTCATCAAAAATCAAGTTGATCTCATTAGACTCTAAATTTAGTACTGAACATAATTGCAGAAGACCATTTTTTGAAAATCATTACACATTTTTAATTATTTAGGGTTTACATAAACATATTTAAAATATCCTTTTTCTAAAATTCATCAAAAATATGCATACTATATTTATCCGGTCATTTCAAAATTCATAAACTTCATCATAAGAAGAAATCCCAATTTTTATTTAAAACAAGGATTACACAAGGTAGTTACGGTCTCGTAACATAACCCCTTATAATACCAGCATAGGACCTAAGAGTAAGGTGTGCTAGGGTGATAGAAGCTTGGGTTGGCTCAGTCAACATTGCCCGAGTAGTAATTTCTATCAGTTTGAACTTCTCACGAAGGCGATTCCGTTCCATCTTCACATGATGAAGTTCGGCTTGGATTTGATCCAGAGCAAAGCCCAGTGGTGCTACCTCCTTCCCAAGCTCTGTTAGATGGGCTTCGATCGGTCCAAGACTACTAGGTGAGGCCATCGAATCTTCTTTCTATAATAATTAACCAAGATTACTTATATTTAGAGACAATAATCAAAACATTTTGTTCACAGCGGTCATATTGACCGATGGTTATATAATAGTCAAAACCCACTGATCTCATTTTAATTATAATCATGTTTATCAAATAAAACATTTTTGTTGAGTATAACAATAACACATAAAATTAGGAAACAAAATTTATTTAAAAAATTTCGGGTCGTTACAATCTTCCCCCCTTAAGAAATTGCGTCCTCGCAATTTTAAAATTGGGTTTTGAAATTTCATTGAAAGTCCCACATCGGAAAAGGAGTCAGTAAAACTATTACTTTAAAATAAAGAAAGGGAAGTACAAAGGTCACCTGAGTTAACCCACACTAGGGTTCCATGTAGGAAAACATGGACATGGAGGAGAAAACAAAGAGTCAAGTTCTGAGGGAGAGTGATAGAGAACATGATTAGAAGAAAGTTAACCATGAGAAAATCCCAAACTTATGATGTGTGTAAATGGTCATTGATTAACTAGTAGGAAACGTAAACCAACAACATTTTTGTTTTACGTTTCTTTTCATAATTTTGAGGATTTCATTTACTACATAGAACAAAAACATAAGAAAATATACCTACCTTCAAGTAGAGTTTCATCCTTTAACAAGTCCCTACCAACACTAATCTTTTCTCCAAATGATGAGAATTCAAAAACACTTGGTCTCATAAAAGCACAAGAATCATCTTCTATAGAATCACATAATCTACAAAAGATTAACTATCTATTTCTTCTATCTTTAAACATTATCCCAAAAACAGAAAGGTTAAGGTAAAACAACTCTTCAAAAAGAAAGAATCCCATAGGAATGGAAACTACTTTTAAATCATCAAAGTTCCATGGTACTACCCAAAGTTCATCATAGATCGTTCCATAAATAACGGTCCTTAAAATTCCTCAAAACAAACCAAACTAAGATTGAAACCCAAATACAATAAGGATTTGATAACATAGTCTTCCAAAACAACTTCATTGTTCATCTCCAGACAACATCAACCACTCCTAAAATCTTATAAAAAAAGTAGCTAACCTAAACATATTTTACCCAAGATAGGTTAGTCATTCCCATAAGTAACGTAAATTACTATAAGTTCACCTTAAATTCCTCGATTCTTCAAAATATAAGTCAACCTTACTCCTCAATGAAAATACCGTAGTAATCTATTTACCTCGATCAAATATGGTTCCCAAAATAATGAACGTCTTCCAAAATAATAATCATATTTTAATCCCCTAATCATCCCTGTCATATTAATACGAAAATCGTCGCATTTCCTATCACATTGGTTGTCGGAACATGTTCTTTCATTTCCCACCATTAACTAAGAAGAGAAAGCATAATTAGGGGCTTAAGTACTTAGCTAATAATCATGAAAAGGAACTGAAAGCATATAAGGATAACTTGTATATGAAAGGTATACCCTAACTTGTGATCTCCTAGGTTCCCATCTAGGTTATGAATGATCATATATTCTTATGTGAACCTTTATTTTATTTTATCTTTGTTCCTTTAACAATGGTTCATACCAAGCTTATGAATTTACCAAAGCATATCCCCCGGGAGTGTCGTAACCAAGAGTGCAGCAAGGCCCGTTGTCGTGTACCAGTTCCCGTTCGAGTCTAGCTCAAAGAGGTGTTTTCGGGTTTTACCCCTATGTACATCTGTGCCAGAGCCACCTCTACCTGCTCGTATCCAGACAGGGATGTATTTGCTTGGCAACCCCTTACTCAATACTCACCAAAATACCAGGAAGATTTCCTATATTAAACTTTTCTCTAGGGTTCCTCCTAGAGTTTTCATATCCTAATTTCCACAAATAACTAAACCATCCTTTGATACCAACTATAGCATCCCTTCTTTTTATAACATAACTTTTCATTCCATTACATGGAACTGAGGATCTTTAAGGTTTAGTGTCTTGGAAACAAGGAACATAAAACATGAAACAAAAAAAAACATTCTTCTTAAACACTTGAAAGGCTTCTCCTCATATTCACCCTAGGCTCATTACTGCATCTCATAACCTGGGGACATACATCAAAAGGAAGGGTGAGCAGAAGGCCCAGCAAGGGAAACAAGTGAAATATTTTACATATGAACTTGAGATACATCAATAAAGTCATGAAAAGAACTTTAATGCATGAAAATGAAATCATGAGGCATATCATAATAAAAATAAAACTTTTTCATAGCTTGAAGATGTGGCTACATCATTTAACATAGACAATCATGAACATATCACCAAGGTCCATCCCCAAGGTGTCATTTTAAAATTACCAAGGTTATTCACCAAGGTATCGTGAAAATTGTAATCTCTAGTGGTTACATCATTACCCAATGCATTGGAGCGCTATCAGGGCGCACCCTTAAATTTTCCTTTATTATCATGTGAGCCACATATATCATCATCAAAGATTTCATAAATAACCCATATAGCATAAAGGAAATGGGTTTCATTTCATAATCATAACTTTTTAAAAAACTGCTTTAAAGACATGATCTTTATATCACTTTAAAACCCACAGAAAAGGAAGGTGGGTCTCATGTATGTAAATCCCAGAATTTAAAATAGAAAATTTTGGTATATATATGAATACCCCTTTAGAATAAAGATCTTTGAGTATTCACTTAATAAAATAAAAGGACTTTAGAAAAAGAGATAGACATTTTGAGACAGAAATTATGCAGCATAACGGCAATGTTCCGAGGTTTTAGAAGACATTAAAAGAGAGGTAAATGGGTCAAACATTCATAAATGACCCATAAAATAGTACATGGACAGAATAAGAAGGATACATGATCATGGTAATGAAATTTCAAGGACATACCATTTGAAATGAAAAACATGGAAGGAAGAAAAAAATTAGATTTCTCTTATGAAAGTTCGGCAGCCTAACGGCGTTACTTAAACATCAACAAAAATGATTTGAAAAGATCAAATAGGATCTCTCATCATGTGAACATAAGAGTTCAGTATAATAGATATAGAGATAATTCCCCAACATAACAAAAAGGAACTTGAAAGAATTGACATGAAAGTAGAACTTCAAAACGAGAAGGGTGAAGAACCACTTAAAAATTCGGCAGCCTAACGGCGCCACTTAAAACATCAAAATACTGAATTGAAGAGATCAAATGGGGTCTCTCATCATATGAAAATAAGAGTCCAGTATGATATATATAGAGATCATACCCAAATACAACAAAAAGGAACTTGAAATAATTGACATGAAAGTAGAACTTCAAAACGAGAAGGGTGAAGAACCACTTAAAAATTCGGCAGCCTAACGGCGCCACTTAAAACATCAAAATACTGAATTGAAGAGATCAAATGGGGTTTCTCATCATATGAACATAAGAGTACATTATGATATATATAGAGATCATACCCCAATATAACAAAAAGGAACTTGAAATAATTGACATGAAAGTAGAACTTCAAAACGAGAAGGGTGAAGAACCACTTAAAAATTCGGCAGCCTAACGGCGCCACTTAAAACATCAAAATACTGAATTGAAGTGATCAAATGGGGTCTCTCATCATATGATCATAAAATATCAGTATGATAATTTAGAGATCATACCCCAACATAATAAAAAGGAACATGAAAGACTTGAATGAAAATAGAACTTGAAAACGAGGAAGGTGAAAGAATCCCTTAAAAATTCGGCAGCCTAACGGCGCCACTTAAACATTCTTAAAACGAATTGATGAGAGCAAGGGGGGGTCTCTCATCATATGAACATGAAATAGGCAGTAGGATGAATATAAAAGAACATCCTCCAACATAAGAACATGGAGTATAAAAGAAAAGACATAAAAGAGATTACTTGAAAAGAAAGAGAGAGGTCGGATCCCTTACCTTAAAATGTAACTCTTAAACCTCAAAGGTTGGGACCTTGAGGGCTTGGGGGCACCTTGGGAGGACTCCTTGGGAGGTAATGAGACCAGAAATTAGTTGGGAATGAGTGGGGAGTCGAATGGATGAGAGGAGGGCTTGGTATTTATAGGGAAAGTGAGGGGACAAGGCATTAATGGCCAAGGGACACCTCACATGTGCTTTTCTCAAACCCTTGTGCTCTCCCTTGTCATTTATCATGGAGTTAGGCCACATGGGGCCCCCAAAACAATAATTCATCACCCTTGGCCGGCCAACCCTCAAAAGATCTCATGACATCATCATGACACCGTTATGATGTCATTAAACATACCGAAACCCTAAAACGGTATTTTTACTATTCACTGAAAATTCAACTTTCTCAGAAAAATCCCAAAATTTCACATTAACCAAATATCAATGCTCTGATTTCAAAAATGAAATCCATTTTAGAAAAATAATTTTCTAAATATTTTTAATTTAATTTTTAAATAAAAACACTATTCATCCAAAATTCATTTTTTTCAGAAAAAACCCCAAAAATTACCATAACATAATATCGATACACTGAGTTCAAAAATAAAGTCATTTTTATAAAAATAATTTTCTAATTATTTTTAATTAAATTTTTAATTAAAAAACACTATTCACCCGAAAAAACTAATACTTGAATAATAATTAATGAAACCGTTATTTAACTATTTTATTGATTCACATTACTTAATCAAGGTGCCTAGATTATTTTAAAACTTTCTTTAAGTGAGATTACTAATCCATTTGGTCATATTACTAATCCTAATCATAAAATCACTATTCATAATTTACTATTCATCAAAAATCAAGTTGATCTCATTAGACTCTAAATTTAGTACTGAACATAATTGCAGAAGACCATTTTTTGAAAATCATTACATATTTTTAATTATTTAGGGTTTACATAAACATATTTAAAATATCCTTTTTCTAAAATTCATCAAAAATATGCATACTATATTTATCCGGTCATTTCAAAATTCATAAACTTCATCATAAGAAGAAATCCCAATTTTTATTTAAAACAAGGATTACACAAGGTAGTTACGGTCTCATTACATAACCCCTTATAATACCAGCATAGGACCTAAGAGTAAGGTGTGCTAGGGTGATAGAAGCTTGGGGCGGCTCATTCAACATTGCCCGAGTAGTAATTTCTATCAGTTTGAACTTCTCACGAAGGCGATTCCGTTCCAGCTTCACATGATGAAGTTCGGCTTGGATTTGATCCAGAGCAAAGACCAGTGGTGCTACCTCCTTCCCAAGATCTGTTAGATGGGCTTCGATCGGTCCAAGACTACTAGGTGAGGCCATCGAATCTTCTTTCTATAATAATTAACCAAGATTACTTATATTTAGAGACAATAATCAAAACATTTTGTTCACAGCGGTCATATTGACCGATGGTTATATAATAGTCAAAACCCACTGATCTCATTTTAATTATAATCATGTTTATCAAATAAAACATTTTTGTTGAGTATAACAATAACACATAAAATTAGGAAACAAAATTTATTTAAAAAATTCCGGGTCGTTACAAGTAATCTAAATCAAACTCTACACATGTACCTTATTCAAAAAAATTAACAATTCACTTAAGGAATATGTTGGTCATGAATAGTCTTTCAGAACCTTGGTCTGGAAAACTTCTTCACCTTCAACCTGAAACACAATGCTTGGTTAGATACTCAATACCTGGCCCACAAATTCTGGAGCTCGGGCACTTGAACAGTCAAGAGTCACATCTATAAATAAACTTTGGTATCCTTTTTTAGGGACCTCAAAAATGGTTTAGGTGGGGTTCTGAAAATCTTTCCCACTTAATGAAATTTCTTAAATATTCAATTAACCTTAAATTTCATATCTATTTTTGATTAATTAAATTCCTTTTCAAATATTTAACTATCATTGTTCTTAGGATCTTTCTTTAACTTATTCTATGCTTAAAACTTTCTTGAAAAAATATTCTTGTGTAGGAACATTATATTGAGTTATAACTTCTCCTTTCATAATAACTTTTTATGTAATAAACTTTTCCTTGCATAATATATTTTTTTGTAAAAAACATTTCCTTGCATAAGATCTTTTTATACAATAAAATTTTCCTTGTATAAAATTGTTTTTGTAAGAAATTTTTCGTTGCATAGATCTTTTTCTATAAGAAACTTTTCCTTACATAATATCTTTTTCTGTAAGAAACTTTTCCTTACATAAGATATTTTCTATAATAAACATTTTCTTGAATAATTAATTTTTCTATAAGAAATATTTCCTTACATAAGATATTTTTCTATAAGAAAAATTTCCTTGCATAAGAACTTTTTTCATATGAAATATCTCCTGCCTGAGAAAGTTTTTGGTAATAAAATTTTCCTTTACTAAGATCTTTTTCTATAAGAAAATTTTCCTTACATAAGATCCTTTTCAGTAAGAAATTATTCCTTTCATAATATATTTTTCTATAAGAAAATTTTCCTTACTTAAGAACTTTTTTTATATGAAGCTTTTCCTTTCAAAATATCTTTTCCTAAAAAAAATTTCTTACATAAGAACTTTTTCTTAAGTAAGAACTTTCCTTACTCGCGATCTTTTTCTTTATTTATTTATTTTTCTTTCTTAAGATATTTTTCTTGATTAAGATATTTTTTTAGAAATTTCATCATCATATTTTTCTTACTCGTTATTCGTAAAAACTTTTTCCTTCCCCACTTTTTTCTTTATATATATTGTATCATAAATTTCACAACTTACTTATGATTTATGAGAAATAAAAACCATCAAATCATCACTAGATTTAATTCTAGATCTGATAATCTCATATTTTTATCCAATTTTCTCAGAACGTTGGATATGATTTCTGTAGAATGTTGGTTATGATTTGCTCAAAATTTTGGATCTGATTTTTGAAGAATTTTGGTTCTAATTTGGTCATAATATTGGATCCAATTTGTGCAAAATGATGGTTCTGATTTTCTCAGAATATTACATCATATTCGTGTAGAATTTTTCTTCCAATTTTTTCAAAATACTAGATCTTATTTTTTTAGAATATTGATTGTGATTTTCTCATAATACTGGATCTGATTTCTACAAAATGTTGGTTCTGATTCCCAAAAGCTAGATCCATTTTTTTCAGAATATTAGATTCAATTTTCAAATTCTAGATCTGATTTTCATCATTCCTCATATCCTTATCAACACACTTTCTTTCATCAACATAATGAACTTCATAAATCAACATATTTATCTATTGACATTAAATAAATCCAAAACATAACTAGGGTCCATCAATCTCCCCCTTTATGTTTCTTGACAATACCCAATTCAATACCTAAACTTAACCTCTTCAAAATAATAAGTGGTATTGTTTTCATTCTTCAACATATTTATCTTCACCATGTTTTCTTTTCTTGATCCCCTTATTCCTTGTCTCTCTCTGGTTTATTTTCTTCTCCCCCTGAATATATCCCCTCCCCTTATTAAGAATAAAATTCAAAGGGGTCATCATAACATGTTTCCTTCCTTATTAAAAAATTTCTCATTTCAAAAGGTTGGAACTTTTATCTCAAAAACATGAAACTATTCCTCAGAATAACATATGTATCACATGTTTTTCATAACAAATATCCTTTAACTAAAGAACTCTTATAATACATGTGATAACCCAATGTAGAAAACAAGAGTGTATAATCATGGTTATCAATGTTTTCCATTACACAACTTTCCTATAATACATTTTCATGTTTCCTTCAACATTATCATTTCTCAGGCAATCTTTATATTAATTTATTAAAGATAAAAAAACCTACAACAATCTTAACAAACATATTAGAAAGATCAGGTGTATAAATATAAATTTCAAAAAAAAATTATAACCTCATTTCTTTCTTTTTCAATAATAGTATGAGACTCATCAACATCAATTTCCTTACTTAAACTCCTTCAATTCCTAGAAATTTAGTACAAATATAAGTATTTTGGGAATGAGGAGGAATCTTGTAGATTCTCAAAATAAAATCTCAGACTTGGAGTCTTCGCTCAGTCTTGACTTTTTCTTCATCTTATTGGATTTTTCATTGGATTTTTTTTCTTTCTAATCATCATTCTCAGATATTGTAACAAGTTTCTTTTCATCTATAGTAACCTTTTCGTTAAAATGATTTTTTAATAACTCTTTCATCAATTATTTTTCTTTAGATATGATAGTAAAAAAACATTTAGTAATATACCCTTATTTTTTACATCTTTTACATATTTTTTGACTGATCAACCCATAAACTATTGATAACTTTTTATCAATTTTTCTCATATCATCATGGACCTTTTTCTCCCCCTTTTCTTCAGCTAATTTTTGGGATTCTTCTAAAATTATTTCCATATAAATGTGTTCTGGGCAAATAACTAAGCACTTATTATTTTTAGATTCAACATGTTGGTTTTTCTCCCCTTTAGTAATATACTCATCTTTCTTAACAAACTCATCTTTTCTCATCTTTTAAGTTTCCCTTTTTGGTTCTTTATAATTTTTAGGAAAATGTGATCTTATTTTCTCATCATAGCTCCCCCTTGATTCATTCCTATTTCTAAGTAGAGAAATGTTATATTAATATGAAGAATCTCTCTACCCAAAAATTACCCAACACCAATAATAACCTCTAAATCTTGATCTTTCAGATTGTGAGTAAAACCAATCAGAAATTGGTTTCTCTTATTTCATCAAAAAACATAGACCAATTTTCTCAGGAAGATACTTTCCTAAAAAAATCCTATCTTTATTTATGAAATATGTTTTCTCACAAATCGGCATTTTTAATCCATTCTTTTCACTTTCTTTATAAGTTCCACCTTTAACTTAAATTGTATTTATTAAATTTTATCTCATATTTATTATTTAACTTTGTGAAGTAAAAAACATTGATTGTGTTTATAAAACCTCTTTTTCTTTCTCATCCAAATTACTTTTCAAAACATCAATTATTTTTTAGATTCAGATATATTCAACTTGTTCTGTTTACTTTATTCAACGAGGTTAGATTCTATCTTGTTGATATTCTAATTTCTAGATGAATTTTCTTCCTAACCTTTTCTGTTTTATTTCATTTTCATAGTTATCTAATTTTATTCATTCAATATATTTCTTCATCTTATTTCTTTATTTATTAAGTTGAGTATTCTTCTCAATTTCATTCTCCAAATCCTTTTTGAGAATAAATTCCATTTCTATCATATAATAAGTATATTCATCACTACTATATGATTCACTTCCATTTATAACTTGAGAAATAAAGTTGATTTGATGATCAGATTCATAACCATATGAGAAATCATTCTTATTTATTCTTCTCAGATAACTTTTCTTCTTTTTGTTATAAGGAAATATTTCCTTATAGATATTCCACTTTTTTATGAGGTTTCTCATTTCCATATTCATAATCATATTCTCTAATATTCTTCCTAGGAAAATTTTGTGCAAAATTTATTTCCCCTTCACAATTCCAACATTTGAGAGTTTTACTTTTCTATTTTCCCTTATTGTATTACTTTAAAAGTAGGGAAATAATTGTGTTGAAATATTCATCTTCTTCATCAGGTTCTAAATCACTTTTTTCTTATTTAACTTCTTAATCCTTATTTTTTCCTTTAAACAATGATTTTAAGGCTATTTCTTGATCAACATTTTATTCCTTTATTACAACAATATCTCTTCGCATTTTATAAGTGATGAGAATACTGTATAGATCATCTAGATATAGAGTTTCAGGATCTCTATCTTCCAAATATAAAACCTTGCAATCAAACTTATCATAAATAATTCTAAAAATATTTTTAATAATAGTGGAGTCTTCCAATTTCTCATCAAGACATTGTATGGTTCTAAAAATATCATTTAACCTTGTAAATAATTCACTAACAGATTCTTCCTCGTCTATTTTCAGATCTCCATACTTCATCCTCTAGATTTGTAACTTTTCCTTCTTCACCTTTATATTGACTTCATAAATGTTTTTCAACTTATCCTAAATACCTTAGGTAAATCCAAATCTCTTTAATCTAAGAAACTCACTTTCAATAAGTGATGAGAGTAAATCATTTTTATCTCTTCTATCATTCTCATTATCAATGTCAGAACGATGAGTACTCTCAATATGAGGAGGAAATCCTTCTATAGTAACTTCAAAAACATTATACCTAAGAGAAATTTGATATAGAAGTATTATATCTTTCTAGATATGATAATTCTTTACATTGAAAATATTAATCCCCTTATATCTTATGGAATTTAAATTCTCCATTCCTGAGATATATCTTTCATAGGGAAGCTAACCTTTGATACTAATTATAGTTCCCAAGTCATATCGAGACCACTAAGAAGTGGGAAGGGGTAAATAAGTTGTTCCTTTTTTATTTATAAGAAATTTTCTTATATTCTTAAAAAAACATTATTAACCTCTGAAAAGTTTTAGAGCTACAATCCACTCAAATATAAATCACAACCCCACCTTTTTTATGCAACAAATATAAAGAGGAGTATGAACTTGATATTTACAAAGTTCAATATAAAGACCTACACCTTTCCATGTTTAATAGTCCCAAAAACATGGATTCTTTCACTACCGTCTTTATAGAATACAAAGGTATAATAAATTAACAATTATAAAATCTCAGTAGAAACTTTCATGCTATAGTTGGTTATACCCCCTTAATTATCCTTTCAAGTATCGACTTCCCAAAATAATCCTTTCCAGTAACTAGTAAGCATTTGTAGTCACAACCTTAACTTTTTATCTTCTTTTATAATCTACATCATAAATTCTTAACTTCCTCCACAAGTAATTTTATTCAAACGCCGCCTATATACCTTCTTCAAGAACTTTAAAAATTAACTTAAGGGATATGTTGGTATCAAATAGTCTTCTAAAAACTCAGTCTAGAAAACTTCCTCAACTTCAAAATAAAACAAAAATTTTGGTTGGATACTCAATATATGTCCCAAAAATTACATATATCGAGTGATTGAGCAATCAAGAGTCACATTTACAAATGAACTCAGCTTTCCTTTTATAGGAATATCAAAAATAGTTTAGGCGGGGTTCTAAAAATCATTCTTGATTAATGAAAATTCTTAAATCTTTAATTCTCCATAAACCTCAAATATAACTTTGACTCATTCAATTCTATTTTGAATCATCAAAACTAATTTATCTTCATATCATCCTTTGACTAATTCAATGCTTCAAACTTTCTTGACAAATGTTTCATCAGTAGGAACATTTTATCGAGTTAGAATTTCTCCTTGCATAAGAACTTTTTCTCTAAGAAACTTTTCCTTACATAAGATTTTTTTTTTTGCAAGAATATTTTCCTTTAATAATATATTTTTCTATAAGAAAATCTTCCTTGTATAAGATATTTTTTTATAATAAACTTTTCCTTGCATAATATATTTTTTATAAGAAACATTTTCTAACCTAATATCTTTTTCTGTAATAAACTTTTCCTTGCATAATATCTTTTTCGGTAAAAAATATTTCCTTTTATAAAAATGTTTTCTGTAAGAAAAATCTCCTTGAATATGGAATTTTTTTGTAAGAAACGTTTCCATTAATAATATATTTTTCTAGAAGAAACCTTTCCCTGTATAAGAACTTTTTTTGTAAGAAATATTTCCTTACATAAGAACTTTTTCTATAAGAAACATTTTCTTGAATAAAATAATTTTCTATAAAAATCATTTCCTTGTATAATATATTTTTCTATAATAAAATTTTCCTTACATAAGATATTTTTCTATAAGAAACTTTTCCTTTCATACGAAATTTTTCTTGAGTAAGAACTTTTCTATACTCAAGATATTTTTCTTACTTATGATATTTTTCTTGCATAAGATATTTTTCTTGTGTAAGATATTTTTATTCAGCATACTAATCATCATATATACCTTACTCAACTTTCTTAAAAACTTTTTCCATCCTCAATTTTTTCTTCCTAAGCCTATATCATATATTTCACAGCTTACTTATCATTTATGAGAAATAATAAAACACTGAAGCATCCTCAAATTTAATGTTGGATCCCATTATATTAAGATTATAGATCTGATTTTTATAGAATGTTGGATCTAATTTGTGAATAATGATGGTTTTTATTTTCTTAAAATGTTGAATATTATTTTTTTATAATGTTAGTTCTGATTTTCTCAGATGTTTTGATCCTATATTTGAGGAATTTTGGTTCCAATTCTCCTAGAATATTGGATGCAATTTTTATAGAAAGATGATTCAAATTTCCTTAGAATACTAGATCGTATTTGTAAAGAATGTTGGTTTTGATTTTTTTAGAATAATAGATCTGATTCGTGTAGAATTTTGTTTCTGATTCTCAAAACCTGGATACATTTTTTGGATAATGTTGGATCCAATTTTCAAATACTATAACTGATTTTCATCATTCCTCACATACTTCTAAACATAATTTCTTTTATCAACATATTGATCTTCATACATCAACAAATTGATCTATTGACATCAAATAAAACCAAAACATAACTAAGGTACATAAAATCTATCAATGATATTATTAATTTAAGGTTTCAAAATCTTGATCCATTATATTCTTCCCCCTTAAAAAATTGTATCCTCACAATTTTAATTTTTACTCACTAATGAATATAGGAAAGTGCATTCAGAAGAAATTTATTATTCATGAAATAAATTCAATCATAACATCTAACATACTTTATTTGGCTATGTTATGATACATATC
Source organism: Viscum album (assembly GCA_963277665.1). Lineage (NCBI taxonomy): Eukaryota > Viridiplantae > Streptophyta > Magnoliopsida > Santalales > Viscaceae > Viscum > Viscum album. Next base: position 189,053,998 of record OY728130.1, read on the forward strand.
TTCCCAAAAAAATAATTTTCATACAATCATATATTGAAGTATGTATATACCCTAATAATAAATTCACCAAAATATTACCATAAAAAATAATTTAAATTTATAATACACTAAAAAATATTAAAAAAATTAATCTTATAGTTAAAACAAACATTTAACCTCAAATGGAATTAATAGCTAGGTTCTAAAATCAATGACCATCCAATATATACCACAATCTCAAAAATGTGATTGATCTTCACATATAATATCACGGTTCAGTTATCAATCACAAGGTAACAACAATATCTGACTTATTTTTTCTTACAGAATAAATAAATGCTTCATTATGTAAACATCATGTGTATATTAAATCTATGAGTTATCTATACATCATCCATGTCTTCTTCATTATTTATCACAAAAAAATATAAAAATTTCATAAAATTTATTTTCATGGTTATTGATACCATTTAATATATATTTAAAAAACATTAATTAAAAAATATTAAATAATAATCCTTATTTATTTCAAATAATCCTCATTAAATTTATAATATACCACAATATCATCAATAAATATCACTCCCTAATAAAAAGAGATAAGGGTGTCAAGATTTATTTTCTATAATGATATCAACCTCAAAACATAAGATATGACTAGGAAGCTCTTCTTTATCATCATAGAACACATCTAAAAATATTATAATCCATTTATATATGATTCATTATTTTTTTATAATAATTTTTTATTTCTAGATACATACCATTCTCAGGTTCATTTTTGTGATTATTTTTTATCCAAAAAATAATATGAAAAATTGTTATTAATAAAATCTTAATAAATGGTCATATAAATATAAAAAACACAATAAAAATTTTACTTCTCTAATGGAACCTTTCTTTCATACTTTGATACATTCATTTCTGTCTGTTATTATTTTATTTATTTTCTCTTATAACTTATAGCCTAATCCAAAAAATAACTATCCTAAAATTATCAAGAAATTTATCACAAATTATAACCATTAAATCATTGATTCTTTTTCAATTAATGTTCAACATACCCTTTACCTATAAAGGAATATATCAATTAATATGTACCCTAACACATGAATCTCAATGTTTTAATATATTTTATCCATATAAATTAACTATTAGGTTTTACAACATAAATATTTTCAAATACTTTATAATCATTCATATAGAGAATGTGAATTAACCCAAGAAAATCCATTAGGATTGTCTATATGGTTATCAAATATTATTCATACTCATTATAAATCAGAGTGAAGATTATATAAATACTGAACTAGAATTTTTAGTATGATTACCCCATGGTGAAACTATGCTACAACCGCATCCACATTCCAATATATTAATAGGGATATAATTTCTATTCGAACCACACAATCTCAACATTACCAAAATATGATATGTTATCCTAAAATTATACATATACCTGTTATTATCACTAATATCCTCTTATCTTAATGCCTGAAATTAATCCCCTCAACAAAATCTAGACCATTCTCTAACACAAACTAAAACACGACAAGGTAAACATATATTTATTTTATAAAGTTTACATAATTCTAATATTAAATATTAAAAATATTCCAAAAATTTGATGAATTTAGGGTATAGTGTCTTGAAATACTAGATACATAAAAAAACATATATTATAATTGTTGGTAACACTTCATCATAATTTAGAAACACTAAACACCCATTAATTTTTATATGTTATACACATATTCATAAATTTAGGAAATAGAAATATAAGAAATAGATGATCTTAGATACTCAATATGAGTAAGTATAAAAGATAACAAGAAATGTTATCAAATGTGTATAAAAGGGCCATTTGTATATAATTTAGTGATAAATGAATTCTATACCCATAAAATAATTGATCATAAATCATGCACCAAGGCATGGAATAACATATAACATTTAAAATATGTATGCACTTGATACTTAACATATCCTACTAATTAAATCATCTTATATACGTGGAATAACCTAAAAAATAATCTAGAGTTATTTTAAAACCATAATCCTTAAAAAATATGAAAAATCATTATTCCCAATCCTATGTGAAAAAACCCATTATTTCCATTCCTAAAAATGTAATAAAACTGATTATTCACATGCCTACGTGAACTAAATAGTTCTTTCAATGCTTGAGCATGTCATGATACTAAAACATAAACCAATTCATTGGAGTTCCATATAAAACTCTAGCCATCATCATCCTTATATATGTGTTCGACAAAAAATCAATAATTTACTATAAATAAATAATTGGAAATAAAATGAGTTTTATATATTTATTAAATGGAATCATATGAGGAAATTATTTATAATCCAATTAAAAATTATACAATGATATACTCAAGGAAAATTAAATGGAATATAAAGATATTTGGTTACATTCTCTATAAAGTACCATTAATTAAGAATATTATTAATACTATATTTATGCCATATTTATAAAAGTTATTCGGATAAATTAATAATTCAAACATTAATAAATTTATGCATAACTAGGTGAACACTCTTCAATAAAAATAATTTAAACGGGTACTCAAAAAAGAAATGTGTTTAATGAAAATTTATTTCTCTGATTTGACACGACAAAAGTAGTAATGGATCACTTATATTTTAAAAAAGTGAATTTCACAAAAAATCATGAGAATGAATGTGGATGATATGACTTTAATAATATATTTTAACTATTTGAATATATATATAAAATGATGATGAATAAAATGAAAAAACTTTTCTAGTGTTTCTGAAAAGTCACATTTGATAAATGAAATATAAAAATATTTTTATATTAATTAACAAACATATTTTATGAAAGTAGGGGAATAATTATTTCTTTAGAAACCAAGAAAATATAGAGAGAGAAATTTCTATAAAATTACAATGGTGGTGTAAATATTTGTTTAAATATAAATAATTGAAATGCTATTTTAGAATTCATTTAAAAATATTTTAAAAAACAAGATGTTTCACAACACATTTGAAATTTATATTTTAAAAAGGGAAATTAAAAAAATATAGAACATTGTATTTTTAAATATAAAATTCAGTAAATAGTGCTTGAAAACATAATTTTTACCAATAAAAACTTTGGTTTAAGATAAAATACATTATTTTGAATAATTGTAAAACCATTTTGATATTTTGAAATATCATTTTTGAAAGACCACATTATAAAAATTATAACAAAAAATAATTTCTGAAATAGGATAATGAAAATATAGTGTTCACATGATCAAACACATAATTAAGTTTCTAATTATAAATCATAAATTTAGTGGGAAGGAAATATATGTACATGGAGTGGAAACCATAATCAATAAGGATGAATTTTATTCAAAATAGAGATATACATTTTATGGAAGAGATTCCTCATGTTAAAATCATCATTTAAAAAAATCTCACATAGTAGGAAATGAATGTACAATAAAATTAAATCATAGATTTTAATAAGCCAATCATGGTAGATATAAGTTTTAGATTAATCATTTTAACTTAATAATGGATGTATAGTTTTAAAAATTTGATAAATCTAACATAACATTCAAAATAACATTTGAGAGTAACCACTAAATGTGTATTACAATATTATGAGATTAATGATATTTAATATACTTTAAGGAAATATTCTAATAAAAACACCATATTAAGGTGTGCAAAATCAAACATGTCTCATGGATTTGAAGAAGGTAAAAAAACATTATATCCTTAGAAACATTTTAGTAAAATTCACTTTAATTAAATGAATTAAAATCAAAAGATAAATAAAAATAATTTTTATATGATTTAGATAAAAAATATTATAGGGTTAGTTGATAAACCATTACAAATAAAACATGTTTTATAATAGGAAATATGTCTAAAGAGGTGAAAATTTGAATCCCAAAAACCTTACTATATTTCCCATCTCAGTCGAATACACTATATAATAGTGTATAATAATAATAAATCATATAATAACATATTTTAGATCCTTCTGAATATACATAACATTTTAATATATTCATTCATAACATTTATCTAAATATATATTGGTATGTAATATTATATTTTCAAAATTAGGTGTGATTAATCATCATTATTTTGAAATACATTTATAATTGGGATACAATTATTAATTATTTTCCCAATGTTCATCATTCCTTGATAACAAAAGATACTTGAATAAAATTTATATTATTATTTTTTAGGTCATAATTCATTCTATGGGATTTTTGTTTATGAACCATAATGATGAGATTAATGATGATCATGTTTCAATGGTTTTTAATGAAAAAATGTCAGTATGTTAATTAAAAATTTTGAAGTTAATGTTAAAAATTAATAAATATATATATATACACGTATTTATATTATTTATTATTTGTAATTATCTTCTCATATTCATCCCTGATATTATAATTTAGCATTGTTCACATAGTTAGTTAGACCAACCAAAACATGATCATACTATAATGAATGGTTGATTATGAATATGAAGGTGATTATTTTTATACTAATATCATTATCACAGAAGTAGAATTTCATTATTTAGATACATTTATTGTGCATAATCATATTTGAAATAAAAAATAAATAATAATTAATCTCATCAAAAACGATATATGTTACTTGTTGGAGGCGGTATTCCACACGACACATTGTTAACATTTTTTCATTTCTCAAATAATGAGAGGTAAATAATGTAGATTATAATTTTTATATTCATACTAATACTATATATTTCACATATTTCTAAAATTATTTCTATATAACTAGTAAAGAAAGGTAGTTGGGAAAATAGAAGACATCGATGCATGAAGGACGTAGTTCACACAACGCATGAATGATAGTTTTAATTCTACTAATGGAAAGAGAGAAAGGTTGTTGATAGTTATTAAATTAAAATTAGAAAAGCATTATAAAATCTATACTAATTTGATTATATTTTAATTTTAAAATTTTTTATGGGAAATTATGAATGAAGGGGAGAGAGGTTAGTAAAATTATTAATCATGTTTTTGACATGGATTTCCCTTGAAAGCAATTTGTAAATTTTAGTATTAGGAAAATATCATGTAATCATAAGCTCATGGATTTGGAAGTGGATTAAAAGGGAAAGTAAAAATGGTATATTTTTAAAATTAAAATGAAATTATAGGATTGTCTTAAATGGGTAGTGAGAGGTCTCTTTTACAAGTGGTGAGAATTTTTATTTTGTTTATATTTCAAATTTATATAATGAAATAAAATTTTTATCCACAAAAAAATACCCCATAAAGTAAAATAATCGGTTGGGGGATGATATAAGGTCTAGAATCCCTAAAAAAATCACAGTAACATATTCTTTTGATGTGTTTTTATGTCCCTTTCACTTTGAATTTTCACTTTAATTTTTTATTTGTTTTACCACAGAAACTAATTTTCCAATAATTAATTTAATTTTAATGCCTCCAAATAAAGTTTCCATTATTTATATATTTTTTACCTATGAATTCTATAAAAAATCCATTTTATTAGATAAAATTTATTTTTATAAGAATATAACATGTAAAAACTTATTTTTGAACATCTTTACTTTTAGATTAAAACTTATTTATAGGGTAATATTATCAATATATTTAATTATCATATTATTAAAGTTTTTATAATAAAAAATTAAATTTTATGTTGCATTAAAATCAAGATAAAAATGAATATTACAAAAATAATTTTTAATTACAATGAAATACAAAAAATAGTTTTTCTAAAAATACTAATTGATTTTTGAAACATAGATTTTATAAATTCAGAATATTATATTTTAAAAACATAAATTTACAACATAAAAAATATTTTTTATGTAATATTTTTAATATAGTTCTAGAGTTTTCTAGTATAATGATAAAATCAAAAAAATAATAATTTTTGATAAAAACATCAATTTTTATTATTCAAATAAAATAAATTGATTTATAAAAACCCAATAATTAATATTAATATAATAATTTTATGATGAATAAATAAATAAAGTTTTTATTAAATTTTTAAAATGATGAAATTAAAAAATATTTTAGGTTTATGAAAATATAAAATATGGTGAAAAAATAGTTTTTTGAAAATGATATTTTTTACTTCATGTGTCATTAATATTATTTCAAACATATTACTATATAATTAAATATTTAAAAATTATTTTATAAATATAAATATTAACTATACACAAAATTTAATTGTGAAAACATTATGGTAAAATAAAATGTTTCATCGAAATGGATCCATTTTAAAATCATATAATATTTATAATATGTAATTATTTTATTTTATTGTTATCTTTTAATTTACTAAGGGTTATATTATAAAATAATTGTAATAAGGAATGGTAAATTTTATTCATGATTTTAATTTTTTTAATGTTTCCTAAAATAGATTATATAGATGATAGTATCAATATAAGAATTCAAAATATTTTGTCATTATAATCTACCCCCATAAATAAATTATTTCTTCATAATTTTATTTATTACTAATTTATGAGGTTATTCTTATCATATTTATTATTCAGTGTATAACATATAATATTACATATATGATAATATATTAGTGTATATTATGTTAATTATCTTTTCCCAAACAAAATTAATCTTATATACTATCATATACTCAAATATTTTTATACCTTAATCATATATTCTCCAAAATATACCATTCTAAAAAATAATTTCAATCAACAATACACTAAACCAGAGTGAAAACTTATACTATTCCATAAATTTAAATGATTTTTAACATCATGTAGTATAAATTGTTGTGCCAAAAATCAAATAGAATCCAACATATATCACAATCTAAAAAATAGTGATGAACATCACCATAAATATTATAAATAAATTATCAATCCCAGGGCTAAAAATACTCTCGCACTTATTTCTTAGAAAATAAATAATTTCTTTATCATAGAAACCTCATGAATATATTGATCCTAAGACTTATTAATCCATCAATACTTTGTTCATTAGTAGTTATAAATAAAAATATAAATTATTCATAAAATAATATTTCATAGTTATTGATACAACTTAATATATGTTTCCAACCCATTAAAGAAAAACTATAAAATAATAATCCATATTTTTCTCTCATAATATTCATAACATGTATAATATACATAAATATTATGAGAGAAAAATATGGATTATTATTTTATAGTTTTTCTTTAATATATAAAATAATATTATTTTATAGTTTTTCTATAAAATAATAATCCATATTTTTCTCTCATAATATTCATAACATGTATAATATACATAAATATAATTGATAAATATCCCTCCACAATGAAAACTACTAAGAGTATAATGATTTGTTATCACTTTTAATATTAATTTCACAAGATAAGGAAACAAAAGAAAATAGTCATATTTCAACATTAAAATAAAATAATATGATTATCAATAATTTACATATTATTTTTTATTCAGTTATTCTATGTTTTTCTTTTTTCATAGATACCTTTCTTTTGATCGTTTTTCTAAATGCATTTTAACTTAAATGCAAAACCCAAAATGGTTATCAATAAAATCAGAGTAAATGATAATATGAATATAAAAACTCAATCATAATATTTCCACTCTAATGAACCATCATTACATCCATTGATAATTTTTTTATAATTTTATTTTATTTAATTTTTTTTACATTATACATCTTAGCTTAATACAAAAAAAAAGTGTCCCAACATTATAATGAAAATTCTCAAAAAAATTATTAACTATAAAATCATTGATATTATGGAACTAAATTTATGACATACCATTTATATATATAATTATATATCAATTAATATGCACCCTAACTCATTAATTTCAATGTTTTAATCCATGTTATCTATATATATTTCATATTAGGTTTTTTAATATAAATATTTTGATATCCATTATAATCTTCATAATGAGACTATTAATTAACCAAATCATATACCATGAGAGTGTGAATATAGGTCTGAAATATTTTCCCACTCTTTGTGTATAAGATTGAAAATTATGTTGATACTAAAACAACCTTTTTCATGGTGATTACCCCAAGGTACATCTAAACTACCATAACATCTAGTTTCCAATATACAAATAGTGATGTAATTACTATGAGAACCAAAAAATATCTACTTTACTACACTTTGGGATGTTATATGATACATAGACATATCCCTAATTTATGAAATAATTTTATCTTATCATACTCCCTAAAAAATAAACTAATCCCTATAGTTCACCAAAACATGCTAGGATACCAACTATTATATCCCATTCTAAAAAAATTATTTTACAACATTTTAATATGGTAAACATTTCATCCCATAAATCATCATAAAATACAATGAAATCTTAGTGCATTGTATTATAGGACATGAAACATAATAAACTTATTTTAAAATCAATGAGAGACTTTTTATATAATTTAGCAACATTAAACACCCTTATATACTTCCTATATTTTATAATAATATTCATAATGTCTAGAAATAGAAACATAAGTAAGGGATGAGGACAGATGCTCAGAAAGAGGAATAATAAGAGATAACAATAAAATATGTGAAATGATCATAATATGGGAATATGGGAATTATCATGATACATCAAAAGCTATACTAACTGAATAATATACCATAAATCATGTAATAAGAAATGGAATAATATAAAAGTGTGTAATATCTTATAAAATATTCAGACACATTTAATATTTAATATCACAAAAATTAAATAAATTTATAAAGTTTTAATGACATTAAAACCAATTGGGATATATATATATCACACCCATATTAATTAATTAAACCTATGAGAAAACTCATTATTATCATTCCTATGTGAACAAACTCATTATTTTCATGCATAAAAATGTGAGAATGTTTATTATTCCCAAGCCTATATGAAAAAATTCATTATCTCCACACATGATCATATAATTTAATATAAACATAAACCAACACATTGAAGTTTGATATAGATCCTCATCTATCATCATCCTTACATATGTCTTCCATAATAAATAAATCATTCACTATATTAAAAATAATTAATGAAAACGGGTTTCACAAAATTTTACAATAGAATCATATGAGGATATAATTTATAATTATGATAATAATCCTACCATGGTATACCTAGGTAAAATAAATGAACATTCAAATATATTATTTTTTTCATTAAATTGCATTCAATTAATATGGTAAGGAATATAGTATTTAAACCATATAAATAAAATATATTTTATTAAGTTAATAATTTCCCCATTAATCAATGTATTTGTTACTAGGTTAAAAACCTTAAATAAAAATAATTGAAACATGGTAAAAAATGAGGGAATTAATTATATTAAAAGTTATTCCAATGATTAGGTAAGAAAAAAGTAGCTAAGGATCACTTCAATGAAAAAAATGTTCATTTTATAATCCATTTGGATAAATAAATTAGATATTGTAACTTAAATAATATATATGATCATGAAGAATATATATTTATCGATAATGACATAGATGAAAAACAGTTTTTAGGAGTTTTATCAAAATCACATTCGAAATAAGAAATACCATATGTATTTTTGGAAATAAATTGAAATAAATATTTCATAAAACTATGAAAAAAATATTTTATAAAAACCATGAAAATAGATAGAGAATTTATTATATAAAATAAAAAGGGAGGAAGAAAGAGTTATTTAAAAAAATGCACTAAAAACAAATTTCAAATACATTTATAATATATTCATAAAATGGAGAAGTTAATGGTCACATTAAAATTTTATTATCAAAATAGTGAAACAAAAAAATGAAAAAAAAAATAATTTCATAAAATAAAAATCAATTATCGATCCTTAAAAAATTAAGGTTACCAAAATAGATGTAAGGTGAAGATAAAAAAATTGATTTTAAAATAATAAAAACCCATTTTAATATAATTATTTATATTTTTTGAATAATGACATTGTTAATAGTTTAAAAAATCATATTTTTAAAATAGAGGAAGTAAAATATATAGGTTACGTGAGGTAACACAAAATTAGGTGTCCTATTAGAAAAGATATCATTTTTTGAAATGAAATATATAGACAAGGAGTTGAAACCGTCATTAAAGAGGATAATAATTATTCATAAATATGATATTTATTGTAAATAATAGATTCATCCAGTTAAATTCACTTGATTAAAAATAAATTCTCACTAGATTGGAAAATAATGACCATGAAATAAATTCATATGATGGGACAAACAAATCATGTGAAAAATAATTTCAATAAGAATCGTTTCATCTCAATGATGAGTGTTGAGTATTTAAAATAATCCTTTAAAATGTGGTAATGGAAGAATCAATAGGATTTTTGATACTTTCCATTAAATGGACATTCAAATATCATGAGATTAAAATATATTTGGTATAAATTATGTAAATATTCTTGTTAAAACATCATATAAAAAATTGTTTTGTAATAAATAAAACATGTATCATTGATTAGAAAATAATACAAACAAACCCAATAAACCAGTAGAAAGTTTTGATCTTACACCCCTTGACTGATGTGATTTCAAATCAAAACATAAACCCCGTTAATAAATATATAAGATTTATAAAAAAATTAAATGGTAATTAGGGACACCATTCCAAAAAAACATGGTTTATAATAAATAATATATCTCTAGTGGTGAAAATTGGATACTTTAAACCCATACATAATTTCCCTTCTTAGATGGATACACTCTATGTTTTTGTATAAAACTAATAATTATCTTGAAAAATAATTTCAAAACCAATTTAATATAGAGAAAATTTTATAATCAATATTTTTAATTATTCTCTATATACAAATTAGTTAGTTATTATATATTTTCAACACCAAGTGTGAGTATTGTTGATCATTTTGAACTAAATTCATAATAGTTGTAATATTATTCAATAATTTCCCAATATTCATAATTCCAAGATAATAAATGGTAATGCAATTATTTTTTTATAATTATTTATAATATTATAATTCCATTCTATGGGTTTTTTTCACAAACATTAAGGGTGAAATCTTTCATGATCATGGTTTATTTATTTCAATGAATAGATGTTTGTATATTATATAATTGGTTAATTATTATTGTTATAATTCAATACCCAAAATAAAATCATAATATACTTATTTATATTTAATATTATTATTAATGATGTTCCCATTGTCATCTATGAAATTTTTTTATAGAATTATTTAAGTAGGTGGTTAGACTAATCCAAACATGAATATACTATAATGAATGGTTGATTATGATTGTCAAATTGGTTTATTTTGGAATAATGTAGATATTATAGAGGAATAATTATATTATTTAGATACCATTATTTTTGTGCATCATATAAGAATAAATTTTAGTAAATAACAAAAAAGTGGTGAAAACAAGATACATTACTTTGTAGAGATAGTAGTACACACAATACACGGTTACTATTTTTATTGATCAATGAATGAGGGGGATAGAAGAAGGATTATAATTTTTATCTTAATAATAATAATAATATATATGTCATATTTTTCTCCATTTCTATCCTTAAAATCACTAAATATAGAAAATGGGGGAAAAGGATGATGTCACTTCATCAAGGCGATAGTCAAAAAAATGAAAGAATGATGGATTCATTTTTATTAATGAAAAATTAGAAATTTAGTTAATAGTAATTCCCATATCAAAATAAAATTTCATATCAAAATAGTACTTATTAAATTTTATGTGTGTTGTGAAATTAGTTATAGTAAATTATGAAAGATAAGGATTGTGGTTTTGAAAAAATGTATCCATATTGAAGATATGGGATTTATGTCAGAAGATTTCCCTAAAAATGGATGGATTACTAAAACATCTTGTGAACATGGATTAGTGATAGAAAATTTCATTCATATGGATGAATAAAGGGATGATTTTAAAAATTAAACCAAAATTATAGGATCTAATTAAAGGGGTGGTGTGAGGTCCCATATATATGTGGTGAGAATGGATTTTATATATATATTTCTACTTAATATAAGAAATGAATAGGTTTTACATAGCATGAAGTATCCAAAATGTAAAATAAGGGTGTTTGGGATTATTTAAGGTCAATAATCCCTCAAAAATTCATTTAAACCCTTGTTATAATTTTTTCAAGTCCATATCACATAGTATTTTTACATTTACCATTTATATTTTTACCATAGAAACTAATTTTTCCTATATAATTTAAATTTAATGCATAAAAAAATTGAAATAATTAAATATTTGGTACCTAAAAATAAAAAATATTAAATTCATATTACAATATAAAATTTCTCTATGTGATGAAATATAATTTTATCATTAGAACGTGTAACTTGAAGAAACCCAATTTTTGAAAAGGGTATTATTAAGATTAAAATTTATTTTTAGTTTTAATCTTATCAATATATAAAATTTTTATTATATAATTTTTTAAAAATTAAAAAAAATATGTGGGTTTCAAATCATGCATAAATAGGATTTTATGAAAATAATATTTAATTAAAATAAAAGACTAAAAACAGTTATCTTGTAAAATATTACTTTTTTTTTAAACATATATATTCTAAATTCAGAATAGTATTTCCAAAATACATTGAATTAAAAAAATCCATAATTGATAAATTAAAATTTTTTATATTTATTATGTTTTTTTAATATAATGATAGGATCATACATTTTAAAATATTGGTAAAAACTATATTTTTATTATTCAGAAAAAAGAAACTGTTTTATAAAAAATAAAAAATATTAAACTATAGATAATATTTAAATGATGAATAAATAATTAAATTTAATTTTAACAATTAAAATATATAAATTTAATATTTTTATCATTTAGATGAAAAAATAAAATATAATGGATAAAAAATCTATTTTTAAAATTCATTTGTCCTTAATATTATTTTATATAAATTTATTATTAATTTAATGATAACATATTGGTTTATTAAACTAAATAGTAACTTTATTAAACATTAATTGTGTTCTAATTAACATATAATAAAACGGTTCTTCAAAATGTATATCAACCCTGCTCTTTATGACATATTAAAACCTAATTTATTACATAAAATTGCACTTAATACAACCTGGAAGATCAATACATCTAGTGTATAGGTAAATTATGTACATTAAATAATAATTTAAAAATAGTGAATACATCAACATTATTGAAAAACTCTTTGGCATTCTCAAACAATTCCAACGTACTTAAAATTGTATGGGATAACCGGGGGACATATATAAGAAATAGGTGAGCTATAAAGCCTAGTAAGGGAATAAAAAAATAATTACATGAATAAGATAATACATGATTTAAAATAAGAATTCCAATGGGTCATAAAAGGAACATGAATAATAAGGAAAGATATAGCATACATTTCATTCTCATGCTAAAGTGTGTCACTTATATCATACAACATGGATTCATTCTTCATCATATTTTATTCCATGATCATGGAGTGGGGAATAAAAACATGTAATTCCCATAAAAAATAAGTATATGTGAATAAACGTGAACACCCTTGGTAGAAATTGTGTATGGTTATTCACTAAACATTATTTTTTGCATGGATTCCCACAGTGAAATTTTGGTAGTGTAATGGGAGAACGTAAATGTTCATGGGAGGGATAAATGAGAGTGAAATGGGTCTCTCATCATATATACATCATTGGAAAGTATGGGTATGTGTAAAATCAAAAACCAAAATTAGTAATTGAAAAGAAAAAATGAAATAAAATAAAGAAGATTATTGAGAAAATTGGAGAAATTAAGGATCCCTTATGAAATTTCGGCAGCATAACGATGTCACATAATAATTTATAAAATGGGTTCATGTGAGTTAAAATGGTCTCTAATAATTTTTAAATAAAATAGTAAGTATGTATGATATGTAATAACATATCCCTTCATAAGGAAATAAAGATAAAATACATAAGGTACAGAAGATACTTTAATAAAGAGGAAAAATGAAAAGATTCCATACTTGAGTGTGTGACTCCAAAAGTTTTAAAAGAGGATTCTTGAGAGTTTAGGGAACCTTGAGAGGATTCTAGATAGGGGAGGGAATATTAACTACATTCTTTATGTATTTTAAGTGAAGATAAATGAGATATTAGGTGGGTTTATATAGTAAAAGAAGGGGGGATTCATTAATATTTCACAAACATAGGTTTTGGACTCTATATAAGAAAATAACCAAAAAAATTATATGATGGATTTTATCCATGTTTTCTACAAAATAGAAGAGTTTTTCATTGTTTTATTATCCAATGGGCCTAACTTATTAAAATAATTCCCAAGATTATGTAGAGGTCGGTGATACTCTTAAAAAATGAATTGAAAATATTAAAATATATTATATGTTTTGGAGGATTCATAAAGCCTTTATAAAATTAATCAAAAAAAAATAAAATCAAATTATTTTAATTATAAAACATGTATTTTTCTTGTATAACCACTATATTATTTATTACATCATTTTTTGGGTCATTATGATGTCATAATACACACCGAATATTTATATAATATTTAATTTTTAGCAAGAAAGTTTGACTATCTCAAAAAATTATTAAAAAATCACCAATGGATAATTTCAACATTTTGATTCCATAAATAATATTCATTTTATCTAAATAATTTTATAAAAATTTGAATTTTTACTTTTAAAATAATAGTTTGTATTTATTGAGAAATGATGAGTTTTTGACAATAACACTTTTTGAACCCTTATAAAAAGTACGTTTGACTTCATAAAAAAATTATATTACCATTTTATTTAAGAAAAAATATTTAATAATAATATTTTATTAAAATTTAATTTATTTCAAAAACCATTATTTCATCAAAATATATTCCTTAATCAAATTTGTATATTACCCAAAAATAGTATTCATGTTTTATAGTATCAATATAAAAATATTTTATAATGTAATAATAATATGATGAAAATATATTAATTATTCTATAAAAAATAATGTACACAATCAATTTTATGTTTTCATAAAATATATCCAGTTAATATACCATCAAACACCCTAAGAGTAAGGTGCGTGATAGTGATATTTTCTTGGGATGGTTCGGCGTACGTGGTTTGGGCCATGATCTCAATGAGATTAAACTTTTCCCATAAACGGTTTTACTCATGCTTATGTTCTTAGATCTCAGTGTGGGATTAGTCATGTGAAAATCCTAGAGATTTTATCTCCCATTAAAGCTTCAATAAATGGTATTCATAATGTATGATCATACTTATTGAAGTCATCACTTCCTTTTTCTGAGTTAATTAGATTTGTTATAACCCTATATTTATATTAATCATGTGATCACTATTCAAAGACTATATTCAAAATAGTAAATATACTTAAAGGTATTTTAAATCCACTCTTATATAAAGGAGTGCATGTGTTTTCTATAGCCATATTACTTAATAGGACATTTAATGAAATTAAAAGGGGAATTTCATTTATAACATCTCAGGTTACTAAAATATTTCCCTCTGAGAAATTTCACCATTGAAATTTTCATTTCCCACACTAAAATATAAGAGGGTACTCTATTTTATCGCCTCCTCTGGTTCCCATGTCGTTTCTTCAAACATGTTGTTTCTATATATTACTTTTACAAGGTGCATTTTCTTATTTCATAGAACTTTGTCTCTACCATCTAAGATCTTCAATAGATTCTATAAATATGAGAGGTCATTCTAAAATGGTTCCACCTCTATATTGATTACATGTTAGGGTTCTGTTATTTACTTTCTCAAGTGAGATACATGGAATACATCATATACTTGAGATAGGTTAGGTGAGAGTACAAGTCGGTAGGCCACACTCTGATGCGATAAAATATCTCAAAGGGGCTGACATATATTGGAATAAGCTTTCCATTCTTCACAAATATCATCACTTTTTTCCATGAAGATATGGATAGAAATACCATTTCATAATAATTATACTCTAGGTCTCATTGAAGATTGTATGAAAATATCTTTTGTTGACTTTGGGAAGCCTTGATGTGTTGCTTAATGGTTATAACCTTTTCCACCATTTCCTAGACCATTTCAGGAACTAGAAATTTTGATTCCCCAAAATCATCCCAACATGCAGGTGTCCAATACCTCTTCCCATAAAGGTCTTCATAGGGAGACATTTGGATACTCTAGTGGTAACTATTTTTGTAAGGGAACTCAACCAGAGAAAGATGTTGATCACACCGTCCTTTGAAATCGATTGAGTGTTATCTTAACATGTCATCAATTTATTGGATATTCCAATAATATTGGACCTAAATTTGGGGATTATAGTTCATACTAAAGTTCATTTTAGTTTTTAGATCATGTGGGAAAAATTTCCAGAACATGGAGGTGAATCTCAGATCTCGATCCGATATAATCGATGGTGGTTCTCCTTGTAGCCTCGCCACTTCTCTAACGTATATCCATACATGTTCTTCCAGTTATAAGTCATCACATATCGTAATGAAGTGTGTAGTATTTTTAATACAATCTACTAAAATCCAAATAGCATTTTTTCCTCTAGATGTCTTCATATGTCCGTTGACAAATTCCATTATTATGTTTTCCCATCTCCATGCAGCTATGGGTAATGGTTGAATCATCCCCTTATTTGGTCTTTAAGCCTTCACTTGCTAACATACTAGTCATCTTGATGTATATTATATGATCTCTTTATTCATATTGTCCCACCAATAGTGTTCACAAAGGTCTTAATGCATCTTTGTGCTTCCACGATGGATAGAGAAGGTGGATCTATGTGAATCATCCAACAGCTCCTTTAACCCATGATTTAATGGTACACATAGTCTTGACCCAAATCTTGCAACACTGTCTTCATTAACATTGAACTCTGGGGATTTCCCTTTTTTATAGTTTCTATTTTCTTCTGAATTCCCACATAATCTCTTTTATCATCCTATAACCTTCCTAAAAGAGACACTTGAGAAATAATTTATGAATGGATATATTATATTCCTTACTTTATGATTCCCATTTCAATCCTTTCCAAATCTAAGAAGATCGAATCCCTATCAATTATCATAGATGATAGAATTTATGGATCTTTTCTGATTAAAGCATATTTTAATTTATTTTGTTCCCGGGATGGTCGTGAATTGAGTAGTTATAGTCCATGATTAGTTATAACCATCATTGTTAGAGCATATTTAGACCTTTCTGTGTGAAATATATACATGATACTTGTTTGTGATCCGTATATATCTCACACTTCTCCCCAAAGAGATAATGTCACCAAATTTTCAAAGCAAAGAAAATTACAACCAACTACATATCATGCATTGGGTATTTTTTCTCATTAAATTTCAACTACCTTGAATCATAGGCTATGAATTTGTCATTTTCCATTAACACACAACCCAAGCCCTTCTCTGAAGCATCGATGAATACCACAAAAAATATCTCCACTTGTGGGTAGTGTAAGAACAGGTGTATTGATGAGCCTCTTCTTAAACTCCTTGAATTTATCTTCACATTCATCATTCCAATAAAACTTGAAACCCTTCAGAGTTGTTTAAGTTATACGGTTTTAAAATCATTACAAATTTCCCAAAAATTGATGATAATACCTAGTTAAGCCAATGAAATTATGAATATCTATTATTGATGTTGGCCTCATCCATTCTAGAGTTTCTTCTATATTTTAAGGTTCCATAGATATCATATTCATTTTGAAGATATTTCCCAAGAAAAAGAGTTCATTAATTTGATGTAGATTCCGTAAAGCTTCTCTTTTTGTAAGTTATTTAGCATAGTACTCAGATTCTTCTCAAGATCCTAATTTATTTTGGATTATATTATATTATCATATATAAATACTACCACATATTTGTCAAGGTAATCTCTAAATACTCTATTAATAAAGTCCATGAAGATTAATGGATCATTAGTCAGTCTGAATGACATTATTGTGAACTCATAGTGCATGTACCTCATACGAAAAGCGGTCTTAGGGATATCTTCCTTTTTCACCATTACTTGATAATATCCTGACCAAATATCCTCCTTGGGAAAGAATTGTTCTCCACATAGATTATCAAACAAATCATTAATATGTGGTAGAGGATACTTTTTCTTTTTCATGATCTTGTTGAGATCATGATAATAAATACAATTATGCATTGAACCATCCTTCTTCTTGACAAAGGAGACTAGTTCACCCCATGGTGAATCACTTTGGCATATGAATCCTTAATCCAAATTCCCATGAAATTGTTTCTTCAACTCCAAAAGTTCCACAACAACCAATATATATATATTCAAGGATAATTCCAATATCCTAGGTATAATCTCGATTGAAAATTCAACCTCTAGGATAGTATGAAGACCTATAAATTTATCAAGAAACATGTCCGAATATTCCCTCGTAAAAGGAATGTATTTGAGGATGGTTATTTTATTTGACTTAATCATTTGTTCTAGATACACTTTCTCAAAAATTAATAATATTGATTCTTAATATGATGGTGCTAAAGAAGATTCATCATCCTCCTTACAGTTATACATTATCTAAGGTTCGATTCTCGATATGGAGAGCGATATCCTTCTCATAGAAAATTGTGTTAGATTTATATTGGTAAATCCAATCCATTCCTAGAATTACATCTAATCCCACCAGAGGGAGTATGAAAGGGTTATCTAGGAAATTCTTCCCACAAAATTTAATTGGGGAGGATTTATATACTTGGGATAGAGTAATTTCCCCATTTTCCGTTTTCACCTAAATCTCAAACTTTATTTTTTGTTTTATAGTTTGAATAGTTATACTAAAATTTCATGATATGAAGTAATGTGTAGAACAAGAATCAAAAATTATGTTCTCTATTCATGAATGAATAACTAGATTACCTATCACCACTTCATTTTCAATATCAACCTCAGTTATAGTGATGGAAAAATAACTCCTTTACCACCTTGGATGTTTTTGGTTGTCTCCAAAAACCCTTGTTTTAGTGCATTAGTTTGAAAAGTGACATGGTTCCTTGAATTTTTAGCAATAGAAAATGCTTTAATGGTTGACTAGAGTATTAATTTCCTCTATTGTGGTAGTGGGTTTCTCCTATCAACAGTCATTTTCTAGGTTACCTACCTTCCTGCACCTAAATCATTTCCTTTCCCCCTTTAGAAAATTTCTATGGAGCTTCATTCCACACCTTTTCTAAGTGTGATGTTGAAATTTCTTAGTACTGTTATATTTCTTCATCAGATCTCCAGAATTAAAATCTATTTTCTACTTATCATCCCCATGATACCCTTGATATTCTCTAATCACCATTTCATCTTTGAGGGTATATTAAAGAATTCCCTCATGGATATCAAGGTCTTGGATCTCCAAAGATATTTATATACTATGTTTTATCCCACCAATGAAGTGGTCAACCATGAATTTGGGGGTAACAACTAAGGCAAAGGCATATCGTGAAAGCATTTTTAAGTTTTCCTCATACGATCTAATGGACCCATCATTTTTTCTTGAGGAAAAGGAAATCCATTTCTATTTTAATATAGAGAGTGTGAGGAAAATATTTATCAAAATAAAATTCTAGAAAAACATTAACCCCATCGCTTCGGTCTCTTCCTCAGGCTTCATATTTTTTATAAATATATACCACTAATTAACTTCACCCTCTATACAATAAACAGTCAGTAAAACCTTCTATTTTTCAGAAAATTAAATGATAGATAATATCTTCTCGATAGAGTTGATCCATTATTCCATGATTAATGGATCAGATGGTCTAATGAGATCTATAGTCCTTTTTCACGTGTCATCATGAAGTTTGCAATTCATTCTCCCATCAGGTTGGGTATCTTGTTGGGGAATTCATCAAAATTCCCTTCACATTGATTATTTACCTAATTTATCCTATTTTTATCCATTATCTAGAAAAATAAAAAAATGTATGATTATATTTAAACTTTTAAACACATAAATGGAAATTATTGACACTAAATGGAAAACTTATAACTTACATATTTTTCTTAACTTATAAATTTATATGAATCAATATATGTTATCCATGATCTATTTCCTAACATATACTCTTATGGGTATTTATTTTTATTCCCTTAATAATGGTTTGTAATTATATTAGTAATTTACCAAATCATATCTCCTGGGAGTTTCAAACCATGTGCATAGTAAGACCCATTGTTGTGTACCAGGTTACCTCAAGTCAGTCCCAGGACACCTTGTTGGAGTCATTACTGCTTGGTACATCTGTTCCAGAAAAACATCCACTTTTAGCATTCAGTTAGGGATTTATTTTCTTGATAAACCACATACATAATACTAACCAAAATTTAGGGATGTTTTCATATACTTAGTCTTATCTCTAAATCTTTCACTAGAGTTTTCCAATCCCAATCCCAAAAATAACTAATCTTTTCCTTTGATACCAACTATAATAGCCATTCTCTTTATTACACATTATAACATTATTTATTACATAATATTACACTTAATATAACCCTAATTATCAATAAGTATGTTTTACATAGTAATTACGTACATTATATAATAATTTTAAAACATGGAATACATCAACATTATTAAAAACTTCTCTGACATGATCAAACTATTCTAACATACTTATAACTGAATGGGATATCCTGGGGACATACATAATAAATGGGTGAGATATATATCCCTTTAAGGGAATAAAAAAATAATAAAATTAAGAAGATAATACATATTTTACATAGGAAATTCAATTGGGCATAAAAGGAACATGAATAATAATCCATGATATAGCATGATAATCATAACATGGAAAATGTGGAAACAACTTAAAATACTACATCATAAACATATGTAAATAATAATTGAAAAGATATCATTATGAAAAAATTACAATAAAGTAATCAGGTTCAATCCATGTTCCAACAAGATGTATCTTGATACAAAACATTACCCAATGAATTAGAGTACTATATAATCATGGGTGCACCAGTCACATACATTTCATTCTCATGCTTAAGTGTGCCACATAGATCATACAACATGGATTCATTTCTCATTATAATTTATTCCAAAATCAAGGATTGTGTAATAAAAACATGTATTTCTGAAAAAAATAGTATAAGTTTATAAAGTCTAACACCATTGGTAGGAATTTTTTATGGGTATTCACTATAAATTCTTTTTGGCAAGGATTCCCATGGTTAAATTTTTTCTGTGTAATGAGAGCATGTAAATGTTCATGAGAGGGATAAATGAGAGTGAAAGAGGTCTATAATCATTAGAAAATATTAATGGAATTATGTAAAATATGGAAAAACACACCCTAACATTAGATATTGAAAAAAAAATGGCATAAAATGATGAAGATTCTTGAATAAATTGGAGAATGAGATGATCCCTTACGGAATTTTGGCAGCATAACGACGTCATATGAAAATTAATAAAATTGGTTGATGAGATTGAAAGGGGTCTCTCATCATTTGGACATCAAATAGTAATTAAATAGGATATTTAATAATATATCCCATCATAATGAAATGATGATAAAATACATAAGGTAAAGAATATACTTTAATAGAGAGGATAATGGAAAAGATCCATTACTTAAGTGTGTGAATCAAAAAGCTTGAAAAGGGTATTTTTGAGAGCTTGGGGAGCCTTGAGAGGATTGTAGAGAGGGGATTTCAAGGTAAGGACATGCTATATGTATTTCTTGTGAATAGAAATGGGAGCTTAGGTTGGTTTATATATGAAAAGAGAGGGGAATTATCTAATATTTCACAAACTTAGGTTTTTGACTCTATATAATAAAATAATCAAAACCACAAACCTTAAAATGGTTTTTTCCCATGGTTTATACCAAATAGGGTACGTTTTAATTATTTTATTATTTAATGGGCTGAAATTTTTAAAATAATTCCCTTCCATTTTTGGAGGTGAGTCACCCTCTTAAATAAATGAATTTAAAATATTAAAATATATTATATGTTTTGGAGGATTCATAAGGGCTTTATAAAATTAATAAAATAACCATAAAATCACATTATATTAATGGGAGAACATATATTTGTCAACACTACTTGAGAAATTAACCAAAAGGACCATGAAAAGAACTCCAGATCTTTCATATCCTAAAGCAAGGTTCGCAAAGTACAAAGGTAAAATCTACAATACTCCAAAAAAAGCTTCGGGATGGAATAAATTCAAGAACATAAGCAGCCAACCTACATGGTCAACCTGCACATCCGACTTGCGTGGCCGACCAATGTGGCCGATATTCGCTCCTAAATATTTGTTATGCACTTCTGCAGAGCACCTGCGCGGCGGAGCTGCGTGACTTACCTCCGTGGAAGACCTCTGTGCCAGAAGATACTCGGTGCCCCTATGCGGAGAACCTGTGCGGAGGAGCTATGTGAAAGACCTGTGTGGGAAACATCTCTTCAACCAGGACCATATGTGTCTATAAATAGAGCCCTTGGGCTTCCCAATTTAGAACTAAAAAAAGGTGAAAGACTCTATGAAGCTACCATTGCGTAGCTCTTTCACCTAGATCCCTCAAATTGACTCAGGTAGCTCTCTAAACCATGATAGAAGAGATAATTACATGGGATAATCATGTTTTGAAGTTATTCACATTCTTCGGTCATCATCCTCATCTATGTGGTACACCTGCACACCATAGCTGCGTGGTATACTTGCACGCCATAGCTGCGTGGTACACCTGTGCTCCACTTGCATGACATAGCTGTACGGTATACCTGGAGACATAGTTGTGCGGTATACATGTGTGACATAGCTGCATGGTATACCTTTGTGACATAGGTGCATGGTATACCTGCATGATACAAACAATGCGGGGTACCTACATGGCATACTTGCACGAAGTACCTCCATGACCAAATCAAGTGCCCTCTTTTAAACTCCATTCATGGCAGGGTATCTCCTTCCTTAGTTCCATTATCTGAAAGGTACTAAGTTTAAGCCTCCACCAAAACCTCCTGATTTCTCAAACCTTTGGGAAAGTCACATCAGTGTGTCTCCTATTTGGGTTTTTATTTCCATGTTCAGAGGTTTCCCACATTTGTTTCATAATGGGGTTAGGATTCGTGGGATGCTTGTGGGTTTTTATATCCACAGTCACATGGACTTGTCTCCCAGAAACAGTGTTAGGAAGTTCCCGAATTAGAGGATGGTTGGTTACCAGCCTCTCCCTTCCCAAGAGGCAACCTGGAACCTCAGGTTTCTGGTAGGGAAGGTACAATTCACCTATTTCTTTTCCACACAAGCATAAGAGAAGTCTCCCTCCCCTACCAGGACCAATTTCAAGGCATCCATCCTGGTATAAGCCCATCACCTTCACCTCTTCTTCCTTACATTGGACCCTTGTCCAATGTAAATAGAACAGAGGGAAGGTTCGTCGCCTCGCCCTCTTCCACGGTCTACGTTCCCTCTTCCATCAGCATGCAGGAAAAATATTAAAGTGTGAAGTTTCATTGTTGAATCTTTCACATCCTCTTGTTTCTCACATCAAGCATGACTCACGTGGGCTTAGAGATGCATGATGGTTACATGTGAACAAACACTCATTGGAAGGAACTACACAAACTTTGATTCCTGTTCTAATAAGGATACGTAGGAACCTCTTTTAGAGCCCAAGATCACTGGATATCTTCTTCAGGAATCCAACCCTAATTCCCCCAATTTGGGCATCCTCCTTAGGAAATAAGACCCAAATTCAATCCTCAGATCATCAAGGCATTATTTTTTAGGAAATAATCCCAAACTCATCTCTCTTAAAGGACCATACTCTCCTACGAGACATATTGAACTATGTAGACTTTGATTCCCATTCATATGGGATACGTAGGAAGCCTTTTTGAGGTTCAAACCCAATACTTCAAATCAAACCTTTTCTCCATGGGCCATATTCCCAATAGGGTCTGATCCTACTTGGAAACTCATATCCTTTCCAAGTTTCTCAGGCTGCTTCAGAGTAAGTCCCACACTAATTTTTGACTATGCACCTTTTTTTCTTAAAGGTCCTTATCACATGACCTTAAATGGTATTATGTGTCCTATTAAGTGACACTGAACTACAAGGGTTCTGATTCCTTTCACAAGACTACGTAGGTAGCCCATTTTACAGGCATGATCCCAAGATCAAAACAAACCTTCATCTCCCTGGATAATAATAAATTCCAGAGTGCCCCACTGAGTGGCTTAAAAACCAGTATCATCGCAATGATGATTAAAAGAATCTCTAATCATTATATCCGGGGATACCATTAATGTAAAACCTAGAATACATATGGATGTTTCCATTAAGGAAGAACTGTGAATACATACTGATGATTCTAAAGTTTTACACATGTTAATAAGTTATTATAAATTTCAAGGGATACTTATGATATACTTGGTGAATTAAAAAGGATTCATGAAAATATTTTAATTTAACAAAGAGAGTCCCAGAGTAGACAATAATTCCCCCCAAAAGGGTGTGATGAGTCCGACCTCCCATCCTATTGACCAATGTAAGTTCTTAAGTATCGTAAATTTCAAAACTTAACGAATACCTGCCTTTGGAAATCAAGTCCTATTTAGATAAAGAACTGTTGGAATTTTCCTGTTCTATGAACAAATCCAATGGAAACCACCTGGAAATAGGGATTCTTAAATCTTGAACAAACATTTCAAGGAACTACGAAACAAAAATGGTGAACCCGACGTGAATCCTTAACCAATTTAATAATGTTACCCACATGTTAGGCCTGTATCAATTGATAAAGGAGGGCTAAACAAAGTAATTAATCACTTATGTATCCATCTAAAAAGATGTTGCTTTAATAAAGTTTCTTTTTGTTCTCAGATTTTCCACAGAACTCCCTTCAAAACCAAAGAATGGATTTCTCCAAGACAACATCTGTGAATTTCCCGACTACTGCTCAAGCTGGATATCTATTCATAGGAAGGATGTTATCACCAACACAGCATCTTCAATGTTGGGTCTATAATTTGCGGGTGAAGGAATATCTCCATCATGGTACAATCCCGAATTTGAAGGCTACTCGACAGGCCCTCCAGGTCAATAACAATACTTGATCATCTGGCCAACAATGACCAATGATCAAGAAGTAGATGGTGCCAACCACTGTCTCCAATCATTTTGGGTCCTTATCCCCGGAACGCAAAAACTAGTCCCTCCCATACTACATGGAGGTGGATCAAGAGGTCACTCAAGGCATCAATTCAAGAATACAGGAGTCCTTCCTGAGGACTCCCATCAGCAATTGCCGCTAGAATCACACGATAGTGCACCTCCAACATGATGGGGGTGTTGCCTCTGGATGTTTGGCCTAGGCCTCTCGTACTTGGGCATGAAAGACGAACCGCCAGGGACAACGTCTAGTCAAAAAGGAGAAGGTTCTCACCTCTTCCTCTTCCGTAGAAGTCCATTGACCTAACTTGATGGAAAACAATGAGTGGGTACATACACTCATTCGTCCTAATTTTGCTGCTCGACAGACTCATATGACAGAAACTCACCAATACCACCATATAAACTCAGTAGAGTATCATGAACAGAAACATACACTTGCTCAAAAGTTATCATCCAGTCAAAAGGCTCATCTGACTGCATTTAAAGAGGCCCTCCAATCTAATATGGTGGCAACAGGTAAACAGGAACATACACCTGTTTATAATCACCAATTCTATCATCAGTCTCGTATGCCAGTATTGAAGGAAGTATATCAACCATACTTGACGGAAAACAGCAATAAGGAACATACACCTTCCAATGTTCATCAAGCCTGTCAATAGTCTCGTTTGGTAGCACCCGGAGAAGTCAGTCAGAAATCCTCGATGATTAATTTAGGGTAGACTCAACTCTCTGCCCCCATGCGTGAGTATTTTCAATATTCATTAACAGGAAAGGGAGGATGAGATAAGGCACATACACCTACTCCAGATATGGAATGGACATATATTCATGTTCTAGCCATTAAAGTCACCAAACGCATCTTATCAATGGTGAAAGGGCAGACGCATATCCCTGCCCATATTCCAAAAGCATGCTAGGATATTTTAACAACTACTTCAGCAGTATCAGGGGATCAGACATATAAAATTATCCCAACACATGGGATGACACATCGGCATGCCATCCTAGAGCAGATACACATCTCTGTTCCAGTCTAGGATGGTCATGGGGTATATTTCCCCATATCATACAAACAACAGGATCGGGAACATACACCCTTTCCAATTAGAGTTAATCGGTCCATTCCGGTAACTACTCCAAGGTAGTCACATAAACCTACCCATTTTGACCACTTCTCCCAGCAGGTGGCCCCAACTAAGTAAAATAGAACATCCAAAAAGAATTCTCACCAAACACTGTTGGAAAATAAATAGCCAAGTTGTGATTTAGCTCCTCTTAACGCTGGATATCTTGAAGCCCTAAGATATTTATCAGTTGCTGCTCAAGATCCTACCCTATCATTACCAAATTTTGGGAGTGGTAGCTTTAATTATGAATTTTCTCATCAAACACGTCATCATGAAGGCTTGTTTCATGAAAATTAGGTCAATATAGAGTTCATATCTCCAGATGAGAGCCACGAAAACCCTCCGTGTGACCAGAAGACCGAGGAGCAAGAAGATTTATCCCTTGTTGTAATCCACCATGGTGATCATCCCCATGATGGAATTCACTGAAAAAATACTCTCTGCAGTAGTATTTCACATTATCAAAACAATTCCATAATTGAAAATGTTTCAAAAAGAAATCCCTCCTATCTCGAGGCACTTGCAAACACAAGGTCAGTAATGTATGATTCCTTTTCATTTATGGGTGAAACAATTTCTCATTCAAAATACATTTAAGGGAAGATTAATTATTTGAACCTCCCTTGGGTCATTTATCTTCTAATAGAGAGCATCCACTTTGGTCAGACCAAGGGGATAAACCTTTATTGAAAGATGACGAAGACATGTTAAACCTGAGGAGACAATTAGCTAAAGGATAAATCCCAATCATGTTCTGGCCTTCGGAAAATTCTCATTATGATATTCCAGAATTGATGAGAGAAGATTGCATTCATGACATTCATCTCAACTTATGGAAAACTATTCTTCATTTGAAAACTAAAGTATTATCATATGATGAATATAAAAATCATGTAAAGTTAATAGAAGGGTTATGGATCCAAATTGAATTGGCCTCTCTTTCATTTTCCCAACATCCAAGGGTTAAAAAACAACAGAGAACCCTTTAGCACACATGTCTCAATTCTCTAAAGAGGCTACGCCAATTAATTTCTGATTCCCCATCTAGTGTTCGTATCAGAGGATGGGGTGTATATAGAGCATTGCATTTCACTACGCTCCAAAGTCAGCAAAGTCCACCAAAAGTGGTTTCATGCAATGTTATTTCCCACGGTTGGCCCCAATCAATAGGTTTTGTATGTAATCAAATGTACGCTCAAGAAATGGCATCAACCAGTTCTCATCAAAATTAGGCCCAAAGAAAAGAAGTTGTTGAGCTAATTTTACATCAAGCTTATGAGAATCTTGACCAGGCGTCCTGTTTAGAGGATGTCAGAAGTCATAGGATGAAAATTTCTGAAATAGAACAGCGATATTTTGAAACAAATGATTTGAGTGATTGTCGGATGATGCACTCAGCTAATGACCAAACCAAAATCCGCAAAATCAGAAGAGAAGTTGCACAAATTTCAGCTATAGAAGTTCAATAATCACCCCAGCTTATCAGGTTGAAGGATCATTTAATTCAACCTTAAAATTCATTAAACAATGTTCAAATATTTGAATAAGAAGAACAAGATCAACCCCATCCTACAAGGCTGGGGGATTTTTCACGTCTAAAATCCCCTCCTCAACGAAAGTCGTTTTTCTCCCGATTAGCGAAGAAGCCATAAAGAAAGTGTACAACTGAACTATCCAATGATTCCCTTCATGTTACTATCTCCCAAATAGTTCCAGGGAATTCTTCATATAGTAGAATGGAGTCTCATGAAAGAAAAAAAGGGATATGATCTAGCATAAAAACTGATAGAATTCTATCAATGCATTATGCATCAATGAATGTTATAAATACCAATGCATAAGATCCTCTAAAAATAAGTCCAATTCAGTGGAATTAGAATATGACGTTCTTTTCCACAATATGGTACACACCGAGGTAAATAAAGAAGGTGTGTGTACCCAAAATCAGAGGCTTACCCAGAATCTAGGTATGCCTTCAAATAACCAACTTCCCCCTCTCCGAAAAACATCTAACAAGGGGAAAAGAAAAAAGTCATATTGCATATCACTTTTCCACTAGAGAGGTTCAATCTCTTTCACTTGAAGAAAGATATGCACAACAATAAGAGGAAATGAAGGAGTTGAAAATACCCAATATAGAGTTGCTTCGAAACAGCATTTCTGCTATACATACTCTTCAGGCAAGTCCTCAACTTGAAAATCCTATAGAAGCTCCTCAGCAAAGAGGATTTGTAGTAACTATAGATGTGGATAATGAATTCCCTCAATTGGGTACACAATCAAGATAGGATCATATACATCCTGATATACCTATTCTAATGGGTTATCCAAGGCAGATATCAGCACCACCATCAGTGTTCTTATGAGTCCTTGTACCAGCTCAAACTCCAATTGCTATACCTGCACAAAATCCAGCTCATCTGGATATTCCCCAAATGCTTATGAACACAATTGAGACATTAAAAACTCAGTTGGATGATATAGAGGAACAACGTGCACCAGTTCAGCCGGAAAAGAGAGCTTACCCTGAATGGGTGGATGCAATTCCTCCCCCACAAAATTTTGTGAATAACACATTCCCGATTTTTAATGGTTTGGGAGATCAAGAACAACACTTAACACATTTTGTTTCTCATTGTGATCCTATGATGGGAACTTCTCAAAAAAAAAGAAGTAGTTAAGCTTAGGGTTTTTTTTAATCATTAAAAGGACCAGATTTTGTCTGGTATACAAGTTTGCAATCTTGATCAATTACTGGGTGGTAAAATCTCCGTCAGAAATTCCTTCTTCAGTTTTGTTCAACACTACCAAAGATGACAATTTTTTATCTTACCAATTGTAAACAAAGGGACAATGAAAGAGTTTCATATTTCATTACTCAATGTAAAGGATTAACATATTCCTTAAGTTTAGCACTCCCTCAAGAAGAGTTGCTACCAATCTGTGTGGCAAATTTGTGTGATGAATTATGCACACCATTGATCCCTGTGAAATAAACAGGAGGGTTTCAAGACCTTACTTCAATTTCTAAATAGATATAAGACTCTATTATAGAATCTAAGGCTAAAACTAGTGTAATTCCATTAGCTCCAGGAATGAGGGTAGGAAAGGTATAAGCTACTACAATCACACTCAAACAGGAACTTGTACCTGCTTCTACTTGAAGACCTTCATCATACCGAAGGGTTCTGCCTCCTGAGCATCAGCAACAATGATTGTTTCGTCATGATGATTAAAGAGATCAAAGGCAGAAACAGTTTGAGGAATTAAAGAATAAATTTTATTCTTTCAGGAACGAACAAGTTCCTGGTTACTTCATCTCAGCTTTAGAAAACAATTTGGTTCAGTTGCCAAGGCTGAAGAAGCCAAATAAATATGGAGATGAAGATATTCTGAATTATTATCCCTTTCATCAGATATTAGGACACCCCATTCAGGAGTTCTTTGTTTTCAAATACCTTCTTCAAAAGATGGTAGACTCTAGACAAGTGAAATTGAAAAGTTCATCAGCTCAAGTAGCATGTGTTACTATTACTGATCCAGAGGAATAAGGTGAATAGAAACAAGTTAAAAGTAAAAATGTCCAAAAATATGATGATTGGATGATTTGGAAAATGATCAATCGGACTCATGATATTTTAAGAACACATTTGAAACAACCAATTGTGTCTTCTACCACTCCTGTCACAGCAAAACCATCTTCATCAAAAGATCATTCCTCAAAGAAACAAAGGGGTCATAAGAATAAAGAGCAGTCAGAAGAAGATGATATCGAGTTGTCCTTGACCTTGGAAGATTTTATGCCATCTGTTTCAAAATCATGGGCACCTCCCCACCAAACGGTACAACCATAAGTAACCTGTCAGGAAGAATCCTCATCAGACGAAGAATTGATCTTTGGTTCTGTTAATGTTATCCATTTAATAGATCCTTATGCCAATGGTGATTATAATTATATTGATCTAGAATTATTTATACCTAATTGGGTAACTAGAGGAATAGGACAAAGTCTAGGATACAGGAAAAGATGTGGAAATTCCAGAAATCACAAGTTTAACTCTAACCCTGCTCAAACCATATATGCAGCAGAAACTCGTGGAAGTGCCCTTTTGCGTTCTCAATAAGAACAAGGAGTTTCTTCCATGAAAAACAAGTCTAGTTCTGGAACAATTATTCTGTAGGACCGATTAGAAGCCACACCATCTTCTTCTCAGTAGATGAATAGACATAGTCAATCTAATTTACCAAAGCTAGCAGTATTTCCAGCTTCTACTCCAATACAGAGTACATCTATATCAGAAGAATAAACCTCCAAATCACCTACAAAACCACATCTCCATGCTGGGAAATGTAGACCTTTGGACCAAAAGTATGATGTTTTGAAACAATTAGATCAAGTACCGGACAAAATGTCAATTTTTTATGCTTTGAATCTATCAAAATATCTTCGAGAAGCACTCATTGAGGATTTTTCAAGTCCTCAAGAATTTGAAATCGAAGTTGTTGCTACTAAGGTTTTTCATATAGAGAATGACTCTATAGAATTTCATGTAGTCATATCTTTTATAGATGAAGATTAAGACCATGTGGTACATGGGCATATCATAGCTTTGTATTTTTCTGGAAAATTCAATGACGTAGATATCAGAAGAGCCTTCATTGATAATGGCTTCAAGGTCAACCTCATTATTGTTCGTACACTTCATCAATTGGGCCTAACTGAATCTGACTTTAATGTTTCAAGTATATGACAAGAATTAACAAGAACCTTTGAGCGATATTACACTCAAAACTCAGTTTGGAGATCTTGTTTCTAATTCAGATTTCATGGTTGTTCATTAGGACACAGCCTTCAATATTCTTATTGAAAGGCCTTGGTTTCATCAACATGCAGCCATACCCTCGTCACACCACCAATGTCAAAAATAATTTTTCAATGGTCAAATTGGAAAATTTTATGGTGACAAGGCTCTGTTCAAAACATGTGAATATTTATACATTGAGGCAGAGTTTTATCACACAAAAGGAATGAAGTCCATGATAAAGGAAATAACAAAAGTTAATGCTCCAAATGTACTGGAAAAGATTCCAGCAAATCCATTCATGAATTTGAGTACAGATTATGTGTGACCCATTAATCAAGTTGAAAGGGTAAAACCAAATCCATGCACTCATCCAGTAATTCTCATAATGTCAATTGCGGCGATTGAGCCTGATAACATGGGAGAAATTATTGATGTACCAAGAAATGATGGAAGCTTGAATGGAGATGTTTTCATTTCATCTGTTGAACTACAATGAGCCTCTACTTTTTCGATCAGAATAGAAGAAATTGTAGAAATGTTAGAGTAATACAAAGATGTTGATTCTCAATCCATCAATACCTCTTTACCATAGGAAGACCCTTCGTCATCAGTAGGGTCAGATATGGTGGCCTCTTCCTTAGGATGTTCAAATACTGACTCCTCCCTTAACTCTGGGAGTATTTCCTTGTCATTTTCTATGCAAGTGGAAATATAAGAGGCAACACATAATGAGGAAGAAGAGGAAGATATCAGGGATGCTCCTCCAGCATTTAAAGAAGGTGTCTCTACCACCGTGGATGAACTCAGAAAAATAAATCTAGGTATGGAAGAAGATCCAATCCCCACTCTAATTAGTGCGGCCATGACCTATAAAGAGAAAGAGGTGTATACTTCCTTTCTAAAGAAACATTGAGATATATTTTCTTGGAATTATATGGAAATTCTAGGTATTAATCCTGATTTAGCCACCCATCATTTGGGTTTTCCAAAAGAACATTGTGGATTCAAGCAAGCAGCATGGAGAACACACCCAACTCATGCCTCTAAAATTGAAGCTGAAGTTGATAAAATTATAAAGGATAAATTTGTTAGGGGAGTTCAGTATCCAAAATGGCTGGCCAATATTGTCCCATTGAAAAATAATAATGGGAAAATTAGATTCTCTATTGATTTTAGAGATCTTAACCACTATTTTCCTAAAGATGATTTTCCAGCCCTGATTATAGAACTTCTAATTGATGAAACTGCTAGCTATGAAGCTCTTTCCTTTATGTATGGTTACTCTGGGTATAATAAAATTTGAATGGCCCAGGAGGATGAAGAATCTATGGCCTTTAGAGCTCCTCAATGTGTTTTTTTCTATAGGGTAATGCCCTTTGGCTTAAAGAATGCAGGCGCAACATACCAATGTGTCATGCACCATATCTTCAAACCCTTCTTAGGGAAATTTGTTGAATGTTATGTGGATGATTTGTTAGTCAAATAAAAACAATGTTTCAATCACTTGGCTGATTTGGAAACCATATTTCACAAACTTCAAAAACATAATTTGAATATGAACCCCTTGAAATGTGCTTTCCGGGTAACCTCAGGAAAATTCCTTGGCTTCGTTGTATGCCATCATGGTATCGAAGTTGATCCTGAGAATAAAAAATCAATCCTTGGTATGTTAACTCCTCGAAATTTGAAATAATTAAGAGGACTTCAAGTAAAATTGGCCTATATTCGGGGCTTTATCGCCAATTTGGCAGGAAAATGTTTACCCTTCACCAGATTAATGAAGAAGGGATTTACTTACCAATGGACTGAAGGTTTCCAAGAATCATTTGATGTACTCAATAAATATCTCTTGAGTCCACCAGTATTGATGCCACCTGTTGAATGAAGACCACTTATTCTTTACGTGATAGCTTTAGAGCGATCATTAGGTGCCTTCCTCGCCCAAAAAAATGAGGATGGGAATGGAAACAGCCTTTAATATCTTAGTCGAACTATGCTTGATGTGGAAACTCGGTATTCAAGTATTGAGAAGTGCTTCCTAGAATTAATCTTTGCAGTTCATAAATTGAGACACTACCTGTAAAATCATGAGGTCCAATTGGTATCTCGTAATAACCTGGTCAAATTTATCTTCATTCATCCTATGCTTACAAGGCATCTGGAATGGTGGGAGGTTATTTTGCAATAGTTTAATATCCAGTTTGTTCCTAAAAAGGAAATAAAAGGCCAATCTCTGGATGATTTCCTTTCTGAGCACCCATCTGTGGAAGACATATCGTTTAATACTGAACTTCCTGATGAAGAGGTATTCTCTATTCAAGATAATTCCCAAACATGGGAAATGTATTTTGATGGTGCTTCTAGAATTCCAATAGGGAAGAGACTGGAAAATCTTAAACTCAACAAGGTTGGATTGGGAATTGTCCTTATTTCCCTAGAAAAATCAGTATTTCCTTATTGTTTCCTATTATCAGAAGGTGGTACCAATAATGAAGTAGAGTATCAAGCTCTCATCATAGGTTTAGAATTGGCCCTTCAGGTGAAAATGGATCATTTAAAGGTAAAAGGTGATTCATAATTGGTAATTAAACAAATCAATAGGGAATATTCTATCAAAAAATAAGAGTTAATCCCTTTGTGTGATTACATTAGAGGGTTAATGGCTAAATTTCCCTCAGAGACTATATTTTCCTATGTCCCACGATCACAAAATTCCCAGGCAGATGCACTAGCTAATGTAGCTACAGCCTTGGCAGATCCAAATTGGGATAAGACAGTTATCAACATAACCCATCATCGTGTGGTCTTACCTTTTTTTCAAACCAGAATGGAGAAAATTAATGAAATTTTCCCTATTTATGAACCATATGGTCATACCATGAGATGAATAACATCCATCATGGAATATCTTCAAAATGGGGTACTTCCACCAAACAAGGCTGAGAAATAACAGATCAGGCTACAAGCATACAATTTTACTCTTTATAATAGTTCAGACCACCAAAAGATCCTTTACAAGTAAGGCTTTGATGGAATTATCTTTAGATATATTGATGGAGAAGAGACTGCAGCTATTATGAAAGAAGTACATTCAGGATCTTGTGGTGCCCATCAATCTGAGCATAGACTCTCTGATCAGATCTGAAGTCTTAGATACTTTTGTCCTTAAATGACACAAGATTGTATATATTTCACTAAAAAATGTCATCTCTTTAAAGTTCATGACAACTTCATTCATCAACCCCCAGAGTTTCTACATATAGCTAAATACTCCTGGCCATTTGACACATGGGGAATGGATGTAGTAGGGCCTTATCCTCTATCCACAGCTAAGCAGTTCAAGTATATTCTCACTGGTACTAATTTCTTCTCTAAATGGGATGAGGCAATACCTCTCAGGGAAGTCAGATCCAAAAGCATTGTTAGTTTTGTAAAAACTAATATCATCACCATATTTGGCATCCCTCATACTATTTTGATGGACAATGGAACTAATTTTTGTTCTGCTGAAGTGAAAAAGTTATATCAGGAACATAATATCAATTCCAACCACTCATCTCTCCATCATGTAGTGGCCAATGGATAGATAGAGGCCTTCAATAATACTCTATCAAATATACTCTATAATATGGTGGATAAAGATAAGAAATCATGACCTGATAAACTTTTGAATTCTTTATGGGATTATCAGACAACTACCCATACTGCTACCCAAGAAAATCCTTATTCATTGGTATATGGAACTAAAGCGGTTTTGCCAATTGAAATAAAATTTCCTTCACTTAGAGTTGAAATCTTTGATCAGTTGTTTATAGATGAAAGATATCATAAATGGTTCAATGAGTTGGAACAATTATATGAGAAAATATTGCACACTTTTCATCATTTAGAAGTCAATCATAATATAATAGAGTGATCTTTTAATAAGAAAGTTCACCTTCGTTCATTCCTTCAAGGAGAATTGGTATTTTTCCTTAGGACTCCAATGATACCAGGAAAGAAACCTCCAAAACTTTAACAAAAATGTGAAGGACCTTATTCCATACATAAGGTCTATTCAAATTGAGCCTATGCTTTAATCTCAATGGATTGAGAGCTTATTACGACTCCAACCAATGCAAGATTCTTGAATAAATACTTTGTGTAATTAAACATCATTGTAGTCCTCACTGCAAGACTTTAAACTACACAGTACCACGTCCTAGTTGCAAGAAATTAAACTTCATAACAATTATAAGTGTCCATGTTTCATGACATTAAAGTGCATATCATCTTCATCCTTGTCGCATGACGTTAAAATGCATGACATTATTTGTACAACTAACGTTTTCTCTATAATACATTAGAAGTTTTCATAAGAAATCATCATTGATGTCATCATTACTCCTTAGTAGTACATGAGTCCCTACCTTTCCTATGTCAGAGTCATATCTTCATTGAGACCATGTTTCAAGAACTACATATGGAATGATTCTCATTTTTCAATGAGATATGTAGAGACGCCAAAATCTTCAATTTTGGGCCCAGCCACAATCACAAAATATTCTTATTTTCTTTTCTCCTCCTATATATGAATTATATCTATATAGAGTGTTTTCTTAAGATATATGATTTTGTTCTTATACCATTTTATGTCTTAAAGATTTACCGTTCTCTCAGAATGTGTTAAAAGCCCTCCATTCTTCATGTAAAACTTAGTGTGAGGAATGATTGTTTAAAGAACTATGTGTAGCTTGATTCTCATTTTCAATGAGATACGTAGAGATGCATAGATATCCAATCTTGGTCCTAGCCATGCGATAAAAAAACCCCCTTTATTTCATATATAAAAATCAAATCTGTATAGGGAATTTTTTAAGAACTATGTATGACTTGATTCTTTCCCCATCAAGACATATAGTGACACTTGGGTTTTATCCCTTAATCGAGTTACAATATGTCTTTCCTTTCACATCGATTCATCTTCTTCCTTATCGCACAATGTTAAACTGCATGGAAATCTAACACCTCATTCTTCATTTGTTTCACCTTTGTATTATAAAAGAGACCCTTACTACTCCTTGTTTCTCACACCGAACATAGATCAAGTGATATTAGGAATTGGGTAAAAGGTTTCTTTATATAAGTAAGGTGTTTCAATTCCTTATGGGGGTGAAAATTTCCTCACTACATGACTTAAAACTGCACATTATAATTTCCTCATTTCATAACTTTAAATTGCATATCATAATATTCATTCAGAGGAAATAAAGAAAGTCTCCATTTTATATATGAGTTAGATCGATGTAAAGGACATAAAATTCATGGCCAATATTGGTTCAAATATTTCTCATATTCATTGAGCATAACCCCATTACATATTTCACACTCTTAATCTTGAATATTTTCATATTTTCATAATCTTTCTTATGATTTCTAGTGACATAGTTGCTAATATTTAAGATCTCTTTTTCCTGACTATGCAGCACGTTCCCTTAGGCGGCCTTGCATAAGTTGCCTACACAACATTTTTGTCAACCAAAAGATGTCACTATTTGGATATGCAATTTATGCCCTAGTTGGCCCTTCATAATACAGCCCTCATGATGGGTTTTTCAAATAATGGTAACTTCGTTCTTGGTTATAGTATCTTCGTCCCCTTTAATCTTTGATGACAATATACAAGAATCTGTATTTTAAAATAGTCATTCATGTATACTTGTCCCATAATATTTCTCACAATTTGAAAGTATCCAAGACCATGGTTTACACATTTCCCTCACCATGTGTTTGATGCACTAGGGAATAACCTTGAACTCACTATGCCACATGTTATATGTTGTTTCCATTTCCGGTCCTAGTTGTATGACCTAAAACTAAAGACACCATATCTTTTACGTTTGGATCAGACCTTTTTAAAATTCATATTCCTCCGATTCATTGGATATCTTGATTGTAAATACCATTCCCATATTCAAGTACCATTATTCATAAATCAGACTCTATGTTTTGGAAAATTTGAATCTCCATAAACTTTCTTCGACTTTTAGTAATAGAACATCAAACTTTTGAGAGATCTTTTTCCTGACTATGAAGCACGTTCCCTTAGGCAGCCTTGCATAATTTTCCTAAATAATAGGCATGTCAGTCAAAAGATTCCACTATTTGGCTATACAGCATATGCCCCAGTTGGCCCTGCATAATACAGCCCCCATAATGGGTTTGTCAAATAATGGTAACTTCATTCTTAGAAAATACTTCCTCTAATTATTTTATCCCTTTTCCCATATAATTCATGGGTTCTAGAAATTCCTAAATCATAGTTTACAGTTTTCCCTTCCATACCTGAATATGATAGTATTTTTCCAAACAAATTATCAAGAAATTGGTAGAATTTTATCATACCAATGTCCTCACTACATGACTTAAAATTTCACAGTACCAATGTCCTTACTGCATGACTTAAAAATATATGGTATGATATCAAAAATTTCTCTTTTTTTCTGATAAATTTTTAACCATTCCTCATACACCAAATTTGTAAAAAATGGTTTTCCTATTCATGACTTATGTTGGTCTAAAATAGACCTTTTTCATTCTTAAAATCCATTTCCTTGGAAAAACCACCTACTATGGTCCTAAGTCACCCAAATATTATTTCCCTCAATCTATCAGAAGAAAATGTTAAATTCCTGAAGACCTATTTTGCTTGACTATGCAGCATGTGCCCTTAGACATCCTTGAAAAAGTTTCCTACATAACAGGCATGTCGGTCAAAATATAACACTATTTGGCTATGCAGCATATGCCCTAGTTGGCCTTTCATAACACAACCCCCATAACAGGTTTGTCAAATAATGGTAATTTTTTTCCTAGAAAAGACACTCCTTATGTTGATACAGGTTTTAGATTTGGTGACCATAAAAATCATAACTCAAGATTCCCCTTGGAAATGTTTAAAAAATATTATAGCAATTCTTAGCCACTGATTCTTGTTTGTAATCTAATTCAAAATTTATGGTCAAAGTTATTCGACCCTAAATATTAGTTCTTTATAGTCCCACATACATGACTCTAAACTGCCAGTAACAGAAGACTCAGTACTCACTAGATTGAGAACCTGCAAAGGTAACTCTAAACAAAAGTCGAGTCCCAACTCACTAAACATAAATTTTTGTATGATTTAGGTAATATTGAGCAATAAAAAAAGGGGGTGAAAAGATAAAAAATTTGTGGTATTATCTATATAAACCTAGAAATAGTCAAATTATGATCATTAAGTCCCTCGTCTTAATAAGAAAATTTTGAGCACTTCATTCGTAATATTATAATAATGATTGTTTAACATAAAGGAATCATTATCATTATTTACTTCTCATATTGCAATCATGAAAAACAAGAATGAATATTTTTATGATTGCAAACAAAATTTCTTTAATTCATATGAAAATAGAGTGAAATCCACAAAATAGAGCCTCTCTATATTGTTTTAGAATAAACTCTCAACATGACTTTTCATTTGTTGGACCACTTCATAAGCTCTATCAGCTACCTATTGAAATTGAGATAGTTGATAAACTCCAGCCTCCTATTCCTGACAAAGTGCTTCCTTAGTAGTTGAAATGGAAGTTATCCCCTCTAATTAGGTTTCTCCTAATGTCTGATTCAACTGCTCAAGATTGTTATGAACAGCATCTAGTTGTTGTTGAAGGTATGATAGCTCCTTTGTGGTTTCTTTGATTTGTTGGATAATCTCAAGTGATTTCTTGTTATGATTTTCCTCCGCCTCAATTAATACAGCTTGAAATCCCTCAATATTGATGCATCGTTTAGCCTCTTCAAAATCTTTTCGTAGCTTATGCTCCTGCTCTCGTCGGCGAATAGTCTCTTTCATGGCATCATAGACTGGCTGATAAATAAATCCACCAAATCCCAATACACATCATAATGCTGGGAGTTTTGAAAAATGGGAAAACAATACGTGTCATACCAAGAGTGTATTGCATATTTAAGTCTGAATATGAGTCACTAACATAAGGTAAAATGTACTCTGTAAATAGGTCGCTTAAAGAGTTACCTTGTTCTACTTATCTTGGGATAGTAGAAGCTTCACCTTCTGATCTAGGAACTGATAATCCTAAATGATAAAATCAAGGTCATTATTAGTTTCAAATTTAAGAAACAAATATTATTCAAACATTTGATTCTATTTACCCAATAATAAGTTAGCTACTCGATTGGGCTCATTCTCCATATTCTCAGCCTCAGTGTTTTGAGTAGATGTTTCTTGAGAAGGGGAATTTCCTTAAATTTTCTTAGTTATAACATTTGAAGGCTCTGGAACATCTCTTGATGAAGGATCCTCTATAGATATTTCTTCAACCTTAGTAGAAGGATAAAGTGGAACACCCTATTACTGAAGATAATTTTCAAAATTTTCTACAGATAAAGCTATATAAGGTGAACTTTGATGTAAATAATCAAGTTGAAGAGAAATTATGTATAAAAAATACAAGAATAGGGGCTTAAGTCCTTGAAATTCTTCATGAAAATCCCCAAACTCCTAGATGTAACCTAGAATGTCAATATTTAGATTAAGGGTGTCCATCATTTCAGTGTATACAGCCTGAAATGTTATAGAATCCTCACCATTTAAGGTATCCAAAAAATATTGGTTGATGCCTAAATTGGCTCCGCTGACATTTTGTTATATTGGCTCTTCAATTGGTATGCCAGCATCAGGTCTTTCCAAGTTTGGGTCAACATCATCATTGGTCTTAGATTACCCTGGATCTTCATTCCTTTCTTCTGAGGCAATATGAATATCAGTGTTGATTATTTTAGGATCCTTTGACAAAATAAACTGAGGAATGTATTTAATCTTACCATGGCTTTCCTCTCTCTTAGCAGATCCAGGAGCTGGTATAGTTGAATCTTTTGATGATTTATCTACTAAAATTTTAGATTCGTTAGCATGAACTTGGGTTTCCCCTGGGGCTTCTTTTACTGGTCTTGAAGAATCAGATCTTAATCCCTTGAGATAGGAGAGAGACATAGATCCTACAAGAGAATAAAATGTTGTTACCATAATATATTGAGAAAACTTTATGCCTTAAGGATCGTATAAATACTTACTCCTTCGGCGAACGCTTTGAATCAATCTCATTGCTCTCTTTCATTTTTGTTCAAAATCTTGGGGAGAGATTGAAACACTCCTCTTAGCAGGAGAAAATTGAGGTAATAGTTGAGTATTATCTATCTCCATTACCCTGGTCATGATTCTTGATCCTGGAGAAAGTTCTACCAACCTGGGAGGATCATTTGTTGCATCTATAGGAGAGCCTACAGGACTATACTTAGGTGATTCAAGAATTGGTCCGAATCTTCCTTCTCAACATTCAAGATTCATAAATATATTTTCATAAAGATTAATGATGATAAATGGTAAAGTATAGTTGAGACAAAAGAAAAAGGTAAATGCATTCTCAGTATTAACATAAATATCCCATTCCTCCTCAGAGTAGATAATTACCCCTTCACAGACTTCTAACTCCAGCATATGAGATACTCGTTTAGAGGCTGGGATTTGTTCATCAGTTTCATATATAAAAACCTCCATCTCCACAATATACTTATGTACTTTAGCCAAGTTATTATTCAGATTTAAATCAGAAGGTTCCTTGATATCACCAATATCTGGTATTCAAAGTCCATGCTGAAGAAATGCCCAGGAATCCCTAAGATCATGAGTTATACTCTCCCAATGATGAATGGATGAAGGTCACACATAATTCAATCTTGGTATGGTTGACTGTGGAGAAGATTCAACACCTTCAGATTGGAGAACTTCTTTAGGCCTCCTTTCTTTAGAAAGATCAACATGTGTAATAGGAATCTCTGTTTGATGGTGATGACTGGATCACCTTGGCATTAAAGGTTTTTATTCTCTATCCCTAGTCTTTCTAGTATACCTCTTGAGAAGATGTTTTGAGGGCTCTGAAACCTCCAAAACTTCTGTATCATCTCTAGTCTTGGACTTCTTACCACGATCTCCACGTGCAACAGTTATTATAGCTAGCACTCGATATATTCCTTTTGTCAAATCCCCTTGAGGATATGAAGAGGCCTAAGATTTGGCATACCCAGCTTCCAATCCAATAGATGCATCTAGTGGAGGTAGCGTAATCAACAATTTGGATACCTCTAAAGCCATTAGAATCCATAATTATCACACTACCATTAGGTGTTTCTTCTGTATGACATGCGTGGGTGGAAAATTATTTGATTTTTGAAGGAATCTGAACAGACGAGAAAACCTATAGGGGACATAAGCCTCAAAGATAATTTCACCATCAATTTTGGTTGATAATACGCCATCCTTGAATTCCATCATATAATATCTCAGCTCATAATTATTTTTATTACCATCATCAATAAATGTTCCAACCGGTGGGTTACCAAAAGAAAAGAATTTGAATTATCTTCATACATTTAATACCTTCAACACCTTTTCAGGTCTCAAGTTTAGAGGTTTAATACCAGAAACTTTTTGTAAAAATGGGGTGAATCGACCATTGAGAACTCTGACTGAATTCAACACTGAGTATGAAGAAAAATGTGCTGCAATCTAGCCCCACAACACTTGAAATGGACTTGTAATCCTAAATAGAGCCTTCCCATTGTATAAATGAAGCAGGAGATGGTAAATTCTTGCTAATATAGGGGTTGTTAGCCCAATATACTTCCCCTCTACCAATTTAGCTGTAATGATGAAAGTCCCTGATCTCACACCACCTCCAGATTCACGAACTGGAAGCAAATAAACACTTATCCACATATCAAGGAAGGCAGCTAAGCATACTTTTACATCTATATAGGGTTTGAATTTATAGCCCCATTGCTTATAATCACTTCTTTCCAGCG
The DNA here is from genome assembly GCA_963277665.1 of Viscum album. Lineage (NCBI taxonomy): Eukaryota > Viridiplantae > Streptophyta > Magnoliopsida > Santalales > Viscaceae > Viscum > Viscum album. The sequence continues at coordinate 189,096,022 of OY728130.1, forward strand.
TTGGCTAATATGTGCCTGGACTTCCTCGGTTATCTATAGAAGTACAAACAGTAGGACATCCATAGGTTGGACCTTCCTCCATTGTGGGTTCTAAGAAGGCTTCCATCCACACTCTAGTATGGATATATTTCTTGTCCTTAGGTAAATTCTTCGCTATCTTAAACAATTCATGAGCTAGAGGTGGTGTTCTAGAAGCATTACCCCATGTTGTAGTAGGAGGAATGAATTCATCATACATTTCCCCAAGAATGGGAACTCCATCTATTTTTTAAATGTCCCAGAGACTAATACCAACTTCACCATGTTTCAAATGAAAGGAATTTGTTTGTGGACTCCATCGACATAGTAATTTAGGAATGAATTCATTTTTATAAACATAATTTTTCTCCATCCAGACAGCTTCGTAGATATGAACGTCTGATAACTCTTTTATGAATTCTGCACAAGTACGACATACCCATAATTCTCACATCCACTCGGGTTTTACACCCCCTCTAGAACAAAGGTCCCAATATCCTTTACAACCATTAGATTGATCTGTTTGAGAAGCCCAAAAATTGGAATCATAATAATGTGGTCTTGGTTCTACAACATGATCCTTCATATCATGAGTGCAACCACTGTGATGAAGGATGAAACTAATAGGGATAGTTCCACCTTGTACTAGAACCCCCCTTGCATTAATATTTATACATTTTCATTTGGAATATTAAAGAAACCAAATATTTGGAAAGAACTTTTTAACAGATGGAACATGGAAATCTTGCAAAAAGCTCATGCCCATAAAAAGGTAAATAAGGACTTTTTGCGTAGTCATGTTGGTACGGAATTATACCCTTTCATAGCCCAAGAATAGTACTCTCAACAATTTCATAATAGTCTGGTCCGAAAATCTTCATCATTTCATTTTGGAGAGCCTTAGATTCTTCGGTATGAGTCATCAAATGAGTCATTATTTCCTGCAAAAGAATTACCAAACTTCTAGGTTATAATTTTAAAAGATGAAATCAAGAAATTGGACAAAGGACACTGTTTGCATAGGTCCCTCGACAAGGCCTGTCGTGTAGGTCCTTCGACGAGGCCTATCGCATAGGTCCTTCGACAACGTCTGTCGCGTAGGTCCTTTGATGAGGTCCATCACTTAGATCCTTCACCAAGGATCCTAGAGAAACCCCATCAGTGAAATTATTTGGTGTAGATCCATCACATAATTAATTTTACCTTAAGGAGTTTCAGAAAAATTATGCAAGAGCACAATGCAATAAGAGCTGGGCGAATGAGCTATGAAACGAGAGCTAAACAATTTCCGAGAAAGAGCAGATGAAGAAAAAAATCACGAAGGGTGAGACCTATTTATAGGAAAATAAAGACCTATGCATCTGGACTGTGCGCACCCTCTACGCGATGTACCTCCAAGAAGTAGTTTCACGGTAAACCTGCACGGGAAACTTGCGTTGTTCCACAACTTTCACCTCAGGACTCAACCCTATTTATATGTTTTGGATCCAATCCTGAGGGGGGGATTTTGTTGACATTACTTGATAAATTAAACAAAAGGACCATGAATAGAACTCTGGATATTTCAGATCCCAAAGCAAGGTTCGCAAAGTACAAAGGGAAAATCTACAATACTCCCAAAAAAAGCTTCGGGACAGAATAAATTAAAGAACTTACGCGGCCGACCTGCACAGTAGACCTGCACGGCCGACCTACGTGGCCGACCACCGCATCCAATCTCCATGCCTAAAGATTTTTTATGCACTTATGTGGATCACCTGTGTGGTAGAGTTGTGTGACTTACCTCTATGGAAGACCTCCGCACCAGAAGATGATCGGTGCCCCTACGCGGAGATCCGGCATGGCGGAGCTGCACAAAAGAGATGCGCGGGCAACATTTCTTCGACCAGGCCCATCCATTCCTATAAATAGATCCCTTGAGCTTCCCATTTCAGAACTGAAAAAAAGTGAAAGACTCTCTGAAGCTCCCATTGTGTATCTCTTTCACCTAGATCCCTCAAATTGTCTTATGTATCTCTCTAAACCACGAGAGAAGAGATAATTACATGGGATAAGCATGTTTTTAAATTTTTCACATTCTTCAGTCATCATCCTCATCTGTGCGGTACACCTTCACTTCATACCTACGTGGTACAACCTACGAGACATAGCTGCGTGGTATACCTACATGACATAGATGCATTGTATACATGCGTGACATAGCTGCGCGGTATACTTGCGTGACATAGCTGCGTAGTATACTTGCACGACATAGCTACGTGGTATACCTACATGACATAGTTGTGCAGTATACCTATGCGATACAAGCAACGTAGGGTACCTATGTGGCATACTTGCGCGAAGTACCTCCACGACTAGATCAAGTTCCCTCTTTTAAACACCTTTTATGGTAGGGTATCTCCTTCCTGGGTTCCCTTATCTGAAAGGGACTAAGTTGAAGCCTCCACCAAAACCTCATGATTTCTCAAACCTTTGGGAAAGGCACATCAGTGTGTCTCCTATTTGGGTTTTTATTTCCACAGTCATAGGTTTCCCAAATTTGTTTCATAATGGGGTTAGGATTCACGGGATGCTTGTTGGTTTGTATATCCATAGTCAAATGGACTTTTCTCCTAGAAACAGTGTTAGGAAGTTCCCGATTTGGAGGATGGTTGGTTACTAGACTCGCCCTTCTCAAGAGGCGACCTGGAACCTCAGGTTTCTGGTAGGGAAGGTATGATTCACATATTGATTTTCCACACAAGCATAGGAGAAGTCTCCCTCCCCTACCAGGACCAATTTTAGGGTATCCATCCTGGTATAAGCCCCTAACCTTCACCCCTTATTCCTTATATTGGACCCTTGTCCAATGTAAATAGAATAGAGGGAAGGTCCGTCGCCTCACCCTCTTAAATGGTCGATGTACCCTCTTCCATCAACATGGAGAAAAAATTTTAAAGTTTGAAGTGTCATTATTGAATCTTTCACATCCTCTTGTTTCTCACACCGAGCACGACTCGCGTGGGCTTAGAGATATGTGATGGTTACAACATGTGCACAAACACTCATTGGAAGGAACTACAAGAACTCTGATTCCTATTCTAATCAGGATGCGTAGGAATCTCTTTCAGAGCCCGAGCTAACTGGATATCCTCCTCAAGAATCCAACACTAATTTCCCCAATTTGGGCATCCACTTTAGAAAATAAGTCCCAAATTAAATCCTCAAATCATCAAGACATCCTTTTTCATGAAATAATCCCAAAATCATCTCTCTCAAAGTACCATACTCTCCTACGAGAAATTTTGAACTATGTGGTATTTGATTCCCATCCATATGGGATATGTAGGAAAACTCCTTGAGGTTCAAACCCAACACTTAAAATCAACCCGGTTCCCCTTGGGCCATATTCCCAATAGGGTCAGATCCTACTTGGAAACTCATATCCTTTCCAAGTTTCTCGGGATGCTTAAGCGTAAGTCCGACACTAATTTTTGACTAAGCACCTTTTTCACTTAATGGTCCTTATCACATGACCTTAAAAGGTATGATGTGTCCTATTAAGTGACACTGAACTATGAGGGTTCTGATTCCTTTAACAAGGATATGTAGGTATCCCATTTTATGAGCATGGTCCCAAGATCAAAAAAAAACCTTCGTCTCCCTAGATGACAATAAATTACAGAGTGCCCCACTAAGTGGCTTAAAAACCAATATCATCGCAATGATGATTAAAAGAATCTCTAATCAGTATATTCGAGGATACCATTAATGGAAAAACCTCAAATACAGATGGATATTTCCATTAATGAATAACCTTGAATACATACCAATGATTCTAAAGTTTTACACATGTTAATAAGTGATTATAAATTCCAAGGGATACTTATGATAAACTTGGTGAATTAATAAGGATTTATGAAAATATTTTAATTTTACAAAGAGAGTCTCGGAGTAGACAATAATTCCACCCAAAAGGGTTTGATGAGTACGACCTCCCATCCTCTCGACCAATGTACATTCTTAAGTATTGAAAAGTTCAAAACTTAATGAAATCCTGCCTTTGGAAAGCAGTTCCTCTTTGGATAAATAACTTTTGGAATTTTCCAATTCTATGAATAAATCCAATGGAAACTGCTTGGAAACAATGATTATTAAATCTAGAACACACATTTCAAGGAACTACGAAACTATATTTTTATAAGGATACCCATTATAGTGTTTATTTGATCATTTTTTGGTAATTAGGATTTCATAATACATACCATATATTTATACATTAATTAATTTTTACACGAAAGTTCAACCGTCTCTGAAAATTATGAAAAACATCAATGTTGGATAATTTTGCCATTCTGATTCCAAAAACAATATTTATTTTATGTAATTAATTTTATAAATATTTGAATTTTTACTCTTAAAATATGTTCTCACATTTATTTAGAAATGCTAGGCTTTTTTACAATAATAGGTTTTGGACACTTATAAAAAGTATGTTTGACATCATAAAAAATTATGTAACAATTTATATTTAATAAAAATTATTTTATAATTATATTTTATTAAAATATTATTTATTTAAAAAATCAATTAATTCCTCAAAATAAATTCCTTAATCGAATTTGAATATTACCCAAATATACTATTCATTCTTTATAGTAAATAAATGAAAATAATTTATAAAGTAACAATAATATGATGATAATATATTCATTATTAAATACAAAATAATGTACACAATAATTTTTATAGGGTCTTTATACATATCTCTTTAATACACCAAAAGACACCATAAGAGTTAGGTGTGTGAATATGATATTTTCTTAGGGTGGTTCGATGTAAATGTTTTGGGTCATGATCTCGATGAGCTTAAACTTCCCCTATAAATGGTTTCACTCATTCTTAAGTTTTTTTCTATTAGTATGGGCTTGATAAAGGTAAAATAAAAAAATATTATATCTCCCTTGGAACCTATGATTAATGGGCTTAATAAGGTATGGTCCTATAGGTTGAGGTTATCACTTCCTTTGTCTGAGTTAATTGGATTTGTTGGAGCCCTATATTTATAATAATTTTTTTATCATTACTTAATGGCTATATTAAAAAAGGTAAAGGTACTTAATGGTATTTTAAATCTACTTTTATATAAATTAGTGCATGTGTTTTCTATAACCATATTACATAATAATATATTTAATTAAATTAGAAGTGGGATTTTATTTATAGCAGTTTGGATCGTTAAAAAATGTATCATTTTTGAAAACAGTGAAAATTAATAATTTGTAATAATTTTGATTTATCATTATCTTTCTATTTTCTAATAAATTTATTGTTCATGTAATTTTAATATGTAGCTATCATTTTTAATATAGTGTTTCATTTATTTGGAATTTCATGTCAGAAAATATATTTAATATACTATTAATTGAGAAGATTCAAAATCCTTTCCCATTGTATTTCTCAATTATGATCATAGATTGATATTTCTCAGGTTTACCCTTACTTTGAATATGAGATCACCCATTCCTATGTTAACATTTTCTTAGGTTATGAAGAAATTTTTTTTAGGATATGTCTTTTAAGGGTACTATGTGATAAATAATTTATGTGGTATTTTAAAGATAATTCATGAGATAAGTTGACTACTATTATAGTCTACAAAGATAGTAATCTTTTACTATTATTGGACATATAATGTTTTTAGATGTGCTAAAAATTCATATAAAATAATGTGTTGTTATGTAATTGATTCTTTGGTTGTTATACTAGCATGAGGATTTCTAAAATATATTTCAAAACTATAATCATATATAACTCTACTATGTTGGGATATATAATATATAAAGCTATATTGGATTACAAAGAGTGAATTTAGTTGAAAAGTTTGATAGTATATGTGTTACAATTACAAGACTTGAATATAATATTTTGTGAAAATTAGATAACCATGAATATTTTATGAAATATAACTTCAGATATCATAATAATGTGATTTATTGTACAATATCAGTTCATTTAATACATGGTGGTGGAAGGAATTATAGGTATTAAAAAATTCACACTAAATGAGATTTATAATACTGTTTTATTAATTCAATTGAATATAATGTGTTCTTCTATTATAAACCACTAGGAACTCTCAATGAGACATGAATAACATGTTTCTTAAATAGATAAAATGTTTCAATATGTGATTTTCCCTCAATCATATCTATATGTGGAGGATATGATAAAATATAATTATTTTTACTTATTCCATAATATATTCATCTCCCCCTTTATATCTAATGTATTGGATGATTTCCCATCAATTAATAAGGGGGAATGTGGTGGTATACTATGGTTTATGTCCATTCAAATCCATTTTAAAAATTGTATAAATGTATAAAAGAGATGGGATTTTCTAGAAAATAGTTATTACCTATGGATTTCCATAATTAGTATAATTTGACACTTATCATTTTTAATTCCCTGACTATGTTTTTTATGTGTTATTACTCGTTATAGAGATATATTTATGAGTGTACTGTCATGGTAATTATAATATAGTGTATACTAACATTTATTATTGTGATCCTTCTATTTGTCCTTAGTTTTTTCACACATATGTGTTTTTGGTTATCCATATTGCAATTAGGGTCATTTATTTTAACTCAATTGTACACATTTTTAATCATAATATTACAATTTCACTATAGGAAAATCATTTTAATCTCAATATCTAGTTTGAGAAAAAAAATATTAACTCTCTCTAAATTACTTGCATGGTGTACATGTGCATTCCATGAAATGATATCCCAATAAGATGTTTTGGAAAATAATACCTTGCCTAAAATTAATTTAAAGGGATTGATATAATTGGAAATTACACATCATTAGGATAATATCCAAATAAATATTTTATTATAAATAACAGATTATTTTAGAAATATTTAAATAGGTCACTATCCAAATTGACACCATATTATTTTATATTATTATTTATTATGTTTTTATATATTATTATCTATAAAAGAAGTAGTATATTTATTTTATGGATATGTTGGTAATCAAATTAAAATATGAAATTTTATATAAGTGAAGGCCAACTACCACATAAAAACTTACATGGTATCATATAAAACACAATTATCCTGCTTTATATGGCCTGGTGGTGTAAATACTTTTGAGAGAGATTTAGTATTTTCAGTTAAAATGAAAACATTTCTTCATTGGCGATTTAATTTTTTATAGTTGGGTTATTTTTTGAATCTATGATGTGGATATATCATGTATCCACCATCCATTTTGATATACTAGAATTTTTAGGAATCAATTATTATTTTACTATAAAAGAGAAGTTATTGAATGCACATAGGCATTGTATCTGGTTCAGAACTGCACTTTTTATGGGTCATGAACCATTATTCGTTGTCTATGAATAAACCTTGAGGAATTCATTTCAATATAGGATGAATTTTCTAATTCTTAATGTTTTTGAATTCACATTTCTTATGATAAATCATGGTGAGATAGTACATGATGATGAAACATTATTGGTAGACTCCAAATTAATGTTTGGAACGAGTGAATTCCTTTTTCATACAATATATGGGTCCATGTTCAAATAACATAAGTTTTTCAATAAAACTACAATATAATATTATTTATGGTCCAAACATAAAAAAATATTTCATTTCCTTAAACATATTATCTTTTTTGGTCTAGACACCTGTGAGTCCTTCATAAAAGCATCATCTGAATGATCATTGATATTTATAGTAGTGGATAACCCATGAATGTGACTTTTTTTAAATCATATATTCATGCATAAACTCATATTTTATTTGGAACATGGTTATATAAAAGTATTCTTTCCGAAATTACTATATTTTTTCATGGAATAAAATTTTATATAGGGTTACCAATTTCATATAATAACATTTATTGAATTTTTGAGGATATTACCCAAGCCTCATTAAAATATTTTTCCCCAACATTTATAGTCACTTAGATACATTCTCTTTTGCACAGTCACTTACCTATTCTAAATCCAACTAATTCTCCTTAATGACCCAAAATACCTCATTGATACCCTCATAACCAAGTCAAATAACTAAAAAATTCATTCCACCTAGGACACACATTGTACATAAATGAGATATACATACACATTAATTTGATCCAATAGGATAACGTATTTCAATAATAATAGGAATCTATTTGGTTATCCTACATAAAAAATATGTTACCACATACACGGTCTCTAATTTATTAAATTGAAAACAAGGACCTCTACTCTTAATAAGATAGTGAATCCCCTCTTACTAAAAACAATCATTAAAACTGATATATATTAGTTATTAATTCTCTCAAACAACTAGATAGCATCTATTTTCCAAATTAGTGGTTTATAAGTATGAAAAATATATTGATTCAGTGTATGTTAAAACTCTAATCCCACTAGATGGAAAAACACTTGAAATTAGTCATCCTTCTAACAAAAATTATGATAAAAATGATAAGACTTAAAATTGGTGTATCCTCCAACCAAATAAAGAAATTCATACATAGTACCCTCATTAAAATATTTTTATGTACCATTAACCTAGAATTACTCTCAAAATGACATTAAAATACTTGAAAATGGTATTAATAATATGACATAAAACATTAAGACATAGTGGTCCAAGATACACAACCTTGTGGGGTAATTTAATTATTATTACTTCATGAAATTAAAAAGAACCAAATTTTTCCTTGTCACATTAATTTATAAGTTATTATATTCCTCATTAAACAAATATTAACATTGATGAATTTTATTCTCTTTATAGGAATATGTGGGAATGATCTTTCATTTGATGAATATTGACTCCAAAATAACTACTCTCACCAAGGACGGTGATAAATTTTATAGTGGTTCATTATATAACATTAGAATATATTGTATTTAATATAAAAATGAGGGAAAATATGTAAAATATCTTGTGCACATTCTAAATGAATGTGGTGTATTAATAAATCACATCCACATTAATGGGAACCATGATTTTTAGTGAAAAAGATTCCAAAAACATGTAAATAATCTATAATAGAGAAAAATATAATGTTACTAGATTCCTTATTATGATGATAAAAATTTTGATCCTTTTCTCTAAGAAAAGGTCCCATTATTACCAATTTAGGTGAATAATAGTCCTCTCACCTAAAAAAGTGGGGGAATTTAATTTTTCCTAAAATTACCAACAATGCCTAATGAAGGAAAAAATTCAGAACACAATATTGTGGTTCAAAATGAAATCTTTTATTTATAAAAATGATTAATTGACCATGTGTTCTCACTAGTAATGAAACATTGATACACACTTTTTTTTGTTTTTCAAATTTAATTCCCTCTAAAAATTTAAATGGAATTATTTTTTAATTCCCCGCAAATCATCAAGCACTCATTTTATGTTGTTAGAAACAATAGAACAACTATGGTGAATATACATTTCTATTTGATGTCACTCAAGATGTTTAATCAGCCTATCCATACTATTTGGGATCCAAATACTTAGATAAAGCTATCAAAACCCAAAGTCTTAAGTTTTAGGTGGTGTATTCAAAGGTGAGTTAATACATAAAAAAAGATATTACACCAAAATTAGAGAATAATTGTACAATCCATAAAGAGATGAACCCACAATGGACATCATACCAATGATAGGATAAAAAAATAATTGTTTCCCCCATTTCCAATTTAAACTATTTTAGGATCCTCTCCCTATAGTGATGAGATAATAAATTTCCATAGGCGTAAAAGACTAAATAGGTCATATATTACACTTGAATTGTCATATTAGTGTCATTTAAGTTAGATATAATCAAAAAAGGTTGTATCTACCACTAAAGTGATCCAACCCATCAAATTTTGTTTTAGTTCTCTAAAACTAGTCACATAGGATAGGGAATCCAAAAATAGTCCCCATTGGGGGAATCCAAACATCGATGTACAGGAGGAGATGAAAAAACATCTATTTACTACTCCCTCAAGAAATGTTATATTATCCCAATAATTTTGTAACTAAGATAAAAGAACAGTATGACTAGGAAGCCTTTGAAATTGTAAATGTTGGTCTAAATAATATCTATGTACAACATCTCATTAATAAGGGAAGGAAATAACTAGTGCATAGTTTTTTCTCAAAATAACATGTCAAAACATTTTAGGGTCTTTCTTAGAACACTCATTATATATCACCTCTATATAATGACACATAAATCAATAAACCTAATGTTATTTACCATGAATAGTCATAAACCAAAATCTATGGAAGTATTCCCTAGTGTATTTGTCACAAATTTCTTCCACATAACTGAAGTGTGAACACAAACAGAGATCCCACTAATAATAAAAAATAAGAATGATTTAACAATAAATTTCATCATTATTTAGCATGACTGGAAGGTCCTCTATTTTTCCATGGTCAAAAAAATCATTAATCTTTTTGGTGCACCCTCCCCCCCCCCATGGTGATCAAGAAAACTGACAACACAAAGTTACTCTGATTCCATAAATAATATTTTCATTAACTACGAATACACACCCCATGTTTGATAAATATTTATTGTGAATATTTTTCATCATGCTTTCATTATAAAATAAAAATAATACAAAAAAAATTTATGTAATTTGAATGATTATTGGAATGATATAGCTTCAAAATGTTTTTTTATAAATTCTCCACAAAATATTTTTGTGGTAAATAAATATAAAACTACAAAAAATACATTTCATGGTATGGTCAATTGGACCTAAAATATATATTTTGGATATAAAATGATCTTATGCCACATGTTATATCATCATTATATGATTGAATTTTAGGATGATATAATTATATTGAAATAACTACTCTCATTCCATATAATTTTACACAAAGTAAACTATTACATAACTAAAAATAAATCATGTTTTAAATACCATATTTTAGAGTATGATGGATTTTAATAATGTAAAAAATAAAAGGATAATTTACAATTAGTCTCTTATATGTGTGTACACACCCCAATGATACTAAAAAACACCATAGTTGATCTAGAAACATTAGGGAATAGATCATATTAATAGTAATATCTATAGTTAAATAGTGACCCAGACCATATCACACAAATTATTACTTGATTATTAAGTATTTAAATACATTGATAATATAAAAGGATCATAAATTCATAGTGTCTTTTGATTACTTGTTTCTTAAAACATAATAGGAAAAAATATTTAATCCTTATTTTCTTATCTATAGTTTTCTCCTAAAATCCATTTGAGATCCTAAAACATAATGGGAAAACCTAGGGAAAACATAATCAAAGGACTGTGATAAAAATACCAGTATGGAAATAATCATGATTAGAAAGAAAAACAAGTTATTCAAAGTTATAACATGATATAATAAAATGTAAAGTACTTGAGAAATCAAGAGAAAGTATAATGTAGGGAGAATACTATAATAAGATCATAGAAACAAGGGAAATTTGAACTCTAAAACATGACATAAACATTTTTAAATGATAAATTCTATGACAACATCAAATGGTTTATAGAGTCCCCTGATGGATTAAGTTCAATCCACAATCCCATACATGACACCTCATTAGATAAAACCATTTCCCAAAGCATTAGAGGACTAAATACTTACATCCCCATCCATAAAATTAATTTCATGTACATGCATATGTGTTCCACATAAGGATATTAATCATAAGTCATAACATAATAATTCCCCATGGAAAGAAATGGTTTGTATAATCTTGTCCTATATAATAATCAAAATATATTTATTCAACAAAGAAACTATGAAACAAACATAGGGAATGTATAACCCTGTCAAAGTAGGGGATTGTGATAATAGTATATAGTATAAAGACATATATAATAATTTTTTATGCATTACATGATAATAATTTTTTTTTTATGAATACAAATACTTTTAAACATATTTTTAAAAAATTCTTGAAGAAAATAAACTCTTCACATTGAAGATCACATATGAAAAAAGAAAATTTCCAAAATAATTACTAAAAACGTTTTCATTAAAAATAACCATGGAAACATATAATGAAAGATTAAAATAGTTTATTGGCCATGCTGGTGGGTAAGTATGTATATTCTAAGTATGTTAAAAAAATATTCATTTCATATTTTTTTAGAAAAGACAAACTATATTATATGGAAATTTGATGGGAAGAATCATTTTTTGAAAAAACATAAAAAAACAGATAATGGTTAATAATTAATTTAAAAAACATAGGATAATATTAAAATTATCTTTGAAAATAATTTAATGAAAATGTATAAATATAGGAGAATGATTTTTTTATGAAAGATTGAAATAAATATGGATTTTCATAAATATTTTTTCTCATTAATTTTAAGAACCAAATAGATAAATATGGTACTATTACATTAAAATTTTATAAATAACCAATGTATAATAAAATGAATGGTTTTATTTGAAAAGTGAAAAAATAATATATTATGAAGGAAATTTAGGTATGGAGAATCCAGATTAAAATGAGATTAAAACATAAACCATTACCTATTTGGTATATTATGAATCATAACTTCCCATTAATTAAGTATTTTAATTATAACTATAAATATTATGAAATATATATCATTCATGAAATAATATTTCATGGTGTAGTTTATACACTATTTAAATGAAATTTGATGCATAAAAGAATATATGTCTCAAATAATTTTTTGATTTGAAACCCCTTAACCTAAGTCCAATATTGTAATGTATGTATTTTATTACCTATATAAATATCAATTATTTTTTACAATGTACCTTTAATAGATTTAACTTATCATAAAAACCCATTTTTTTTAATTTAATTTAATTATTTGATTAATTACCTATTCATTTATGTCCACATTAGGTGTTTTGAGGATTCTCATTTCATTATTTCAAAATAGTGTCGGTGTTTTCACTATGGACATAGTTTTCATTATTCTATAATATACATAATAATAATAATGGAATAATTATAAATTTTATACATAAATTATTTTCTAAAAAATAACCAGTAATTATAGTTATTAAAAATGAAATACATTACAATCATGGAGATGGTATGTCGTACTTACTCATGTGTGATGTTTTCATTTTCAATGATCTTTATGTAAAGATGGTATGTCTTAATTTATCATAAAACATGATCATAATATAAAAATATCATATTATTTCATTAAATACCCTTACATAAACTATCAATGTTATGTCTTAATAAAAAAACATATGACATCACTTTGTGAGGCAGTAGTCCTTCGTATACACAAATGACATTATCATTTTATTCAATGAATGTTATTATATAAAGTTATATGATATATTTAATTACTATAATTATTAACATTTCATTAATATCATATATATGAATAAAATTAATCCTTATTACCTTCCATTTAAAGTGTTAGTGAAAAAAGAATCACATCATTTCACGAGATCGTAGTCTTTTGTACACATGAGAGATGTTATCATATTCCCTACAGAATAGAAATTATCATGGAATATGTTATATTATAATTTAATAAGTATAATTATATCATAAATTATAGATATAATAATTATATATATAATTATATTTGTCTATGATAAGTGGTGATGGAAAAACAAATTATGTCAGTTCATGAGGCGGAAATATGTTATAGACACAATCAACAGTTTTGATTCCCATTTGAGGGAAGAGAAAATTGTTGTAGTTAATTATCCTGAAAAAAAAAATCTTTGTATATTAGAGATACTTAGTTAATTATATATAAATTATTTAATATGTTTTTAAATTTTTCTATGAATAAATAATGTAACATGTTTTGTAAAGGGAGTTCCCTCCTCTATAGACAAATTATTTTGGTTTGCACCAAAATCCTTCTTAGGTTAGCTTTATGATCAATAAAAGGATTCTAAGATTAAGGTAGGGAGTTAAATAATTCATTTGATTATTTATTTTCTAAAATAATGTGTTTTATAAGTGTGGGAATGAGTGGATAGTGGTTTTCCTTTTATAAGTGTTCGAGATGAAATATTTCAAATTTTTGAAAAGATTGAACTCCACCCATGTTTTCTAATGAAACAAAGCACCAAAATAGACCATTTTGGATTATTAAAAGATTTTGGTTTTATATATTTATATAAAATATGGTTTAGAGGATTGTTTTTTCAATTTTAACACTTATTTTTTTTTATTTTAACCACTAGTAAGCTCGTTTTTACCTTAACCATGATAAATAATTTTTACTATTTTCACTAATCATTATGATAAAAAATAATGTTTCCTTTTTTTAAAATATAAATTATGATTATTCCAAATATTTACTCTATTTTTAAAAATTATAAACTTGTAAGTACCATAATTTAATGTAAAATTAAAACTACAAATGTGTCCAAAAATGGTTTGTCAATATCTGCATTTTTTAATGAAAATATGACTTTATATTTAATATATGACATGTAATTACAATTAACTGAATTTAAATAAATATATATATATATATTCTATAAATTTTATTTCAATATCTCCCTTTTAGGGTTTATGATATTTATTTAAGAAGGATAAACATTATGCACTTTAAAATAGTTCTCAAAAAAATGATTCTTTATTGCCTAAAAACACTAATAATAAAATCTCATATAAATATTATTTAAATATAATTAATTAGTTAAAATTTAAATAAAAAATATATTATTTTTAATAAAAATAAATGAGTAATGGGACTTTTAAATTACTTAATTTTTAAAAAATAAATTACAGTTTTACGAAAACATTTTATTTTTCACTATTCATTGAAAAATAAATATTATTATAAAATCCCAAAAGTCATATAGATAATTTAATTTAAAAAATTATGTTCATTTTATAAAAGATAACTTTAAAAGTACCAAAAGTTTATTATAATATTTTTTAACAAAACAAATAAATAACATTTTTAAAGGAAACATAATTTTTGTAAAATAAAATTTATTTATTAAATTTGGGAGATTATTTATTAAAAAATTTAAATAAATTAATAATTATTAGATCATTTATATATATTTCATAATGTGGTTATTACTATTCATTTCCACCAATTTAATATCTAGTTTATATCTGACATGTTAAAATAATAATATTTTAATATTTTATCACGGTTCATTTAAACTCAATGTTGTGTGTAACTAATCCTATCAAAGATATAAAATTTATTTAAAAATATGTGTATTCAAATTTCATGGGGTGTTACATTATACCCCCTTAAATAAATTTCATCCTCACAATTTGTACTTGTTCTCAGTAATGAATGGCTTGGCATTTAAAAATTCCTTTGTGGAAACCCCATATCGCAAAAATGGATAACAAGACATCCTCATAAAAATGAGGGAAAGATAAATACAAAGTTAATTTGGAATAACAAATAAATAGGGTTCCAAATATAAGAAAATCTGTGTGAAGTGAAGATATGGACATGGAATAAATGTATAAATAACTTTGGAGAGTGGTAGAGATAATTGATCACAATAAATTGAATGATTAAGTGAAAGTCAAAAACCATAATACTATAAATATATGTTGAATTAAAGGATCATTGATACATCATATATGAATTTAATAGGATCAATTTTTTTCTTATGTATCCTTTTCCTAGAGATGAGGGATTATTTTTCTATGAAGATATAGAGAACCATAAAATATACTTACATGATATCTTTTTATTTCATAAACAATATTTCATCCTTTCATTATTCATCAATAAATTTCCACGTTACCTATTACTCTAAATATATGAATATCCAATATAAATTTATTTATTATTTATTCACACAAAATAACTTTTAAAATATCTTATGATCCAAATAAAAATAATAATCCATTCCTACTATATTTATTAAAACCAAAATGTTTAGAAAAAGGTATGATAATATAAAAAAATTAATATGAATATATTAATATCCAAAACTCAACAATGAAACTAGAGGTTTAACATAGATCATTAAAAACCAAATATCCCAAAAAAATCTCTATAACATCAACATGAAATATTGTTTTAACCTCAATGGTTATCTCATAACATTCCACGTCAAAAAAATAATAGAATTCTTTCCAAATAATCTATTAAAATAAAAAATAATGTTATATCTATCTGAAAAAAATAAAATATTTCCCAAAATAAACATATTATATATTCACCTAAACGTTTATGAAAAAATATTTTCATACAAATTTGTAAATCATGTTTTCCAATGGTAGGAAATTAACCCTTATTTTCTATTGGTTGTGGTTTTAAGCCATGCAACCTTTCCATATGTGAAGGTTTATAAAAAAACTTGTTGGTTTTCCTTTTTTCAAATATATGGAAAAATTATGTGGAAATTAAATTCATAATTCTCTATGAACCTTAATCATTATCATGAAATTTATGAAATTATATAAAAATTAATTAAAAACAAATGATTTTTTTAACAAATAATATTTTCTAAAAAACTAATTATTTTCCACAAAAACAAATAATGATCTCAACATCATGAAAATATCCAAGATTATATTTTCCCTAATTATAGTTTTTTATATAGAGTATCACCTTACCATTTAATAACCTTTCTAGGTCATTATTTACATTCAACATATTCTTGTGAATCCTTATTTGAAAACAACTACAAAATAATCCTTATAGGAATATATTTCACGAATTACATAATTCTTGAATTCCTGTATATAATAATTTCAATCATTCTAATTCATTGTTAACCCATTAACTCATCTTTATAATATTTTTTCTTAATACCTTCATACTTTCATATTTCATTTGTAGTATCACCATCATCAATATCAAAGAATTTAGTCATACATCTGTGTGGTTATTCTTTATAACCATTCCCTAATATATATTAATTTGAATAATTACCATACTTTATACATTTGAAACATTAAACCATTAAAAATTACATAGGGAATTGATTATTATCATATATTTTATTAAATAAACTTTTAATTTTTATATGTAAATTACTTATTATGTTCCCTTATTCTTTGCACATAAAATATCATCAGGTTCCTTTAGGACATTCCCTTGAGTTATTCTATAAAAAATCTCAATATATAAAAAATTTAATATTCTTTCCTCCATGGTATATACCACTTCAACTCTCAGTAAACGTGACCTTTCTCTCTCTTGGTGAGTCTGGGTATTAGTTAAGCTGTAGGTTCTTAATCATATATCATGATAATAGTTTAGGAATAATAACAATATCCTTTACTCTATTCATATTCCCATTTGGATTCAAATAAATATGTTTTCTATAACATTCTATGTTATCCTAATTCCATTTGGTTTGCTCAATTAAAAACCCATAAAGCATAGTTTTAGAAACAATATTCATATTTTTAAAGAGTTTTTTAATTTCAAAATCATATCCCCCATAAGTGTCAAACCATGGGCATAATAATGCCCATTTTCATTTACTAGTAAATTTTCAAGTCAAGATAAACACTTATTTTTCATATACATTACCACTAGGTATATTTTTTCTAGAACCATGTCCCCTTTTAGTACCCATACCATGATTTAATTTCTTGGAATCCACTCATTCTCTACTTCACTGAGATTCTATGATATTTTTCAGTACATAGTATAGTACGTAGACCTATCCCTATGGTTCTCACTAAAGTGTTCTCATCCTAATCTCAAATTTTTAACTAAACATTTCCTATGATACCAATTATAGTAAGAAAAACCTTTTTACACATATTATTACATGATAATTAAACATAGATATCCATTAATTCAACACGAGGATCATAAAGTCCTAGTTTCTTTATAATACCAGCATCTTAATATATAAAATATAAAAATCAATTAAAACATGAAAACATTATTTTATTCAACATAGTGATCTAATAAATTTTTAGAACCTAGAAAAGAATAGGATAACATATGGAATATATAATTAAAGGTGTGGTCTAAAAATCCTAGTAATATAATAAACATGATAAGTATACATAACATGTTAGTCAATAGTATAACATGATATCATAAAAGAGAAATTACAAGACTAAAAAAGTGGATCCATAACATAAAAAGAATTGTATAATAAGATCATTAAAACATGGAAATTTTTAAATGACATGAAACATTACATAAACATAATCCAATGATAACTTACTTGATAATATCACATGGTGTACATTGTCCCATAATGGACTAGGTTCCCTCCTTACTCTTATACATGATGTCTCATGAGATTAACACATTACCCAATACATTAGAGGGATATATAATTATGGGCCTGCCCATCCCATAAATTTCATGTAAATTCATATTAATGAAACAAAATTATATCATTCGCAAGGTATAACATAATAATTACCAATATAAAGAATTGGGTTACATGATCTTGTCTAATAACATTATCCAAAGAGATTTCTTGAAGAATGAAATTTATAAATTAAAATAAGGTATGTATTAACCTATCAAATGAATGTATAATGATAAAGGTATATATGTAAGAGAAATATATAATTATTTTTTAATTATTACAAAATATTAATGGTTTATTTTTTGGTGAATAAAAAAAATTAAAAAATATTAAAAGATTTTTGTAGGAAAATAACCATTTCACCTTCATGATCAATTTTGAAAAAAAAATCAAAAAAAAATATTAGAATAAATTTCCTTTAAAAAACATGTAACAATACAATGGAAGCTACAATGGGTTTATTTTTCATATAATTGGGTAATTATTTTCATTCCATATATGTTTAAAAAAATATTTCTTTCACATTTTTTGTATGAAAAGTGAAAATTACAAGGTTTGGAAAACAATAGGTAGATTATTTTGGAAAAATTTTGTAAAATTACAATAATTGGTAAAACATAAATTTAAAATATATATTATAATATTAAATATATTTTTGGAAACACATTAATTAAATTATTGACATGTAATAGATAGGGTTCTTGACCAAATAGAGAAATAAAGTTATTTTTCTTGAATAACATTTTCTTTATAGGTTTAAGTACCAAAGAGAATAAAATGATACAATTTTTTTAATGAATGTCCCTAAGGAATTTTTTTATTATTTTTTATAATCCACCTTTAAAGGGGTGAGGTGGAACCCTTACAAGGCTCAAAGGCTTAGATACAATTACATGACCCGTAGGTATTAGAAGAAATCACCCAAAAAAGACAACTTGGAACTTCTCCTCCCCAACACATGTCATGATATCTACACTCCCCCTTTACAAGGCTGGTCGGGTAGATGTCCTATGAATAGCTGAACAGACCCGGTACCAATGGAAATGTCATACCCTATTGTTCTTCTAATTCTGGATAGCTCTTCTCTGGTGAATGTGGATGCTCTAATCCTCATCGGGAGCCTTGTCCCTTGTAGTCTGACTGGTATATCTACATATTCAGGTGTCCCAAAGGACTTGGGGTGGCTCAAAGGCCTTAAGGTGGCCCGAATTCCTTGAGAGACAACTGGCCAGAAGGCCTTGGGTAGCCCGAAAGCCTTGCAGGACCCAAGGACCAAACCGGTGGCCTAAAGGACCAGATGGATGAATAGTTCTTGCTGCTACATTACTGAACTGTACCTGCTACAGTACTGCTTTAGTGCCCCAGAAAATTGTCTCCACCCAGATTTAAACATATACCCTACTGCCCTGGTGAATTTTTATTTCTAACTTCCCACGAATCAAGTAGATGAATTATTACTTCAGATACCATGAATTATAATGGTTTTTGTTCCCCTGGGTTTGTTACATTGCTGATTTTGGGTGTTGGGGATGTTCGAGGGATGTTTTGGGAGTTTTCATAGGAGTTATAGGTCCATAAACACTACTGGAGGGATCACTTGTTGTGAAAGTAGATTTCACAGTGTGAATCTCAGTTTCATAGCTTTCCCAAATTGGTTCACAGAGTGAAATACTTTGGGTATGATAAATAAAAATATATTAAAAGGAGACGGGTTTTTGGAAAAAACCAACCTTGAGGTATTACATGATGTGAAAGGGGATTAAACATCATGTAATCCCCCATTGTTTTAATGTTTTAAAACATTCCATCCACTTGGGTTTTCATAACCTCTATTGTTATAGTTGTCTCTCTCATCCTAGGTGACCCGGAATTTCCTTGTAATTTTAGAAATACCTTCAATAATAATCGATCATTGATCTTACATTGTCAATTATTACCAATTCATCTTCGATCTGAGGTGATTTTTTCCTCTATTTTAATTATTTCTCTTAGGTTGGTCTCTCTTTTCCTCTTTCTCTTCATTCCATGTGATGGAGGAAGTTGTTCCTTTCTTCTAATGATTCCTCCTTTGGTCGTTGATCCGTGTGGTAGTGTTGTTTCATCCTCAGGGGGTGCAGACCTCAAGAGAGAGGAAATAGGAGGACCATTACTAGTCTCTCTTGTCGTTATGGCCGAAGTTATATGCATCCTAAATTAATTACCTATTCTTAAAACTTTAGTATAGCATAAGTTCGGGTTCAATCCATAGAAAACTATGGCGTGCGTGAATTCAATTGAGTTAATACTTAATTAGGTGAAGTATGTAGAATTTAGAGTTGATTGTTTTGATTTTGGTTTTGGATTAAAACTATCTTGTTTTACTTTGAAGAAATGATTAAAAATTTTAAAGAAAACAATGAGTGAATTTAAAGATTTTAAAACGGGAAGAAAAGATGTATCGGGTTGTGGTGATTAAGGATTTCTTATGAAGATTGTTTAAATGGTTGTGTTGTTCATAATAATTCAATCATTCTAGATTTCATTTTTTTACAAGATTTCCTTGGTCCGGTTCCTCTTGTTTGGAATTAGAGAAGTTGACTCCTTGGTCAGGTAGTCAGTGTTCTTAATTCTTTATTAAGTTCGGTCCATTATTTGAATCGGTGAAATCTTTCCAATGGTCATGGATGTTTTCAATGTTACTTCTCTTTTGTATCGCTGAGAATTCTTCCCTTGGTCCGGCTCAGAATTCTCAGTTATATTTGACAGTGAATTAATAATAGTAAGAATATTTACAATGAGCAAACACAACTATATAAAACAACACACAAATTATGATCCTTTCATCCACATCCCCAACACGAGGGGTTTAGTTACACATATAAATCAAGAGAGAAACAACACATGTGATACCTGACGGATTCATCATGTAAGCATTGAGGTAAGGTGTCGGAAGGTAGAATGGCAGAATGACGGCACCTCGATGACTTTGGGAACGGTAGTAACAGAGATTATCTCCCTTCCAATGGTTTTCAAACTCAATACTAAGGCCAATTCCTCTTTTTATAGAAAAATAAAGTACATGGCGTGTATAAAAAGTACACACCATGTAATTCTGTCAACGGGATTTGGCGCCCATTTTCTCCACTGGTAGGTGGCCTAACACACCGTCTTTGACTTTGAACATGGCGCCACCTGAAAGTTGAGTGTACACGGTGTGTAGCGCCGCCATACACGGCGTGTAGTATCAAAATTTGGCCACCAATATCCTTCTAGAATAGCAGACACGGTGTGTAGAAGATGGAACACGTCGTGTTTCCTTCAACGGCCACATGGGCGTATAGAATTTTCTCAGCAACAACCGCTTATAGAAAGTATTACACGGCGTGTAGCGCTACCTCACATGGTGTGTAGCTTTTTCCTGGTGACATGGGCGTGTACTCCCTCCTTCGATTCATGTCCCTGTCTGGATGTACACGACATGTATAAAAGTACACGTTGTGTAGTTTTAAAATTTCAACAGACTTCCCTTGATTTGTGTATTTTAGCCAGAAAGTTCCTGAAAGTAAACAGAATCACCAAAATCAAATAATATGTTCATGAAACAACAGATATTTTCTGAAAACATGTTTTTATTTTCAATAATATATATGGAAATGTATACACAAATTGGGTGCATCAAATTCCCCCACACTTAGTTGTTTGCTTTCCCTCAATCAAAATCTAAACATCTAATTAAAAGAGCATATACTTTTAAACGGAAGGCATTCAATTAATAAAAATTATAAATGATAAAGTTACTGAGGAAAATTCTAAAAGGCACAAACAAATTTGATTCATAAGATATTAAAATCATTCCTCATATATAATTCAATTAACTACTCTCATCCTCTTTTAACACATTTTTCAACCTTTCAAAAATAATCATGACACTTGATGATTTACCTTACCAGTCAAAATCACACTCCACACTCAAGATTTTTTTATTCAAAGTTATGCTCAATCTAAGTTATATACACTCTATCAATAGGTTTGAAAGATATCTTTTTCTCTACTTCAGAAAAATTGAATTAAAAAAATCATGATGGTTTTATCAATAAGGTTCAGATGTCTCTGTGGATAAGGGTTATTAGGTTCAGATGTAAAAAATAAATTATGAGGATTGAAAAAGGAAGGCTAATTCATTTAAACAACATTGCATGATATTCAAAGTAAATATCAATGAAAATGTAACCTTCACAAGATCAGTCAAATTCTGTTGTAATCATCATCTTTTCCCTCAGTCGAGTAGGATTCCTAAACCAAATGAGCATAAGGTTCCCTTCTTTTTTTTAAATTACAATAAAGGGAAACACTTATGAATATAATAAAGTAATGTTTGGAACCATTTCTGCCCAAAAAAGTCAAGAAGTACTCCCCCACACTTCATTTCATGAATATGTACAAAAATATGCCATGTATGGCCAACTCCTTCTTTAAATCTCAAAAATGAATAATAATGCAAAGTTCAAAAAGGAAATAGGGTAGGAAGGGAAATAGGCTTGTAATGTGGCTTCCTAAAAAGGTTTTTCATGGATTCTATGGGCTTAACAAAGATTAAATATAGGGTAAGTATCAAGATAAAGGGTTTGAAACAATCTAATACCTCAATCATTTTAATGTAAGTCAAAAATTTCTTCATGTTTTGAAAAGAAAAATTGCAAATTCTGGTAGTGATGCATATCCTAAGAATCTCTCAAGAAAGAGGGTATTTAGAAAAGAAATATGAAAAATGGTTTATAATACCTCTCAGGAGTGGAAAAAATAATAAAGGGACAATCAGGTCATGACATGCATATAAATTATTAGCCTAATCAATGTAATTTAATCAAGGATTAAAAGTTTCAATTGAAACTGTATCAACAATCATTTTAACACTCAAAAATCAAAATAAGCATGCAACTCTCAAAAAGTTCCTACTGATAACTTAAGCATTTAAAGTAATGATTAACCAAAATTGCTTTACATTTTCAAATATATAATCTAATAATGATGCCTCCTAGATTAGTTCAAGGGAAAAGACTAAGGTGAAAGAGATAGATGCTCCACCATAATTAATACTACACATGGTCCACCAAGTGCAATACTAAGGTAAAGGGTCGGCAAGGGTGGGATATGGGGGAAAAATGAGGGAAATCAGTGGAAGAAGTAAATCTAAAAAGAAATAAAATAGAAATGTAAAAATACTCCCCTCGTGAAAAGTGATGCCCATGGTGCTCCATGATACCTGTGACTGTCGAGAAAAAAAAAGGAAACTGCAAACAAGCATAACATCACAGCACAGAAAATGACAAAAGAGATATACAAGATAAAGAAAAATGTCACTATCATGGGGTCGCCTCAAGGGATGGCACATCCAGTACAGAATTGGCCGGTAGAGATGGCGCAGGAGGCGTGGAATCTGAAGGCGCGGACTCAGCGGCGGGATGAGAAGCTGGAGAAGTAGTAGCCGCAGTCCCGGGATCCGGAAAAGGAAGCACAGCAGCAGGCCCTGGACTAGCAATAGTGGTGGCGGTAGGAGAAGCAGTATAAGGGCTAGGAACGGAGACAGAATCTGGTATCATAGGCAGTGGAAGACCTAGATTCTGAACAACATGCGCCAACAGCTGCTCCATGCGGTCCTGGAGTCCGTCCAGACGAATCAAATGGCACGCAATGGTGTCTTGGTGGCCGATGATACAATCGAACTGCTGGTCCATCTGAACCTGCTGGCTGTCCAAGCAACCCAAGACCTGCTCCATCATGGCTAGGCGGTGGGAAAGGGCAAGGTCGACCAAGGGTGTGGGGGTAGGTGGTATGGGGGATGGGACAGAAGAGGGAAGGTCAGAAGGAGTGGGGCCAGTAGGAGGTGGGTGAGGTGGAGAAGCTGGAGGGGGTGGGGAAGGAGGAGCAGAGTCAGCAGTTGGGGCAGGAGGGTCAGCGGGTGGCTGGGCTCGATCCTGGGAAAGTATGTAGGCACCCCCTGCTTTCGGACCAATCTCATGCGAATGAGCATGAGAAATTCCATCTGATGGGGTGAACCTAACAGGTCATGAGGTAAAGAGGGCTCAAATACCTCTAGGTGGTGGGCAAGACGGGTGGTGTATAACCCGTCGTTCAGGTTTCCATGATGTCTGGTAAACATGGAGTGGAAATAGGATTCATCTAGATAGGGGAGGTCCAGGTAGTCGTGTCGGATGACACAGGTAAGAAGCTCCATGTCACGGCCAATCACGACCCCCATAACCTCATGGAGGGGGAAAAGGATGGCGTTGAAGCACTGGTGGGCGAAGCGGATGATGGGGTTCATGATAAGAGTGCTCTTATGGGAAGTGGGGGAGTATCGGTGGTCAGGCCCAGCGATCTCTCACCACATAGCGATGAGCTCAGAGCGCTCGGGCTTGGATAAGGTAGAAATAGTAGGTGGGGTGATGGGATGGGGGTAGAAGCCGCACCCTTAGCCAAAATCGGTCATGGTCAGGGAAAAACATTGGCCGCCTAGCCGGAAGCGTACCACGGGCACCACATCACCAGGTGTCTCCCGGTACTCTGCTCCGTCAAACTCAAATGAGGCCGCGAACTCTAAAAATAGGTTGCAAAAAACAGAAGTGATGACCTAAAAATAGCTAGGAGTGGGGTGTGCCCGAGAAGCTTCTCCAAGCCCTCCCAAATACCAAGCTACTTCGGAATGCTCCTATCGAGGTATCGTCCACTCAATGGTATCGGCCGACAAGAGAAACGTCGAACCCTGTCATATACGAGGTCGGTGACCGGGAATACCGTGTAGGGATAGGGATCACCTGCAGGTATCGGCCCAGGTGCCGGTGAAGTAGTAGGGGTTGGATCTGTGGGTGGATCTGCTGAAGTAGATGGTGGCTCGGTGGATGGAGTGCTCGAGGAGGGACCAGCTACTGATGAAGATGGTGCAGGTAGAGCAATAGCTGGTGGAGAAGAAATGGTGGTTCTCGGAAGCTCAGTGCCGGAAGGTGGAGGTGCAGTAGAAGTAGGGTCGGCCTCCGCTGAGGGAGTGAGTAGCGGATGAATGGCCAAAGGAGGGAGCTCGAAGACCAGAGTATCTGGGTCCGATTGTGTAGGAGGTCGGAGTTGGATCCGGCGATAGCTAGGCCTCTCTCCCTCGGTGGTGGAGTTCGGCCACTTCCCTCGGGAAGGATCGTGATCTGCCATATCCTGAAATAGAAATAAAAAGAAAACAAAATAAAAGAAAAAGAAAAAGGAAAGAAAAAAACAAAGAAAATGTGAGAAAACTGGAAAATAAATGTACACGGTGTGTACTCCAGAGTACACGGCGTGTAGTGAAAAATGTAGAGTATCCCGTGATCTCTGGATAGACATGCTGAGGGTGAAAAATAGACCATTTAAGACTACACGACGTGTATCGAACATACACATCGTGTTCACTCAAAGTGTAGGTGGTCGTGTGTTAAAAATGACACGGCCATGTTTTTATCAGTTCAATGAAAAAAAATCTACACGTTGTGTAGTATAACGACACGGCATGTCTTTTACTTGAGGTACATGGTCGTGTAGGGGGCGAGACACGGGCCGGCCGAAAGAAATAAAAGACACGGTGTGTACTGAACACACACACCGTGTATGGGAACATGGGTTGAGAGGCCGTGTTATGTGCCACACACGGAGGGGACAAAGGAAATGGTATACACGGCGTGTACCAAACACACACGCCATGTATGAGAAAATGGTGTGTGAGGTCGTGTGCAAAGGAGTACTCGGGCACGATGAGGAAAAGGACACGGTGTGTACCGAACATACACACCGTGTATATTCAAATTTCGAAATATTTTGTGTGTGGCCGTGTACAGAAGTACACGGCATGTGTTCTTCATTTTTTTTCCATGTATGGGTGAAAGTAGAACGGTCAGCTGATCCTAAAAACACCCTAAACGAGTCTAAAAATTTAAAAGAGAGGGTGTAGAACGGTGTACCTTGACCGAGGATCACAATGCAAGAAGAATCAGAACCTGAAACGCCCTGAATCGACAGAACTGAGAAAAGGGGGTGCGGGTGGCATTCGGGAGAAGAAAACGGGAAGAGGGGAGGAAATGGGGAGGCCGCGTGACACGGGCTCAAGCCAGGTGGCCCGCGGCCTATATAGGCGAGGTACAAGGTGTGTATGTTTGGACTACACACCGTGTATTCCATTTTTTTTGTTAACTATATATATAAATATATAATTATTATAGTAAACTATATAATTATTATTATTAATAATTAAAATAATATATATATATATATATATTGATAAATTCTATTACAAATAAACCTATACACGACGTATATCGGGAAATACATGTCGTGTAATTTAAATTTAGAAAAAGAGTAGTACAACTTTTGGTCTGGTGCTTGGGACGGGATTCGAACCGGCGATCAGTCGTTCCGAACAGAAGCCCTAACCCACTGGAGAAAAGGTTGTACTACTGTCCATATTTATTTTATATATATATTTATTCTATATGGAATATACACACGGGAAGAAAGAAATGCACAGTGTGTGGTTTTTATTTAGGAAAGGATGAGGATGAAGTGGGGAGATTAGCGCGATTCAAACATGGGCCTTTTGAACCTGGTGACGAGACGTTGTCAATCCGCCAACTTCACTCGCATGTTATTTTCTTATTTTAAAAACATTTTTACGTTATATGGAAAAATTATGGCACACACGGCGTATATCAAAATGCACGTCTTGTGGTTTTATTAAAAGAACAAATGATGGAAATGGGACGGTTGTTTGGATTCAAACCCGAGCCTTTTGGAATCGGGGTACGATTCTAGCCAACCAGTCCATCCCCATCATGGTTTTTATTATATTTAAACACATTTATATATATATATATATATATGAAAAATACCACACATGCTGTGTAAATAAAAGGAGGAACCCTGTGTTGAAGGTAGGTCAGAAGGATTCAAACTGGGGACAGCTCGAATAAACTCCAGTGACTTTACCATCGGCATCGGCATCATCCCTGGTTATTTATTTGTTATTCTAAAAATTTATACTATTAAGATTATAAATTAAAAAGATAAGTACATGTCGTGTTAATAATTGGGACACAGTGTGTAACCTCTGGGTTGCCTCCCAGGAAGCGCCTTTGTTTTAGGTCGTTGGCTCGACCTTCTCACCTTGATTACCTGATATTTACAGTGGATAATGGTCCCAATAGTGGCCACCCTGGACATCTAGGAGTTTCAAGTTCTCTGGATCTTTTTCAATAGGAATTTCTGGAATGTTAAAGTTATCAGAAATATAGGAACAGACCAGATCATCCACCAGGCGATCGTCCATGGTAGTTATTGTATAACAATCCTCATGATCGTACGATGATGCCTGCTTGATGGCTCTGAGAACATTGTAGGAGACTCTCTCGTCTCCTACCCGGAAAATCATCTCTCCCTGGTGCACATCAATGAGTGCCTTCCCAGTGGCTAGGAAAGGTCTTCCCAATATAAGTGGTTCCTTCGGATCATCCCCCATGTCGAGGATGATGAAATCCGTTGGCAGGATCAATCGTCCCACTTTCACCAGTACATCTTCCAGTATCCCCTTCGGATACTTAATGGATCGATCATCAAGTTGAAGGGCTACTCGGGTTGGATTCAAATCATGGAGCCCGAGATTTTGGAAAACTCTGAATGGCATGAGGTTGACACTTGCTCCCAAGTCGCATAGAGCTTTTCCAAAGTCATAGGGTCCAATTGTGCAGGGAATAGTAAAACTACCTGGATCCTAAAGCATTGGAGGAATGAAATGTTGAACCACCACGGATCATTCCTTTGTTAGTGAAATAATTCCCAAATCCTCCATCTTCCTCTTATTCGAGAGTATTTCCTTCATGAATTTTGCATAGGTGGGCATTTGAGTCAGGGCCTCTGCAAATGGGATGTTGATATGTAGCTTCCTGAATACATCCATGAATTTTCCAAATTGGTGATCCAGCTTTCTCTGCTTCAATCTCTCCGGAAAGGGTAATGCAGGCTTGAATGGTTGGACTACCTCCTTTCCTTTATTCTGCAAAGCCCCCTTCTGTGGGATTTTGGATGAGGAGGGGTCGGTACTGGTACGTTCTTCATCATCAGGGGGTGTGGGTGCACCTGGTTGGTCTGGTTGGGTCCGTTGGATCTCTTTTCCACTCTGAAGCATGACAGCATGGGGATCCTCCCTAGGATTCTTCTCTGTGTTTCCAGGTAGTGTACTGGGCTACCTCCCTGATAGCTGGTTTGCTATCTGGCCAATTTGATTCTCGAGGCTTCGAATATAAGCCTCCTGGTTCTGAAATTTTGTCTCAGTAGTTGATATGAATTTATTTAGCAGGTCCTCTAACCTTGATGTGTTCTCTTGCTGAGATGGATGGGAAGGTAGTGGAGGTGGTTGTTGACTTTGCTACTGCGGCTGAGGGTTATGGTACCCTTGCTGCTGATAGGAACCCTACTGGAACTGCTTTCTTGGAAACTGATTCTGGTACTGTGGTTGATTGTAGTCGGGCGGTTGCTGGGGTGGAGGTTTTTGCTGCTGTTGGCCCCAGCCTTGGTTTTGATTATCTCACCATGCCGGGTTTTGGTACTATTGATATTGATTTTACCCTTGATTTTGAGGAAAAAATCTCACCTCGCTTGTTAAAGGGTCGGATGGAAGTCCTGGGCATTCTCCCAGATTGTGGTTGTTACCACAGTCGCCACATACTGGATGGTTCGCCGCATGAACTTGAGGTGCTATTTTGAGATTCAATGCGTTGATTTTCTTGGAAATTGCATCCAACTGAGCAGCGAGCATGGTGGTAGCGTCAATATTATGCATACCTCACTTTTAAGTCCCCTGCTCGGAGTGCCACTGGAAGCTATTGGCTGACATGTCTTCCAGTAGTTCAAATAGCTCTTCGGGAGATTTCTGCATCACCGTACCTTCAGCAGAAGCATCCACCACAGACTTGGTATTTGTTGTAAGTCCTCCGTAGAAGGTCTGGAATTGCATCCAGAGTGGGAGTCCGTGGTGGGGGAATTTTCGTAACATTTCTTTAAAGCATTCCCATAACTCGTACAATGACTCAGAGTCGTGCTGCTGGAAGTTATGGATCTCATTCTGTAGCATCACCGTCTTCGATGGTGGGAATTATTTGGACAGGAACGCCTGGGCTAGCTCCTCCCAGGTGAGGATAGATCATTGTGGCAGCCCCTTGATCCAGTCTTTCGCCTTGTCCCGTAGATAAAAGGGAAATAGGTGAAGACGGATGGCATCCTCAGACACGCCATGGTAAGGAAATGTGTCGCAGATCTCCAGAAAGTTGTAGAGATGGGCATTCGGGTCTTAATTGGGTAGGCCTCCGAATTGGACAGTGTTCTGGATTAGCTGCATGATTCCAGGCTTGATCTTGAAGTGCTAGGCCTGGACTGGAGGACGGACGATGCCCGTATCAGCTCCTTGGATAGAAGGAAGTTCGTATTCCATAAGAGTATGTATTAGAGGTGGCTGCTGAGGGGGTGGATGTTGCAGATACTACAGCTCCTGAGGGATGAAGTATGGTCGTGGGAAGAGTTGTTGCGGTTGTTTCAGTTGGTCGTACACTGGAGGAGGTTGCTGCGGCGGCCGTTGGTAATCCCTCGTAAGGAATTCCACGAAGCCTCCAGGAGCCTGCTCTGGTAGACCAGCAGTAGGAGGCTGCTGATCCTGGTACTGCTGCTCATCCATAGCATCCACGGCTAGTGATCCCTCTTCCGTGTTCTCCATGGTATAGGGTTGCTGGTTGTGAGTTTCTTTTAGTGCACGCCGACGACGAAGCAGGGTCTGTTCAATCTCCAGGTCAAGCGGAAGTAGTTCAGATAACTCGGTGCTCCTGGACTGTGTAGGGTGTCTATTCATGCACTTTAAGATTCTGCACAATCACAACACAAATACCAGGCGTAAGAATGGAAAAGTAAAAAAGAAAATTTGAAATGGGGTTAGAAAAGAGATTTTTGATAATTTTTTATTTTTATTTTCACTTAAATCAATTATTAACACAATTTAAATCTTAGCACTAGAACCAAAGACTTCCCCGGCAATGGAACAAAAATTTGGTCTCGCTTGTCGTTATGGCTGAAGTTATATGCGTCCCAAATTAATTACCCGTTATTAAAACTTTAGTATAGCATAAGTTCGGGGTCGATCCACAGGGAACTATGGCGTGCGTGAATTCAATTGAGTTAATACTTAATTAGGTGAATTATGCAGAATTTAGAGTTTATTGGTTTCATTTTGGTTTTGGATTAAAACTATATTGTTTTACTTTGAATAAATGATTAACAGTTTTAAATAAAACAACGAGTGAATTTAAAGAGTTTAAAACGGGAAGAAAATATGTGTCGGGACTGTGGTGATTAAGGAGTTCTTATGAAGATTGTTTAAATGGTTGTGATGTTCATAATAATTCAATCATTCTGGATTTCATTTTTGTTACAAGATTTTCTTGGTCTGGTTCCTCTTGTTTGGAATTAGAGAAGTTGACTCCTTGTTCCGGTAGTCAGTGTTCTTAATTCTTTATTAAGTTCAGTCCATTATTTGAATCAGTGAAATCTTTCCAATGGTCATGGATGTTTTCACCATTACTTATCTTTTGTATCACAGAGAATTCTTCCCTTGGTCCGGCTCATAATTCTCAGTTATATTTGACAGTGAATTAAGAAGAGTAAGAATATTTACAATGATCAAACACAACTATATAAAACAACACACAAATTACGATCCTTTCATCCACAGTCCCAACATGAGGGGTTTAGTTACACATAGAAATAAAGAGAGAAACGACACACGTGATACCTAATGGATTCATCGTGTAAGCGTTGAGGTAAGGTATAGGAAGACAGAATGGCGAAATGAAGGCACCTCGGTGACTTTGGGAACGGTAGTAGCAGAGATTATCTCCCTTCCAATGGTTTTCAAACTCAATCTGAAGGCCAAGGACTCTTTTTATAGAAAAATAAAGTACAAGGAATGTATAGAAATTACATGCCGTGTACTTCCTTCAACGTGCTTTGGCACCCATTTTCTTCGCTGGTAGGCGGCCTAACACGCCGTCTTTGACTTTGAACACGGCACCGCCTGAAAGTTGAGTGTACACGGCGTGTAGCACCGCCATACACGGTGTGTAGTATCAAAATTTTTCCACCAATACTCTTCTAGAATAGCAGACAGGGTGTGTAGAAGATGGAACACGTCGTGTTTCCTTCAACGGCCACATGGGCGTGTAGACTTTTCTCAGCAACAACCACTTCTAGAAAGTAGTACACAGCGTGTAGCGCCACCTCACACAACGTGTAGCTTTTTCCTGGTGACATGGGCGTGTACTCCCTCCTTCGATCCATGTCCCTGTCTAGATGTACACGGCGTGTATAAAAGTACACGCCGTGTAGTTTTAAAATTTCAATAGACTTCCCTTAATTTGTGTATTTTATCTAGAAAGTTCCTGAAAGTAAACAGAATCACCAAAATTAAAGAATTTGTTCATGAAACAACAGATATTTGCTGAAAACATGTTTTTATTTTCAATAATATATATGGAAATGTATACACAAATTGGGTGCATCAATTATGCAATCTGTTTCCATGTGAAGAATGTTGACACCTCTTCAAGTTAGGGTTTCCCTTTGTTTCTCTTTTTTTGTGAATCATGTGGGAGGGATTTACTTTTTTTGCATGTGGATCATATTTTCCCCACAAATAAAACATCAGAACCAGGTAAAATAATTTAAATGGTTATAGGGACCCTATTCACATATTTTTATGGCCTTGATGTTATTGTCATGTTTTTAACTATACGGGATAAACACCCCACTAAAAATCACGGCCTTTGGTGGTCCTTGGTTTCACACTAAAAAAGTTTCATGTTGTTTGATTCATGTTGAACACTTGTATATGGAGATTTTAAAATCATGTGCACTTTCATAATAAATGGATTCCCCTCGATTAGTAAATTTCTATGATACCCCTAAATTAACAAGTGAAAATAAATATGGGATACCTTGTAAAATCTATAATTATGTTATTCTTAGGTCTATGGGGTGATGTGTAGTGTGGTATATCTATGGTTGTGTATGCAAGAAAGATATAATGTGAGGTGGATATGATATATTTTATGGGATATATATGGTTGTGTGTGTGAAACAGATGGAATTTAAATTGGTTATTTTTTTATGTGTGGATATATTCTAGTTTGTTCGGTGGTATGTCTATGAAGCACATGTGTGTGTTGTGGGTTGGTTTGTGTGGTTACATGGATGACCATGTAGATGATACATCAACCTGACCATGTAATGGAATTTCAGGTTGAGAGTTTGATTGATTGTGGAATGTATGAGAAGTGTTGCATAGTGGTGATGCAATTGGATTGTGTAGTGATGTGTTTTTATGTTTCTTTTTGTTTTTTGTTCTTGGTAGTTTCTCAGATAGTAGTAGAATAAATGAATAAAAAATTTGTTAATAAGGTTTGTAATTATCTTGGGTTGGTTTGGTTAATAGAATGAATAAATTATTTTTGAATAAAAATAGTAATGGTTAATTATGTTGGTTGGAAATTGAAAGGAGGTTGTGGATTGATGTGTGGTTTTTTCCACTTAGAGGTATCAGTAATGTTGGAAGTGTTTTTAGATGGTTATTGTTGAGAACCCATAGGATGGGCTTGAGTGTTTGGTACCATATTTGTATATACTTGAATTTCCCTTATGATTTCTTTACGCACCACACCATAGTTGAGCACTACGTTTCTAACACCAGCATCGACATTGGGGAGGGTGACTTTCCCAAACATCTTAGTAGGAGTATGGAGGGATGGCCACCCGCTCTTCCCTAATCCCTCTTCCAGGCAGTGATGTCCCAATATTCTTCAGGCAGATTGTGGTATGTGAGGCCCAGGTGTGTTCGGGCGATTTGTGTTTTCCTAGGTGTTTTTGAGATTAGATGTGTTGTGATTTCCTATGTGTTTTTTGGGATAATATGTGTTGGGATTTCCCATCTATCTTCAGGATGAGATATGTTTTGTGAGGCCCAAGTGTCTGTAGGTAGGATGTGGTGTGGTTTTTGGCCCAGGTATCTGTAGGAGGGATGTGGTGTAGTTTATCGACCAGGTGTCTATGGGTGGGATGTGATGTGGTTTCTGAGGCCCGTGTGATTTTGGGTGGGATGTGGTGTGTTTTGTGAGGCCCAGGTGTCTATGGGAGGGATGTGATGTGGTTTGTGAGGCCTAGGTTTTTTTGGTTGGGTAGTGATGTGGTACTTTCAGAAGAGGTGGAAGCACGGGGTTGTTTCTCATTAGGAAAGAGTGGCTAATAAGTGGGAAGTGGTGTGGGGTACCCTATCATCAATGTGCTTACTATATTACTTTAATTGATATGTGTTACTTGGTTATCCTTCCATGGTGAGGATGGGATGGCTTGTATTCCTTGTTAGGTTCTTCTTTGTTGTGATTTTTTCTCACAGGGGCATTATTATGATTCCTTTCAGGTGTGCACAAGAGACATAGGTTTTTTATACTGAGTATACTTGTATTATCACCCTAAGTATATAAAACTTCATTCAGGTTTCTAGGAGGATTACATGGATTGTGTTGGTTGTTACTAGCTTGGGCATTAGGAAAGTCACAGAGTCACCACTTTAGCTTGCTTTTGGGTACTTTACTTTGGAGTTTTATTATACTTTCACTAGTTCTATTTTATGCATGCATGTGGTACTGTTTTTAGATTTATTTTATATATGTATTGGAGTTGTTTTTTTCTTTATCCATTATATCTCTGGATCTTATTTCAAAAAAGGTTAATTCCTTCCATATTATGTAACCATTATACCCTTGGTGCTAGTTACCAACTTAGGGGCTACTGGAGGCAGGACTTGGGGGGTCATTATCTCTCTTTCATCATTGCCAAATCAGGAGGGGTATCAGTGGAGGGAGGGGTCATGAAGTAATGGTTTCAAAGGAAGGTTAAGAGATAGGTTGGAGTTTATAGTTAGTCATAGTGAGGATTGCATGGGTTGGTAGGGCAGTAGTGTGAGGTGATCTTGGTGCATGACATAGGGTAGGGAAGATTGGCTAGGACATTGGGATTATAGGGCCCCCATGATCCGATGCAAGGACTCTGAGCCTACCAATTTCCCAAGTTAAGATACATTTTTTATAGGGTATAGACCCTAGGAATGGTACATGTATCATAATGACTTGTGTTCTTGATTTAATTGGGATGCTTTTGGAAGGTTAAAATGAGTGAAAATAAAAGATATGAATTAAAAATGATGAAATGAATCTTAATGTCCATAATAATCAGGATTTGGAAATATTTTTTTCCCTTTTTAGTTGTGGCTCCTGGTCATCATCCTCATGTAGCTCAGGTAGTAGAGGTACAGCGAGCTGATCTGGTTGATTGACGAAGGGTTGATCCAGTTGAGGAGGATGTCCAGTGGCATAGGACGTTTCATGCTTTCCACTAATGGGCTTTGGGAAAGTAAGAGGGAAGTGTTTTTCACATGGTGATAGAGAGATAGATCGAGGATATTGAGATCACCTTCATCTTCATAAGGTCCCTGATAGAGTATGTAATGACCCGAAACTTTTGAGTAAATTTTGTTCCCTATTTTTGGTGGGTTATTTTATTTTTCATTTAATAAAATGAGTATAATTAAAATGAGACTGTTGGGTTTCAACTGTTATATGATCATTGGTCAATATGACCATTGGAAACTAAATGTTACAATTGTTTTCTATAAATACAAGTGATCTTGATTAATTAATATAGAAACAAGATTCGATGGCCCCATCCAGTAGTCTCGGGTCGATTGAATCCCATCTGACGGAACTCGGGAAGGAGGTAGCACCTTTGGGCTTTGCTCTGGACTAAACCCAAGAAGAACTTCATCGTGTGAAGCTGGAATGGAATCGCCTTCGCGAGAAGTTCAAGCTGATAGAAATCATTACTCGGGAAATGTTGGTCGAGCCGCCCTAAGATTCTATCACCCTAGCACACCTTACTCTTAGGTCATATGCTGGTTTTATAAGGGGTTATGTAACGAGACCGTAACTACCTTGTGTAATCCTATGATTTAAATAAAAATTGTGATTTCTTCTTATGGTGAAGTTTGTGAATCTCAAGTGTCCGGATAAATATAGGATGTATATTATTGATAAATTTTGGAAAAATGACATTTTAAAATATTTATGTAAACCTTAAATAATTAAAAATGTGTAATGATTTTCAAAAAATGGTCTTTTACAGTTGTGTTCATTATGAAATTTAGAGTCTAATAAGATCAACTTATTTTTTGATGAATAGTAAATTATGAATAGTGATTTTACACTTAGGATTATTAATGTGACAAATGGATTAGTAATCTCACTTAAAGAAAGTATTAATATAATTTATGCACCTTGATTAAGTAATGTGATTCAATAAAATAGGTAAATAACTGTTTCAGAAATTATTAGTCAAGTATTAGTTTTTTCGGGTGAATAGTGTTTTTTAATTAAAAATTAAATTAAAAGTATTTAGAAAATTATTTTTATAAAATGGATTTCATTTTTGAATTCAGAGCATCGATATTAGGTTATGGTGATTTTTGGGGATTTTTCTGTAAAAATGAATTTTTAGTGAATAGTGAAAATGCAGTTTTTGAGTTTCGGGTGTTTAATGACATAATTAAAGATGTAATAATTATGAAATAATTATGGTAGAGTTATAAATAGTAATATAAGGTATGAGGTGTCTCAAGTGGCCAATACCATGTGCAAATACCATGGGCAAGCCCATGGTTTTTCCAATACCACCGATGAGGTGTCCCTTAACAATTAATGCCTTGTCCCCTCACTTATCCTATAAATACCAAGACATTCCCTCATTAATTTCATTTCCCAATCCTCCCCAACTAATTTATGGTCTATTTACCTCCCAAGGAGTCCTCCCAAGGTTCCCCCAATCCCTCAAGGTCCCGACCTTCATGTTTTAAGAGTTACGTTTTAAGGTAAGGGATCCCACCTCTCTCTTTCTTTTTAAGTACTCTTTTGTATGTAATTTCATTTAAGCCCCATGTTCTTATGTTGGGGGATGTTATTTATATTCCTATTACTTCCCTTTTCATGATCATATGATGATAGATCCCATATTACTCTCATCATTTCGTTTTATGAATGTTTAAGTGGCGTCGTTAGGCTGCCGAATTTTTGTAAGGGATCCTACCTCTCTTTCTTTTCAAGTACTCTTTTGTATGTCATTTCATTTAATCCCCATGTTCTTATGTTAGGGGGGTTCTTTTATATTCCTATTACTTCCCTTTTCATGATCATATGATGACAGATCCCCTCTTACTCTCATCATTTCTTTTTATGAATCTTTAAGTGGTGTCGTTAGGCTGTCGAATTTTTGTAAGGGATTCTTCCACCCTTCTCATTTTTTAAGTTCTATTTTTCATGTCATTTCTTTCAAGTTACTTTTATTATGTTGTGGTATGATATTATATATCTATCATAATTTCCTTTTTATTTTCATATTATTAGAGACCCTACTGGATCTCATCAATTCATTTTTTGATGTTTTAAGTAATGTTGTTAGGCTGCCGAATTTTCATAAGAGAAATATTTTTTATGTATTCCTTTAAAGTTATTCATTTCATATGGTATATATTTAAAATTTCTTTACCATGTTCTTAAATACTTTATATTCTGTCCCCCTACTATTTTATGGATCATTTATGAGTGGGTGACCCATGTCCCATCTCTTTTCAATGTTTTCTAAAACCCTGTAACATAGTCGTTATGCTGCAGAATTTTCGTATCAAAATGTATTTCTCTTTTCCTCAAATTATTTTATTTTATTCAGTGAATACTCAAAGATATTTATTCTATAGGGGTATTTACATATATATCAAAATGTTCTATTTTAATTCTGGGATTTACATACATGAAACCCCCTTTCCTTTTTCTATGGGTTTAAAGTGACGTAAAGATCATGTCTTTAAAGCAGTTTTTAAAACATTATGATTATGAAATGAAATCCATTTATTTTATTATATATGGGTTATTTATGAAATTTTTTATGATGATAAATTTTCCTCACATTGATAATAAAGAAAAATTAAGGTTGTTCCCTGATAGCGCTCCAATACATTGGGTAAATACTTAATCTCTAGAGATGACCATTTTAACGATACCTTGGTGAATAACCTTGGTAATTTTTTGATGAAACCTTGGGGATGGACCTTGGTGATATGGAAATGATTGTCTAAGTTAAATTTTGTAGCCACATCTTCAATTTATGAAACACATTATTTTTATTATGATATTCCTCTTGATCTCTTTCTCATGCCTTAAAGTTATTTATCATGACTTTATTGATGTATCTCAAGTGCACATATAAAATGTTTCTATTGTTTCCCTTACTGGGACTTCTGGTCACCCTTTCCTTTGATGTATGCTCCCGAGTTATGAGATGCTATAATGAACTTAGGATGAACAATGAATAATCCTTTAAAGTGTTTAAGATGAATTTTTTATGTCGTCATGTATTAAGTTCCTGGTTTCCAAGACACTAAACCTTAAAGATCCTCAGTTTTGTATAATGTAGCGAAATGTTTATGTAATGAAAAAGGCAGGATGCCATAGTT
This sequence comes from Viscum album, assembly GCA_963277665.1. Lineage (NCBI taxonomy): Eukaryota > Viridiplantae > Streptophyta > Magnoliopsida > Santalales > Viscaceae > Viscum > Viscum album. The sequence continues at coordinate 189,133,921 of OY728130.1, forward strand.
GGTATCAAAGGATGGTTTGGTTATTTCTGTAAATTAAGATATTAAAACTTTATGAATAACACTAAAGAAAATTTTAAATATAGGAAATATTCCTGGTATTTTGGTGAGTATTGAGTAAGTGGTTTATCAAGAAAATACATCCCTATCTAGATACGAGCAGGTAGAGGTGGCTTTGGCACAGATATACATATGGGTAAAACCCAAAAACACCACTTTGATCTAGACTCAAACGGGAACTAGTACACAACAACGGGCCTTGTTGCACTCTTGGTTACGATGCTCTCAGGGGATATGTTTGGTTAATCGCATGCTTTTTATGAATCATTATGAAGGAATTATAGAAAAATGTAATTGTCTAAGCATGAAGTTTTAAGACATAAAATCCTTTTTAGTTAAAAGATTCGTAAATGAAATAAGTTTCTCACAAAGGATTTATTCTTTTAGAAAATGTCCCCATCGTCTAGGAATACGTTGACGTATTTCTTGAGGAGTTACCCAGACCTCCCCCAGAAAGAGAGGTAGAGATCTCCATTGAACTCATACCTGGATCTCATCTGATGTCAAAGACCCCCTATAGGATGGAAAATGTGGAGCTAGAGGAATTAAAGAAACAACTCTGAGATCTTTTGGAGAATGGGTTTATCCGACCAAGTGTGTCTCCTTGGGGAGCACCAGTTCTCTTTGTGAAGAAGAAGGATGGATCGATGCAGCTTTGCATTGATTATAGAGAACTGAATAGGATCACAATGAAGAACAAATACTCTCTTCCAAGAATTTATGGCTTATTTGACCAACTTTGTGGGACTCAATTCTTCTCTAAGATTGATCTCCGTTCTGGTTATCATCAATTTAGGGTGAATAATGATGATATTCCAAAAATAGTTTTCCAATCAAGATATGGGCATTATGAGTTTGTTGTTATTTCCCTTCGGACTGACTAATGCACCTTCTATTTTTATGGATCAAGAATAATTTGATTTTGGAAACTTGTGTTTTATCAAATGGATATCCTTTTTATAGGAAAATGATTTTTTGATTAAATGAAAAATTTTATTTTGGATGATGTTTTCTCTTTTGGAGTACTATATGCCTAAGGGAAATAAAATACTACAGGATTTAAAATTGAGGAGGAATGGTTGAATTTTTTTTGTAAGAATTTATGTATTTATTGTGGACATATGGTGATTTGGATTATTTCTGGAAAATAATGAACCTATCATAGAGAATATCTGAATAGGTTAATTACACTTTAGTATGATACTTTAATAGTAGTTGATGTTATTTAGAGATAAATGTTAAGATTTGTTTTTTGGGAAGACTATGTGATTAAATCCTTCTGAGTTTTGGGTTTCAATCATAGTTTGGATTATTCTGAAGAATTTTAAGGATGATTGTGTATTTAATGGTATTTCTGTAACTTTGGGTACTTCTGTTGAATTTTGGATATTAATAGTCATATTTCTTTTTATAAAGGATTATCCTTTTTGGGGATTATATGATCTCATACTAACCATTTTAGTTTTAATTTATGACAAAAGACAAGGTAAAAATATAGTTATTCTTTTGTGGATTATGTGATTGTCTAGAAGATGATTCTTGTGCTTTTTATGAGACCAAGTCTTTTTGAATGCTTATTGTTTGGAGAAAATATTATTCTTGGTGGAAACTTATTAAGGGATGAAACTCTACTTGAAGGTAAGTATATTTCCTTATGTTTTTATTCTATGTAGTTAATTAATTCCTCAAAATTATGAAAAGGAATGTAAAACAAAAACCTTGTTGGTTTACGTTTCCTACTGGGTAATCAAATACCGTTTAACACATATTAATTTTGTGATCTTCTTGTGGTTAATTTTCTCCTAATCATGTTTTCTATCACTCTCCATCAGCACTTGACCCTTTATTTTCTCTTCCATATCCATTTTTTTCTATATGTAATCCTAGTATGGTTTAACTTGGGTGACCTTTGTACTTCCCTTTATTTTTTTTAAAGTAATAGTTTTACTGATTCTTTTTCCGATATAAGACTTTCAACGAAATTCCAAGCCCAATTTTAAAATTGCGAGGACGCAATTTCTTAAGGGGGGAAGATTGTAATGGCCCGAAACTTTTGAGTAAATTTTGTTCCCTATTTTTTGTGGGTTATTTTATTTTTCATTTAAAAAAATAATTATAATTAAAATGAGACTGTTGGGTTTAAATTTTTATATGACCGTTGGTCAATATGACCATTGGAAACTAAATGTTACAATTGTTTTCTATAAATACAAGTTATCTTGATAAATTAATATAGAAACAAGATTTTATGGCCCCATCCAGTAGTCTCGGGCCAATTGAAGCCCATCTAACGGAACTCGGGAAGGAGGTAGCACCTTTGGGCTTTTCTCTGGACCAAACCCAAGCAGAACTTCATCATGTGAAGCTGGAACGGAATCACCTTCACGAGAAGTTCAAGATGATAAAAATCACTACTCAGGAAATAGAGGTCCCATAGAAAGTGACACACACCAACCTCTAGGGGGCACTCCTTGCACTGACGCACACCTGCCGTTCTAATTCCCAATGGAGTGTCTAGCATCATGATATTAGAAGAAGAAGAAACATAGATCCCAAGGACTAAAAACTAGAAGAGTAAAGAGGAAACAGAAGAAAGAAAACATTCAAGTTGTACAAAACAAGACTACACAGTGTGTATAAATACTACATGACATGTTCCCTTAAGCCTTTCACATGGGCGTGTACTTCTTCCAGAACTGGTCATGCAACACCCCAAACACACGGCGTGTTGTCCTTACGCACGGCATGTACTTAAATTTTCTTCCCATGCCCGAGTCCTTCTACACGTCTAAGCCACACGGCTCTCCTTAGAACAAAATTACATGACATGTTTGTGCCAAACACGGCATGTACTAGAGGAGCTTCACTGACCCATGTTTTTCTTCACACGGCCGGTTACATGGCTCGCCCTACACGGCGTGTTCCAGGTGGACACGACGTGTACCGCTTACGTTTCAACTGCCCATGTTTTTAGTCACATAGGTGAACACACAGCTAACTATACATGGCGAGTTAGTGTCAGACATGGCATGTACAAGAATATTTAACTAACCCGTGTTGCTCGTTACACGGTCGGATACTCAGGTGACACTACACGGCATGTTTCATACGAACACGGTGTGTACTTGGAAAGATAACACCGACCCGTGTTGTTCGTGACATGGCCGGATTCCAAGACTACACTACGCGGCGTGTTTATAACTAACACAGCGTGTATCACCTAAGGTTTCTCCATCTGTGTTGTTAGTCACATAGGCAGACACAGGGTCAACCCTACACGGCGTGTACAACCGGTACACAGCGTGGTCCCACAATAACTTCCCTATCCCATGTCTCTTCCCTAGGTACACGGTGTGTTACACCCACCCACGGCGTGTACACCACCCTGTTTCCCAGCCACATGGCCAAGTCCATACAGTCTCTCACCGGTCTAGACTACACTGTGTGTCCCACAAGTACACGGCGTGTCCTCAGTAAAATCTGGAAGACCCGTGTTCCCTCCCACATGGTGGGTTACACTGCCTTATACTACACGGCGTGTATATATAAGTACATAGCGTGTACTTAGAAATTTTTTATTTCTTCTTAAATAGAAGAGTACATGGCGTGTGTTCATAGAACCACATGTCATGTTGTCTGGGTTTTCAGAAAATAAACCTCAGAAACTAATATGGATCCCGTTTTCTTTAATTTCAAGCGTCAGTATGCCAAATTCCGATCTGTGGGGGCCCATACTCCCTGTGAACCAAAGTTTAGCACCCAACCTTTCATATTATAGTACAAAACGCAACAAAAGGATGGATCATGATCCGCCAAATTCTGGTCCAAGAGAGGCCATACTTCTCAGGAACCAAAGTTTAGCGTCCATAACCCTAATCGTAACATGTACCCATACCATATCAACAGTAGGCGTATCTATCAAGGTACCTATCACAACAGTATGAATTTTCTAGAACAACATCTATTACAACAACATGCAATTTCTAATGCACCTACATGGCATAGAACTATGCATGACATGTGATTCTAACATGTGTCTTAATGATGCATGAGATGGCATACCCTCATCTAATAAAGTTGTAACTAAATATAACCCAAGTATAAAAATATAAATAGCACACCACAAGTGCATCACCCAAAGGTGAAAATCAAATCAATTGTAATAATCATAATAGAAAATCACAATTTATTCGAGGCAATCCGACCTTTACCTGTACACAGGGTAGTTACTCCCGAGCACAGTTTATTACGGAATCCCTTAACAATCTATCTATTTCTTTTGTCGCCAAATAATAAAATAACCCAGAGAAAACAAACTTCTCTGATACCACTTTGTAACGTCCCGGATTTGGGTGTCACACAATGGGTGCCCCAAACCCAGTTGGTCACATGACCTCAAGCGCATTTCCCCAAATGCCAGAGGATGCCGACTAGCAGTGAGGGCCTAGTACTGATAGTGGGGAAACTATGCCCTCATTTTTCAAAGTGTAGCACAGCAAAAAAAATATAAACATACAAAAGTGGAAGCAGTAAACAATATATACCTGAAATGGACAACGGAACTGAAGTAAAAGATTACCAAAAATCATATATATGATGATGCAACATGTATCTAACTATAAGAAAGTATCCAAAACAGGATACACTACAATCTGATACAATACAACACGAGGTACAAAGTATAGTAAAACAAAACTAAAGCAGTGAAATAGGAACGCAGCAGCATCGCAAGCCTAAGCTCGGTCCCATGCTCTCCTACTCTTCGGCAACAATCATGTACCTTTATAGGGACCCTTGCCCTTATCGACAACTATAGTAATATAATCTATTTGGGCCCAAGACATGAACCAAACAGGGTGTGAGAAATAAATCCCAGTAGGCAGCCAACAAAGGCATGTGCCCAACTGTTAGTGAAAATGTGCAACAGCAGTGTGCAATAATGAAATGCAGTAAACTAAGAAGTACTAAAAAGTAACCATTCCTACCAGTTACATTTCCATTTTGATAATTATTTAACAATTCAATATAATTGAATTCTGAGTTTTCTGAGACTCGGCATCGACTAACAATCTCCTATACCAGTGACACAGCAGAAACCACAATAGGCTATCTAACAAGTAAAAGATAATAATAATATCAAGTCTGTGCTTTATCTTGGCAGGTACAACATAAGAAATCACCATAGTGAATATTCAAAGTAAACATTGTCCTCAGACATGCAAATCCTTACCCTCAGGCAAGAAAAAACGAAACCCTCAGGTGACTGCCCTCAGGCATAATGAATATTTCCCTTAGGCATACGACATATCTCCCTCAGGCACAAAGCTACTGCCCACAGGCATAAGAAACGTTTCCCTTAGGATAAACAAAACCTTTCCCTTAGGATAAACAAAACACTGCCCTCAGGCATTCCATAGGAAAAGTGTATCACCCCAAACATTTTATGGTATGTTTCTGTTAAATACATTCTATTCATCTATGTGTTCCATTGAAACAACACTAGGTTATTTAGGATATAGTCAAAACCTATCCATTAAATATAAATTTTCCACTTCTATGTTTTGAATTTCGAAAAATGGTCATTTAGAGTTGTGATCAGTAAGTCATTTGGAGTCTGATAGAACAAACTTAATTTTTGGTGAATAGTAACATACCCTTATGAATAGTAATATGAATAGTAATATGACCCTTATGAATAGTAAATAATATTATTATTTCATTTTATTAAGCCAACAAGATAATGAGATCTTAATTAGTTTTTCAATGAGAAATAAAACTAATTGCACTTTAAGATTGTTATTTTTCGAATTAACTATGAATTTATTTAAAAATTAAATTAATAATATTTAGAAAATTAATTTTAAAAAAATGGAGTTCATTTTTTAATTCTACACGTTGAAAAATGGTTAGGGTAAATTTTTGTGATTTTTCTGAAATTCTAGAATTTTTGATGAATAGTGAAATACGATAAAATATCGTATATACAAATTATCAATAAAATACACTATTTATGACATCATAATTGATGCAAGGCCACTTGGTTTGAACTCAAATGCCATTATTACTATTTTAGGTCACATGAACTAAGAATATTCATAATCTTGGGCAAAAATATTATAATAATGATTAAAATAATGAAAAATAGCCCCTCTCCTCCACTATAAAACCCCCTCACCACTTCCTCTTATCTTCACTCCTCTAAGCCTTGAAGATCCTCAAATTTCTTACCAAATACCCTTCCCTAGTCAGTCCCCATGACCAGGAATCTCTTGGTCTTTCCAAAATACCAAAATCCCTTCCCTTAAGGAGGTTCTCGAAGAAGTGATTTCAAGAGGTAAAACACCTTTCTTTTTCTTTTAGTTTCATTTGAATTTATCTTCATTTGTTATCCTATCCTCACCTATTCTGTCCAAATGATCATGATAACTCCAGTATCATATACATAATGGATTTATATCATTTTAATGGAAGAACCATCATCAATATTCTCACTCCCTCCCTTTTATTTTTATAAACGAAATCAATGTCCATGAGGTTCCAATTTATAACTTTCATGGACGATGAAGCTTTGTTCTTCAATCATTATTTCATTATTGGTCATAAAACCATAATTATGGTTGAACCAGGTCATAACATATTTATTTTATCTTGACTAATTTTATGGAATCTTTTCACGTACATAATATGGAATAATAATATGAAACAAGTTTATTGAGCACAAAACTGCCAAGCCAAATTCAAGCGTTTATTTTTTAACTCATCAAATGAGTCATCCTCGTGGTATATAACCAGAATCATTATAATATCATTTATATCTATTTAATGTCACTAATAATTTATAATAACAATTCTGGATACTTAACCATATTTCAAACCAACTTCCATTCATGAATACAAGTAAACAAATCATGAAACCATGTAAGAAAATGCTTCCAAAACAATAAGATTTAATCTCTTAAACCCATCAAAGAGGCCATTAATGAACTTAATAAGGTTATATCATATCAATTACATGTTTATTAGGTTCTGGAATTATTAATTAATTAATATAAATTTGATTATTCAGGTCATTAAGAACAATCAAGAACACACTAGAGAAAAAGGTAAGGGGTTTCTCATCTCACTTTCATTTCTGTGAGATTTTCATTGTTTGCCACTTATTTCTTGTATGTGGTATATGTGTACTGACATTTGATATATAATAACATGATTCTATTTATATTCATGTTATTCAAAGATTCATTTGATTTTCATTAAGTTCTGTTCATATGGTTCGACTGATTGCATTGTGGTATGGGACTTTGTCTCAACTACCTTTTCGTTGTAACAAACTTTGTATGGTGCACCTAATAATCCTTATGTGGTGTACCTACTTCCCATTTGAGATAACTTTTAATTTGAAATTATATTTATATTAAATATCCATAATCTCATATCATGGGTATGTTTGTTGTCTAAACCATATACCATTTTACATACGGTGTTTATTTGGAAAGTTATTTTAGTATTGATGAATTTGTATACTCTTCTCTATACGGATATTGAAAAGGCATATTGCTCTTGTATTGAATCAATGTATAAAGAATGATTTGGACATGCAGTGGCGGGTGGGGCCCTCTAAAGCCCCTCGATGTATCGGTAGTGTTGGTCGGAGTGGATACTCAATAGGGGGGGTCAATTGAGTTCCAATTAAAATTTCTATTTAAAATTATTTATATTAAAATCACCCGATTTAAAAATAAGTTAAACTGTATTGAATTTATACAGATTGTAAGAGTTCAATTAGTTTCTCAAAGATTGATTAGGTCTCAGTTAATTTAATCATAAGATCAAATTAACTTTTGAAACTAACTTACTGGTTCACAATAAGTATAAACACTTTATAATTTAACTATAAAAGTAACTTTAAAACAAATTTTATTTCAAATTAATTAGCAGGTGAATATAAAATATATAGTATACTTTAAACTTAATCTAAGATGCACAGAAGATATAACTAGGAGGTTCAGTCGCAAGCTGAGACTTAGTCCTCTCAAACAATTTATATAAATTTGATCCACACCCTGGATCGGGGTAAACAACGGTAAAGAGACTGTCTAGGTACAAAGACCTCTACCACAGTTATTCGTGGGAAAAAAAACAACAGCACATTGTATGTCCAGGTCTTAATTGACCTCTATCACTATCCATAGTGGGATACAAGAGAGTTGTAGAAGGTTTGGGTAAGGATTTAGAACTCCTTCAGCTTAGCTCAGAAGACAGTGTGTGTATAAAATATACAGAGCATACACACTGCTCGAAATGTAAATAAAATAATCACTAAGAGAGTAAGTATGAGTTTTAGAAAGCTCTAGTGATTTGAAGTTCAGATATGGACTCTTTTGATTAATCATAAATGCTTCTGAGTCCTTCTATGGTTTTTTTCTAAAAAACAGAGGGTCGTATTCTTCAAGTTCAATTTGATCAGCTTGAGTGCATGAAGAGCTCGTTGTAGTTCTTCACTCCTTGACTAAGGTGCAGCTTGTGTTCTCCTCTAGAAAATGAAATGGCTTCATGTATGTACAGTTTTCTTCCAGTATGAATGTAGTCTTTCTTTTATGTGTGAATGTACCAATTTCCAATGATATTGAGCCTTTGATTTTTCACACCCTTCATGTGCCTTCTTAGTTTTTTTTTCCAATCTTTGTCCTTCCTTTTATATCTTACAGCTCTAGTAAAAGGAATGATTAACTTTTCATGGGTACTAGGTACGGTTCCCTAACATGACAATAACTATCATTAAATAACATTAATTGCATTAAAAACATCAAATATGACCATTGCTTAATAAATAAATAATATTGACAAAAGTAGAGTTTGACTGGTCGGTCTTTCATCAGTAGCCTTCTGTCGGTAGCGGTGGACTTTATGTAGTAGTGACCTTCTATCGGTAGCTCTTTGATCTTATACCGGTAGATCCTTGTATCAGTAGTTGTTACTCTATGTATTAGTAGCTCTATATACTGGTGAATCCTTCTATCGGTATCTCTTGGTCTATCGGTAGCTCGCTTGTATCGGTGACTGTCTGTATCGGTGAACTTTGTATCAGTAGCTTGTGCATACCGGTAGCTCCATTCTGTACCAGTGAAGTGTATATCGGTAGACTTATGTATACCGGTAGACTTGTTTTATCGGTAGCTCAGCTCCTATTGGTAGCTCAGCTCCTATCGGTAGCTGTCTGTATCGGTGGACTTGATCTATCAGTGACCTGTGCTTACTGGTGGACTTATTCATACCGGTAGATCTGCATATCAGTGACTATGTCTATTGGTAGACTAAGTACCGGTAGATCTGTGTTTATATCTATAAGCATATCAGTGACTTAACACTTATCTGTTTTATGACAAACATATCTGATTGAGTTAAAATTACTTCAAAATTCATATAAACATAGATAAACATTGATTAACATATTTCAAAGATTGTTTTAATATAATTATCAACTTGATAATATAATATCATAGATTGAAAGAATTAATATATAGATACACATTATTTGGGATTATCAAAGTATGTGAAGGCATAATTGGGATTATCAAAACAGGTGAGGTCAACAATCTCCCCCTTTTTGATAATCACAACTTATGATATTATAATCTCAAAATAATCAGTAATTTTATCATAGGATATAGCATTAAATTCAATTGTAGAGAAAACAACACACCAGAGGTAAAAATGTAAGATGTGAAATGTTAAATGTATCAGAGGTAGAATTAAATGGAATAGATAGTAGCTCTCCTATTTAGTTTTTTTATCTCTCCCCCTTCAGTTTTGTTATCTCTCCCCCTTTGTGATTAGTAAAAAGTGGGAAACAACAAAGAGAGAAGGAGAAAAATGGGAAAGAAAAGAAATCCATTTGTATTTCATGTTTCAAAAAGGTACAAGGAAATAAAAACAAAATACAAGGGATTCCTATCAAATATCTTAGCCACCTATTCAATCCACGTCCTAAATGTGAGATTTTCCCTTGGGATCAGAAGAGTATTCAGGCTGTGTGGATGCAGGTGTAGGCTTAGGAACACTAGAAATGATCACAGGAGGTTGAGCTACTGAAACTATTCCTGGCCTGTACTGAGTAGTTATTTGAGTGATCATAGGAGTAAGGCTGCGAATGGCTTGGTCTGGAGTCATCTGAATAGGAGAAGTAGTAGAGGCAGAGGAAGGTAAAGCTGGAGGTACAATCACTAGCCTAGCATCGACATGTAAGAAAGGAAATAGAAGATTTCTGAAATCCATAATTATTCCTCCTCCTCTCTCCATATTAGATATGAAATCATCCTTGTTCTCCATTAATTTTTCCAAGGCTGGAGTCAACTCTCTGATCTTGCTGACTTGTTCTCTGAAGGCTTGATTGACAGGAGGTAACTTCAGGTTTTACAATAGAAGTTTGAAATGGTTGTTGAGTTGATTCTTGGTGTAAATCCTTTGGAAATAGTAATCTACCTTGTCTTTCACTTCTTTATGAGAGGTAGAAGATTCTCTCATATAGTCCTGAACAATCTTCATTATCTCTCTAGTTGTATCTCTAGTAGAAGTTACCACTTTGGTTAGATCAGATGAGTCCACAGAGCCAATGGTTGATGCTGAACCAAGCTCCTCCTTCATCACAGCTCGAATCTGATTCAGGTCTATTGAAGGTCTGGAGGCAAGAGAACCAATAGAGAAGGTTACTATTTCTTTGAAGTTTTGGGTCAACCCACTAATAATATTTTTCACTTGGGAATCCTGAGTGCTGACATGATCTTTTATGGAGGTTTTAAATCCTTAAAAGAATGATACCATCTGGCTTACAACACTTTTGACATAAGCTAAATCTTTGTCTGTTTGGGATCTAGAACTCATATAATATTCTAAAGAGATAATAAATTTCTTTAGAACTTCAACATCCTCTGCCAGTCTAGATACTTGAGTATGGAAATCTGTAACTTGATCCACTATTTCTGCCACAAAGGTTGAAACATTACAACCGATAGAGAGTTCAAAAGACTTTTCCAAATTGCTCATCTCTTCAACAAAGCAGTGCTTCAATTCGGCAACAGAAGTACTAAAAGACTCTTTCAGCTCATCCTTTAAGGATGCTAAGTCATCCCTGGTGATCATATCAGCAGGTGCAACCACAACAGGTGCTCTTTCAGGTACTATACTGGCCACATAGTCATTCATAATCGATTGAATAGATGACACCAGTGAGGATTCCATTTTCCTTATTTCTTCCACAAAAATGATTTTGAGATCAGACTTTAGCTTATCCAAATCATGCATTCTGACCACATCTTCAGGTAACAACTCATTCTGAATATCATAATTGATTTTTGGTCTATTGAAGGATGCCTCATTATCAGAGTCGGGATAATCCAATCCACAAACCACAAAACCTGGGTGTTTTGCCCAATCCTCAATTTCAACAGCCATTGAAACACTACCAAACCTAGTTGGATGATCCCCCTCAATGGGTGCATTATCTTGTACATCAACAGTATTCTCAGGAGGTCTTTCTTCCTCAAAAGAATCCTCTATAATCAATTCCATATCTGAAACAGCAAGAGGCTCCTCTGGATTAGTCACAGGTCCTTCCATCTCACCCACTACATCCTTAATAGTCACAACTGAGCTTCCGATCAATGGACTCAGACTTAAGCAGACAGAATCAGAGGCTTTAGATTCATTCTCTCTTTATTCTTCATTCTTAGGGGTTGATTGGTCTTCCTCAACAACAGGTGTTTCTTCTTCTAATAAAGTTTCCTTTTCTAAAGATATAATTTCAGCAACAGGACTTGGGGCTGGATCCCTTCCATCAGCCATAGAAGTATCCTCTTCATCAGTCTCATCACTGTACTCAGGTTTTTCTTCATCAAGTCGTAGACCTGGATCCCTCACATCCTTAGCTCTTGAAGGATGATCCACATGATTGAACTTATCATATACCTTCTTATCATCATTAAACCACTCTCCTCTCCATGGATTCCAGTTTATCTTCATGTATTTTCAAACTGTGTTTGTGATACAAAAATTATTCCTTACTACCACTGTCACATCTTGAGACTCAGCTACCCCTTTCACCTTAATCATTACTGAGATCAACTTGGCAAAGAATAAGGCATTGGTATTTGATTTTGGCCTGGTCATTTCCTCCATTTGAATCATGAGCAGCCTGCACAGATTCACTTTCACACCATGTCTCAAAAGATGTAACAGATAGATATCATGATATCTTAAATTTTCAAAGTCCCCCCTCCTTGGAATTAAGACATGCTAAACAAACTTGAACAGCAATCTGTTCTCTCCGTCTATTTCAGTAGCCACCACCTGTCTTTGATTGCCACTACCGGTGAGCTCCTCTAAGGCAGTCTTATAATCAAATATGTCACTTGTAGGTGGTACTGATTTCGAGAAATATCCAAAAACACCTTTATGTGGAACCTTTAGGCATTCATCCCACTCAACAGAAGAAAAATCTATCTCATTTCCATTCACAAGTGAAATCATTCGGTTCTCATCTTCTGATTTCTCAAAGCTTACAAACTCATAGAATTTTTTCACCATCTTCAGATAGTATGGGCCATTGTTGTTCAAAAATCAATCTACCCACTTCTAATTTTCTAGAACCTCTAGAACTAACGATTTACTGGACAACAATCATTCCACACATAGCTCTTTTTCGATCACAATAACTCTATTTTGTAAATGAGGGTTCACTGGTCGTCTCCCCAACCTTGTTCTACCAACACTGCCACTTGCTTCTAGCTCGGTCTTCTGCTTCTTCGCATTCGGCCCATCAATGTCATATCTGATAGTAGGGAGTTTGTTTTTTGCCATCTCTGGTTCGAGGAACTTAGGGTTTTCGAGAAATTCAGGAGCTAAAGCTTGAGGGTAAAGGGTTTGAGGTTCTGTGTATTAAGAAGTAACTAGGACTTTGTTTTATCATTTAAGAATCATAAAATAAATAATAAAATAAATAAAGAATAAACGATACAGATTCTGGCAGCAGACAGAAGTTTAAAACAGTGCGTACAATAGTAGGGTATATCAGTGAGAATTCCTAATCGGTGAGGTTTCACATCAGTGAGGTATCTACCGGTCAAGGTTAATCATTCCTAACTCATGTATAATGTAACTTAACCTATCTGAACTTAAAGATTTGGTGAAAATGTCATATAATTGATGTTCAGTACCTATAAATTCAAGAGTAATATCACCTTTTTGGTAGTGATCTCTCAAGAAATGGTGCCTTACATCAATGTGTTTGGTCCTAGAGTGAGATATAGGGTTCTTTGAAATGTTAATTGCACTAGTGTTATCACAGTTAATTGAAATATGCTTAAAATCATATCCATAGTCCAAAAGAGTGTGTTTCATCCATAGAATTTGTGCACAGCAACTACCAGCAGCTATATACTCTGCTTCGGTAGTGGAAAAAGCTACAGAATTCTGATTTTTACTACACCAAGATACTAAGGACTTACCTAGAAAATGATATGTTCTAGATGTGATTTTTCTATCCAACTTGCAACCAGAAAAGTCAGCATCTGAATAACTCATTAATTCAAAATATTGTCCTTTTGGGTAAAACAAACCTAAATTTACAGTGTTTTTAAGATACTTAAAAATTCTTTTAACTGTAAGTAAATGAGATTCCTTTGGATTAGCTTGAAATCTTGCACACATACACACACTAAACATAATATATGGTCGACTAACAGTAAGGTAAAGTAAGCTTCCAATCATACCTCTGTAATTGGTTTGATCCAATGGTTTCCCAGTTTCATCTGCATCCAATTTACATAAAGTACTCATAGGAGTATCATTTTCCTTAATACTATCCAAACCAAAACATTTTAAAAGATCCTTTGTAAATACTCGGACCCGTCCAGCCACCCGAACAATGTCGAACGGGTCAGGTGTTACTTCCTTAGGCACACCTCCCCTGAACACCAAAGGATTATGACTAGTAGCGAGGGTCTGAATAGGTATAGTGGGGAGGCTAGACCCTCTCAGAGGAATAAAATGGTACTGGTTCGAGTATAAATCTATAATATGCAGTGGAAATAAATGACTCAGCATACTCAAACCAGACTCGCATAGCGGAAGCAAAATAATATCAATAAACCAGCAGAAGCATTATAGAAACAACAGCAGTAGAAAGTAAACAGAACAACATGCCAGTAATCAACAGAAACTACTACTATAAACAAACAAGTCATGCATCGAAAACAAGTCATAAAGCTCAATATATAATTGCGTCAATGGCTAACCAATAGTTGCTACATAACAAGGTAAGCATGCGGATAAGAAGAAAGAAAACTAAACAAAGTAACTCCAGCAAGGCACGACCTCAAGGTCCATACTAGTCTCCATTCCAACAGCACTAAAGTCCAGCTCCTGAGGCTGACCCTCTACCTGCATGCAATTTCATAAAATCTACATGCGTCCCGAAGGGCCCATGTAGGGTGTGAGACAAGTCTCAGTAGGATACCACCCAAGGGTTCATACCTAATATAAGTGTTTAGGAATACATTCTTGTATAAGAAAAATAGTAAATAGTATAATTCCCAAAAGTAACACAAACTTCACTGGTGCTCAGTAGCCACCAGGAAGTGTGACCTTCTTCGGCCAATGCTGGAATCTCTGGATGTAACCCGGCACCACGTGCCACCTGACACCATGTGTCTCAAGTACTGACATCCCAAAGTCACACCCAATAATCATAACCCATCTCGGAAGCTCAACCTGTCCATGGTACAACATCCGGAGGAACAGCGATACCTGTCCTCAAAAGATAACCGGAGGGACAATGATGTCTTCCCTCAAATCACGGCGAGCCTCTGCCCCCAACCTAACCACCTCAAAGTTGTCTCCCGAAGGCTCCTCACCTTCCACGTGGATTCCTATGGCAATCACCCCCAAACCAAAAATACCTAATTGCATCTACCGGGGGCCTCTACCCAGCGAGTGCTCGTACCACCTCATCTCGGAGTCTATCTGTGTGCACACTACTCAAAAGTACTCGGTGAGCAGTAATCAACTCAGTATGTCCCCAAGCCACAACACATCTGACACCTCGTGCCCCTTCGAACCTGTCGCTCAATTCTGATGGCCTCTCCATCCAAGTAACCTGGGCCAAGCCCAACCCGATAGTCCAACTGCCTCAACCGACATCCATGACGCCCAATCCCATGGTAGCAACCACCCAAAGTAACCCGAGAAAAAGCCCCAACCAGTGATCCCCATCACTTAACAATGTATCTGGTCCATTCCCAACACAACAAGCAGTTCAACACAGGCAATATCACACATTGCATATTCATACTTGGAAGCATCACTTTAAACAGGCAATTACTAAACAGTCAAATTTCACTAACTTGTACAAATCCATACCAGCACCTAAGGTCTTAAATGCCTTAAAAAAATTACTAACATGCTTTAACAAATCAAACTTAGCAGTTTAATCCAACAGCATCAAAAGCAGTCTAAATTCAGCAGTTTAAATATTGGTCCAAATCATACGCATTTTGGAACCCCCGGCTGAATTGCCCCAAACGAGCTATGACCTCTCACTCGGCCCCGCTCAAGCACAACAAGGGTCATAAAATACCCAGAGGCATCCCACAATGCATATAAACTATTAAAGATAAATAAACAAGTGTTTCTATCAATACCCAATGTTGCACCTGAAGGTCACAACCCCCAAAATTCTACGAAAACACGGAAGAAGGTATGAACCACCCACCTCGTACTCGTACGATGGCACTCCTTTGACACTAGCCTCTGATTTTGTCTGAATCGCGGTAGATCTGCATTTCTGTCAAATCCCAGCAATTCCGTTCGGATGGAATCTATAGAGAAATAGGTGAGGGATCAAGGATGAAGAAGGGTGCACGGGGTTAGCCTTTCCGATGCGGTCCTGCTGCCACCGATGGATTGAAGAACGGAGGTTGTATGGCGGATCTAGGAGGATTTCTGTTTTTCTGAGGTTTTCGGATGAAGGGTTTGTCCAACGGGGAAGAAGAAGGGTTTTCTAGAAATAAGACACGACGGCGTCTCGGACGATCAAATAAAAATAAAAGTACACGGCGTGTATTTTCAAAGTACATGCCGTGTAGATGGGTTTCCGTACTCCGACTTAAGCGGAGTCCAGCACACAGTTTGGACTGAGTACACAGTCAACACACGGCCAGGGACTCATCCACTACATGAAACATGGTTACACGGTGTTTCAAGGAAGACTACATGCCATGTAGATGGAAATTTTCACCTGGTCACCACACGGCATGTACTTGGCCTCGCACGGGTAAGGGTACACGGCGTGTTTATAAATACATGCCATGTAGTAAGAATTTTCTACATGGTCATCACATGGCATGTACTCGGTGAGCACACGGTCGATCACTCGATTAACACATACACAGTGTGTACTTAAAGTACACGGCGTATAGTCTGGAAATTTCCAGAACTGCCCAGATTTTCCAGACTTCTCAAAAACTAGTCAAAAAGTTCAAACAGGGGCAGGATTTGACCCGTTCTAAAAACCCAGGTTCTTACAAACTCCCCACCTTAACGTAGATCGTCCCCGAGCTATAGAAAGAAACCAGGAGATGGCACCGAACACACCCATCTCGGTTAAACAACCCGGACTACCCTGGTTTCAAGGTCCTTGCTAAATTCCAAAAAGGGCTCCCCACCTTAGGAATTTCCTACTCGGTCTCAACCTGAACAAAGATCAAAGAAAATCAAATAAACAAGCAAGGAACAACGACCTATTTCCTGGACCCATGGTCCTCACGTGATGCATCTTCACCCCTGCACCTCCTCGGTGCTCACGTGTTGCTTTTGACACCCAACGTAACCCTCACTACATCGGTGTCCGCCTCCCTGAGGTCCTGCATCTAATAGATGATCAAATCAAACCTGGTGCCAGCACCTCAAGTAACCTGCATCCACGATGCCCTGATTCCCACGACACCTCAAGTAACCTGCATCCTTGATGATCCTGATGCCACGCATCTCAAATATATAAATAAAATATATAACGCATCTGATATGATGCCAAACCCACTAACTAGCATCTAGTTAGTCCACAAGTACCATGTGCAGCCCGTGCACTCAACCAGACATGCCTCAAGAGGCCATGCCAAAAGAAAGTAAGGAAAAATCATGGCCACACCTGCGGTGTACTTGCCATCGTTGTCGGCTCACCAGCATGCTCAATCCCTGGCAGCTCCACAGCATGCACCTGGCCTGAAGCACAGCTGCTCGATGCCTGACCTCCCTACGATGCTGCTCCAGTCACCGGCCACTGACCCCTCAGCTGGATCCTGCTATCCCTGTCACATCCTCCGCGTGCAGCTAAACCTCAACTACCCTCTCCTGGTACCGAACCTGATCCAACACCTTACGCCACAGTCTGTCCTGGTCCCTGCCTGTCAGCTGTCTGAGAAGGTTGCCTGTAAAACCTCTCCAGATGCCCGACCTGCCCACACGCCCGGCACTCCTTTGGAGGCCTATCGCACTGATCCCGAACATGTCCTGGATGCCCACACTAAAAGCAAAACACCGCTGAACTGCCACGAGGTGGCCTAGCTGAGTCCTTGGCCTGCCCGCCCTGCTAGAACTCATCTCTCCCCCTCTTCTTGTCGTCCGAACCATCACCTGAAGCTGTCGCCCTACTAATTCAGGGCCTATATCTCTGGTTTCCCTCTACTATAAGTGTTTTTTTCACCACCTCGGAGAAGGAACCCAGCCTGAAGATGTTCACCTGGACCCGAATGGCGTGTCGTAAGCCATCCTCGAAGCGCCTCACCGTAACAGCGTCATCGCTCACCATACCAGGTGCAAAACAAGATAACTCTGTAAAGGTAGCTATGTAGTCCATGACAGACATATATCCTTGCTGAAGACTCAAGAACTCCCGAGCTCTCTCTGTCCTCAGCGTCTCCGGATAAAATTTCTCAAAGAACCTATCCTCGAAGTCCTTCCAAGAGAGTCCCTTGTGCCTACGAGCATGAACCTGCACATCCCACCAACGCTTCGCCGGTCCTCTCAGCATGTACGTCACCAGCTTGACCCTCCACCCTGGAGGCGTCTCGAGCTACTCGAAGATCATCTGCATACTCTCTATCCATTTCTTAGCTGTCTGCGGACCACGCTCACCCTAAAAAAGCGGCGGGTACTGCAACTGGAACTCCCGCGTCAGATATTCCATAGAAGGCTCTACACCCTGCGCGCCTCTGTCAATCCCCTATAAGACATGTACCAGGCTAGCTCGGAGATGCTCATCAAGCCACGGTCCGAACGCTGCCAAACCCGACTGCTGACCTGCCTGCAATGGATCCTGAACCTGATCCTGTCCCTAAGTTTGTACCTGCGGCTCATGCTCTGCCTGCACCGGATTCTAAATCTGATCCTGTGGCACTGTATCCTCTCCTTCCTGACGCTCCATCGAGTCGTGAAGGATTAACCTGCTAAATACCATAAATGGTCAGACAGACCATATATATGTAACAATATATTCTACGCAAATAAGGAAAGCAGTAAAAGGCACACTACTGGAAAATAGTTCTATACCCACAGTTTTGCAAAAAAATGTGGGTATAGGGATAGTACGTGAACCTATACCCATGGTTCTCCAAAACCGTGGGTATAGGGTAATTTCTGAAGACTTATACCCACGGTTCTTCAAAACTGTGGGTATTAGGGTTTTTTTTTTGAAGACCTATACCCACGGTTCTGGAGAACTGTGGGTGTAGCTTATGGCGGGGAATGAAAATTTCGCGGGACACGAAAAAAATTTGGTGGGAATATATTTTTTCATGGTTTAGTTTAATATATTTATATAAATATAAATTTATATACTCATAAGTTGTTTAGCTCGGTTGGTTACAAGTGGAAGCGCTGCCTTGATACATGGCTTCGAATCCCGCGGTATGCATTTTTTGAATTTAAATACCAGATGTAGATTATATTAATATATATACGTATATGTATATATAAATAACAATTAAAAATCCTAGGTTGGTTGGTCTGTTGACGGTGCGTGGCCGAGTGACCCAGTGTGAGATTCAGGTTTGATTCCCCTTGGCTGCATTTTAGAATTTTAAGTACCCCGCGTGAATTAAATTAATATATATACATTGATGTTTGAATATAAAACAAAATCAATTCGCAGCTTGGTTGGCCCCTTGGTGTTGTGCAACCGTGAAATGCAGGGAGAGTGTGGGTTCAAATCCCGCCTGCTGCTAATTTTTTGAAATTAAATACCCCTTGGTTTTCAAACCGTGGGGTCTATTGTGTGCCACGCTGGAACAGTCATGGTGCACACTATGACACCCATATACCCACGGTTCTCCAAAACTGTGGGTATAGGTTGAGACCCCTATACCGACGTCGTTCCAGCCCACGGTTCCCAAAACCGTGGGTATAGGATATACCCACAGTTTTGGGGGCTATACCCACGATTTTGAACCGTGGGTATAGGTCGTTTTTCTAGTAGTGGTAGTGCATACAACTACCCTTACTCTCCCCTATCGCAACACATGCCCTGGGCATCCCGACCTCACGGCCTCCTTACCCGCCCTCAACAGAGCCAAGTATCAATAGTACCTCAGGCCATGCCCGTCCTGACAACCAAGTTGCCTCAAACCGACGATCAAGTCGCCCAATCCTAACAGTTACACTACCTCAAACCATAGTACATGTCTGCTCTCATAAGAGCCAGACCCAAATATCCTGCAACATGCAATTATACAAAATACAAATCTCGGCATACACATTGCAATAAACAAGCGATTCTATCAGGAGTTTCACCTATTCACATTTCAGAGCACACATATCATAGCAATTGATTTTATTCACATGGTATTATCACTTCAAAAAGCATACGTGTAGTTATGAAATTGAAATACCCTAAAATGTACCTATCAAAATCCAAACAAACAAGCCTTTCCGTACCAGCCAAGGTTTTCATATCATAATCAATAACATCACACAACAAGTGAGCCACCGAGGTGGAAATCATATAAACCGTAATATGATCAAAAAAATAGCAATTCCACCCCACGGCAACTCAATCCATCCCTCATACATGGGGCTGCAGGCACCCAAGTACGAGTTCAAAATCCAGCTCCAACAACCACCTATCTCCAGTCTACCATATCCCAAATAGTAAAACCAGCATAAATAAAAATAGAAGCCTCAAACTCATTAATATCCAGCAAAGAAATGCTACTAAATCCTTGTCAAAAACCCCTCGGATACAACTTTGTAACGACCTGGACCCAGCCAGCCACTCGAACAGTGTCGAACGGGTCTGGTGTTACTGCCTTAAGTGCACCTCCCCTAAACGCCAAAGGCTACCAACTAGCAGCGAGGGTCTGAATAGGTATAGTGGGGAGGCTATACCCTCTCGGAGGAATAAAATGGCACTGGTCCAAGTATAAAGCTATAATATGCAGTGGAAATAAATGACTCAGAAGACTCAAACCAGACCTGCATAGCAGAAGTATAATAATATCAATAAACCAGCGGAAGCATTATAGAAACAACAGCAGCAGAAAGTAAACAGAACAACATGCCAGCAATCAACAGAAACTACTACTGTAAACAAACAAGGCATACATCGAAAACAAGTCATACAGCTCAATATATAATGGCGCCAATGGCTAACCAATAGTTGCTATATAACAAGGTAAGCATACAGATAAGAAGAAAGAAAACTAAACAAAGTAACTCCATCAAGGCATGACCTCAAGGTTCATACCAGTCTCCATGCCAACAGCACTAAAGTCCAGCTCATGAGGTTGACCCTCTACCTACACGCAATTTCATAAAGTCTACATGCGTCCCGAAGGGCCCGTGTAGGGTGTGAGACAAGTCTCAGTAGGATACCACCCAAGGGTGCGTACCTAATATAAGTGTTTAGGAAGACATGATTTTATAAGAAAAATAGTAAACAGTACAATTCCCAAAAGTAACACAAACTTCACTAGTGCTCAGCAGCCACCAGGAAGTGTCACCTGCTTCAGCCAGCGCCGGAATCTATGGATATAACCGGGCACTATGTGCCACCTGACACCATGTTTCTCAAGTACTGACGTCCCAAAGGCACACCCAATAGTCATAACCCATCTTGGAAGCTCAACCTTCCCATGGCACAACATCCGAAGGAACAGCGATACCTGTCCTCAAAAGATAACTGGAGGGACAATGATGTCTGTCCACAAATCACGGCGAGCCTCTGCCCCCAACCTGACCGCCTCAAAGTTGTCTCCTGAAGGCTCCTCATCTTTCACGTGGATTCCTATGGCAATCACCCCCAAACCAAAAATACCTAACTGCATCTACTGGGGGCCTCTACCTAGTGAGTGGCTATACCACCTCATCTCGGAGTCTATCTGTGTGCACACTACTCAAAAGTACCCGGTGAGCGTTAATCACCTCAGTATGTCCCCAAGACACAACACATCTAACACCTCATTCCCCTGCGAACCTATCGCTCAAGTCTGATGGCCTTGCCATCCAAGTAACCCGGGCCAAGCCCAACCCGACAGTCCAACTGCCTCAACTGACGTCCATGACGCCCAATCCTGTGGTAGCAACCACCCAAAGTAACCCGATCCAAAGCCCCAACCTGTGATCCCCATTACTCAACAATATATCTAGGTCATGCCCAACACAACAAGCAGTTCAACACAGGAAATATCACACATTTCATATTCATACTTGGAAGCATCACTTTAAACAGGAAATTACTAAACAGTCATATTTCACTAACTTGTGCAAATCCATACCAACACCTAAGGTCTTAAATTCCTTAAACAAATTACTAACATGCTTTAACAAATAAAACTCATCATTTTAATACAACAGCATCAAAATCAGTCTAAATTCAGCAGTTTAAATACTGGTCCAAATCATATGCATTTCGGCACCCCCGGCCGAATTGCCCCAAACGAACTATGACCTCTCACCCGGCCCCGATCAAGCACAACATGGGTCAGGGAATACCCAGAGGCATCCCACAATGCAGATAAACTATTAAAGATAAATAAACAAGGGTTTCTCTCAATACCCAACGTTGTGCTCGAAGTTCGCAACCCCCAAAAGTCTACAAAAACACGAAAGAAGGTATGCACCACCCACCTTGTACTCGTACGATGGAACTCCTTTGACACCAGCCTCTAATTCGGTCTGAATCGTGGTAGATCTGCATTTCTATCAAATCCTATCAATTCCATTCGGATGGAATTTGTGGAGAAATAAGTGAGGGATCAAGGACGAAGAAGGGTGTGCGGGGTTAGCCTTTCCGATGCGGTCCTACTGCCACCGACCGATTGAAGAACGGAGGTCGTATGGTGGATCTAGGAGGATTTCTGTTTTTCGGAGGTTTTCGGACGAAGGGTTAGTCCAACGGGGAAGAAGAAGAGTTTTCTAGAAATAAGACGCGATGGCGTCTCGAACGATCAAATAAAAATAAAAGTACACGGCGTGTATTTTCAAAGTACACGCCATGTAGATGGGTTTCTGTACTCCGACTTAAGCGGAGTCCAGCACACGGTTTGGACTGAGTACACAATCAACACATGGCCAGGGACTCGGCCACTACACGGAACATGGTTACATGGCGTGTCAAGGAAGACTACATTCCATGTAGATGGAAATTTTCACCTGGGCACCACACGACATGTACTTGGCCTCGCATGGGTAAGGGTACATAGTGTGTCTATAAATAGACACCGTGTAGTAAGAATTTTCTACACGGTCATCACACGGAATGTACTCGGTGAGCACACGGCCAGTCACTCGGTTAACACATACACGGCGTGTACTTAAAGTACATGGCGTGTAGTCTGGAAATTTCTAGAACTACCGAGATTTTCCAGAATTATCAGAAACCAGTCAAAAAGTTCAAACAGGGGCGGGATTTGACCCGTTCTAAAAACCCGGGTTCTTACATCCTTTGTGTATTTACTTTGATTCAAAATAATACCGCTTTCATTTTGAAAAACTTGAAATCCAAGAAAATATTTGAGTTCTCCCATTAAACTCATTTCGAATTCATTTTTCATACTCTTTGAAAAATCAGTACATAAATAATGTTTAGAAGATCCAAAAATAATGCCATCAACATATATTTGTACTATAAAAACATCTTTATAAATTATTTTAATAAAAAGATTTGGATCAGCAATCCCTTTTGAAATAAGAAAATTGCTAAGTCGGTCATACCAGGCTCTTGGAGCTTGTTTCAAGCCATATAAAGCTTTGGATAGCTTGAAAACTCTATTTGGAAAATGAGGATTAGTAAATTCAGGTGGTTATTCAAAAAAAACATCTTCAATTATAAAACCATTTAGAAAAGCACTTTTAACATCCATTTGATATAACTTGAAATTCAGATGAGCAGCATAGGCAAGTAAGATCCTAATGGCTTCTAATCTAACTACAGGTGCAAAGGTTTCCTCGTATTCTATACCTTCCTCTTGACTATACCCTTGTGAAACTAGCCTTGCTTTGTTTCTAACTATATTTCCAGACTCATCAACTTTGTTCCTAAAAACACATTTAGTGTCTATTATCAAAGTGTCCTTGGGTCTATCAAATAATTCCCAGACTTTTTTTCTTTCAAATTGATTTAACTCTTCTTGCATATCTATTACCCAAAATTCATCATTGATTTCATCATTGACATTTTTAGGTTCTAGATGTGAAAGAAAGACTTGATGTTCAACCTGGTTTCTTAGAGAAGCTATAGTCTGTGTCCCTCTATCAAGATTACCAACAACAGCATCCAAAGGATGATTCTTTAGAATCCTAGTTGATCAAGTAAAGGTAGGAATAGAAATTTCAGGATCTTCTCTATGTTCGGGTTCTACAGAAGCAGATTCTAGAATATGTCCATAACTGGATGTTTTTACAGCAGGTTTTTTAGTTTTATCATTAAGGTCCAGAACAGTCAAATCTTCTTCAAGATTTTCAAGAGAATAATTAGGTTCATGTGGATCAGTTTCATCAAACTTGATGTGAACAGATTCTTCCACACATTTGGTTCTTTTGTTAAAGGCTCCATAGGATTTTCTAGTTAAAGAATAACCAAGAAAAATTCCTTCATCACTTTTAGAGGCAAAATTGTCAAGATTATCCTTTGTATTGAGAATAAAAACTTTGCATCCAAAAACTCTGAAGTAATTAACCTTAGGTTTCCTATTGTTCCACAATTCATAAGGGGTCTTCTTAAGAACAGGTCTAATCAAGACTCTATTAATAATATAGCAAGCGGTATTTACAGCTTCAGCCCAAAAGAAAATTGGAAGGTCATACTCATTAAGCATGGTTCTTGAAATCTCTTGAAGGGCTCTATTTCTTCTTTCTACTACACCATTCTATTGAGGTGTCCTAGGGGTAGAGAAATTGTGACTATAGCCATTGTGTGAGCAATAAGATTAAAACTCATGATTTTCGAACTCACGACCATGGTCACTTCTCAAAGTTTTAATCTTAAGTCCACTAAGGTTTTCTACAGACTTGGAATACTTAATAAAGTAAGAACAGGCTTCACTTTTGTGAGCTAAGAAGTATACCCAAGTGTATCTAGAGAAGTCATCTACTAATAAATAGACATAGCGCTTCCCATTTAAACTAGAAAATCTAGAAGGTCCAAACAAGTCCATGTGAACCAACTCAAGAGGTTGAGAAGTTGAAACTTATTTCTTTGATTTAAAAGAAACTTTATGTTTCTTTCCCTTTTGACAGGGATTACAAACTTTTTCTGATGGGAATTCAAGCTTAGGTAGTTCTCTAACTAAGTTCTTCCTAGTCTGTTTTCTAAGTGAATGAATGTTGCAGTGTCCTAATATTTTGTTCCATAACCAGGATTCTTTATGAAAATCATTTAAACAAGTAACATTTTCCTGGATAAAGAATTCAAATCAACAGCATAAACATTTTCATTTCTCAAAGCAGAAAATACTAAAACATTTTTAGAGTTAAAAACATTACAAGAATCATTTTTAAATTTAACATTAAAACCATCATCACATAACTGATAAATACTTAACATATTATATTTAAGTCCATCAACAAATAAAACTTTTGAAATTAAAACTGAATTAGTGTTACCAATCTGGCCTAGGCTGGTGATCTGTCCTTTAGAGTTATCACCAAAGGTGACATGGCCTCCATCAACTTTGATTAAACTCTTTAAGCATGAGTAATCTCCAGTCATATGCCTTGAACATCCACTATCTAAGTACCATACCTTTTTGTGAGAACTTTTCAAGAAAGTCTCCTACAAAACAGGTTTAAACAGAAAATGATTTTGGTACCCAGATTTTCTTGAGTCCAGACAGGTTAGCAATCATAGCTTTAGGTGCCCAGATTTGTCTTATGGGTCTCAAATAATTTACAGAATCAATATATTTTGAAAGATAAACTTTATTTGGTCTATAACCATATGAATAACTATTTGAAGCATACAAATTTCTAGAACTAGAACTGGCAGCATTCTGTCCAGATTTAGAAATTAATCTAGTTTTAGTAAATTGTCTCTTTCCAGGCTGATAGCCTATTCCAGTGGTATATTTTGGTGTCACTTTTTTTTTTAACATTTGTGTAAGTGTATATTTTAAATTTGTGAATTTTTCTAAGTCCTTCATTAATTTCTCATTAGAAAACTTCAGTTCAGTATTTTCCTTAAGTAATTGAGTGTTCTTTTCCTTTTCTATATCAAGGGCAGATTTAACAGAGTTGGTTAAAGAATGTTATTTCTTCAAGGTTTTATACTTGTCCTTTAATTCATTACATGTCTCTTCTATCATATAACAATATTAAAATAACTCTTCACTAGACATATTTTCAGATTCAGAATCAGAATCAACTCTATAATAATATTAATTTAAAGCAGGAGTGTACAGTGTTACCTCAGATGTGTTTGTCATAAAACACATGTTAGCCTTGTGAGAGTCTTTATCCTTAGTAGAATCAGAATCACTTGAAGTGTCTTTTGAAGCACTCCAAGTTGATTTCATTGCCTTCTTGTATTTAGTGTCCTTGTATTCATGTTTCTTCCTGAATTTCAACTTTGGATAGTCTGATTTCACATGTCCTTTCTTTTTTCATTCATAGCAGATAATCTCATCACTTTTATCATAATTTTTCTAGTCCTTCTTCCAATGACCTTTGTTATCATATTTTCCTTTGTAGTTTGATTTTCTGAAGAATTTCTTCTTCCTGTAGAACTTATTAAATCTTCTGGCTATTTGGTCCATCTCAGCATCACTATCAGAATCTGAACTTTCACATGTTGAGCTTTCAGAAGGTATGTAAACTTTTTCCTTGTCATTGCTTCTTGAGGTAGTAGACTTAAAATCCATTGACTTCCTTTTTAGTTCATCATATTCTTCCTTATTTACTTTAATCTATTCCTCATACATCATAAGCTTACCTATTAATTATTTAATAGTTAGTGTGCTGATGTCGTACGATTCTCTAATGGAAACAGATGTGCCTATCCATCTTTCTGGCAGACATCTTAATATTCTCATGATCTGTTCTTTTTCAGGAACAGCTTTACCAAGAGAGCTCATGGTGTTTACAATCTCATTAAACCTGAGATACATATCAGAAATGGGTTCATCATGCTTCATTTTAAAATTTCCATATTTAATTGTATAGGTATTCAGCCTCATTTCTTTAACATTGGTTGTTCCCTCATGGGAAATAGCCAAAGTGTCCCAAATTTCATAAGCAGTTTTGCAAGAAGATATGCGATTGAATTATTCATCTCCTAAAGCACAGTACAAGGCATTCATTTCTTTATAGTTATTATTGTAAGAAATTTTAGTAGGTTCATCCCAAGTAGTTCTTTCAAATTCTGGAATCTTATATTGAGTTTCTATTGTTGTCCAGATATCAAATCTCATACTCTCTAAATGAATTTTCATACTAAGCTTCCATTGGGAATAGTTTGTACCATTAAAGAAAGGTGGTTTGTTGGTAGCAGAACCTTCTAGTCTATTGTCCATAGATAGAGTTTAGAAAATATATTTAAAGATATAAAATTTAGAACTAACAAGAATTTAAGATCTTTAAGATACAACTAAAATCACAGTTGAAAAACAGAGTGTTTCGAAAACCTTTAATAATAAACAACCCTTTGATACCAAATGTTGGTCGGAGTGGATACTCAAGAGGGGGGGAGAATTGAGTTCCAATTAAATTTTTTTGTTTAAAATTATTTCTATTAAAATCCCCCTATTTAAAAACAAGTTAAACTATAGTGAATTTATACATATTTTAAGAGTTCAATTAGTTTCTCAAAGACTTATTAGGTCTCAGTTAATTTAATCAGAAGATCAAATTAACTTTTGAAACTAACTTACTGGTTCACAATAAGTATAAACACTTGATAATTTAACTATCAAAGTAACTTTAAAACAAATTGTATTTCAAAGTAATTAGAAGCAGAATATAAAATATATAGTATACTTTAAACTTAATCTAAGATGCACAGCAGATATAACCAAGAGGTTCAGTCTCAAGCCGAGACTTAGTCCTCTCAAACAATTTATATAAATTTGATCCACACCCTGGATCGGGGTAAAAAACAGTGAAGATATTGTCCAGGTATAAATACCTCTACCACAGTTATTTGTGGGAAAAAAAACAACAGCACACTGGCTGTCCAGGTCTTACTTGACCTCTACCACTATCCACAACGGGATACAAGAGAGTTATAGAAGGTTTGGGTAAGGATTTAGAACTCCTCTATCTTAACTCAGGAGACATTGTGTGTATAAAATATACAGATCACAGACACTTCTCGAAATGTAAATAAAAGAATCACTCAGAGAGTAAGTATGAGTTTTATAAAGCTCTAGTGATTTGAAGTGAAGCTCTGGACCCTTTTGATTAATCAGAAATGCTTCTGAGTCCTTCTCTGGTTTTTGTCTGAAAAACAGAGGGTCGTTTTCTTTAAGTTCAGTTTGATCATCTTGAGTGCATGAAGAGCTCGTTGTAGTTCTTCACTCCTTGACTAAGGTGCATCTTGTGTTCTCCTCGAGAAAATGAAATGGCTTTGTGTATGTCCAGTGTTCTTCCAGTATGAATGTAGACTTTCTTTTATGTGTGAATGCACCACTTTCCAACGATATTCATCCCTTTCTTTTTCACACCCTTCACGTGCCTTCTTAGTTTTTTTTGCCCGATCTTTGTCCTTCCTTTTATAGCTTACAGATCCGGTAAAAGGAATGATTGCCTTTTCATGGGTACTAGGTACGATTCTATGACATGACAACAACTATCATTAAATAACATTAATTGCATTAAAAACATCAAATATGACTGTTGCTTAATAAATAAATAATATTGACAAAAGTAGAGTTTGACTGGTCGGTCTTTCATCAGTAGCCTTCTGTCGGTAGCGGTGGACTTTATGTAGCAGTGACCTTCTATCAGTGGCTCTTTGATCTTGTACCAGTAGCTCCTTGTATCAGTAGTTGTTACTTTGTGTATCAGTAGCTCTATATACTGGTGACTCCTTCTATCAGTAGCTCTTGGTCTATCAGTAGCTCGCTTGTATCGGTGACTGTCTATATTGGTGAACTTTGTATTGGTAGTTTGTGCATACTGGTAGCTCCGTTTTGTACCAGTGAAGTGTATATCTGTAGATTTATGTATACCGGTAGACTTGTTCTATCGGTAGCTCAGCTCCTATCGGTAGCTGTCTGTATCAGTGGACTTGATCTATCAGTGACATGTGCTTACCGGTGGACTTATTCATACCGATAGCTCTATGTATCAGTGACTATGTCTATCGGTAGACTAAGTACCGGTAGATCTGTGTTTGTAGCTATAATCATATTAGTGACTTAACACTTATCTGTTTTATGAAAAACATATCCTATTGAGTTAGAATTACTTTAAAATTCATATAAACATAGATAAACATTGATTAACATATTTCAAAGATTGTTTTAATATAATTATCAACTTGATAATAGAATATCATAGAGTGAAATAATTAATATATAGATACACATTATTTGGGATTATCAAAGTATGTGAAGGAATAATTGGGATTATCAAAATAGGTGAGGTCAACAGGTAGGTCTCATGAGACAAAACAGTTTGGCGACAAACCCTTCAAGTTTGTTTCTAAAAATCAGGTGGGTTTCTACCCAAATAACTAAACCGTTTTTACGATATTATGGTTTCATGTTCCAGATACATGACGTCAAATTAATAAGCATTATCTTTATTCATTATCAGTTATTATTATTATCCATGATATTTTCACTATGACAAAATCTATGGATGCAGTTTCATTTTCAGTTTATTAATGGCATTGGTTATTCATTTATTCACTATGCCATATTGATTATGTCAGATTATTTTTGATTCAATTATTATTTTACTCATGATTCTGCTATTTGTAACTCTTACTGACCATTTGAGCTCCCCCCTTTCATTTTCTACCTTCGACAGGTGATGAAGAGAAGGTCTTCTTTTGAGTTCCTGTGGATGCAGATTTTAGTTTTTTTTATGTATTGTATTTTGTAACCTTTTACAATGTAATTTGAGTTACATCTATGTATCTAGTTTCTTCAAGACTACTAAATTGATCATTCCTTCAGGATTTTCATTTCTTCTAACCATGTCAATATCACAAGTAATGCACCAGCTCCAACCTAGATGGGTCGAGGTGTTACAGTTGGTATCAAAGAAAGTTTAGTAGAACACTTGGAAACTAGACTAGGAAATTTATAGTAGGGAACAAAGCCCTAAGGTAGTATTTGAGGATAAACATACAAGAACGTCCTGGTATTTTGGTAAGGAATAGATTATGTGGATATTTTAAGCAATACGTCCCTGTCTGGATATGATCAGGTAGAGGCGGCTCTGGCACAGATGTATCTAGGGGTAAAACCCAAAAACACCACTTTAAGCTAGACTTGAATGGAAACTGGTGCACGAAAATGGGCCTTGTTGCACTCTTGGTTACGAAACTCTCAGAGGATATGCTTAGGATAATTCATGTTTTCTTTACAAGCCATTATGAAGGAGTTAATGTAAATTTTTCCTTAGAGGAACCATGTTTATAAGATTAGTTATGCATAGAATTTCAATCTATGTTGAGTGATTTTCTATTTGAGATTCATAAACTAATCTAGTGTATCCCATTATTTAGAAATGGCGTCTAATGGAAGAAGAGGAATCAATACTCGTGGGCAAGGTAGGGATCTCCCTACTGAGCAAGTCAACACAGTCAACGTTGGAGCAGATCAGATCATGACTATATTGGGAAAACTTACTCAAGTTGTAACAAATAACCATTCAACACCTATTTTGGATCGTTTCATGCGGAAGAAGCCCCCATCTTTCAGTGGGACTACTAATCCAGTGGTTATAGATCAAGTCCCTTGAAATTATATTCATGGCGTTAAGATGCAATGAAAATGAAAAGGTAGTACTGGCAGTATATTTTCTCAAGGGCGACACTGATCAATGGTGGTCCTTGATTCAAAATACCACGGAGGAAGAGGACATAGAGGATATGGAATGGAGGACTTTTAAGGAAATATTCTTCAAAAAATATTTCCCTCGTGAGCAACGAACTAAAATGAAGAGGAAATTCCTTGGCTTGAAACAAAGGGAAGAAGACAGTGTTGCAGAGTATGAGGCTACCTTCACAAGGCTATCCAGGTATGTTGTGGATTACGTACATGACTCGGCGGACAAGATTGATCATTTCTTTGAAGGTCTTAAGCCAAGTCTTCGAAAGGCACTGGATTCTCAATCATTTTCATCATATGATGAAATTGTATCAAGTGCCATCAAAAAAGAGAATGAATTTGCTAGATCAAATTTTTTCAAAGGAAACCAAGATAATAAGTGGCATTTTGATAACAAAGGAAAAGGAGAAGCACTAAAGAAGAGCAAGGGAACGAATAGTTTCCCATTATGCGAGAACTGTGGAAAGAATCATCCCGGGAAATGCTTGAAAGGCAAGGGAGTCTGCTATAACTGTGGAGAAAAGGGTCATCGATCTGATGAATGCAAGGGGAAGAAACAATTCAATGATGTTAAATGATACAACTACAGAGAGATGGGACACTATGAAAATGAGTGTCCTAAGCGCCAAGGAAAAATGCCTCAGAAAAAGCCAAGGGAGCGAGGGAGAGCCTATACGATTACAACCGCAGAGGTTGATGTTCCTAGTGACGTGGTGGCAGGTACTTTAATTGTTTCCTCAAACTTAGACAACACTTTATTTGATTTTGGATCATCACATTCATTTATATCCTCTCAGTTTTCCAAGAAAATTAGATATTTACAATTTGATTTAAGAAAGGAGTTGTCAGTCAAAACTCTCATGGGATGTATCATTGCAACAAAGGCATGTCGACTAGTCCCCCTCCAAACACCAAAACATGCTTTAGTTTCTAGCCTTATCATCATACCCATGACTGAATTTGATATAATTCTCAGTACGGATTGGTTATCAAATTATGATGTGAGGATTTATTGTAAGAAAAAGGAAGTTATAATTTTTGGAAATGGTGTAGAATCCCTTGTCTTTAGGGTAAAAACTTCGCCACCTGATTCTTATCTAGAACCACCCCCAGTAGCTCTATTGAATGCAATACTTGGAGAGGAAGATAAACCAATATCTATGGGAGAGGAAAGAAATATTCAAATTGAAGATGTGCACATAGTGAAAGAGTACATTGATGTATTTCCAGAGGATTTACCTGGACATCCTCCAGAGCGGGAAATTGAGTTTTCCATTGACTTAATTCCTAGTGCAAGACCTATATCAAAGACCCTATATAGAATGTCCACTATGGAGATAGTGGAGCTGAAGAAACAACTAGAAGAGTTGAGTGACAAAGGATTTATTCAACCTAGTGTTTCTCCATGGGGATCCACATTCTTGTTTGTAAAGAAGAAACATGGATCCATGAGGCTGTGCATTGATTATAGAGAAATCAATGCTATTACAATAAAGAATAAGTATCCCCTACCCCGGATTGATGATTTATTTGACCAACTTCATGGAGCTCAATACTTTTCAAATATTGACCTTCGATCTGGATATCATCAACTGAGTGTGAGGAAGGAAGATATTCTGAAGACAGCATTTTGAACCAGGTATGGGCATTACGAGTTTACAGTGATGCCTTTTGGACTGACGAATGCACCATCTGTTTTCATGGATTTAATGAATAGAGTTTTCAAAGAATATCTTGATAACTTTTTTGTGATATCCATCGATGATATCCTCATATACTCAAAAATCTATAAAGACCATGAGAGTCACTTGCAAGTTATTATGGGAACTCTTAGAAGAAATCAATTATATGGGAAGTTTAGCAAGTGCGAATTCTGGCTTCAGTCAGTTTCTTTTCTTAGCCATATTGTCTCGAAGGATGGAATCCTAGTTGATCCTGCGAAGACAAAGGCAATCCAAGATTGGACCACACCAACAAACATAACTGAGGTACGCAGTTTTATTGGCTTAGCAGGTTATTATCGGTGTTTCATGCATAATTTTGCCCGACTGGCTAACCCGCTAACAAAGCTCACACAAAAAGGGGTTAAATTTGTTTGGACAAAAGATTGTGAAGAATGTTTCGAAGAACTAAAGAAAAGATTAGTCAATGCTCCTATATTGACTCTACCATCAGGGAATGACGGGTTTGTTATTTATAGTAATGCTTCAAAGAAAGGACTTGGTTGTGCCCTTATGCAAAATGATAGGGTTATTACTTATGCATCACGACAGCTAAAAATTCATGAGCAAAACTATCCTACTCATGATCTTGAGTTAGTTGTTGTAATCTTTGCTTTGAAGATATGGAGACATTATCTCTATGGTGAAAAATGTGAGATTTATATTGATCACAAGAGTTTGAAGTATATTTTCTAACAGAAAGAACTCAACATGAGGCAAAGGAGATGGCTTGAACTACTCAAGGATTATGATTGCACGATACACTACCACCCGGGGAAGGCAAATAAGGTGGAAGATGCTTTGAGAAGAAAGGATCATGGAGTTTTGAACAAGTTGAGAGTTGAAAGAGATCTTATTTTCATGGATCTAGTAAAGATGGATATGAGAATAGCCATGGAAGGTGAAACATCAATGCTTTTTCAAATGGTTGTCAAACCATCTTTACTAGAAAGGATAAAAAGTTCTCAAGATGATGACGAGGAGTTTCAAAAGAAGATCAAAGCTGTAAATGATGGGAGATTGAGTGACTTCATATATGAAGATGGAATTTTGAAATTTGGGAAGAGACTTTGTGTTCTCGATATTCCTGATCTAAAAAGAGAATTGTTGGATGATGCTCATAGTTCCAATTTCTCTATACACCCTGGTAGCACTAAGATGTATAGAGATTTGAAGGAACATTTTTGGTGGGACAACATGAAGAGGGAGATTGCTGATTTTGTGTCAAGATGTATGGTTTGTCAACAAGTGAAAGCTGGAAGGCAACAGCCTGGAGGAGTATTGCAACCTCTTCCCATACCTGAGTGGAAATGGGATAATATCACGATGGACTTTTTCATGGGACTACCAAATACTCCTAGAAGGAACGATGCAATATGGGTCATTGTTGATCGTCTTACCAAGTCAACACATTTTCTTTCTATAAGAGAAGATCTACCACTTGAACGTCTAGCAAGACTATATATTAATGAAGTTGTGAGACTTCGTGGAGTTCCTCTATCGATTGTTTCTGATCGTGATCCACGTTTTACATCAAGGTTCTGGAAAAGTCTCCAGAAGGCTTTGAATATTGAGCTTTATATGAGTACTGCATATCACTCTCAAACTGACGGACAGTCTGAAAGGACTATTCAAACTCTGGAAGACATGCTGAGATCATGCTCTCTTGACTTCCAAGGTATGTGGGATCAATACTTGCCTTTGGTGGAATTTTCCTACAACAATAGTTTCCATTCTAGTATTCAAATGGCTCCATATGAAGCATTATATGGAAAGAGATGTCGAACTCCAACTTGTTGGGATGAAGTTGGTGAAAGGAAACTTATAGGCCCAGAAATTATTGAAGAGACCACGATAAAGGTGAAGAAAATACAAGCCCATATTAAAGCATCCCAAAGTAGGAAGAAGAGTTATGCTGACAACCAGAGAAAGGAATTGGAATTTCAAGTGGGAGATCATGTATTTCTGAAAGTATCTCCATGGAAGGGCATCTTAAGGTTCGGTAAGAAAGGAAAATTGAGCCCCATGTACATCGGACCATTTGAAATCTTAGGAAGAATCGGAGCTGTAGCTTACCGTTTAGCGATGCCGCCAAATCTCTCCAGAGTTCATGACGTGTTCCACGTATCATTGTTAAAGAAATACATGTCAGACCCAACGCATGTACTCACATATGAAGGAATAGAACTGAAACCAGATTTTTCATACTGTGAAAAGCCCATTAGGATTCTTGACACAAGGGAGAAGGTATTGAGAAATCGAACAAATCGTCTAGTAAAGGTTCTTTGGAGAAACCAGAATATGGAGGAAGCAACATGGGAACCAGAGGATTTCATGAAGAAGAACCACCCAGATCTTTTTGGTGGGCTATGTCCATAAAATTTCGAGGACGAAATTTCCGAAGGAGGGAATAATGTAGCACCCCAAACATTTTATGGTATGTTTCTGTTAAAGTACACGGCGTGTGTACAAAAATACACAATGTGTACCCATAAATTTGGGATTTTCCCACATTTCTCTTGTTTTCTCAAAAACACTAAAGGAAAAGGAAAAGAAGAAACTCGTACCTCAAGAATAAGAACCAGGTTCTTACACCTACTTTACTTTTCAGTTCCAGGTTCCTCCAATTTTGGATCGTTTTTGGAGCAAGTGTAGTTTATGTTCCTTAGTGACCCATGGGGTTACTTGAGGTATGTCTTGTTGCTTCGTTTATTCATTTGTCCACTGCTAGTTTGTTTGGTTTATTTTCTTTTATTTATCTGTCTTTGTTATGGGCCAAATCGGTCCCAACTGATTTATCTCGATGCCCGGCACTAGTTGTCAGCCCGTGGGGATCGGGAACGCCCTTCGGGCCATGTCGCGGACCGGCTCGGGTGACCGTTTTGTGGTCAACCCGGATTGGTTCATGACATAAACTATGAATACCTTCACCTTTTTCGTAGACTTCACATGCATTGTAGTGGCTTTAATCTATGATCGCCTTTATATTTCAATGTCGTGTATCTTTATGTCCCCCTCTTTCCCTACGACTTGTCAAGGTCTTCTTTCTTCACCAAGTATATGATCCATGATCTCTTCTTCAACTCTTGGCTTCTTGGCCAATGTCTTGCCAAGTTGTCCTTTATTTACCAAGTTATGTTATGATCTCCATCTTCCATCTTAGCACCAGTATCATGATTGCATGATTCACCAACTTCCCAACACACAACATTGAGTTACTTCCCAATGCATCCAACCAGTAATTGACAACAAATCCATCACCATTTAAAAATAAATCCAACATACAACCCTTGGTTACAACAGGAGAGAAATTTAGAGAGACGTCCTTGGGAGAAAATTGAAGATCAAGAGTAATGAGGGGGGGATATGATTTAGGGGGAGTTTATTGAAATGAAAAATGAAGAGTTCGCGTGAATTAACATGTAGTTTTTGCTCTGGGATGATTTGAGTTTATGGAGTTTGTTATAGTGATAGCAAGAGATTTAACAAGTGGTTTGGTTTTCAGTTTAACAAGCGGTGTGAATATTTGGTTGTTTTTGAGTAATGATTGAAAATTATTTATAATCATTGTTGTTTCCCATAAGTAATTTGTCTCATATAGGCTTAAAGTTGATAATAGATATTTCCTTAACCATATGGAGCTTTAGAACGTGTTATTACTATTGAGGTTGCTTGAGGTATTTTCAACAAACCAAAAGGTGGGAGAATGTTTAAATCACCCTTGGGTGTTGATGTTATGTGTTTGTTGGCAATTGGAGTGAATAAGAAAATTATATAGATTTTGTATGCTTTGAAGTTGATGATAGTCGTGGAAGAAGTTAAGGATGAAGGCCAAAAATAAATCACATCAAAGGCTAGTCATGTTGTGAAAAATGCATCAAGTAAAAGGCTTTGGTGCGTATGATAGAAAATTCTAAACCACTTCATGGTACATGTCATGGTTCGGTTGAAGTTGTTTTTATGTTGGCATTTTGAAGAGGTTGTTTTGATGAGGTCGTTTATCAACCAAAGATAAAACACATTCCAATGAAAAATAACATTGTTTTATTAATGAAATGTTGTGATATTGGGAGTTTTGGGTTGAAATTGAGGAACTCGTCCCTATATGAAATGAGATGCAAAGAAGCGTCATGTCTTAGTTTGTGGTCATTGTGAAGACGATAATGACAGGTTTCCCTATATGAAATGAGGACAGATGGAAAACCATGTCACAGTTTCAACATGGAAGCTTGAAGAAGGTGGCACCATCATTTTATATAGTGGTTTACTAAGTTGAATAACAGAGTTGCTAGAAATGGGATAAAAGGGGAACATGTTATGGTCAAGGCAAACATTTGCTTTGGTTGAATCTAAATATTTCAAAGCTGGGTATGATTTTTGGGATGTCGTGATTTGAAAGCATGGTTCTTGAAGATTTGGATTGACCATGCACAACTACGTCACGGTGACAAGCATCACATTCAGTTTTTTTTATTGGAGCATATTAAATTATGACAACATTTTAATGAGATTATACATGGAGTGATTGTGGAAAACTTTAAAGAAGTTGATTAAATACTAGTCATTAATGTCCAAGGAGCTTGGATAATACTATATATCTATGTTACACAAAAGGAGGGAAATGATGAGCCCTTGGGAAGATTGACATAAGAGTTGAAAAAATAAAACATTATGTTCATTGATGATTATGCTAATTACTAACATGATGAGAATTCAATAGATTATTTTTTGCTAAATATGTCAAAACTCGTTGAATGGTTATGTTAAGAAGACAAGGTCAAGCTAATCCAAATGTGAAAAAACCAATAATCTGATAGTTAAAAAACAATAAAAATACAATCCCTTCAACAAAACACACCCCAAAGCCACATTGACACTCAACATCACACAACGCCTTCAGATTCATCAACTTAAAAACATAAAACATTGAAGAAAACCTCCAAGAAGGAATCCAACCCAAAAAATATCTAAAAAATCAAAGCAAAACAGAATCAAATGTGATCCAATTACTTGGTAAAGTATATTTGAATCCAAAAGCCCAAATAAAATTGTTGGTGTGTATAGCATCATCACCCCATTGCACCTCTGCAACCTCCAGGCCATTCCAGGCAGTCCAAGATATGTTTTTGATGATGCTCACCCTCCAAGTATGAGCTTTTCATGATCCATGGCAACGGGAAAAGACAACATATCAGAGAACCAAGTAAACACTCGTGCACTATACAGGGATGACATCCCCATTTTGATTATCATCGCAGTGCAAAACCAGTCCCTCTATGTGTGTCGGTAAGAGGCATCGGAACAACTGGCAACCAGTCGATACGGGCACCACACACGGCATGATCATCAAAATATTATGATGCCGCCGAACCACCCCCATCACACTTACAGTGCTTCCTTCTTTTATGTAGCTGACACAAATCATCAAAAAATGAAGGCAAAATCAGCCTCATTAGAAATGATTAATGAAGAGAGTTATCAAGAAAACAGGTCTGGTCTGGGACCACAGGCTTCACAGATCCAGTTTGGGATCAGGTTGATTAATTTGACTCGGATAATATCTGGTCAGGTTCAAGTTGATCATTCATCCTGACTCATCTAACCAGATTGAAAATATATTGATAATATGAAATATTAAGAATATAATAATAACTAATTTTATAATATGTTTTATTTTTATAATCAACTTGATTTGAAATAACTCAATATGTTTATAACAAATTATTTATTTTAAAATGTTTAAGAGAGCCAAGTTGCAACATGGAAAACATATGTTTCATATAAATTAGGTTATTTTTATTCTAAATGGGATAGTTCAATTTGGTCAAGTCATTGAGTTTATGTAATATTAACTAGTTTAACATGTCATGATACAGTCTATGCTATATGTTTAAAGTTAAACAGGTTT
Source organism: Viscum album (assembly GCA_963277665.1). Lineage (NCBI taxonomy): Eukaryota > Viridiplantae > Streptophyta > Magnoliopsida > Santalales > Viscaceae > Viscum > Viscum album. The sequence continues at coordinate 189,172,149 of OY728130.1, forward strand.
GACGGGTCGAGTTAGGATTAACCCCTTCATAAATGGGCTGGGTCATGTCAACCCTTCAATTAAATGGATTCATACGACCGCCCACCTACAAACCCTGCCCGTTAACCCATATTGCCACATAATAAAATCCATGCAGGTCGGCCAACTCACAAGCCTGCAATTAACAAGATTCAATTTACACACATTGTTGATTATCAACTTTTTAATTGAACTCAATGCATAATTCAGACTATTTAATTATTTAAAATCTAAATTATAGGTGGAATAAAAACAAGCTTGCTCAGCCAAGTGAAAAATGAGTCGGATCTGAAAATTTTAACCCATAAGAAAAAACAGGCCTAGGGCCATATGGACCCAGCCCACCCATTTTGCATCTACAATTCCAATGGGGGTGTGAGCCTTTTCTTAAAATTGCTCCAAATGGGATGAAAAGAACTGGAAATTCTGAATAGAGATCAACCAAATGAGCTCTGAATCAACACAAGTTCAAGAAGCCTACCCTTCTTTGAGGCGCATTACACGATCATCATGGCTGGAAAGGTTGCGGTCGGCCAGCCATTGGAGGAACCTTGGAGACGCTGACTGGTTAACTTTTTTCATATCAACCACAGTCGATGGCTTGACTATTGGGATGACCTTGGCACCGTAGCCTGCTTTTACGAGTGCACGTAAACCAGATTGGAAGTCTGATATGTAAAAATCAGCCACATGCTTCTGTTAATGAGGGGCAAGAAAAGCACAAGGTTGTAATTATGCATTGAAGTTCAAAAATCATGAAGAATTAGATACACAACGTACCAACAGGAAGCAAGATAAAATGTATGGCAACTGCAGATCAGGTAAGAAGGTGTTCATGTTCAAAGTCCACATGTTGGTTTTAGAATTTTTAACGGCATGTTTAGAACCAAGGGATTAAGGTGCTTGTGGAAGGAGATGTGCAACAGTAGCAAATTCCCCACAAAGCATCAACAGATCATATCTGAGATATGAGACTGTTAACCATCCAGCTTAAGGACAAGACCAGACCCAGAGATTTAAACAGATGTGTCATGTTAACAGATAAAAAATTAGCCAAAACATAATATGGAATGGTGAAAAAATCGAAAGAAAATTGGTACAAATGGCCGGTACTTGGGAGCACAGTAATATAACTGATTAATTTGAGCCAGAATGAAAATTTCAACATAACTCATGCTCCCCTTTATCCGCAGTCAAGTGCTTTGACATAGAACACCAAACACCATCATAATCTTCAACTTTTTCTTTTTTTAGAGAAACAAAAAAAAAATGCAGTGAAATTGCACAAGAAGGATGGATAAATTTTTGTAATCTCAATTGAGTTCTTAAACTAAATCTCGCTAAAGGAGATAAATCCTGAAGTTTAATAGTAATTTATATTGACACATTTTGAGCCTCATATGGGTCGAGTAAATTCAGTATTAGAGAACAAACTAACCTCGGAATGTCTACATCCCCAGGATAAGAGGAGATGCTTAGGATTGACCGATTTTCCACCCAATCCATGGTACTCATTCAGTTCTGTAGAAATGTAAACACACCTGGATACTTTCTGATAGGATGATTCCAGAGGTAAACTTCCACATGTGACAACCTACACAAAGAGAAACATGGCACCAAAACATTGAGAGGAAGAAAATGAGCAAAACCGAACCAAAAGCTGCATTCAATATATTAATACAAATTAAATAGAATATTTTTCCAGAAAATAAAATAAAATCAATCATGAATTGTGCCATCAGTGTAACATGTATTTTAATCCCTCAATTGATGAAACTTCAGTTTCTATTTCGATAAAATTCTCTGCCATATTGATTTTAAGTGTATGAGGGAGTAAAATTTTTAGCACAGACAACAAAAGAGCCCCACACGGTGAAGTCCTCCCATGACCATACAGTAAGGGAAAAACAGATCAATTAAGCATCTTTCCAACAAATAAGATGCATGGCACCAGACATCAATTTGATCCGTTTTTTCGGTTCAGGGCACTTTGATTTACATAATTCGACTAATGGCTGGGGAGTTGGGTGACTGATCCTATCTGATTTGAACAGGAGCTTTATAGTCCATCTCCATTCCCCCTTTAGGGCAGCGGAGAACCTACACAGAAATTGATTCTCCCCAGCTTGATCAGGACGCTTAATGGAGATCTTCCCTTTACTGCAACAAACCCGGATTCCATATATTACATGAAAATCTCATCGAGAATCCAAAGGAGATCCTGCTCAAACGGGATAAGATCAGATCCAAAATCAGAACCCCGGTTTTGCCGGTCAATCTCACTGTGATTCCCGCGAATCAACCGTCGAAAATGGTAACCGGAGAGGGTGAGGGTCCTTGTTCAGGCCCCACGGTAGCCATTCAGTTCCGAGTTGTGCCCCCCACGTTATGAACAACGAAACGTATGGCGCAAGCAAGCAAAATAAAAAATATAACGGAGCCAGGAAGTTACCCCTGTAACCTTCACAAACTGCCCATCGACAGCGCCTCTGAGCTCAGCATCGGGATATTTTCGAAGAAACCCTATCAGACCTCGTCTCTTCGAATCTCTCGGTAAGGTGGTAACCGCCGAGCCGTACTTCACTTTCCCTGTCTGCTCCATCCGACCCGAGCTTACAGCTCCGCCGGCGGCAGATTCGATCGGGCCGGATTTTCGAAGCTGGCCGGAGGTCCGAAGTGGACCGGATGTGATAAGGCCGGTCGGCGCCAGCGGGCCAGAATATTTCTTCGGAATAGGTCCGGAGTGGGAAGATTTCGGAGGTTGTTTGGCGTTGGATCCGGATCGGACAGAACCGCCGTCGTGCTGAAATGAAGACGATCGCGATGGCTTGGGCTGTGGTGCAGGAGGAGGAAGGGTAGGATCATTCGGAGGAGCCGCGACGGATATGTCGAACATCTTACCGAGTTCACCGGATTTCTTGATGTCGCCACCGGTGTAGGGGACGGCACGCGACGCCATTGTAGGCTTCCGCTCCTTGGGCTGCTCTCGCCGCCCCGAAACGTAGAGTCCATTTGTCAACTGGTGTGATGGGATTCGACTCCCCATGGTATGGTATAGAGGGAGAGAAGGGAGGAGGGTGAGAGGGACGCGGGGATGGAGAGCGCAAATTGTGAGTTGCAGTGGGAGGACGGGGCTGGCATGATCCCGGAACGAGGTTGGAGATGCGGCGACATGAAAAGACGGGAATGGCCTCCGCTAATACCCATGGACAAATCAATTAAATGCCTGAATTTGATGCCTAATAAATGAAACGGAATAAATGAAATGGAATGAATGTAATAGAAATAAATGAGCGGATTTAATTTTGATATGCCAGATCAGAAATGAATGGAAATAATGATTTAAATAAAATAAATATAGTCAAATTTTAATTATTATAGTATCATAATTATATTTTATTAATTTAAATAATAATTATATTGAATATTATAGATAATTAATTGTATTATTTAGTAACTACCTTCTAGAAAGTGGGGAGGGGCTTTTTATTGTCAAAGATGTTGAATTAGTACCGAATTTTTAATAATAAAAAGAGGGTAAAGCCGTACATTTAACGGACAACAGCCCATTCACCGCCACATGTCCAACTGTCCATGAGCAAACAATCCAATGAGATCAGATGTGAGTTTAGGACGAAAGTTTTTTTTTTATTAAAAAAAAGGCCTTTAAAAGAAATTATATAAATAGATTTAGTTTAAAACTATTTTTAAAAATACCTCAAATACTTTGGGGTCATTTTTTAAAATGCGACCAGCGCTTGAACACATTTTGTTTTAGACAAAAACGAAATGCTTGATTATCTTTAATGCAGTTGTTAGGGAAAAATTAAGACATTAATTAAATTAATAGATGTAGTAATTGAAAAGTTGAAAAAATACTAACGAAAATTGAATTTATTTTGTTATTGTTATAAACACGACATGCAGTCCCTAAGGATATTGTTCAGTTTGACACTTGTAGGCCGCACACCTTTAAAACGCGTCACATGTAGAGAAGTAACTTTAAACCCTCATAAAGGTGTCTCACTATCTCGTGTGGCACCAATGTGGGACTTCAGGTCAAAACACTCTCCTCTAGCGCAACCACACCGAGCTATCGTGTGTTGATGATAGGAAAACACATTTGAAAAACCCCAATGAAGGGAAGAGCAGTACAATAGTCACAACTCGAAGCCTTGACATGCTTAATTATTCATTTTCTAGTATTCCAACCATTGGTTATGACATGAGAGATATTGATTAGTCTAAAGTGTTGATTACAACGTCCATGTATCATATGTGAAATAGAACTTTTGACAATTTATACTTTATCTCTATCTATAGTTTACCTCTTTTTTATTATTATCTTTATTCGTCATCGTCATCCCAAATACTTGACGCAATGGTTTGTCAACGCCCCATTTTGCTTACAATTGATTACGCATTTTCGATTTCGAAATTCCTTATAGTTTCAATCGATGTTCAGCCCTCAGGCCACAAAGCCCCCCTAGCGCAACCACACCAAGCTATCATGGCGATAATGTGTTATGAACACGACCCCTAGCCCACAAGGATATTGTCTGCTTTAGCACGTAAGGTTTGCACAACTTTAAAACGCATCACATGTGAGGAAATAACTTCAAGCCTTCTTAAAGGTGTCCCAGTGTTTCGTGTGGGAGCAATGTGATACTTTAGATCACATCCATTACGAACTATAAACACATATATTTAGAATTATTGTATTGATTTAGTTATTCAAATTCACACATCGAGGCTACATTGGAAGAGAACGTGATTTGTGTCACCTCTCAAAAGTATGTATGTGTCCCAACATAAGTAAGGTCACGATGCAAGCTACCGCCAACACTCCAACGCCACCCAAAGGCACGAAACTCAAGATTATGTTGCCTAGCCAACATAATGTCGAGGGAAATGTGGGCTACGTCAGAGCCAACATACTCTTTAATGGGTTATAAAGGACCATCATATGATCAACATGACATAAATAACCCATTAGAGTGCTCGATTGGTCATCAACAGGAACCAACATGTAATTTGAACGACATAAATATAAACAGGCATACCTGAAACACAATGAACCCCGTCTTTTACAACTCGACGGAGTATGCTTGACTAAAATCACAAAGCAAAAACCAAATGATTTCTACCTCCACATGTGGTACACCGGTCTCGAGGATCCATGTTCGTAATGAGAGGACCCTCGAACACCAAAGGTGTGCTAGCACATTCTTTGTGAAGATGAATGGTGAGTGGGGAGGAAGAGAGCACTTCGACTATGGCTAGATAGCATCACATCCTTCCAACAAGGGGATCATATCCCTTTATATAGTCTCCTTTCATTTAATGAAGGGAGTCGAGCATCAACTGCTAGTTCTTGGCAGTCGTCATACATTACAATAACGTATTCCCGTTGGGGATATAATCGTTTGAACACCTCAAACGATTATGATTTGTCTATGTGTCCATAAATGAATCACCTTAAGGTTTCATAACCGAAGGAAACTGATTGAGAGACTTGGTCAAATATATGCACATGATATCACATATTGCTTATCTATCGTTCACTACGATTGATACTAGTCATATGCTACGATAGAAGCATCAGTGTGCCCATATTGTTGGCTACAACTCAGCGTGCACCATACAATACAATATACCCATTTTAGTACATTTATAGCAATCTCCCACTTGTACTAAAATCCCATAATGACTTTAACACAAAACTTCATAACTCTTTGTGAATCCATCAAAAACTCTTTTGGATACGGTTTATCAAATGCAAACACTCTGTCTAAAATTTAATCTTTATCATAAGGTCTAACTGTGTGGCCCTACGGGCTATTGTAGCATTGACAACAAATATGAAATCCTAATTTCATAAATTTAAGCAAAAAATAACCTCTAAAAAAATATCAGCGCTACTCAAGCTACAAAAGGGGTATGGTGTGATCTTGATAAAACATACCCATATCTCCATATGAACATGTCCACCACAAGATGTGTCATATGCATCATATGTATACCTATATAATCCCCTTTTCCATGATATCAAGTGACCAATAGACATGAAACATGTCAATCTAGTATAATCCATCTCACACATTCATAACTCTCTAAAATAGACTGATTAGGTCAATGAATACATCACATGTCATTCATCTAGAAGATAAACACATCTCATATCCCTTATCTAAGCAGCTGATCTCATCACATGTCACTCAACCAAGTAGTAGAGCACATCATATTTCACTTAACCAAGAGTGACCATGTGCTTACTCGGTTTAATTCAATCAAGAGACCGATGTCTTTTCTCATCATATAAGTGAAAAATATCATCTTGGTTGTGCTCCAACTAACGACATGATCAACAACATACCCAACCACCCCTGATTATCTAAGCCTCAAGGCTTGTAGCGACTCGGGTTTTGGCCCTGTCAGACTTTTTAATATTTCAATGAATAATTACAGAGCTAGGCGTGAGGACGGCGTGCGATTCCGAGGCCCAGTGTGCCCAGAATTAATTTTATAAACATATTAAGTATTTTTATACTATGCACGTGGTGGAGGTGTGATATCTCCTAAATGGTAGCTCAGAACAGGAATCTGAGGGCACGGTTGCGTCTGGAACATGTCGTTTACCCTAGGCGGGGTGTAAACTTTGCGGGCGCGAGCCTGCTGTGAGAAAAGACACTAGGGGTGTTTTCGTAAATAAATAGAAAAGTTTATTTACGAGCGTCGGCTCGAATAACTACTGAACGGAGTCTCGGATCGAAAATCCGAGTCCGCCGTTGCGTTCAGAACAACACGTTTACTCCATGGGCGACCTATTTTCCTTCGCGCCGGGAGGTCTGGTTGGGGGTGTTAATCTGAATGAAGTTTTTTTTTAAATAAAAAAAAAAAGAAACAATCCCTCACCACCCTCCTCCTCCCGCACGTTGGAACGCCAGACGAACCCCTCCCCACCTCCTCCATTCTTCGATGAATCGAGCCGCAACCATCCGTTTTCTATGCCGATCATCAGCGGATCGAGCTTCAGGGCGTCGCGGGCGTCGTTCTGCACCCGAAGCTTTGGCATTTCGCCCGTGAGGTAGGTGGTTTGAGTTTTAATTCCTCGATCCCGTTTTTGTTTCGAATTTATTCGTTTTGTTGTCATAGAAGGGAAGATTGGGTCCCGAGGGTCGCACAGGAGGTTGTGGATCGCAAAACGGACCACTGGGGTGCCCCCGGTGGTCCGCGGAAGTTTCGCCGGCGCCGGCGACGGCGGCCGGGTCGGTCGGCGCAGCCGGTTCGGGCCGGTCCGACCCTCTTTTAATACACGGGGGTTTTAAAACACCCGTATCTTGCTCCCTCGAAGTCCATTTCATGTGCGTCTGTGGCGATGCGACCCTAGCGACGAGGCAAACCCTTCGGTGTGGGTTCGGGAGTTTTAAGTTTCGGGATCGTGACCTGGGAGCTTGAAACTTCGAATAAAATAATAATATTTTATTATTATTTGACTTCGGGTCGTTGTATCTTCTACCCGGAGCGTCCAATTGACGTGCCGTCAGTGGCGTTGAGACCCTGATGATACGGCGGAATTTTCTTGATGGTTTCCGGGTGTAGGGACCAAGTTTGGGGTGCGGGCCCCATGAGGTTGGGTTTGGGCGTTTTTGGAGAAACACAACTTTCTCACCAGGAGTTCGATTTTGGCGGATGAAGAGTCGATCATGTGTGTTTTTCCGAAAAGATCGCAATGGTGCGGTCCATTCGATGAGTTTCGGGATTGAGGCGTGGGCCCCACCCGAGCTGGCTTCGGTGAATAGTGCCTTTTTCACCGGGGGTATGTTTGGGACGAACGAGTAGTGGATCCCGTGTGTTTTTTCGAGGGGATCACAGTGGTATGATCCTCTTGATTAGTTTCGGGATCGTTGTGTGGGCCCCGCACGAGCTAGCTATGGTGAATAGTGCATTTTTCACCGGTTGTCTGTTTCGGGCGAGTAAACAGCATATCCTGCTTGTTTTTCCGCGTGGATCACGATGGTGGCCTCGGTATTGGCCTTGGAGGTGCGTGGGGTGGCGTTGTGGTGGGTCGCTTGGGTTAGCGACGTTTGGACCAGCAGTGGTTGAGGGTACTCTCTTGGTTCGTTCCTACCAGGGTCCGCACGACATCACAACCTTCATGTAGGTTTGTGATCCTCTCGATGGGATGTTTAATCTGTTAGAGTTGTAGCATCCCTCCAGTGGGCTCAGAGTGGGATCCTTTGGCATCGTTTCCCTAGATCGGGTTCTTGGTATCGCTGTGACCGCTTATCCACGGGCGGCGATCCCCTATCTAGTAGGTTAACCCTGTAGGGTTTATGGCACCATCAGGAATATGATCCCCTACACAGTGGGCCATGCTCAGTAGGGTTGTGGCATCGTCGGGTATGCGATCCCCTACACAACATGAGGATTATAATAGAGTTGCAGTATCATTGGTTATACGATCCCCTACTTAGCGCATGGTGTCGGTAGGGTTGCGGTATCATCAGTTCGATCCCCTACAGCACGAGATGTACCAGATAGGGTTTTGGTATCATCGTGACCATCGTGATACGGGTGACGATCCTCTATCTTAGTGGCATGTTTTTGTCGAGCGCCAGATCAGGTTGTGGTATCCCCCAGCAGATCCTGAGAGTGATCCCCTATCCGTGAGATCTACGAATGTCAGATCGGGTTGTGGTATCCCCCAGCGGACCCTGGGAGTGATCCCCTATCTGTGAGATCTTCGTATACTAGTGTGGATTCTGGTATCCCCTAACGGACCCTAGAAGCAATCCCCTATCCGAGGAGTTTGTTGTTCTTGCTGTTTCAGCGTGGTTTCCTCAGTGACGGTGTCCGACGAGCGTGATCTCTCGGGTGAGCGTCTGAGATGTTTGTGTGGGACCCAATGGAGTGTATCTTTCGGACGAGTGTCATCTGGGATGACCGTGATTGTGGAGTTTGCTCTCCTGGTTGTGAACCATTGCTGGTGATGAGGTCGGTACCTCATGTGGCTTGGTGCACAAGGTGAGCATATCTGGATATTCAAGGTGTATGTTTGGGCATTCACCTGGTTTGAGCTAACTAGTTGTGTTTAGTCGAGGATGGTCACGAGATGGAGTTTCTCTCTCGTCTGGGTTTCCTCTGGCTGGGGTGAGCGGACTGTTACCTTTCAGTTGCTCTCTTTTGTTTTGGGTTTTTGGGGTGCCTACTGAGTATTGTTATACTCACCCCTACACGGGCTTTGCCCGCACATATTTGTGTCTTGTGCAGACCACAGACATTTCGACAGGGTCTCAGGAAGACCCGGAGCAGGCAGAGCTGAGTGAGCGGGACTGACCGTGGAGTCTTACCATAGCTGTGCCGAGGAGCTTTTCGGTGGTGCTTTTGGCAGCGTACCCCTCCTTCCGAGCAGGTTGGACGCCTCTGTAGTTTTCTTTTGGTGGGCTTTGTTTTTCCCTTTTTGTACTGGTGTTGCACTCTGGTTTGGCATAGATGTGTGCATGCATTTTCTTTTCAGTTTTATATATCTCTGCACTGTTGCATGGAGGTGTATGTGGGTGCGTGTGTACAGGTACCTTAGGCTAATTTTTCCCTTGTGTGTGATAGACTACTCGGCGCTAGACGCTAGCCCCAGGCCTATTGGAGGCGGGCTTGGGGAGTCGCGGCATGAGCCCCATTGGGTCGGGTTTGTGACAGAGTGGCATTAGAGGAGGTTCCACCTTTGGGATCTCAGAGCGTAGCTGGTCTAGCTGTGAGTTTGGTCTGGGTTGCATAGCGACAATGTTAGGGTGTTTCGAGTTCGGATTTCCGGCCGGAGACTCTAGTGTTGGTGCGACGACCGACGTATCCACACACCAGGACTCTGATAACCTGCCTTTCGACTTGGGACATTCGTACACTAGTTGTAGGGACATAATGGTACATGAATCATATAGGACTGGGTTTTTGGGTTTCCCTTGTTCTCCTTGAGTCAGCTCACTAGATATACTCTTTGACTGTTGTGCATCTTGAATTTATTTCAGGATACCTCCACGATGACAGCCAACGAGGGTTCCGTAGCAGGATGGTGGTGACGATTCGCCCCATCTAGAGGCTGTGGACCAGGGCGCAGGTTTTGAGGCTGGACCTCCAGGTGGTCCTCCAGTTGAGCCACCACCTGTCGAGCAGCTGGTTGTGCCAGCAGTGCAGGATGATGTTGCACACATGATTAGTGCGCTGCAAGAGTTCCAGAGGCAGCGAACTTTGAGGTTCCGGGGTGATCCAGACCCTCAGGCAGCCGATAACTGGCTCGAAGTAGTCACCCGAGTTTTCTGCCTGGTGAGGACACCCCCAGATCAGATGGTGGTCCTAGTGGTGAGCCTTCTGCATGGTTCGGCCGGGCGATGGTGGAGTTTGGTGACGCAGTCCCACGATGAGGAGACACTCACGTGGGCAGAGTTTGAGCGGCTCTTCAGGGAGGAGTTCTATCTGGTGATGCTGAGGTCAGTGCGGATCCAGGAGCTTCTGCAGCTTCAAAAGGAGGGCATGACTGTGTCAGAGTACTCAGCGAGGTTTACAGAGCTATCGCGCTACTCCCTGGATATTATTCGAGACCCGTTCTTTAGGGCTCGGACCTTCGAGCAGGGCCTACGCAGAGACATCCGGGTAGGTGTGGTTTCCTTGTGTCTGTCCACTTATGCTAGAGTGCTAGAGCGAGCGTTGGTGGTGGAGAGCTTTCTGGTTGAGCAGATCCTGCCTGTTAGTGCTGGACACGCGAGAGCTGAGACTTCGTCAGTCATATCGACATCTGGTATCCGGCGGCAAGCGCAAGGGGATGGACGTGGCCGGCGTTTCAGGAGGCGACCCCATGATGGAGGATTTGAGGCTCAGGGCTCACAAGGCTCGTAGACCAGTTTGGGTCAGCCGTAGGAGAGGTGGTGTTACGCTTGCGATGGTTGGGGACATCTTTCTAGGGATTGTCCGACCCGTCGTGCTGCTGAGAGGGAGCCAGTCAACAAACCGCCTTGGCAGAGGCAGCATCTCGAGCAAGGAGGTCTGTAGGGTGACAGACGTGGCGACGGAGCTGGTGAAACAGCAGGAGGTGGTGGGCGGTATCAGTTGCCACCACCCCTATCCCCAGGTGGTCCATGCCAAGTTCAAGGAGTTGGTGGCCGAGGGTGAGGAAAACTGCATGCCCTGGAGGCTTTTGACCCAGAGGCTCCGCGGATGGATAAAGGTACGCCTTGTGTCATTTCTACTTTTTGAAGTAGTTTGATAGACACTGTTTAGCGGTACTCTTTCCTTTTCGTTACTTGCTCAAGGTTTGTTCAAGGCGTTGGTAAGACCCTGTGTGGGTTTTTTTTGGCGTGCTTGGAATGCATGAGGAAGAGGGATCCTTCCCCCACCAAGACGCGTTTTTGTGATGTGATTAAAACTGTGCGGGCGAGTCAGTTCTGCCCAAAGTAGATAGTGTTGAGGTGTGGTGGATGAGTCCTTCTAAATTATGTGTTCAGGCATGGGTGTTTGTTGGCGAACTCATTGGTGTGGGAGACCCAGTTGAGAGTCCAGTCGCTTCCCTTGTGCTTATGGCTTTTCGAGGATGAAAATTTCTAAGGGGAAGAGGATGTAGAGACTTGGGTTTTGGCCCTATCAGACTTTGGAATAATTCTATGAATAATTCTAGAGCTAGACGCGAAGACGGCGTGCGATTCTAAGGCCCGGTGTGCCCAGAATTAATTTTATAAAAATATTAAATATTTTTATACTATGCACATGGAAGGGGTGTGATATATCCTAAAAGGTAGCTCAGAATGGGAATATGAGGCCACAGTTGCGTCTGGAACGTGCCCTTTACCCTTGGCGGGGTGTAAACTTTGCGGGCGCGAGCCTGCTATGAGAAAAGCCACCAGGGGCGTTTTCGTAAATAAATAGAAAAGTTTATTTACAAGCGTCAGCTCAAATAACTTCTGAACGGAGTCTCAGATCAAAAATTTGAGCCCGCCGTTGCGTTTAGAATGACACGTTTACCCTAGGGGCGACGTATTTTCCTCCGCGCTGGGAGGTCTGGTCGGGGGTGTTAATCTGAATGAAGGTTTTTTAAATAAAAAAAAGAAACAATCCCTCACCTCCCTCCTCCTCTCGCACATTGGAACGCCGGAAAAAACCCTCCCCACCTCCTCCATTTTTCACTGAATCAAGCCGCAACCATCCATTTTCTGCGCCGATCGTCAGCAGATTGAGCTTCAGGGCGCCGCGGACGTCGTTCTGCACCCGAAGCTTCGGCGTTTCGCCCGCGATGTAGGCGGTTTGAGTTTTAATTCCCCGATCCCGTTTTTTGCTTCTAATTTCTTAGTTTTTTTTGTCGTATCAGGGAAGATTGGGTCCCGAGGGTCGCGCAGGAGGTTGTGGATCGCAAAACGGACCACCGAGGTGCCCCCGACGGTCCGTGAAAGTTCCGCCAGCTCGACACTGGTGCGGCGGCGCCGGCGCCGGCGGACCCGCGGCAGTCCGCGGCGGCCGGCCACCTGAGGCAACGGCATGCCAGCCTTACCAGCGAAGCGTGGAGGTGCGGGGAGATTCGCGGCGGAGCGCCGTCGGCTAGGGCAGGCCGGCGGCGACGGCGGCCGGGTCGGTCAGTTCAGGCCGGTCCGACCCTCTTTTAATACAAGGAGGTTTTAAAACCCCCGTAACTTGCTCCCTGGAAGTCCGTTTCACGTGCCGTCTGTGGTGAAGTGAACCTGGAGACGAGGTGAACCTTTCGGTGTGGGTTCGGGAGTTTTAAGTTTTAGGATCGTGTCCCAGGAGCTTGAAACGTTGAATAAAATAATAATATTTTATTAATCTTCGACTTTAGGTCGTTGTATCTTCTACCTGGAGCATCCAATTGATGTGACGTTAGTGGTGTTGAGACCCTAATGATATGGAGGACTTTTCTTGATGGTTTTCGGGTGTTGGGACCGAATTTGGGGTGTGGGCCCCATGAGGTCGGGTTTGGGCGTTTTCGGAGAAACGCAACTTTCTCACCAGGAGTCCGATTTTGGTGGATGAATATTCGATCCTGTGTGTTTTTCCGAGAGGATCGCAATGGTGCAATCTGTTTGATGAGTTTCGAGATCGAGGCATGGGCACCACCCGAGTTGGCTTCAGTGAATAGTGCCTTTTTCACCGGGGTTTCTTTTGGGACGAACGAGTAGTGGATCTCGTGTGTTTTTCTGAAGGGATCGCAATGGTATGATCCGCTTGATGAGTTTCAGGATCGTTGTGTGGGCCCCGCATGGGCTAGGTATGGTGAATAGTTCCTTTTTTACTGGTTGTTTGTTTTAGGCGAGTAAACAGCCTATCCTGCGTGTTTTTTCGCGTGGATCGCGATGGTGGCCTCGGTATCGGCCTTAAAGGTGCACGAGGTGGCATTGTAGGGGGGGGGGGTCGCTCGGGTTAGTGACGTTTGGACCAGCAGTGGTTGAGGGTACTCCCTTGATTCATTCCTACGAGGGTCCACGAGACACCACAACCTTCGTGTAGGTTTGTGATCCTCTCGATGGGATGTTTAATCTGTTAGAGTTGTAGCATCCCTCCGGTGGTCCCGGATCGGGATCCTCTAGCATCGTTTCCCTAGATCGGGTTCTTGGTATTGCTATGACTGCTTATCCACGGGCGGCGATCCCCTATCTAGCAGGTTAACCCCGTAGGGTTTGTGGAATCATTGGGAATATGATCCCCTATGCAGTGAGCCATGCTCAGTAGGGTTGTGGAATCGTCAGGTATACGATCCCCTACACAGCATGATGATTATAGTATGGTTGCAGTATCATTGGTTATACGATCCCCTACCCAGCGCGTGGTGTCGGTAGGGTTGCAGTATCGTTAGTTCGATCCCCTAAAACATGAGATATACTAGATAGAGTTTCAGTATCATCGTGACCATCGTGATACGGGTGACGATCCTCTATCTGAGTGGCGTATTTTTGTCTAGCGCCATATCAGGTTGTGGTATCCCACAACGGATCCTGGGAGTGATCCCCTATCTGTGAGATCTACGAATGCCAGATTGGGTTGTGGTGTCCCCCAGCAGACCCTGGGAGTGATCCCCTATATTTGAGATCTTCGTATACCGGTGTGGGTTTTGGTATCCCCTAGCGAACCCTAGGAGCGATCCCCTATCCGAGGAGTTTGTTATTCTTGTTGTTTCAGCGTGGTTTCCTCAGTGACAGTATCCGACGAGCGTGATCTATCGGTTGAGCATCTGAGATGTTTGTGTGGGACCCGATGAAGTGTATCTCTCGGATGAGTGTCATTTGGGATGACCGTGATCGTGGAGTGTGCTCTCTTGGTTGTGAACCATTGGTGGTGATGAGGTTAGTACCTCATGTGGCTTGGTGCGCAAGCTGGGTATATCTGGATGTTCAAGGTGTATGTTTGGGTATTCACCTAGTTTGAGCTAACTAGTTGTGTTTAGCTAAGGATGGTCACGAGATGGAGTTTCTCTCTCGTCTGGGTTCCCTATGGCTGGGATGAGCAAACTGTTGCCTTTCAGTTGCTCTCTTTTGTTTTGGGTTTTTGGGGTGAATAATGAGTATTGTTATACTCACCCCTGCACGGGCTTTGTCCGCACATGTTTGTGTCTTGTGCAGACCACAAGCCTTTAGACGGGGTCCCAGGAGGACCCGGAGTAGGTAGAGCTGAGTGAGTGGTACTGACCATGGAGTCTTACCGGAGCTGTACCGAGGAGCTTTCCGGTGGTGCTTTTGGCAGCGTACCCCACCTTCCGAGCAGGTTGGATGCCTTTGCAGTTTTCTTTTGGTGGGCCCTCTTTTTCCCTTTTTGTACTGCTGTTGCACTCTGGTTTGGGATATATGTGTGCATGCATTTTCTTTTCAGTTTTATATATCTCTGTACTATTGCATGGTGGTGTATGTGGGTGCGTGTGTACAGGTACCTTAGGCTAATGCCTCCCTTGTGTGTAATGGCCTACTCAGTGCTAGACGCCAGCCCCAGGCCTATTAGAGGTGGGCTTGGGGAGTCGCGACATGAGCCCCATTGGGTCAGGTCGTGACAAGGCTTACATAAGAAATGTGTTGGATTATGACAATTTTCATGTTAGGTATCTCGCTAGTCTCAGGTAATAAGGATTTATAATAAGCATATACCCCTAAGTATATCAATGACCGTATGACATTCTATATGATATACTTTGGTGGGACAAACCAAATAATAAGGATCGATTTATTATCTCATGAGTCTATTCTTCTTATTCTATATACAAATCTTTATATTGATTGTAAGATTATACTCAGGCTAATCTTTACATATCATCACAACTAATAATACTTTATGATGATCATTATCTAGAGACAACTTGAAGTCATACTTTGAGGGGATATTATCATTCCACTATTCATGAAATATAAATTACATCACACATGAATGAATGATAAACAAAAAATACCTTTATTATATAATCATGATATATTTTAGAACTATGGAATCCAATCTCTCATGAATCTTATACCAAAAGATTCAACATGAGACTTGTGTTTTTTCCACGACAATGATTTCTTTAATAGATCCTCTAAATTTTCTTCTATAGCTACCCAAAATATCTTTAAATCACCCCTCTTAATGATCTATCAAATAATATGGTACTTGTAAAGGATGTGTTTGGTCCTTTGGTGAGATTGGGGTTCCTTGGAATGAATAATAGCTCAATTGTTGTCACATTAAATCTTGATTTCTCCCATGATGCTAAAAACCATACCAAGTTCAATGATGAACTTCTTAATCTAAATTGATTCCTTCACAACATCTGATGCAATGATGTAATTTTTCTTTATTTTTGAGTTCACTATAATGTCCTGTTTAGAACTCTTCAACTGATATCACCACCATTTAGGAAAAACATAAAACTGGATTGATATCTCATATCATATTTGTTAGATTGGAAACTAACATTAGTGTAACCCTTTAGAATGAGATTATCCTCACCCCCAAAGACCAATAATATATCCTTACATCTTCCTAAACACTTAAGCATGTTCAATACAATAATCTAGTGAATCTCACCAGGATTGAATTAGTATCCACTTGTAATGCTCGAAGAAACTACAACATTGGGTTAAGTACACAACATGACACACATGATAGATCCTATGGTGGAAACATAAGGAATTATATCCACCCTTTACAACTCTTTAGAATGATCCTTAATCTTCTTAAGATTTATTACATGCAACAATATTAAATACCCCTTTTGGAGTTCTTCATGCTAAACAACTTAAGTACTTTACCAATATATGTATTCTGACTCAGTCTAAGCAACTTATTAGATCTATCTCTATAGATCTCCATACCAAGCATGTATGTTTCTTCACCCATGTATTTCATTAAGAACCATTTTACAAAACACATCTTTACAGAGTGTAAATTCGATACATCATTTATGATAATAAGTATGCCATCCACATACAATATTAGAAACACCTCCACATTCTAACTAATCCCCTTATATACACAAGAACCATTAGTGTTTTTTATGAAACCAAACTCTTTGATTGCATCATCAAACTAGATATTCCAACTCCAAGAATCATTCTTCAATCCATAGATGAACCGTTGAAACTTTCAAACCTTAGCATACTCATTTGGAACTTTAAATCCTTCAAACTGTATCATATACACATCAACAAATAAATTCAAATTATAGAAAGATATTTTGATATCCATTTGATACATATCACAATCACAATGAGCTATTATGGAAAGCAATATTTGGGTGGAATTTATCATCACAATAGGAGAAAAGGTCACTTCATAATCAATACCATGAATTTGTTTATAACTCATTGCCACCAGGCATGATTTATAGGTAGACACTCGACCATCCATGCCATTTTTCTCATAGAAAGTACACTTTCAACCTATGAGTCTCACCCATTCCTATGTATTTACAATGTTCTAAACTTAATTAGTGTACATGGAGTCTATTTAAGATTCCATGCGCTTTATCTATCTCTTGGAATCAGAACTCCCAATAGCCTCTTTTTAGTAGTAGGTTCATCACCTATGAACATTAATTCATTATATTTTTCCATAAGAAATCCATATCTCCAAGGTTGTTGAAAAAAACTATGAGACCTTAAATGTTCTTGTATAATTTGAGTCGGTTCTCCTTCTACAACTCTTTGTAAAACTGGTTTAACTTCCATCTTAGGAAAAATCCCTTTTTTTTGGTCTTGAAATTATCTAAGTTCAAATTTACTCCAAATGAATCCTCTATTCATGTGATCCTTATCAAGAAAAAAACCATCTCAAGTCATAAAATTTTTTTCTTAGTAGGATTATAGAAATAATATCTCTTTATCTCTTTGGAATAACCAACAAATAAGCATTTTTTTCAATTTAAGGCTTAGTTTTTTAGAATACAAACATCGTATATATGATTCAAAATCCCAAATCCTCATAAAATATATATTGAGGAATTTCCCACTCAGTATCCCATATAGTATCTTCAGGAATTCTTTAGATGGAACATAATTATGTAGGACTAAAATAGTTTTTAGGGAAAATCTCTAGAATGAAATAGAAATGTCACATTGAATCATTATTGATAGAACCATGTACAAATGGATATAATTCCTCCTCTCAGACACACCATTCCACTACGGTGTTATGGGAGGAGTGTGTTGTGGAACAATTCCACAATTTCTCAAATGATCGATGGATTCATGGCTCAAAAATTCACCACCCCGTTCTATTTGGAGAATTATAAAACCTTTTCCCAATTGATTCTATACTTTGTTTTGAAACTCTATAAAGTTTTAAAAAGTTTAATATTTTTATATCATCAAGAAAACATAACCATAGCCACTAAAGTTATCAATAAATGTTAAAAAGTAACTAATTTCACCACTTCTTTGAGTACTCATTGGTCCACATACATCATTGTAGAGCCCAGATAGATCATTTAGGGACTCTGAGAGAGGTGTGGGTGGGTTGAATTAGTGTACCCAAATTTTATCAAGATTTAATTTTCATATTTTATCTCCCCTATTGTTGCTCAAAAATCTACCCCGATTAAGAGGAATGGATCAATTGATGCGCATTCAACCCTTATCTTGTCATAAAATGAAAAAATTAATAAAAACGACAACATAAGGATTTTACAAGGTTTGGCCTTGATGTGAGAGCCTACTACTTAACATTTTCAAATTTTTTCAAGTACACCGATTTTATTATCACTATATAATTTTAGTTATAACAAGTGCAATCCTAAGTCGCACACAATGGTTGGGCTGGTATCATCCAAATCTTGAAAGGTAGGAACAATATACTTTCTAAATGTATGTTGTTATTTATACCCATACCACCAGTATTTAATGGACATTATTTATAACAACACCACTAATTATTTAAGTGTTTTTCCTTGATCTAATGAATAGGTCTTCTAATGGTTCAGGACATAGCGGAAGTGCCTATTAGGCAATAACCAACTCAGTTTTTTGTCATAATCATTGTATAATCTGAGTTGTATAAATAAATATTTATTTAAGACTAATGGATTAATTTGAAGATTAATTGACATAAACATCATAACCAAGAAGAAAATATCATCAAAAATAATTTATAATTATTTTTTGTAGATTAAGAATAACCTTATATTGGATTTTTTTTCCATCATTAATGAATCAATTTACCACTTCTTGGAATACCATCATTGTGGTGAGAGGATTAAATGATAAAATCCCCATAGTGGCGATTCACACATGATTTATGAATCTATGAATGTCACCATAGAAATCCACAAGTGTTAGAATGGAAGACTCTAACACTTGTGTCATTCATCTTTGATCACCTTAAGAAACACTTCAAGGACGAAGGATTCTTTTGTTTTCTCAAAAATAAAAAAGGTGAAAGAGGAGGATCACTCTTCGTTCTTGAGAGTGTTCTAGATCAAGGGATATCTAGGGATTGAGAGATTTATCCATATTTTTTTTGTGGACAAATATTATAATGGAATGGTTAGGTTAGAGAATTTCATAACTTAGTTTAAATACAACTAGTGTTTAAAGAATAATAATTGCACATAGGCCCTTATGATTCTCTTAATCCTCGACGAACCCCATGTCTTATTAATAATAATAATATTATTATTATTTACTTTACATGTAATAAAATCATGGATAAATAAATATTATTACCTTGAATAAATAAATTAATATTTATTTAAATAACATTTAATATATAATTTCTCACTGGAATTTTAAACTTGGTTTTCCAATCCTCTTTAATATTTATCAGACCTTGGATAAAGACTATTTATTTAAATAAATAAATATCTCTTCATTATTCACTGATAAATAAATAAATATTATATTCACAAAACAATTGAATAAATATTTATTAAATATTCACATGATGAAATAAATAAATATTTGTTACCTTGTGAATAAACCTGAATAAAGAAATATTATAAATTCATATAATTAATAATTACCTAGAGAATAAATATTTATCAAATATTAAACTCGCATAATATTCTCTAGAATAACTGGTGAATGAATATATACGATAAACCAAAAATGAATAATTACTAAACCATGTATGAAAATAATATTTATTCAACATGTTAAATTTAAATAGAATTTAACTGAGGTTCCTAATACAATTAGTGTGTGACCTTCTAAGTCTCTTTCTCAGTAGAATTAGAAAAAACCACCTAAAGTCCAAGGTTATCATCTAGAAACATGCCAAAGCACCCATAGAGAATATAACACCCTAATATTTTAGAATATATTTCACTTTAATAAATCTGATGTGCTTGACAACTTGTGATACAAGAAACACCAAACTTAAGTGAACAATACCTTATTAAAAATATAAAATGAAAGAAAATAATGGATATTTAAATGAAATTGATAAAATTTAAGTAATAAAATCAAGTAATAACATTCCAGAAATAGTTTAGAAATGATAAGGAATATTAGTCTAGTAATTATTATCTAAAAGGAAATGTTTTGTTTACAAACATTATTTTTATTATATGTTTTATTTAAAAGTTAATTTCTTTTATTTTGAGTATTAAACTTATAGAAAATTATTTTTTACACATATAGAAAAATGACTGATCATTCATACATTTATTATCAAATAGTTATAAATGAAGATAAAATCATTGTAAGGTAAAAATATATGTTTTGTAGAAAACTATTTTTATGTGCGTAATGTGTTTTTATGTTAATAAATTAACTTGATAACTATTGATGGATGATTATAATGAAATTTTTAGATAATATATTCAATAAAACTAATGAAAATTTATATAACACTATAAAAAAGGTTCATTAATAGTGGTTATTTCATGGTCTAGTGGCAGTTTAAACTACCGCCTAATAGTTTCGCAGTGGTTATTAAAACTGGTGCATATTGAATGATCGCTAGTCATTTAATGACAATTTCTTTAATTTCATGGTGGTTTTATTATGTTTTGTTTTAAAAAATTTAACGGCGGTAACTTGTTTATTTAGCGGTGGTTCTTTTAAAAAAAAAAAATATCTGCGTGAAATATAATTAAAATAAAATCAACTGCCATTGAACATTTGAGCGGCAGTTACTTTTAGTAATGGTTAATTGTAACCACCACTAAATACATTAAATAAAATATATTTAGCAGTAGTTACTAAAAATTACCACTAAATCAATATTGTTTTTTTAAATATTTAATAAAAATCTATAAATATAGAAAAACTAACATGCAGTAAACTAAAACATAAATATATGATAAACCCATCACACATATGTTATACATCCACAGTCATCATAACCTTAGTCTCAGTCAACCAATACATCTGTCAACCAATACCTTGGTCATGAATATATACATATAAAATATGTCCAACAATAACCCATTAACAATATAGATCCATGTCCCGACTTATATTGCATCTGTCTGCCTTCACATCATCTCATCAACTAAAACCCACCATGTTTTCTCACCAACTGTAACAAACAATAAAAAAAATTAAAATTAAAAATAATAAATAGAATTACAGTAGAATAATTGATAAATTTTTAACATACCATAGAAACTAAGAACCGTTATTACTTCCTTCTAAAGAATGTCTTGGATCAGAATGGTAAACCTCTTGCTTACTGCTGTCATCTATCACCTAAAATGAAAACCATAACATTTAAGAAAAAAAATGAAAAAATAAAAAACACAGAATATATTCAGAATAATGCACATAAAATTTGTTATTTTTTTAATCAAATAGAATAAATTTTAACATAAAACAAATAATATATAACTCAAAACACTTTTAAAACATAAACATACCTATTTAAGATAAGATTCAACACTTGAAACTGAAAAGGGACAAGTAAATATTCAAATTTATTTTTAAAGCGACGTGCGATGTGTTTAAAATTTGCTTAATAAAATTTTTTTAAGGTTTTTTATATCAAAACATGTCTTATATTTAAAAAACAACTTAGTGGTGGTTTTCCCATGATTGTACATCAACCATAGGTCATTTTCTATGGTTTTGACCGTTCCATAAACATTTTAGTGTTTTAAAACACTAAAAAAGAATTTATGTCCATAACAAGAAAACCATAATTCAGAATGACGTGTCTTCAGTTCTTACATTTCAAAATTAAATCCATAGTCATTGTCCCTTGATTTCAGGGAAATATGACATCATCTTCCTAGTTTTGACCCCAACACTTGTTTTTAAAGGCTTTTACACCTTTTAGAAGTGTTTACTGAGTAATTATAATCACACTATACATCAGATTGACATGTTTTATACACATAAATGTCAAAAAAACTCATTGGTGGTTTTTACATGATTTTACATCAACCTGAGGCTATTTTCTATGGTTTTGACTATTCCACATACGTTTTGGTGTTTTAAAACACTAAAAACTTGTTTACAACCATAATAGGAAAATCGTAATTCAGAATGATGTATCATATGTTACTAAATTTCAAAATTAAATCCATAGTCATTCTAACATGATTTTAGGGAAATCCTACATCATTTGCCTAGTTTTGACCCCCCAACACTTATTTTTAAAGGCGTTTATACCTTTCAGAAGTGTTTACCAAGTAATTACAAAAATACCGCACATCAGATTGATGTATTGTCTATGTGTACACATAAAAAAACTCATAAGTGGTTGTCCCATGATTTTACATCATTATGAGGTTGTTTTCTATGGTTTTGACTATTCCACACATGTTTTAGTGTTTTTTACACTAAAAATGCGTTTATGGCCATAAAGAGCAAACTGTATTTTAGAATGACGAGTCAACAGTTCCTACATTTCACAATTAAATCCACTTCCATTTCCCCCTTAATTTTATGGCAATACGATGTCGTTTTACTGGTTTTGACCCTCCAATAATTGTTTTTAAAGGATTTTGTACATTTTAGAAGTGTTTGTCGGGTAATTCTGACCACACATCACATTGAATTGATGTGTTTTCTTCACATACACATCAAAACATCTGATCAGTAGTTTTCCATGATTTCACATCAATATGAGGTTGTTTTATATGGGTTTTACCATCCCATGCTTGTTTTAGTGTTTTAAAACACTAAAAATGCATTTATGACCATAATGAGAAAACCATAATTCAGAATGACATATTGTTGGTTCCTACATTTCATAATTAAATCCATGGTCATTTCCCCCTAATTTAAGGGAAATCTGATGCTGTTTTCATGGTTTTGACCCCCCAACACTTATTTTTAAAGGATTTTGCACCTTTTAAAATTTTTTACCAAGTAATTCGGACCAAAACACACATCAAATTAATGGGTTTTATACATGAACATGTAAAAAACAACTTAGAGGTGATTTTCCCATGATTTCACATCAATCCGAGGTTGTTTTCTATGGTTTTGACCATTTCATGCACGTTTCAGTGTTTTAAAACACTAAAAACGTGTTTAGGGAAATAACGGGGAAACCATAATTCATAATGACATATCGTTGATTCCTACATTTTAAAATTAATTCTATGAGTTTTCTCCTTTAATTTCAGGGCAATCCGACATTTTTTTCTTAGTTTTGATCCCCCGACACTTGTTTTGAAAGGATTGTGTACCTTTCAGAAGTGTTTACCAAGTAATTCGGACCACACCAAACATTAGATTGATGTTTTTTCTACATGTAAACATAAAAATAAACTCAAAAGTGGTTTTCCCATGATTTTACATAAATCTGAGGTTTTGTTTCTATGGTTTTGACCATTCTATGCACGTTTTAGTGTTTTAAAACACTAAAAACACATTTACAACCATAACAGGTAAATGGTAATTAAGAATGATGAGTTGTTGGTTACTATATTTAAAACTTAAATCCATGGTTTTCCCCTAATTTAAGATAAATCCGATGTTGTTTTCCTGGTTTTGACCCCCAATACTTGTTTTTAAAGGCTTTTATACCTTTCAGAAGTGTTTACTAAGTAATTCTGACAACACCACACATCATATTAACGTGTTGCCTATGCGTACATGTCAAAAAAACTCATCGATGATTTTACCATGATTTAAAATCAATTTCAGGTGCTTTTCTAGGGTTTTGACCATTCCATACATGTTTTAGTATTTTAAAACACTAAAAACACATTTACAACCATAATGGGAAAACCATAATTCAAAATGATGATCCGTCAGTTCATACATTTAAAAATTAAATCCATGGTTGTTTTACCCTAATTTCAGGGTAATTAGACATTGTTTTCTTAGTTTTTATATCCTGACACTTATTTTTAAAGGCTTTTGTACCTTTCAGAAGTGTTTATTGAGTAATTCTGACCACACTGCATGTCATATTGACATGTTGTCTATGATTACACATCAAAAACAACTAATAGATAATTTTTACATGATTTAACATTAATATGAGGTCATTTTATATGGTTTTTACCATTTCACACACATTTTAGTGTTTTAAAACACTAAAAACATGTTTATGATCATAATGGGAAAACCGTTATTTAGAATGACATGCCGTTAGTTCCTACATTTCACAATTAAATATAAGGAAATTTTCCTCTGATTTAAAATAAATAAAATATCATTTTCTTAGTTTTTGACCCCCAACACTTGTTTTTAAAGGCTTTTGTACCTTTAAGAAGTTTTTACCGAGTCAAAACTGAGTAAACAAGCTCAAATTGTTTTCAAACTTATAGATAATGATCTATAATTCATTTTTGAATTGTAATAATTAACAGTGCTTTTGTAGCACTGATAAAGGGGTTTATTTATCAGTGTTGATAAAGGGACCTATTATCAGCACTCAAGATAGCGCTGATAAAGGTGACCTTTATCAGTGCTAAACAAGCGCTGACAAAGGCACCTTCCCCTGCACCTGCAGAACCAGAACCTGCACAAACCAGCACCTGCACACACAAAACAGCACCTACACACCTGTACAAAATAGCACCCGCACACAATATTTTGACAAACAATGCTATATACATTTACGTAACATCATGAATACAAAAAAACACACTACTATATACATTTCAAACAATTTTTTACATGGTTACAATTACAATTATCTAAAAAAAGTTATAAACATTAATGTTTCATTCTTTGATATCCGTGATCCTCTCTCAAAAATTGTCATCCACGGTATTTGTTGCCGAACAAAGCATCTGAACTCAAGGGAAAAAATTCACCTACATAAGAAAACAAATATTATGTTAGTAATAAAATAATGAAATAAATTAAAACATTAATATGAAAGAATACATTAATATGGAAATGTGAAACTAAAATATGGAAATGATAAACTCAAATGTTTTCATTCTGATAACAATGAAAGGGAATAATGTAAAATCAATATGTTTTTGGATGATTTATCTCATTAAATAAATACTGATTCTTTATTTAATGAAAATCCTTACCGGTCACACCGTACATTGGATTGAGGTGCGGTCGATTAGTAAAAATCACAAATGAATTAGTATTTATTAAACTGAATGTGTTTGCTCGGTTTTCCGTATGTCACTTGTGTTGTTTTCTAAAGTTAATGTCAATTTGAAACTGATATCAGACACTTTTAGACATAACCGTCACACCATGCGTCAGATTGAGGTGCGGTCGATTCGTACACCTCAAAAATGACTCGTGGATTGTTTTCCTAAAGTAACAAAACAATCCGAATGCGTTTGCTTGGTTTTACATATGTTAGTAGTGATGTTTTCTAAAGTTTATGTCAATTTAAAACAGATATCAGACACTTTTAGCCATACCGGTCACACCGTGCATCGGATTGAGGTGCAGTTGATTTGTACACGTCACAAATGACTCATGGATAATTTTACTAAAGTATCAAAACAATCTGAACATGTTTGATCAGTTTTCCGTATGTCACTTGTGTTGTTTTCTAAAGTTAATGTCAATTTCAAACTGATATCAGACACATTTAGCCATACCAGTCACACCGTGCATCGGATTGAGGTTCGGTTGATTCGTACACCTCAAAAATGACTCATGGATTGTTTTCCAAAAGTATAAAAACAATCCGAACGTGTTTGCTCAGTTTTCCGTATGTTACTTGTGGTGTTTTCTAAAGTTAATGTCAATTTCAAACTGATATCTGATACTTTTAGCCATACTGGTCACAACGTGCGTCGGATTGAGGTGTGGTCGATTCGTACACCTCACAAATGACTCATGGATCATTTTTCAAAATTATCAAAACAATCCGAAAGCGTTTTCTTGGTATTTTTTATGACAGTAGTGTTGTTTTCTAAAGTTAATGTCAATTTCAAACTGATATCAGACACTTTTAGCCATACCGGTCACACCGTGTGGCAGATTGAGGTGCGGTCAATTCTTAAACCTCACAAATGACTCATAGATTGTTGTCCCAAAGTATCAAAACAATATGAACGCATTTTCTCAGTATTCCACATGTCAGTAGTGTTGTTTTCTAAAGTTTATGTCAATTTAAAACTGATATCAGACACTTTTAGCCATACCGGTCACACCGTGTGTCAGATTGAGGTGCAGTTGATCCGTACATGTCGTAAATGACTCATGGATAATTGTACTAAAGTATCAAAACAATAAGAATTCATTTTATTTTTATTACGTATGTCGGTAGTGTTGTTTTCTAATGTTAATGTCAATTTCAAACTGATATCAGACACTTTTAGCCATACCGCTCACACCGTGCGTCATATTGAGGTGTGGTTGATTCGTACATGTCACAAATGACTCATGGATCGTTTTCCTAAAGTATAAAAACAATATGAATGCGTTTTCTCGGTATTTCATATGTCACTTGTGTTGTTTTCTAAAGTTAATATCAATTTCAAACTGATATCAGACACTTTTAGCCATACTGGTCACACCGTGCGTTAGATTGAGGTGCGGTCGATTCGTACACATCACAAATGACTCATGGATAATTGTTTCATGCATGAGTATATGTGTTCCAGGGAATCATATTGGTATGGGATTTGTATATCCTAGTTAGGTTTTCTATGGCTATTTGAGTAGGTATTAGAGTCTTAGGCCTAAAGAAGATGGATAATATAGTTTTATATATCACATATGATGGGGAACACCCTCTTAAGGATATATAAGAGTCATGGTGTGTGTGATGAGTAGGATATTCCATATAGGGATTGGTGAAGTGTGACATAGAGTATATAAAACATAATAAAGGGTGATCATATATGCTCAATAAGTCTAAACAAGGGAGATATCAATGATCATATATGGATAACATTAGTAGGAATTCACCTTCATCTTATTTGTATACAATCTTCCATCAGGTATGTTTCCCATTCATTTCTAAACACATCTATATCATCTTCTGAATATGAGTTTTTGCGACAGTCATGGTAGTACTGAAAAAATATAAATACACAAAGGATTAATAAATATTTTAAATGAACTCGTAATTATTTTCAAAAATACCTCATCAGGGATGATAGCTTGTTGATGAAATACGATCTCTTTCATAAATTTACAAACATAATAACCACAGTCCTTTCCGTTTGTTTGTTTTGGATACTGCAGAAACATCGACAACAATAAGTAATTTTTTTTGATATGTGTTTGGATAGTGCAATGTTATTATATATACCCGGATACTTTTCCAGTTGTAGATATTGTAGGCTTTCTCATCCTTATGACCTGGATTCATTCCATGTATTAGACGATATTGATGCACCACCCTATCATAACAGAATCCTCATTAAAAGATAACATAAATTATATAATTAGATGTTTAGTTTTAAAATGTTGGATCTAGTGTATTACAAATTAACAAACGCCATCATGCGTGGTCAGTTTGTTGGATATCCATGCGTTGAATCTAGAAAATAAATCTTTAGAGTATCCAAATTGACTGAAATCAACATCCAATGCTCCCTAAAAATACAAAAAGGAATAAGTAAATAAAGAAATGAAAATATAGTTCATATCATTAAATTGTAGGGTTTTACCCCTGCATAGTTGGTATTAAAAAGAGTCTGTCATCCGTAATTTTGTTTTCAAACGATTTGAGCAGGGATGACATTATTGGAGCCTCTTTATCAGAATATATTTATTCTTTTGAAGAGGTGGTGTGAGGACTAAAGAGTCCAAATTTTTGTTCATGGGGAAATCCCTTTAATTGTTTTTCATATATACGCCTGTGAAAAATATAAAATGTATTTAGTCATAATTATCAGAGTATATCAGATTTTGTAAAATCAAATCATGAACACATACCTCATGTATACATTTACAACTGAGGTTCCTAGCCATTCATACTTGAGGATTTCATTTACATTTTTAGAACTAATGAAATATGATGTTTCCTCTCCGTACATATTCTTTTCAAAATCAACTATGTGAGCATTTCTATCTATCAACTTTGTATCCACATGAGCCTGCAATGATATTAACTTTTGATATAGAATGGGCAGGGTACCGTTTCAATCGGTTGGTTGATCCTTGAGATAGTTTTGAGATGATATTTCATTTCACCCCCTTCTCTTTGTCGTTCTGTAATAACATTCATCAGTTTAAACCTTTTTTCATTAAATGTTAAAGGTCCATCTTGAAAAATAACTTGGAAATGGATACCTCCTTGTTGACATGTTTTTTTACAAGAACTAACGGCCATGCGATGAATGTTCCAATAGCTTGTTCAACCGTATGAATGACTTCATCGTCATTTGGAACAGGTAGCTCGACACTCGACTCATTAGCTACATTAATTGACACTCTGAAATGATCTGTGGGAAGCTGTCTGTTGTGTAGCATGTCGTTCTACGTATTGAACACCACAGCCCTCGCTACAAGGCGATAGGTGGGAGTTGATAGATATAAATCATAGTCATTTTCACCTTTTAGAATATTACTACAGGAAAGGTATCAGTGTCTATGTGAATCACATTTCATAGAAAAAATTATTAAAACATTGATTACCTCAGCTAACTTAGGTTTTTTAGGGGAATGGCTTGCCTCAAAGCTGGTGGGGGGCGGGGCGAGATCGTCACACATGGGTTGTTGAGTTGTTTCTTCTCTTTGCCTCTCCCCCATCAATGTTGCTATCATATCTCTCTGGTATTGAATTCTTCTTGAAAAATAGCTAATTTTTCTTGCAGATTTTCCATTTTTTCATTTTCATCATCCGCTTGTTTTTGTTTTTGAAAATATGTTCGGGGTGTCACCCCAAAACCCGCACCTCTGACGCGGACATACTGGTCTGGCTGCTTCAGGGCTGCTAAAAGTATGTCTGCATCTGGTGCGGGTGTTGTTGATTCCTGTGACTATGTCAGATAGAAAATATAGAAAAATAGGTAGTCATTGTAATGTAATAGCAATTTAAAACAAAACAAATTTATATTATGTCATACTTACACATGTTTCCCATACTTTTTGTGTTTTTTCATCTATCATTATCCCCTCTTTATTTACATGAGCCTCCTTCCATAGCACATGGCGTGGGATGGATTTGGATTTCGATTTCGATTAATCAATCTGCATATAAACAGAGAAACATGGTTATGGTGTTGTTTTATGTCACATATAAGTAGTATGGTAGATTTAAAAGACGTACCAATATTTTCTCAAGTGAAGCATACCCCATACTTGATTTATGTTAAGGGTATGCTGGTTCTGTTGCATGTTTTTTATTTTCAGCACTCAGTTGCTGTTTCATAAATAATAAAATGTCAATCAAAGTGATGAATGCAAGAAACATAAAACAACGTATTACCCCACACAATGTACCTAAAAAGTTTTCTCTCCACGACGGTTGATAAATGCGTCCCACACTCCTTGGGATATCAAGTGTGCATAAAGAGGAGGTGGGTGCAGCTTAATTTTTTCTTCAGCATCTTTAAGATGATATTTCATTAAAATTGTGAAGAAACCTATATGAATCCTTCCTGCAACTCTTAATACATATTCCTTGTGCGAGGAATCTACTATAAATGAACTCTGCAATGGATGATGAAGAGTAAGTCAATGTTTTGGTATTTTATTTTAAGAAATTAAAAAATGATATCATAATGTTATCATAATCTCTTCCCACATTAGTGTCTTAAGACCGGTGATAACATGGTGCCACGAATGTACATCAATCGACACACGTTTCCGAGTGAAGATTCCAATGTAGCTACTAAAGATAGCTTTGTTGGGGTTAACATGTTGGCCTCGCTTATTCCATCCCACCTCAAATTTGATTCCTTTTTCTTTTTCCTTAAGGATTTGGGCTAACATTGTCAAACTACGACGCTCTTGTTTTTTTTGCACTTTTAGAGTTTCATTTCCTACCATTTCCTCAGAATTATCATAAATATCTTTCTCTGGAGCACTAGCATCAGCACTGGGACCAACAACAACAGGTTGAGAAACTTGTTGTTGCTCTGCACTAGAACCACCAGCAGCTAGTTGAGAAACCTGTTGTTGCTCTGCACCGGGACCACCAGCAGGTGGTTGAGAGACCTTTTGTGCCTCAGGATTGGGTGCATCAGCAGGTGAAAAAGTCATTATCTACAGAAGTGGTTTAATATTTAATTTAGATTACATAAAAGCAGCAGCGGAAAAATAATAACAGAACGTAACACAATGTATATTATAATAAACAAATAACCTGATTATTGTACTCTCTATTTTTTTCTTTAAAGGCTGAAGAGATTTTACTCCTCTATCAACTATGTAAATCCATTCATTGTGGTCTCCTCTAACATATAAAACACCATCTACATTGGGACTGCTGCGAAATGATTGTGAAGTCCCTATAAAAGGGTCATCCTTCATTGAACTTTCATCTGACCCTTCAGTTGTTTGGGTCGATAATAGAACAATTGACCAATTTCAGTTTGTGGGGTCTAGAACATAAAATACTTGTACTGCCTGTGATGCCATTAAAAATGGTTCGTCTTTCTCCCCTTCCTTACTAAAATCAACTTTCACAAATCCTAATTCATCTATTTTAATAGCACTCCTGTTATCAACCCACTTGCATTGAAAAACTGCCACTTTAAATTTCATATAATCCAACTCCCATATTCGTTTGATGATGCCAAAGTATGACATATTCACATAAATTGGATTTTTGTACTTAGCACCAGAAACATGCATCGCCTAATCCACAAGTGTAACCCCACTATTCTGCATGGTACTGTTTTCATCATGTTCATTAGTATAGAATGTATAACCATTAACTGCATAAGCATTGTAAGATAATACATACACACTTGCTCCTCCGGCTAGCCATCGAAGTCATTCTAAAATTGAGTTTGGATTTTCATCTAACTGCTTCAAAATATGGTCCTGAAACCATCCTATAAACTGTCGATTATGTGTATCTGATATCTATTTTTCAGCCCTAGATGGATTCAAACACCTAAGAATTTATTTGTGGGTTTGAACATATGGGACAACGTTGAAACTGTTATGAAAACATAAAGGTGATCCGGCTTTAGATCTATAATATTGATTGTGACAACCTCTCTTCCAAAAATTCCTTCACCCTCAAGCCGCTTAGTGTTATGAGATTTCGGTAGGCCAAGGTTTTCCACACCAGATAGGTATTCAGTACAAAATTTAATGGCTTCCTCAACAATATATTGCTCCGCAATACAACCCTCTGTCCGACTTCGATTTTTGACATACCCTTTCAAAATCTTCATATACCATTCAATGGGGTACATCCATCTATAATTTACAAAACCACATAGTCGAATCTCTCTCACCAAATGAACCATCATATCAAAAAATGTCGGCGGGAAGAACATTTCCAATTCACATAATATGACGGCAATTTCTATTTCCATAGTTGAAAATTTCAATGGGTCTATAACTTTGCTGCATATAGCTTTGAAGAAGAAACAAAGCTTCATTAATGTATGGCAGAAATTCTTGGGCAAAATGAAACGTAAAGCTATAGGAATTAGATATTTCATCAAAACATGGCAGTCATGTGATTTCAGACCCTTTAATTTTAAACCGCTCATTGACACGATGTTCTTGATATTTGATGAATACCCCTCTAGAACCTTTAAGTCATTCAAAAAGATGAAAAACTGATATATCTCCTGCCTAGAAAGAGTGTAAGTAATATGAGGAAGAAATGTTCGTTTTTCACCCTTCACTGGTGCCAACTCCTCTTGTATTCCCATCTCAACCATGTCCAATCTAGCCTTAATTCCATCCCCATTTTTCTGGGTGCATTTAGCAACGTGATTATGACACTATCACATACATTTTTTTTCAATATGCATAATATCAATAAAATTTCTGACATACAGACAATTCCAGTATGGTAATCCAAAAAAAACTGATCTCTTTTCCCAACCAGTTTTCATAATGTTTTTCGAAAACAGTTTACCAAAAGTAGTGTTCAAATATTTTACCTTCTCAAACAATTGATCACCTGTTAGTGGAGACAGTGTTATATGTTCTTCTGAACTTTCATCGAATGATGCCATCCAAGATCGGTACTTATGCCATCGGGGTAGAAATCTGCGATGTTTTAAAAACACGGTTTTCGATGAATGTTTCAACCCAATTGATTGTGTACCTTGTTCACAAACGGGACACCCTTGAGTTCCTTTAATGCTATATCCTAACAAATTTCCATAAGCAGGAAAGTCATTTATTGTCCCGTACAATATGGCTTTCAAAGTGAAATCTTCTTTTGTACGCATCATACAACGTAACACCTGAATCCCACAATATTTTCAAATAATCAATCAATAGAGCCAAATAAACATCAATATCATTACCCGATTGTTTTGGTTCTAATATAAGCATAGATAGCATGATGTATTTTCATTTCATGTATAACCACGGTGGTAAGTTATAATTTAGCAACATAACCGGCCACGTACTGTGACTGCTGCTTTGAAAACCAAAAGGATTCACCCCATTTGTAGATAACTCCAGATGAAGGTTTCTCAGATCGTTTCCAAATTCAAGATACTCGTGATCAATTCTCTTCCACTAAGGAGAGTCTGCCGAGTGACATAGTTTTCCATTTTAATTCTTGTATCTGCATGCCATGTCAATTGTCCTGCAGTCTCCTCACTACCATATAGGCGCCTAAACCTCAGAATGATTGGAAAGTACCATATAACTTTTGTAGGACTAGAATCATATTTCTTGTATCGAGAAGAACCACACTTTGGGAATTCTTTAAGTGATTTGTGGTCATTACGAAACAATATACAATCATTCGGGTAGGCGTGTATTCTTTCAGAGATCATACCCATCGATTGTAGCATTCGTTTGGCATTGTATGTTCGGCTTGGGAGTTCATTATCTTCTGGAATCATGTCATTCAGGAGAGCAAGTAGTTCCATAAAACTGGCGTCACTCCACCCGTTGCTTGCTTTCAAATTATACAGCTTCATTACGGATGACAATGCTGTATATTTAGTGAAAATAGCATACAATGGCATTTTTGCACAACTCTTTAACTTCTCAAACAATTTTGGGCAATCATGAAGTTCATCTTCAACTGTCCTTGTCATTTCCTCAATACGATCTTTATCATAATTCACATCTGTAATCACAACCTCCATACGATCGTCTTCACTATTCACGCTTGTAATCATATCAGATCTTCCATAAAATGTCGTGTTATCCGAGCCACTACCTACATTTGTTTTTTCCCCATGTTTATTCCAACATGTATAACTTAGATCTATTCCGTGATAGATCAGGTGTTATTCCAACTCCTCTGGACTAATTTTTCTTGAATAAAAATAGCGTAAATACAGACAAAGGATTTGAGAAGGGTCACATGCATGATCTCCTGCAAACTTGATAAACTCTTTCATGCCATCTTCATACTCTTTTGTCAAACGATTGGAATTCATCCATTCTTTATTCATATTCATCGTCTTTAGGGGTTCGATCTCGAACTTGCCTAATATTATGATTTAACTAATCAAGTAGCATTGTTTGGGTTTTATAAAAAAAATCATGGTAAAAATGCCTCTACAATGAAATAGAGGAACCTACCCCAAAACATGTGAAAGTACTTGAACTCTATCTATATACAGGGGACTGTGCCCTGTCTTTTGTATATCTCCATAGAGTACCTAAAACCTATACATGGAGGACTCTTCACCAAAACATGGGGGAGTACCATACTCCATATTTTCTCCAAACATCTCACTTGTGACTTGTCAAATCTCAAGCAGAGTGAAGATAATTAAAATATCCAAACCACATCGTGTTCAATTTCCAATGAATAAGGGAATCATAATATTGTGATCTACATGAGAAGATATTTATAATGGGATAATCATACATGAAATATTATCATCTAAGTGAAAAATAAATAATAATAATGAAATTAACATAGCACACAATTTGTTCAATGGATACACAATGTATAGGGTTCTCAGTCTAGGTTGGTTGTATACTACCATTTCTAAACTCATGTGAAATCCATATACATGATGTGTCCAGTAGGGTGAACATCATCTATGGATAAGATACCTGATTTAATCTGACATATATCAAGTTAATTCCAAGTAAGTCTTACAAAAAATGCATGATGCCTTTGAAAATACATGAAATATAGAACAACTTCAGCTAATGGCGTGTACTTTAGATACAAAATGAGTCACTTCACTGGCTATGCATCACATTTTTGTGGAATACATGGTGTGTAGTCCTTACATGACCACTAGGGGTGTATAGTCTATACACATCAAGTTTATATGGTATCTATACATGGTGTGAGTGAAGTAAAACACATATCATATGGTTCTACCATTATTTCATGGCATGTACATGGTTTCATGATGAAGTATATGTCTTGTAGATACATTTTGTGTGACCTATGTTCACATGACATGTAACATTTAAAATAAAACTTATTCCAAGTTTGAGTCAGAAGATGAGTCATGTGGTGTAAATTTTGGAGATAACTGTTGTCTGGCATTAAAATCTATATGAAATCCATGTATGGTGAAGCATGTTCCATTTAACTAGACTACATACCATGTATTTTAAAAATATATAGAATCTAAAAAACATCATCTTCACACCATAAAGTGTCTCATAGAGTCCTCTAGAAGTGGTTTTTTAGGATTCAGTGGAACTGCATTAGTAACAAAGTGGTGGTGCCATTGAAATGGGTAAAGTTTGGATTAATATTCAATGGTGGAAGAACAACAACATGAAAAACAAATGGCATATCAATAATGCCAAAAACCGCAACACCATACAAAAACACAATCGTGCTCACAATCGCAACACCATACAAACCAAACAATCACAATTTTAGATTTTACAAAGCATCCCTTATTCAATTTTGTTTGTTAATTCAGGGGTTATCACAGAAGTTTTATCATCCTAGGGCATTCATTCATATTCAAGTATACATAAATTACCAATTTTTATATTCAAATGTTCAACAAGAAACAACCAACATGCAATTCATTTAGTGCGCAAACAAGGACCACCAACGACCATGATTTTCAGCGGGGCGTTTAGCCCATATATTTCACATTATAACCATCAATATCAAACAATAATAACATGTGAACAAGAGGAAACCAATGAGTAACAAGAGAAAACTCAATGTGAAGGTGTCGTTAAGCACATGACAGATGTGCGTTCATGGCAGAGGAGAGGCGCACAACAGAGGAGATTTCCAACTGAAAAGAAAACATAAAATAGGGAAACTCATGAGAATAAAATAATCTAAAATGGAGTACACCATTTACCACTTCCCCCAAACCCCAAAATCCCACTAAAACCTAAATCAACCCACACCATGGTTAAACACACCTTAAGATAACAAGAAATTATAGAA
This sequence comes from Viscum album, assembly GCA_963277665.1. Lineage (NCBI taxonomy): Eukaryota > Viridiplantae > Streptophyta > Magnoliopsida > Santalales > Viscaceae > Viscum > Viscum album. The sequence continues at coordinate 189,207,447 of OY728130.1, forward strand.
CCCACCTTCGATAGAATGAGTTCAACAGACTTTTTAAAATATAAAAGATGAACATACAATGGGTAAGCCCTGACCAATAGGTCCTCCATACTAGGTATAATCCCAAAGTTTATTATAGATAGCATATCCCAAATGAGTAAGCCCTGATCAATCCTCTGCTATCACACCTTTCACGACACATACATCCCAATCACATGACTTTAAACTTCATGGTAGAATCTTTTCAACACAACACGTGGTATCTAGTGAGTAGGATCATATCCCTATTCAAACTCAATGAGCCTACCCGTACATCTTGAAAAAAATTAGGGGGAACACACATATTTCCAATGGGAAACCCCTGGTACTATTTTCCAATCTTAACATCACACCATGCCAAAACTCACCACACAATCACCAGTTACCCAACATTATTCCAAAACCAAAGGAATATACCCATGCTTCATTACCCTAAACCCATCCATATAGGTTCAATAGTGATGGTCACATTAAAACCATGCTATAAATCAATAGGGTTAGGAATCCAAATGATCATGTCCCTCAACCCAGTCAAAACACCAAAACTCAAGAATAGAGAGTGCTTCCCTTATACAAATCCAAGGCATGACCATTCCTTCACTATCAACTTGATAACACCTAATATGAATCAATCCCTCATTTCAAAGAATCTACCCTGGATTTATGTATCTAAGGTATTCATAACACCAAGATAACCCCACTCATTATTCTCCCCCAACCACCAAAACTCACTAACTTGCTACCATCCTGAGTCACATGCAAATGACCACTGAGATCTCACACAAACCCCTTACATCAATTCTTACACAATACTTATCCCATGGGTGCCACTCTTATCCCCACCTCAAAACACACATCATCTAGTGAACCAAACCAAACACTTACTATTGGTTCTCACACACCCGCTATCTAAAACAACCTACAATATAAGGGTCTCACCACCTGGGCTCTCACTCTTGCCCCAACTACCCATACATAGGTTCAACTCACTTATAAAAAAACTATAAGTCATCATAATCATTCAAGGATCATCATTTCTCATTTATATTAACCCAATAGAAATAAAAATACTCCTAAACTGACCAGTGGTGGCGGAGGCAGCGGTGGAGGAGGCGGTGACGGCGGAGGCCACGGTGGTCGTGGAGGCGGAGGTAGTGGCGGTCGCGGAGGCGGAGGCAGCGGAGATCACAGCGGAGGAGAAAAACCCAACGACGTGGAGGTAGCAGCAGAGGAGAAAAAACCAACGGCAGCAGCGGAGGAGGAGGTGGAAGAGGAGGAGGATGAGTAGGAGGAGGAAGAAGAGGACGTAAAAGAGGAGGAGAACGAGGAGGAGAACAAGGAGGATAAGTCGCAGCGGAAGAGGGTCCTGGTTCAGCTTCCATGAAAGCATTACCACGTGGGAGAGAGGAGGTCCTGTTAGGGTTATTAAAAAGAAACTGCTGGAACTTTTATCAGTGCTCACTGAAAGCATTGATAAAGGTATGATTTATCAGCGCTAAAATAAAAGCACTGATAAAACATAAATTTATCAGCGCTTTTATTTTAGTACTGATAAATATTATAATTTTATATAAGTTAAGAATAAAAACTTTTATCAGCACTAAAATAAGCACTGATAAATGCATCCTTTTATCAGCGCTAAAAAAGGTGTTGATAAAGGGTATACCTTTATCAGCACTTATTTTAGCGCTGATAAAGGTTAGATTTATCAGCACTTTTAACTAGCGCTGATAAAGGAATACCCCTTTATCAGCACTTTCTGTTTAGCACTGATAAAGGGCAGCGCTTTCCTTGCCCAGTTTTTTGGTAGTGTTGCACGACTTTAAAATGCATCGATCACATGTGAGGAAATAACTTCAAGCCTTCTTAAAGGTGTCCCAGTGTTTCGTGTGGGAGCAATGTGATAATTTAGATTACATCCATTACAAACTATAAACACATATATTTAGAATTATTGTATTGATTTAGTTATTCAAAGTCACACATTGAGGCTACATTGGAAGAGAACGTGACTTGCGTCACCTCTCAAAAGTATATATGTGTACCAATATAAGTAAGGTCACGATGCAAGCTACCGCTAGCACTCCAACGCCACCCAAAGGCACCAAACTCAATATTATGTTTCCTAGACAAAATAATGTTGAGGGAAATGTGGGCTATGTCAGAGCCAACATACTCTTTAATGGGTTATGAAGGACCATCATATGATCAACATAACATAAATAACCCATTAGTGTTCGATTTGTCATCAATAGGAACCAACATGTAATTTGAACGATATAAATATAAACAGGCATACCTGAAACAAAATGAACCCATCTTTTACAACTCGATGGAGTATGCTTGACTGAGATCACAGAGTGAAAACCAAATGATTTCTACCTCCACATGTGGTACACCAGTCTCCAGGATCCATGTTCGTAATGAGAGGACCCTCAAACACCAAAGGTGTGCTAGCACATTCTTTGTGAAGATGAATGGTGAGTGGGGAGGAAGAGAGAACTTTGACTATGTCTAGATAGCATCACATCCTTCCAACAAGGGGATCATATCCCTTTATATAGTCTCCTTTCATTTAATGAAGGGAGTCAAGCATCAACTGCTAGTTCTTGGCAGTCTTCATACATTACAATAACGTATTCCCGTTGGGGATATAATTGTTTGAACACCTCAAAAAATTAAGATTTGTCTATGTGTCCATAAATGAATCACCTTAAGGTTTCATAACTGAAGGAAACCGATTGAGAGACATGGCCAAATATATGCACATGATATCAAATATTTCTTATCTATCGTTCAATACGATTGATACTAGTCATATGCTAAGATAGAAGCATCATTGTGCCCATATTGTTGGCTACAACTCAGGGTAAAACATACAATACAATATACCCATTTTAGTACATTTATAGCAATCTACCACTTGTACTAAAATCCCATAATGACTTTAATGAAAAACTTCATAAATCTTTGTGAATCCATCGAAAACTCTTTTGGATACGGTTTATCAAACTCAAACACTCTATCCAAAATTTAATCTTTGTCATAAACTCTAACTGTGTGGCCCTACGGGCTATTGTAGCATTGACAACAAATATGAAATCCTAATTTCATAAATTTAAGCAAAAAATAACCTCTAAAAAAATATCAGCGCTACTCAAGCTACAAAAGGGGTATAGTGTGATCTTGATAAAACATACCCATATCTCCATATGAACATGTACACCACAAGATGTGTCATATACATAATATGTATACCCATATAATCCCCTTTTCCATGATATCAAGTGATTAATAGACATGGAACATGTCAATCTAGTATAATCCATCTCACAAATTCATAATTCTCTAAAATAGACTGATCAGGTCAATGAATACATCACATGTCATTCATCTAGAATATGAAAACATCTCATATCCCTTATCTAATTAGCTGATCTCATCACATGTCACTCAACCAAGTAGTAGAGCATGTCACGACCTGTCATCGGGGCCTGTTCCGTGACTACCCCAAGCCCTCCTTCCATAGGCCAAGGGCTGGAGACTAGCACCAAAGGCGTACATCCTGATAAAAAGGGAAGGCATTGCCTTTATATAAGTAAACAAACACAACAGAGTATGCAAGTGAAGTAAGCACTAAGTAAAACTGTGTACAAAAGTAAGTACTGAAAAATAAATGGGCCAGTATACAAACCCAACCGAAGGTACAGTACAACTAAAAAAGGAAAGTACAACAGCAGAAAAGTAAAGCAGTAACCACTGAGTCGTCCTTCGGGAATCTCACCTGAAGGGTGGGTACAGATGGTCTCCTCAGCTCCTCGGGTCTGGCCGCCCGCTCCATGTACGTCCCGTCTAGTGGACCACCTCTAGGTACCATCCAGCTCCACAAGCCTCCACCTCGATCAGTGCTGTCCGTCGTCTATATCCAACACAATGTAGTGCGGGCATAACCCGTGCAGGGGTGAGTATACGATACTCAGTAGGGACCCCGAGACCCCCGAAGGTCTCCCATAATCCACGAAGGATAAACCACAAAGGAAAGATACAAATACGAAGTATCATCCAACTATACTTAGGTATATTCCCATACATATACCTAAGTCATCAATCTCAGTTCGGCTCTAACTTTTGAGCCCAAGCACAACCTAGTCCACACAGGAAGGAAATCAACCACATCAATGGTAATGATTGAAAGACAGGACTCATCTCACACAGGTATACTACTCACGAATTGGGGTCGAGATGATTAGATATAGCCTCCAAATCATCTCCTCTGCTAAACCCACGTAGGATCCAAGTACAGAAGTCATCACTGCTAAACCCATGTAGGATTCAAGTACAGAAACCATCACTGTCGAACCCATGTAGGATCCAAGTACAATAGTATTCGCTGCCGAACCCATAGAGGATACAAGTATAGTCATCCTCACTAATGAACCCACATATCATCCAAGTATAGTTGTCTTCGTCATCAAACCCATGGAGGATTCCAGCATGGTAGTCATCGCAGTCGCAGCCAGCTCTAGGGTTCCCGCACACAACGTACTCGATTTCGGGAGGGTCTGCTCCTCAATTAAAGGGGTCGATACATCAACTGTCATGAAGTCCATAGTTGATGTATCCTGAAGTTCTGTCTCGTCAAAAGGAACTCAACACGATAGACGACACATCAATCAGACGCCCGGTCTGAGAGATATTGGCTTTTTTTGTTCCAAGGGCCCGATTGAAAATATGCTCGTTCCAAACCGGACCATTTACCAATGTTTTACAAAACTCACTTAGAGTATCGTAAAAGGACCACCTCATCAATAGGGTCCTAGTGCTGCAAATGGCACGTCGATCGGACGCACTGTCTTTAAGTTATTTACGTTTAAGTGAATAATGGGCCCGGCCCGATAAGCCCAGTGGGCTGGCAGGTTGGGTCACCCAGTTTTGGTGGGTCTGTCCTGGTAGGGGTGTCAGATAGGCTCGAAGGTTCGTGCGGTCTGGCCTGAGGGACGCGACCCGGTGGGGTGCACGACCCGGCTGGCTCAGCCAGATGGCCGAGCGGTCCGAGGCAGGGGGCGCAGCCCCTGGCTACCCGAACCGGCAGCGCCAAGCGGCGCCGCCCTCCCAAACCGGCCGACCTTCTGGCACAAGCGGCCCACACAGGCGCTGTGGCTCCCCTTCGCCTGGCCGGCCGACGGGCCGGCCGGTTCTTCCGCCGAAGCGGCCCGCGATGCGGGCTGCGGTTCTTCCCGCACAGCCGGTGCGACGACGCCAGCTTCCTTTGCCACATTCCCAACATGGCGCGATGGTTTCATGCCTCCTCCACCTTCAGTTTCCGATTCTAAAAATAATAACAAGATCAACGGAGGGTCGTCGGGCCGTGTTCGTTCAGCCCGCGCCCTCCGCGTAAAGCGATAGGAATTGGCCGTATATAAACCATGATTTCCAACAAAGAATGGGGTACGAAAACATTAACTTTCTAGAATAAACCCCTACCTCGTTAATTTATGTCGCACGTCGGGCGTCGCGGAAGACGGCATCGCGGGGAAAGGATTCGTAGGCGATGTCAGAGTGTGCTCGAGGAGGAAGCGGCGTCTCCTCTCATGTCGCAGAGAAGTGAATGGGTGACGCGTCATCGTTCTTCGTGGAACCGGTGATCTTCGTCAAAGAAATCATCATTCTTCGTTGGAGGGTGGTGTTTTTCAAAAACTCAAGAGCTCTCCCAATCATCCTTAGCACAATGAAATCCCTCCTCCCATAAAATAATAGGCTAATCCTATTATTTTATTACACATGCAATTTAAATTTCAAAATTCAAATCACCTCATTAATTAAATGTGTTGGAAAATAATTAAAGAGAGGGAGAGGAAAGATCCTCATAAATTTGAGGGGTTGTCATGAATTAATGGAGTGAGGGAGGTGGAGATATTGGCAATTAAAGGGGGGTTTCCAATTTAATGAGGGGGTTTAAGGACTTTAGAGGAAAAAGAATGGTTGGGGTTCGTGTGGGCCCCACCTTTCTAACATCCACACTTGGGTAGTTAGGTGGATGTGGGTCCCACACTTAACTACCCATGGGAGGAATTAACCTCCTTAGATACATAAAATTGTTCTAACAGTTTTATTTATCTTTCTTTTTAATTTAACCACAATTTATAACTTCAAACCTTCATAAAACGCAACTGTGGTAAATGTCCCCTTAAGTAATTACTGGCGCTGCGAGTTCATCAGTGCCCTCAGATTTTAATTTCGAGCACTGGTTCAAAAGATAGAAAAACCCGCTCGTTCGTTTACTAAACGTACCCGAGCTAAACTTCGGAAATTGATTTCGGGCACACCGGGCCTCGGAATCAAGTGCCGTCAGAATCCACAGACTCGTAAAATTCCAAAGTATTTAAGAAAATTTTTTTCTTGGAATTTCTGAGTCTTTAAATTACTCCCACCTCAGGGATTTATGTCCCCATAAAGCTACAACATAAACTAGGGAAACAAATGAGGGTACTGAGCACACATCTGAGCCTCCTTCTCCCATGTGCTCTTCTGGAGGTTCCTGTGCTGCCATTGAATGCGAACCAGAGGAATCGACCGTCCACATAAGACCCACTCCTGTCGATCCTAGATCTCCACCGAAACCTCCATGAATGTAGCCCCGTCATCGATGTCCAGATCCCCATGGTCGATGATGTGGGTCGGGTCATGCACGTATCTCCTCAGCTGAGATATGTGGAAGACGTCATGCACCCAGTGCAACTGAGGTGGAAGGACCATGCGGTAAGCCACCTCGCCTACCCTATTGAGGACCTGGAATGGTCTGATGAAGTGAGGAGATAACTTGCCACTCCAGCCAAATATACGTAATCCACGTCGAGCTGAGACCCGTAAGAAGACGTGGTCGCCATCCTCGAACTCTAGTGGTCTCCGTCTTCTATCAGCATAGGACTTCTGTCTGCTTTGTGCAGTCCTCATCCACTCCTAGATGATCTGCACCTTCTACGTCGTATCCTGAACCATATCTGGTCCTACGAGTGCTAACTCCCCAGGGTCAGTCCAGCACAGAGGTGATCTGCAAGGTCGACCATACAGTGCCTCGTATGGTGCCATCCCGATGGTGGAGTGGTAGCTATTGTTGTACGCAAACTCTACCAAGGGTAGGTGATCCTCCCACCTACTACCAAAGTCAAGGACACATGCACGGATCATGTCCTTGAGTGTCTGAATGGTCCTCTCCATCTGGCCATCCTTCTGAGGATGAAAGGCGGTGCTCAGGCATAGCTGCGTCCCAAATGGCTCCTACAACCCCTTCCAAAGCTGGGAAGTAAAGCGAGCATCTCGATTGGAGATGATAGATGATGACACACCATGAAGTCGTACGATCTCCTGAACATAGAGGCGTCCCAAGCTCTCTACTGAGCCCTGCTCTCTGATCGGTAGGAAGTGGGCCGACTTGGTGAGTCGGTCTATGATCACCCAGATGAAGTCATGTCCTCTAGAAGTACGTGGGATCCCCGTCACCAAATCCATGGATATCCTATCCCACTTCCACTCTGGAACCTCTAAGGGATGTACCAAGCCTGCTGGTATCTGGTGCTCCGCCTTCACTTGCTGGAAAGTGAGGCATCGTGAAACGAACTCTACTACAACCTTCTTCATACCTGGCCACCAGTGTTGTCATCTGAGGTCCTGGTACATATATATTCTCCACTCCAGGATGTACCACTAGTGGAGAAGTGTGAAACTTCCTCAGCACTTCCTCCTACAGTGCAACTGGTACCATGGTACGTCCCCTGAAGAGGATGACGTGCTCTCCTCCTTCAGAAAATCCATCAGGCGCCTGCCCTGTGGAAATATGAGGATGTCACGTCTCACAGTCAATGTCCCCACACTGTGCCTCTCTGACCCACTAAAGTAGTGGAGGAGTGACTGTGAGGGACTATAGAAAGGTTACCCCATCTCTATCCACGAAGGATATCTATAAAGCAGCTAACTGCTCTTTCACCTCTCCAAGTAGCTGAATGCCCGATATCCTGCTGAGAGCATCAGCTACTACGTTCCCCTTCCCAGGAGTATAGACTATCTCAAATTCATAGTCCTGGAGGAACTCGAGCCATCACCATTGTATCAGGTTCAGGTCCTTCTACGAGAAGATGTACCTGAGAATTTGGTGGTCAGAGAAGACTGTAAAGCGCTCGCCCATCAGATAGTGCCGCCACATCTTCAGGGCGAAGAACACTGCTACTAACTCCAGGTCATGGGTAGCATAGTTCTGCTCATGCTGCCTCAACTATCGTGAACCATATGCGATCACTGCCCGCTCCTGTATCAGGACACACCCGAGTCTGGTCCCTGATGTGTCGTAGTAAACCACATACCCAACACCCTCCTCTAGTAGCCTCAAGATGGGTGCACTGGTCAATCTCTGTCTTAGCTTCTGAAAGCCCTGCTGATATCTATCTGACCATACGAATGGTTTCCTCTTCTTTGTAAAAGATGAAAGTGGTGCTGCAACTCTAGAGAAGTCTGGTACAAATCTCCGATAGTACCCAGCTAGACCTAGGAAACTCCGCACCTCCGTTACGCTCCTAGGTGGATCCCAAGAAAGTACTGCCTCGATCTTTATAGGATCCACTGCAACTCCCACCTCCGAGATGACGTGCCCCAAGAAGTGAACCTCTCGAATCCAGAACTGGCACTTCGAGAGCTTACCATAAAGCTGGTTCTCTCAGAGTGTGTCTAGTATAACCTGTAAGTGGTAGGCATGATCCTCCTCAGTAGTCGAGTAAATCAGTATGTCTTTGATGAATACTAAGACAAAATGATCGAGGTAAGGCTGGAAGATCCTGTTCATGAGACTCATGAACACTGTTGGTGCATTGGTTACACTGAAGGGTATAACCAAGAACTCGTAGTGGCCATACCGAAACCTAAAGGATGTCTCTTGCACATCCTCGTCTCAAACTCTGAGCTGATGATAGCCTGACCTGAGGTCTATCTTCGAGAACCATCATGTTCCCTTAATCTGATCAAAGAGGTCGTCAATCCTTGGGAGTGGATACTTGTTCTTCATGGTCACCTGATTCAGGCGATGGTAGTCGACACACAGACGTAATCTCCCATCCGCCTTCTTGGCGAATAAAATCGGAGAAGCCCAGGGTGAAACACTGGGTCGGATGAATCCCTTTCCCTATAAGTCCTCCAGATGTACCCGCAGCTCACGAAGCTCGGCGGGAACCATCCGATATGCTGGAGTAGATATCGGTGTTGTCCCGTGGTACATGTCAATGTAGAAGTCTACCTCTCCGCAAGGAGGTAGTCCTGAAACGTCGTCAGGAAAAACGTCCGCATACTGATCCACCACAACAGGAAAACTCAGACTCTGCACATCAACTGCTCCTAGGATGAGACTAGCCAACTGATGGGTGATCGGCTGTCCTCTCCTCTGTGTAAGTATATCCTGCACTACAAAGGATCCCTTCTCGCCGGTGAAGGTGAACCTGCTCCCATCTGTGCATACACACCACACTTTGCGCCTAAAACAGTCGATCTGGGCATGGACTGTAGATAACCAATCCATACCCAAGATGACATTTTAAGGCCTCGACGCCACTACAAGAAGATCCCAGCCGAAGCTCTCACCTCCTAGAGTAAGCTCACACTGCTGGAACTAGTGCATAATCATCGAGTCTACTCCCGTATGAGTCTCTAGCCGTAAGGATCGAGCCAACGACTCCGTCAGAATCTCAGAGCTACGAACAAGGGTAGCGGCAATAAAATAATGAATCGCTCTTGTGTCTATAAGAATTGCAGCAAGGGTGGAGTAGACACAGATAGTACCTCAAATCATCTCGGGTGCGCTGTGGTCGTAGGCCTCGACTGCCTGGAGCTGAGCCTGCCCCTGTCTGCCAGCTCCCTGTGGTCGGGGTGGTCCTCCTGGTGGTGGTGGTGGTAGAGCCTCGAACTATCGTCCACCACTTGCTGCTCGGCCAGCTCCTCTGCCTCATCCGCCTGCTCCCTGTGGACCACCATAGTCAAACCTCTGCCTCTGCTTGGGAGGTCCCTCTACTGTCTACTGCTCCTCTGCATGGCGGGTCGGGTAGTCATGAGCCATGTGGCCCTGCCCGCCACATGCATAGCACTGCCTGCCCCTCGTATGGCTGGCTCTGATCCGTGTGCCCCACACATACGAACCAGTATCCTGAGGTCGCCCACCTGATGCCCTGGTCCACTTGGACCTCTGCGTTATCTGTCTACTACCGGCTGCAGAATACTCCACTACGTGTCTCCCTTCGGTGGGTCTCATTGCTGGCGTCGGCTCAGCAAGAAAGATCTCCACAATAAGGGCTCGCTCTAGTACTCCTGCCTGCATCGGAATGCTGAGGGAGATCATCTAAGACCTGATCTCATGCCTCAGTCCCTGCTCGAAGGTCCGGGCCCGAAAGAATGGGTCCCATACCATGTCTGTGGAGTAACGCGAGAGGTCGGTAAATCTCGCAGAGTACTGGGCTACTGTCATGCTATCCTGCAACAGCTGTAGTAACTCCTAGATGCGCACCACATGGAGGGTGGCTGGAACAAACTCCGAGTGGAAGAGGCTCTAGAAGTCCGTCTAAAGTAGAGATGCCTCGTCGTGCACCTGGAGTATCAGGCTCCACCATCTACCTGCTTCTGCGTGCATGAGACTCGCGGAAAGGATCACCATAAGGTCTGTTGGTGTCCCTACCAATATGAAGACTCTGACGATAGCCTCCAGCCAATCCTCAGCTACCCGAGGGTCCATCTCTCCGCAGAACCTGGGTGGCCTCTGTCATTGAAACTCGTGCAACACACTCAGGTGGTATGCACTCTCCGCTGCTGGGGCTGGTGATATCGGTGTCCCAGCAGGTAGTGGTACCACTTGTGTCTCCGCTGTAATGGGGCCCTGAACCGAGACCTCATCGCTCGGTGGACTGCCATCCCGCACGTAACTAAGAACCCTAGCTGGATGCCTTCGTGGGGCCATCCTGAGAAGAAACAGGTGCACCACGGTTAGTACAATATACCTGGTGAGCTGACACAAAGTAATCACAAAGAAAACTTTTGAAACACACATGCAATCAATATTTTCGTGCACTGAGTCAAAATTCAGAAGTCAGGGTCCTGGTGTATGGATACGTCGGCCGCTGCACTAACACTAGACTCCCTGGACTGATAACCACACTCAATACTCTTAACAATATATCTTCACAGAGAAGAAATTATCAGAGTCCTGAGTTCTGCGGTAGAACCGAATCCTCTGATACCAATTTGTCACGACCCGTCCTCGGGGTCCATTCCGTGACTACCCCAAGCCCACCTTCCATAGGCCAGGGGCTGGCGACTAGCACCAAAGGCATAAATCCCGATAAAAAGGGAAGTCATTGCCTTTATATAAGTAAACAAACACAATAGAGTACACAAGTGAAGTAAGCACTAAGTAAAACTGAGTACAAAAGTAAGTACTGAAAAGTAAATGGGCCAGTATAAAAACCTAACTGAAGGTACAATACAAATGAAAAGTAAAGTACAACAGCAGAAAAGTAAAGCAGCAACCACCGAGTCGTCCTCCAGGAATCCCACCTGAAGGGTGGGTACAGATGGTCTCCTCAGCTCCTCGGGTCCGACCGTCTGCTCCGTGTATGTCCCATCTAGTGGACCACCTTTAGGTACCGTCCAGCTCCACAAGCCTCCACCTCGATCAGTGCTATCCATCATCTGCATCCAACACAACGTAGTGCGGGCATAGCCCATGCAGGGGTGAGTATACGATACTCAGTAGGGACCCCAAGACCCCCGAAGGTCTCCCAGAATCCACGAAGGATAAACCACAAAGGAAAGATACAAATACAAAGTATCATACAACTCTACTTAGGTATATGCTCATAGATATACCTAAGTCATCAATCTCAGTTCGGCTCCAACTTCTGATCCCAAGCACAACCCAGTCCACACAGGAAGGAAATCAACCACATCAATGATAATGATTGAAAGACAAGACTCAACTCACACATGTATACTACTCACGAAGTGGGGTTGAGATGATTAGATATAGCCTCCGAATCATCTCCTCTGCCAAACCCATGTAGGATCCAAGTACAGAAGTCGTCGCTGCCGAACCCACGTAGGATCTAAGTACAGTAACCATCGCTGCCGAACCCACGTAGGATCCAAGTACAGTCGTCATCGCTGCCGAACCCACAGGGGATCCAAGTACAATCGTCCTCACTACCGAACCCACGGAGGATCAAAGTACAGTCATCCTCACTGCCGAACCCACGTAGGATCCAAGTACAGTCGTCTTCATTGTCAAACCCACAGAGGATTCCAACACGGTAGTTGTTGTAGTCGTAGCCAGCTCTAGGGTTCCCGCATACAACGTAATCGATTCCGGGAGGGTCTGCTCCTCGAGTAAAGGGATCGATACATCAACTGTCATGAAGTCCAGAGTTGATGTATCCCGAATTTCCATCTCATCAAAAGGAACTCAACGCGACAGATGGCGCATCAATCGGACGCCCAGTCTGAGAGATATTGGCTTTTTTTGTTCTAGGGGCTCAGTTGGAAATATGCTCGTTCCAAACCCATCTATTTAGAAAAGTTTTCCAAAACTCACTTAGAGTATTGAAAAAGGACCACCTCATCGATAGGGTCCCAGTGTTGCAAATGGCACATCGATCGGACGTGCGATCTTTAAGTTTTTCACGTTTAAGTGAATAATGGGCCCGACTCGATAAGCCCAGTGGGCTGGCAAGTCGGGTCACCCAGTTTTGGTAGGTCCATCCCGGTAGGGGTGTCAGACTGGCCTGGCGGGGTGCATGGCCCGGTTGACTCGGCCCGAAGGCCGAGCGGTCCGAGGTGGGGGCGCGACCCCCAGCTACCTGAACCGGCGACGCCAAGTGACGCCACCCTCCCAAACTGGCCGGCTAGGCCGGCCGGCCTTCTGGCGCAAGCGGCCCGCACGATGAGCTGTGACTTCCGGGGGCCGCGGCTCTTCCAGCGAGGTGTCCTTCTGGCACCGCAGATCTGCTCCACCCGGCCGGCCGGTTCTCCGGCGCGACGCCGTCTTGGCGCTGCGACTCCCCTTCGCCCGGCCGACCGATGGGACAGCCGGTTCTTCTGCCGAAGCTTCCCACGATGCGGGCCGCGGTTCTTCCCGCACAGCCGGCGCCGGCTTCCTTCGCCGCATTCCCGGCATAGCGCGACAGCGTCGTGACTCCTCCGCCTTCGGTTTCCGATTCTAAAAATAATAACAAGATCAACGGAGGGTCGTCGGGTTGTGTTCGTTCGGCCCACGCCCTCCACGTAAAGTGATAGAAATTGGCCGTATATAAACCATGATTTCTAATGAAGAATGGGGTACAAAAACATTCACTTTAAAGAATAAACCCCTACCTCGATAATTTACGTCGCACGTCGTGCGTCGCAGAAGACAGCGTCGCGGGGAAAGGATTCGTAGGCGACATCGGAGTGCGCCTGAGGAGGTAGCGACATCTCATCTCTTGTCACAGAGAAGAGAATGGGTGGCGCGTCGTCGTTCTTCGTGGAACCGGTGATCTTTGTCGAAGAAATCACCGTTCTTCGTCGGAGGGAAGTGTTCTTCAAAAACTCAATAGCTCTCCCCATCCTCCTTAGCACAACGAAAGCCCTCCTCCCGTAAAATAATAGGATAATCCTATTATTTTATTACACATGAAATTTAAATTTCAAAATTCAAATCACCTCATTAATTAAATGTATTGGAAAATAATTAAAGAGAGGGAGAGGAAAGATCCTCATAAATTTGAGGGGTTGTCATGCATTAATGGAGTGAGGGAGGTGGAGAAATTGACAATTAAAGGGGGGTTTCCAATTTAATGAGGGGGGTTTAAGGAGTTTAGAGGAAAAAGAATGGTTGGGACTCATGTGGTCCCCACATCTCTAACATCCACACTTGGGTAGTTAGGTGGCTGTGGGTCCCACCCTTAACTACCCATGGGAGGAATTAACCTCCTTAGATACATAAAATTGTTCTAACAATTTTATTTATATTTTTTTATTTAACCACAATTTATAACTTCAAACCCGCATAAAACACAATTGCGGTAAATGTCCCCTTAAGCAATTACCAGTGCTGCGAGTTCATTGGTTCCCTCAAATTTCAATTCTGAGCACCGAATCAAAAGATAGAAAAACCCGCTCGTTCGTTTACTGAACATACTTGAGCGAAACTTCAGAAATTGATTCCTGGCACACCGGGCCTCAGAATCAAGTTCCGTCAGAAGACACAGACTCGTAAAATTCCAAAGTATTTAAGAAAAAAAATTTCCTTGAAATTTTCGGGTCTTTACAGAGCACATCATATTTCACCTAACCAAGCGTGACCATGTGCTTACTCAGTTTAATTCAATCAAGAGACCGATGTCTTTTCTCATCATATAAGTGAAAAAATACCATCTTGGTTGTGCTCCAAATAATGAAATGATCAACAAAATACCCAACCACCCCTGATTATCTAAGCCTCAAAGCTTGTAGCGAATCAGGTTGTGGACCTGTCAGAATTTGGAATATTTGAATGAATAATTCTAGAGCTAGGTGCGAAGACGGCGTGCGATTCCGAGGCCCGGTGTGCCCAGAATTAATTTTATAAAAATATTAAGTATTTTTATACTATGTATGTGGCGGGGGTGTGATATATCCTAAATCGTATCTTAGAACAGGAATCTGAGGGCACAGTTGCGTTCAAAACATGCCATTTACCCTAGGCGGGGTATAAACTTTGCGGGTGTGGGCCTACTGTGAGAAAAGCCACTAGGGGTGTTTTCGTAAATAAATAGAAAAGTTTATTTACGAGCGTTGGCTCGAATAACTACTAAATGGAGTCTCGGATCGAAAATCTGAGTCCACCGTTGCGTTCAGAATGACGTGTTTACCCCATGGGTGACCTATTTTCCTTCGCGCCGGTAGGTCTGGTTGGGGGTGTTAATCTGAATGAAGTTTTTTTTAAATAAAAAAAAGAAACAATCCCTCACCGCCCTCCTCCTCCCACACACTGGAACACTGAATGAACCCCTCCCCACCTCCTTCGTTCTTCGCTGAATCGAGCCGCAACCGTCCGTTTTCTACACCGATCATCAGCGGATCGAGCTTCAGGGCGTCGCGGGCATCATTTTGCACCCAAAGCTTCAGCGTTTCGCCTGCGAAGTAGGTGGTTTGAGTTTTAATTCCACAATCCCATTTTTGATTCGAATTTCTTCATTTTTTTGTCATAGTAGGGAGGATTGGGTCCCGAGGGTCGCGTAGGAGGTTGCGGATCACAAAACGGACCGTCGAGGTGCCCCCGGTGGTCTGTAGAAGTTCCACCGGCGCCAGCGGACCCACGACGGTCCAATGTGGAGTGCGGTGGCGCGGGCCGCCGCGCGGCGGAGCCCCGCCGGCTAGGGCGGGCCGAACCGGCCGGTTCAGGCCGGTCCGACCCTCTTTTAATACATGAGGGTTTTAAAACCCCCGTATCTTGCTCCTTGGAAGTCCATTTCGCATGCCGTCTATGGTGACATGACCCTAGCGATGAGGCAAACCCTTCGGTGTGGGTTCAAGAGTTTTAAGTTTCAGGATTGTGGCCTGGGAGCTTGAAACGCCGAATAAAATAATAATATTTTATTATTATTCAACTTCGGGCCATTGTATCTTCTACCCGGAGCGTCCAATTGATGTGCTGTCAGTGGAATTGAGACCCTGATGATATGGAGGAATTTTCTTGATGGTTTTAGGGTGTTGGGACCGAGTTTGGGGTGCGGGCCCCATGAGGCCGGGTTTGGGCGTTTTCGGAGAAACCCAACTTTCTCACCAAGAGTCTGATTTTGGCGGATGAATAGTCGATCCTGTGTGTTTTTATGAAAGGATCTCAATGGTGTGATCCATTCGATGAGTTTTGGGATTGAGGCATGGGACCCACCCAAGCTCGCTTCGGTGAATAGTGTCTTTTTCACCGGGGGTCCATTTGGGACGAACGAGTAGTGGATCCCATGTGTTTTTTGAGGGGATCGCAGTGGTATGATCCACTTGATGAGTTTCGGGATTGTTGTGTGGGCCCTGCATGGGCTAGCTATAGTGAATAGTTTCTTTTTCACCGGTTGTCCGTTTCGGGCGAGTAAATAGCATATCTTGCGTGTTTTTCCGCGTGGATCACGATGGTGGCCTCAGTATCGGCCTTAAAGGTGCGCGGGGTGGTGTTGTGGTGGGTTACTTGGGTTAGCGAGCAGTGGTTGAGGGTACTCCCTTGGTTCGTTACTATGAGGGTCCGCACGACATCACAACCTTCATGTAGGTTTTTGATCCTCTTGATGGGATTTTTAATCTGTTCGAATTATAGCATACCTCTAGTGGGCTCGGAGTAGGATCCTTAAGCATCGTTTCCCTAGATTGGGTTCTTGGTATCGCTGTGACCACTTATCCACGGGCGGTGATCCCCTATCTACCAGTATAACCCTATAGGGTTTTTGGCATCATCGGGAATATGATACCCTATGCAATGGGCCTTGCTCAGTAGGGTTATGGAATTGTCGGGTATGCGATCCCCTACAAATAATGAGGATTATAGTAGGGTTGCAGTATCGTTGGTTATACGATCCCCTACTCAGCGCGTGGTGTCGGTAAGGTTGTGGTATTATCAGTTCGATCCCCTACAACATGAGATGTACCAGATAGGGTTTCGGTATCATCGTGACCATCGTGATACAGGTGACGATCCTCTATTTGAGTGGTGTGTTTCTGTCGAGTGCCGGATCAGGTTGTGGTATCCCCCAATGGATCTTGAGAGTGATCCCCTATCTGTGAGATCTAAGAATGTCAGATCGGGTTGTGGTATCCCCCAGCGGACCCTGGGAGTGATCCCCTATCTGTGAGATCTTTGTATACCGGTGTGGGTTCTGGTATCCCCTAGCGGACCCTAGAAGAGATCCCCTATCCTAGGAGTTTGTTGTTATTGCTGTTTTAGCGTGGTTTCCTTAGTGATGGTATCCGACGAGCGTGATCTCTCGGGTGAGCATCTAAGATGTTTGTGTGAGACCCAATGGAGTGTATCTCTCGGACGAGTGTCATCTGGGATGACCGTGATCATGGAGTGTGCTCTCCTGGTTGTGAACTGTTGCTGGTGATGAGGTCGGTACCTCATGTGTCTTGGTGCGCAAGGTGAGTATATCTGAATGTTCAAGGTGTATGTTTGGGCATTCACCTGGTTTGAGCTGACTAGTTGTGTTTATCCGAGGATGGTCACGAGATGGAGTTTCTCTCTCATCTGGGTTCCCTATGGCTGGGATGAGCGGACTATTGACTTTCATTTGCTCTCTTTTGTTTTGGGTTTTTGGGGTGCCTACTGAGTATTGTTATACTCACCCCTGCACGGGCATTTCCCGCACATGTTTGTGTCTTGTGCAGACCACAGGCCTTTCGACGGGGTCCCAGGAAGACCTGGAGCAGGCAGAGCTGAGTGAGCGGGACTGACCGTGGAGTCTTACCAGAGCTCTGCTGAGGAGCTTTCCGGTGGTGCTTTTGGCAGTGTACCACTCCTTCCAAGCAGGTTGGAAGCCTTTTTAGTTTTATTTTGGTGGGCCCTGTTTTTCCCTTTTTGTACTGCTGTTGCACTTTGGTTTAGGATAGATGTGTGCAGGCATTTTCTTTTCCGTTTTATATATCTCTGCACTATTGCATGGAGGTGTATGTGGGTGCTTGTGTACAGGTACCTTATGCTAATGCCTCCCTTGTGTGTGATAGCCTAATTGGCGCTAGACGCTAGCCCCTGGCCTATTGGAGGTAGATTTGGGGAGTCGCGGCTTGAGCCCCGTTAGGTTGGGTCATGACAGAGTGGTATCAGAGGAGGTTCCACCTTTGGGATCTCAGAGCGTAGCTGGTCTAGCTGTGAGTTTGGTTTGGGTTGCATAGCGACAATGTTAGGGTGTTTTGAGTTCAGATTTCAGACCAGGGAATCCAGTGTTGGTGCGACAGCTGGCGTATCCATACACCAGAACTCTGATAACCCACCTTTCGACTCCGGACATTCTTACACTGGTTGTAGGGACATAATGGTACATGAATCATATATGACTGGGTTTTTGGGTTTCCTTTGTTCTCCTTGAGTCAACTCACCAGATATACTCTTTGACTATCGTGCGTCTTGAATGTATTTCAGGATGCCTCCATGACGACAGCCAATGAGGGTTCCGCAGCATGATGGTGGTGACGATCCGCCCCATCTAGAGGTTATGGACCAGGGTGCAGGTTCTGAGGCTGGACCTCCAGGTGGTCTTCCAGTTGATCCACCACCTGTTGAGTAGCTGGTGATGCCGACAGTGCAGGATGATGTTGCGCGCAGGCTGAGTGCGCTGTAAAAGTTCCAGAGGTAGCGAACTCTGAGGTTCCTGGGTGATCCAGACCCTCAGGAAGCTGATAACTGGCTCGAAGCAGTCACCCGAGTTTTCCGCCTGGTGAAGACACCCCCAGATCAGATGGTGGTCCTAGCGGTGAGCCTTATTCATGGTTTGGTCGGGCGATGGTGGAGTTTGGTGACGCAGTCCCAGGACGAGGAGATGCTCACGTGGGCAGAGTTTGAGAAGCTCTTCAGGGAGGAGTTCTATCCGGTGACGCTGAGGTCAGTGCAGATCTAGGATCTTCTGCAGCTTCAACAGGAGGGCATGACTGTATCGGAGTACTCAGCGAGGTTTACAGACCTATTGTGCTACTCCCTGGATATGGTTCGAGACCCATTATTTAGGGCTCAGACCTTCGAGCAGGGCCTACACAGAGATAATCTAGGCAAGTGTGGTTTTCTTGTGTCTGCCCACTTATGCTGGAGTTCTAGAGTGAGCGTTGGTGGTGGAGAGCTTTCTGGCTAAGCAAATCCCGCCTGTTAGTGCTGGACATGTGAGAGCTGAGACTTCATCAGTCAGATTGGCATCTGGTATCCAGCGGCAGGTGCAAGGGGCTGGACATGGCCGACGTTTCAGGAGTCGACCCCAGGATGGAGGATCTGAGGCTCAGGGCTCACAGGGCTCGCAGATGAGTTTGAGTCAGCCATAGGAGAGGCAATGTTACAATTGCGATGGTCGGGGACATCTTGCTAGGGATTATCCGATCCGTCATGCTGCTGAGAGGGATTCATTCAAAAGACTGCCTTGGCAGAGGCAGCGTCTCAAGCAAGGAGGTCCGTAGGGTGACAGACCTAGCGACGGAGCTGTTCCAGTAGCAGGAGGTATCAGTTGTAACCACCCCCACCCCCAGGTGGTCCACGCCAAGCTTAGGGAGATGGTGGACGAGGGCGAGGACAGCTGCATGCCCTGGAGGCTGTTGACCCAGAGGCTTTGCGGATAGATATAGGTACGCCTTGTGTCCTTTCTACATTCTACAGTATATTGATATACACTGTTTAGCGGTACTCTTTCCTTTTCATTGCTTGCTCGAGGTTTGTTCAGGGTGTTGGTAAGACCCTATGTGGGTTTTGTTTGGCGTGCTTTGAATTCACAAGGAAGAGGGATCCTTACCCCACCGAGACACATTTTTGTGATGCGATTAAAACTTTGTGGGCGAGTTAGTGCCGCCCAAAGCGGATAGTGTTGAGGTGTGGTGGATGAGTCCTTCTGACTTATGTGTTCAGGCATGGGTGTTTGTTGGCGAACTCATTGGTGTGGGAGACCTAGTTGAGAGTCCAGTCGCTTCCCTTGTGCTTATGGATTTTCGGGGATGAAAATTTATATGGGGGGGGGGATGTAGCGACTTGGGTTTTGGCACTTTCAGACTTTGGAATATTTCTATGAATAATTCCAGAGCTAGACGCGAAGATGGGGTGCGATTCCAAGGCCCGGTGTGATTTGAATTAATTTTATAGAAATATTAAATATTTTTATACTATGCACATGGAGGGGGTGTGATATCTCCTAAAAGTTATCTCAGAATGGGAATCTGAGGGCACAGTTGCGTCTGGAATGTTCCGTTTACCCTCAGCGGGGTGTAAACTTTGCGGGCGAGGGCCTGCTGTGAGAAAAGGCACCAGGGGCATTTTCATAAATAAATAGAAAAGTTTATTTACGAGTGTCGGCTCGAATAACTTATACATGGAGTCTCAGATCTAAAATTTGAGTCCACTGTTGCGTTTAGAACGGTGCGTTTACCCTAGGGGCGACATATTTTCCTCTGCGCTGGGAGGTCTGGTCGGCGGTGTTAATCTGAATGAAGGTTTTTTTAAATAAAAAAAAATAAACAATCCCTCACCTCCCTCCTCCTCCCGCATGTTGGAACGCCGGATGAACCCCTCCCCACCTCCTCCATTTTTCACTGAATCAAGCCGTAATCATCTATTTTCTACGCTGATCATCAGCAGATCGAGCTTCAGGGCGTCGCGGGCGTCGTTCTGCACCAGAAGCTTCGGCGTTTCGCCTGCGAGGTGGGAGGTTTGTGTTTTAATTCCCCGATCCCATTTTTGCTTTAAATTTCTTTGTTTTTTTGTTGTAACAGGGAAGATAGGGTCCCAAGGGTCATGCAGGAGGTTGCAGATCACAAAACGGACCATCGGGGTGCCCCCAGCGGTCCGCGGAAGTTCCGCCAGCGCGACACTGGTGCGGCGGTGCCGACGCCGGCGGACCCGCGGCTGTCCGCGGAGGAGCGCGGCGGACGACCACCCGGGGCGGCAGCGTGTCGGCCCTTCTGGCGGAGTGCGGCAGTGCAGGGAGCTGCGCGGTGGAGCGCCGCCGACCAGGGCGGGCCGGCGGCGGCGGCGGCCGGTTCAGGCCGGTCCAGCCCTCTTTTAATACGCGGAGGTTTTAAAACCCCCGTATCTTGCTCCCTAGAAGTCCGTTTCGCATGTCGTCTACGGAGACGTGACCCTGACGATGAGGCGAACCCTTCAGTGTGGGTTTGGGAGTTTTAAGTTTTGGGATCGTGTCCCAGGAGCTTGAAATCTTGAATAAAATAATAACATTTTATTATTATTCAACTTCGGGCCATTGTATCTTCTGCCCGAAGCATCCAATTGATGTGCCATCAGTGGAATTGAGACCCTGATGATACGGAGTACTTTTCTTGATGTTTTTCGGGTGGTGGGACCGAGTTTGGGGTGTGGGCCCCATGAGGCTGGTTTTGGCGTTTTCGGAGAAACACAATTTTCTCCCCAGGAGTCCGATTTTGGCGGATGAATAGTTGATCTTGTGTGTTTTTCTGAGAGGATCACAATGGTGCAATCCATTTGATGAGTTTCGGGATCAAGGCATGGGACCCACCCGATATGGCTTTAGTGAATAGTACCTTTTTCATTAGGGGTTCATTTGGGACGAACGAGTAGTGGATCCCGTGTGTTTTTATGAGGGGATCACAATGGTATGATCCGCTTGATGAGTTTCAGGATCATTGTGTGGGCCCCTCACGGGCCATCTATGGTGAATAGTGCCTTTTTCACCGATTGTCTGTTTCGGGCGAGTAAACAGCCTATCCTGCGTGTTTTTCCGCATGGATCGCGATGGTGGCCTTGGTATCGGCCTTAAAGGATCATGTTGTGGCGTTGTGGTGGGTCGCTCGGGTTAGTGACGTTTGGACCAACAGTGGTTGAGGGTACTCCCTTGGTTCATTCCTACGAGGGTCCGCGCGACATCACAACCTTCATGTAGGTTTGTGATCCTCTTGATGGGATGTTTAATCTGTTAGAGTTTTAGCATCCCTCCGGTGGTCCTGGAGCGGGATCCTCTAGCATCGTTTCCCTAGATCGGGTTCTTGGTATTGCTATGACTGCTTATCCATGGGCGGCGATCCCCTATCTAGCAGGTTAACCCCGTAGGGTTTGTGGCATCATCGGGAATATGATCCCCTACGCAGTGGGCCGTGCTTAGTAGGGTTGTAGCATCGTCAGGTATACGATCCCCTACACAGTATGAGGATTATAGTATGGTTGTAGTATCATTGGTTATACGATCCCCTACTCAGCGCGTGATGTCAGTAGGGTTGCTGTATCATTAGTTTGATCCCCTATAGTGCGATATTTACTAGATAGGGTTTCAGTATCGTCGTGATCATCGTGATATGGCTGACAATCCTCTATCTGAGTGGTGTGTTTCTGTCGAGCACCAGATCGGGTTGTGGTATCTCCGAGTGGATCCTGGGAGAGATCCCCTATCTGTGAGATCTACGAATGCCAGATCGGGTTGTGGTATCCACCAGCAGACCCTATGAGTGATCCCCTATCTGTGAGATCTTTGTATATCGGTGTGGGTTTTTGTATCCCTTAGTGTACCCTAGGAGAAATCCCCTATCTGAGGAGTTTGTTGTTCTTGCTGTTTCAGTGTGGTTTCCTCAGTGACGGTATCCAACGAGTGTGATCTCTCGGTTGAGCGTCTGAGATGTTTGTGTGAGACCCGATGGAGTGTATCTCTCAGATGAGTGTCATCTGGGATGACCGTGATCATGGAGTGTGCTCTCCTGGTTGTGAACCATTGCTGGTGATGAGGTCGGTACCTCATGTGGCTTGGTGCGCAAGATGGGTATATCTGGATGTTCAAGGTGTCTGTTTGTACATTCACCTGGTTTGAGCTAACTAGTTGTGTTTAGCCGAGGATGGTCACGAGATGGAGTTTCACTCTCATCTGGGTTCCCTCTGGCTGGGATGAGCAGACTGTTGCCTTTCAGTTGCTCTTTTTTTTGGGTTTTTGGGGTGCTTACTGAGTACTGTTATACTCACCCCTGAACGGGTTTTTCCCGCATATGTTTGTGTCTTGTGCAGACCAAAAGCCTTTAAAAGGGGTCCCAGGAGGACCCGGAGTAGGCAGAGCTGAGTGAGCAGGACTAACCGTGGATTCTTACCAGAGCTGTGATGAGGGGCTTTCCGAGGGTGCTTTTGGCAGCGTACCCCACCTTCCGAGCAGGTTGGACGCCTTTGTATTTTTCTTTTGGTGGGCCCTATTTTTCCCTTTTTGTACTACTGTTGCACTCTGGTTTGGGATAGATGTGTGCATGAATTTTCTTTTCAGTTTTATATAACTCTACACTATTACATGGAGGTGTATGTGGGTGCGTGTGTATAGGTACCTTAGGCTAATGCCTCCCTTGTGTGTGATAGCCTACTCGGCACTAAACGCCAGCCCCTGGCCTATTGGAGGCGGGCTTGGGGAGTCGTGGATTGAGCCCCATTGGGTCGGGTCATTGCAAGGCTTACATAAGAAATGTGTTGGATTATGATAATTTTCAAGTTAGGTATCTTGCTAGTCTTAGGTAATAAGGATTTATAATAAGAATATACCCCTAAGTATATCAATGACCGTATGACATTATATATGATATACTTTGGTGGGACAAACCAAATAATATGGCTCGATTTATTATCTCATGAGTCTATTCTTCTTATCCTATATACAAATCTTTGTATTGAGTATAAGATTATACTCAGGCTAATCTTTACATATCATCACAACTAATAATACTTTATTATGATCATTAGCTAGAGACAACTTGAAGTCATACTTTGAGGGGATATTATCATTCCACTATTCATGAAATATAAATTGCATCACACATGAATGAATGATAAACAAATACTACCTCTATTATATAATCATGATATATTTTAGAACTATGGAATCCAATCTCTCATGAATCTTATACCAAAATATTCAACACAAGACTTGTTTTTTTTCCATGACAATGATTTCTTTAATGAATAATATCTCAATTGTTGTCACATTAAATCTTGATTACTCCCATGATGCTAAAAACTATACCAAGTTGAATGATGAACTTCTTAATCTAAATTGATTCCTTCATAGCATCTGATGCAATGATGTAATTTTCCTTTATTGTCGAGTTCACTATAATGTCCTATTTAGAACTATTCAACTGATATCACCACCATTTAGGAAAAACATAAAACTGGATTGATATCTCATATCATATTTGTTAGATTGGAAACTAACATTAGTTTAACCCTTTAGAATGAGCTTATCCTCACCCCCAAAAACCAATAATATATCCTTACATCTTCCTAAACACTTAAGAATGTTCAATACAGTAATCTAGTGAATCTCACTAGGATTGAATTAGTATCCACTTGTAATGCTCGAAGAAACTACAACATTGGGTTAAGTACACAACCTGGCACACATGATAGATCCTATGGTGGAAACATAAGGAATTATATCCACCCTTTCCAACTCTTTAGAATGATCCTTAATCTTCTTAAGATTTATTCCATGCAACAATATTAAATACCTTTTAGAGTTCTTCATGCTAAACAACTTAAGTACTTTACCAATATATGTATTCTGACTCAGTCCAAGAAACTTCTTAGATCTATCTCTATAGATCTCCATACCAAGCATGTATGTTGCTTCACCCATGTATTTCATCAAGAACCATTTTACAAAACACATCTTTATAGAGTATAAATTCGAGACATCATTTATGATAATAAGTATGCCATCCACATACAATATTAGAAACACCTCCACACTCTAAATAACCCTCTTATAAACACAAGAACCATTAGTGTT
Organism: Viscum album; assembly: GCA_963277665.1. Classification (NCBI taxonomy): domain Eukaryota; kingdom Viridiplantae; phylum Streptophyta; class Magnoliopsida; order Santalales; family Viscaceae; genus Viscum; species Viscum album. Next base: position 189,231,959 of record OY728130.1, read on the forward strand.
TTTGATGAAACCAAACTCTTTGATTGCATAATCAAACTAGATATTCCAACTCCAAGAAGCATTCTTCAATCCATAGATGGACCGTTGCAACTTTCAAACCTTAACATACTCATTTGGAACTTTAAATCCTTCAAACTGTATCATATACACATCAATGACTAAATTCAAATTATAGAAAGCTATTTTGATATCCATTTGATAAATCTCACAATCACAATGAGCTATTATGGAAAGAAGTATTTGAGTGGAATTTATCATCACAATAGGAGAAAAGATCACTTCATAATCAATACCAGGAATTTGTTTATAACTCATTGCCACCATGCATGATTTATAGGTAGACAGTCTACCATCCATGCCATTTTTCTCATAAAAAGTACACTTTCACCCTATGAGTCTCACCCATTCTGATGTATTTACCATGTTCCAAACTTAATTAGTGTACATGGAGTCTATTTAAGATTACATGCATTTTATCCATCTCTTGGAATCAGAACTCCCAATAGAATATTTGTAGTAGTAGGTTCATCACCTATGAACATTACTTCATTATAATTTTCCATAAGAAATCCATATCTCCCAGGCTGTTGAAAAAAACTACCAGACCTTAAATTTTCTTGTATAATTTGAGTCGGTTATCCTTTTACAACTCTTTGTAAAACTGGTTTAACTTCCATCTTAGGAACAATTCCTTTTTTTTGTTCTTGAAATTATCTAAGTTTAAATTTACTAAAAATGAATCCTCTATTCATGTGATCCTTATCAAGAAAAACACCATCTCAAGTCATAAACATTTTTTGGTTATTAGGAGTATAGAAATAATATCTCTTTATCTCTTTGGAATAACCAACAAATAAGAATTTTTTTCAATTTAAGGCTTAGTTTTTTAGAATCCAGACATCGTATATATGATTCAAAACCCCAAATCCTCATAAAAGATATATTGAGGAATTTCCCACTCAGTATCTCATATAGTATCTTCAGGAATTCTTTAGATGGAACATAATTAAGTAGGACTAAAATAATTTTTAGGGAAAATATCTAGAATGAAATAGAAATGTCACATTGAATCATTATTGATAGAACCATGTACAAATGGATATAATTCCTCCTCTCAGACACACCATTTCACTACGGTGTTATGGGAGGAGCGTGTTGTGGAACAGTTCCACGATTTCTCAAATGATCGATGGATTCATGGCTCAAAAATTCACCACCCCGTTATATTTGGAGAATCATAAAACTTTTTCCCAATTGATTCTATACTTTTTTTTGAAACTATATAAAGTTTTAAAAAGTTTCATATTTGTATATCATCAAGAAAACATAACCATACCCACTAAAGTTATCAATAAATGTTATAAAGTAACTAATTTCACCACTTCTTTGAGTACTCATTGGTCCACATACATCATTGTAGAACCCAGATAGATCATTTAGGGACTCTGAGAGAGTTGTGGGTGGGTTGAATTAGTGTACCCAAAATTTATCAAGATTTAATTTTCATATTTTATCTCCCCTATTGTTGCTCAAAAATCTACCCCGATTAAGAGGAATGGATCAATTGATGCACACTCAACCCTTATCTTATCATAAAATGCAAAAAATTAGCAAAAACAACAACATAAGGATTTTACAAGGTCTGGCCTTGATGTGAGAGCCTACTACTTAACATTTTCAACTTTTTTCAAGTACACCTATTTTATTATCACTATAGAATTTTAGTGATAACAAGTGCAATCCTAAGTCACACACAATGGTTGGGATGGTATCATCCAAATCTTGAAAGGTAGGAACAATATACTTTCTAAATGTATGTTGTTATTTATAGCCTTACCGCCAGTATTTCATGGAAATTATTTATAACAACACCATTAATTCTTTAAGTGTTTTTCCTTGATCTAATGAACAGGTCTTTTAATGGTTCAGGACGTAGCGGAAGCACCTATTAGGAAATAACCAAATCAGTTTTTTGTCATAATCAATGTATAATCTGAGTTGTATAAATAAATATTTAGTTAAGACTAATAGATTAATTTTAAGATTCATTGACATAAAACTCATAACCAAGAAGAAAATATCATCAAAAATAATTTATAATTATTTTATGTAGATTAAGAATAACCTCATATTGGATTTTTTTCCATCATTAATGAATCAGTTTACCACTTCTTGGAATACCATCATTGTGGTGAGAGGATTAAATGATAAAATCCCCATAGTGGCGATCCACACATGCTTTATGAACCTATGAATGTCACCGTAGAAATCCACAAGTGTTAGAATGGAAGACTCTAACACTTGTGTCATTCATCGTTGATCACCATAAGAAACGCTTCAAGGATGAAGGATTCTTTTGTTTTCTCAAAAATAAAAAAGGTGAAAGTGGAGGATCACTATTTGTTCTTGAGAGTGTTCTAGATCAAGGGATATCTAGGGATTTAGAGATTTATCTAGATTTTTTTTGTGAACAAAGATTATAATAGAATGGTTAGGTTAGAGAATTTCATAACTTGGTTTAAATACAACTTGTGTTTAGAGAATAATAATTGCACATAGGCCCTTATGATTCTCTTAATCCCCGACGAACCCCATGTCTTAATAATAATAATAAAATTATTATTATTTACTTTACATGTAGTAAAATCATGGATAAATAAATATTATTACCTTGAATAAATAAATTAATATTTATTCAAATAACATTTAATATACAATTTCTCACTGGACTGTTAAACTTGGTTTTCCAATCCTCTTTATTATTTATCAGACCTTGGATAAAGACTATTTATTTAAATAAATAAATATCTCTTCATTATTCACTGATAAATAAATAAATATTATATTCACAAAACAATTGAATAAATATTTATTAAATATTCACATAACGAAATAAATAAATATTTGTTACGTTGTGAATAAACCTGAATAAATAAATATTATAAATTCATATAATTAATAATTACCCAGAGAATAAATATTTATCAAATATTAAACTCGCATAATATTCTCTATAATAACTGGTGAATGAATATATATGATAAACCAAAAATGAATAATTACTAAACCATGTATGAAAATAATATTTATTCAACATGTTAAATTCAAATAGAATTTAACTGAGGTTCCTAATACAATTAGTGTGTGACCTTCTAAGTCTCTTTCTCAGTAAAATTAGGAAAAACCACCTAAACTCCAAGGTTATCATCTAGAAACATGCCAAAGCACCCATAGAGAATATAACACCCTGATATTTTAGAATATATTTCACTTTAATAAATCTGATGTGCTTGACAACTTGTGATGCACGAAACACCAAACTTAAGTGAACAATACCTTATTAAAAATATAAAATGAAGGAAAATAATGGATATTTAAATGAAATTTATAAAATTTAAGTAATAAAATCAAGTAATAACATTCTAGAAATAGTTTATAAATGATAAGGAATATTAGTCTAGTAATTATTATCTAAAAGGAAATGTTTTGTTTACAAACATTATTTTTATTATATGTTTTATTTAAAAGTTAATTTCTTTTATTTTGAGTATTAAACTTATGGAATTTTTTTTACACATATAGAAAAATGATTGATCATTCATACATTTATTAACAAATAGTTATAAATGAAGATAAAATCATTTTAAGGTAAAAATATATGTTTTGTAGAAAACTATTTTTATGTGCGTAATGCGTTTTTATGTTAATAAATTAACTTGATAACTATTGATGGATGATTATAATGAAATGTGTAGATAATATATTCAATAAAACCAATGAAAATTTATATAACACTACAAAAAGGGTCATTAACGTTGGTTATTTCATGGTCTAGTGGTAGTTTAAACTACCGCCTAATAGTTTCACGGTGGTTATTAAAATTGGTGCATATTGAACGATTTCTAGTCATTTAATGATGATTTATTTAATTTCATGGTGGTTTTATTATGTTTTGTTTTGAAGAATTTAACGGTGGTTACTTGTTTATTTAGTGGTGGTTCTTTCATAAAAAAAATATCTGCGGGAAATATAATTAAAATAAAATCAACTGCCATTGAACATTTGAGCGGAAATTACTTTTAGTAGTTGTTAATTTTAACCACCAATAAATACATTAAATAAAATATATTTAGTATTAGTTACAAAAAATTACCACTGAATCAGTATTGTTTTTTTAAAATATTTAATAAAAAGCTATAAATATAAAAAAACTAACATACAGTAAACTAAAACATAAATATATAATAAACCCATCACATATATGATATACATCCACAGTCATCATAACCTTAGTCTCAGTCAACCAATAAATCTGTCAACCAATACCCCAGTCATCAATATATATATATATATAATATGTCCAACAATAACCCATTAACAATATAGATCCATGTCCCGACCTATATTGCATCTGTCTGCCTCCACATCATCTCATCAACTAAAACCCACCATGTCTTCTCACCAACTGTAACAAACAATAAAAAAAATTAAAACTAAAAATAATAAATAGAATTACAGTAGAATAATTGATAAATTTTTAACATACCATAGAAACTAAGAACCGTTATGACTTCCTTCTAAAGAATGTCTTGGATCAGAATGGTAAACCTTCTGCCTACTGTCGCCATCTATCACCTGAAATGAAAACCAGAACATTTAAGAAAAAAATGAAAAAAATAAAAAACACGGAATATATTCAGAATAATGCACATAAAATTTGTTATTTTTAATCAAACAGAAGACAGTTTAACATAAAACAAATAATATATAATTAAAAACACTTTTAAAACATAAAAATACCTATTTAAGATAAGATTAAATACTTGAAACTGAAAAGGGATAAGTAAATATTCAAATTTATTTTTAAAGCGACGTGCGGTGTGTTTGAAATTTACTTCATAAAAAAAATTTAAAGTTTTTTATATCAAAACATGTCATATATTTCAAAAACAACTCAGTGGTGGTTTTCCCATGATTGTATATCAACCAGAGGTCATTTTCTATGGTTTTGACCATTCTATATACATTTTAGTGTTTTAAAACACTAAAAAAGAATTTATGTCCATAAAAAGAAAAACATAATTCAGAATGTCATGTCTTCAGTTCTTACATTTCAAAATTAAATCCATAGTCATTGTCCTTTGATTTTAGGAAAATCTGACATCATTTTCCTAGTTTTGACCCCAACACTTGTTTTTAAAGGCTTTTTCACCTTTTAGAAGTGTTTATCGAGTAATTCCAATCACACTATACATTATATTGACATGTTGTATACACATAAATGTCAAAAAAAACTCATTGGTGGTTTTCCCATGATTTTACATCAACCTAAGGCTGTTTTCTATGGTTTTGACCGTTCCAAATACGTTTTGGTGTTTTAAAATACTAAAAAAATGTTTACAGTCACAATAAGAAAATCGTAATTCAGAATGATGTATCACATGTTCCTAAATTTCAAAATTAAATCCATAGTCATTCTAACCTTATTTTAGGGAAATCCTACATCATTTTCCTGGTTTTGACCCCCCAACACTTATTTTGAAAGGCTTTTTTACCTTTCAAAAGTGTTTACCGAGTAATTATAAAAATACCACACATCAGATTAATGTATTGTCTATGTGTACACATAAAAAAAACCCAGAAGTGGTTGTCCCATGATTTTACATCAATATGAGGTCGTTTTCTATGGTTTTGACTATTATACACATGTTTTAGTGTTTTTTACACTAAAAATGCGTTTATGTCCATAATGGCCAAAATGTATTTTAGAATGAAGAGTCATCAGTTCCTACATTTCACAATTAAATCCACTTCCATTTCCCCCCTAATTTTATGGCAATACAATGTCGTTTTATTGGTTTTGACCCTCCAACAATTGTTTTTAAAGGATTTTGTACATTTTAGAAGTGTTTATCGGGTAATTCTGACTACACATCACATTTAATTGATGTGTTTTCTTCACATACACGTCAAAAACAACTCATCAGTAGTTTTCCATGATTTCACATCAATATGAGGTTGTTTTATATTTGTTTTACCATCCCATGCATGTTTTAGTGTTTTAAAACACTAAAAATGAATTTACGACCATAATGAGAAAACCATAATTCAGAATGAAATATTGCTGGTTCCTACATTTCATAATTAAATCCATGGTCATTTTCCTCTAATTTAAGGTAAATCTGATGTTGTTTTCATGGTTTTGACCCCCAAACACTTATTTTTAAATGCTTTTGCAACTTTTAAAAGTGTTTACCGAGTAATTCGGACCACAACACACATGGAATTAATGGGTTGTATACATGAACATGTAAGAAACAACTCAGAGGTGATTTTACCATGATTTCACATCAATCCGAGGTTGTTTTCTATGGTTTTGACCATTTCATGCACGTTTTAGTGTTTTAAGACACTAAAAATGTGTTTAGGGCCATAACGGGAAAACCATAATTCATAATGACATATCATTGATTACTACATTTTAAAATTAATTCTATGAGTTTTCTCCTTTAATTTCAGGGCAATCCGACATTTTTTTCTTAGTTTTGATCCCCCGACACTTGTTTTGAAAGGATTGTGTACCTTTCAGAAGTGTTTACCAAGTACGTCCGACCACACTGAACATTATATTGATGTTTTTTCTACATGTAAACATAAAAATCAACTCAACGGTGGTTTTCCCATGATTTTACATAAATATGAGGTTTTTTTCTTTGGTTTTGATCATTCTATGCATGTTTTAGTGTTTTAAAATACTAAAAACACATTTACAACCATAACAGGTAAATGGTAATTCAGAATGATGAGTTGTTGGTTCCTATATTTAAAACTTAAATCCATGGTTCCCCCTTAATTTAAGATCAATCTGATGTTATTTTCCTAGTTTTGACCCCCAATACTTGTTTTTAAAGGCTTTTATACATTTTAGAAGTGTTTACTAAGTAATTTTGACAACACCACACATCATATTAACGTGTTGCCTATGCGTACATGTCAAAAAAACTCATCGATGATTTCCCCATGATTTAAAATCAATTTTAGTTGCTTTTATAGGGTTTTTATCATTCCATGTATGTTTTAGTGTTTTAAAACACTAAAAACACATTTACATCCATAATGGGAAAAATGTAATTCAAAATGATGATCCATCAGTTCCTATATTTAAAAATTAAATCCATGGTTTTTCCCCTAATTTCAGGGTAATTAGACATTGTTTTCCTAGTTTTGATATTTTGAAACTTGTTTTTAAAGCCTTTTTACCTTCCAAAAGTGTTTATTGAGTAATTCTGACCACACTGCACGTCAGATTGACATGTTGTCTATGATTACACATAAAAAACAAATAATCGATGATTTTTACATGATTTAACATTAATATGAGGTAATTTTATATGGATTTATCATTTCACACACATTTTAGTGTTTTAAAACACTAAAAACATGTTTACGATCATAATGGGAAAACCGTTATTCATAATGACATACCGTTAGTTCCTACATTTCGAAATTAAATATAAGGAAATTTCCCTATGATTTAAAATAAATAAAACATCATTTTCTTAGTTTTAACCCCCAACACTTGTTTTTAAAGGATTTTGTACCTTTAAGAAGTTTTTACCAAGTCAAAACTGAGTAAACAAGCTCAGATTGTTTTCAAACTTATAGATAATGATCTATAATTCATTTTTGACATGTAAGAATTAATAGAAATTTTGTAGCAATGATAAAGGGGTGCCTTTATCAGCGCTGATAAAGGGACATATTATCAGCGCTCAAGATAGCACTCATAAAGGTACCTTCCCATGCACCTGCAGAACCAGCACCTACACAAACCAGCACCTGCACGCACAAAACAGCACCTGTACACCTATACAAAACAGCACCCACACACAATATTTTGACAAACAATGCTATATACATTTACGTAACATCATGAATACAAAATAACACACTACTATATACATTTCAAACAATGTTTTACATGATTATAATTACAATTATCCAAAAACAGTTATAAACATTAATGTTCCATCCTTTGATATCTGTGATCCTCTCTCAAAAATTGTCGTCCACGGTATTTGTAGCAGAACAAAGCATCCAAACTCAAGGAAAAAAATTCACCTATATAATAAAACAAATATTATGTTAGTAATAAAATAATGAAATAAATTAAAACATTAATATGAAAGAATACATTAATATGGAAATGTGAAACTAAAATATAGAAATGATAAACTCCAATGTTTTCATTCTGATAACAATGAAAGGGAATAATGTAGAATCAATATGTTTTTGGATGATTTATCTCATTTAATAAATACTGATTCTTTATCTAATGAAAAGCTTTACCGGTCACACCGTGCGTCGGATTGAGGTGTAGTCAATTCGTAAACGTCACAAATGAATCAGTATTTATTAAACCGAACACGTTTTCTCAGTTTTCTGTATGTCACTTGTGTTGTTTTCTAAAGTTAATGTCAATTTGAAACTGATATCAGACACTTTTAGCCATACCGGTGACACCATGCATCATATTGAGGTGCGGTCAATTCTTACACCTCAAAAATGACTAATGGATAGTTGTCCTAAAGTATCAAAACAATCCGAACGTGTTTTCTCAGTATTCTGTATGTTATTAGTGTTGTTTTCTAAAGTTAATGTCAATTTAAAACTGATATCAGACACTTTTATCCATACCGGTCACATAATGCGTCGGTTTGAGGTGAGGTCAATTCTTAAACGTCAAAAATGACTCATGGATCATTTCCCCAAAGTATCAAAACAATCCGAATGCATTTTCTTGGTATTCCGTACGTCATTAGTGTTGTTTTCTAAAGTTTATGTCAATTTCAAACTAATATCAGACACTTTTAGCCATACTGGTCACACCGTGTGTCAGATTGAGGTGAGGTCAATTCGGAAACCTCAAAAATGACTCATGGATCGTTTTCCTAAAGGATCAAAACAATCCAAATGCGTTTTCTCAGTTTTCTGCATGTTAGTAGTGTTGTTTTCTAAAGTTTATGTCAATTTGAAACTGATATCAGACACTTTTAGCCATACCGATCACACCGTGCGTCGGATTGAGGTGAGGTTGATTCATAAACATCACAAATGACTCATGGATCTTTGTCCTAAAGTATAAAAACAATCCGAACTCATTTAATCAGTTTTCCATATGTCACCTGTGTTGTTTTCTAAAGTTAATATCAATTTCAAACTGATATCAGACACTTTTAGCCATATCGGTCACACCGTGCATCGGATTGAGGTGCGATCAATTCTTACACCTCAAAAACGACTCATGGATTGTTGTACAAAAGTATCAAAACAATCCGAAACCGTTTGCTCGGTTTGCCGTATGTCACTTGTGCTATTTTCTAAAGTTAATGTCAATTTCAAACTGATATCAGATACTTTTATCCATACCGGTCACACCATGTGTCAGATTGAGGTGAGGTTGATTATTACACCTCAAAAATGACTCATGGATCATTTTCCTAAATTATCAAAACAATCTGAAAGCGTTTGCTCGGTATTCTGTATGTCAATAGTGTTGTTTTCTAAAGTTAATGTCAATTTCAAATTGATATGAGACACTTTTAGCCATACCGGTCTCACTGTGAGTCAGATTGAGGTGCGGTCAATTATTACACCTCAAGAATGACTCATGGATCGTTTTCCTAAAGTATCAAAACAATATAAACTCATTTTCTTGGTATTCCATATGTCAGTAGTGTTGTTTTCTAAAGATTATGTCAATTTCAAACTGATATCAGACACTTTTAGCCATACTGGTCACACTGTGTGTCAGATTGAGGTAAAGTTCATCCGTACACATCAAAAACGACTCATGGATCGCTGTCCTAAAGTATAAAAACAATTCGAACGCGTTTTCTCGGTATTCCGTATGTCAGTAGTGTTGTTTTCTAAAATTAATGTCAATTTCAAACTGATGTCAGACACTTTTAGCCATACCGCTCACACCGTGCATCGGATTTAGGTGCAGTTGATTCTTACACATCAAAAACGACTCATGGATCATTTTCCTAAAGTATTAAAACAATCCGAACACGTTTTCTCAGTATTCCGTATGTCAGTAGTGTTGTTTTCTAAAGTTTATGTCAATTTGAAACTGATATCAGACACTTTTAGCCATACCAATCACACCATGCATTGGATTGAGGTGTGGTTGATTCTTACACCTCAAAATGACTCATGGATAGTTTTCCTAAAGTATCAAAACAATCCGAATGCATTTGATCAGTTTTATGTATGTCACTTGTGTTGTTTTCTAAAGTTAATGTCAATTTGAAACTGATATCAGACACTTTTAGCCATATCGGTGACAACGTGCGTCGGATTGAGGTGCGGTCGATTATTACACCTCAAAAATGACTTATGGATTGTTTTCCTAAAGTATCAATACAATCCGAATGCATTTTCTCAGTTTTCCGTATGTCACTTGTGGTGTTTTCTAAAGTTAATAACAATTTCAAACTGATATCAGACAATTTTAGCCATACCGATCACACCGTGCATCGGATTGAGGTGAGGTCAATTTTTACATGTCACAAATGACTCATGGATCGTTTTCCTAAAGTATAAAAATAATCCGAACACATTTTCTCAGTTTTCCGTATGTCATTTGTGTTGTTTTGTAAAGTTAATGTCAATTTCAAACTGATATCAGACACTTTTAGCCATACCGGTCACACCGTGCGTCGGATTGAGGTTCGGTCAATTCGTACACCTCAAAAATGAATCATGGATAATTTTCCTAAAGTATAAAAACAATCATAATGCGTTTTCTTAGTATTCTGTATGTCAGTAGTGTTGTTTTCTAAAGTTTATGTCAATTTGAAACTGATATCAGACACTTTTAGCTATACCTATCACACCGTGCATCGGATTGAGGTGAGGTCAATTCTTGTACCTCAAAAATGACTCATGGATCATTTTCCTAAAGTATCAAAACAATATGAACATGTTTTCTTGGTTTTCAGTATGTTAGTAGTGTTGTTTTGTAAAGTTAATGTCAATTTCAAACTGATATCAGACACTTTTAGCCATATCGGTCACACCGTGCGTCAGATTAAGGTGCGGTCGATTCGTACACCTCAAAAATGACTCATGGATCGTTTTACTAAAGTATTAAAACAATCCTAATTCATTTTATCAGTATTCTATATGTCATTAGTGTTGTTTTCTAAAGTTTATGTCAATTTGAAACTGAAATCATACACTTTTAGACATATCGGTCACACCGTGCATCAGATTGAGGTTCGATCGATTCATACACCTCAAAAATGACTAATGTATAGTTTTCATAAAGTATCAAAACAATCCGAACGCGTTTTCTCAGTATTCCGTATGTCAGTAGTGTTGTTTTCTAAAGTTAATGTCAAATTCAAACTGATATCAGAAACTTTTAGCCATACCGGTCACACTGTGCATCAGATTGAGGTGCAGTCGATTCTTACACCTCAAAAATGACTCATGGATATTTTTTCAAAAGTATCAAAACAATACGAACGCATTTGCTCAGTATTCCGTATGTCACTTGTGTTGTTTTCTAAAGTTAATGTCAATTTCAAACTAATATCAGAAACTTTTATCCATACCGGTCACACAGTGCGTCAGATTGAGGTGTGGTCGATTCTTAAACCTCAAAAATGACTCATGGATTATTGTCCTAAAGTATCAAAACAATACAAATGCATTTGATTGGTATTCTTTATGTCAGTAGTGTTGTTTTCTAAAGTTTATGTCAATTTCAAACTGATATCAGACACCTTTATCCATACCGGTCACACCGTGCGTCGGATTGAGGTGCGGTTTATCCGTACACGTCACAAATGACTCATGGATCGTTGTACTAAAGTATAAAAATAATCCTAACGTGTTTTCTTAGTATTCCGTAAGTCATTAGTGTGATTTTCTAAAGTTAATGTCAATTTCAAACTGATATCAGACACTTTTATCCATACCACTCACACCGTGCATCAGATTGAGGTGCGGTTGATTCGTACATGTCACAAATGACTTATAGATCATTTTACTAAAGTATCAAAACAATCCGAATGCGTTTTCTCGGTATTCTGTATGTCACTTGTGTTGTTTTCTAAAGTTAATGTCAACTTCAAACTGATATCAGACACTTTTAGCCATACTGGTCACACCGTGCATCAGATTGAGGTGCGGTCGATTTGTACACGTCACAAATGACTCATGGATCGTTGTTTAATGCATGAGTATATGTGTTCCACTGACTCGGATTGGTATGAGATTTGTATAGCCTAGTTAGGTTTTCTAAGGCTATTTTAGTAGGTATTATAGTCTTAGGCCTAAAGAAGATGGATAATATAGTTTTATATATCACGTATGATGGGGAACACCCTCTTAAGGATATATAAGAGTCATGGTGTGTGTGATGAGTAGGATATTCCATATACGGATTGGTGAAGTGTGACATAAAGGATATAAAACATAATAAAGTGTGATCATATATGCTCAATAAGTGTAAAAAATGGAGATATCAATGATCATATATGGATAACATTAGTAGGAATTTACCTTTATCTTATTTGTGTACAATATTCCATCAGGTATGTTGCCAATTCGTTTCTAAACACATCTATATAATCTTCTGAATATAAGTTTTTGCGACAGTCATGGTAGTACTAAAAAAATATAAATAAACAAAGGATAAATAAATATTTTAAATGAACTCATAATTATTTTCGAAAATACCTCGTCAGGGATGCTAGTTTGTTGATGAAATATGATCTCTTTCATAAATTTACAAACATAATAACCACATTCCTTTCCATTTTTTTGTTTTGGACACTGCAAAAACATCAACAACAATAAGTAATTTGTTTTTGATATGTGTTTGGATAGTGAAATGTTATTATATATACTTGTATACTTTTCCAATTGTAGATCTTGTAGGCTTTCTCATCCTTATGCCCTGGATTCATTCCACGCATTAGACGATATTGATGCACCACCCTATCAAAACAGAATCCTCATTAAAAGATAACATAAATTATATAATTAGATGTTTAGTTTTAAAATGTTGGATCTAGTGTATTATAAATTAACAAATTCCATCATGCGTGGTCGGTTTGTTGGATATCCATGCATTGAATCTAGAAAATAAATATTTGGAGTATCCAAATTGACTGAAATCAGCATCCAATGATCCCTAAAAATAAAAAAAGGAATAAGTAAATAAAGAAATGAAAATATAGTTGACATCATTAAATTGTAGAGTTTTACCCCTGCATTGTTGGTATTAAAAAGAGTCTGTCATCCGTAATTTTGTTTTCAAATGATTTGAGCAGGGATGACATTATTATAGCCTCTTTATCAGAATCTATTTCTTCTTTTCAAGAGGTGGTGTGAGGACTAACGAGTCCAAATTTTTTTTCATGGGGAAATCCCTTTAATTGTTTTTCATATATACACCTGTGAAAAATATAAAATGTATTTAGTCATAATTATCAGAGTATATCAACTTTTGTTAAATCAAATCATGAAAACATACCTCATGTATACATTTACAACTGAGGTGCCTAGCCATTCATACTTGAGGATTTCATTTACATTTTCAGCACTAATAAAATCTGATGTTTCCTCTCCGTACATATTTTTTTCAAAATCAACTGTGTGAGAATTGATGTCTATCAAATTTGTATCCACATGAGCCTGCAATGATATTAATTGTAGATATAGAATGGGTGGAGTGAAGGTGCTCTCAGTAGACCATTTCAATCGGTTGGTTGATCCTTGAGATAGTTTTGAACTAATATTTTGTTTCACACCCTTCTCTTTGTCATTCTTTAATAACATTCATCGGTTCAGACATTTTTTCATTAAATGTTAAAGGTCCAACTTGAAAAATAACTTGGAAATGGATACCTCCTTGTCGACATGTTTTTTTACAAGAACTGACAGCCATGCGATGAATGTTCCAATAGCTTGTTCAAATGTATGAATGTAGTCATCGTCATTTGGAACAAGTATCTCGGCACTCAACTCATTAGCTATGTTAATTGAAACTCTAAAATGATCTGTTGGAAGCTGTCTGTTGTGTAGCATGTCGTTCTGCGTATTGAACACTGTAGCCCTTGCTACAAGGTGATAGGTGAAAGTTGATAGATATAAATCACAGTCATTTTCACCATGTATAATATTAGTACAGGAAAAGTATCAATGTCTATGTGAATCACATTTCATAGAAAAAATTATTAAAACATTGATTACCTCAGCTAACTCAGGTTTTTTAGGGGAATGGCTTGCCTCAAAGCTGGTGGGGGGTAGTGCGGGATCGTCGCACACAGGTTGTTGTTGAGTTTTTTCTTCTCTTTGCCTCTCCCCCATCAATTTTGCTATCATATCTCTCTGGTATTGTAATTATTCTTGAAAAATAGCTAATTTTTCTTACAGCTTTTCCATTTTTTCATTTTCATCATCTGCTTGTTTTTGTTTTTGAAAATATGTTCAGGGTGACACCCCAAAAACTGCACCTCTGACATGGCCATACTGGTCTGGCCGCTTCAAGGCTGCTGAAAGTATGTCTGCATCTGGTTCGGGTGTTGTTGATTCCTGTGACTATGTCAGTTATAAAATATAGAAAAATAAGTAGTCATTGTAATGTAATAGCAATTTAAAACAAATCAAATTTATATTATGTCATACTTACAGATGTTTCCCATACTTTTTGTGTGTTTTCATCTATCAGTATCCCCTATTTATTTACACGAGCCTCCTTCCATAGAACATGGTGTGGGATGGATTTGGCTTTCGATTTCGATTCATCAATCTGCATATAAACAGAGAAACATAGTTATGGTGTTGTTTTATGTCACATATAAGTAGTACTGTAGATTTAAAAGACGTACCAATTTTTGATCAAGTGAAGTGTACCCCATACTTACTTTACGGTAAGGGTACGCTAGTTCTGCTGTGCGTTTTTTTATTTTCAGCACTCAGTTTCTATTTCATAAATAATAAACTATCAATCAAAGTGATGAAAACAAGAAACGTCAAACAATGTATTTCCCCACACAATGTACCTGAAAAGTCTGCTCCCCAAGACGGTTGATAAACGCATCCCACGCTCCTTGGGATATCAAGTGTGCATAAAGAGGAGGTGGGTGCGGCTTGATTTTCCCTTTAACATCTTTAAGATGATATTTCGTTAAAATTGTGCGGAAACCTCTATGAATCCTTCCTGAAACTCTTAATACATATTCCTTGTGCGAGGAATCTACTATAAATGCACTCTGAAATTGATGATGAAGAGTAAGTCAATGTTTTGGTATTTTATTTTAATAAATTAAAAAAATGATATCATAATGTTATCGTAATCTCTTCCCTCATTAGTGTCTTAAGACTGGTGACAACATGGTGCCACGACTGTACATCAATCGGCATGTTTTGCCGAGTGATGATTCCAATGTAGCTACTAAAGATGGATTTGTTGGGGTTAATATGTTGGCCTCGCTTATTCCATCCCACCTCAAATTTGATGCCTTTTTCTTTTGCCTTAAGGATTTTGGCTAACATTGTTAAACTATGACGCTCTTATTTTTGTTGCGCTTTCAGGGTTTCATTTCCTACCATTTCCTTATAAGTACCATCAATATATTTCTCCGGAGCACTAGCATCAGCACTGGGACCAGCAATAATAGGTTGAGAAAATTGTTGTTTCTCTACACTGGGACCACCAGTAGCTGGTTGAGAAACCCGTTGTTTCTCTGCACTGGGACCACCAGCAGGTGGTTGAGAGACCTTTTGTGCCTCGGGATTGGGCGCATCAGCAGGTGCATAAGTCATTATCTGTAGAAGTGGTTTAATATTTAATTTATATTACATAAAAGCAGCAATGGAAAAATAATAACAGAATGTAACACAATGTATATTACAATAAACAAATAACCTGATTATTGTACTCTCTTTTTTTTCTTTAAAGGCTGAAGAGATTTTACTCCTCTATCGACTATGTAAATCCCTTCATTATGGTCTCCTCTAACATAAAAAACACCGTCTACATTGGGACCGCTACAAAATTATTGTGAAGTCCCTATAAAAGGTTCATCCTCCGTTGAACTTTCATCTGACCCTTCAGTTGTTTTGGTCGATAATAGAACAATTGACCAATTTCAGTTTGCGGGGTCTGGAACATAAAATACTTGTACTTCCTATGATGCCATTATAAATGGTTCGTCTTTCTCCCCTTACTGAAATCAACTTTCACAAATCCTAATTCATCTATTTTAACAACACTCCTATTATTAACCCACTTTCATTGAAAAATCGACACTTTGAATTTCGTATAATCCAACTCCCATATTTGTTTGATGATGCCAAAGTATGACATATTCTCATAAATTGGATTTTTGTCCTTAGCACCAGAAACATGCATCGCCTCACCCACAAGTGTAACCCCACTATTATGCATGGTACTATTTTCATCATGTTCATTAGTATATAATTTATAACCCTTAACTGCATAAGCATTGTAAGATAATACATACACACTTGCTCCTCCGGCTGGCCATCGAAGTCGTTCTGAAATTGAGTCTTGATTTTCATCTAAATGCTTCAAAATATGGTCCTGAAACCATCCTATAAACTGTCGATTATGTGTATATGATATCCATTTTTTAGCCCTATATGGATTCAAATGCCTAAAAATTTATTTCTGGGTTTGAAAATATGGGTCAACGTTGAAACTGTTATTCAAAATGTAAAGGTGAGCCTGCTCCCGATCTGTAATATTGATTGTGAAAACCTCTCTTCTAGAAATTCCTTCACCCTCAAGCTGCTCAGTGTGACGAGATTTCAGTAGGCCAACGTTTTCTACACCAGACTGGTATTCAGTACAAAATTCAATGGCTTCCTCAACAATATATTTCTCCACAATACAACCCTCTGGCCGACTTCGATTTTTGACATACCCTTTCAAAATCTTCATATACCGTTCAATGGGGTACATCCATCTATAATGTATAGGACCACATAGTCGAATATCTATCACCAAATGAACCATCAAATGAAACATCATATCAAAAAATGTCAGTGGTAAGAACATTTACAATTCACATAATATGGCGGCAATTTCTATTTCCATAGTTGGCAATTTTTCTGGGTTTATAACTTTTTTGCATATAACTTTGAAGAAGAAACATAGCTTCGTTAATTTATGGTGGGAATTCTTGGAAAAAATACAATGTAAAGCTATAGTAATTAGATATTGCATCAAAACATGGAATTCTTGTGATTTCAGACCCTTTAATTTTAAATCGCTCATTGACACGATATTATTGATATTTGATGAATACCCCTCTGGAACCTTTACATCATTCAAAAAGTTTCAAAACTGATATCTCTCCTGTATGGAAAGAGTGTAAGTAGAAGGAGGAAGAAATGTTTGTTTTTCACCCTTCACTGGTGCCAACTCTTCTCGTATTCCCATCTCAACCATGTCCAATCTAGCCTTAATTCCATCCTTTGTTTTGACGGGTGCATTTAGAAACGTGCTGATGACACTATAAAATACATTTTTTTCAATATGCATAACATCAAGAAAATGTTTTACATACAGACAATTCCAGTATGGTAATTCAAAAAAAAACTGATCTCTTTTTCCAACCAGTTTTCGTAAGGTTTCTCAAAAATGGTTTACCAAAATTAGTGTTAAAATCTTTTACCTTCTCAAAAAATTGATCACCTGTTAGTGGAGACGGTGTTGTACGTTCTTCTGAACTTCTGTCGAATGATGCCGTCCAAGATCGGTACTTATGCCATCGGTGTAGAAATCTGCGATGTCCTAAAAACACGGTTTTTGATGAATGTTTCAACCTAATTGTCTGTGTACCTTGTTCACAAACAGGACACACTTGAGTTCCTTTAATGCTATATCCTGAAAAATTTCTATAAGTAGGAAAGTCATTTATCATTCCGTACAACATGGATTTCAAAGTGAAATCTTCTTTTTTGTATGCATCATACAACATAACACCTGAATCCCACAATATTTTCAAATCATCAATCAATGGAGCCAAATAAACATCAATATAATTACCCGGTTGTTTTAGTTCTGATATAAGCATAGATAACATGATGTATTTTTGTTTCATGCATAACCACGGTGGTAAGTTATAATTTACCAACATAACCGGCCATGTACTGTGACTGCTGCTTTAAAAACCAAAAGGATTCACCCCATATTTAGATAATTCTAGACGAAGGTTTCTCGGCTTGTTTACAAATTCAGGATACTCGTGATCAATTCTCTTCCACTAAGGAGAGTATGCCGGGTGACATAGTTTCCCATCTTTAATTCTTGTATTTGCATGCCATGTCAATTTCCCTGAAGTCTCCTCACTTCCATATAGGCGCCTAAACCTTAGAATGATTGGAAAGTACCATACAAATTTCATAGGACTAGAATCATATTTCTTGTATCAAGAAGAACCACACTTTGGGCATTCTTTAAGTGATTTGTGGTCCTTGAGAAACAATATACAGTCATTCGGGCAGGCGTTCATTCTTTTAGAGATCATACCCATCGATCGTAACATTCATTTGGCATCGTATGTTCGGCTTGGGAGTTCATTATCTTCTGGAAGTATATCATTCAGGAGAGCAAGTAGTTCCGTAAAACTGGCGTTACTCCACCCATTGCCTACTTTCAAATTATATAGCTTCATTATGGATGAAAATGCTGTATATTTAGTGAAACCAGCACACAATGGCGTTTTACACAACTCTTTAACTTCTCAAACAATTTTGGGCAATCGCGAAGTTCATCTTCAACTGCCCTTGTCATTTCCTCAATACGATCTTTATCATCATTCACATCTGTAATCACACCCTCCATACGATTGTCTTCACTGTTCACGCTTGTAATCATATCAGATCTTCCATAAAATGTCGTGTTATATGAGCCACTACCTACATTCATTTTTTCCCCGTGTTTATTCTAACATGTATAACTTCGATCTATTCCGTGATAGATCAGGTGTTCTTCCAACTCCTCTGGACTAATTTGTCTTGAATAACAACAGCATAAACAGGGATAAAGGATTTGAGAAGGGTCACATGCATGATCTCCTGTAAACTTGATAAACTCTTTCATGACATTTTCAAACTCTTTTGTTAACTGAGTGGAATTCATCCATTCTTTATTCATATTCATCATCTTTAGGGGTTCGATCTCGAACTTACCTAATATTATGATTTAATTAATCAAGTAGCATTGTTTGGGTTTTATAAAAAAATCATGGTACAAATGCCTCCACAATGAAATAGAGGAAACTACCCCAAAACATGTGAAAGTACTTGAACACTATCTATATACGGGGGACTGTGCCCTGTCTTTTGTATGTCTCCATAGAGTACCTAAAACCTATACACAGAAGACTCTTCACCAAAACATGGGGGAGTAACATACTCCATATTTTTCTCCAAACATCTCAGTTATCACTTATCAACTCTCAAGCAGAGTGAAGATAATTAAAATATCCAAACCACATCGTGTGTAATTTCCAATGAATGAGGGAATCATAATATTGTGATCTACATGAGAAGATATTTATAATGGGCTACTCATACATGAAATATTATCATCTAAGTGAAAAATAAATAATAATAATGGAATTAACATAGCACACAATTTGTTCAATGGATACACAATGTGTAGGGTTCTCAGTCAAGGTTGGTTGTATACTAACATTTCTAAACTCATGTGAAATCCATATACATGGTGTGTACAGTAGGTTGAACATCGTCTATGGATAAGATACCTGATTTAATCTGACATATATCAAATTAATTCCAAGTTAGTCTTACAAAGATAGCATGATGCCTTTGAAAATACATGACATATAGAACAAATTGAGCTAAAGGCTTGTACTTTAGATACAAAATGAGTCACTTCACCGGCTATGCATCACATTTTTGTGGAATACACGATGTGTAGTCCTTACATGACCACTAGGGGTGTATAGTCTATACACATCAAGTTTCTATGGTATCTATACATGGTGTGAGTGAAGTAAAACACATATCATATGGTTCTACCATTATTTCATGGCATGTACATGGTTTCATGCTGAAGTATATGTCTTGGAGATACATTGTGTGTGACCAATGTTCACACGACATATAACATTTAAAATAAAACTTATTCCAAGTTTGAGTCAGAAGATGAGTCATGTGGAGTAAATTTTGGAGATAACTATTGTCTGGAATTAAAATCTATATGAAATCCATGTATGGTGAAGCATGTTCCATTTAACTAGACTACATACCATGTATTTTAAAAATATATAGAATCTGAAAAACATCATTGTTAGGGCCAATAGGGGCCTATATACCCTGAGAGGGGGGGGGGGGGGGTGAATCAGGGTATGGATATTCTTTTTCAAAGTTCTTCCTGCCCCACTGGATCTTGACCTCTTTGTTACAAGGGTCACTTTGTTTGCACTTGTGTGGTTACTATGATCACTTGTCTCCTTTACCTGATGATGATGCTTTGAATGCAATGCGGGAAAGTAAGCAGGCAGACACAAAGATTTTTACTTGGTTCACCGCTAAGGGCTACGTCCAAGGAGCATATGCCGACAAGTTGCCGGTTCGTACCAAATTCCACTAGACTTCACTAGCTGTGGATTGCAATGTTCGGGCTAGATCACTTCTATGCCCAGGCTCACTGCCTATACAAGGTTTAGGGTCAGCTCACTGCTTTCCTAAGGGTCACTCCCTGTTTCTCTCTCTATGGCTCACTGCCGGTGGAGAGGATCACCTTCTTCCTCTTCCTAAGCTCACTGCTCTGTGAAGGGAATCAACTCACAGTTTATAGACCTGTAGGTCTCTTCATTTCCAATAAGGAATGCATCTTTCTCTGTATGTAGATGCTCTGTTGAAGTTCAAATTTCACCCGTAGATGAATACCCCTTTGCCACTATCCACTGGGCAAACTACTTTTGGAAAGACCTTCGCAAAGCACCCTACAATGCGAGGCTCCTAATTTCACGAAGCTCAAACAAGCCTTCGCGAAGATCCTGCCTTTTCACGAAGCTCACTCGCGAAGATCCCTCGCGAAGCTCCCTCACGAAGCACTCTCGCGATGATCAAGCCGTCGCAAAGCAACGACCCTCGCGAAGCTAAGTAAGACAACGCGGAGCTCGCGGGTTTCGCGGAGCTACAATAGCCGCCGCGAAGCACCTCTTTCGCGAAGCACACTGGCTTCGCGAACCACCTTCGCAAATCGAGAGCAAAGTATTTTCTCTGAAAATTCTCTCTACTTCGCTCGAAGGGGTCGGCCTCTATTTATAGGATATTCCACCGACCCTCGAACTTTCCACGCGAAGTCAACGCCACGTCATCTCAAATCGTGAAGCTCCAAAGTTTCTGCCGGAATTTTGTCCAAATCGCGAAGCTCCACGGCAATTTTCCGTTCGCGGAGCTTGACGTAGTCGCGAAGAATCACCGTCAACTTAACTTCGCGACACGCGCCTTCGCCGCGAAGCTCCCTCACGAAGCCCAACATTCCTTCACGCCTTCGCCGCGAAGCTCCCTCGCAAAGCCCATCATTCCTTCACCGCCGCGATGCACTTCAGCCTCTACCGTTCGCGAAGCTTGATGTAATCGCGAAGCATCACCGCCTTCATTCTTCTGGTCTTCGCGATTTCCAAACCATGCATCCTATCTTCGCGAAATTCATGCCTTTTCCATATTAAATTATTCTCTTCATGGAAATCCACTTTTCGCGATGCTCACCAAACTCCAAATTTTGGACCCCAAAAATTTGGCAAACACTGGGAAACGGCACCACCTTGTACTGCTCTTTTGTACCGCCTCCAGATCTTCCTTTCCTTTGTCATCGTTCTTTGTCAACATGGAATGTCAACAACTTCTCGAGAACTCGACAATTATCCATGGAAACCTGCTTTGTCAACAAACACAATCAACCCAAAAATACTGTAATGTTACCTTGAGGGATTTTTGCCCAACAATCTCCCCCTTTGGGTTTGTTGACAACTCTTCACAACTCTGCTCAGGATGATGTTCTACACTTTGATACCTCACTGAGTCTTCTTCCAGTCGCTACCACCATTCGCCTCATGCGATTCTGATAGCATTCAAGGATTCACTTAACACATACTCTAAGCCCACATGAGCAATGCTCGGCATGAGAAACAAGAGTAGTATGAAAAGTTCATCAATGAATCAATTCATGTCAGACAATATTGTTGATTCCACCCTGATTACAATTCTTAAATTGATACCAATTGTTTGAACCACACTGATCCCAATTGGTGATAACTGGACACCTTTTCACACCATTCCAACACCACTGTTCTGCTTTTATCACGATCCTTAGCTGTCGTGATATCTATTCTTTGATCGATCACTTCTAGCATCGTCAGATTTGAAAATCTCCCCCTTTCTCATTGCTCCCCCTATCTGGCTGCTCCACCTATCAGCTTCTCCCCGTATCAATCATGATTTATCAAATATCCGCACTGTCTCCCAATCACTATTTTCTCCCCCTTTAACAAACACTTTTCTCCCCCTTTGTCAACGAACCCAAAGGTCACGCCTTTGTAGTCTGTAACATAGTAGAGAACACATATCAGCACAGTAGGGAAAAACACATCATACCTTGGGAAGAGGGGGGGGGGGGGGGGTTCCACATCCACACTAGTTCAAGTGCGGGGAATCGACTGAACTCCCAGAGCCAGTCGATGTCTCTCAAAAGATTCCTTGGGTAAGGCCTTTGTCAGAATGTCTGCGACCTGTAGTTCTGTAGGCACGTACTCCAACTTCACGTGTCCCTGCTCAACCTTCTCCTTGATAAAATGATACTTAATCTCAATGTGCTTTGTCCTTGAGTGATGGACGGGATTTTTGCTGAGATTTATAGCACTTGAGTTGTCGCACTGGATTCCGATCGGAGACTTCACTTCAACTCCCATATCTTCAAGCTGCTGCTTCATCCACAATAACTGTGTGCATGCTTGAGTGGCCGCAATATACTCAGCTTCTGCGGTGCTCATTGAAATGCAATCTTGTTTCTTTATTAGCCAAGAAATACACAATCCACCAAGATAGAATGCACCACCTGACGTTGATTTTCTATCATCTGCTGAACCGGCCCAGTCTGCATCAGTATATCCCAATAACTCTGTCTGAGATTTGTCGTTGTATGTAAAGCTGTAGTCTACCGTGCCCTTGATATACCGAAGTATTATTTTTACTGCAAGCATGTGACTTTCCTTGGGATTACTTTGATATCTCGCTGCTTGGCATGTGGCGAAAACCATCTGGCTGCTCAATGTACACCTCTTCTTCTAGAAACCCATTTAGAAATGCAGTCTTTATATCCATATGGAACTCTTTGAACTTTCTTTGCCCTGCAATGGCTAGGAATAATCTGATTGTCTCCTGCCTTGCAATCGGTGCAAATGTCTCATCACCATCTATTCCCTCTATCTGGGAGTCTCCTTTGCACATCAGTTGTGATTTGTTCCGAATCACTGTGCCATATTCATTCATCTTGTATTAATAGACCCATTTAGTCCTGATGAAATTCTTGTCTGCTGTCCTCGAAACAATCTCCCATGTCTGGTTCTTCTCAATCTGATCAAGCTCTTCGTTCATAGCCTGAACCCAGTTTTCATCTTCAGCTGCATCGGAAAAACATTTTGGCTCCACTTGAGACAAAAAAAATGTTTGCTGTGATGATTTCATTCTTCGAGTCTGAACTGGAGCTGTTTGATCACCAATGATATTCTGTCTATCAATTTCATCTCATCTCTTTGGCATCCTTGTAGACACACACTTGAAACATTCATGTTCATCATCAGCGTCTTCTTCTTAATCAGCATCATCCACTTCTTCTCCCCCTGTGTTGCTTTCTTCCTCAACACATTCATCAGGAAATTGTTCACTTGGATTTTCTCTTGCAGCTTCTTGGTATCCTGAAAGCAGTCAGTTGATACCACATTGTTTGAACAAAATAGATAATCATGAAAACTCGTGTGTTACTGGTTTTACACCAATCATTCTTCATGAGCATAAACATTTATCCTTCATATCATATTGAGACCATGCATCTGATTAGGATATAGAATGCTCCCCCTGTGTTATGCAACTCTTCAAGTTGTTAGGCTCAACAGTTTAGACCCATAACACGTCTTTTCCTCCTGCATCATTTGTTCTCATCTTCCACTCAAATTTGAGCCAATAACAAAATCTCTAAGCCTACTGAGTTGAAACTCGGTGTAGGAAACAAGAGACAAAGTTAACAACACAATCACATTCTGTTGTGCTCTGTTTCTCCCTTTCTTCTTCAACTCTGGTACCTGATTTGAATCAATTGAAACTGTAGAGCATATCACATATCCACTTCGCATCCTTAGATGCCACTTCCCCTTGGATCGTATCTCCCTAGAGCCTGAAACACATGAATCATCAGTTAATAGCATTTTTATACATAGGGAGAGGGGGTTATCCTTCTGGACTCCTCAAGATGAGGATTGTGGTTGATCCTGATGGGTCAACCCTTTGATTCTTTCTTGGAGAGCATCACACTCCTTTCTTGCTTCCTCCAAATGCCTGGCCAACTTCAATTGTTCTGGCCATATGACTAGGCATTCATTGCCTACATTCTGAGCCTTTTTCTGATATGTAGATTTGGTAGGCTCAGTCTTTCTAACCGCTTGGGGTACAAGCCCGCTGGTACACATTTCCTTCTTTGAGGTTCTACCAAAATTCCAATTTCCTTGATTATTTCTCTGAGTAGAAACCTCTCTATTTGGCATATTCCATTTCTTCTTCTCCCATCTTAGGGGTCTTCCTCTTTCCTTCACTTATCGCTGAGAAACACGACATTTGGATTTTTCGATGCATTCTTTGATTATCTGCCTTTTATCAGATTTATGAGTCACCACCCTATTTTTCATTGGTGGTGGGTCCTCCATTGAACGTCCATTCTTCTTTATCACTGCTGGAGTAGATCTCCCCTTAATCTTCCAGGTTTTCTCACATTCTCTCCTTGAGAGCTATTGTGAGTATGACAGAGGAGGTGACTGATACACCTTTTGTTCAGCTCCATGTGATTTCCCCGAGGCTCGAAGCCTATTCTTCTCCTTACCACTTTGTCTCCCAGTACAGGCTTCTTTCTTGTACACTTCCTGTGGTGGAGATATCTTTTCTTGTTCCTTTCCCTTTCCTGCTTTCTTCTTACTACAATGTCTCGCCATGTGCCCATAGTGAGAACATATAAAACATTTTCCCTCAAAGGCATACCTCATTTTATCACCTCTCTGCTGAGATGTTGATGCACCTTGAGTTCTTCCTCTGATATTGTTCTCCTGAGCTTCCTGACACATGCTCATGGTGTGTCCCATTCTTCCGCAGTAATAGCATCTAATATATGCTTTCCTCTGAGAAGCTCTTCTTTCTAATTTCTCATGATGCTTCTTCCTGTTCTCAGATTTATTAATGTTTCTCTTTTCACAGCCTGAAATGTACTCCAGAGCCTCTGTATAGAAACTTAATGTGTGTCCATGAACTCCACAGAAATAGCACATATCATCACTCCTTGAAACTATCCTCATAGGCCTATCTCCAGCACCTATAGGATTTTTTATTACCTTTGTAATTTTTCACTGCATTTTTCTTATCATCCATAGGAGTGGGATTATCATATCCAATTCCAGATTTTCCCAAAAAGGTTGACCTTTGGGAAGATACAATCCTTTCATGCTGCTCCTCTGATGCAACATATTTGGACTTCATTTTATCATCACCTGCCAAAGGATGATCAAATAATAAGTGCAGTGCATCCTTCAACTTGGGATTATCTTTGGATTTAGACTTCTCCATTTCCTTATTGACTGATTGTAGCTCTTCTTCCAACTATTGAATCTTCAAATCTCTTGATAAAAGTTGAGCATCAAGTTCTTTTCTGAGATTCTTTCCATAACTCATCTCATCTTCCAGTTCATGCTTAAGCTTATTAACCACGACATTTTGCTCTTTTACTTTCAATTTTTCTTGAGCAAGAGAATCAAAGCAAAATGCATTCTCTTGTTGTAGTCTTTGATTCTTCTGAACTAACTCAGACAGTTGTGTAGCTAGATCATCATTCTTGGCTTTCATATTTCGAACTTCATCGGACTCTTGATTCTCTTCACACTTACCAGCCTTTTGTTTTCCTTTTCCTTTAGCCAACTTCTATAGTTCCTCACCTTGAGAATCATTCTTCTCTGTTAGGTTAGTAACTATATCAATAAGCCTTTGATTTAATCCTCTTAGCTTGTTGACCTCAGTTTCCAGAGCATGGATCTGTATGCCTTTAGATTTAATTTCCTCAGTGGATTTCTGATCCAATTCTTTAGTCCCATGGACAACTTCCACCTTTTTGTTCAGGCCATCAATCTCTCTTTTCCGTTCTTCAACCTTCAGCTTATACTTACTAACAGATTCTGAGTTCTCTGATGTTGATAAATTAAGTTTCTCAATTTCTTCCATCAGCTCAGATTTCTCTTCTTCCTGCTGCTGCATATAGAGTTTGGCATCGCGAACAATTTTGTTAGCTTTCTTGGTTTTGGCCCTCCAAACATCTATCTCTTCAAGAGCAGCCTCCAACTCAGCTCGCATATCAATTATTCCTTCAATTTCTTCTTCTTCATCGTCAGTGGTTCCAACGTCACTTGGAAAGTCAGGTTCTTCACTCATTCCATCAGCATCTTTGAATGAGTAAGTATTTTTGTTGTATGATTTATCCAAATCATTTTTCTGTTCACTGCATGATTCCTTCAGTAAGCTGTTTGATTCTTTTAGTTGAATCACACTTTTTCCAGAAACACTTCCACACTGAGGGATACCACCTGACTTCTGATTCTTCTTTGAAGATTTTCTTTTTCCCATGGTAGACCGAGATAAGAGAAAACAATATCTTCAACTACACAGAAAGACTACACCAAGTCGAAGCAAACAAATCTGATAAAAGCAACCTTCCCTCTGATACCAATTGTTAGGGCCAATAGGGGCCTATATACCCTGAGAGGGGGGGGGGGGTGAATCTAGGTATGGATATTCTTTTTCAAAGTTCTTCCTGCCCCACTGGATCTTGACCTCTTTGTTACAAGGGTCACTTTGTTTGCACTTGTGTGGTTACTATGATCACTTGTCTCCTTTAACTGATGATGATGCTTTGAATGCAATGCAGGAAAGTAAGCAGGCAGACACAGAGATTTTTACTTGGTTCACCGCTAAGGGCTACGTCCAAGGAGCATACGCCGACAAGTTGCCGGTTCGTACCAAATTCCACTAGACTTCACTAGCTGTGGATTACAATGTTCGGGCTATATCACTTATATGCCCAGGCTCACTGCCTATACAAGGTTTAGGGTCAGCTCACTGCTTTCCTAAGGGTCACTCCCTGTTTCTCTCTCTATGGCTCACTTCCGGTGGAGAGGATCACCTTCTTCCTCTTCCTAAGCTCACTGCTCTGTGAAGGGAATCAACTCACAGTTTATAGACCTGTAGGTCTCTTCATTTCCAATAAGGAATGCATCTTTCTCTGTATGTAGATGATCTGTTGAAGTTAAACTTTCACCCGTAGATGAATACCCCTTTGCCACTATCCACTGGGAAAACTACTTTTGGAAAGACCTTCGCAAAGCACCCTACAATGCGAGACTCCCAATTTCGCGAAGCTCAAACAAGCCTTCGCGAAGCTCCTGCCTTTTCACGAAGCTCACTCGCGAAGCTCCCTCGTGAAGCTCCCTCGCGAAGCACTCTCGTGATGCTCAAGCCGTCGCAAAGCAACGACCCTCACGAAGCTAAGTAAGCCAATGCGGAGCTCACGTGTTTCTCGGAGCTACAATAGCCGCCGCGAAGCACCTCTTTCGCGAAGCACACTGGCTCCGCGAACCACCTTCGCAAATCGAGAGAAAAGTATTTTCTCTGAAAATTCTCTCTACTTCGCTCGAAGGGGTCGGCCTCTATTTATAAGCAATTCCACCGACCCTCGAACTTTCCGCGCGAAGTCAACGCCACGTCATCTCAAATCACGAAGCTCCAAAGTTTCGGCCGGAATTTTGTCCAAATCGCGAAGCTCCACGACAATTTTCCGTTCGCAGAGCTTGACGTAGTCGCGAAGAATCACCGTCAACTTACCTTCGCGACGCGCGCCTTCACCACGAAGCTCCCTCGCGAATCCCAACATTCCTTCGCGCCTTCGCCGTGAAGCTCCCTCGCAAAGCCCATCATTCCTTCACCGCCGCGATGCACTTCAGCCTCTACCGTTCGCGAAGCTTGACGTAATCGCGAAGCATCACCGCCTCCATTATTCTGGTCTTCGCGATTTCCAAACCATGCATCCTATCTTCGCGAAATTCATGCCTTTTCCATATTAAATTATTCTCTTCATGGAAATCCACTTTTCATGATGCTCACCAAACTCCAAATTTTGGACCCCAAAAATTTGACAAACACTGGGAAACGACGCCACCTTGTACTGCTCTTTTGTACCGCCTCCAGATCGTCCTTTCCTTTGTCATCGTTCTTTGTCAACATGGAATGTCAACAACTTCTCGAGAACTCGACAATTATCCATGGAAACCTGCTTTGTCAACAAACACAATCAACCCAAAAATACTGCAATGTTACCTTGAGGGATTTTTTCCCAACAATCATCTTCACACCATAAAGTATCTCATAGAGTCCTCTAGAAGTGGTTTTTTAGGATTCAGTGGAATTAAACTAGTAACAAAGTGATGGTTCCATTAAAATGGGTAAAGTTTGGATTGATATTCAATGGTGGAAGAAAAAAAATATGGAAAAAATGGAATATCAATCATGCCAACAACCGTAACACTATACAAAAACACAATCGTTCTCACAATCGAAACACCATACAAACCAAACGATCACAAATTTAGATTTTACAAAGAATCCCTTATTCAATTTTATTTGTTAATTCAAGGGTTATCACAGAAGTTTTATCATCATAGGGCGTTCATTCATAAGTCAAGTATATGTAAATTACCAATTTTTATATTCAAATGTTCAAAAAGAACCAACCAACATGCAATTCATTTAGTGCGCAAACAAGGACCACCAACAGCCACGATTTTCAGTGGGGCATTTAGCCCGTACATTTCACATTATAACCATCAATATAAAACAATAATAACATGAGAACAAGAGGAAACCAATGAGTAACCGGAGAAAACTCACCGTGAAGGTGTCGTTAAGCACATGGTAGAGGTGAGTTCGTGGCAGAGGAGAGGCACACAACAGAGGAGATTTCCAAATGAAAAGAAAACATAAAACAGGGAAACTCATGAGAATAAAATAATCTAAAACTGAGTACACCATTTACCACGTCCCACAAACCCCCAGAAGCCACTAAAACCGAAATCAACCCACAACATGGTTAAACACACCTTAAGATAACAAGAAATTATAGAACCCACATTCGATAGAATGAGTTCAACAGACTTTTTAAAATATAAAAGATGAACATACAATGGGTAAGCTCTGACCAATAGGTCCTCCTTACTAGGTATAATCCCCAAGTTTATTCTAGATAGCATATCCCAAATGAGTAAGCCCTGATCAATCCTCTGTTATCACACCTTTCACGACACATACATCCTAATCGCATGACTTTAAAATTCATGGTACAATCTTTTCAACACAACACGTGGTATCTAGTGAGTAGGATCATATCCCTATTCAAAATCAATGAGCCTACCCGTACATCTTGACAAAAATTAGGGGGAACACACATATTTACAATGGGACACCCCTAGTACTCTTTTCCAATCTTAACATCACACCATGCCAAAACTCACCACACGATCACCAGTTACCCAACATTATTCCAAAACCAAAGGAATATACCCGTGCTTAATTACCCTAAACCCATCCATCTAGGTTCAATAGTGATGGTCACATTAAAACCATGCTATAAATTAATAGGGTTAGGAATCCAAATGATCATGTCCCTCAACCCAGTCAAAACACCAAAACTCAAGAATAGAGAGTGCTTCCCATATACAAATCCAAGGCATGACCATTCCTTCACTATCAACTTGATAACAACTAATATGCATCAATACCTCATGTCAAAGAATATTCCCTGGATTTATGTATCTAAGGTATTCAAAACTCCAAGATAACCCCACTCATTAGTCTCCCCCAACCACCAAAACTCACTAACTCGCTACCATCCTGAGTCACATGCTAACGACCACTAGGATCTCACACAAACCCCTTACATCAATTCTTACACAATCCTTAGCCCATGGGTGCCACTCCTATCCCCACCTCAAAACACACATCATCTAGTGAACCAAACCAACCACTTACTATAGGTTCTCACACACCCTCTATCTAAAACAACCTACAATATAAGGGTCTCACCACCTGGGCTTTCACTCTTGACCCAACTACCCATACATAGGTTCAAATCACTTATAAAAAAACTATAAGTTGTCATAATAATTCAAAGATAATCATTTATCATTTATATTAACCCAAGAGAAGGAAAAATACTCCTACACTGACCAGTGGCGGCAGAGGCAGCGATAGTGGAGGCGGCAGCGGCAGAGGCAGCGGCGGTCGCGGCGGCGGAGGGAGCGATGGTCGCGAAGGCGGAGGCAGTGGCGGTTGCAGCAGAGGAGCAAAACCCAATGATGCGGAGGCAGTGGCAGAGGAGAAAAACCCAATAGCGGCGGAGGAGGAGGAGGAGGAAGAGGAGGATGAGGATGAGGAGGAGGAGGAAGATGAGGACACGGAAGACGAGGAGAATGAGGAGGAGATCGAGGAGGAGAAGTCGCGGCGGAAGAGGGTCCGGGTTCAGCTTCCGTGAAAGCTTTACCATGTGCGAGAGAGGAGGGCCTGTTAGGGTTATTAAAAAGAAACCACTAGAACTTTTATCAGCGCTCGCTGAAAAGCACTGATAAAGGTATGATTTATCAGCGCTAAAATAAAAGCGCTGATAAAACATAAATTTATCAGCACTTTTATTTTATCACTGATAAATATTATGATTTTATATAAATTAAGAATAAAAACTTTTATCAGCACTAAAATAAGCGCTGATAAATGCACCCTTTTATCAGCACTAAAAAAGGGGTTGATAAAGGGTATACCTTTATCAACGCTTATTTTAGCGCTGATAAAGGTTAGATTTATCAGCACTTTTAACTAGCACTGATAAAGGCATACCCCTTTATCAGTGCTTTCTGTTTAGCACTGATAAAGGGCAGCACTTTCCTTGCCCAGTTTTGTGGTAGTGTTGTACGACTTTAAAACGCATCCATCACATGTGAGGAAATAACTTCAATCCTTCTTAAAGGTGTCCCGATGTTTCGTGTGGGAGAAATGTGATACTTTAGATCACATCCATTAAAAACTATAAACACATATATTTAGAATTATTGTATTGATTTAGTTATTTAAATTTACACATGGATGCTACATTGGAAGAGAACATGACTTGCGTCACCTCTCAAAAGTATGTATGTGTACCAACATAAGTAAGGTCATGATGCAAGCTACCGCTAGCACTCCAACACCACCCAAAGGCACCAAACTCAAGATTATGTTTCCTAGCAAAAATAATTTTGAGGGAAATGTGGGCTAATTTAGAGCCAACATACTCTTTAATGGGTTATGAAGGACCATCATATGATCAACATAACATAAATAACCCATTAGTGTTCGATTTGTCATCAAGAGGAACCAACATGTAATTTGAACTACACAAATATAAACAGGCATACCTGAAACACAATGAACCCCATATTTTACAACTCGATGGAGTATGATTGAATGAGATCACAGAGAGAAAACCAAATGATTTCAGCCTCCACATGTGGTACACCAGTCTCTAGGATCCATGTTCGTAATGAGAGGACCCTCGAACACCAAAGGTGTGCTAACACATTCTTTGTGAAGATGAATTGTGAGTGGGGAGGAAGAGAGCACTTAGACTATGGCTTGATAGCATCGCATCCTTCCAACAAGGGGATCATATCCCTTTATATAGTCTCCTTTCATTTAATGAAGGGAGTCGAGCATCAACTGCTAGTTATTGGAAGTCTTCATACATTACAATAACGTATCCCCATTGGGGATATAATTGTTTGAACACCTCAAACGATTATGATTTGTCTATGTGTCGATAAATGAATCACCTTAAGGTTTCATAACTGAAGGAAACCGATTGAGAGAGATGGTCAAATATATGCACATGATATCAGATATTGCTTATCTATCGTTCACTACGATTAATACTAGTCATATGCTATGATAAAAGTATCAATGTGCCCATATTGTTGGCTACAACTCAGGGTGCATTATACAATACAATATACCCATTTTAGTATATTTATAGCAATCTCCCACTTGTACTAAAATCCCATAACGACTTTAATGCAAAACTTCATAACTCTTTGTGAATCCATCGAAAACTATTTTGGATAAGGTTTATCAAACTCAAACAATTTGTCCAAAATTTAATCTTTATCATAAGGTCTAATTGTGTGGCTCTATGGGCTATTGTAGCATTGAAAATAAATATGAAATCCTAATTTCGTAAATTTAATCAAAAAATAACCTCTAAAAAAATTCAGCACTACTCAAGCTACAAAAGGGGTATGGTGTGATCTTGATGAAACATACCCATATCTCCATATGAACATGTACACCACAAGATATGTCATATACATCATATGTATACCTATATAACCCCCCTTTCCATGATATCAAGTGACCAATAGACATGGAACATGTCAATATAGTATAATCCACCTCACACATTCATAATTCTCTAAAATAGACTAATCAGGTCAATGAATACATCACATGTCATTAATCTAGAAGATGAACACATCTCATATCCCTTATCTAAGTAGTTGATCTCATCACATGTCACTCAACCAAGTAGTAGAGCACATAATATTTCACTTAACCAAGCATGACCATGTGCTTGATTTAATTCAATCAAGAGACCGATGTCTTTTCTCATCATATAAGTGAAAAAATATCATCTTGGTTGTGCTCCAACTAACGACATGATCAACAACATACCCAACCACCCATGATTATCTAAGCCTCAAGGCTTGTAGTGACTCGGGTTTTGGCCCTGTCAAACTTTGGAATATTTCAATGAATAATTCCAGAGCTAGTCGCGGAGACGGCGTACGATTCCGATGCCCGGTGTTCCTAGAATTAATTTTATAAAAATATTAAGTATTTTTATACTATGCACATGGTGGGGGTGTGATATATCCTAAATGGTAGCTCAGAATGGGAATCTGAGGGCATAGTTGCATCCGAAACATGCCGTTTACCCTAGGTGGGGTGTAAACTTTGCGGGCGCGGACCTGCTGTGAGAAAAACCACCAGTGGTGTTTTCGTAAATAAATAGAAAAGCTTATTTACGAGCGTCGGCTCGAATAACTACTGAACAGAGTCTCGGATTGAAAATTTGAGTCCGCCATTTCATTCAGAACGACGTTTTTACCCCAGGGGCAACCTATTTTCCTTCGCGCCGGGAGGTCTAGTTGGGGGTGTTAATCTGAATGAAGTTTTTTTAAAATAAAAAAAAACAATCCCTCACCTCCCTCCTCCTCCCGCACGTTGGAACGCCGGACGAACCCCTCCCCACCTTCTCTGTTCTTCACTGAATTGAGCCGCAACCATCTGTTTTCTATGCCAATCGTTAGCGGATCGAGCTTTAGGGCGTCGCGAGTGTTATTTTGCACCCGAAGCTTCAGCGTTTTACCTGTGAGGTAGGTGGTTTGAGTTTTAATTCTTCAATCCCATTTTTGTTTCAAATTTCTTCGTTTTGTTGTCATAGCAGGGAAGATTGGGCCCCGAGGGTCGCGCAGGAGGTTGCAGATCGCAAAACGGACCAACGGGGTGCCCCCGACGGCCCGCGGAAGTTCCACCGGCGCCGACGGACCCGCGGCGGAGTGCGGTGGTAGCGGCAGCCGGCCGGACCAGCTGGTTCAGGTCGGTCCGTCCCTCTTTTAATACACGGGGGTTTGAAAACCCCCGTATCTTGCTCCCTGGAAGTCCGTTTCGCGTGTTGTTTGTGGCGACGTAACCCTAGCGACGATGTGAACCCTTCAGTGTGGGTTTGGGAGTTTTAAGTTTCAGGATCGTGGCCTGGGAGCTTGAAACGTCGAATAAAATAATAATATTTTATTATTATTCGACTTCGGGCCATTGTATCTTCTACCCGGAGCATCCAATTGACGTTCCGTCAGTGGCGTTGAGACCCTGCTGATACAGCGGAATTTTCTTGATGGTTTTCAGGTGTTGGGACCGAGTTTGGGGTGCGGGCCCCATGAGGCCGGGTTCAGGCGTTTTCAGAGAAACGCAACTTTCTCACTAGTAGTCTGATTTTGGCGGATGAATAGTTGATCCTATGTGTTTTTCCGAAAGGATCACAATGGTGTGATCCATTCGATGAGTTTCGGGATTGAGGTATGGGCCCCACCTGATCTGGCTTCGGTGAATAATTCCTTTTTCACCGGGTGTCCATTTTGGACGAACGAGTAGTGGATACCGTGTGTTTTTTCGAGGGGATCGCAGTGGTATGATCTGCTTGATGAGTTTCGGGATTGTTGTATAGGCCCCGCATGGGCTAGATACGGTGAATATTTCCTTTTTTACCGGTTATCCGTTTCGGGAGAGTAAATAGCATATCCTGCGTGTTTTTCCGCATGGATCACGATGGTGGCCTCGGTATCGGCCTTGGAGGTGCACGTTGTGGCGTTGTGGAGGGTCTCTTGGGTTAGCGATGTTTGGACCAACAGTGGTTGAGGTTACTCCCTTGGTTCGTTCCTACGAGGGTCCACGCGACATCACAACCTTCGTGTAGGTTTATGATCCTCTCGATGAGATGTTTAATCTATTAGAGTTATTGCATCCCTCCACTGGGCTCGGAGCGGGATCCTTTAGCATCGTTTCCATAGATCGGGTTATTCACTACTACAAAAATAGGCAAGGGATGTGCTTCACTTTTATCAACGTTAAACAAAAGCGCTGATAAAGGGGGACTTTATCAGTGCTAAAAAAAGCACTGATAAAGACCCCCTTTTCAGCTCTTTTTTTAGCGCTGATAAAGGCCCCCTATATCAGTGCTGATAAAGGGGACCCCTTTATCAGCGCTTCTTTTAGTAGAGCTAATAAAGTGGGTATTTATCATCACTTTTCCCGAGAGATGATAAATGTTAAGTTTCAAAAAAAAAATATTTTTCATGAAAAATAATATTTTGTTATATAAGTATATTTATATTGATATAAATACAATATATATTGTTTAAATATGTTATAGATACATATAAATAGACTATTACATTTAATATATAAGAAATTTAGTGAAAATGACTTCAAAATATTTTTAAAAAATATTATTAAGTAATAATTTTCTAATTATTATCGATTAAAAATCATTTAATAACAATTTGAGGACATAAAAAATCAAAAAAATTAATAAAAGATCTAAAATATGTTGAAAATGTAACTCAAACTTCAAACAGCCATAAATTTTGATCCGAGTGTCCGTTTGAGCTCTACAACATATAAAATCGAAGCCTGCGATGAGATCTACGTGCTAGTGACCTAGGAAAAGCCTCTTTCACATTTTTAGAGCCCAAAAAAGGCCCATAAGGCCTCCAAAACTGAGTTTTTAGTCAGGATATCCCGATTTTTTAACATTAAAACAAGTATAACTTCTGATTCGGATGTTCGTTAGGCTTGTACCACATATCATATCAAATATTGTTTCATTTTCTTTGATTTGACTGGTTGTGGCATTGAAACGGAATTCTAGATTATAAGTTATAATCATTTTAACTTTATATGGCTTTTCAAAGACACATATATATGTATTTATTCATAAATATGTGTGTGTGTGTGTGTGGGGGTATCTATGTGTGTGTCTGTGTGTTGTATATATGTATATATGTATGTATTTATTTATTTACTTATAAACACACATCAGAAACATATTTTTTCATAAATGTATTTAAAAATAATCTTATAAGTACATTCTGTGGCTTTTCAAATACACATATATATGTATTTATTTGTAAATATATATGTGTTTGTGTGTGTCTGTGTGTTGTATATATCTATGTATGTATGTATGTATTTATTTATTTATTTATAAACACACATAAAAAACATATTTTTTCATAAATGTATTTAAAACTAGTCTTATAAGTATATATTAATATACAAATAAATATATGTATAACAATTATAACTAAAAACATATATATAAATATATTAATATACGAATTAATATATGAATAAATATATTTATATTAATATGAATCTATATCAATATATGAATAAATATAAATATAACTATATATATAGATATATCATTAAATAGAGAACAAAATGAAATAGATTAGTGGTAAAGGTGCAGCCGCGAAATGGGGGAGGTCCCGGTTCGAGTTCGGGTGGAAGCGAAGGGGGTGTGCGCGTATGAGGATTCGCGGGAAGGGCAGCGAGCGGGAGACCTCATAGCGCTGATAAAGGGCGTGTGAAGTGCTGATAAAATCACTCCCCGCATTATTTTTAATTTTTTTGGCCTTTATCAGCGCCTTTTAAAAGCGCTGATAAAAGCGGCCTTTATCAGCGCTTTTCAGAGCACTGATAAAAGGGACCCCCCCTATATTAGCACTGAGCTTTACAGCATTGTTAAAGCCCGTTTTGAGCGCTGATATAGGCCATTTTGGTAGTAGTGATTGGTATCGCTGTGACTGCTTATCCAGGGGTGCCGATCCCCTATCTAGCAGTTTAACCCTGTAGGGTTTGTGGCATCATCAAGAATATGACCCCCTACACAGTGGGCCATGCTCAGTAGAGTTGTGGCATCATCGGGTATGTGATCCCCTACACAGCATGAGGATTATAGTAGGGCTGCGGTATCATTGGTTATACGATCCCCTACTCAGCGCGTGGTGTCGGTAGGGTTGTGGTATCATCAGTTCGATCCCCTACAGAGCGAGATGTACCAGATAGGGTTTCGGTATCATCATGATCATCATGATACGGGTGGAGATCCTCTATCTGAGTGGCATGTTTCTATCGAGCGCCAGATTGGGTTGTGGTATCCCCCAGCGGATCCTAAGAGTGATCCCCTATCTGTGAGATATACGAATGTCAGATCGGGTTGTGGTATCTCCCAGCGGACCCTGGGAGTGATCCTCTATCTGTGAGATCTTCGTATACCGATTTGGGTTTTGGTATCCCCTAGCGGACCCTAGAAGCGATCCCCTATCTGAGGAGTTTGTTGTTCTTGCTGTTTTAGCATGGTTTCCTCAGTGACGGTATCCGACGAGCATGATCTCTCGGGTGAGCATTTGAGATGCTTGTGTGGGAACCGATGGAGTGTATCTCTCAGATGAGTGTCATATGGGATGACCGTGATCATGGAGTGTGCTCTCCTGGTTGTGAACCATTTCTGGTGATGAGGTCGGTACCTCATGTGGCTTGGTGCGCAAGGTGATTATATCTGGATGTTCAAGGTGTATGTTTGGGCATTCACCTGGTTTGAACTGACTAGTTGTGTTTAGCCGAGGATGGTCACGAGATGGAGTTTCTCTCTCGTCTGGGTTCCTTCTGGATGGGATGAGAGGACTGTTTCCTTTTAGTTTCTCTCTTTTGTTTTGGGTTTTTGGGGTGCCTACTGAGTATTATTATACTCACCCCTGCATGGGATTTGCCCGCACATGTTTGTGTCTTGTGCAAACCACAAGCCTTTTGACGGGGTCCCAGGAAGACCCGGAGTAGGAAGAGCTGAGTGAGCGGGACTGACCGTGGAGTCTTACCAGAGCTGTGCCGAGGATCTTTCCGGTGGTGCTTTTGGAAGCATACCCCTCCTTCTGAGCAGGTTGGACGCCTTTGTAGTTTTATTTTGGTGGGCCTTGTTTTTCCCTTTTTGTACTGCTGTTGCACTCTGGTTTGGAATAGATGTGTTCATGAATTTTATTTTCAGTTTTATATATCTCTGCACTGTTTCATGGAGGTGTATGTGGGTGTGTGTGTACAGGTACCTTAGGCTAATGCCTCCCTTGTGTGTGATAGGCTACTTGGTGCTAGGCGCTAGCCCCTGGCCTATTGGAGGCGGGCTTGGGGAGTTGCAGCTTGAGCCCCATTAGGTCGGGTCATGACAGAGTGGTATCAGAGGAGGTTCCACCTTTGGGATCTTAGAGCATAGCTGGTCTAGCTGTGAGTTTGTTTTGGGTTGCATAGCGACAGTGTTAGGGTGTTTCGAGTTTGGCTTTTAGGCCAGAGACTCCAGTGTTAGTGCGACAACCGACATATCCATACACCAGGACTCTGATAACCTGCCTTTCGACTCAGGACATTCGTACACTAGTTGTAGGGACATAATGGTACATGCATCATATAGGACTGGGTTTTTGGGTTTACCTTGTTCTCCTTGATTCAGCTCACCAGATATACTCTTTGACTGTGGTGCATCTTGAATGTATTTCAGGATTCCTCCACGATGACAGCCAGCGAGGGTTCCGCAGCAGGATGGTGGTGATGATCTGCCCTGTCTAGAGATTGTGGACCAGGGTGTAGGTTCTGAGGCTGGACCTCCAGGTGGTCTGCCAGTTGATCCACCACCTGTCGAGTAGCTGCTTGTGTCGGCAGTGTAGGATGATCTTGCGCTCAGGATGAGTGCGCTGCAAGAGTTCCAGAGGTAGTGAACTCTAAGTTTCTGGGGTGATCCAGACCCTCAGGCAGCCGATAACTGGCTCAAAGCAGTCACCAGAGTTTTCCTCCTGGTGAGGACACCCCCAGATCAGATGGTGGTCCTAGTGGTGAGCCTTCTGCATGGTTCGGTCAGGCGATGGTGGAGTTTGGTGATGCAGTCCCATGATGAGGAGACGCTCACATGGGAAGAGTTTGAGTGGATCTTCATGGAGGAGTTCTATCCGGTGACGCTGAAGTCAGTGCGGATCCAGGAGCTTCTGCAGCTTCGGCAGAAGGGCATGACTGTGTCGGAGTACTCAACGAGGTTTATAGACCTGTCGTGCTACTCCCTGGATATGGTTCGAGACCCGTTCTTTAGAGATCAGACCTTCGAGCAGGGCCTATGCAGAGACGTCCGGGAAGGTGTGGTTTCCTTGTGTCTGCCCACTTATGCTGGAGTGCTAGAGTTAGAGTTCGTGGTGGAGAGATTTCTGGCTGAACAGATCCCGCCTATTAGTGATGGACATGTGAGAGATGAGACTTCGTCCGTCAGATTGACATCTAGTAGTCAGCGGTAGGCGCAAGGGGCTAGATGTGGCCAACGTTTCGGGAGGTGACCCCAAGATGGAGGATCTAAGGCTCAGGGCTCACAGGGCTCACAGACTAGTTTGGGCTAGGCGCAGGAGAGGCGGTGTTACACTTGCGATGGTCGGGGACATCTTGATAGGGATTTTCTGACCCATCGTGCTGCTGAGAGGGATTCAGTCGAAAGACAGCCTTGGCAGAGGCAGCGTCTCGAGCAAGGAGGTCCATAGGGAGACAGACGTGGCGACGAATCTGGTGTACCAACATGAGGTGGTAGGTGGTATCAGTTTCCACCACCCCCACCCCCAGGTGTTCCACGCCAAGCTTAGGGAGCTGGTGGCTGAGGGCGAGGAGAGCTGCATGACCTGGAGGCTGTTGACCCAGAGGCTCCGCGGATGGATATAGGTACGCCTTGTGTCCTCTCTACTTTCTGTAGTAGTTTGATAGACACTGTTTAGCGGTACTCTTTCCTTTTCGTTTCTTGCTCAAGGTTTGTTCAGGGCGTTGGTAAGACCATGTGTGGGTTTTGTTTGGCGTGATTCGAATGCATGAGGAAGAGGGATCCTTCCCACACCGAGACACATTTTTGTGATGCGATTAAAACTGTACGGGTGAGTTAGTTCCACCCAAAGTGGATAGTGTTGAGGTGTGGTGGATGAGTCCTTCTAACTTATGTGTTCAGGCATGGGTGTTTTTTGGAAAACTCATTGGTGTGGGAGACCCAGTTGAGATTCAAGTATCTTCCCTTGTGCTTATGGATTTTCGGGGAAGAAAAGTTATAATGGGGGAGGATGTAGCGACTTGGGTTTTGGCACTGTCAGAATTTGGAATATTTATATGAATAATTCCATAGTTAGACGCGAAGACGGCGTGCGATTCCGAGGCCCAGTGTGCCTGGAATTAATTTTATAAAAATATTAAATATTTTTATACTATGCATATCGTGGGGGTGTGATATCTCCTAAAAGGTAGCTCAGAATAGAAATCTGAGGGCATGGTTTCATCCAAAACGTGTCGTTTACCCTCGGCGGGGTGTAAACTTTGTGGGCGTGGGCCTACTGTGAGAAAAGTCACCAGGGGAATTTTCGTAAATAAATATAAAAGTTTATTTATGAGTGTTGGATCGAATAACTTCTGAATGGAGTCTCGGATAGAAAATTTGAGTCTGCCATTGTGTTTAGAATGGAGCATATACCCTAGGGGCGACGTATTTTCCTCCGCACCGGGAGGTCTAGTCGGGGGTGTTAATCTGAATGGAGGTTTTTTTAAATAAAAAAAAGAAACAATCCCTCACTCCCTCCTCCTCCCGCACGTTGAAACGCCAGATGGACCCCTCCAAACCTCCTCCATTTTTTGATGAATCAAGTTGAAACCGTCTATTTTCTGCGCCGATCGTTAGCAGATCGAACTTCAGGGCGTCGCGGGCGTCGTTCTGCACCCGAAGCTTCGGCTTTTCACCTGCGAGGTAGGTAGTTTGATTTTTAATTCTACGATCCTGTTTTTGCTTCTAATTTCTTTGTTTTTTTGTCATAGCAAGGAAGATCAGGTCTCGAGGGTCTCACAAGAGGTTACTGATCGCAAAACGGACCGCCGGGGTGCCACCGGCGGTCCGCGGAAGTTCCGCCAGTGCGACACTGGTGCAGCGGCGTCGGCCCCGGGGGACCCGCGGTGGTCCGCGGTGGAGCGTGGAAGCCATCTGCCTGGGTCGGCGGTGCGCCGGCCTTTCTGGTGGAGCGCGGCGGTGTGGGGAGTTGCGCGGTGGAGCACGGCCGGCTAGGGCGGGCCGGCGGCTGTGGCGGCCGGGTAGGCCGGTTCAGGCCGGTCCGACCCTCTTTTAATACACGGAGGTTTTAAAACCCCCGTATCTTGCTCCCTGGAAGTCGATTTCGCATGCCGTCTACGACGAAGCAACCCTGGAGACGAGGCGAACCCTTCAGTGTGGTTTTGGGAGTTTTAAGTTTCAGGATCGTGTCCCAGGAGCTTGAAACGTTGAATAAAATAATAATATTTTATTATTATTCGACTTCAGGCCGTTGTATCTTCTACCCGGAGCATCCAATTGACGTGCCGTCCGTGGTGTTGAGACCCAGATGACACAGCGGAATTTTCTTGATGGTTTCTGGGTTTTGGGACTGAGTTTGGGGTGCGGGCCCCATGAGGTCGGGTTTGGGCATTTTCGGAGAAACACAACTTTCTCACCAGGAGTCCGATTTTGGCGGATGAATAGTCGATCCTGTGTGTTTTTCCGAGAGGATCGCAATGGTTCAATCCATTTGATGAGTTTTGGGATCGAGGCGTGGGCCCCACCCGATCTGGCTTCGGTGAATAGTGCCTTTTTCACCGGGGGTTCGTTTGGGACGAACGAGTAGTGGATCCCATGTGTTTTTATGAGGAGATCACAATGGTATGATCCTCTTGATGAGTTTCGGGATCGTTGTGTGGGCCCCGCACGAGATAGCTATGGTGAATAGTTCCTTTTTCACCGGTTGTCTGTTTCGGGTGAGTAAACAGCCTATCCTGCGTGTTTTTTCCGCGTGGATCACGATGGTGGCCTCAGTATCGGCCTTAAAGGTGCACGGGGTGGCGTTGTGGTGGGTCTCTAGGGTTAGCGATGTTTGGACCAGCAGTGGTTGAGGGTACTCCCTTTGTTCATTCCTACGAGGGTCCGCGCAACATCACAACCTTCGTGTAGGTTTGTGATCCTCTCGATGGGATGTTTAATCTGTTATAGTTGTAGCATCCCTCCGGTGGTCCCGGAGCGGGATCCTCTAGCATCGTTTCCCTAGATGGGGTTCTTGGTATTGCTATGACTGCTTATCCACGGGCGACGATCCCCTATCTAAAAGATTAACCCCGTAGGGTTTGTGGCATCATTGAGAATATGATCCCCTATGTAGTGGGCCATGCTCAGTAGGGTTGTGGTATCGTCAGGTATACAATCCCCTACACAGCATGAGGATTATAGTATGGTTGCGGTATCGTTGGTTATACGATCCCTTACTCAGTGCGTGGTGTCAGTAGGGTTGCAGTATCATCAGTT
Organism: Viscum album; assembly: GCA_963277665.1. NCBI lineage: Eukaryota > Viridiplantae > Streptophyta > Magnoliopsida > Santalales > Viscaceae > Viscum > Viscum album. Next base: position 189,274,362 of record OY728130.1, read on the forward strand.
TGATCCCCTACAACACGAGATGTACTAGATAGGGTTTCAGTATCGTCGTGACCGTCAAGATATGGATGACGATCCACTATATGAGTGGTGTGTTTCTATCGAGCACCAGATCAGGTTGTGGTATCCCCCAGTGGATCCTAGGAGGGATCCCCTATCTGTGAGATCTACGAATTCCAGATTGGGTTGTGGTATCCTCCAGCGGACCCTAGGAGTGATACCCTATCCATGAGAACTTTGTATATCGGTGTGGGTTTTGGTATCCCCTAGTGGACCCTAGGAGAGATCCCCTATCTGAGGAGTTTGTCATTCTTGTTGTTTCAGTGTGGTTTCCTCAGTGACGGTATTCGACGAGCGTGATCTCTCGGTTGAGCATATGAGATGTTTGTGTGGGACCTGATGAAGTGTATCTCTCGGACGAGTGTCATCTGGGATGACCGTGATCATGGAGTGTGCTCTCCTGGTTGTGAATCGTTGCTGGTGATGAGGTCGGTACCTCATGTGGCTTGGTGCACAAGTTGGGTATATCTGGATGTTCAAGGTGTTTGTTTGGGCATTCACTTGGTTTGAGCTAACTAGTTGTGTTTAGCCGAGGATGGTCACGAGATGGAATTTCTCTCTCATCTGGGTTCCCTATGGCTGGGATGAGCAGACTGTTTCCTTTTAGTTTCTCTCTTTTGTTTTGGGTTTTTGGTGTGCCTACTGAGTATTGTTATACTCACCCCTGCACGGGCTTTGCCTGCACATGTTTATGTCTTGTGCAGACCACACGCCTTTCAACAGGGTCCTAGGAGGACCCGGAGCAGGCAGAGTTGAGTGAGTGGGACTGAGCATGGAGTCTTACCAGAGCTGTGCCGAGGAGCTTTCCGGTGGTGCTTTTGGCAGTGTACCCCACCTTCCTAGTAGGTTGGATGCGTTTGTAGTTTTCTTTTGGTGGGCCCTGTTTTTTCTCTTTTTTTACAGCTGTTGCACTTTGTTTTGGGATAGATGTGTGCATGCATTTTCATTTCAGTTTTATATATATCTGCACTATTTCATGGAGGTGTATGTGGGTGCGTGTGTACAGGTACCTTAGGCTAATGCCTCCCTTGTGTGTGATAGCCTACTCGGTGCTAGACGCCAGCCCCTGACCTATTGGAGGCGGGCTTGGGGAGTCACGGCTTGAGCCCCGTTGGGTCGGGTCATGACAAGGCTTACATAAGAAATGTGTTGGATTATGAAAAATTTCATGTTAGGTATCTTTCTAGTCTCAGGTAATAAGGATTTATAATAAGCATATATCCCTAAGTATATCAATGACAGTATAACATTCTAGATAATATACTTTGGTGGGACAAACCAAATAATAAGGCTTGATTTATTATCTTATGAGTCTATTATTATTATCCTATATACAAATCTTTGTATTGAGTATAAGATTATACTCAGGCTAATCTTTACATATCATCACAACTAATAATACTTTATAATGATCATTAGCTAGATACAACTTGAAGTCATACTTTGAGGGGATATTATCATTCCACTATTCATGAAATATAAATTGCATCACACATGAATGAATGATAAACAAAGACTACGCTTATTCTATAATCATGATATATTTTAGAAATATGTAATCCATTCTCTCATGAATCTTATACCAAAAGATTCAACACGAGACTTGTGTTTTTTCCACGATAATGATTTCTTTAATGGATCCTCTAAATTTTCTTCTATAGCTACCCAACATATCTTTACATCATCCCTCTTAATGATCTATCAAATAATATGGTACTTGTAAAGGATGTGTTTAGTCCTTTGGTGAGATTGGGGTTCCTTGGAATGAATAATAGCTCAATTGTTGTCATATTAAATCTTGATTTCTCCCATGATGCTAAAAACCATACCAAGTTCAAGACATCATTTATGATAATAAGTATGCCATCCACATACAATATTAGAAACAACTCCACACTCTAACTAATCCCCTTATATACACAAGAACCATTAGTGTTTTTGATGAAACCAAACTCTTTGATTGCATCATCAAACTAGATATTCCAACTCCAAGAAGAATTCTTCAATCCATAGATGGACCGTTGCAACTTTCAAACCTTAGCATACTCATTTGGAACTTTAAATCCTTCAAACTGTATCATATACACATCAACGACTAAATTAAAATTATAGAAATCTATTTTGATATCCATTTAATACATCTCACAATCACAATGATCTATTATGGAAAGCAATATTTGAGTGAAATTTATCATCACAATAGAAGAAAAGGTCACTTCATAATCAATACCATGAATTTCTTTATAACTCATTGTCACCATGCATGATTTATAGGTAGACACTCTACCATCAATGCCATTTTTCTCATAGAAAGTACACTTTCACCCTATGAGTCTCACCCGTTCCGATGTATTTACCTTATTCCAAACTTAATTAGTGTACATGGAGTATATTTAAGATTCCATGTGCTTTATCCATCTCTTGGAATCAGAACTCCCAATAGCCTCTTTGTAGTAGTAGGTTCATCACCTATGAACATTACTTCATTATAATTTTCCATAATAAATCCATATCTCCTAGGCTGTTGAAAAAAACTACCAGACCTTAAATGTTCTTGTATAATTTGAGTCTGTTCTCCTTCTACAACTCTTTGTAAAACTGGTTTAACTTCCATCTTGGGAACAATTCCTTTTTTTTGGTCTTGAAATTATCTAAGTTCAAATTTCCTCCAAATGAATACTCTATTCATGTGATCCTTATCAAGAAAAACACCATCTCAAGTCATAAACATTTTTTTCTTAGTAGGAGTATAGAAATAATATCTCTTTATCTCTTTGGAATAACAAACAAATAATCATTTTTTTCAATTTAAGGATTAGTTTTTTAGAATCTAGACATTGTATATATGATTCAAAACCCCAAATCCTCATAAAAGATACATTGATGAATTTCCCACTTATTATCTCAAATAATATCTTCAGGAATTCATTATATGGAACATAATTAATTAGGACTAAAATATTTTTTAGGGAAAATCTCTAGAATGAAATAGAAATGTCACATTGAATCATTATTGATAGAACCATGTACAAATGGATATAATTCCTCCTCTAAGACACACCATTACACTACGGTGTTATGGGAGGAGGGTGTTGTGGAATAGTTCCACAATTTCTCAAATGATCGATGGATTCATGGCTCAAAAATTCACCACCCCGTTCTATTTTGAGAATCATTAAAATTTTTCCCAATTGATTCTATACTTTGTTTTGAAACTCTATAAAGTTTTAAAAAGTTTAATATTTGTATATCATCAAGAAAACATAACCATACCCACTAAAGTTATCAATAAATGTTTAAAAGTAACTAATTTCACCACTTCTTTGAGTACTCATTGGTCCACATACATCATTGTAGATCCCAGATAGATCATTTAAGGACTCTGAGAGAGGTGTGGGTGGGTTGAATTAGTGTACCCAAATTTTATCAAGATATAATTTTCATATTTTATCTCCCCTATTATTGCGCAAAAATCTACCCCGATTAAGAGGAATGGATCAATTGACGCGCACTCAACCCTTATCTTGTCATAAAATGAAAAAATTAATAAAAACAACAATATAAGGATTTTACAAGGTCTGGCCTTGATGTGAGAGCCTACTACTTAAGATTTCAACTTATGTAAAGTACACCGATTTTATTATCACTATATAATTTTAGTGATAACAAGTGAAATCCTAAGTCGCACACAATGGTTGGGCTGGTATCATCCAAATATTGAAAGGTAAGAATAATATACTTTCTAAATGTATATGGTTATTTATACCGGTACCACTATTATTTCATGGACATTATTTATAACAACACCACTAATTCTTTAAGTGTTTTTCCTTGATCTAATGAATATGTCTTCTAATGGTTCAGGACGCAGCGGAAGCGCCTATTAGGCAATAACCAACTCAGTTTTTTCATAATCAATGTATAATCTGCATTTTATAAATAAATATTTAGTTAATACTAATGGATTAATTTGAAGATTAATTGACATAAACCTTATAACCAAGAAGAAAATATCATCAAAAATAATTTATAATTATTTTATGTAGATTAAGAATAACCTCATATTGGATTTTTTTCCATCATTAATGAATCAGTTGACCACTTCTTGGAATACCATTATTGTAGTGAGAGGATTAAATGATAAAATACCCATATTGACGATCCACACATGCTTTATGAACCTATGAATGTCACCATAGAAATCCAAAAGTGTTAGAATTGAAGAATCTAACACTTGTGTCATTCATCATTCATCACCATAAGAAATGCTTCAAGGATGAAGGATTCTTTTGTTTTCTCAAAAATAAAAAAGGTGAAAGAGGAGGATCACTCTTCATTATTGAGAGTGTTCTAGATCAAGGTATATATAGGGATTGAGAGATTTATCTAGATTTTTTTTGTGGACAAATATTATAATGGAATGGTTAGGTTAGAGAATTTCATAACTTGGTTTAAATATAACTAGTGTTTAGAGAATAATAATTGCACATAGGACCTTATGATTCTCTTAATCCTCAACAAACCCCATGTCTTAATAATAATAATAATATTATTATTTACTTTACATGTAATAAAATCATGGATAAATAAATATTATTACCTTGAATAGAGAAATTAATATTTATTCAAATAACATTTAAAATATAATTTCTCACTCGACTCTTAAACTTGGTTTTCCAACCCTCTTTAATATTTATAAAACCTTGGATAAATACAATTTTTTTAAATAAATAAATATCTCTTCATTGTTCACTGATAAATAAATAAATATTATATTCACAAAACAATTGAATAAATATTTATTAAATATTCACATAACAAAATAAATAAATTATTGTTACCTTGTGAATAAACCTGAATAAATAAATATTATAAATTCATATAATTAAAAATTAACTAGAGAATAAATATTTATCAAATATTAAACTCGCATAATATTCTCTAGAATAACTGGTGAATGAATATATACCATAAACCAAAAATGAATAATTACTAAACCATGTATGAAAATAATATTTATTCAACATGTTAAATTCAAATAGAATTTAACTGAGGTTCCTAATACAATTAGTGCGTGACATTATAAGTCTCTTTCTTAGTGGAATTAGGAAAAACCACCTAAAGTCCAAGGTTATCATATAGAAATATGCCAAAGCACCCATAGAGAATATAACACCCTAATATTTTAGAATATATTTCACTTTAATAAATCTGATGTGCTTGACAACTTGTGATGCACAAAACACCAAACTTAAGTGAACAATACCTTATTAAAAATATAAAATGAAAGAAAATAATGAATATTTAAATGAAATTGATAAAATGTAAGTAATAATATTCTAGAAATTGTTTAGAAATGATAAGTAATATTATCCTAGTAATTATTATCTAAAAGGAAATATTTTGTTTACAAACATTATTTTTATTATATATTTTATTTAAAAGTTAATTTCTTTGATTTTGAGTATTAAACTTATGGAAAATTATTTTTTACACATATAGAAAAATGAGTGATCATTCATACATTTATTAAGAAATAGTTATAAATGAAGATAAAATCATTGTAAGGTAAAATGATATGTTTTGTAGATAACTATTTTTATGTGCGTAATGTATTTTTATGTTAATAAATTAACTTGATAACTATTTATGGACTATTATAATGAAATGTGTAGATAATATATTCAATAAAACCAATGAAAATTTATATAACACTACAAAAAAGGGTCATTAACAGTGGTTATTTCATGGTCTTGTGGCAGTTTAAACTACCGCCTAATAGTTTCGCAGTGGTTATTAAAACCGGTGCATATTGAATGATCGCTAGTCATTTAATGACGATTTCTTTAATTTCATGGTGGTTTTATTATGTTTTTTTAAAGAATTTAACGACGGTTACTTGTTTATTTAGCGGTGGTTCTTTCCTAAAAAAATATCTGAATATAATTAAAATAAAATCAACTTCCATTGAACATTTGAGCAGAAGTTACTTTTAGTATTGGTTAATTGTAACCACCACTAAATACATTAAATAAAATATACTTAGTAGTAGTTGCTAAAAATTACCACTAAATCGGTATAGTTTTTTTAAATATTTAATAAAAAGATATAAATATAAAAAAACTAACATGCAGTAAACTAAAACATAAATATATGATAAACCCATCACACATATGTTATACATCCACATTCATCATAACCTTAGTCTCATTCAACCAATACATCTGTCAACCAATACCTTGGTTATCAATATATACATATAAAATATGTCCAACAATAACCCATTAACAATATAGATCCATGTCCCGGCCTATATTGCATCTGTCTGCCTCCACATCATCTCATAAACTAAAACCCACCATGTATTCTCACCAACTGTAACAAACAATAAAACAAAAATTAAAACTTAAAATAATAAATAGAATTACAGTAGAATAATTGATAAAATTTTAACATACCATAGAAACTAATAACCTTTATGACTTCCTTCTAAAGAATGTATTGGATCAGAATGGTAAACCTCCTTCCTACTGTCGTCATCTATCAACTAAAATAAAAACAGGAACATTTAAGAAAAAATGAAAAAATAAAAAACACAGAATATATTCAGAATAATGCACATAAAATTTGTTATTTTGTTAATCAAACAGAATACATTTTAACATAAAACAAATAATATATAATTCAAAACACTTTTAAAACATAAACATACCTATTTAAGATAATATTCAACACTTGAAACTGAAAAGGGATTTGTAAATATTCAAATTTATTTTAAAAGCGACGTGCGGTGTGTTTGAAATTTACTTAATAAAAAAAATTTAAAGTTTTTTATATCACAACATGTCTTATATTTCAAAAACAACTTAGTGGTGGTTTTCCCATGATTCTACATCAACCAGAGGTCATTTTCTATGGTTTTGACCGTTCCATATACATTTTAGTGTTTTAAAACACTAAAAAAGAATTTATGTCCATAATAAGAAAACCATAATTCATAATGATGTGTCTTCAGTACTTACATTTCAAAATTAAATCTATAGTCATTGTCCCTTGGTTTTAGGGAAATCTGACATCATTTTTCTAGTTTTGACCCCAACAATTGTTTTTAAAGGCTTTTGCACCTTTTAGAAGTGTTTACCGAGTAATTCCAATCACACTACACATCAGATTGACATGTTGTATACACATAAATGTAAAAAAAAACTCATTGGTGGTTTTCCCATTATTTTACATCAATATGAGGCTGTTTTCTATGGTTTTGACCATTCCACATACGTTTTGGTCTTTTAAAACACTAAAAACATGTTTACATCCATAATAGGAAAATCATAATTCAGAATGATGTATCATATGTTCCTAAATTTGAAAATTAAATCCATAGTAATTATCCCTTGATTTTATGGAAATCCTACATCATTTTCCTGGTTTTGACCCTCCAACACTTATTTTTAAAAGCTTTTATACCTTTCAGAAGTGTTTACCAAGTAATTACAAAAATACCGCACATCAGATTGATGTATTGTCTATGTGTACGCATAAAAAAAATCAGAAGTGGTTGAACCAATATTTTACATAAATCTAATGCCATTTTCTATGGTTTTGACTATTCCACACATGTTTTAGTGTTTTTACACTAAAAATGCATTTATGGCCATAACAGGCAAACTGTATTTTAGAATAACGAGTCATCAGTTCCTACATTTCACAATTAAATCCACTTCCATTTCCCCCATAATTTTATGGCAATACGATGTCATTTTACTAGTTTTGACCCTCCAATAATTTTTTTAAAGGCTTTTGCACATTTTAGAAGTGTTTATCGGGTAATTCCAACCATATAACACATTGAATTGATGTGTTTTCTTCACATACACGTCAAAAACAACTCATCAGTAGTTTTCCATGATTTCACATTAATATGAGGTTGTTTTATATGGGTTTTACCATCCCATGCATGTTTTAGTGTTTTAAAACACTAAAAATGCATTTACGACCATAATGAGAAAATTGTAATTCAGAAGGAAATATTGTTGGTTCCTACATTTCATAATTTAATCCATGGTCATTTCCCCTAATTTAAGGGAAATCTGATGTTGTTTTCATGGTTTTGACCCCCAGCACTTATTTTTAAAGGCTTTTGCACCTTTTAAAAGTGTTTACCGAGTAATTCGGACCACAAAACACATCGAATTAATGGGTTGTATACATAAACATGTAAAAAACAACCCAGAGGTGATTTTCCCATGATTTCACATCAATCTGAGGTTATTTTCTATGGTTTGACCATTTCATGCACGTTTCAGTGTTTTAAAACACTAAAAACGTGTTTAGGACCATAACAGGAAAACCACAATTCAGAATGACATATCGTTGATTCCTACATTTTAAAATTAATTCTATGAGTTTTCTCCTTTAATTTTAGGGCAATCTGACATTTTTTTCTTAGTTTTGATCCCCCGACACTTGTTTTGAAAGGAATGTGTACCTTTCAGAAGTGTTTACCAAGTAATTCCAACCAAAACAAACATTAGATTGATGTTTTGTCTACATGTAAACATAAAAATCAACTCAACAGTGGTTTTCCCATGTTTTTACATAAATCATAGGTTTTTTTTCTATGGTTTCGACCATTCTATACACATTTTAGTGTTTTAAAACACTAAAAATGCATTTACAACCATAACAGGTAAATGGTAATTCATAATGATGAGTTTTTGGTTCCTATATTTAAAAATTAAATCCATGGTTCCCCCCTAATTTAAGATCAATCTTATGTTGTTTTCCTAGTTTTGACCCCCAATACTTGTTTTTAAAGGCTTTTATACCTTTCAGAAGTGTTTACTAAGTAATTCTGACAACACCACACATCATATTAACCTATTTCCTATGAATACATGTCAAAAAAACTCATCGATGATTTTCCCATGATTTAAAATCTATTTTAGGTTCTTTTCTAGGGTTTTGACTGTTCCATGTATGTTTTAGTGTTTTAAAACACTAAAAACATGTTTACAGCCATAATGGGAAAACCGTAATTCAAAATGATGATCTGTCGGTTCCTAAATTTAAAAATTAAATCCATGGTTGTTTTCCCCTAATTTTAGGGTAATTAGACATTGTTTTCCTAGTTTTGATCTCCTAAAAGTTGTTTTTAAAGGCTTTTGTACCTTCCAGAAGTGTTTATTGAGTAATTCTGACCACAGTGCACGTCAGATTGACATGTTGTCTATGATTACACATCAAAAACAACTAATCGATGATTTTTACATGATTTAACAATAATATGAGGTCATTTTATATGGTTTTTACCATTTCACACACATTTTAGTGTTTTAAAACACTAAAAACGTGTTTACGATCATAATGGGAAAACCGTTATTCAGAATGACATGCCGTTAGTTCCTACATTTCACAATTAAATATAAGGAAATTTCCCTCTGATTTAAAATAAATAAAACATCATTTTCTTATTTTTGACCCCCAACACTTGTTTTTAAAGGCTTTTGTACCTTTAAGAAGTTTTTACCGAGTCAAAACTGAGTAAACAAGCTCAGATTATTTTCAAACTTATAGATAATGATCTATAATTCATTTTTGATGTGTAAGAATAAACCACATGTCAATCTAGAACAATATGTGGTTGGTATAACTTATTTATAGATTTTTTATGTGTTCTTTAAAAATGTGTGAATGATTTATGAAATTTAGAATTTACCTAAGCAAGATAAGATATAAGTCTAGAAATTTCCTCAGGGATCGTACTGGTCATCCACTGAAATATAGAAACTAAATATTTTTCCATTTATGACCACCAATGATCCTGTGTTTTCCTATAAAAGTCTTGTTTTTTCATTTTTTCTTTCAATCTTGCAATTTATGTTTGTGATTTCCGAGAAACGACACTACTCGAACCCCCACCGAGTGTAGTAGTAACGGATTACACTACCCTACTAAATAAATCTAATGGAGTAGGCCCATAACCCATCTCCCATACACATATGGGATGCTCCTTCCCTAAAACTATTCCAACTGCATCATTCTGGGAAATCGATGATGATTGTGAAGGGTTTGCATCCCATACTTCTTGAATTTTAACTTGTTAATACAAAAATATTAACAGTCATTTTTTAAAATATTTGAACTTCATAATATTATTTAATTAATAAAATTTTCATTAGTATTTATTGTTATAACAAAACTATAAAAACATAATAATGATAATTATATTATAATAAAAAATAAGTCTTACACCCAATTAATTGGGGCTGGCTAGATGTACCAAACAAATCCAAATTGGCATCATTTGATCAATGTAGCTAGCCCCATTTAATTGGGTTTAAGGATTGTTAGTTTTTATAATATATTTTCATTATTATGTTTTTATGGTAATGAAATAATATTAAATAGTAATGAAAATTACTTACTCCAACGTCTTTGGGAGGTTCATTTACAAAAATTCCATCAAGTTTCCTAGGCACTTTAAACCACATCTATGTTCAGAAAATAGAGTGACCTAATTCATTAGAATTTATGAAAAAATATAAAAAAGGTAGAAAAAACCTTGAGTTATAATAAAATGATATAAATAATAATGAATAAAATAAAAATAAAAATTGTTCTTTTTCTCGAAAAACTATGATACCCAACGATGTGAGGAATTAATTTCTTCTCACAATTCACATATTTTTTTAGATAATTCCTAAAAAATATAAACATTAATAAAAATTATAATTTTATTGTATTTATTTTATTAAGATACTATAAAATATGAAATTACCTCATGATATGAATCTCTGTTGATATCGATAAAGCTCTTTTATTTATAATGAGGAATGCCTTTAGAAACTTTTTCATAAATCTATTACAAGCTTATAGAAGTATCATTAAACTCATGCCATAATCTCTATTTAAAATATCTCCATTTCTTACCCAATTTTTTGAAGTCCGTGGGCATGAAACAGAGTTAGGGAAATCAAAATGAGAAAACATCTAAAAATAAAAAAACATAACACTTTATAAGTATATTAAATTTTTTTACTCATGTATTTTAAATTATTTATCAAGGAATATTAAATTAATATTACCTTTACTTGAGTATCAAAGACCTAATTTTTCTAAGTTATAAGAATATTCTTCTGATCTTTATAATTAATGGGAAAGCTCACCGTCTCTCAATCAAGCTACCTAAGAATATTCCCATAGATTCCGGAAGCCTCATCGATAGGCACCCTGAAATAATAAAATGGAACAATAATCTTAAAGTCCTTTAGGTCCCATAAATTTTTCTTGTTCATAATTATATCCCTTATATGGTTGTCTTTATCAGTTTAACAAATATATTAACCAATTAATAAAATATAAAGTTTTTTTAAAAAAAATGACATACATACTAGTAATGGAAACTCGCAAATATTACCTAGATGGAGGGGTGAACAAATGCTCCATCATTAGAGGTGAATTAAGCAGTGGGCTACCAACGATATCTAGGGAAATGGATGCCTCACTAGCAGTCTCGAGTATAATGGAATCACTAGGATCCACAGAAGATGATAATAGTGGTGGAGTGCTCCTAGATGCTGATCGATTAGGATCCTGATTTTTTTTGTTTTCGACATTCCTACATTTCAAATGGTTAAGGTATATTAAATGTATAAAGAAAATACAAAACTAAAATCCTTTTATAAAAAAAGAAATGAAAAAATAGAACAATATATATATATATGTACCAAACACTTATCAGTGAAAAATTATAACATATTTTCATTACTAATTTACACATTCAATTATCTTCATCTTCATTATCTTCATTGTTATCAACCTCTATTACAACAAGTCCTTCATTTTTAACCTCTCTTTCAAGTTATATTGTTTCGATATTGTTAGGAAAAAACTGTTCAATGTTTTGTAGTTGATGAGGTTCATTATCACAAAGCACCAATTGATCTTCATTGCCTATATCATATAAGTATATTTGCTTTAAGTGTACAAAAACACTCCAACCTTTATGTATTTCATCATCCACATAATAAAATATCTTCTCTTTTTAATCCTAGATAAATGGATCATGTTATATACGCTCATCGATATCCATCAAGTGAGAGAAGTTGACAGAAGTAAAATGTAATGAATCTTTCATTATACCCCTATCAATGTTGACCCACTTATATTTGAATAAGACAACTAGAAACTGGTCATGATAGTTTAATTCAATTATATCATTCAACTTCCCATAGTATACAACCTCTGCAAAGGTAAATACACCATTATTTTTATTTTTCAAGTCCTCTTCATGATAAATTGTATGAAACCTAAATCCATGAATATTGTAGGCATTGAATCTCTTATCCCACCTTAGAGGACCTCGATCCAAAAACTTCAAATCATTCAATATTTCAGATTTATTTTCAACATTCATTATATAGACAAAAAGATATAATCTATTACTTTTAACATCTAAAAAATAACTATAAGTCAATAATATGAATGAGTATATACTTACACGGTGGGAAAACCATTCGACAAGCTCATTATTAATAGATTTTTATAATTCCAGCTCATTTAAAGCTCAACCCCTTAGTAAACTCTTTGTTTGCAGTTGCAATTCTTCAATAAATGGATCTGTAATAACATTATAGAGTAGCATATATCTATGTTCTTGTAGATTCACCAATTCATTCAATGTGAAATTTTACCACTTTCTAATTGGTTGCCCAATAGTTGTAAATAACGATGATTGATTTTCTAACCAAGAATTAGTGGAGATGTCATCATCACATCCAATATGATTGAATCTAGTATCAACCCCATACAAATACCCAGAACAAAAGATCAATCACTCTTTAACTATGTAACATTCAATAATAGAGTCTTATAGTTGATCTTTATTTATCACATATGATTTCAAATGAACTAATTACTTGATGAATAAAAATAAGAAATATATTAAAAAAATTTATGCAATTATTAGATAAAATTGAATTCACTAATGAAAATAAAAAACATCAACGTACCTCTCAATTGGATACATCCATCAATAGTGTACTGGTCCACCAATTTTATCTTATTCAACCAAATAAACAGTAAAATGAATCATGATTGTGAATAATAAAGGGGGAAATAAAATCTCCAAATTACATAGTGTCAAAAAAATTACTTCTTAAAGATTATCAAGATTAGTTGGATTTAGAGTTTTTCCACAAAGCTCTCTGAAAAAGGTACAAAACTCAACTAGAACCATAATTACTTTTTTAGGTAAATTATTATGCACAGCTAACGAAAACAACTTCTCCATCAAAATATGCATGTCATGACTTTTCAATCCATGTAACTTTATATGTTTCAAGTAAACACACTTTGACATGTTACTTAAATAACCATATGGCACTTTTACATTCTTTAAAGTTCAATGGAATATGTCTTTCTCATGATTTTTCATTGTAAAAATATCTGAAGGATACTTTCCAATCTCATTTTCTCACAAACCATGCTTTATATTCATTGACTCCAAATTCTTACAAGCATTAAGGTGATCCTTCAATTCACCATATTCATTAATCACTGTAAAAAATAAATTTTCATAAACTTTCTTCTCAATATGCATTATGTCAAGATTATGGCGTATCTAATTAAACTCTCAATAAACAAGTTTGAAAAATATACTCTTTTTCTTCCATTGTTGGATTCCAGATTCTTTGGATACTATACTTCATACCACTTTCCCCCCTTCTTTAAACTGATAACATTTTCTAAATTCTTCAGTGACATTTATTAATTTTCTTAAGATTTCTAAACCAGATAACACCTTTAGTAAATTTTTCATTTCAATATCTCTATTGAATTGTGTCTTATTAAACATGAATTTATGAGAAACATCAAGAGATTGATGATGACACATAAAAAACAATTTTCTTCTATGAGGTAATTCTTGAAGTTCAAAATCAAAATTAAAAACTGGAGAATCCAAACCAGTATGAGTGTTCTGAATGGATAAATTTACTAGTCTAGGAAAGTCACTAATTTTACACATTAAAGAAGCATGAATTTTGAATAGTTATCTTGTTGAAGCATCATATGTTTCCATGCCACCATCCCATAATTCTCTTAATTCTTTGAATAGATGTTGAAGGTATACATCGATGTCATTTCCAGGAATTTTCATTCCAAGAATAATCATCAAAATAATTAAATAAGTAGCGACGGGTACTGTAGCATCGGCAGGATACTGTAGCGGCGGCAGGATACTGTGGCAGCGACGAACACTATAGCAGCCGGGTTACTATTCACAGAATGGGCTTTAGGCCAAATATTTGGGCCTACGGGCTATGTAATGGGCTACAAGCCCACTAGGCCTTCGGGCTATGTAATGAGTCTCCCTCTACCCAGTTAAAAAGAGGTCTTTGCTTTGATTTAATAATAAAATGAGGCTTCAGCCCCAACCTTTTTAAAAAAAAATTAATTAAGTCTTATTAATACTGTTAGGTCGGACAGGTTAATGGAAGATTGTCTAGAGGGGGGGGGGGGGGTGAATAGACCAGATTAAAAATTATAATCAAATAAATTAATTATCAAAGTTAATTATTAAATTTAATTAGCTGCAGAAAAAGTAAATAATGCAAGGATGTTTTTTATAGTAGTTCAGTCCAAAGTAGGCCTACTCTACTCTTATACCTCTCTACTCGGTGAGATATATGTGTGCACTAAAAATGATTCTTAAAGGGGAATCATAACCCAATTACAAAATCCTTTTCTAGTGGAGGGATAACCACGACACTGACTTTTGTGTGGAGAGTCACAACCCTTACAAACTGACTTTAGATACTAGGAGTCACAAACCAAATAGTCTTGACTTTAGATAAAGGGAGTCACAAACCTAAGATCCTGACTTTAGAATCCGGGAGTCACAACTCGAAGAAAACAAATAACAAATAATGCTTTTGTGTGCAAAAGCATAAACATAAAAATAGAGTGTGTGTGAGAGATGGGAAGTAGTGTTACAGACTCAGAACCAGATGAAATAGAAGATAAAAATTAAAGCATAAGTAATGGTTCTTGATGTTTAGATTAGCACGTCTCATCAATGAAATTGTAGTAAAAGAAGAATTAATTCAGTGCTTGAGAGACTGAGCTGGTGGTGAAGCAGAGTGTAACAGGACGTTGCAAATGCACAACATATTCAAAGTTCAAAGTAATTTATCTTTGTATTGTGTAGTTATTTTTCCTGTAAGAGAGAATGATATATATAGAGAATAAAAAAATATATAACAGGTGCAGCGGCTCTGCTTCCTTAGGATATTTAAAATTAATTGAGTCAAGAGATCCCATAAATATCTTCATGAAAATAGCAGCACAGTTGCCTTTTTTATTCTCGTAGAATAAATATTTAATAAAGGAATTCAAAGTATTTTGAATAAGTCTTCCAATAAAATCTCCAGAATAATAAATTCATTTAAAATGATTTAAATGAAGTCAAATTAGTTCTTGAAAAATAGCAGCAGATTCTGAAATTAAATTCAAACATTTGAATTTAAACAATCTTGAAATGTCCAGATTTACTTGCAAAAAACGTTGAAAAACTTTATTACATTTTCTCTTTAAATATAGCACCAAAACATTAAAAACTATTTGATTATAATCCTTATATTTAATGAGGAGTTTTCACAAAAAAAATCGTTAAAAAATAATCCATATATTTGCAGAAAATCAATTTTTTAAAAAATTGCACGTAATGAACAGTAACTTCGGAATGAACAGTAACTTCATAGTGAATAGTAACTTCGAAGTGAACAGTAACTTCGGAGTGAATAGTAACTTTGTAGTGAACAATAACTTCTAAGTGACCAAAATCGTAATGTAGGGTATAAACAGCAACGTAGGTTATGAACAGTAATGTAGGGTATGAACAGTAACGTAGGGTATGAACAGTAACGTAGGGTATGAACAATAAAGCATACTTTTGTGAGATAAACAATGAACCATACTTTTGAGATAAAAATGAACCATACTTTTGTGATAAAAATGAACCATACTTTTGTATGAAAAAATGAACCATACTTTTGTAAGAAAAAAATGAACCATACTTTTGTAAGAAAAAATGAACCTTACTTTTGTAAGAAAAAATGAACCATACTTTTGTAAGAAAAAATGAACCATAATTTTGTAATAAAAAATGAACCATACTTTTGATAAAAAATGATCCATAATTTTGATAAAAATGAACCATACTTTTGATATAAAAATGAACCTTACTTTTGAAAGAAATGAACCATACTTTTGAGATAAAAATGAACCATACTTTTGAAATAAAAATGAACCACACTTTTGAGATAAAAATGAACCATAATTTTGAAAGAAAAATGAACCATACTTTTGAAAGAAATGAACCATACTTTTGAAAGAAATGAACCATACTTTTGAAAGAAATTAACCATACTTTTGAGATAAAAATGAACCTTACTTTTCAGATAAATGAACGATACTTTTGAAAGAAATGAACCATACGTTTGAAAGAAATATGGACAAAATGTTTTGACAAAATTAAACGAATTTTTAAGCACTCTTAACTATAGATTCAGACTTTGGTCAAAACTAACGATTTGTATACAAACTTATTATAATACCAAAAAAGAAAGAATCAATTAAAACCGACATCTACAGATCCCGAAATCATTAAAAAATAGAAGCAATTATTTTTTGAAAAAAACTGCTACTACAAAACAGAATATCATAATTTCATGTAATTAAAAGTCCATTCAAACGATATTTTCATACTTTGATGTAAAATAATGAAATCAATATAAAAATTTTATATTTCCATATAATCAAGATTCATGAAAATCAGATAACTGTAGAAGTTGCAGTAAAATAAATACAGAAATGTTTTAAAATAGTGAAATGTAGAGTTTCTAAAAACATAGTAGCAACTTCATTGAATTTTTTGAGAAATAGATAAGAATTTTCAAACTTCCTAATTATATAATAAAATATAGATAAATATATTGTATTTCCAACAAGATAATAATCACAAAAATTTAAATAACATAAATTAAGATATCATCAAAATATATAGGAAAAGTAATCAAATAAAATCACATGAAATCAAATTTAAGGAAATATGCACATGCACAAACAATCTCCCACTTTTTGTTTGATTACAAAATAAAAACATTTAAACCATAAATAAATTTTTAAAAATATTAATACCAAATTATTTCTCCCCAAATATTCTCTCCAAAAATTCTCCCCCTTTTTGTAAATAAACAAAAAGTGAAAACATTCTCCCCCTAAACAAATGCAACAAATAAAATTTAAAATTCTAACATACCAAGAGAACATTTAATTTTATCAAACTGAGTAGAGTCTAAAGGCTTTGTAAAAATATCAGCAAGCTGATTTTTCGAAGGAATAAATTCTAAAACAATATCACCCTTATTAACATGATCTCGAATAAAATGAAATCTAAGATCAATATGTTTTGTTCTAGAATGTTGTAAGGGGTTTTTAGAAATAGAAATAGTAGATGTATTATCACAATAAATAGGTAGTTTATCCATATAAACACCAAAATCACATAAATTTTGCTTAATCTGTAAACTTTGAGCACAACTACTAGCAGCAGAGATATACTCAGCTTCTGCAGTAGATAAAGTAACAGATAATTGTTTCTTAGATGACCAAGATATTAAACATTTTCCCAAAAAATGACACATACCTGATGTACTTTTTTGGTCAATTCTACAGCCTCCAAAATCAGAATTAGAATAAGATGTTAAATCAAAAAAGTTATATTTTTTATAAAATAAACCATAATCAATAGTTCCTTTAACATATCTAATTATTCTTTTTACACCTTTAATATGACTTTCTTTAGGATCAGCTTGAAATCTAGCACATAAACAGACACTAAAAACAATATCATGTATAGATGCAGTTAAATATAGCAAGCTACCTATCATACCTCTATAAAGTGTAAAATCAACTGATTTACCAGATGCATCACTATCTAATTTACAATTAGTACCCATAGGAGTTTCATGGATTTAGAGGAATCAAGACCAAATCGTTTAACTAAATCTTTATCATACTTAGATTTATTAAGAAAAATCCCATCTTTCCTTTGAGAAATCTGAAGTCCAAGAAAGAACTTTAATTCTCCCATTAAAATCATGTCAAATTTAGAAGACATCAATAAAGAGAAATCATTACAAAGTATTTCACTAGATGATCCAAAAACTATATCATCAACATAGATCTAAACAATTAAAATATCATCAGAGGATCTTTTAATAAAAAGAGTGGGATCAACACTGCCTTTCTTGAAACCATTTTTTAATAAAAATAAATAAAGTCTTTCATACCAAGCACGAAGTGCTTGTTTGTGACCATATAAAGCTTTGGATAATTTAAAAATATGGTTAATTTTTTTTTCATTTTCGAAACCAGGGGGTTGAGAGACATAAACTTCTTCAGTAATAAAACCATTTAAGAAAGTTCCTTTTACATCCATTTGATATAATTTAAAACCTTGAAAACATGAAAAAGATAACAAAATTCTAATTTCCTCTAACCTGGAAACAGGTGAAAATTAATCTTCAAAGTCTATACCTTCTTCTTGAGAGTATCCTTGAGCAACAAGTCTGGCTTTGTTTTTGATAATCTACCCGGATTCATCCAGCTTGTTTCTAAAGATCCACTTAGTTCCAATTACTTGATTATCTTCAGGAAATTCTAATAAAGTCCAAACATTATTTCTAACAAACTAATTTAATTCATCTTTCATAGCAACAATCGAGTTCGCATCTTTTAAAGAATCATTAATATTAACAAGAACAAAATCAGAAATAAAAAAAGAATTGGCATAATAATTTAAAATAGAATTTCTGGTTTTGACACCAGAATCAACATTTCCAATTACATTTTAAACAGGATGATCTTTGTGAATCTTCCATGATATTTGATCAGGTTGAGAAGTAGTATGCTCCCCCTCAATTAATTCATTATTATTTTGAGTAATATCTTCACCAAAATTAAAATCTCTAAACTCATCATCAACAACATTAGAATCATAATTTATTTTAACATTATTTTCATCAAACATAACATGAATAGATTCTTTAATAACCATCGTTCTTTTATTATAAACCCTATAAGATTTACTGTTATTAGAATATCCAAGAAAAATACCTTCATCACTTTTAGCATCAAATTTATCTAAATTATCCTTTAAATTTAAAATAAAAACTTTACAGCTAAAAACTCTAAAATAACCAACTTTTGGCTTTTTATTTTTGAATAATTCATAAGGATTTTTCTTTAGTAATGGTCTAATGAGAATTCTATTAGAAATGTAACATGCAGAAAAAACATCCTCAACCCAAAAATATCTAGGCAGATTATATTCACTTAACATAGTTCGAGCCATTTCAATAAGAGTTATATTTTTCCGTTCTACAACACAATTTTGTTGTGGTGTTCTAGGAGCAGAGAAATTATGAAAATATCCATTATTCTCACAGAATTTTTCAAAATCTAAATTATGAAATTCACCTCCTTTATCACTACGAATAGAAATAATCATAAAATCGTTTTTATTTTGAACTAATTTAGAGAAAGTAGTAAATTTAGATAAAGTATCATTTTTATGATCTAGAAAATATACCCAAGTAAATCTACTATAATCATCAACAATAACTAAAGTTTATTTCTTTCCACCAAGACTAGAAATTTGAGTTGGACCAAATAAATCAGGATTTACCAACTGTAAAGGCTTAATAGTACTTATCTAATTGATAGGTCTAAAAGAAATTTTGTGTTTCTTCCCTTTCATGCAGGCGTCACAAACATGAAGTTATTCTTTCTTCAAAGACAGAAGCTGTAAAACATTCTCATGTTTTGAGAGATTATGCAACAATCTAAAATTAACATGTCCTAAACGTCGGTGCCAAATGATGTTGTCATTCTCTACAGCATTCAAACACTTTACATGTTGAATAGTTAGTTCACCAAAATCAATAGTAAAAATATTATCTTTTCTATTAACATAAAATAATAAAGAATCATATTTAAAAACTAAACATTTATCATTTTTAAATTTAACTTCCATTCCATCATCACATAGTTGTGATATAATAATTAAATTATGTTTTAAACCTTTAAGATATAAAACTTTTGAAATAAATGTAGAATTTGAAATACAAACTTTACCAAAACATTTTACTTTGCCTTTGGAATTGTCTCCAAAAGTAACAGTGCCTCCATCACATGTGTTTTATGAGGTGAAATTTGATGGGTCTCCGGTCATATGCCTAGAGCATCCACTGTCCATGTACCATATGTCATTCTTGAGACATCTAAGGCATTTTTCCTACAAAAATCAATTAATTGACAATTTTGGTACCCAAGATACTTTGGGTCCAATAGGATTAGTAATACATTTTTTAGGTACCCATACAGAATTTAAACATGTATTGTAAGGTAATCTCGATAATAAGGATTTTGAAATATTAGTTTTTGTAAATCTCAATGATTTTTTAAATCTAAGTGAGCAGTCATTGGCATACTGACCATTCATGCCACATTTAAAACAAGTAACAGTTGAAGTACAACCATTTTTACTTTTCACAAAATAGGTTTTATACAATTGAGGTAATATTTTATCATAACCAAAACCATATTTATTTTTTAAAATTTTAGTCAAAGACATTATCTCATGATATTTTTCATGACCTTGAATAAAAGAAGATAAATTTTATTTAAGACATTCAACTTCCTTTTTCAATTTCTCATTTAAATCTTGATCAGTTTTCAAATTATCATAAACTATTTAATGAGAAGCAGAAGCAATGTTTGTTGAATTTTTATTTTCTTGAAAAATTAATTTATTTTCAGAAATAAGTATTTCATTATCTTCTTTAAGTTTATTATATAAATCAGCATCTTTGAAAATATCTTTTCTTAATCTTTCAATTTCTTTATTTAATTCAAAAACATTAGGGTTATCAGATTCATATTCTAAATCAGAACATTTAGAATAATAACTAGAATTACAAAACTTATCCAGTGATGCCATGAAACACAAGTTAACAGATTCTTTGTCATTTCCAGATTGTTCACTAGAATCAGATTCTTCAGTACAACTACAGCTGGTTGTCAATGCCTTTTTATCCTTCTTTTTGAATTTGTCTTTATTCTTTAGTTTAGGGCAATCGGGTTTGATATGACCTTTCTTCCTGCACTCATAACAAATTACATTTGAAGAATTTTAATTTGTATCACCTTTCTTATCTCCCTTATATTTTTCTTTTTGAGGATTTCTACTAAATTGGTATTTGAATCCTTTCTTTTTCATTATTTTGTAGACTCCAGTTACAATCTGAGCCATTTCTTCCTTTTCAATATTATGTAGATCAGAATCAGAAGAATTATTAGATATAACATTTATAGACTTAAAAGCTACACCTTTTCTTTTTGTTGTCTCCTCATCAGCTATGTTCTTCAGTTCCAGTTCATATTGAAGTAGTGATCCAATCAATTCATCAAGTGTATACTATTTGAAGTTCTTGCTTTCATTAATGGTAACCTTCTTTGTATTCCATTTCTTTGGTAATGCTCGTAGGAATCATTCAACAAGTATAAGATTTTTCAGAGATTATCCAAGTTAATTCATTCCATTCACAATGCTTGTGAATCTATGGAACATTTGGTTTAAAGTTTCATCTTCACCCATCTTGAAGTCTTGATACTCAGCACGAAGCATTCCAAGTTTGGTTCGGATAAATTTGTCAGATCCAAGGTGAGTAACTTGAAAAATATTCCAAATATCATGAGCTATCTTGCATGTAGAAACATGATTAAAAACACTTATGTTAATAGCATAATATAAAATATTAAAGACTTTGTAATTTAAGACATATCTAGTAGCATCAATTCCTGTAAGAGTATCTGGATCAGCTTCAGGAAGTGTGTATTGTTTTGACATGATAGACGAGTGCTCAAGGCTCAATTGTTTGAGGTATGGCTCCATTCGGGATCTCCAGTATCCATAATCATTGCCATCAAAATGTGGTGGCTTCTGAGGAATCCAAGCATCATTCGGGTTCAATCCTGCCATCTTATAAGATCTTTATCCTTAGACTATGAGGTCTAGGAATATGATAGTACAATAAAATATAAAAGCAGACTAAAATAAATTGGTTGGATAAATTCCTTAAGGAAAAACCAATTGTACCAATCTTTGGTATAATGAAATTTAAAGATAAATCAAAACTATTCTTAAGAAGGTTACCCTCTAATACCAATTGTTAGGCTGGACAGGGTAATGACAGATGATCTAGAGGGGGGGTGTGAATAGACCAGATTAAAAATTTTAATCAAATAAATTAATTATCAAAGTTAATTATTATATTTAATTAGCAGCCGAAAAATTAAATAACATAAGGATGTTTTTTATAGTAGTTCGGTTCAAAGGGGTCCTACTCTACTCTTATACCTCTCTACTTGATGAGAGATACGTATGCACTAAAAATGATTTTTAAAGGGGAATCATAACCCAATTACAAAATCTTTTTCTAGTGGAGGGATAACCACGACAATGACTTTTGTGTGGGGAGTCACAACCCTTACAACCTGACTTTAGATACTGGGAGTCACAACCCAAACAGTATTCACTTTATATACTAGGAGTCACAACCGTAAGATCCTGAATTTATAATCTGGGAGTCACAACCCGAAGAAAACGAATAACGAATAATGCTTTTGTATGAAAAGGTATAAACAGAAAAATAGATTGTGTGTGAGAGATGAGAAGTAGTGTTACAGACTCAGAACCAGATGAAAGAGAAGATAGAAATTAAAGCACAGGTACTGGTTCTTGATGTTTAGATTAGCACGTCTCAACAATTAAATTGTAGTCAAAGTAGAATTAATTCAGCGCTTGAGAGACTGAGCAGGTGGTGAAGCAGAGTGTAACGGGATGTTGCAAATGCACAACAGATTCAAAGTTCACAGTACTTTCTCTTTGTATTGTGTCGTTCTTTTTCCTGCAAGAGAGAATGATATATATAGAGAATAAAAAAATATATAACAGGTGCAACAGCTCTACTTCCTTAGGATATTCAAAATTAATTGAGTCAAGAGATCCCATAAATATCTCCATGAAAATAGCAGCACAATTGCCTTTTTAGTCCCGTAGAATAAATATCTAATAAAGGAATTAAAAATATTTTGAATAAGTCTTCCAATAAAATATCCAGAATAATAATTCATTTAAAATGATTTAAACAAAGTCAAATCAGTTCCGAAAAAATAACAGCACATTCTGAAATTAAATTCAAACATTTGAATTTAAACAATTTTTAAATGTCCAGATTTACTTGTAAACGGCGTTGAAAAAATTTATAAATTTTTCTCTTTAAATATAGCACCAAAAACATTAAAAACTATTTGATTATAATCCTTATATTTAATGAGGTTTTTTCAAAAAAAAAAAATCGCTAAAAAATAATCCATATAATTGCATAAAATCAATTTTTTAAAAAAATTGCACGTAATGAACAGTAACTTCGGAATGAACAGTAACTTCATAGTGAATAGTAACTTCAAAGTCAACAGTAACTTCGGAGTGAACAGTAACTTCAGAGTGAACAATAACTTCGGAGTGAACAATAACTTCAGAGTGAATAGTAACTTCAGAGTGAACAGTAACTTCCGAGTGAACAAAATCGTAACGTAGGGTATGAACAGTAACGTAGGGTATGAATAGTAAACCATACTTTTGAGAGATAAACAATGAACCATACTTTTGAGATAAAAATTAACCGTACTTTTGTGATAAAAATGAACCATACTTTTGTAAGAAAAAATGAACCTTACTTTTGTAAGAAAAAATGAACCATACTTTTGATAAAAATGAACCATAATTTTGATATAAAAATGAACCATACTTTTGAGATAAAAATGAACCATACTTTTGAGATAAAAATGAACCATACTTTTGAGATAAAAATGAACCATAATTTTGAGAGAAAAATGAACCATACTTTTGAAAGAAATGAACCATACTTTTGAAATAAATGAACCATACTTTTGAGATAAAAATGAACCTTACTTTTGAAAGAAATGAACCATACTTTTGAAAGAAATGAACCATACGTTTGAAATAAATCTGGACAAATTTTTTTGACAAACTTCAACAAATTTTTAAGGGCTCTTAACAGTAGATTCAGACTTTGGTCAAAACTAATTATTTGTACAAAAACTTATTATAATTCCAAAAAATAAATAATCAATTAAAACTGACATCTACAGATCCCAAAATCATTAAAAAACATAAGAAAAAAAATTCTTTAAAAAACTGCTACTATAAAACAAAATATCATAACTTCATGTAATTAAAAGTCCATTCAAACGATATTTTTAGACTTTGATGTAAACTAATGAAATCAAGATAAATTTTTTATCTTTCCATAGAATCAAGTCTAATTCAAACCAGATAACTGTATAAGTTTCAGTAAAATAAATAGAGAAATGTTTTAAAATAGTGAAATGTAGAGTTTCTAAAAACATAGTAGCAACTTCATTGAAATTTTTGAGAAATAGATAAGCATTTTCAATCTTCCTAATTATAGAATAAAATATAGATAAATATCTTGTCTTTCCAATGAGATAAGAATCACAAAAATTTAAATAACATAAATTAAGAGATCATCAAAATACAGAGGAAAAGTTATCAAACAAAATCACATGAAATCAAATTAAAGGAAATATACACATGCACAAACAATCTACCCCTTTTTGTTTGATTACAAAATCAAAACATTTAAACCATAAATGAATTTTTAAAAATATTAAAACCAAATTATTTCTCCCCAAATCTTATCTCCAAAACTTCTTCCCCTTTTGTAAATAAACAAAAAGTAAAAACATGCTCCCCCTAAAAAAATGCAACAAATAAAATTTAAAATTCCAATATACCAAGAGAAAATTTAATTTTCTCAAACTGACCAGAGTCTAAAGGATTTGTAAAAATATCTACATGATGATTTTCAGAAGGAATAAATTCTAAAAAAATATTACCCTTATTCACATGATCTCGAATAAAATAAAATCTAAGATCAATATGTTTTGTTCTAGAATGTTCTAAGGGGTTTTTATAAATAGAAATAGTAGATGTATTATCACAATAAATAGGTAGTTTATCCAGATAAACACCAAAATCACATAAAGTTTTCTTAATCTATAAACTTTGAGCACAACTACTAATAGCAGAGATATACTCATCTTCTGCAGTAGATAAAGCAACAGATAATTGTTTCTTAGATGACCAAGATATTAAACATTTTCCCAAAAAATGACACATACCTCATGTAATTTTTTGGTCAATTCTACAGCCTCCAAAATCATAATCAGAATAAGTTGTTAAATCAAAACAGTTATATTTTGGTTAAAATAAACCAGAATCAACAATTCCTTTAACATATCTAATTATTATTTTTAAAGCTTTAATATGATTTTATTTAGGATCAGCTTGAAATCTAGCACATAAACAAACACTAAAAATGATATCAGGTCTAGATGTAGTTAAATATAGAAATCTACCTATCATACCTCTATAAACTATAAAATCAACTGACTTACCAGATGCATCACTATCTAATTTACAATTAGTACCCATAGTAGTTTTCATGGGTTTAAAGGAATCAAGACCAAATCGTTTAACTAAATCTTTAGCATACTTAGATTTATTAATAAAAATTCCATCTTTCCTTTGAGAAATTTGAAGTCCAAGAAATATCTTTAATTCTCCCATTAAACTCATGTCAAATTCAGAAGACATCAATAAAGAGAAATCATTACAAAGTATTTCAATAGATGATCCAAAAAATATATCATCAACATAGATTTGAATAATTAAAATATCATCAGAGGATCTTTTAATAAAAAGAGTGGGATCAACATTGCCTTTCTTAAAACCATTTTTTAATAAAAATAAAGAAAGTCTTTTATACCAAGAATGAGGTTCTTGTTTGAGACTGTATAAATCTTTGGATAATTTAAAAACATGGTTGGGAAATTTTTCATTTTCGAAACCAGGGGGTTGAGAGACATAAACTTCTTTAGTAATAAAACCATTTAATAAAGCACTTTTTACATCCATTTGATATAATTTAAAACCTTGAAAACATACAAAATCTAACAAAATTCTAATTGCCTCTAACCTGGAAACAGGTGCAAATGAATCTTCAAAGTCTATAACTTCTTCTTGAGAGTATCCTTGAGCAACAATTATGGCTTTGTTTTTGACAATCTGTCCATATTCATCCAGCTTGTTTCTAAAGATCCACTTAGTTCCAATTACCTGCTTATCTTCAAGCAATTCTACTAAAGTCACAACATTATTTCTAACAAACTGATTTAATTCATCTTGCATAGAAACAATCCAGTTCGTATATTTTAAAGAATCATTAATATTAATAGGAACAACATCAGAAATAAAAGCCGAATTAGCACAATAATTTAAAATAAAATTTCTGGTTTTGACACCAGAATCAACATTGCCAATTACATTTTCAACAGGATGATCTTTGTGAATCTTCCATGATCTTGGATCAGGTTGAAAAGTATGCTCCCCCTCAATTAATTCATCATCATTTTGTGGAATATCATCCCCAAAATTAAAATATATAAACTCATCATCAATAACATTAGAATCAGAATTTATTTTAACATTATTTTCATCAAACATAACATGAATAAATTCTTCAATAACCATCGTTCTTTTATTATAAACTCTATAAGCTTTACTGTTATTATAATAACCATGAAAAATACCTTCATCAATTTTATCATCAAATTTATCTAAATTATCCTTTGAATTTAAAATAAAAACTTTACAGCCAAAAACTCTAAAATAACCAACTTTAGGCTTTTTATTTTTGAATAATTCATAAGAAGTTTTCTTTAGTAAAGGTCTAATAAGAATTCTATTTTAAATATAACATATAGAAAAAACAGCCTCAACCCAAAAATATCTAGGTATATTATATTCACTTAACATAGTTCGAGCCATTTCAATAAGAGTTTTATTTTTCCGTTATATAACACCATTTTGTTGTGGTGTTCTAGGAGTAGAGAAATTATGAAAATATCCATTCTTTTCAAATAATTTTTCAAAATCTAAATTATGAAATTCACCTCCTTTATCACTACGAATAGAAATAATCATACAAACTTTTTTATTTTGAACTAATTTAGATAAAGTAGTGAATTTAGATAAAGTATCATTTTTATCAACTAGAAAATATACCCAAGTAAATCTACTATAATTATCAACAATAACTAAAGTATATTTATTTCCACCAAGACTAGAAATTTGAGTTGGACCAAATAAATAAAGATGTACGAACTATAAAGGCTTAATAGTACTTATCTGATTGATATGTCTAAAAGAAATTTTGTGTTGCTTCCCTTTCATGCAGGCGTCACAGACATGAAGTTGTTCTTTCTTCAAAGAAGGAAGCTGCAAAAGATTCTCATGTTTTGAGAGATTATGCAACAATATGAAATTAACATGTCCTAAACGTCGGTACCAAAGGATGTTGTCATTCTGCACAGCATTCAAACACTTTACATGTTGAACAGTTAGTTCAGAAAAATCAATAGAATAAATATTATCTTTTTGATTAACATAAAATAATAAAGAATCATCTTTAAAAACTAAACATTTATCATTCTAAAATTTAACTTCCATTCCATCATCACATAATTATGATATACTAATTAAATTATGTTTTAAAACTTTAACATATAAAACTTTTGAAATAAATATAGAATTTGAAATACCAACTTTACCAAAACCTTTTACTTTGCCTTTGGAATTATCTCCAAAAGTAACAGTGCCTCCATCACATGTGTTGTATGAGGTAAAATTTGATGGGTCTCCTGTCATATGCCTAGAGTATCCACTGCCCATGTACCATATGTCGTTCTTGAGACATCCAAGACAGTTTTCCTACAAAAATCAATTAATTGACAATTTTGGTACCCAAGCTACTTTGGGTCCAATAGGATTAGTAATACAATTTTTAGGTACCCATACAGAATTTAAACATGTATTGTAAGGTACTCTCGATAACAAGGATTCTGAAATATTAGTTTTTTTAAATCCTAATGATTGTTTAAATCTAAGTGAGCAGTCATTAGCATAGTGACAATTTATGCCACATTTAAAACAAGTAATAGTTGAAGTACACCCATTTTTACTTTTAACAAAATAGGTTTTATACATTTGAGGTAATATTTTATCATAACCAAAACCATATTTATTTTTATCAGTTTTAGTTAAAGACACCATCTCATGATATTTTTCACAACCTTGAATAAAAGCAGATAAATTTTGTTTAAGACATTCAACTTCCTTTTTCAATTTCTCATTCAAATCTTGAGCAGTTTTTAAATTATCATAAACTGTTGAATGAGAAGCAGAAGAAATGTTTGTTAAATTTTTATTTTCTTGCAAAATTAATTTATTTTCAGAAATAAGTCTTTCATTATATTATTTATGTTTATTATATGAATCAGGAGCTTTGAAAATATCTTTTCTTTATCTTTCAATTTATTTATTTAATTCAAAAACATTAGGGTTATCAGATTCATATTCTGAATCAGAACATTCAGAATAATAACTTAAATTACAAACCTTATCCACTGATGCCATGAAACACATGTTAGAAGATTCTTTGTCATTTCCATACTGTTAACTAGAATCAGATTCTTCAGTACAACTACAGCTGGTTGTCAATGCCTTTCTATCCTTCTTTTTGAATTTTTCTTTATTCTTTAGTTTAGGGCAATCAGGTTTGATATGACCTTTCTTCCTGCACTCATAACAAGTTACATATGAGGCATTGTAATTTGTATCACCTTTCTTATCTCCCTTATATTTTTATTTTTGAGGATTTCTACTAAACTGTTTTTTGAAACCTTTCTTTTTCATTCTTTTGTAGACTCCAGTTACAATCTGAGCCATGTCTTACTTTTTAATATCCTGTAGATCAGAATCAAAAGAATTATTAGACATAAAATTTATAGACTTAAAAGAAACACCTTTTCTTTTTTTTGTCTCCTCATCAGCTATGTTCTTCAGTTCTAGTTCATATTGGAGTAGTGATCCTATCAATTCATCAAGTGTGTACTCTTTAAAGTTCTTTCTTTCGTCAATGGAAACCTTCTTTGCATGCCATTTCTTTGGTAATGCTCATAGGAATCTTTCAAAAAGTATTGGATTTTCCAGATATTCTCCAAGTGAATTCATTCCATTCAAAATGCATGTGAATCTATGTAACATTAGGTTTAAAGTTTCATCTTCACCCATCTTGAAGTATTGATACTCAACACGAAGCATTCCAAGTTTAGTTCGGATCAATTTGTCAGAGCCAAGATGAGTAGCTTGCAAAATCTTCCAAATCTCATGAGCTGTCTTGCATGCAGAAACATGACTAAAAACACTTCTGTTAATAGAACAATATAAAATATTAACGACTTTTTAATTTAAGACATATCTAGTAGCATCAATTCCTTTATGATTATCTGGATCAGCTTCAGGCAGTGTGTTTTGTTTTGACATGATAGACCATTGCTCAATGCTCAACTGTTTGAGGTATCCATCCATTCGGGATCTCTAGTATCCATAATCATTGCCATAAAAATGTGGTGGCTTCTGAGGAATCCAATCATCATTCGGGTTCAATCATTCCATCTTATAAGATCTTTATCCTTAGAATATGAGGTCTAGGAATAGGTTAGCACAATAAATTATAAAAGCAGACTAAAAGAAATTGGTTGGATAAATTCCTTAATGAACAACCAATGGTACCAATCTTTGGTATAATGAAATGTAAAGATAGATCAAAACTATTATTAAGAAGGTTACCCTATGATACCAATTGTTAGGTCAGATAGGATCATGACAGATAGTCTAGAGGGGGGGGGGGGGTGAATAGACCAGATTAAAAATTTTAATCAAATAAATTAATTATCAAAGTTAATTATTATATTTAATTAGCAGCCGAAAAATTAAATAACATAAGGATGTTTTTTATAGTAGTTCGGTTCAAAGTGGTTCTACTCTACTCTTATACCTCTCTACTCGATGAGAGATACGTATGCACTAAAAATGATTTTAAAGGAGAATCATAACCCAATTACAAAATATTTTTCTAGTGGAGGGATAACCACGACAATGAATTTTGTGTGGGGAGTTACAACCCTAACAACCTGACTTTAGATACTGGGAGTCACAACCCAAATAGTCTTGACTTTAGATAGAGGGAGTCACAACTCTAAGATCTTGAATTTAGAAACTGGGGGTCATAACCTGAAGAAAATGAATAACAAATAATGCTTTTGTGTGCAAAAGCATAAACAGAAAAATAGAGTGTGTGTGAGAGATGGGAAATAGTGTTACAGACTCAGAACCACATGAAAGAGAAGATAAAGATTAAAGCACATTTACTGGTTCTTGATGTTTAGATTAGCAAGTCTCATCAATTAAATTGTAGTCGAAGCAGAATTAATTCAGCGCTTGAGAGACCGAGCAGGTGGTGAAACAGAGTGTAACCGGACGTTGCAAATGCACATCAGATTCAAAGTTCACAGTACTTTCTCTTTGTATTGTGTCGTTCTTTTTCCTACAAGAGAAAATGATATATATAGAGAATAAAAAAAATATAACAGGTGCAGCAGCTCCGCTTCCTTAGGATATTCAAAATTAATTGAGTCAAGAGATCCCATAAATATCTTCATGAAAATAGCAGCATAGTTGCCTTTTTATTCCCGTAGAATAAATATCTAATAAAGGAATTCAAAATATTTTGAATAAGTCTTCCAATAAAATCTACAGAATAATAAATTCATTTAAAATGATTTAAACGAAGTCAAATCATTTCCTGAAAAATAGCAGCAGATTCTGAAATTAAATTCAAACATTTGAATTTAAACAATCTTTAAATGTCCAGATTTACTTGCAAACGGCGTTGAAAAACTTTATTAATTTTTTTCTTTAAATATAGCTCCAAAAAAATTAAAAACTATTTGATTATAATCCTTATATTTAATGAGGATTTTTCACAAAAAAAAAATCGTTAAAAAATAATCCATATATTTGCAGAAAATCAATTTTTTTAAAAATTGCACGTAATGAACAGTAACTTCGGAATGAACAGTAACTTCGCAGTGAATAGTAACTTCGAAGTGAAAAGTAACTTCAGAGTGAATAGTAAATTCAGAGTGAATAGTAACTTCAGAGTGAACAGTAACTTCCGAGTGAACAAAATCATAACGTAGGGTATGAATAGTAACGTAGGGTATGAACAGTAATGTAGGGTATGAACAGTAAACCATACTTTTGTGAGATAAACAATGAACCATACTTTTGAGATAAAAATGAACCATAATTTTTTAATAAAAATGAACCATACTTTTGTATGAAAAAATGAACCATACTTTTGTAAGAAAAAAATGAACCATACTTTTGTAAGAAAAAATGAACCTTACTTTTGTAAGAAAAAATGAACCATACTTTTGTAAGAAAAAATGAACCATAATTTTTTAAAAAAAAATGAACCATACTTTTGATAAAAAATGAACTATAATTTTGATAAAAATAAACCATACTTTTGATATAAAAATAAACCTTACTTTTGAAAGAAATGAACCATACTTTTGAGATAAAAATGAACCATACTTTTGAGATAAAAATGAATCATACTTTTGAGATAAAAATGAACCATACTTTTGAAAGAAAAATGAACCATACTTTTGAAAGAAATGAACCATACTTTTGAAAGAAATGAACCATAATTTTGAGATAAAAATGAACCTTACTTTTGAAAGAAATGAACCATACTTTTGAAAGAAATGAACCATACGTTTGAAAGAAATATGGACAGAATGTTTTGACAAACTTCAACGAATTTTTAAGAGCTCTTAACAGAAGATTCAGACTTTGGTCAAAACTAATGATTTGTATAAAAACTTATTATAATTCCAAAAAAGAAAGAATCAATTAAAACCGACATCTAAAAATCCTGAAATAATTAAAAAACTGAAGCAAAACAATTCTGGAAAAAACTGCTACTACAAAACAGAATATCATAACTTCATGTAATTAAAAGTCCATTCAAACGATATTTTTAGACTTTTATGTAAACTAATGAAATCAAGATAAATTTTTTATATTTCCATAGAATCAAGTTTCATGCAAATCGGATAACTGTAGAAGTTTCAGTAAAATAAATACAGAAATGTTTTAAAATAGTGAAATGTAGAGTTTCTAAAAACATAGTAGCAACTTCATTGAATTTTTTTGAGAAATAGATAAGCATTTTCAAACTTCCTAATTATTCAATAAAATATAGATAGATATCTTGTATTTTTAACGAGATAATAATCAAAAAAATTTAAATAACATAAATTAAGATATCATCAAAATACAGAGGAAATGTAATCAAACAAAATCACATGAAATCAAATTAAAGGAAATATGCACATGCACAAACAATCTCCCCCTTTTTGTTTGATTAAAAAAATCAAAACATTTAAACCATAAATGAATTTTTAAAAATATTAAAACCAAATTATTTCTCCCCAAATATTCTCTCTAAAACTTCTCCCCCTTTTGTAAATAAACAAAAAGTGAAAACATGCTTCCCCTAAAAAAATGCAACAAATAAAATTTAAAATTCCAACATACCAAGAGAAAATTTAATTTTCTCAAACTGAGCAGAGTCTAAAGGCTTTGTAAAAATATCTGCAAGATGATTTTCATAAGGAATAAATTCTAAAACAATATCACCCTTATTCATAGGATCTTTAATAAAATGAAATATATGATCAATATGTTTTATTCTAGAATGTTGTAAGGGATTTTTAGAAATAGAAATAGTAGATGTATTATCAAAATAAATAGGTAGTTTATCCAGATAAACACCAAAATCACATAATGTTTTCTTAATCCATAAACTTTGAGCACAACTACTAGCAGCAGAGATATACTCATCTTCTACAGTAGATAAAGTAACAGATAATTGTTTCTTAGATGACCAAGATATTAAACAATTTCCCAAAAAATGACACATACCTGATGTACTTTTTCGGTCAATTCTACAGCCTCCAAAATCAGAATCAGAATAAGATGTTAAATCAAAACAGTTATATTTTGGGTAAAATAAACCAGAATCAACAGTTCCTTTAACATATCTAATTATTATTTTTACAGCTTTAATATGACTTTCTTTAGGATCAGCTTGAAATCTAGCACATAAACAAACACTAAAAATGATATCATGTCTAGATGCAGTTAAATATAGCAAGCTACCTATCATACCTCTATAAACTGTAAAATAAACTGATTTACCAGATGCATCACTATCTAATTTAAAATTAGTACGCATAGGAGTTTTCATGGATTTAGAGGAATCAAGACCAAATCGTTTAACTAAATCTTTAGCATACTTAGATTGATTAAGAAAAATACCATCTTTCCTTTGAGAAATTTGAAGTCCAAGAAAGAACTTTAATTCTCCCATTAAACTCATGTCACATTCAGAAGACATCAATAAAGAGAAATCATTACAAAGTATTTCACTAATGATATAAAAACTATATCATCAACATAGATCTGAACAATTAAAATATCATCAAAGGATCTTTTAATAAAAATTGTGGGATCAACATTGCCTTTCTTAATACCATTTTTAATAAAAATAAAGTCTTTCATACCAAGCACGAGGTGCTTGTTTGAGACCATATAAAGCTTTGGATAATTTAAAAACATGGTTGGGAAATTTTTCATTTTCGAAATGAGGGGGTTGAGAGAAATAAACATTTTTAGTAATAAAACCATTTAATAAAGCACTTTTTACATCCATTTGATATAATTTAAAACCTTGAAAACATGCAAAATCTAACCAAATTATAATTGCCTCTAATCTGGAAACAGGTGCAAATGGATCTTAAAAGTTTATAGCTTCTTCTTGAGAGTATCCTTGAGAAACAAGTCTGGCTTTGTTTTTGACAATCTGCCGAGATTCATCCAGCTTGTTTCTAAAGATCCACTTAGTTCCAATTACCTGCTTATCTTCAGTCAATTTTACTAAAGTCAAAACATTATTTCTAACAAACTGATTTATTTCATCTTGCAAAGCAACAATCCAGTTCACATATTTTAAAGCATCATTAATATTAACAGGAAAAAAATCAGAAATAAAATCAGAATTGGCACAATAATTTAAAATAGAATTTCTGGTTTTGACACGAGAATCAACATTGCCAATTACATTTTCAACAAGATGATATTTGTGAATCTTCCATGATCTTGGATCAGGTTGAGAAGGAGTATTCTCCCCCTCAATTAATTCATTATTATTTTGAGGAATATCTTCACCAAAATTAAAATCTCTAAACTCATGATCAATAACATTAGAATCAGAATTTATTTTAACATTATTTTCATCAAACATAACATGAATAGATTCTTCAATAACCATAATTCTTTTATTATAAACACTATTAGCTTTACTATTATTAGAATAACCAAGAAAAATACCTTCATCGTTTTTAGCATCAAATTTATCTAAATTATCCTTTGAATTTAAAACAAAAACTTTACGCCCAAAAACTCTAAAATAACCAACTTTAGGATTTATATTTTTGAATAATTCATAAGGAGTTTTATTCAGTAAAGGTATAATAAGAATTCTATTTGAAATCTAACATGCAGCAAAAACAACCTCTGCCCAAAAATATCTAGGCAGATTATATTCACTTAACATAGTTCGAGCCATTTCAATAAGAGTTCTATTTTTCCGTTCTACAACACCATTTTGTTGTGGTGTTCTAGGAGCAGAGAAATTATAAAAATATCCATTCTTTTCACAGAATTTTTCAAAATATAAATTATGAAATTCACCTCCTTTATCACTATGAATAGAAATAATCATACAAACTTTTTTATTTTGAACTAATCTAGAGAAAGTAGTGAATTTAGATAAAGTATCATTTTTATGAGCTAGAACATATACCCAAGTAAATCTACTATAATCATCAACAATAACAAAAGTATATTTCTTTCCACCAAGACTAGAAATTTGAGTTAGACCAAATAAATCAAGATGTACCAACTGTAAAGGCTTAATAGCACTTATCTGATTGATAGGTCTAAAAGAAATTTTGTGTTCCTTCCCTTTCATGCAGGCATCACAAACATGAAGTTGTTATTTCTTCAAAGAAGGAAGCTGTAAAACATTCTCATGTTTTGAGAGCTTATGCAACAATCTGAAATTAACATGTCCTAAACGTCAGTGTAAAAGGATTTTTTCATTCTGTACATCATTCAAACACTTTACATGTTGAACAGTTAGTTCAACAAAATCAATAGTATAAATATTATCTTTTTGATTAACATAAAATAATAAAGAATCATCTTTAAAAACTAAACATTTATCATTTTGAAATTTAACTTCCATTCCATCATCACATAATTGTGATATACTAATTAAATTATGTTTTAAACCTTTAACATATAAAACTTTTGAAATAATTATAGAATTTGAAATACCAACTTTACCAAAACCTTTTACTTTGCCTTTGGAATTGTCTCCAAAAGTAACAGTGCCTCCATCACATGTGTTTTATGAGGTAAAATTTGATGGGTCTCCAGTCATATTTCAAGAGAATCCACTTTCCATGTACCATATGTCGTTCTTGAGACATCCAAGGCACTTTTCCTATAAAAATAAATTAATTGAAAATTTTGGTACCCAAACTACTTTTGGTCCAATAGGATTAGTAATACAATTTTTAGGTACCCATACAGAATTTAAACATGTATTGTAAGGTACTCTCGATAACAAGGATTTTGAAATATTAGTTTTTGTAAATCCCAATGATTGTTTAAATCTAAGTGAGCAGTCATTGGCATAGTGACCATTCATGCACATTTAAAACAAGTAACAGTTGAAGTACAACCATTTTTAGTTTTAACAAAACATGATTTATACATTTGAGGTAATATTTTATCATAACCAAAACCATATTTATTTTTATCAGTTTTAGTCAAAGACATAATCTCATGATATTTTTCATGACCTTGAATAAAAGTAGATAAATTTTGTTTAAGACATTCAACTTCCTTTTTCAATTTCTTATTCAAATCTTGAGCAGTTTTCAAATTATCATAAACTGTTGAATGAGAAGCAGAATAAATGTTTGTTAAATTTTTATTTTCTTGCAAAATTAATTTATTTTTCGAAATAAGTATTTCATTATCTTCTTTAAGTTTATTATATAAATCAACAACTTTGAAAATATCTTTTCTTAATCTTTTAATTTCTTTATTAAATTCAAAAAAATTAGGGTTATCAGATTCATATTCTGAATCAGAACATTCAGAATAATAACTATAATTACAAACCTTATCCAGTGATGCCATGAAACACAAGTTAGAAGATTCTTTTTCATTTCCAGATTGTTCCCTAGAATTAGATTCTTCAATACAACTCCATCTGGTTGTCAATGCCTTTATATCCTTCTTTTTGAATTTGTCTTTATTCTTTAGTTTAGGGAAATCGGGTTTGATATGACCTTTCTTCCTCCACTCATAATAAGTTACATCTGAAGCATTGTAATTTGTATCACCTTTCTTATCTCCATTATATTTTTCTTTTTGAGGATTTCTACTAATCTGGTTTCTGAAACCTTTCTTTTTCAATCTTTTGTAGACTCCAGTTACAATATGAGCCATGTCTTCCTTTTCAATATCCTGTAGATCAGAATCAGAAGAATTATTAGACATAAAATTTATAGACTTAAAAGCCAGACCTTTTATTTTTTTTGTCTCCTCATCAGCTATGTTCTTCAGT
Organism: Viscum album; assembly: GCA_963277665.1. Taxonomy (NCBI): domain Eukaryota; kingdom Viridiplantae; phylum Streptophyta; class Magnoliopsida; order Santalales; family Viscaceae; genus Viscum; species Viscum album. The sequence goes on from OY728130.1 coordinate 189,311,333, forward strand.
TCCAGTTCATATTGGAGTATTAATCTAATCAATTCATCAAGTGTGTACTCTTTGAAGTTCTTGCTTTCGTCAATGGCAACCTTCTTTGCATGCCATTTCTTTGGTAATGATCATAGGACTCTTTCAACAAGTATAGGATTTTCCAGAGATTCTCCAAGTGAATTCATTCCATTCACAATGCTTGTGAATCTATGGAACATTTGGTTTAATGTTTCATCATCACCCATCTTGAAGTCTTGATACTCAGCAGGAAGCATTCCAAGTTTGGTTCGGATCAATTTGTCAGAGCCAAGGTGAGTAACTTGCAAAATCTTCCAAATCTCATGAGCTGTCTTGCATGCAGAAACAAGACTAAAAACACTTCTGTTAATAGCACAATATAAATATTAACGACTTTGTAATTTAAGACATATCTAGTAGCATCAATTTCTGTAAGAGTATCTGGATCATCTTCAGGTAGTGTGTATTGTTTTGACATGATAAACCAGTGCTCAATGCTCAACTGTTTGAGGTATGCATCCATTCGGGATCTCTAGTATTCATAATCATTGCCATCAAAATATGGTGGCTTCTGAGGAATCCAAGCATTATTCGGGTTCAATCCTGCCATCTTATAAGATCTTTACCCTTAGACTATGAGGTCTAGGAATAGGTTAACATAATAAAATATAAAAGCAGACTAAAAGAAATTGGTTGGATAAATTCCTTAAGGAACAACCAATGGTAGCAATCTTTGGTATAATGAAATATAAAGACAGATTAAAACTATTCTTAATAAGATTACCCTCTGATACCAATTGTTAGGTCGGACATGATAATGGAAGATGGTCTAGAGGGGGGGGGGGGTTAATAGACCAGATTAAAAATTTTAATCAAATAAATTAATTATCAAAGTTAATTATTAAATTTAATTAGCAGCGTAAAAAGTAAATAATGCAAGGATGTTTTTATAGTAGTTCGGTCCAAAGTGGGCCTACTCTACTCTTATAACTCTCTACTCGGCGAGAGATACATATGCACTAAAAATGATTTTTAAAGGGGAATCATAACCCAATTACAAAATCCTTTTCTAGTGGAGAGATAACTACGACACTGACTTTTGTGTGAGGAGTCACAACCCTTAAAACCTGACTTTAGATACTGGGAGTCACAACCTAAACAGTCTTGAATTTAGACATAGGGAGTCACAACCCTAAGATCCTGAATTTAGAATATGGGAGTCACAACCCGAAGAAAACGAATAACAAATAGTGCTTTTGTGTGCAAAAGCATAAATATAAAAATAGAGTGTGTGTGAGAGATAGGAAGTAGTGTTACAGACAAAGAACCAGATGAAATAGAAGATAAAAATTAAAGCATAGGTATTGGTTCTTGATGTTTAGATTAGCACGTCTCGTCAATAAAATTGTAGTCAAAGTAGAATTAATTCAGCGCTTGAGAGGCCGAGCAGGTGGTGAAGTAGAGTGTAACATGACGTTGCAAATGCACAGCAGATTCAAAGTTCACAGTACTTTCTCTTTTTATTGTGTCGTTCTTTTTCCTACAAGAGAGAATGATATATATAGAGAATAAAAAAATATATAACAGGTGCAGTAGCTCCGCTTCCTTAGGATATTCAAAATTAATTGAGTCAAGAGATCCCATAAATATCTCCATGAAAATAGCAGCACAATTGCCTTTTTATTCCCGTAGAATAAATATCTAATAAAGGAATTGAAAATATTTCGAATAAATATTCCAATAAAATCTCTAGAATAATAAATTCATTTAAAATGATTTAAACTAAGTCAAATCAGTTCCTGAAAAATAGCAGAAGATTCTGAAATTAAATTCAAACATTTGAATTTAAACAATCTTGAAATGTCCAGATTTACTTGCAAACGGCGTTGAAAAACTTTATTAATTTTTCTCTTTAAATATAGCACCAAAAACATTAAAAACTATTTGATTATAATCCTTATATTTAATGAGGATTTTTCACAAAAAAAATCGTTAAAAAATAATCCATATATTTGCAGAAAATCAATTTTTTAAAGAAATTGCACGTAATGAACAGTAACTTAGGAATGAAAAGTAACTTCGCAGTGAATAGTAACTTCGGAGTGAACAGTAACTTCAGAGTGAATAGTAGTTTCAGAGTGAACAATAACTTCCGAGTGAACAAAATCGTAACGTAGGGAATGAACAGTAACGTAGGATATGAATATTAATGTAGGGTATGAACAGTAACGTAGGTTATGAACAGTAAGGTAGGGTATAAACAGTAACTTAGGTATGAACAGTAAACCATACTTTTGTGAGATAAACAATGAACCATACTTTTGAGATAAAAATGAACCATACTTTTTTGATAAAAATAAACCATACTATTATATGAAAAGATGAACCATACTTTTGTAAGAAAAAAATGAACCATACTTTTGTAAGAAAAAATGAACCTTACTTTTGTAAGAAAAAATGAACCATAATTTTGTAAGAAAAAATGAACCATAATTTTGTAAAAAAAATAAAACTTACTTTTGTAAGAAGAAATGAACCATACTTTTGATAAAAATGAACCATACTTTTGATATAAAAATGAACCTTACTTTTGAGAGAAATGAACCATACTTTTGAGATAAAAATGAACCATACTTTTGAGATGAAAATGAACCATACTTTTGAGATAAAAATAAACCATAATTTAGAAATAAAAATGAACCATACTTTTGAAAGAAATGAACCATACTTTTTAAATAAATGAACCATACTTTTGAGATAAAAATGAACCTTACTTTTGAAGGAAATGAACCATACTTTTGAAAGAAATGAACCATACGTTTGAAAGAAATATGGACAGAATGTTTTGACAAACTTCAACAAATTTTTAAGAGCTCTTAACAGCAGATTCAGACTTTGGTAAAAACTAATGATTTGTATAAAAACTTATTATAATTCCAAAAAAGAAAGAATCAATTAAAACCGACATCTATAGATTCCAAAATCATTAAACAATAGAAGCAAAACAATTCTGGAAAAAACTGCTACTACAAAACAGAATATCATAACTTCATGTAATTAAAAGTCCATTAAAACGATATTTTTAGACTTTGATGTAAACTAATAAAATTAAGATAAATTTTTTATCTTTCCATATAATCAAGTTTCATGGAAATCGGATAACTGTAAAAGTTTCAGTAAAATAAATACATAACTATTTTAAAATAGTGAAATGTAGAGTTTCTAAAAACATAGTAGAAACTTCATTGAATTTTTTGAGAAATAGATAAGCATTTTCAAACTTCCTAATTAAATAATAAAATATAAATAAATATATTGTCTTTCAAATGAGATAAGAATAACAAATGTTTAAATAACATAAATTAAGATATCATCAAAATACATAGGAAAAGTAATCAAACAAAATCTCATGAAATCAAATTAAAGGAAATATGCACATGCACAAACAATCTCCCCCTTTTTGTTTGATTACAAAATAAAAACATTTAAACCATAAATGAATTTTTAAAAATATTAATACCAAATTATTTCTCCCTAAATATTCTCTCCAAAACTTCTCCCCCTTTTGTAAATAAACAAAAAGTGAAAACATGCTCCCCCTAAACAAATGAAACAAATAAAATTTAAAATTCCAACATACCAAGAGAAAATTTAATTTTCTCAAACTAAGCAGAGTCTAAAGGCATTGTAAAAATATCTGCAAGCTGATTTTCAGAAGGAATAAATTCTAAAACAATATCACCCTTATTCACATGATCTTGAATAAAATGAAATCTAAGATCAATATGTTTTGTTCTAGAATGTTGTAAGGGGTTTTTAGAAATATAAATAGAAGATGTATTATCACAATAAATAGGTAGTTTATCCAGATAAACACCAAAATCACAAAATTTTTTCTTAATACATAAACTTTGAGCACAACTACTAGCAGCAGAGATATACTCATCTTCTACAGTAGATAAAGTAACAGATAATTGTTTCTTAGATGACCAAGATATTAAACAATTTCCCAAAAAATGACACATACCTGATGTACTTTTTCGGTCAATTCTACAACCTCCAAAATCAGAATCAGAATAAGATGTTAAATCAAAACAGTTATATTTTGGGTAAAATAAACCAGAATCAACAGTTCCTTTAACATATCTAATTATTCTTTTTTATAGCTTTAATATGACTTTCTTTAGGATCAGCTTGAAATCTAGCGCATAAACAAACACTAAAAATGATATCAGGTCTAGATGTAGTTAAATATAGAAAGCTACCTATCATACCTCTATAAACTGTAAAATCAACTGATTTACCAGATGCATCACTATTTAATTTACAATTAGTACCCATAGGTGTTTTCATGGATTTAGAGGAATCAAGACCAAATCGTTTAACTAAATCTTTATCATACTTAGATTGATTAAGAAAATTCCATCTTTCCATTGAGAGATTTTAAGTCCTAGAAAGAACTTTAATTCTCCCATTAAACTCATGTTAAATTCAGAAGACATGAATAAAGAGAAATCATTACAAAGTATTTCACTAGATGATCCAAAAACTATATCATCAACATAGATCTGAACAATTAAAATATCATCAGAGGATCTTTTAATAAAAAGAGTGGGATCAACATTTCCTTTCTTGAAACCATTTTTTAATAAAAATTAAGAAAGTCTTTCATACCAAGCATGAGGTGCTTGTTTGAGACCGTATAAAGCTTTGGATAATTTAAAAACATGGTTGGGAAATTTTCCATTTTCGAAACGAGGGGGTTGAGAGACATATACTTCTTCAGTAATAAAACCATTTAATAAAGCAATTTTTACATCCATTTGATATAATTTAAAACCTTGAAAACATGCAAAAGCTAACAAAAATCTAATTGCCTCTAACCTGGAAATATGTGGAAATGAATCTTCAAAGTCTATACCTTCTCCTTGAGAGTATCCTTGATCAACAAGTCTAGATTTGTTTTTGACAATCTGTCCAGATTCATCCAGCTTGTTTCTAAAGATCCACTTAGTTCCAATTACCTGCTTATCTTCAGGAAATTCTACTAAAGTCCAAACATTATTTCTAACAAACTGATCTAATTCATCTTGCATAGAAACAATAAAGTTCTCATATTTTAAAGCATCATTAATATTAACAGGAACAAAATCAGAAATAAAAGCAGAATTGGAACAATAATTTAAAGTATAATTTCTGGTTTTGACACTAGAATCAACATTGCCAATTACATTTTCAACAGGATGATATTTGTGAATATTCGATGATCTTGGATCAGGTTGAGAAGGAGTATGCTCCCACTCAATTAATTCATTATTATTTTGAGGAATATCTTCACCAAAATTAAAATCTCCAAACTCATCATCAATAACATTAGAATCAGAATTTATTTTAACATTATTTTCATCAAACATAACATGAATAGATTCTTCAATAACCATCATTCTTTTATTATAAACTCTATAAGCTTTACTATTATTAGAATAACTAATAAAAATACATTGATCACTTTTAGCATCAAATTTATCTAAATTATCCTTTGAATTTAAAATAAAAACTTTACAGCCAAAAACACTAAAATAACAAACTTTAGGATTTTTATTTTTGAATAATTCATAAGGAGTTTTCTTTAGTAAAGGTCTAATAATAATTCTATTTGAAATGTAACATGCAACAAAAACAACCTCAACCCAAAAATATCTAGGCAGATTATATTCACTTAACATAGTTTGAGCCATTTCAATAAGAGTTCTATTTTTCTGTTCTATAACACCATTTTGTTGTGGTGTTCTAGGAGCAGAGAAATTATGAAAATATTCATTCTTTTCAAAGAATTTTTCAAAATCTAAATTATGAAATTCACATCCTTTATCACTACGAATAGAAATAATCATACAAACTTTTTTATTTTGAACTAATTTAGAGAAAGTAGTGAATTTAGATAAAGTATCATTTTTATGAGATAGAAAATATACCCAAGTAAATATACTATAATCATCAACAATAACTAAAGTATATTTCTTTCCACCAAGACTAGAAATCTGAGTTAGACCGAATAAATCAAGATGTTCCAACTGTAAAGGCTTAATAGTACTTATCTGATTGATACGTCTAAAAGAAATTTTGTGTTGCTTCCCTTTCATGCAGGCGTCACAAACATGAAGTTATTCTTTCTTTAAAGAAGGAAGCTGTAAAACATTCTCTTGTTTTTAGAGCTTATGCAACAATATGAAATTAACATGTCCTAAACGTTAGTGCCAATGGATGTTTTCATTCTGTACAGCATTCAAACACTTTACATGTTGAACAGTTAGTTCAACAAAATCAATAATATAAATATTATCTTTTTGATTAACATAAAATAATAAAGAATCATATTAAAAAACTAAACATTTATAATTTTGAAATTTGACTTCCATTTCATCATCACATAATTGTGATATACTAATTAAATTATGTTTTAAACCTTTAACATATAATACTTTTGAAATAAATGAAGAATTTGAAATACCAACTTTACCAAAACCTTTTACTTTGCCTTTGGAATTGTCTCCAAAAGTAACAGTGCCTCCATCACATGTGTTGTCTGAGGTAAAATTTGATGGGTCTCCGGTCATATGCCTAGAGTATCCACTGTCCATGTACCATATGTCGTTCTTGAGACATCCAAAGCACTTTTCCTACAAAAATCAATTAATTGACAATTTTGGTACTCAAGTTACTTTGGGTCCAATTGGATTAGTAATACAATTTTTAGGAACCCATACAGAATTTAAACATGTATTGTAAGGTACTCTAGATAACAAGGATTTTGAAATATTAGTTTTTTCAAATACCAATGATTTTTTAAATCTAAGTGAGCAGTCATTGTCATAGTGACCATTCATGCCACATTTAAAACAAGTAACAATTGAAGTACAACCATTTTTACTTTTAAAAAAACATGTTTTATACATTTGAGGTAATCTTTTATCATAACAAAAACAATATTTATTTTTATTAGTTTTAGTCAAAGACATCATCTCATGATATTTTTCATGACCTTGAATAAAAGCAGATAAATTTTGTTTAAGACATTCAACTTCATTTTTCAATTTCTCATTCAAATAATGAGCAGTTTTCAAATTATCATAAACTGTTGAATGAGAATCAGAAGCAATGTTTGTTAAATTTTTATTTTCTTGAAAAATTAATTTATTTTCATAAATAAGTCTTTCATTATATTCTTTAAGTTTATTATATAAATCAACAACTTTGAAAATATCTTTTCTTAATATTTCAATTTTTTATTTAATTCAAAAACATTAGGGTTATCAGATTCATATTCTGAATTAGAACATTAAGAATAATAACTAGAATTTCAAACCTTATTCATTAATTCCATGAAACACAAGTTAGCAGATTCTTTGTCATTTCTAGATTTTTCACTAGAATCAAATTTTTCAATAAAACTACAGCTGGTTGTCAATGCCTTTCTATCCTTCTTTTTGAATTTTTATTTATTCTCTAGTTTAGGGAAATCGGGTTTGATATGACCTTTCTTCCTGCACTCATAACAAGTTACATTTGAAGCATTGTAATTTGTATCACCTTTATTATCTCCCTTATATTTTTCTTTTTGAGGATTTCTACTAAACTGGTTTTTGAAACATTTCTTTTACATTCTTTTGTAGACTCCGGTTACAATCTGAGCCATGTCTTCCTTTTCAATATCCTCTAGATCAGAATCAGAAGAATTATTAGACATAACATTTATAGAATATAAAGTTACACCTTTTCTTTTTGTTGTCTCCTCATCAGCTATGTTCTTCAGTTCCAGTTCATATTGGAGTAGTGATCCAATCAATTCATCAAGTGTGTACTCTTTTAAGTTATTGCTTTCGTCAATGGTAACCTTCTTTTCATACCATTTCTTTGGTAATGCTCGTAGGACTCTTTCAACAAGTATAAGATTTTACAGAGATTCTCTAAGTGATTTCATTCCATTCACAATGCTTGTGAATCTATGGAACATTTGGTTTAAAGTTTCATCTTCACCCATCTTGAAGTCTTGATACTCAGCACGAAGCGTTCCAAGTTTGGTTCGGATCAATTTGTCAGAGCCAAGGTGAGTACCTTGCAAAATCATCCAAATCTCATCAGCTGTCTTGCATGCATAAACATGACTAAAAACACTTATGTTAATAGAACAATATAAATTATTACCGAATTTGTAATTTAAGAAATATCTAGTAGCATCAATTCCTGTAAGAGTATCTGGATCAGCTTCAAGCAGTGTGTATTGTTTTAACATGATAGACCAGTGCTCAATGCTCAACTGTTTGAGGTATGCCTCCATTTGGGATCTCTAGTATCCATAATCATTGCCATCAAAATGTGGTGGCTTCTGAGGAATCCAAGCATCATTCAGGTTCAATCCTGCCATCTTATAATATCTTTATCCTTAGACTATGAGGTCTAGGAATAGGTTAGCACAATAAAATATAAAATCATACTAAAAAAAATTGGTTGGATAAATTCCTTAAGGAACAACCAATGGTACCAATATTTGGTATAATGAAATATAAAGATATATCAAAACTATTCTTAATAAGGTTACCCTCTGATTCCAATTTTTAGGTCGGGCAGGGTAATGGAAGATGGTCTAGAGGGGGGGTGAATAGACCAGATTAAAAATCTTAATCAAATAAATTAATTATCAAAGATAATTATTAAATTTAATTAGCAGCGGAAAAAGTAAATAACGCAAGGATGTTTTTTATAGTAGTTTGGTCCAAAGTGGTCCTACTCTACTCTTATACCTCTCTACTCGGCGAGAGATACGTATTCACTAAAAATAATTTTTAAAGGGGAATCATAACCCAATTACAAAATCTTTTTCTAGTGGAGGGATAACCATGACACTGACTTTTGTGTGAGAGTCACAACCCTTACAACCTGACTTTAGATACTGGGAGTCATAACCCAAACAATCTTTACTTTAGACACAGGGAGTCACAACACTAGGATCCTGAATTTAGAATCTGGGAGTCTCAACCCGAAGAAAACGAATAACAAATAATGCTTTTGTGTGAAAAAGAATAAACAGAAAAATAGAGTGTGTGTGAGAGATGAGAAGTAGTGTTACAGACTCAGAACCAGATGAAAGAGAAGATAAAAATTAAATCATAGGTACTGGTTCTTGATGTTTAGATTAGCACGTCTCATCAATGAAATTGTAGTCGAAGTAGAATTAATTCAACGCTTGAGAGGCCGAGCAGGTGGTGAAGCAGAGTGTAACAGGACGTTGCAAATGCACAACAGATTCAAAGTTCACAGTACTTTCTCTTTGTATTGTGTCATTATTTTTCCTGCAAGAGAGAATGATATATATATATATAGAATAAAAAAATATATAACAGGTGCAGCAGCTCCGCTTCCTTAGGATATTCAAAATTAATTGAGTCAAGAGATCCCATAAATATCTCCATGAAAATAGCATCATAATTGCCTTTTTATTCCCGTAGAATAAATATCAAATAAAGGAATTCAAAATATTTTGAATAAGTCTTCCAATAAAATCTCCAAAATAATAAATTCATTTAAAATGATTTAAATTAAGTCAAATCAGTTCCTAGAAAATATCAGCAGATTTTGAAATTAAATTCAAACATTTGAATTTAAACAATCTTGAAATGTCCAGATTTACTTGCAAACGGCGTTGAAAAACTTTATTAATTTTTCTCTTTAAATATAGCACCAAAAACATTAAAAACTATTTGATTATAATCCTTATATTTAATGAGGATTTTTCATAAAAAAAATCGTTAAAAATTAATCCATATATTTGTAGAAAATCAATTTTTTAAAAAAATTGCACGTAATGAACAGTAACTTCGGAATGAACAGTAAATTCGCAGTGAATAGTAACTTCGGAGTGAATAGTAACTTCAGAGTGAATAGTAACTTCAGAGTGAAGAGTAACTTCCAAGTGAACAAAATCGTAACGTAGGGTATGAACAGTAACGTAGTGTATGAACAGTAATGTAGGGTATGAACAGTAACGTAGGCTATGAACAATAACGTTGGGTATGAACATTAAATAGGGTATGAACAGTAACATAGAGTATGAAAATTAAATCATACTTTTGTGAGATAAACAATGAACCATACTTTTGAGATAAAAATGAACTATACTTTTGTGATAAAAATGAACCATACTTTTGCATGAAAAAATGAACCATACTTTTGTAAGAAAAAAATGAACCATACTTTTGTAAGAAAAAATGAACCTTACTTTTGTAAGAAAAAATGAACCATACTTTTGTAAGAAAAAATGAACCATACTTTAAAAAAAAAAATGAACCATACTTTTGATAAAAAATGAACCATACTTTTGATAAAAATGAACCATAATTTTGATATAAAAATGAACCTTAATTTTGAAAGAAATGAACCATACTTTTGAGATAAAAATGAACCAAAATTTTGAGATAAAAATGTACCATATTTTTGAGATAAAAATGAACCTTACTTTTGAGAGAAAAATGAACCATACTTTTGAGATAAAAATGAACCTTATTTTTGAAAGAATTGAACCATAATTTTGAAAGAAATGAACCATACGTTTGAAAGAAATCTGGACATAATGTTTTGAAAAACATCAAAATTTTTTTAAGGGATATTAACAGAAGATTAAGACTTTGGTCAAAACTAATTATTTGTAGAAACACTTATTATATTTCCAAAAAAGAAATAATCAATTAAAACCGACATCTATAGATCCCTAAATCATTAAAAAACTGAAGCAAAATAATTCTGGAAAAAACTGCTACTAAAAAACAGAATATCATATCTTCATGTAATTAAAAGTAAATTCAAATGATATTTTTAGACTTTTATGTAAAATAATTAAATCAAGATAAACATTTTATCTTTCCATAGAATCAAGTTTCAAGAAAATCGGATAATTGTAGAAGTTTCAATAAAATTAATATAGAAATGTTTTAAAATAGTGAAATGTAGAGTTTCTAAAAACATAGTAGCAACTTCATTGAATTTTTTGAGAAATAGATAAGCATTTTCAAACTTCCTAATTATATAATAAAATTTAGATAAATATCTTGTATTTAAAACGAGATAAGAATCAAAAAAATTTAAATAACATAAATTAAGATATCATCAAAATAAATGGAAAAGTAATCAAACAAAATTACATGAAATCAAATTGAAGGAAATATGCACATGCACAAAAAAATACACATACATGGAGGTAGATTATATGGGATCAAAATAACTAACCAAATTATATAATTATTACTTAAAGTACCAAAAGGGTTAAAATAATCAGAAACCATTCCCAAATGTATATTCTTAGGATTTAAAGAAAAATTTGGATATAGAGAATCAAACATTTTCCATGATGTTGAATCTTTTGGATGACTCATCAAGACATCATTACTATCCTTAGCATGACACTTCATGTCATATGCAGTCTTAGATGATATGAATAATCTTTACAAGTGTGGTTTTAAAGGAAATTAACACAATACCTTTTCACTAGTTTTCTTCTTCTGTTTCTTCATGGGGTTGCATTGATTTATACTCTCATTTTTGTTCATTGACTTCCATATGTTTGTATGATATATTATGCATTCTTCTTTATCAGGATCTTCTCCCCAGTAAATCATGCAATCATTAGGGCATGCATGTATCTTTTTATAATCAAGTCCAAGTTTGTTTATGACTTTCTTCATCTCATAGAATGATGTAGGGATCTTAGCTTCACTAAATGAATCCTGAAGTAACTTTAAAATCATGGAAATTTATTTTTCAGTAATTCCACAAAGACACTTGATATGATACAACTTAATTAGAAAATACAACTTAAAATACATAGCACACCCTTCATATAGTTCTTGATGTCTGTCTTCAACAAATTCATAAAAATCATTTTTTTGGTCACTAAAGTTCTATGCAAGATTAACCTACTCAGGATCAACTAAAGGTTCTGTTGATCTATTGAAATCTTGGACATTTTATTATACAAAACCAAATGCATCATTTAACAAATTTAGAACTAAATTCTTCTCTGCTGGGTCACTTTGTATTTCGTTGATAGTATTTTCATTGTTTTGAATTTACATAACATTTGATTCACCATGACAAATTCAACAAACATATCAAGCATGAAACTATTTCAATATCAAATTCTCATATACTTCATTTTTATTCAACCATATCTTGAATTTACAATCATGACACAAAAATTTTATTCTACTATCCACTGATTAGTTTTCAATTTCATAATCTAAAAATTCTTCCAAACCCTTAGAATATCGAGATGTGTTTCAAGGTAAATTAATCCAAATTTTATCCCTAGGTATTGAATTGTATTCTCCTTGTACATTTAGATATAAAAATATAAATTTTTAATCAAATAAATACAATCAAAATTAAATATCACCAAACTTCTCCATTGAATATTTTATAACAACTATAAAGGAAAATAGTATGAATTAAATAATGAAATTTGTCTCACTAAACTTATAACATAAAAACATGAATCAAATAAATTATTATTTCTCACAAACATATATTAATAATGAAATAAATTAGACAACCATCACATTTTATCACAAAGAAAATCTATGAAAGTTCTAAAAGATATCAAATATGTCTTCCTAAATTGAGAGTTGGAAGATGAAGTGTCTTTCTAAGTAAAAAGTTTTTAGGCTAAAGAAGGATTTATACAGGTAAGGATAAGACTCAACAACATGGTATTTAAAGTTAGATACATGCTTGAAATAATTAATATTTAATGATGGAAGTGTGGAAAACAACCTCTACATTAACGATGATAAAGATATATAAATTTTTGATATTTTATATGTAGATGATATTATTTTTATGGGAGAAAAAGATAACGGTGTATTCTACCCTAGTGTTGTAACTAAGGATGGTTCATTCCATTAAAAATTTAGCTACATTGATCAATTTTGGAACCATTTCCCAGGATCTAACTAAGACCAAGGGCACCACTTTAAAAATATGAATGCAAAGTATAATTTATTTGGATATCACGATATGTAATGCATACCCAAAAATATTCAAATCTATATGTATATATTCTATTGAACTAGTTTAGTGTGACTTCACGTTGTTCTGTGAATTATATAAATCAACTCTGTTTACATAACATCGAATCAAATGTTCCTTCAATTTGAGATAAACATAAAAAACATGATGTTAACATAAATTTGAATAATGTGTTTTGTGATTTTCAAATAAAATGATAAAAAATTAGTCATTTGACTCATCAAAAATCAAACTATACACTATAATTATTTCTCTTAAAAATAATTTTAGTTAAAATAAAATCAATGAAACTGTGTTGACCGTTCTAGTTACTATAACCAATAATTGATTATCATGTATGTAAAACTTAACATTGACTACTCTATCATTATTATATATATTTTATTAAAATAAATGATTCCTCACATTTTCATAAAACATGAATCATTTTGATAAATTTAAAAAGGTTCTAATATCTCATTTTCAAGGCCTTTATCCTTGGATACCTTTCCAGGGTTGGTGATGAAACCATGTGTGACCCCAAACCCAACCACTAGTTGGTCATGAGTTAGAAAATAGTCTAAATTATGTATGTGTAAAAAATTGGAGGCATTAGAATATATAAAATAAAGTGAAATTAATTAATATCAAATACAAAACATGAAATTATGAATGATCTAGATTCCATAACCGAATTATATCATAAACAGTTTTTTTTTTAATTTAATACAAAATAACCAAAATTAATGATTATTATAACTCCAAACAAATAACTTCAAAATCCAAATAACACATTATAAACTAAAATTATATATATACATTACTATTGAATGAATAAAAAAAATTCTACACTATTTTTAGCACCCATGATTGTCCATCTAAAGCTACTCAATAATAAATTTAGGGTGAGAATGATGCAACTTTTAAGGGGGGTTTGCGTTGCCACCGAGGAGGAGATCAGAGATAGGGATAGGGAGGTCGGGGGGGGGGGTTCGTATCGCTGAAGAGTATGGGAACCATGAACTAGGGATAGGGAGGTCAGAAAGGGGGTGGGTTCATAGGGGTTAGGGTCCGAGGGGGGTCGCCACTGAGAAGGGAGAAGGTAGGTCGGAGGGGTGGGGGAACGAGGGTCATGGGCTTGGGGTCACCGCCGAGGAGGGGAGGAGGATGTTGGGGAAGGGGGGTCTAGGTTGGGGTCATGTAGAGGGAGTGGGGTAGGGGGAGGAATTAGGATTTTTTAAAATAATTAGTAGCAATTTAATTGAAACTGACGCTAATTGTTAAAATAAAAAAATATAGCAGCCGTTTTAACAAACCGCTGCTAAATTATATATATATTTTTAAAACAGATTTATTTCGACCTGGTTACTAGAACCACCACTAATAAGTGATTCTTTGTAGCATAATGGTTGTTAATAGGCATGTAATGAGAATAAAATCATTTTTGTGATTAAGGATACATTCTTTCTAAAAATGTTTTTTACATATTTTGTGCACTGATATTAGAATTAAATTATACCAAATATAGAAATTGAATATTGAAAAATGGATTCCATATTTGGAAGCAGAATAATAAATATTAAGTAACAAGATAAACTTAATTTTTTTTCATAACGAATAGTTACCACATTAAAAATATCATCACCACAGTAAAGGTTAAAAGGGTTAACGAGAGGGCTAAACTATGAGATAAGGATTTTCCCCTAAAACTTATATAAATATGATTATTTGAGTGGATTTAGACTCCATTATACTATATTTAGATCTATATCTATTTTTTGATGCTTTCTTATGAATATGAATTTATATTAATTTAAAATTTTGAATATTTATAAAGGTGCCACTCCCCCACTTATAAAGGGACACCTCCTATTCTAACTTATTAACACACTTTGAAAACTATAGTTCAGCCAATACCTTACAAAATATCTTCCCAAATTTTATCCCCATACCCTTGATGTCCTAATATCACAAAAAAACCATCCTAAGAAGGTTTAAGGTGAAATCCAAAAGAAGATATTCAAAGAAGAGGTAATCATATTTAGTGATCTATTTTAAGTTTACTTATTCTTATACCTCATCCAAATAGACTATAAAAATATTAATATAATGACATAAATATCTTTCCTATCCTTATTTTTTTTATATTAATGTTATAACCATTTTCTATCTTCTCTCAATCCGATGTAAAATGAAAGTTTCACTCATGGGAACATACATCGTTTCCATAAAGTGACATGTTTCATTATTCATCACTACAACATATTGATGATTATGTTGAATAATTTAATGAATATATATGATATATATGATATAATAATGATTATATAAAGATAAATTATTATTTAACTTCCTTTCTTTCCATCCATTAAAAAATGAAAGCATTACCCGTGCATAAGTGAGGACTACTACCTCCACAATGTGATATAATTCATTTTTCATCACCACATTACATGGATTTTTTTAAAAGTGTATACAATGAATAAATATGATATTTATGATTTTATTGATATTATATATATGATGAAACCATGACCAAGGTTCATTGAATCGAATCTATAAACTAAAACACACATTAAAAACAAAACAATTAATGCTAAAATATTGATTTTAGTGGATAATTATTAATAAATGGTTGAATGGAAATTATGAATTTATCATAAATAGTAAGATAATTATTAATATTATTATGATATAGATTTATAATAAATTTAAATTTATTTCATATGAGGTTAGAGCATGTATGAAGCAAGTCAGGACTTGAGGTAATGGTTTATGCTGTAATATCATTTTAAATTGGGATTGTCTATGTTTAAATCTCCATTGGGGAAACTGTATACTATATCTATATCTTAAACCCCATATATTTTATTCTCCTATTTTTTATTTCTTGGTATTTTAATTATT
The DNA here is from genome assembly GCA_963277665.1 of Viscum album. Classification (NCBI taxonomy): domain Eukaryota; kingdom Viridiplantae; phylum Streptophyta; class Magnoliopsida; order Santalales; family Viscaceae; genus Viscum; species Viscum album. The sequence goes on from OY728130.1 coordinate 189,327,296, forward strand.
CTTTTTATTCCCCTCCTCCTTGGAACTCAAAAGATCAAACGAATGTATTTAAGAAAAGACAAACTTATTTCTTCTTTTAGGTCGAGAATATTTTTTTCCATCTTCATATTCTCTAAAATGTTTTAGGAATTTTCTTTTTTACTCTACAATGATTCTGAAAATTAATTTTCAATAATATTTGACTATCTTTTCAAAGGTTTAAAAAGGAATAGTTATAATTTTTTCCATACGAGTTATATTTGACTTTTTACAAAAGTGTGAAAAGAATAGTTTTTTAATGTTTGCCTAATGAAAGGATTTTCCACCATAATAAACATTATTTGTTACAAGTAATATTTAAAATCTTCCATTGTTATAAAAAGAAAATCATATTCCCTTTTTTCCCTAGTAAATTTTAGTTCTTTAAAAAAATCTACCAAAAGAATAGGATGTTTTTTCTGTTTTTACAAAGCATATTTCAAGTACCTTTACAAAAGTATTTTTCATCTATGTGAACATATTTTAAGGAATATTATGACTCACTGGGGATATTATCTAATGATACCATCAATTTTTTTTCTCTAGATGGATTATTATTACATGATAATAAATCTTTATGAAACCCTTTTCTTTTCTATGAGTTATGCTATAATGAAATTATGAATATTTTTATGATATTTTGGCACACATATGCATGGTTTTAATTATGTGATGGGTGGAAGAAGAATTATATATCCCTAAAATTCATTGGGTAAATATTGATACCTCATGTGATAATATCAAAAGGAATGACGAGTGAACCCAATCCTCTATGGGACTCTGTCCACCCTGAATGAAAAGGGAATGATGTGTGAACCCAATCCACTATGGGACTCTATAAACTATATTATAATGGTCTTAAAAGTAACCCTTGACTAATGAAATGTTTTTCTATGATTTTTATACTTCCAAATTCCCATGGAATTTTCTTATTCTTGTGATATTATCTCATGGCTCATGGTTGATTATTGATGATTTTTCACTCTTGTGACTCATGTGATTTGTTATGACAAAGTTTTATGCCACCAATCATGATTTATAATTTATGGATGTTTGGGTATGAATTTCATAAGTTATGATCAATATATCATACCCTTATTCTTATCTTACGCACACTTATGATATTTTATTGATGTATCCCATATTTACCTATACTGAGCATCTGAACTCACCCTTTCTTATGTTTCTATTTTCTCATGTTATGAATAAAGGTATTAAGTATGATATGCCTAAGAAGGCTACTATGTGGGAAGAAATTCAAGGGATATGTTTAAGATCTTTCATTAAATAATTTGAATATGTTTCTAGTCTCTAAATATACAAAATATTTATGATTTTGGGGAGTGTATTATTGTGATATGTATTGAATATTCATCTAAAATAATGTAATATTATTAATGGAATGCCTAGGTCACCTAAATTGGTATCATAGATGGGTCTATTTATTTTTAGAGATTAGTTTATGAAGAATATGATGAAATAAATTAAGATAACCTATGATGAACTGAAAGTGATATAGGATGAACCTAAAGTGTTATAGGTTGATAAAAATGTGGCATAATTTAGCACAACAACCCAGACTTTTTGAATGATAATTGTTTCCTAAAAATGTGTGTCATATTTTATTATACACAACAAAACCATATCTATTTAATAATTAATTAAATATAAAGGGAAATGTGACCATCTAGATCTGAATGTTATTTTAATATTGGTCAATTATGACCTTTGGTTAATATTACCATTGGGAAATATACTATTTATAATAATTTTAATGTTATAATTAGTGTTTAAAAGTAAAATTTTGACAAAAGATAACTGATATAGAAAAAATAGTTGATGGCCTCCATTTGAATCCAATTTGTTGGAGATTGGGAGGGAGGGTATCATCACTGGGATTATCCCTTAACCAAGTCCAATTTGAGCTTCAACAAGTGAAGTTTGAACAAAATTTCCTTCGGGAGAAGTTCAAGTTTGTGGAGATTACCACTCGATCGATGTTAGCCGAGACACCCCACAAAAATACCACCATCACACACCTTACTCTTAGGGAGTATATAGGTGTAATAAGGGGTTACATGTCTAGGTATTAGTTACTTAAAGTGTAATTACTTTGTATAAATAAAATTTTTATTCCATCAATTCCATTTTTAGAATAGTTTTGCTTAATTGAGATAGAATTTAATAAATTGATTTTTCAGTCAGAAATTATACTTTTCTAGAAAAGATATAAATATTTATAATAAACTAATTTATTATGAATAATACTTATTTTAGTGAAATATTGTGATATAAACACTCTTATTTAAATATAAATTATAAAATAATTTTATTTTTTTCAAGTGTTAGAAATTTTACAATGAATTTTCAATCGGCTATTTTTTAATAAATATGGATTTTTATTTTTAAAAGTTATAATTATCATATTTATAAAATTATACTGATAAAATAAATATCATTTTTGAAATAATCACACCAAAATTAGGTTAGGGTGAACCTATGATAATTTTCTAAAATACTTTTTTTTGTGAATAATAAAAATATAGTTTGAATTTTTTAGTATGTTTAATGACTTCATAATTATGTAATAATGATTTAGTAAATAATTAACAACAATAAATGACTTAAAATATTTTATTTTATTAATATTAAGTATTTTAATTTATTTTAATCAATTTACAAACCTATAATTTACTTTCCAAAGTCTAAAATGGAAACTTTAACATTAAAAACATTATTTTTATAAATACTTTAATTTTACATTCCAAAATAAGTAATATAAAATTATGATAGAATATTTTGGATTAAAATGACATAAAATGTGGACCAATTGTAGAAAACTGTGGGCAAATAAAATGGGAATTCCCATGATTTTTTATTTTCCACAACCTAGGTTTCTAAGGAATATATTTGGAAATTAATAAACAAATCCTCCACATTTCCCACAAATACCCACCCATTTATCCATTTAATTTCACAAAAAATTTATCCTCTAAAAATATATAATAGTTTTACCTCCCAAGGAGTCCTCCCAAGGTGTTATCAAGCCCCCAAGATCCCAATACTTAAGTTTTAGGAGTTACTCTTCAAGGTAAGGGAATTATAATTATTTTCTCTTCAATTCAAGAAACTCTTTTTGTATATATATTCTAAATGTTATGATTACTATATTTAATTAAACTTTTATTCATATCATTAATTTAAAATTGTTTTTTATGAATGAGATACCCTTTTACTCTCTCATTTTATGCTTTTTCAAAACCACATTTTATACCCGTTATGCTGCTAAATTTACTTCTCAAAATTTCCCTCTTCTCCTCAATAAATTCTCTTTTATTTATTTTTTTGTGAATACCAAAGACTATTTATTTTACAAGGGTATTCAAATATATGAAAAAATGATTTATTTTATTATGGGATTAACATACATGAAACTCACACATGTTTTCTGTGGGATGAAAATTAAAAAACAATCACGTTTTTAAGCACTTTTGGAAACACCGTGATTTTGTTATGAACCCAATTTATTTTACTCTCCATGGATTATTTATAATTTTTTTGATTATGATCTACGTGTATCACATGAAATTAATACATAATAATGTTTTCCCTTATATCTCTCCAATGCATTAGGTAAATAATTTAATCTCCAGAAATGACATGTTTTACGATACCTTGGTGAATAACCTTGGTAATATTTATGACACCTCAGTCAAAAACCTTGGTCATATTCTTATTAATTTCTCATTTAAATGTTTTATCTAAATTTACATGTTATTATTCATGTTTTTTTATCATTATATTCCCCCTTTTCCTTTTCTCATGCCTTTTTTTTATTCTTAAAGTTATTATTGATATTTCTCATGGTCACTCGTAAACTATTTCCCTTAGTTTCTCTTACTGGGCCTTATGCTCACCCTTTAATTTTATTTATGTCCTTAGGTTATAATATTTAGTAAATTTAATTAGGATGAAACTATGACGAATCCTTTCAAGTTTATTAGAATAATGTTTTATGTTTTCATGTATTATGTGCCTTATTTCTAAAAAACTAAACTTTAAAAGATACTATGTTTGTAAAATGTAATGAAAAGTTATGTAATAAAAAGATGGGATTCCATATTTAGGATATATTAGGAATTATTTTAATGATCATATTATTTCTGACTTTAATTAATGATTTTTTATGCTAATACTATGCTTTTTGATTTTATTTAATATCTAGAACTATGAGAAATCTTGTTAACAACAAATGTGGAGACTAATGTAATTACTGTCCTCATGAGAAACTAAATGATGTGGGGGTTGGAAGGAAAAATATTGTTTTTATGATTACACAACTTTATCAAGATATAAACCATACTGAGATTCTAAACAATCAAATTAAATAGAAACATACCATAAATTCATTCATAAGGAAACATCTACCTTCTTTTAGTGGTCCCTCTAATCCACTAGTTTCCAAGAAATGGATCAGTTCCACTAAAATGAAATTTTCACTCTCCAATGCTCAGAGTATGAAAAATATGTCTTTTGCATTTATTTTTTATAAGGTTAATAAGATCAATGGTGGACCCTTATTTATAATACAAGGTAATATGAAGAAATTGACTCCATGGAATAGGAATATTTTAAGAGGTTATTTTTTAGTATGTACTTTCCACAAAATCTTTGCAAAAAAATAGAAAGGGAATTAATTATGCTAAATAATAAGTATAGTGAATCCATTGGTACCCATGAGGAAAATTTTACAAGACTTATATGGTACTCTTCTAGTTTTTTTATAAACTTTGAAAATAAAATTTATCAATTATTTAGTGGCTTTAAAACAAGTCTCCAAAAGGAGTTATCCATAAGGGAGTTTAGTATCCATGGATATATCCTTCTATGTTATATCAAAGTATAAATAGAGACTAAAGATTCTAATTATTCTCATGGTTTTGGGGAAAAAAAGAGAAAGATGGAATTTTGAGGAAATTGTAATAATAAAACTCATGGAGGAAAGAAAACCAATATTCCTTCATGTAAAAACTATAGAAATAATCATGTGGGAAATTACATTAATGGTAATAGTAAATGTTTATGTGTGAAAAATAAGTACATTGAGCAAATGAATGTTGAAGGGATAGGAAGAGTCCAGTAAATGAAATGAATGACTAGAAATATTAATTGGATGCACCACCCACACTCAAATGATTTAATTCCAAAGAGTATGGACATTATGCCAACTTGTAAATGAATCTAAGGGTTAATGATGACAATCAACATAAACAACCTCTTAATATAAGAGACAAAGAGAAATTTCATGCGATCACAAACATTGAAGTGATTCATGAGAATGAAGTAGTTAAAGGTGCACTTATTATCCACTCTAGAACAACACATGTATTATTTGATTTAGGATCTAGCCACTATTTTATATCTAGAGAATTTTATAAGAGTTTCACATCACCACATTAATGATTAAATGTTGAATTATTGTTGAAAACTCTTAATGGTATGATAATCACATCTCAAGTTGATCACTCCTCTTTGATAGAAGCTTGTGAGAATATAATTTTTGTAAATCTTGTTATTCTACATATAGTTGAATTTAAAGTGATTTTGGTCATGGATTAGATCTTTTTATATAGAGATAATATCAATTTATAAGTAGGGGAAGTAAAATTTGATATTCCAAATCAACTTATTATCATCTATCATTGTGATGATGAACATGAACTTCCAATAGAAATTACTTCCATTATATAGGTCTTACTACCTATTCATGGGGGGTATTTATCTCAAATAGCTAGGTAGAAACTCAACATTTAAGACATAACTATTGTTTAAGAATATGGTAATGTATTTCTTATAGATTTTCCTAGGCTTATCTCAAATTATGAGGTTGAGTTTTCAATAGAACTCATACCCGATGCTATACCTATTTCAAAGTATCTATATAGAATGACCCTAATTGAGTTGTAGGAATTAAATAAGGAACTCCAAGTGAATCTGGATAAGAAATTAATTCATAAAAGTACTTCTATATGGGATGTATCAATTATTTTTGTTAAAAAGAAAGATGGTTCAGTGTGTCGAAACATTGATTATCATGAACTAAATAAGATCATGATCAAGAATAAGTATCCTCTACCTCATATTGATGATTTTTCTGATCAATTTTCAGGATATCAATACTTTTTCATAATTGATCTTCAATCTGGATACTATATATTATGGGTTAAAAGAGACGATATACCCATGATATAATTCCATACGAGGTATAAACACTAAGAATTTATAGTGATGCTATTTGGAATTACCAATTCCCACATTATGTTCATGGATTTAATGAATATAGTATTTAGAGGTTACCTTAATTACTTTTCAATATTATTTATATATTGTGTTCTTATATATTACAAGAGAAAGGGAGATCATGAAAATAATTTAAGGATTGTGTTTAAGACCTTACAATAGTAGAGGCTATATTATGAATTTTTAGAGTGTGAGTTTTGGCTACAAAAAGTATCGTTATTGGGTTATATAATTTCAATCAAGGGAATATCGGTGGATGATTCAAATATAGAAGTTATTAAACATTAGACCAAACCAACCATTGTGACCGAGAACCATAGTTTTCTTGGATTAGATCGATACTATCAACACTTCATGAGAAATTTCTTAAGGATATAAAATCCTTTAACCATGTTGACATAAAAGGGATTCAAGTTCATCTGGACCTATAATGTCTTGGGTTTTTGGAGTTGGTTAAAATCCTCAAACCATTTTAATTTTTAGAGTTTTGTGGTTAAAAAAATTATTTCTATAATTATAAAAACCCAATTCAAAGAGTTTGTTTGACCAAAGGACTTTTTCTAGATAGGTTTCAAGGATCAGAAAGTGCATTAGGGTTTCAAGCTGGCTTCAGGTGTGTCAGAGGATGAAAACCTAGATTTTCAGGGTGTGAAAATAGAGTCAAACAATTTGGATAAATTGTGTGGCCTCATAGGAGTAACCATGCATCCCTACTTCTTCACTGGGCATGGTTTATCAAACTATGAAGGAGGGGGCGCACGACCGTGTGAGACCTCTGCAATTTTTATCATAGGGGATTTTTATAGCTTGCACACTATTTGGTAAACCATATACCATGGACTTATGAGGGTGGTTCTTGGACCATGGGAATTTCATAGTTGGATCACAATATCCAAACCATGTAGTAACTGTGAAACCTCTTTAAAGAGGAAAAACTGAAAAATTTTCCCTTATTTTATTTAAGAGGGATTTTCCCTCTTTTTTCCTCCATCATGTGGATCTCCTATGTAGTGGCCAAGGATATCTCTTCCTCCCACACCTTTTCTTTGAGACAATATCCTCATTTGAGCTAAATTCTTAAATCCATTGGTGGTTACATATTCATCTTAGTAAGGCCTTCAATATGCTAGCCTCTTTTCTTATTTTCTCTCGCCATGCAATGTGCTAGATTCGTGTGATCCATTTTACCCTATTTTTAAGGTGTTTGTATAAAATGTTTATTTATTCCAAATTGGATCAAGTTAGAGGATAATATAAGATGAGAAAGAATCTACCAACATGAGGTAGTTTGTTCCTATATTTCTATTTGATTTCGTAGTGTTTCGGGGGGGGGGGGGGTGTGTTCTTGAGTGTTCCATTGGGTTGTTCTAGAGAGACGCTAATAATTTATTTCTTATCTTTTAATTATTAAATGCATCACATGATATTTATATGGGCATGATCCCCCTTGAATATAAATGGTATAATCTAGGTTAAGGCTTGGAACACTCGGGAAGATTAGTCTAGATGAGTTATTTAAAGTAAATTTAATTATATATATTGCTTGTGATGGTTTCATGGAGATGTGACAGGTTAGGCCTGAGGGTTGAGATAGTTTTGACCATCTGGATGAGGTGATGTGGTTCATCAGGTCCTAGGTTCTATAAGTGATGTCGATCACATGTTGGGCAATGTGGTTGTTGGATTGAGGTGATGAGGTAGTCAGGATGTGGGCATGACCTGAGTTATTTGAGATGGTGTTGACCATTAGGTTGAGAGACATGGTCATAGAGGCACATGGTGTCAGGATGATATGGCTTAGGTGCTATGTTTGGGTGATTTATACTCACCATGATTGGATGATGTGTTTTTTGAGTCGTGTGTACACAGATAGGAATTAGATGATAAGGTGGTGCTGATCACTTGTGTGGGTAGAGGCTTCCTTTAGTTGCAGCTTAGGATGGTGTTAACCATCAGTGATGTTGGAGGTGCTTGCTGTAGAAATCCACATAAATGGTGATGGACCATCAATTGAAGATTATTAGACATTTATTTTGGGTATAAGGCTCATCATATTATTTAAGGCCATTGGGATAAGAATTTTGGAGGGTGAATATCACTGTGCCTCAGGACATCAGTTGTTAAGATGATGGTGTTATTTATTAGAGGATATATATTGTTGTGCCTTGGATGTCAGACTATTGAGTTAACAAGGATATTCTGAGATTAGTTTTATTAGATCGGGTATGTTTTGGTGTTCTTTTGGAATTTCGGGTTATTGCGATGATGGGGATCTTCTGAGCTGAGGTCCATGGGATCAGATACTTGTTGGGCGTGCCTTTGGGACACCCGTTATTTGATTATGACATAGAGGGTGTTAGTTATCATGAGGTGTTAGTGATACATTTATAGGAGGTTCTCGAGGGCTCTCCAAAGTTTTACTCACCAGGGGATGACTTGGACTTTATTCTGAGGATCCTCCCCAATACCATTATACTTATTCAGACATGTTTCTGTATTTCATATATATAACTGGGGGTATGTGGTATTACGATGAAGGCTGAAGCAGGTGATCACTTACTTATGCCTACTAAGCATAAGGGAAGTGGGTATTTATTTATTATTTATGTGATGTCCCTTTATTTTATATTTATAACACCTACTTTATCATAGATGTAAGACAAGAACACATTGGTGGTGGCCTACTAAGATTTATTCTCACACCCTAAGTGGGCCCTTTGGGATGCCTGTAGAATTTATGCTTTTGCGATCAGGAAAGGGACCAATATTAGGAGTTTTACCTTATTGATAATGTCATACTAATTAGCATGGTATGTATGGAAAGTAATCACGGTGGTTCCTCTACATCAGTTAGAGTTTATTTTTGAGTTTCCTTTTTGTTCATCATGCTTAATATATGTATGTAATGAAGTCGACCATGAGAAACCCTTCTTCTTATTGTTATGTATGACCTTATGTGACATGGAATGTTTTGTTTTATTAGATAAAAATGGTGTTTTATTCTTCAAATAGTATGATTAGATTTATTATTCATTGATACTGCTATCTGTTTACACATCCATTATTACAGATTACTAGTCCTGTTATTGTTGAATTTATTCTGCTGCTATATTTATCTATGTAACATTATTATTATCACCACCAGAGGTTATATTATCCCCACTATCACCTATTTACACCCTCACTTCTATTAGTCAACCTTTGGTGTATGGGGAGGTGCACCTAAGGCCAAGTGGCCAACTGGATTGGAGCACTGTTTAGGTGCTAAATCAGGCCAGGGTAATACAAATGGTATCAAAGGATTTTTTAACCTCTTTTTGTGTCTTACTATTTGGGATATTGTAAATAAAAGACTATTATTTAGTCATAAATAGGTTTAGAGCTCGTGTTTGGATGCCTACAGCTCCATGCACATGGTACATACCATGTTTCCAGGGATGGGAAATTATTGTTCTTATTTTTTTATTTTGACAGTTGATTTTATTTCCACCTAGAGTGGCACCACTTGGGTGTTATTTTTATTTATTATACATTATGTGACCCTTGGCCTAGTGTAAAAAGGGTGAAGATATGAACCCTTGGCCTGGTATGGAAAGGGATGACGGTTTATGTTTTCTTAATAGGCATATATGGTATTTTCATATATGTATGTGCCTATAATTGATTGTCATTAGGAACTTGGGTTTCTCTAAGAGGGTTTGGGTTGTTTGAAGTGTCAATAAAGGAATCTAAATAGTGTTTTCCTACTTAGCCTCTCTTTGGTGTCATTCTACTCAATCAGACCAGACATGTGGTTCCAATGAAATCTATGTGTGATGCTTTGTGATATATGATATATATGTATGTGATTGTCTCTGATATGAGTAGGAAAAGATGATGACAAGGGGTGGTTTTTTTAAAGTATCACGAAAGAAGTTAAACACTGTTTCATAATTATCCTCTTCGATGGAATTTTACTCAGATACCCCAAATTATATATGTATATATGCTGCCTAACTCTATTATGAGTAGGTTAGGGGCTATGAGGCTGGGTTTATATATGATAAACAAGAGTAAGGGTCTATGAGGCCAGATTTTTCATGACATGGTTGTGATGGGGGAGTGTAAGGGTGGTGAGGTTACATTGCTTGTTACAAATTTCCCTATATACATTATATTTATACAGTTATGGATGTATGAACATCATTATTATTATTCAGTGGGATTCCACCGAGATGGATTCAAGTGGGGCGACATGAGGGTGATGATTTGGTTCCACTTGAGCATGCACAAGTTGAGGCCCTTGAGGGTCAGGATGAGCATGAGCTGAAAGTACATACTCAGGTATAGGCAAGAAAATCATAGGATATGATAGCTTCTGGGACATGGATTAACAAGTAGATCAAGGAAAGATTGGTACATGACATTCAGGGGATTAACAGGGGAGATCAGGGAGTGGAGCCTTCTATGGATTACTTTACTCAGGTGTTTTAGTCATAGAACCCACCACTATTTTAGGGAAAGGGTGGACTATAGGTGGATGAGAAATAGATCGAGTCAATCCATACCATCTTTTTCCATCTTGAGACACCCCTAGGTCAGAGGGTGAAGTTGGCGATGTACATGCTCAGAGGACTAGTTAAGCGCTAATGGGATGTTTAAGTACATGTAAATATATACGAGGGACTGGCTTGAAAGGACTTTGAGGTTAGGTTCTTCGATGACTTCTTCCCTAAGATGCTAAGTTAAAGGAGAGCTTGAGAGTTATTAAACCTTCAGCAGGGAGACATGTCTATCATGGAATATGTAGCCAATTTCATAGACTTGTCTCATTTCATACTCGATATGGTGGGTGATGATACCTCAAGAGTGAGGAATTTCAGGGATAGTTTATGGAACTCTATTTTACTGCAAGTAAACATCTTTAGGGAACCCTAATTCTTAGAGGCATTCAATCAAGAATTTATAGATGAGGGTAAATTGACAGACTTGTCATACTCAATCTAGGCGATATTGTTAGGTGATTCTAGCAGCAATGATTCAGGTTACAGGAAGCAAGGCTAGGATGAGTCTCAATAGGGAGTTCAGGGTAGATACTCAAGCATAACACCAAGGAGTGGGTCTTTGACAGTGTTCTTCCTGTGTGGGAAGCCATGAAATGTCTAAAATCAGTGTGATCAACCTCCAAAGGAGTGTCATGCATGTGGAAAGATGATCCATCTTGACAAGTTTTGTAGGAATCCTTCTTGGAAATTTAGGAGACAGGGTCTGGGGAAGACTTAGGGAGATAAGGTTAGACTAGGAGTGGTATGAGGTGCTGGTAGCTGAGATTCAGCTTCATGTAAAGGTCATGTAATAGACAGTGAGACCCATAAGTGGGGCCAGTGGCTAGTAGCTAGTGCACCTCCACATGGAGTCCAGGCCTCAGGCAGTTGGGCTTCAGACCAGGTGCACATAGTGGACCTGCTAGGTGCATAGTAGGCCAGAGAGATGACTACAGTCAAAGGTATGCCATGGGCGTAACCAGGTTTCTTTTTTGTTTTGGCATGGAACCTTTTTATAGGCATGACCGTTTTAATTAATGAGTTGAATGGGTTGTTTTTGGACTAACCAGATTCTTGTTAGTAGGTTGGAATCAGCTTAGATTCATGACACACACACACACATGAGGTATGTGGCAACAAAATTTATTATGAGCATCGATGGATTAATGTCTTGTTTGAGGTGTATTGGCATTTGGGAATCAATATGATGTAGGTTTTTTGTGGGATGTGAGGTATTGGGACTGATTGTGGGTATCTGATGAAATATAGGACCTCATAGGTGACATGTGTGACATGAGCATGAGGTGGGAACCTGATGATATGAGGTGCTTGATGGGTGTCATATGTGACACAAGCATGATTTGAGAACCTGATGAGGTATAATATTGATGAAAAATCATGAGAGGACTGTTGAGTCTAGGGATGGCCGGCGGGACATCAGAATTTTGAGTTTAGGGTTGGGAAGCGACCGGGGTAGGTAATTCCTAAGGTGGGGATTTCCTTGAGAGAGTAGACTTATGAATTTGTAATTGGGATAGACTAAGGAGACTTAAATGAGATGGGTACATTTAGTACCATATCTGAGTAATTTTTTATAGCTTGAGGATGATCAATGTTAAGGTGGGGAGATTTTAGCATCCCAGGTTTTTGGAGCAGTTCAAAATCCTTAACTCGTTTGAATTTTTAGAGTTTGGTGGTTAGACCAATTCTTTCCTTGATTATTGAAACCCAATTTCGAGAGATTGGTTGACCCAAGGCCTTTTTTAGATGGGTTTCAAGGCTTAGAAAGTTCCTTAGGGTTTTGATAGGGTTTCAGGTTCCTTGGAGAACAAAAACACAACTTTACAGGGGGTGTAGACAAAGGTTCATAGTTGGATAAACTATGCAGCCTCCCAGGAGTAATCACGTGGTCCTTATTCTTTAATGGGAATGGTTTATCAAATCATACAGGAGGGGGGGCATGACCATGTGAGGCCTTTGTAATTTTTAGAAGAGGGTATTTTCATGACCTATACACGGTTTAGTAAACCATGTTCCATGGTCGTGCGAGGGTGGTGTTTGGACACTAGGCACCACACAGTTGGTGCACAGTTTTCCCAACTATGTAGTAACCGTGCAACCTCTTTAAAGAGAAAACATGACCATTTTGACCTTATTTTATTTAAGATTAATTTCTCTCTTTCTTCCTCCCTCATGTGTCTCTCATCTCCAATGGCCATGGATCTCTCTTCCAACCTCACCTAGGATTTGATTCAATGTCCTCATCTAAGCTATATTCTTTGATCCATTGGTGGTTACAGATTCATCTCAGTAAGGCCTTTGATCTACTATACTCTTTTATTCTTTTCTCTTTCCATATGGTGTTCTAAATATGTGTAATTCATTTTACCCTATTTTCAAGGAATTTGTTTAAAACATAAATCTCCTCCAGATCAACTCAAGTTAGAGGATGATATTGGATGACTAAGAATCTTTTGGCATGAGGTAGGTGGTTCATATCTTTCACTTTGATTTCATGGTGTGGGGGGGGGTGTTATTGAGTTCACCATTGGGTTTTCCAATAGAGACCATAATAATTTATTTATTGTCTTTTAATTATTAAATGGGTCACATGTGATGTCTGTGGGAATTATCTTCCTTAACTATAAATGGTATAATTTGGGTTAGAGGGTTGGACCACTTGGGAATATTTGTCCAGGTGGGTTATTTAAATTAAATTGAATTATATGTATTTCTTGCAATGGTTCCATGGGGACATGATAGGTTAGGACCAAGGATTGAGATGGTGTTGAAAATATGGATAAGGTGATGTGGTTCATCAGGTTGGGTGACACCTAGGTTCTATAAGTGATGTTGATCACATGTTTGGTGACGTAATTGTCGAATTGAGGCGATGAGGTCATTAGGTTGTGGAAATGGCCTGAGTGACTTGAGATGGTGTTGATCATTGGGTTGAGTGACATAGTCACAAGGGAATTAGGTGTCAGGATTATGTGGATCAGGTACTATGTTTGGCTGATTTCTAATCAACGTGGTTGGACGACATGCCATTGGAGACATGTGTACACAAATAGGACTCAGATGATGAGGTGGTGTTGACCACTCATATGGGTAGAGGCCTTAATTTTTTCAACTTAAGATGGTGTTGACCATTAGTGATGTTGAAGGTACTTTCCATAGAAATCCACATGAATGGTTTTGGACCATTGGTTGATGGTGATGAGACCTTCTTTTTGGGGATAAGGCTCACTATATTATTTGAGTTTGTTGGGATAGGACTTTGAGAGGATGGATATTGTCATGCCTCAGGATGTCATCTATTGAGATGAAGGTGTTATTTATTAGAGGATAAATATTATTCTAACTTAGACATAATGTTGTTAAGATGATGAGGATCCTATGAGATGAGATCCATCAAACCAAGTACTTGTTGGGCATGCCTTTGGGACATTGGTTATTTGATTATGACATGGAGGGTGTTGGTTGGAATGAGGTGTTAATGATACATTTATAGGAGGTTCTTAAGGGATCTATAGATTGTTACTCGTTAGGGGATTCCTTAAGGATTTATGCTAATGATCCTCTCTACTAAAGTAATATATATGAAAAAACGTCACTATATGTCATATGTATAATTGGGGGCACATTGTATTCTGGTAAAGGCCGAAGCAAGTGATCGCTTCCTTGTGTTTTCTTAGGACAAGGGATGAAGATATTAATTTATTATGCATATGTTTTCCCTTTATTTTTTATTTATAACACCTTCTTTATCATAAATGTAATACAAGAATACATTGATGGTGGACTAAAAAAATTTATTCTCACACCCTACATGGCCCCTTCGAGATGCATATAGACTTTATGATTTTTCAATTAGGTAAGGGACCGAGAAAAAGAGATTGAACTTAGTGATAATGTTATACTACTTATCATGGGATTGATGTCAAGGAATAATGGTGGTTCCTATACATCAGTTAGAGTTTATTTTTGAGTTTCCTTTTTGTTTAGCTTGCTTACTAAATATATGTTCTGAGGTCGGCCCCATGATACCTTTCTACTTATTTTTATGTATGACCTGATGTTATATGGAATGTTTTGTCTTAGTATCTAAAAATGGTATTTTATTCTTAAAATGGTATTGTATCACCCCAAACCAATTACCTACCCAAATAGTGACTTCAGGGTCGAGTGCCACTGACCTTTGGTGTGCTTCTTCCTACGCCAAAGGCTACTGACTTGTAGCGAGGGTTTAAAGGGAGATAGTGGGGAGAATATACCCTATGGTGATGATATAATAAGGGTCTATATCGATATATTAGTGGAAGAAGATACCAATATACTCAAACTATAACCCACCCATGGATGAAGCATAATCAATATCATACATTAGAGAAAGAAATATCTAAACACCATCTATAGAAATAAATAAACAAGTTAAACATGCCATTTATAGATACTAAGCAGATCATGCATCTAATACAGGTCATATATATCAATAAGAAGAAAAGGGTCACCCATGGATGAACTTAGTGAAATATATATATATAAGCATACCAATACAAAAGGAAAAAAATTAGTAAACTCCAACTGAGGCAAGAACTAATGGCCCTTTACCTTTTGTCTAATGCAACTCAACCACTAGGATCCAGCTCTTAAGCCTGAACCCTTACCCGAATAAAAAATCATAAAATATACACAATACCCGGATGGTCTGTGTAGGGTGTGAGAATGAGTATCTGTAGGTCACCAAAAATGTTTCCCTTCCCTAAATTTGTGATTAAGTAGGTGTATATAGAAAATAAAAAAATAAGGTAGTGCATGAAATTAATTAAACACAATCTCCCCTAATGCTCAACAAACACCAGAAAGCTATCACCTAATTTGGCCATTTCCAAAATAACTAAGGAAGGGAGGATCCTTAACTCATAGATCAAGGCATCCTATAATGTTAATATCCCCAGTTGAACCCTTAGGTTCCACCTCTGAATGTAAACCAAAACCTCATGCCATCAACCATGTAACTGACGTCCCAAAGGCATGCCCAATCAAATAATCTGGTCCCTCAAACCCTTACTCGAAAGCACCCATTAGCTCAAATCCGAAACCCATAGGTTCAATGATATATGTACTATAATAGTAACCGTCATCATCTCAACAATTGACATCTCGAGGAGTGGTGATGCCTATCCTTCTAAATAATCTTGGCCTAGTGGCCTCAAGCACGATGAGCCTCATCCCCCAACTGATAGCCTCAACACTGTCCCCTAATGGTTCCTTACCATCCCCTTAGATTTATACAGCAAAAACCCCCATCCTTTTACCTAAGATGCAACTACTGGGGGACTCTACCCACATGAGTGGTCAAAACCACCTCACCACTGAGTCAAACTATGTGCACACAACTCCAAAAAGTGCTTTGGCCAATACATGTGAGAGACAATCACCAATTTAGAACCTAAGCCACACCATCCTGACACCTCATATCTCTGCGACCATGTTGATCAAAACCAATGGCCATGAAATCCCAAGCATCTTTGGCCATGCCTATAACTTGATGACCTTTCTACCTCTACCAATGACTGAGACACCCAACCAATGATCAACATCACCCAGAAAATATATATAACAGGCCATGCCTATCCTGATGAATCATATATCCTCAAAACAAATACCCATCGCTATCTCTATCCTTGGGAAAATACCATCAAGTTCCATCAAAACATAGTAGTACATCACAAGAAATTCAAATTTATATAACAATTTAAACAATTTAATTTAAAATAGAAAACCCAATTTGATTCAATAAACAACCACTAACCTAGGTTCCTAAAGCTTGAGTCCCTCACATAGATCAAACCATTTATGGAATTGGGTGAGCATTCCTATAGGCATGTCATAAAGGCTCAATTAAGTTATTTACGGAAACCACATAAAATAAGGGGTGTAACTCGGTCAATACAATGATGTGCTAAAATATTTTCCCTCAAAAAACTCATGGAAACACAAATAAAAGTAAGCACCATATACCTCATAGCTGTAGACATAGGCATCTCCAATCTTAGCCTCTAACTCTGATTGATTTGGAAGAAATTAATGTTTTGGATGAACACCTTGAAAATAGGGTAAAAAAACTCACATGGATTTAGTAGTCCATGTGGCTAAGGAAAAGAGAAATATAATCAAAAGGGAGGAGAGACATACCAATATAGATCCAACACCACAAACAAATTGAAGAATAGAGGTCATATGAATAATCTATCTCAAAGGCCATAGGAAGGGAAAAAATGGAGGACACATAGTTGTGCGGCTCAAATGGGAGGAGAAGGAAGAAAATTGGGTTTATAGAAGGAGGGGTAAAAAGGTAAATTCACCACTTTAATGATCTGTTTATTTAGCTTTCATGATTTTCCAAACCCTTCAACTCTTGATGCATATGATCCATGCCCCGTACAGTTATCCAACATGGTTAGGACTAACCGTGTGCAAATCATGCATGCTTCAATGCAAGGGTACTACCCAAATGGAACTAAACATGAAAAAAGAATGTGGATTACCTTTTATAAAAAACTAAATAGGTCCCTTAAGGTTGTGTGCCTCACCCTGCACAATTTTCACAAATTTTTCTCAGTTTAAATTGGGGCTGCACGGTTAAATCTAACCGTGCGCCTCAGCTCACACTTCCCCAAATCCAGGATTTTGGGCCAACAATGCACCCAAAAGCCATCTGAACACCTTCAGTATTTTTAAATACTCTAAAACAATCTAATACAAGGTTTTAGGTTAATAGAAAACATAGAATTGGGTTTTAATAAATTAGTAAAGAGTTGGAATACCCACAAAACTCCATTCAAAACAGGCGAGGATTTCATCCCGCTCTAAAAACTTGGGACGTTACAATCCTCCCACATAAAAATATCTCATCCTTCAGCTATCAAACAAAACTTAGAGATGGTAATTAACATACCCATATCTTTAAAATTAGACTGGACTACCCCAGTTATAAGGGATACAAGCCAACTACCTCAAGGGGATCCCCACCTTAAGAGTTACCTACCCTGGTCGCATCCTGAACCAAAAATAAAATAAAAAAATGGTCCATCAACCATTCCAGAATTTAGAATTCCTCCCATGATGCTTCATCACTCCTTCACCTCATAAGGTGCTCCTATATCATACCCTAAACCCATCATAATCCCACATCACATTGATTCCCACCTCATTCCCATAAATCACATGGAACCAATGAGGTCCTATATCTCAAAAAATTCTCAAAACTATCCTGGTTCCTTGCACCTCAGTCAAGTAATGCATCACAATGATTCTCAAATTCCTACGCACCTCAAGTAACTTACATCTCCTTGATTCCCTAATACCAATGCACCTCAATATCCATGTACCCAATGGTGATCACATATAGATCCTAGTGCTACGCACGTCATATGTATACATAACACATCATGAATGATGAAAAACTACTAACCAATGTCTGGTTAGTCCACACATACATACCATGCACCTCATGCACCCAAAAAATACATGAATCCAAAAAAATCCATTCCAAACAAGACAAAAGAAAACTTTAGTCACGCCCATGGAAAACCTATGATAGTCACTATCTCACCAGCTTTCTCAGCACCTAGAAGCTCCATGGCATGCACCTAGTTTGAAGCTTGACTGTCTGAAACCTAAACTCTCTAAGGTGATGCACCATCCACCAACCACTGAACCCACTACTAGGTCCTACTGTCACTACCACGTCCCCCAAGTGCAGATAAAACCTAGATACCATCACCTAGTACCACTCCCAGTCTGATCTCAAAACCCTAAGTCATCCCCAATCCCTAACTTCCGACTACCAGAGAAGACTTATTGAAGAAACTCTCAAGATTCCCGACCTTTCCACATGCTTGAAAATCCTTTAGAGGCTAATCGCATTGAGTCTGTACATGTCTTGGATTCCCACACTAAAAAACACACCATCAAAGACCCACTACGAGGTGGTCTGCCTGATTCCTTCGCATGAATGCCCTACCAGAACTCATCTTAGCCTCACTTTCTACCATATGAAACTTTGCCTCTGAAATCACCTAAATTTGTTACTTCGATTGAGTATGACCTATCTGTCAAGTTTTCCTTGGATATGAGAACTTGGTTCACCAACTCAGAGATTTATTCTAACCTTGTAGACGCCGGAAAAGTCCGTTGCTCCCAAACGAAGCTCCGGATGCGGAAAGCGAGTTCATATTTGGAGTCGGAAGGATGTTTCGGAGGGCCCGGAGGCCTTGCGCGGAATTTCAGAGGCACGCGCGCAAAGGGGATGTTCCGCGCGCAAACCCCCCGGGATGCGCGCAATGCGCCGGTCCGGCGCGCAATTCTGCGCGCCGCGGGTCCGCGCGACTCCCTTACGCGCCGCGCCCGATTCCGCGCCCGCGAGAAGAATTTCGCGCTCGCACCCTGGATTCCGCGCCCGGGGTTGCCTATAAATACAAGGCGACCCCCAACGTTTCAAAGGTGGCTGGAAGTCGAAACGTCTCCCGTGCGCGCAATTCAACCCCTTCCGCGCGCAATGACGAACTTCAGGTAACCACCTTTCTTTCGCGCAAGAAAGCCTCGGGGTCCGCCTTCGCGCGCAATCCCCGCTGGCTCCTTTCATTTGAATAAAAACTCACCCTAAGGCCTTTGCGCGCAAAAGAACCCGCTTGCGCGCAATTGCCCCCGGGGTGCGCGCAATCCGGCCTGATTGCGCGCACCCCCCCTTCTTTCAAGTGGCCATTCGTTAAAGAATGAGCCGTTGCCCCCGCGCGCTATCCGAAGCCCGGTGTGAGCAATCTCAAGCATCCGCGCGCAAGGCGCTGGCCCAATTGCGCGCCAGCCGCCCCGATTGCGCGCCGGCCCGCAGTATTGCGCGCAGAGCTTCCTTTTTGCGCGCAAGCTGCCAGGGTCGTCCCCGTTGACCTCCTAAGGTTACCCGCCTGTGTGGCACCCGATGATTCTCATCCCGGGTGCCCGCACCGTGCGTTGTCTTCCCGTGCGGCCCTCCAGGCTTGCGCGAAGTGACACGCACCTATGTCCAGCATGACGTTAAACTGCATATATGTCCAGCATGACGTTAAACTGCATACTCGTCCAGCATGACGTTAAACTGCATATACGTCCTGCACGACGTTAAACTGTACATCGTCCGCGCTGCAAGACGTTAAACTGCCAAGTGCTTCGTCCGGCAACCTATGCCCAGCATGACGTTAAACTGCACACCCGTCCAAGCTGCACGACGTTAAACTGCCTAGCCCCCATCGTCCGTGCTGCAAGACGTTAAACTGCCAAGTGCCTCGTCCTCAACACATGACGTTAAACTGTACTTCGTCCGGCAAGACGTTAAACCGTCCGCTTCGTCCTCAACACATGACGTTAAACTGTACTTCGTCTGGCAAGACGCTAAACCGTCCGCAACCTGATCCCGTGCTCCGCACGCAGGGTCTCCCCCGGTTTGGACGTGGCCCCCACCCGCTCGTCTCTGCAGGGATGTCGGGATTGTCCCCCTTTTGGGACGATTTAATGGGAGTGGCTTTTCCCTACGGGGGCAGGGTATTACAAACCCCTAGTTTCTCGTGGGAGGCTGCACATGTGTATCTCCATTGCACCTCCCCACTGCCGAAGCCAGTAGAGGGTCTGACTGGGATCGAGGTGTCTTTTGCTTTCGGTCCAAGTCCCTTCCAACTGAGTTTTGCAGTATCCGGGCTGCCCCAAGTGCGTAAGTCCTGACAGAATGAACTACGTGGACTTTGATCCCTGTCTTCTATACAGGGTACGTAGGAAGCCTCCCTGAGGTCCAAGCCCACCACCTGGTCGTTCCGGTCGTATTTACGTCGGTTCGTCCATCAGTGGACCCCTCCAGGGTTCACGCTTGCGTTGATTCACCTATGAATCCGCCCCTGTGGGAGACTGCCCGTGTGTATCTCCACGGTGCCTCCCCACAGCCCCCCTTTTCCATTTCCCCTTTTATCGTCCAGCATGACGTGAAACTGTGATCCACCCGGCCGTTCCATCCCCCTCCGTGCGAGGTGGTTCGGTTCAATCCTCCGCCCGGCGGCCTCGACCTCTTCGTGAGTCGGCTTGCCGACGTCCAGCATGACGTTAAACTGTATGCCCGAACTACGTTGACTTTGATCCGTGTTAACGCGCGGTACGTAGGAAGCCCCTCTGGGGTCCAAGCTCTTTACTCCATCATCCATCCTGATCCTTACCCGGGCCGCCACATCCCGGTGGGGTCATGCCACTTCACTTCACTCCACGTTACTTGGGAAGCCGCCCATGTGCTGGCCCCAGCGTCGGAGGTTCCCCGCAAGGGGTTCTGTCATCTGATCCACTTTTCGTGTTGATCGGTCCGATGCCGTCCCCGCTGGACGTTAAACTCGCGGCATACCCCGTGTTAAACACGGGAAGCTGAGGAAAACCTCAGGTGACACAGTTCCCCGCACCTAGTACGGGATGCCTCAGGCCATCGTGCCTTCGAGAAGCCCTATTAGGGACGGAAGACAGACGTGCAGAGCCGCAGTGTTACAACACGCCCCCAGCACCCAGAGCCACCCGGCCTTCTCACCGCAGGTTGCTGCCCCGCCCAGACTCCTTGGAACGTCCGGGCGGAAGCAGCGTAATTAACCGGTGTCCATGAAGATATGGCGCCGGGAACGAGATTCACGAACATTCTTAAGTCTATGAGGGAGACCCGGATTAGGCGACAAGTTCCGAGGAGACGTCCAAGGAAGGAGAAGCCGACATCCCATCATCCCGGTTTCGATCAAGGAGCAGACGCCCCTGAATAAGGGACGGATGCCGCCCGCCCTTGGAAAGCGGGACTGCGGGACCACAAGCCGCGCGCCCATCCCCTCGGGTTGACGGGTGCACGCGCGAACGCGTCCTGGCGGAACAGCGTAACCCGACGCACATCCGCACCGAAACAGAAAAATGGTGAACCCGACGTGAATCTCTTCTCCTCGATACAAAGACCGATGGCTTTCAGAGGTGTTGGAAGACCGGCGTGTTGCCCGGCCAAGCATTCAGTCTTACCCGCCAGGGGCTGGGGAAGGGACATCGGGCACTCCGTCTCGCAACGTCGAGGGCCTGGGTTCCCCCCACGGAAGGCGTCGTGGCGCTAATGGTTGGTTGTCGATTCCTTTTTCCTGTCAGTATTAATGGGTCATTCTCCCTGCTTTCAGAAATCAGGTCGCCCGATCTAGTGCCCGAACGCCACCCGCCCACTGGCGCAGGGACAGGGGAAACACCGACGCGGCTACTCCGCGCGGTCCCGCCCGTTCCACAGCCGTCCCAGCAGCCGCAATTGCGGGACGACCACGCCCTCTCTCCCCCTCGGAGGTCATCCAGAGAAGGGTGATCAACACCCTGGTGCGGAGATACGAGGAAGAGGGAGTCATCCCCACTAGGGAAATGGCTCGCCTAGACCTTGAGGAGGCTGCGCCTCGCCACCACCGCCGCCCCCGAGGGCCGCGCAGGGAGGCACCGCCGCCTACCTCAACGTCCAACCGCTTCGGGAGCTTATCCCCGGAGCGCTCTGACAGTTCCCTTCCCTATGCGGATGAAGTGGAAGATGCCCAGGATCACCCTATCCGAGGTCCGCTCCAGGGATCCACGATAAGGGCTCCCGCCAGGCCACGGCGACATCGCCGCCAGGCCCCTCAAGTCGAGGAACAGGCTCTCCACCTGCCCGCGCCGCTCATCCCGGCTCGTCTGTCTCGACGCCAACGTCGGGCACGAGCGGAAGAGGATGCCCACCTTGGGGCTCTAGCAACAGCGGCCGCATTGGCCCAAGCCACTGCTGGCTCCAGTCGCCAGGCCTCTGCGCATCCTGAGCGGGGGAACTCCTATGCCCGACCCGGATCGAGGCCCCGACCGCCCCAAAGGCAGGTTGGGTTGACTCTCCCGGTTGCTGGCACTGGCAGTAGCCACCGCGGACCACCTCGCGGTAGCGCTATTCACCGGCAGGATCTACTCTGTGTGGCCGATCCAGGAGGCATGGGTCATCCCACCTCCCGATCCCGGCCCGGAGTCCTGCCCGGGATCATCTCTCCCCGCGTCCCCTTTGATATCTGTCCCGGTGCCCCTCGCACCTTGGTTCCCAGTCCTCTCGGCCCCAGCACCAGTGCGGCCGGAGGACGCCAGGACAGAGATCAGCCCTGCCCCGAAGAACCACCCAGGGGCAGGAAGGCAAGGCGTCGACGCCGAGGGAAGAATGTTGCGGAGTTCCGGACAGAGATCCGACCGGTTTGCTTCTCTGACTCAGAGGCAGAGTACGATTCGGCGACAGAGCCCCTTCCCCAATCCCGCCAGTCAAGGGCAGGGGTAGGAATGCGGCACGTCAGCCTCGTGCTCCCCGAGAGCGAGATCGATGTGATCCCCGCGTCTCTCCGAAGGTATATCCGGAGTAACGAGGGCCTGGTAGACCCCCAAGGATCAAACTTGCGGTTGGTACCGGCCCCTCCGGAAGTGCCTTCCGTCTCGATCAGAGAAGCCGGAGACTTTTTCTGGGGACCGACGGTCGAACCACGATCTGGTGCGCCCTCGGCGAGCACCGATGCTACGGCAGGATGTTCGCTCGCCGTCCCGTCCTATCGTGATGTGGTAGCTGGGGCACCGCCACCCTCAGGGGGAGGCCCGGGATATGGAGGCCAATCGGCCTGCTCGCCGTATTCACCGCCGGCCAGCCCGTCGGCCCGACGGCCCGCCTCGGCACCACTACCAGTTCCCCGTCCGTTCCCAGCCATGGAAGAGGACCGAGGAGATCTGGGTCCCGAGTTTGAGTCGTGGAGCTTCTGGACCGTCCTTGCAGAGGGCCACTTCCCTGAGAAGTTTTGGCCAGTCGCAGGACCGGGCTTTGATGCACCCGAATCGCTCACCCCGGATGAGTTCGAGTGCTTCCGCCGAACTCTCCGGGAGACTCACTCCCGTCTTCACTGCCTACAAATGCCATACCCCGGGAGTCAACTACACCTGGAGGATATTGGTGAGCAGTGCCGTCAAATTGACCTGGCCATGCTCCCCGCGGTTCGGCACCCCGGGTCATTTGGGCACCACGAGGCCCTCCAACAACGATGCGTTGAGTGCTTTCAAGTACTCCGCAAAGTTATCGAGGAAGCCACTCCCCACGTGTATATCCGTGGATGGGGGCAGTACGCTGCCCTACGCTTCAGTGTGATTCGCCGACAGCCCGATTCGTTGGGTGGCCCTGAGGGTATATCCCCAGGGACAGGAACAGTCAATATGGCTGACCTGTCGGGAGAGGGGAACGACTTGGAACTTCTCGACGGGGGCTTCCCCCCCGAAGACAAGCCGTCGTCAGACCCATCAGTGAGAGTTACTCGTCATCAGAGGAACCTCCTGGGGCTCCCCGCACCCACTGAAGCACTGACGTTGAGCCGAAACGTCAGCAAAGGAAAAGAGCACAGCGAGGCTATAAGGCCCGCCGACCCATCTGCCTCCATGCGGAAGGCAGAGGAGGATCCCGAGAAGGCTACGCTACGTCAGCAGCTCGCCGAACAGAAGAGGCTGGTTGACCAGCTCCTCGCCGAGCGTGCTGCAGAACGGCGGCCTGACTACGGTGATCCCAGGCCAGGGCAGCAGGGACCGGAACAACCACCCCTCGATGAGACTCTCCCGGGCAACCGTGATTACGCCGTGTTCGCCGACAGGAGAGAGGCCATTGCCTACGGCAAGAGGGCGCGGTATGTTTCGCCACACCCTCCCGAGCAGCGCGACTACCCGAGAGATCCCGCTCGGATTCCTCCCGCTGCCCCAAGGGCCGCTCCGCCAGCCATCCCACGAGCTGCCGAGTTCGACGATCCGGTCGACGACCCGATTGAAGGGCCATGCAATGCGCTCGTGGTTAGAGATCCTCGCCAGGACTGGAACCCATGTCCGGACGATCCGATGGCGGCACTCATTGCCCGCTTGGAAGCCTTGGAGACTCGGCAGGTGGCGATCCCACCGGACGGCAAGCCATACCCAGCATGGGTGGATGACATGCCGGCGCCTCCGGGATTCGGGAATCCCACTTTCGCCCCCTTCAACGGGACCGGAGATCCGCCACAACATTTGGCCCATTTCAACTCGAGGTGCGGGCCTATGTTGGGGACTCCGGCGCAGCAGGAGGCCGCTAAGCTTCGCTGCTTTGTCCAGACACTGGAAGGGCCAACATTTGTCTGGTACAGCCAGCTTCCCGTCGGGTCGATAACTAGCTGGGAGGACCTTCGTAGACAATTCCTCTACCAGTTCAGTTCCACGACCCGGAAGACGAGTATCGCAGACCTCTTCAAGTGCAAGCAGAGGCCTGATGAGCGAGTCGCGGACTTCGTCGCCCGATGGAAGGGTCTCACGTATTCCCTTGACATGCCATTGACTCAGGAGCAGTTGCTGACAATGTGCGTCGGGAACGTCAAGACCGAGCTGGTCCCTTCCCTGATCACTCAGAATTACCCCGGAGGGTTCAGGGACTTCTCAGACAAAGCTCAACGTCTTGAGGAAGCCCTGCAACAGGCCAGCCAGGCACACCCGCTGCCTCCTATGATTCCTGCAAGGAGAGCCAGCAGGGCTGAGCCCGCTGCTGTGGCCCAGATAGAGGCTCCCAGGCCGTTGGAGCTGCTGCCGGTGAGGCCAGCTCCGCAGCCTCACAGGAATCCGCCTCCACGGGCTCAGTTCCCGGCCCAGCAACGGCAGCCTCAGAACCGGCCGGCCCCTCCGCGTAATGTACCGCCGCAACCCCGGCGAGATAATCAGGGTCCACCTCCTCGGCAGGCCCCTCCAGCCCCTCGTCAAGACCGCGCTCCCAGGGGCCCGCGACACCTGACGTACTCATTCCATGAGGATCAGGTCCCCGGTTATTTCCGGAGCGCCCTGGAGCAGAGGATTGTGCGACTGCCTGAGTGTTGGAAGCCAGAGGAGGCACATCTCACGGATAACCCCCGCTACTGCCCCTACCATCGGGCCCTGGGGCACACCATCCAGCGGTGCTATGTGTTTAAGGACTGGCTCCAAGACCAGATTAACAACAATGTAATCAGGTTGGGCCCAGCTCCAGCACATGTAGCGGGCGTGTTCGTGGGATCAGATGACGATAGTGGCAACGAGGACGAATGGCAACTGGTCTCCGACCGCGGGTCCCAGAAGTATAATAACTGGATGGCCCGCAAGACGACCATTCGCGCCCAGGGAATCATCCGTGCGCGCTTGAATCAGCCTGAGCCCCCAGAACCTGCGGGTGCTGCTTCGGCATCGTCGTCCCAGTCTGCCTCCTCCAAGAGGAGCAAACGGCGGCAGCGCAAGAAGGAAGAGCGCGCCCCGCCAGTTCTGCCACTATCCCGTACTCTCGGCGATTTCATGCCCCCGGAGATGGGGGTCCCCTCCTCGGATCCGCCCGGTGATGGATGATTCGTCCGATGACGGTATTGGGTACGCTTCGGTTAACACCGTCGAGCTGGTAAATCCCTTTTCGGTTCCCGACGTTGAAGAACACCAGGTGGACCTCCCTAGCGTCCCCGGTCGTCGCCACCGTCGGAAGAACCGCAGCAGCAGGAGTCGCCGGGGCACAGCCGTCGGTACCTCCGGCCAGGCCGTGCACGCCACTGAGACTAGGCGGCAGGCTCAAGATCGAGCTCAACGTACGCAGGCTCCCCATCCGGGGATGACGGATTCGCCTCCGCCACTGTTTGTGGTATGGGACCGGGCAGAACCGCCTCAGCCGCGTCGCGACCAGCTCCGCCCTGCCACAAGTCCATCCCGGCCTCCTGACTCCAGTACGGTGACCATTTCCCGGACTGCGACCAGTGAACAGCGAGATGCGCCAAGTACCAGTCGGCCGCCGATCCAACCGGTAAGGCCCGTCATGCCACCAACCGCAGAGCAATCTCCTGCAACCAGGAGCTCGCGCTTGGCCAAAAAGTATGATGTCCTGAAGCACTTGGCCGACATCCCAGCAAGGCTCTCCATCCTTGAGGCTCTGCGCATGTCATCTGAGATGCGCGAGGCACTCGCTGAAGCCCTGAAGAGCCCCCTCCAGTTCGAGACAGAGGTTGCGGCTGCAGAGGCCTTCCACGCCGAAACGATCGAGGACGCCGAATGTCAGGCAGTTATCTCGTTCTCTGGTAAGGATGAGGACCCTCCTATACAGGGACACATCCGTCCGCTGTATGTCACTGGCCAGTTCAATGGCCTTGAAGTCCGGCGTTGTCTTGTCGACACGGGGTCCGGGATTAATCTGATTCCAACTCGGACGCTCCGGAGATTGGGGTTGTCTGAGGATGACTTGATTCCCTCCGACCTCAGGATCCAGGGGTACGACCGCACCGAGCAAACCCCCGGTCGGCAAGATACGTTTGAAGACCCAGTTCGGTGACTTGGTTGCCAACACCGAATTCATGGTAGTCTCTCAGGACACTGCGTATAACGCATTGATGGGCAGGCCATGGCTTCACCTTCATGCGGCGGTTCCCTCGTCATACCACCAATGCCTCAAATACTCCCTTAATGGTCGAGTAGGCGTGCTTCAAGGAGATGCCTCTCCTTTTGCCTCATGTGAAGCCCGCTATCTGGACGCGGACTATTACAAGAGCAAGGATAAGCAGATCCTGGCAGGTGAGGTTGAGCCTGTCGCTGTTGCAAGCGATCCCTGGGCAAGTCTGGATGACGCTTACGTCCTCCCGATTCACCGGTTGGACGTCGCCATGGTCTTGACGGTCCGCGAGTCTCCTGATGAGACGGCCGCGACCGCCCGCGCCAGCACCAGTGGCCCAGCAGGATCTGGTAGCCCCAATGCAGTTTCCAACGCAGTCTCTCCCGTGGATGATCCCTCCCCGAGTGGAGAGGGTATGGAAGACGCACCCCCAGCCTTTGAGGAGGGCGTCCCCGCCACGGTCGATGAGTTAATACAGGTGAACCTTGGAACCGAGGCCGATCCAAGACCCACGTTGGTTAGTGCCGCCATGCCCTCTGAGGAGCGGCAGCAGTACGTGGACTTTCTCAGGCAGCACCGTGATGTGTTCGCTTGGGGCTATGACGAGATGCCGGGGCTAGATCCTCAGGTAGCCATCCACCGCCTAGGTCTCCCGGCGAACCATCGCGGGTTCAAGCAGCCTCCCAGGAAAATGCACCCATCCCATGGTGCCATGGTTGAGGCCGAAGTTGACAAGCTTATCAAAGCCAACTTCGTGAGGGAAGTTCAGTACCCCAAATGGCTGGCCAACATTGTGCCGGTCAGGAAGAAGAACGGGCAGATTAGAGTCTGCATCGACTTCCGCGATCTCAACCGCCACTGTCCGAAGGATGATTTTCCCCTTCCAGTGACAGAGCTGTTGATTGATGCCACGGCAGGGTTCCAAGCCCTCTCCTTCATGGATGGATACTCCGGATACAACCAAATTCGGATGGCCCCTGAGGATGAGGAGTTCACTGCCTTCAGGGCCCCCCAAGGTACCTTTTGCTACCGGGTCATGCCCTTCGGCCTGAAGAATGCAGGTGCCACCTACCAACGGGCGATGCACCGCATATTCAAGCCAATCCTCGGCACACTGGTGGAATGCTACGTCGACGACTTGGTTGTCAAATCGCGCCAGCGTCAGGACCATCTCAAAGATCTTGAGAAAGTGTTCAGCTTCCTCCGGTCTCGCTGCCTGAAGATGAACCCGTTGAAGTGTGCCTTTGGGGTCACCTCCGGAAAGTTCCTTGGATTTGTGGTAAGATACCGGGGTATTGAGATCGACCCAGAGAAAATCAGGGCGATTAGCCAGATGCCTCCCCCGGGTACCGTCCGGGAACTGCAAGGGTTCCAAGGCCACTTAGCCTATATACGCCGATTCATCGCGAATCTGGCCGGCAAGTGTAAGCCCTTTTCTCGGCTTATGAAGAAGGGTGTCACCTATGTATGGGATAAAGAGTGTCAGACCGCTTTCGAGGAAATCAAGCAGTACCTGCTTCAACCTCCGGTCCTGATGCCGCCCGTATCCGGAAAGCCGCTGGTCCTTTATGTGACCGCCCTGGAACGGTCCCTGGGTGCCCTTCTCGCCCAGAAGAACAACGAGGGAACAGAGAATAGCCTCTCTTACCTCAGTCGCATGCTCCTCGATGCGGAGGTTAGGTATTCCCCCATCGAGAAGAGCTGCCTGGCGCTCGTATTTGCCGTACAGAAATTACGGCACTACTTGCAGCACCATGAGGTACAGTTGGTTTCTCGGGTAGACCCGTTGAAATATATCCTGAGCCGACCTATGTTGACTGGCCGTCTAGCGCGGTGGGCTGTGATTCTCCAGCAGTTCGACATCAGGTATGTGTCTCAGAAGGCCATCAAAGGGCAAGCGTTGGCAGACTTTCTGGCCGCTCACCCGACCTCCGCGGATCAGCCGCTGGATCTAGGCTTTCCTGATGAGACCATTCTCTCGGTTGATCGAGCCGATCCATGCTGGCAGATGCACTTTGACGGTGCCTCCCGGAGCCCCACCGGTAGGAGACTCGATAATCCTAAGCTCAACAGAGTGGGCTTGGGTATCGTCTTCATTACCCCGGAGCGAGCCGTGCTGCCATACTCTTTCCTGTTGTCAGAGGGCTGTACCAACAATGAGGCGGAATACCATGCCCTCATCACCGGCCTCGAGTTAGCTCTCGAGATCGACGTGCCCCATCTGTGTGTGAAAGGGGACTCCGAGCTGGTCATTAAGCAGATCAATGGCGACTATGTTGTCAGGAAGCCGGAACTTGTGCCATTGTTGGAGTGCACCCTCCTTCTGATGGCCCGGTTCCCTTCTCGGCCAGAAATTGTCCATATTCCCCGGTCGCAGAACGGTCGAGCAGATGCTTTGGCCAGCCTGGCTGCGTCACTTGCGGAACCTGAACAGGACAACCTGATCGTCCGCGTGACGCGCCGCAGGCTCATCGCTCCCGTTATCCCGGAAGAAGATCGCGGCCCGTTGGTAAGTAATCTCACCACGGTTGCCCCTATGCCCGGAGCCCCGAGTACCCCAGATATAGCAGTCGGATCAGCCCCTGATTGGAGGACGCCTTTGGTTGAGTACCTCCAACATGGCATTCTTCCGTCAGATCGGGCCGAGCGCGAGCGAGTTCGACGCCGCGCATCGCAGTTCGTCCTCCAGAGCAGTCCCGGCCTGGAGCAGATCCTCTACAAACGCGGATTTGATGGTGTTCTCCTCCGTTGCCTTCAGGGAGTTGAGATCCCACGAGTCATGCAAGAGGTTCATGCTGGTTCATGCGGCGCCCACCAAACTGGGCCGAAGCTGTCCCACCAGATTCGGAGGTTGGGATACTTCTGGCCCTCTATGATCCATGACTGCATCGAGTACGCCAGGAGGTGCCATGCGTGCCAGGTTCACGCGAACTTTGTGCATCGGCCGCCGGAGCCTCTCCATACCACAAGGTATTCCTGGCCCTTTGCAGTCTGGGGACTGGACGTTGTGGGACCTTACCCGCCGGCGACAGCTCGCCAGTGCCGGTTCATTCTGACCGCCACGGACTTCTTCTCCAAGTGGGCAGAAGCGATTCCGCTCAGAGAGGTCAAATCCTGTTCGATCGCTGACTTCGTGACCTCCAACATCATCTATCGATTTGGAGTGCCTCACGCTATCCTCACGGATAACGGAACCAATTTCCGAGCAGCCGAGTTGAAGAAGTTGTACGCCAAGTATAACATCCGCTCGAACCATACATCTCGCTATCATGCGCAGGCGAATGGACAGATCGAGGCGTTTAACAAAACCCTCTCTAACATTCTGCAAAAGATGGTTGGTCAGAACAAGAAGAGTTGGCCGGACAAGCTCCCCAACGCCCTCTGGGCTTATCGGACGACGACTCGCAATTCCACCCAGATGACCCCTTATTCCCTGGTGTATGGAGCTGAGGCCGTCCTGCCCATCGAGATCCAGTTACCGTCCTTGCGCACTGCGGTCTACGACCAGCAAGCGCCGGACAGAGTTGCTGAAGCCCGTCTAGTCGAGTTGGAAGCACTGGATGAGAATAGACTTCGCGCTTTGCACAACTTGGAGAGGCATCAAAGCAGGATGGCTCGAGCTTTCAATAAGAAGGTTCGCCTCCGCTCCTTCCTACAGGGTGATCTAGTGCTAGCCCTAAGAGCACCGATGATCCCCGGCAGGAAGCCGCCCAAGTTGGAGCCCAAGTGGGAGGGACCTTTTGTTGTCCACAAGGTCTATCCCAATGGCGCGTACTCCCTAGCGACTATGGATGGTGAGCGTGTCACTCCTCCCACCAACGCTAGGTTCCTCAAGCAATACTTTGCCTGAGTGTCACCACGTCCTGCACGACGTTAAACTGCATTCGTCCAGGCTACAAGACGTTAAACTGTTTAGCATTCGTCCGCGCTGCAAGACGTTAAACTGCCAAGTGCTTCGTCCCGCATGACGCTAAACTGCACTACGTCCGAGCTACAAGACGTTAAACTGTTCAGCATTCGTCCTGCATGACGTTAAACTGCCTCTCCAGAACTACGTATGGCTTGATTCCCATCCTTATGGGATACGTAGGACCGCCTGAACCCTCGTGTTTCAGGCCCAGCCCCATCCTTCGGGAATTTCCATCCCATCTCGGGCCCTTGGCCCAGTTGCCCCGGGGTGTGCGGCGTATGGTGTGAGTGTGGGGTTATGCCCTCATTCACGTCGGTTTGCTCGTCACGCTGTACGCCCCCCTCCACGTTTGGGGATGCCTTCTGCTCCCCCCTTTTTTTTTCTTTCCTCATCGTCCTGCATGACGTTAAACTGCACTTCAAGAACTACGTATGGCTTGATTCCCATCCTTATGGGATACGTAGGACCGCCTGGACATCATGTTTCAGGCCCAGCCCCATTTCCCGGGAATCCCTATCCCGCGTTGGGCCTCTGGCCCCAGTTCCCCTCCTTTTTGTGCGAGGCGTATCGCGTGAGCGGGGGATTATGTCCTCATTCGCGTCGGTCTACTGGCCGCGCCGTACGCCTCCCCCGTGTGTGGGACTACCTCACACCCCTCATCGTCCTGCATGACGTTAAACTGCCTTTCAAGAACTACGTATGGCTTGATTCCCATCCTTATGGGATACGTAGGACCGCCTGGACGCTTGTGTCTCAGGTCCAGCCCCGTCTCTTGGTTGATCACGGGGACCTGCCCCCCTTCGGTTGCTCTCAGGGTGAGTCCTCCGACCCTTTCCGGAGATCT
Organism: Viscum album; assembly: GCA_963277665.1. Taxonomy (NCBI): domain Eukaryota; kingdom Viridiplantae; phylum Streptophyta; class Magnoliopsida; order Santalales; family Viscaceae; genus Viscum; species Viscum album. The sequence goes on from OY728130.1 coordinate 189,359,350, forward strand.
GTTAACATATTTTGGGGTGCTTCGGTCTATGACTCGTAGTGTCAGATTCAATCCCGACAAGTCCTGTGTTGCTTGTCAGGCCTCGCGCTTCCTCTTGTTCGAGCCTTCACTCAAAGGGATCCTCGTTAGCGGTTTGGGTACGATGCCTCAGTGCTCTCCCACCGCTCCGGGTCGATTTACCGGCGGGTCTTGGGCCGCAAATCGATATGAATCCTGCGATTGAGCGGTTGATGCTCGTTTGCTTGCCCCGTCTTAGGCTGACGCGATCGGATGTTGTGTTGCGAATGCGTCAGCAACGTCCTTGATCGCCATGTCAGCTCTCTCGGGCTCTGAACATTGGTTGCGCAGTCCTCATCACACTCCGCCTTTGTGCGTTGTAGTGGGATCTTGACACTCTCTTCATACCGACCTCCGGTACGCCTCTACACGTTAGGCAGACCAACCAGGGTAATGATGTCGTTCGAGGCTCCCATGATCTGAGCACCAAGGATATATGCAGATATCCTCCCTAAGGGCCATGCGTAGCTGGACCCTCGTCCCCATAAGGAGGAGGGAGTCGCCCGAACAATTGCGTTCTGGGCCCAGTATATCTGGAGGCTAGCATCTCTGCCCCTCGGGTGATGGACACACGCAGACCCCCATCCCAAGACTCTTCTCCTGGAATCGTGCGTGACCACAGGGCTGGGTATGCTCCCACCTCCGCCGTGTCCGCCGTACCGCGGTAAGCGGATTCCTCCATGGTCCGAACCACACGACCTTAAACTGTGTTGTCTGGTCCTACCACACGACCGTAAACTGTGATCGTCTTGGCCGCCCGACGAGAAACGGCACTGCATCGTGATGTCCTCCTCAGGGGACACTCATGTTGGGCGCTGGTTAATGACCACGCCATTCATCAATGCCTTCCATGGCTTGATTATTGTGGCGACGCCAGAGATTTCTCAATCACGGGCATGTCGCCGCACAAAGAAAAACCATTCATCTTTAAGGACAAACAAGAAATATCAAATGCCGCTCCTTTTGTGTGCGAGGGTCAGACCCGCACTCTTCCCCGCGCTGGTGACCGATTGTGTTGCACCGCGCTTCAAGAACTACGTGCGGCTTGATTCCCATCCTTATGGGATACGTAGGAACGCCCGGATGTTTGAAACTTCGGGTCCAGCCCCCCACCTCTTAGAGATTCCCCCTTCTCTGGGGAATCCGCCGCCTTCAGGTCACCCTCAAGGCGTGTTCCCCGACCCCTTGCCGTGGTCCACCGGTGTCAAGAGTACTCTGGTTTATTGCCAGGAGGGTCAGGATCCGCTTGGTCAGGTTTCCTCCACTTTTCAGGCTTCGTGCTCCCTTTCATTCGGACCCATCGTCTACGCCCTGGGTGGAGCCCCCGTGAACGGTTCGGACACAATGCCTCAGTGCTCTCCCACCGACTCGGGCCGGTACCCCCAATGGCCTCGGGCAGCAAATTGATATAAATCCTGCGATTGAGCGGTCGATGCTCGTTTGCTACCTCATTCCACCAACGGTTGGTGCGATGTTGATGCTGCTTTTCCGCCACGGTCGGCAGTATTCTCATATCGTCACGCCGGTGCTCCCGGTCCTCGAGTGAATGGCCGCATGATTCACATTTTCCACCTCCCATTCTGACCAGGCGAAACCTCGACACTCTTGACACTATCCCTCAGTGCATCTTCGCATGTCCAGGGGATATGACCACGATGTGGCGTGCTTTGAGCCCTTCTGGTCCGAGCTCTAAGACCTTAAACTAAGATCTCCCCTTATGGTCCGAGCTCTAAGACCTTAAACTAAGATCCCCCCTTTATGGTCCGAGCTCTAAGACCTTAAACTAAGATCTCCCCTTATGGTCCGAGCTCTAAGACCTTAAACTAAGATCCCCCCTTTATGGTCCGAGCTCTAAGACCTTAAACTAAGATCTCCCCTTCTGGTCCGAGCTCTAAGACCTTAAACTAAGATCTAGCCCTTATGGTCCGAGCTCTAAGACCTTAAACTAAGATCCTCTAGCCCTTATGGTCCGAGCTCTAAGACCTTAAACTAAGATCCTCCACCTTTATGGTCCGAGCTCTAAGACCTTAAACTAAGATCCAGCCCTTATGGTCCGAGCTCTAAGACCCTAAACTAAGATCTACCCCAAATGGGGTCCTACGTCCTGCATGACGTTAAACTGCACTCACAGAACTACGTGTGGCTTGATCTCCAGCCTGATGGAGTACGTAGGAACGCCCGGACATTTCGACTCGGGTCCAGCCTCAGGGATCGATAAGTCCCGCCCCTCCTCGTCGCCGGCCGTCTGGCCTGACTTCGGGTAGAGTGGTGCAGTTGTGATATTCTCCCCGATTCAGCTCGGGATGCCCCATCGCAATGATGGGAAGCGACAGTTTCCTCGTCAGAGAGGTGCTGTCTGAGAATTGAGGTGACTCACGGCCAGATTAGTGCATCCGCCCAATACGCTTTCCCCACGGTGGCGCAATTTTGAGAGCGTTGGATTCTGTCCGAACAAATCGTCACTTCGCCCCACGCTTCGCATGCCCTGTTGATCTGGATTTTCCACCCTTGTGTCTGAAGGAGCCCCAAAGCGGTATTCATGATGACATGTGGTCCGCCTCCTGCAATATGAATGATGGCCTTTTTCGGTCCGTCTATTGCAGTTGTTATGGTCGATCCACTGTCCGCCTACCGTCTTGGGCATTTCCTGGAAGGCCGATCGTTGTGGATGTCTGGATTCGGGACACGCGATTCACCCTTTCTCATTTCCCTATGTTCGGATAAAATCTCAACGCCCCTAGCGTTGTCCCGCTCGTGTGTTGGAACAAGTTGGGGGACGATACATTGGTTAGGTCTGAGGTCTCCTTTCCCAGGAATGACCTCCCTCTTTTCTCCAGAAACCCAGGCCCAATTATGGATGCCTGATGCTTGGTTAACGCTCCCACGAGACAATTTGTGGTTGAGCATGTTAAACCAAAAGACGCAGATAAATATGGCGATTCGTACAAGTGGATCAAATATTAAGTAGCGGAAGCAAATGTTCTGGGAATGGCAAAAAACAGCCCTTAGGGATTAGCGTGCTGAATGAGTCTTTCTAATGCCGCTACCCTTTGGCTGGCGGCCTCCAGGGCTGCTTCTCGTTCTCTGCGTGCCCTCTCCTCGTCGGCGGTCGCAGCACGCAGTTCGTCAATCCTGGCCTGTGCACGCTCCCGCTCGACTTGGAGTGTGACCATCTGTTGGCCCGCCTCCGTCAGCTGTACCTGAGCGTCGATCAGTTGTGCCGATAGTTGCTCCACAAGCTCGGTACATGCTGCGACGAAGGCCTCCTTCTCTGCCGCCTGCCCTTCGAGGCGCCGGACTTCCTGCTCTGCCGCGATGAGCGCCTGCGTGCTCTCCGACATGTCCCGACTTTGTGCGACGTCGGCACGCCGGCGGCTCTCGCGCATCTTCTCGGCCATGTAATCACGGACCGTCAGATGGAGGCATTGAGCATCAGCTCCCCCGGCACACAGGAAGCGCAGCCAGGTCTGAAGTGATCCCATGCGCCCCAGCCATTCCGATGGGTCTCGCTTGAGGAAGCGCTGGATGCACTTCCACCCCCTGCGTCGCGTTACCCGGCTATCCTCGACCGCCTCCGCGTCCGAGTCATCCATCTCCTCTGGGTCGGCAGGCCGGTAGGCAGGGAAGGCAGCCAGCAGGTCTGCTGCAGGGTCCGCCCCTGGGAGGTCCTCACGAGGGAAAGGTTCCCCGACATCCGGGCAACCTTCTTCTCTCTCCCCAGCGGCGCTGACACCCTCGTCAGCCCCCAGCCTCTCTCCGGTGGCAGCACCGCCGACGTCCGCAGCCCCTTGATCAGCAGTTGGTGGGGCCGGCTCGGTTTGGGAAGCCTGTTCCGGAGCAGGCGGCATGTCCACCACTGGTCCACTCGTAGATGGCCCGGGTTCGGCAACCCGACGAGCCTCCGATGTTGAGATCACTGCGCAGGGCATGCCATGGTTAGTCACGGATCGTCAATGGCAAGCACCAGCAGTAAAGTAGGGAGACTTACGGGAGTTCGGAGCATCATCTTCCGCTACCCCGGTCGCCGCAGGAACAGTTGCAGCAGGGGACCCCTTAGCGCTTGTCAATTCGATAATGGGTGCCTGGCCCCCGCCTTGTCCTGCTGGCGCCTCTCCTACTCCTGTTGAGGACGCCTGACCGACGTCCGTGTGCTCCTGAGAAGGATGGAGAAACGGGTTAGAAGCTGCATAAGAGAATGGATGAAGCAAGTTGAGTAGGGATAGAAGCGGACCTCGAGGAGCTCAGTGACATCAACGTTGTCAGAGCCGGCCACCTCGCCGCTCTCCCGTGGGCTCCCCCGATGGGACCTTCCCTCGGAGCCTTCATCCTCCCCCGTCTCCTCCTCCTCCTCGGAGTCGTTACTGTCATCTTCTTCCGGCGGCATCTGTTCCGGAGCGGGCTCGAGACCGAGCATCACCTTCACCAGAAGGGATGGCTCCGCACGCTGACCACGTTGGCGCGCGTACTCGTCCATGGCCGTCAGATATGCATATTGCCGGTTGAAGTCCACCCTGTCGGTGATCTGGAGGCGCCCGACCTCTGGCAGATAGATTCCTTCTCTGAGTATCTTTCGCCAGATGACGTCGGTCCCCAGTGACTGCCGCAGGGTCATCCAGGCCGACCACAGCGCCGGGAAGACTGAATCGTGGGAGGGTTCGAGCAGACGTCTCACCTGCTTCCCGGGCCGCTCCTCGACCGCCGCATGTGCCCCCTCTCTGGGCGCCGAGGTCGTGGCGGCAGCCTGCGATGCGCCCGCCGCCGAAGTCCCTGCCCGTGCCGGCTCCGCTGCTTGGCGCGCCTCCGTTCTCCCCCGTGTGGCGGCGCCTCGCCTCCTTCCTTGACGCCCGGTCTCCGCACGGGTAGCCTCGAGCCGCCGAACTAGCTTCCGCAAGAGCCCCTCAGGGTACGCGATGGCCCAGTGTTCGGCGTACTCGGTTGCCAAGCCTGCGTTAACTCCGGTAGGAGGGAGGGTGATGACGTCGCCAGAGCCGAAGGCGACGAACATCAGCCACATCTGGCGAAGGACGCCGGGGTTCGTCTCCTCCCGGACAGCAGTGAATACCCTCTTCGGCATCCGCTGAAGGCACCCGAACTGCCTGGCGAACCGGGTCGGCACGTAAGGCTCGCAGATCACCTTCCCGTCGATCCGAGCCACGAGCACCCCGCCCCGCATGTTCAGGAAGTATTCATGCTGCTCCAGCGGGCCCTGTCCGTTGTCGATCATCTGGCCGACGGGAGTGGGGAACGGGCTGAAGTTGAAATTGGCATGATTGCCAATCCGAACCCTCACGCCCTCCTCACTGAGGGTCATCGGAGCGACCCCCGCAATGTTCAGCAGGGAGGGTCGCAGGCCGTTGCCCGGAGGACTGATGGCATTTGGGAACGTATACCCACCAAGGTGAGCAGCCACCCAGCCGTGGAAGAACTGAAAGGGCCCACAGATCCTTCGTGGCGACCCCCCTCGTGAGATGCGTCCCAGAATGGCATACAGCCTCGCCAGTACTGGGACCCCGAGGTTGTACCTCTTATTGGCAGCCATGGCGCCCGCCATCGCCAGCGTCGCCGGACGGACGCCCATCCTCGCATCCCGCACTGGCAGGAGCCACCCGCTCAGAAAGGCGGCCAGGAACGCCGCGTACCGGACGTTCGGGTCCCGGGCCTCGATGACGCGGTACCCCCATGAGCGGTAATCGCCCGTCTCCAGGACCCGCCAGTACGACCCGTTCCGGCTCCTCTGAGCTGCGGTCGGGCACCGCTTCCCCCTGCCTGGCATCTTGACCGCCGGGTCATGCTCCAGGAACTGGCCGAACCAATCCTTGTAGGCTATGTCCTTCTGGAAGTCTTGGATCCCGAGCCGCTGCGTAGCCAGGTCAAGAAGATGCCAGGTCAGAATGGGAGTCCGTGACCTGTCCTCCCAGATGTTCTTCGGTGGCAGGAACTCATCGTACTGGTAGCCCTCCAGCGGGATACCTCCGATGCAGTGGATGTCCCAGAGACCGATGCCGACCTCCCCATGGTGAAGATGGAAGGTGTTGGTATCCGGGGACCAGCGAGTGAACAGCTCCGGCCCGAGCTCAGACTGCTGGTAGAAGTGGAACTGCGACGTCCACACCGCCTCGAACAGGCCGATGTACCGCAGCTCCTCTGCGAAGTGATCGCAAGTGTGGCGTACCCAGAACGCCCAGGCCCATTCACTGGTAAAGTTGCCCCCGGATCGCAAGTCCCAGTCCTTCAGCCAGCCCTTGGTGTCGTCAGTGACACTCTGACGGTATGTGCTCGAGTAGAGGGCTGGAGAATTCTCCGCTGTAGGCTCACCCCCATCAATGGTTCGCGTCCTCGGGTTCAGGACGTAGACATCCAAGTGCCTGGTTTCCCTGGCAGGATGCCCATTGTTGGTGATGTTATAGCGGTGAAGCTCGTCCTCCCGAGTCACCCAGGTTCGCGGCGCATCAACCTCGAATCCTGGCACCGGAACCTCATCGAGGATGCCGAAGTTCCAGAGCGGCAGGTTGTCCGACAGTGGATATGTCTTCTGGCCCGGCGTTAGTAAGTCGAACAAGGATTGATTGTTAGAAACAATCTCCTTGGCTCCGTAAACCTCCTCGTTCGTCGCCATCTCGGCTCTGCGGGTGGCGGCATCCCCTTCATTTCCTCTGTGCGCGGCCATCTCGGAAGATTCGGGAGTCGTGCGGGTTAAGGGATGAAGCGTGCGGGATCGGACGAGGCTGGTGGAAAAGTTTGAAGGTTGGCGCGCAATCCAAGTGGACGGCGCGCAATTGGGAAGACTGTCGCGCAAAGTTCCGGGGTTTCGCGCAAAAACAGGCGAAATCCGGACGGGTTTGCGCGCCGATCGGGCGAATTTCGCGACCGGAAGAGGCAATTTCGCGCACGAGAACTTTGGAGCTTATCGCGCGGAAGGCCAGAGTACGGAACGCGGGACCCAGCGCCCCTATTTATAGGCGAGGCCGGGCCCGCGCTGCGCGGAAAGCGCTTTGCGCGACCGCAGCGGCGAATTTCGCGACCGGTGCCCCTTTTTGCGCGCCTAAGTCCCGCGCCGCCCAGGACTTCGGCATTCCGGCGTCTCCCTCGGAACCCGATCGTTGCGACCTCTCGCCGATCAGATTCCGAGGGGGGGCTTTTGTAGACGCCGGAAAAGTCCGTTGCTCCCAAACGAAGCTCCGGATGCGGAAAGCGAGGTCATATTTGGAGTCGGAAGGATGTTTCGGAGGGCCCGGAGGCCTTGCGCGGAATTTCAGAGGCACGCGCGCAAAGGGGATGTTCCGCGCGCAAACCCCCCGGGATGCGCGCAATGCGCCGGTCCGGCGCGCAATTCTGCGCGCCGCGGGTCCGCGCGACTCCCTTACGCGCCGCGCCCGATTCCGCGCCCGCGAGAAGAATTTCGCGCTCGCACCCTGGATTCCGCGCCCGGGGTTGCCTATAAATACAAGGCGACCCCCAACGTTTCAAAGGTGGCTGGAAGTCGAAACGTCTCCCGTGCGCGCAATTCAACCCCTTCCGCGCGCAATGACGAACTTCAGGTAACCACCTTTCTTTCGCGCAAGAAAGCCTCGGGGTCCGCCTTCGCGCGCAATCCCCGCTGGCTCCTTTCATTTGAATAAAAACTCACCCTAAGGCCTTTGCGCGCAAAAGAACCCGCTTGCGCGCAATTGCCCCCGGGGTGCGCGCAATCCGGCCTGATTGCGCGCACCCCCCCTTCTTTCAAGTGGCCATTCGTTAAAGAATGAGCCGTTGCCCCCGCGCGCTATCCGAAGCCCGGTGTGAGCAATCTCAAGCATCCGCGCGCAAGGCGCTGGCCCAATTGCGCGCCAGCCGCCCCGATTGCGCGCCGGCCCGCAGTATTGCGCGCAGAGCTTCCTTTTTGCGCGCAAGCTGCCAGGGTCGTCCCCGTTGACCTCCTAAGGTTACCCGCCTGTGTGGCACCCGATGATTCTCATCCCGGGTGCCCGCACCGTGCGTTGTCTTCCCGTGCGGCCCTCCAGGCTTGCGCGAAGTGACACGCACCTATGTCCAGCATGACGTTAAACTGCATATATGTCCAGCATGACGTTAAACTGCATACTCGTCCAGCATGACGTTAAACTGCATATACGTCCTGCACGACGTTAAACTGTACATCGTCCGCGCTGCAAGACGTTAAACTGCCAAGTGCTTCGTCCGGCAACCTATGCCCAGCATGACGTTAAACTGCACACCCGTCCAAGCTGCACGACGTTAAACTGCCTAGCCCCCATCGTCCGTGCTGCAAGACGTTAAACTGCCAAGTGCCTCGTCCTCAACACATGACGTTAAACTGTACTTCGTCCGGCAAGACGTTAAACCGTCCGCTTCGTCCTCAACACATGACGTTAAACTGTACTTCGTCTGGCAAGACGCTAAACCGTCCGCAACCTGATCCCGTGCTCCGCACGCAGGGTCTCCCCCGGTTTGGACGTGGCCCCCACCCGCTCGTCTCTGCAGGGATGTCGGGATTGTCCCCCTTTTGGGACGATTTAATGGGAGTGGCTTTTCCCTACGGGGGCAGGGTATTACAAACCCCTAGTTTCTCGTGGGAGGCTGCACATGTGTATCTCCATTGCACCTCCCCACTGCCGAAGCCAGTAGAGGGTCTGACTGGGATCGAGGTGTCTTTTGCTTTCGGTCCAAGTCCCTTCCAACTGAGTTTTGCAGTATCCGGGCTGCCCCAAGTGCGTAAGTCCTGACAGAATGAACTACGTGGACTTTGATCCCTGTCTTCTATACAGGGTACGTAGGAAGCCTCCCTGAGGTCCAAGCCCACCACCTGGTCGTTCCGGTCGTATTTACGTCGGTTCGTCCATCAGTGGACCCCTCCAGGGTTCACGCTTGCGTTGATTCACCTATGAATCCGCCCCTGTGGGAGACTGCCCGTGTGTATCTCCACGGTGCCTCCCCACAGCCCCCCTTTTCCATTTCCCCTTTTATCGTCCAGCATGACGTGAAACTGTGATCCACCCGGCCGTTCCATCCCCCTCCGTGCGAGGTGGTTCGGTTCAATCCTCCGCCCGGCGGCCTCGACCTCTTCGTGAGTCGGCTTGCCGACGTCCAGCATGACGTTAAACTGTATGCCCGAACTACGTTGACTTTGATCCGTGTTAACGCGCGGTACGTAGGAAGCCCCTCTGGGGTCCAAGCTCTTTACTCCATCATCCATCCTGATCCTTACCCGGGCCGCCACATCCCGGTGGGGTCATGCCACTTCACTTCACTCCACGTTACTTGGGAAGCCGCCCATGTGCTGGCCCCAGCGTCGGAGGTTCCCCGCAAGGGGTTCTGTCATCTGATCCACTTTTCGTGTTGATCGGTCCGATGCCGTCCCCGCTGGACGTTAAACTCGCGGCATACCCCGTGTTAAACACGGGAAGCTGAGGAAAACCTCAGGTGACACAGTTCCCCGCACCTAGTACGGGATGCCTCAGGCCATCGTGCCTTCGAGAAGCCCTATTAGGGACGGAAGACAGACGTGCAGAGCCGCAGTGTTACAACACGCCCCCAGCACCCAGAGCCACCCGGCCTTCTCACCGCAGGTTGCTGCCCCGCCCAGACTCCTTGGAACGTCCGGGCGGAAGCAGCGTAATTAACCGGTGTCCATGAAGATATGGCGCCGGGAACGAGATTCACGAACATTCTTAAGTCTATGAGGGAGACCCGGATTAGGCGACAAGTTCCGAGGAGACGTCCAAGGAAGGAGAAGCCGACATCCCATCATCCCGGTTTCGATCAAGGAGCAGACGCCCCTGAATAAGGGACGGATGCCGCCCGCCCTTGGAAAGCGGGACTGCGGGACCACAAGCCGCGCGCCCATCCCCTCGGGTTGACGGGTGCACGCGCGAACGCGTCCTGGCGGAACAGCGTAACCCGACGCACATCCGCACCGAAACAAACCTAAAGATGTTTAACTACACCTTAATTATGTTACATAAAACATTATCAAAATGGATTACCATCAAGGTGTCATCATTCCCCATACAAGGTGAGAATCAAGACAAATCTATGAACATCGCTGCATAGTCCATGATGGACATGTCACCCTAACAGATCAAGAACTCCTAATCCCTTTCTTCTCTCAGCGTCTTCAAGGAAAATTTCTTGAAAAACTAAGCCTTAATGTCATTCCTAGCCAGTACCTTGCATCTACCTGCCTAAAACTATATGTCCCACCAGTGATTTTTTAATCCTCTGAGCATGTAGGTTTCCAGCTTCACCCTCCAATATAGAAGTGTCTCTAACTACTTGAAGATCATCTGCATTGATTTGATCGAGTTCTCAACCTCTTGTGGACCACCCTCACCCTGGAACATCGGCGGGTGCTGTGATTGGAACTCCTACACCAGATACTCCATCAAAGTATTTTCTCCCTGAGCTCCCCTATCAATACCCCAGATAATGCATACCAGGATTGATCTGAGTTACTTGTCAATCCACAACCCAAAAGTTTTCAGATCTAGTGGCCTCCCCACCTGCACTAGAGCCTGTTCCTGATCCTGTACCTACGAATCATAATCTACCTAACCCTCAGGGGTGTCAACCTACTCGCTCTCCTGCGACACCCTGTCACCATCCTCCCAACGCTCCATCCAATTTGTCCATGTAGAAACCCACTGAATACCATTACATTGTTAGATAGCTCAGATAATATATATATATATATCACAGATAGGGAAATCATAATAGGAATCTTGATCTCACTAGACTTACCCTTCCCCATCACAACCATGTCACAAGTAATCCTAGCCTCTTGGCCTCCTCACCCGCCCATATCAGAGCCAATTATCACAATGCCTTGGGCCATGCCCATCCTGAAAAACCATGTCACCACAAACTGATGAACACGTTTCCCAACCTGGCGATGAACATCACCCCATACCATCATACCTACCTACTCCTATAAGAGACAATCCCATATATACAAGTATCACATATCACATATTACCAAGAAATTTATTGCATGAAACACACACACACACACACAAACACACACATTTATATATAACATCCCACTATGTTCCTAATAAAACACATGAACAAGCATAACAAATACTCTTTATCATACCGGGACAAGGTTCTAATATCCTTCCTTGCCATATCAGGACAAAGATCACAAACCATAACGAATAACAATCACATTTCCAAGTTCACCACTTAAGGTGGAAATAAAATTAACTGTAAAATTAGAAAAATAGAATAAAAATTCCCACCCCTAAAAACTTGGTCCATCCCTTGTGTATGGGGCCGCAGGCACCCAAACACGAGTTCTATACCGTGTTTTTAAAACATCATAATCTTTATTTTACCATAACCCAAACAACAAGACCAGTTGAAAATTAAATAATTTTTTACCATTATTATCCAGTTGAATGCCTCTACTAATTTTTAGTTAAGAACTGCTTTGATACCATTTGTAGCACCCTGACCCAATTATCCACCCAAAAAGTGCCTTTAGGGCTACGTACCAATAGCCTTAGGAATGCCACCCCACATACCAAAGGCTTCCAACTAGAAATTATGGTGTAAATGGTGATAGTGGGAATACTATACCCTCTGGTTATGATATAATAATGGTCTATATAGATATAGCTGTGGAAGAAGAGACCAACAGACTCAAAACAGAACCCTCCCATGGTGGAATCATAATAAATAGCATATAATAGTGAAATTAATATCTAAATATCAATAGTGGAAACAAACAAACAATCCAACCATTCCGTTTATAGATACTAAGTAGATCATGCATCTAATAAAGGTCATATATATCAATAAGCAGAAAAGGGTCACCCATGGATGACCTCAGTGTAATTCATATATATAATCATGCTAATAAAAAATGAAAAAATTAGTAAAGTCCAACTGAGCAAAGAACCAATGGCCCTTTACCTTCCATCTCATGCAACTCAACCACTAGGATCCAGCTCCCGAGCTTGAACCCTTACCTGAATACAAAAGCCTAAAATCTATTCTCATCCTGAAGGGACTATGTAGGGTATGATAATGAGTCTTAGTAGGTCACTAGTAATGTGTGACTACCTTAAATTTGTGATTAATTAGTTGTATACTGAAAATAAATAAATAATTTAGTGCATGAAATTAATGAAACACAAGCTCCCCTAGTGCTCAATGGTCACTTGGAATCTATCACCTGCTTCATCCATCATTGGAATAACTAGGGAGGGGAGGATCCTTATCTCATAGATCAAGTAATACTTTGATGTCAATAGATCTAGGCGAACCCTTAGGTTCCACCTTCCAATTTCATTTACAACCTCATTCCATCAACCATGTAAGTAACATCCTGAAGGCATTACCAATCAAAGAATCCAGTCTCTCAGACCCCTGCTCAAAAGCACCCATCTGCTCGAAGCACAATGCCTGGAGGTTTAGTGATATCTATCCTATAATAGTAACTAATGTTGGATTAATAACTGATGTACTAAAGAGCAGTGATTCTCATCCTCCAAAATGATCTTGGCCTAATAGACTCAAGCACGATGAGCCTTATCCCCTAACTGACAGCCTCAATGTTGTCCCTCGATGGATTCTCACCATCCTTGGGTCTTTATATGGTAAGAACACCCATCATTTTACCTAATTTGCAACTAATGGGGGCCTCTACCCACATGAGTGGTCAAAACCACCTCATCACTGAGTAAAACTATGTGAAAATGACTCCAAATGGTTCTTTGTCCAATATGGCTGAGTGGAAATCACCAATTTCGAACCTAAGACACACCATCCCAATACCTAATGGCCCTGCGACCATGTCACTAAAATCTGATGGTCATTCCATCCCAAGTATCTAGATCCATGGCTGCAACATGATGGCCTTACTATCTATACCGATGAATGAGTCTCTTAACCTATGATCAATATCACCCAAAAAATATATATAACAAGCCACACCCAGCCTGATGATTCACATCACCTCAAAATATATATCCATCACTATCTCCATCTTCAGGCTGAGCCCATCATATTCTATTAGAAAACAATAGTACATCACAATAAATTCACATTTATATAACAATTAAAACATTTTACTTTAAACAATCCAATTTAAAACAAACAACCCAATTTGATTAAATAAACACCTCTTAGACTAGGTGACCAAAGTACAAAATCCCTCACATGGCTCGAACCATTTATGGAATTGGGTAGGCATCTCAAAAAGTCTTAATTAACTGATTTAAGGAAACATCATAAATTAAGGGGTCTTGCTTAGTCAATAAAATGGTGTGCTAAAATCCACACCTCCAAAACACTTATGAAAACATAAAGAAAAGTAAGTACCACCTACCTTGTAGCTGTAGAAATAGGCATATCCGATCTTAGCCTCTAAATCTGATATATTTGGAAAAAATTGATGTTTTGGATGAATTACCTAAAAATAGAAAAAAAATGACTCATGTAGATTTAACAGTCTATGAGTAGAAGGAAAATTGAAATAGAATAAAAAGAGAGGAGAGCCATACTGATATAGATCTAACACTGCAAATGGATCAAAGAATAGAAGTCAGATAAAGAATCTCACTCAAAATCTAGAGGAAGAAAAAAATGGAGGACCCCCTGCTATTTAGATTGAATGGAAGGATAAGGAGGAGGAAAATTAGGTTTATAGATGGAGGGGTAAAAGCATAAATTCACCCATTTAATGAGCCGCACAATTATCTTGTACGATTTTACAAACTATGTGGAAACCGTGCGTCTTTTACTAAATAGGTTCCATACCCTGCATAGTTAGCCCGCATAATTAGGCCTAACCATGAAAAAACTATGTGGATTTCCTATACTAAAACCTGTAGAGGTCTTGCATGGTCATGATACTCACCCTGAATGGTTTTTACAAACTGTGCCCAATGAAAATTGGGGCTACACGATTTATCCTTGGAGGTTGAACAGTTAAATCTAACTGTGCGCATTAGCATACACTTCTCCAAATTAGTGTATTCAGGCCTTCGACGCACCCAAAACCCATCCGAAAACCTGAGGAATTTTACAAACCTCTAAAACCATCTAAAAACAAGGTTTTGGGTTAATAAAAAACTCATAATTAGGCTCTAATAAATGAGAAAAGAGTTGGTATACCCACCAAACTCCAAAAATTCAAAACATGTGAGGATTTAGACCCACTTAAAAAACCTAGGATGCTATAGGTATGATTTGATTTATTATCCATTGATGTCTTTGCCTATTTATACTTCTATTATTGTGGGTCACTAGTCCTGTTGTTATGGTATTTCTTCGGTTTCTATATTTATTTATGGACCATTATTATTATCACCACTAGAGGGTATAGTCTCCACACTATCACCTCTTTACAACCTCACTGCTAGTTAATAGTATTTGTCATACATGACAATAGGAGTTGGAACGGCGATGGATAAACCCTAATGGGGACGACGATGTCCCACCCTCCACCGCCAGTCGATAGGAGGGGGGAGGATCCACAGATTCCTCATATTGGCAGGCGGCATGACTTCCACCCCTTCACAGACCCTATTTCAATTCCAAGCTTTCTGGAGATCAATCTAGGCCCGAAGGTCCCTGGAATTTGGGAAGGAGATCCCGTGATTCCACTTTTGGTTTCAGGGTTCATAGAGGCGGAGAGCCTCCTTAACCTAACCTTGGTTGCAAGATTCATGAAAAAACGGCCTTTAGTGGATGCCTTTGACAGGTTTGTCTTCGAATCTTGGGGGATCCATGAATGAGCAGTAGTTGGTCTTCTAGATAAAAGGAATTTGATGGTGTGATGCTCTTCATCGGAGGATTTCGTTCGTGCGCTGTTGTGTGCTCCTAGGAAATGTGGAGGTTCTGGCTTCTACCTATTCCGGCAGAGCTATGATCTATACATGAATCGTGACTCTCCAAAAATTCCGGTTTGGGTAAATCTACCTCAATTACCTCTCCCTTTACAAAATCATGCAATCTTACATATGTTATTGGATTTAGTGGGTCAGTTTCTCTGCGTTGATTAGCGTACAACTTCCTTGTTCCATCCAATCAACCCACATATGTGTGTGGAGGTTGATGCATCAAGGCCACCGGTTGAGTCTGTGTGGATTGAATCTGGGGAGGAGGTACGGTTTAAACATCCGATGGTCTTTGACCATTGGGTGGATTTCTGCTCATCTTGCCATCTTCTGGGTCACTCGGTCACCAACTGTAGGTGGGGTGTTCACCAGGGGAAGGATGCGGCGCAGGAGATGAAAGGAGATGATGTGGAACAAACTAATAAACTAGCGAGAAATGTGGTGTAGAGTAAACCAATGGCCAAACAGGTGGAGGAAACCTCTGTGCTGGGGGTGTTTGATCGGATCAAGGAGGGATTGAGGGACCGGGACATGGGTAAAACAGTGGCAAAGCGAATGGACAAACCCTCCATGCAGCTGCCTCAAGCTGAAGGTAGGAGTCTCTCTGTGAAGGATATTGTTGTTTGGACGAAAGTGGTGTCAAATTAACCCCATATCACTCCAAACCAGATTGATTCTACGTCGGGGGTCAACAATCAACTTGTAGACAAGGTTCTAGTACAAGACGGTGTCCAAACCCATAAAATTTTTTCATGTTTGGACACCAACGATCTTGTACAGAAGGAGGGTAATGCTAAGGCCATTAAGGATACTTCGTATGCCGAGGCTATGCTTATTTGTCTGGGTCCTTCTAGTAAAGAGCACATTCAATAGACTGACGTTATGAACAGATCAAGCTCGAGGAGTGTTTCTCCATCAATTAAGCTGGATAATAGCTTTGCTGGATTGGGGGTTGAAGGGTCTGATCAGGAGGATGATATTCCCAAGGAGGATTATGATGAAGAGTCATCTGGTTAGGCTGCTGAATACAGTGATCCAGAATTACATGACAAAGATCTCTGCATTTAACGGATGAGGAAGGGGTGGCAAGGTAGTAAGAAAGAACGAAAGGATTACTCATATTTACCTTTACCTATGGAGAATCGATCTGTTAAAAATGTAAAAGGAAAGGAGAAGGGGAGTGTTTCCAATTCTACTGGAACGTTTATTCATTTGGAGGAGGGGGTTGTGGGGAATCCTTCCTTCGGGGGGACCAGCATGTGGAAATTCCTTTGGAATTGATGTTTCATTCCGAATAAGATATGGAAGAAGAATCTATGGTGATTAATGCCTCCACAGAGGATGCTGAGATGTTGATGGGAAGGCATATTCGGGTGGATACTAACAGTGAATAGAGTGAGTGGATAGACAAAAAGAATCTAATTTTAGTAAGAGGTTTCAATGAAGAGAAGATCACACAGAATAAATACATGCAAGTGTGGGACAATATGGCTTCTCACTTTGAAGACCTGCTTGATGATGCACCAGTAACACCAGTAACTTACCTTTCCTGGAAACTTTTTAGGGATAAGGATGCTAATAGGGTCAAGTTTTATTTTAACAACTATGTTTTTTCCTTTAATGCATGTCCTGGATGAACTTGGGGTTTCTCAATTTTTCCATAAAAGTGTTTTTGATAATAAAAAACTTAATTTTCAGTCAGTATTTGGCATACAGGGAGGTTCACTTAAGGCCTAGTGGCCAACCAGCTCAGAGCACTATTCAGGTGGAAAACCAGGACAGGGTGATATAGGACTGATGAATGTGAGGATAATTTCAAGGAGTTGACAGTAAGGTTGGTCAAGGCACTAGTTCTCACACTACCTTATAGTAGAGTAGAGTTTATGATTTGTATTGATTCATCCAAGATGGGGTCGTGATGTCTTCACATGCCGAATGACATGGTGGTAGCATATAACTCATATGAATTGAAGGTTCATGAGAAAAATTACCCAAATCACAATTTGTAGCTTTAACAATATTTTTTTCTTTGAAGATATGGAGGCATTATTTTTTGGGTGAAAGGTGGGATATACACACAGATCATAAAATATTGAAGTATAGATTCACCAAAAAAGAGTTAAAGATGTGCCAAAGGAGATTCCTAGAGTTGATTAAGGATTATAATTCTAATATCCTAAATTTTTAAGGACAATAAAACCCTCATTGATAAAAATTTATGATTATATTTTATGTTAAAATGTAATTTTTCAATAAAAATCACTTAATAGATAATTTAAAGGCCTTGCACTACTACAAAACTGGTTTTATCTAGTGTTAGAGATTTAACAGCACTTGCTAAAAGTGTTTTTAAATACCCCTTTGTCAGTGCTAGAAAAAGATCTATTAAAGAGGTCCTTTAACATCGCTAAAAAAATGTCGTCAAAGGGGGTACTTATTAGCGCTTATAAAGAAGTATTGATAAATCCCCCTATCAGTTCTAAGAAAAAATCGTTGATAAAGGGTGAGCCTTTATTAGTGCTATAAAAAAAGAACTGATAAAGGCCACCCTTTATCAGTGCTTTTAAAAAAGAACTGATAAATGCCCACCCTTTATCAAGGATTTTTTACTAGAATTGATAAAGAGTATATTTCATAAATAAATATATTTCATTAAAAATAATATATTAATATATAAATATATTTATATTGATATAAATAAAATATATATTTTTTAAATATGTTTTAGATAAGGCTAAATAGACATTTACACTTAATATATAAAATATTTAAAGAAAATGGAATGTAAAATAATTAAAAAATATTATTAATTAATAATTTCCAAATTATTATCAAGTAATAGTCATTTAAAAATAGTTAGATGACATAAAAATTAAATTAATTAATGAACGATCTAAGATAAGTTGAAAACAAGTCTTGAACTTCAAACGACTATAAATTTTGATCTAGGTGTCCGTTTGGGATCTACCACATATCAAATTGAAGTCTGTAATGAGATATAAGCACTGGTGATAGGGAAAACCACTAATCACATATTTTGAGGCCAAAGAAGGACCATAGATCCTCCATAATTGAGTTTTTAGTCGGGGTGCCCTAATTTTTTTTAACATTCGATGGAATCTCAGTCTTGTTTAAAGGGTCATTTTTCCTATTTTCAGTGAGGAATGAATTTATTCCTAGGGATTACATTCATATTGATATTATGGTTTTTAAATTTTATCATTTTTCATAAATTATTTTTATTTATAATTAAATACTTACATATTTTCTTATATTTACTTATTATAAATCACTTGTATAAATACATATTTAAACATATTTACATAAAAATGAATTTTTAAATATATAAAATAAATATTTATTACTCATTTTTAAAGTAAAAAATTATCCATCTTATTTACCATATAAAAATGCATTAATATGTATATATATACCTATAAAATTAATGTTTATATATAAACATGTGTGCATTAATAATTAACAACTATATATGTATATGTATATTCTAATGCATGTAAATAAATACATATTCTAAAAATGTATTTAAAAATAATATCTAACTATTTTTTACATTATAAATATATATATATATATATATATATAATGTTTATATATACATATATGTGTGTATTAATAAACGAATGTATATTTTTATTACATTATAGTATATATAAATGGATATATTATATAATATATTTAAATAAATTTAAGAATATATATATCACATACACACACATTTTATAAATGTATTTAAAAATAATTATATAAATATATGAATACAAAATACATATGTAAATATATAAATAAACAAACAGAAATATCATTAAATAGGAAAAAAAAATAACATGGTGTAGTGGTAAAGGCATTCCATCTTCAAAGGAGAGGTTCGGGGTTAGAATCCAGGCATACACAAGAGTATGTAAATTCAAAAATCACTGTTAAAGGGGTGGTGGGGTGAAAAGTGTGATTGGGGGGGGGGGGGGTGAAGTGTAGTTAAAGGGGTCATGAAAGCGCTGATAAAGGGTTCAGGCTCATAGAGGTCTGAAAAAAATATATTTTACCCCCTTTAACAGTGCTAAAAAAGCACTCTTAAAGGGGTCCTTTAATAGCACTAAAATAAAGCTGTTAAACAGGGCCTTTAATAGTGTTTTTTTAGTTGTTAAAGGACCCCTTTAACAACCCTTTTTTCAAGCGCTGTTAAAGCCTACCATTTAACATCGCTTATGTAGAAAAAAATTTATAAGAACTATTAAAGGCACTTTACTAGTGATGTTAAAACCTAGTTTTCTAGTGGTGTTGTGTACGGGTAAAATCTTAGTTAACACCTCAGAATATTTTATGGAATATTTTTGGAGTGAAGCGTTGAGATAGTATGGGATTCCAAGGCCTCTAGATCCTCAATGCTGAAATAATAGAAATATTTAATATATTATATTAAGTACACACTATTTTTTTTAAAATTGAAATATATCCCAAAAAGTGTATCATATGAGAAATCTAATACCACTATTAGGTTTGTAATGAGGGGTTTTCCATAGGAATGACATAATATTTGTGCACGTCAGACATTTGGTTAGACTTCACATGAGGTTAACTTATTTAATATTTTTATTATATATTTTACCAAAAATAATTGAATATATCCCAAATAGAGAATCATATGAGAAATAATATCCCACTGTTAGGTTCGGGATGTGAGGCTTTCTCTAGGCATGACATAACATTTGTGCGCATCAGGCATTTGGATAAATCACATGTGTGGTTTTTCCTTTTAATATATTTATTATTTTTATTATCAATTTAATTATTAAAATCAGGTTACTATTCATATCCCCCAAAATAACTCCACAACCAACATTTTCATGCTGAAAAGTTCTAAAAAACCTCTGATTCAATGTGTTTCACTCGAAAATTTTAGTAACACTTTAATAGGTGAAACTAAAGTTTCTTCCACCAAGATTAATTTGAAAGGAAGATTAAATCAGGCCTTTCAATTTTAATTTTAAGAAACAATGAATGCGCTCAGATTTGATTCTAAATAGACAAACAATTTGATGGGTTGGTTTTATTGATTCCAAGTAATCTAAGACTCCTTTTCGGGCATTTGGAGAACCTCCATTGATCGATCAAAGTTTTTTCTTCGATTCTAGGTGCGACACCTGCTCCTCCTCTATACCTATGTGCAATTAACTTCTTGGTTTATTTGATTATTATTTATATTATTATTCCTTTTCCTATCTTATCAATTTTAGGAAAAAAATGATGGGTATTAAATAAATTGATAAACCAAAATTATATAGAAATAATTCATAATAAATTATCAAAACATAATTTATGTTTCATGAAATGATAATCACATCGAATTTTCAAGGGTAATTTATGAAAATTATTAATTGATAACTATTTTGGATTATGAAAGATAATTATTAAATAAATTATTAAAAGAGAAAATATATAATTATCAAATGATATTTTCTGAAAAATTATCATGGAAAAATTATCCTGGGATAATTTATCAAGAACTATCAAAGGGAAATTATAAAAATTATGGAAAATAAATTTAAAAATTTATTAAAGGATAATTACATCAAATTATCAAAGGATTACTTGTGAAAATAAATTCTCATAAGATAATTGTGAAAGGAAAGTTTGTAATGAAAAAATTATTAGAAGATAATTTTACAATTATCCAAGTAAAATTATAATAAAAGTATCATGTGGAAAAGATATCAAATTATGAAATAACAATTGCCTAAAATTTACAAGGATAATTATTTGAAATTATCAAAATATAATTATGAAGAATTATTTATGAATAATTTCATTCAATCATCAAAAATATAATTAAGAACTATAGAGTGATAATTACATCAGATTATCTATAGATTATTTATAAGAAATTATCAAAAGATAATTATAAAAGGATAATTTATAATAAATTAAAAAAATATAAGTATAAAAGGATAATTTATGTGAAATTATCAAAATATAATTATAAAACGATATATTATAATAAAATATTAAAATATAATTATAAAAGGATAATTTATTTGAAATTATTAAAAGATAGTTATTATTGAGTGGAAAATTGCTAACACATTCATTGAAGTAAAATGAAAATTTATAAATTATCTAGGAGAGAGAAAGTATAATCACTTGTGATATTTTATTTTATTTTTTAATAAAATAGATGGCTTTGGTTCTAGGAACCCTGGAAAAACCTCAAACATTGAAATGGTGATGACTATGATAATAAGTCATAAGATCATACATTCTTGACTGTTGAGGATTCATCTCTAGTTTTCAAACTATAAAGGGTGTTTTATCCTTTCCATTAACACCAACAACCTTTGAGATAAGGATTTCCTTACCTTCTTGGTCTCTCTATTAGTAGAAAAATGGGTTTTAACGTCATTTTTTTAAATTTTGATGCCTGTTTTAAACAATGTTTAAGTTTCCGAAGTAAAAAATATGAGTTTTGATGTTGATTTTTATAAAAAAATTCCAAAAAGTAATTAAATTTGTTTTTTGGCATTGATTTTTTAAAAAACAGATGTGACAATTACCAATCAGTATCAATTTTGACGTCGGTTTCTAAAAAAACTGATGCCAAAAAGTAAAAAATATATTTTTGCATCAATTTTTACAAAAACCGATGCCAATAATTAATTTTTTTTGTTTTATGTTTTATATAATTTCATTAGATTCTACTTGACTGGTCGTAGAGCTAAAACGGAGTTATGGATCAAAAGTTATGGTCGTTCAAAGTTTAACATATAAAAGTTTCGATTGATACAACTCATTTCAAAGAAAACATAAGAAACATGAATAAAAATAACATACACCAAATGAAATAAAAAAACATAATATTTCAAACATATTTCAATTGTTTTAGGATTTTCCATCAAAAGGATATGTTGTTTATCATCATAAATTTTAGATTTAGGGTAGAACTCATGCGATAATGAAAACATTGACCGATAATCAATTTTAAACCTCGTTTGGTAAATCTCATCCGAATGTTTTATATTTATAACTCGATCATAAGAACAAATCATAATTTTAAGTAAGTTAATAATTTTTTTTGAAATGAAGGAATATAATAATAAAGAAATAAATTATTAGAATAGATACTGTGTTCAAATTTTTGAATGAAGTCACATTGAAAACTTGATTGAATCGAAGATGTCGAAAATGTCAAAAATGAAGAATGAAAGAGAAGATGGATTTATATATAGTAAACAAAAAATTTTCAATATCATTTTATGAAAATGAAGGTGGGACATTAAAAAGTTAAATGCACGTTGTGAAAAAAATTGAAATACCGATCCCGCATATTTGCGAATACTATTTGGTGTCATTTTTGTTTAAAAATGACAAAAAAGACGATTTACATTAGTTTTTTGGAATGGGTTTTCAAAAAAACAGATGCTAATTGTTTTTTTAAAAAATATTTTTCACGTCGGTTTTTTAAAAAACCGACGTGAAAAAGTAAAAACTAAATATTTTTTGCGTCATTTTTTTAAAAAACCGATGCCAAAAATTAAAAAAAAAAATTTTACATCGTTTTTCATAAAAAATGATTCTAGAAATTAAATATTTTTTTACATTGTTTTATAAAATTTCGTAAGATTTTATTTGAGAGGTTGCGGAGCTAAAATGGAGTTAGGGATTAAAAGTTACGGCTTTCCAAAGTTAGACTTGTTTAAGATTTCTCTTAGAGAATATCAACTTCCGACATCCCTAACTTTTAATCCGTAACTCCGTTTTAGCCCCACGAGAATTAAAATCAAAGCTTAAGAAATAATCTAAAACATAGTTAAAAAATTTAATTTTTGGCATCGGTTTTTATGAAAACTGATTAAAAAAAATATTTTTTAATTTTTGGAATCATTTTTTAAAAAAAATGGCGCCAAAAGTCTCTAAAAACATATTTTATGATGGTTTATAAGAAACTAATGTCATATTTTTGATCTTAAAAATCATTTTTATACTAGTTCTCATTACATATTTTTTTCATGGTATGATTTATTATGTTGGGATATTTGATATTCATGCTTGATATGTAATCGTATGTGGGGGTGTGTGTTTCCCATGATAACATATGACTTGTTTCCATGAGATTTGATATAATATATAGATTCCTTGATGTTTTTTGATTCACATGATGATATATGATGATGATATATTATCACAATGTGTGTGATGGATATTATCATGATATACCTTGTCATGTTTTCCTCTATAGGATTGGTATATGTATACTTGACAGGCGACCATCATGGTATGATTACTCCTCATAGGGCGCGTGCATGCTGTACGATGATGATGATGATGCAACATGATAACCTTGCAACCTAGTCTCTACTTGATGCATTGTGGTTTCCAAATGGATGAATGTCACTTGATGACTTGTGGATTCTGAGTGTTACCCAATGCCTTGTGGATTCCGGGTAGGTTACAGATACTCGTTGCCTTGTGGATTCTGACTATTACCCAACATCTTGTGGATTCCAGGTAGGTTGTATTCACTCAATGACTTGTGGATTATGAGTGACTCACCAACAGACTAGTGGTTGGTTTGGATACTTATCGACATACAACACATTTTTAGCATGGAGCTAAAGCAGGCACAACTGGGGTTTTTTGGCAGCTTAGTTAGTGCATGAACGCTTGGTTTTGGGTTGTATGTTTATGCTTGTTATGAATTTATCATTATTATGGAATACATTGTTATATTTGTTAACATAAGCTTATGGATGCATTGGTGTTTTCCTACTAAGTCTTATAATCACACCTTACTTGGGAATTTTGATGTGCTTGTAGATTTCATGAGGGATCCGGTGAAGGGAAAGGGACCTATGGTGGGAAGTCGAGTAGAAGAGCACTGAGTTAGCAATAGACTGGGAAAAAATCTGGATTACCCACTATTTATATATTTATTTAGCTTATGTTTATGAAATTGGATAGGATTTCCACTTTAGTAGCTACTTTATTTGAATGTAATGTATTCCATCTCTAGATTTCAACATGTTTACTCTGATTAAATATTATATTTTTCACTATTGATTATTTATCCTATGAAAGGATACTGAGGGTATAGTCTCCCCATTAACGCAATATGACCCTCACTACTATTTGGAATCCTATTACATATGGGGAGGCGTTCATGAGGTTATGTGACCTTTCGGCACAGACCCGGTGGTTCAAGTCGAGATGTTACAAAATTTTTATAGAGGTCAAGATTCAATAACTTTTTCTTCTAACTTCCTTGGGATGGGATAGGATAGAAAAAACATAATATGGTTGGGACTTGAGTAGGGGAACTATGATAGTGCCTGACCATCACTGTATAGTGGATGTCTAAGAATCTAGTAAGTGGGGAAATATGTTTTGATTTTACTATTGATTAAATTCACCTAAAGTGATCCACATTATGTTGATACATGATTTATGAAATTTTAAGTGTGTTCATTATCATAAATAGGCATGTAGGCTCACATTCCATATATATACTCAGCATTATGATACATAGTTATTCTTTAATTAAATTCCTTGATTTGTACTATCTATTCAGGATAGCTTCCCTTTGTGTGATATATCTGTGTGGACATTCTACTATGATATATCTTTATTCATATTAATTAGTTGAACTGGTCATGTTTTTCTATTAGTATATATATGAATATTGAGACTAATATGAAGGTACAAAGACCATAGTTATTTCTAAGAGGGTTATGCCTTGGGTTGAGGGTATACTCCTAGGAGAAACCTTGTGTGACTGCATATATTGATTAGGGTTTATCATTATGACTTGGTTTTTTTATGAAGTGTTTCCTTTGCATTAGAGAATATATCACCTCAACGTAGTCTTATGGGACTATTTGAGAAGTAGGACAAAATAATCCTTCAAGTGAGTACATTTCTGATTTACCACTGGACTTGTAGGAGAATGTAGTTGAACATAATCCCACACATGCTATGTGGTTTAGGTAGTAGGGATATTCTAACCTGAAGTCTTTCTCTTAGCACCTGGTATAGGCATAGGAGTTCATAACCATGGTCAAATATTCCCTAACATTAAATCCATCACTATTCATTATTCCAGGGCACTAAAGGACCTTGATATGATGAAGGATGTGTTAAAATATTTTTGGGACTCTTTGAACTAGTAGATACCCTAAATGATTGACATGCTAAACTGAGATTGATCTCATTACAAGTGAACATCCCATTTTGATACCCCCATATCACATGGAACCAATTGATTTTAGGGAGTTCAAATTGTATCTGGATGACTTGGAGGGAAATGGATTCATTAGGATGAGTAATTCACTATGGGGTTCACCAGGGTTGTTCCCTAAGAAGGTAGACAATAGTCTTCAAATCTATGTTAATTATAAAAAATCGAACTAGGTGATGATGAAGAACCAATATCCTTCTCCCTGGATCAATGATCTTCTCTATAAATTATGGGGATCTCAATGGTTCTCTAAGGTTGATCTTTGATATATCTATCACCAGTCATGAGTTAGAGAGGAGAAAATTACGAAGACAACATTTTGGGGTAGGTATGGATTGTATGAGTACTTGGTAATGTCATTCGAGATAACAAATGTACTAGTAGAATTCATGAACCTCATAAAAAATATTTTCCATCCACACTTGGACTCATTCATTGTAGTTTTCATTGACGATATCCTCATATACTCACTGACACTATATAAGCATCCTAGGCACCAAGAGATAGTCTTGAGTATGATTCAAGTATATTGTATTTATGCCAAGATTTCAAAATGTAAATTCTTTATTTGAGAGGTAAATTTAATAAGACATGTGGTGTCTAAGACCAGTATATTTGTAGACCTATAGAAAGTTTAGGTAGTTATGTCATGGACACATCCCTAGAACATGTTTGATATTAAGAGATTTCTGGTTTTAGTAGTATATTTTTTATGGTTTATCCAGGACTTCTCCAAACCATCATCACCCATGATAGTGCTAAAAAATAAAGGAGTGAAGTTATAGTGGTTGGATAAATGTGAAGAGGTATTTCTTAAGCAATATAGAAGGCTGATGATAGCTCTAGTACTGACACTCTCTAAGCATGGGATTAGTTATGTAGTGTACTATGATGCCTCAGGTGTTGGTTTAGGAGCAGTGCTGATACAGAGAGAGAAGGTAGTAGTATATGGGTCTCATCAGCTATAAACCTATGATAATAACTTCCCAACACATGGTTGTGAGATTGAATTCGAGGTCCAACCTTTGATGTGTTGGAAAAATTATCTCTTTGGTGAGAGATTTGTTG
The DNA here is from genome assembly GCA_963277665.1 of Viscum album. NCBI lineage: Eukaryota > Viridiplantae > Streptophyta > Magnoliopsida > Santalales > Viscaceae > Viscum > Viscum album. Next base: position 189,385,558 of record OY728130.1, read on the forward strand.
TTTATACGAACCAAAAAATCCTTCACTATATCTTTACATAGAAGGACCTGAATTTGAGACAAAGGATTTGAGTTGAGTATCTACAGATGATCAATTTTGAGATAATTTTTTCACCTATAAAAGGTAACATCATTGCGGATGCTCTTATCCGTATGATACAATATGAGTAGAATCTTGGTGAGAGGCCCTCAGAGGAGAAGTATCAATTTATGAAATTATTAGATGATTGGAGGATGGACGACTTAGAGGACCAAGGTTCTATGAATTGTGATCCCTTGGTAGTCAAATATTCACTTTTAGACTAGGTATATGTTGAATAGGAGTCAGACTCCAAGTGTACTGTAATGAGGTAACAACTAGTGGGTGGTGACTCAATACCTAAATGGTCTATAGGTGACGATAATGTGATCCTGGTACATGGGTGAGTAGTACTCCTTGCTTCAATTAGAGTGGATCTAATGACATATTACCATACCTCTAGATGGTAAGTACATCTTAGAGAGACTAAGATGTATCATGACTTCTGGAAGTAGTTTTGGTGGTCAGGGATGAAGAGAGACATTGTTGGTCTCATCTTCCGATGCCTTACCTATCAGAGGGAAATGGTTGAGCACCAACATCAAGGTGGGTTGCTGCAACCACTCCTGACACCTATGTAGAAGTGTGAGGACATCACGATGGAATTTTATAGGGTTTACCAAGGACCTTGAGGAGTTATGATGTAGTTTGGGTGATTTTCTATTGGCTAACGAAGTATTATAACCTCTTACCAATTAGAGAGACTCGATCAGTGGAGGAGTTGTGGAAGCTCTATGTCTAGAAGATCATATGCCCGCATGGAGTTCCATTGGGAATTATTTATGATAAAGATGCATGTTTTAAGTCATAAATTTTAAGGGATTGCAAAAATCTCTAGGGACTCAACTAAGATTGAGCATAGTGTAACATCCTCAAACTGATGGACAGTCCGAGTGGACTATACACATATTAAAAGATATGCTTAGATATTATGTGCTAGACTTTAGTGGAGTGTGGGACGATCACCTATACTTGATTGAGTTCACATAAAATGACAGCTACCAAGATTTAATTTAGATGACACCTTATTAGGCTCTTTATTGGTGGCAATGGTTATTGTCCCCAACATGGTTTAGGAGACCTTTGGGAGTGTGAAACTGATACAAAAGAGGTTGAACATCATTTAGAGTATATAGACATGTTATGATAACCATAGGAGGAGACCCTTGGAGTTCACTATGGGAGATTATATTTTCTTGAGAGTGACTCCTCAGTTAGGTAACAAACATCTAGGGAAACAGGACAAGCTAACACCTCATTTTGTTGGACCCTTTGAGATCACCGAGTAGATTGGGGTGATGGTGTACTATTTGGACATTCATTCTCACTATCAAGGTATGTACAATGTGTTCCATATGCCATAGATTAGGAGGTACATACTTGAACATGTTCATGTTATCAATTTCGAGGATGTTGAGCTGGAGACCGATGCATCTTATGAGGAGCGTCCGATGTAGATCATAAACCAAAGTGAGAAGGTTTTGTGAGGGAAATTAGTACCTCAAGTATGGATTTAGTGGCAACATAGAAAAATCTAGGAGGAGACGTGGGAGCATGTGTCTGATGTTTGAGCTCAATGGCCTTAGTTGTTCTAGTATGATTTCTATAGAAACTTCTCATGGATGAGTAGTCAATAGAGGGGGAGAGTTGTAATATCCTATAATTTTAAAGATACTAAACATACTTGTTGATAAAAATTTATTATTATATTTTATGTAAAAATATAAATTTTTAATAAAAATCACTTAATAGACGATGTAAAGGAATTGTGTAAGGGTGAAATCATAGTTAACAACTTGAAATATTCTATGAAATATTTTCATAGTGAGGCTAGCATGAGATTTCTGGGCCCGTAGAGACTCAGTGATGAAAAAATAAAAATATTAAAAATATTATATTACATTCATAAGATTTTATAAAAAAAATGAAATATCTCCCAAATGGTGTCTCGTATGAGAAATCCAAGACAACGGTTAGGTTTAAGATGAGAAGTTTACCCAAAGCATGACATAACATCTATACACATCGAGCGTTTGGTTAGATAGAACATGAGGATAATTTATTTAATATTTTTATCATATATTTCACAAAAAATAATTTAATATCTCCAAAATGATGTGTTGTATAAGAAATCTGAGACCACCATTAGGTCTGCGATGTGTGTTTTACCCTATAAGTGACATAACATTTTGCACATTGGGCGTTTGGATAAATCATACATAGAGTTTTTCCTTTTAATATTTTTATTATTAATTTAATTATTAAAATCGATTTATTGTTTCTATTCCCCAAAATAACTCCATGAACAACATTTTCATACCATCAAGATCTAAAAAAACCTTTGATTCAACATGTTTTCACCAAAAAATTTCAATAACGCCTTAATGGGTGAAACTAAGGTCTCCGCCACCAAGATTCAGTTGAAAGGAGAATTTTATTAGGTGTTTCAATTTTTAGTTTTAAGAAATTCCAGATGTATGTGTCTTTGCTTCTAAATAGCCAAAAAAATTTATGTGTTGGTTCGGTTGAGTCTAAGTGACCTGAGACTCCTTTTTAGGTGTTTTGATAACCTATGTTGATCGATCCAAGTTTTTTATTTGATTCTAGGTGTGACATCTGTTCCTCCTTCATACCTGTGCACAATGACCTTCCATGTTTCTTTATTATTATTATTATTATTAATTTTACCCCTCTTATCAATTATGGGAAAAATGATGGGTTTTAAATATATTGATAAACCACAATAATATAATAATAATTCATAATAAATTATCAAAGCATAATTTTTATTTCATGAAATGATAATCACATCGAATGTTCAAGGTTCATTTATCAAAATTATCAAATGATAATTATTTTGAATTATCAAAGATAATTATTAAATAAATTATAAAAATAGAAAATATCAAAATATAAAATGTTAATTTAAGAAAAATTTTAATGGAATAATTATCAGGGGATAATTTATCAAGAACCATCAAAGAAAAATTACACGAATCATAAAAAATAACTATAAACAAATATTAAAGGATAATTGCATCAAATTAAAAATGATAATTTGTGAAAAAAAATTATAATAAGAAAATTTTGAAAGGATAGTTTGTAAGGAAAAAATTATTAGAAGATAATTTTAAAATTATCCAAGGATAATTATAATAAAATTATCATGTGGAGAATATATCAAATTATCAAATGATAATTGCATGAAATTTATGAGGACAATTATGTGAATTTATCAAATGATAATTATGAAGAATTATCACCGGATAATTTCATCAAATTATCAAAATATATTTATGAAGAAATATAAAGCGATAATTACATAGGATAATCTATGGATACTTTATGAGAAATTATCAAAAGATAATTATAAAAGGATAATTTCTGTGAAATTATCAAAAGATAATTATAAAAGGATAATTATAATAAACTATCAAAATATAATTATAGAAGGATAATTTATGTGAAATTACCAAAATATAATTATTATTGAGTGGAAAAGTGCTAACACATGCATTGAGTTAAAATGATAATTTAGAAATTATCCAGGAGAGAGAAAGTATCATCATATGAGATATTTTATTTTTTTAAAATAAAATAATGGTTTTGGTTCTAGGAACCCTAGACCAACATAAAATGTCAACATGATGAAGAATATAATAATAATGACTAGGAGCATGTATTATTGACTATTAAGGATTGAAATCTAGATTTGAAACCGCACAAGGTGGTTTATCCTTGCCTTTGACATTGACAACCTTTGAGGTAGAAAGTTACTTACCTTCTTGGGCTCTCATTACGCATTGTTTTCATGGTATGAATGATTATGTTGGAATATTTGATATTTATGCTTGATATGTAATCACATGTGGGTGTGTTTGTAGCCCAAGATACCATATGCCTTGTTTCCATGATATTTGATATGATAGTTAGATTCCACAATGATGTTTGATTCCCATGTTGATATATGATGATGCTATATTACCATGATGTGTGAAATGAATATTATCTTGTTATTCCTTGTTATGTTTTCCTCTAGAGGATTGGTATGTGTATACTTGAAAGGTGTCCATCGTGGTATGATTATTTCTTGTGGGGTGCATTCGTGGTGTGTAGTGATGACGACGACGCAACATGACAACCTTGTAACCTAGCCTCTAATTGATGCTTTGTGGATTCTAAGTATACAACTGACACTTGATGCCTTGTGGATTATGAGTATTACCCAATTCCATGTGGATTACAGGTAGGTTTTCTTCACTCAATTCCTTTTCGATTCCTAATGACTTTCCAACATCCTTGTGGATGGTTTGGATACTTATCGACATATGGTAAGTTTATGTCATGGATCCAAAGTATGTACAACTAGGGGTTTATGGTGTCTTAGTTAATTTATGAATGCTTAGTTTTGTGTTGTATGTTTATGTTTATTACTCATTTATCATAATCATGGAATACACTATTATATTTAATCACATGAAGTTAAGGATTCATTGGTGATTTCCTACTGAGTCATTTACTCACAACTTAGTCAGACATTTCAGTGCACATGTAGATTTCATGAGGGATCTGGTGAAGGGAAAGGGCCCTATGGTAGAAAACTGAGTAGAGAAGTGCAGAGTTAGTACTAAACCAAGACAAACTCCATAGGACTCACTGTTTATCTATTTATTTATCTGCAACTAATTACACTAGATAGGCTTTCCACTCTAGGAGCCTCATTATTTGTATTCTATGTATGCCATATTTATCTTTCTGTATGTTTACTCTAATTAATTATTATATTGTTTACTATTGATTATTGATCCTATGACATGATACCGAGGGTATGGTCTCCCTAATGATAAACTTAGACCCTCACTGCTAGTCAGAAACCTCTTGCATATAGTGAGGTGCACATGAGGTCATGTGACCTTCTGGCTCAGACCTGGTAGTTTGGGTTGGAATTTTACAATGACTGCTCAATATATTACCACCTAGGATGGTAAAAATGGAAGATGGTGCTTTGAGTCAAAAGGAAAATTCTATATTTTCAATGATGAGGATTGAAAGAGATCTAATATATAAGGATTTATAGAGGATATATCTTGAAATCATAGTATAATGGGATAAATCCTATCTTACTCAGGTGAATGTTCAATCATCCATTTATTTAAAGATTAAATAGGTGAAAAATGAGGATGAAGAGTTTCATCAGAAGAAAAGGAATATTTCTAAATTAAAATATGATAGTGATAGAATGATTAGGTTTTGTAACTCAATATGTGTCCTATAAATACCATAATTCAATAAAGAGATATTTGATGAAGAAAAAATATCATCATTATCTTTCCATCCTGAGAGTATAAATATGCATAGATACCACAAATATAATTTATGGTGGGAGAAAATGAAGAGAGATATTGAAGAGTATGTATCTTGATGCCTGATATATCAACAATTTAAGGGTGAATTTTAGAAGTCCATGGGGATGATGCAACCATTACCTATACCTGTATAGAAATGGTAAAAAATCACCATGGACTTCATCATAGGACTCCCCAAAACATCTAATTTCCAAAATAAATTTTGTATTGTAATTGATAACCTTATGAAGTTAGTGAATTTCATTGTTATAAGAGAATATTTCTTGATTGACCAACTTTCTGGGATATACATCAAGGAAGTGGTAAGGTTATATGGAATACCATTTTCAATCATATCAAATAGAGATTTGAGGTTTACCTCAAAGTTCGTAATAAGTATTCAGCAAGCATTGAATGCATAGTTGAACTTTTTTTTAAAAGGTTGGGGCTGAAGCCTCATTTATTATTAAATCAAATAAAAGACCTCTTTAACTGGGTAGAGGGAGACCCATTACATAGCCCAAAGGCCTAGTGGACATTTAGCCCATTACATGGCCCATAGGCCCATTTCAGTACTGCATATCATCCTCATATAGATGGTTAGTCTAAGAAAAATATTCAAACCCTAAGAGATATGTTTAGATATTTCTATATAGATTTCAAAGGAGGTTACAATAAACACCTTCCTATAGTTGAATTTTTATACAATAATAGATTTTAGTCATGCATTCAGATGGGTCCTTATGAATCCCACTATATAAAGAAATGAAGAACTCCAACATGCTAGGATGGAATTGGAGAACAAAAGCTATTGTGACCTAAAATAGCTTAGGAAATTAAAGAGAAAGTTAGGTCTATTCAACAACACATCATGTAAAACCCATGGCTTCCACGATACATTTTTCTTTGAATAATGCAATAACTTGCGTTGTACGCAACTTCGAGTTCTAGCACACCACGACCAATCAAACTAGCCATTATGAATAGTAATACCAAAATTTTAAAATTTTTAAAATTTTATTTTTCAAAATGGAGTTCATTTTTTGGATTCAGAATATTAAAATTAGCTTAGTGTAAATTTATGGTATTTTTCTAAAAACTTTCAATTTTTTGATGAATAGTGAAAAACACTGTGTTATTGTTTAAAAACTAATTTTTATTTAAATAATTATTTATTTTATTTAAATTTATTTTAGGTCAAAATAGATACATAATACCTATATAAGTTCAATGTAATTCATTGGAGTCATTTTATAATAAAATTAGATGTATGAAATTTTATTGAACATTTTAATGTCTTTTACCCACCTTCTAGGCACGTTAGAAAATTTGCATAAACCGCTTCTATGAATTGAATTTCAAAAATCCTAATGAAAAATTTTACATTATTATGTAAAATTTTGTTCAATAGGATGAAAATAAGTTTTGGTGAATAGTAACTTAAATTTTATTTACCACGGTTAAAAGTAAATAGGGTAATTAAAGGTAAAAATGATATTATAATTACCCTAAAACATGTCATAATTCTATTGGATAATTTTTTTTCTACCAAAATAAACATTAGGAATAAAATATGATCCTATTTGATCCACTTGGATTATATTAGGACATTTATTATTATTTTTTAAAGAAGAGTTAAAAGTGTTAAATTCAAATTTTCATAACTAAAACATTTTTAATATAGGGCTATACATAAGATAAATTAGAATATAAATATTAATCATAAAGATAAAAATATTTCCTACATAATGGAATTTTATTTATAATTTTTAGACATTAAATAATTAAATTTATTTATGACACAGTGATGATGTAGTAATTACCTTATTAATGAAAGATTCAAATAATTGATATTATAAATATAAAAATAAATATATATTGAGACTTTTTATGCATTAAACTAATTTTATAGGTTAATATGACATGTTAAGATTTATTTAATTTATTTTTTTCAAAGTAATCAAGTTTTTTTGACTTTCACAAAAACCAAATACTAAATAGTGTCAAAATTGACATAAATGAGTTTTTTTTAAAAAACTACTATATTATTAATTGATATAATATTCATAAAAATATAGGGTTAATCCAAAGGAATTATATAAGGTTATATATGTCAATAAGTAATCACTTTGGGTTCTATTTACTTTTTATAGTAAGTTTATTAACCATTTATTATAATAATACAAGAAGACATGGTAAAAGTTAAACTATTTAACTAAGAGTTAAATCTAAAAGATAAGGTTAATATGGTGACCTAAACCTGTCTAAAACCCATTTCTTGAAAGGTTTTTGACCCATACCCCCCTTATAATAAAAATAAATCCTTTTTTATCCATTATAAACTTAATATGATTGTATAATAAATTAATATTTCAAGCTTTTCCTAAAGTGACCCTCACATCTCTTATAAAAGGGTACTTCCCCTTATCTCAAAATCACACCTCCAAATCCTTTTTTCTCAGACAAAACCTTCTCAAATATCTTCCCAAATACCATAAATTCAACTTATAGGCATTAATTTTATCATAAAGCCAATCTAAGGATCCCTTTTGATCAAATCAAAAGGAAGTACCTGAAGAAGAGGTAATAATTTCATCACCTCTTTCAAAGTTCTTTTCTTCTTCCACTTCGTCTTTCTTTGTTGTTTCCATACCAAAATAAAAAATCTAGTAACTTATACATACTATAATGCTATTATAATTATGGTACAACCATATTAATTATTATATCCATCCTATGAATGAAAAAGTCACCATACGTGCGCACGTATGGATTACCGTCTCCACGAACACGATGAGATTCATTCCTCATCGTAACAATTCAAGAATAATTTTCATTTTATGATTAAATATAATGTTTAATAAATTAATATAATTATTTATATGAATAAAATACATCCTATCCATGTAAAACATGACTTATGTAACAAAATATATAAAGGAAAACGGATCAGTTAACACCCAAAACAATGATACTACTAAAATATTATTAAAAAAATAAATATTAGAAGATAATATTTGATATCATATTTATGTATGTGGTTCTTGTATAATTTAATTAAAAGTATTTAATTATTATATAGGATGTTAACAAACCCTTGACCAAGGAAAAGTACAAGGTAAGGGTTAATTTTACAATCTCTTTATTATCCGAGGTTGTTTATATGTGAGTATCTACTAGGACCTCTTTATCATCCACATCCGTGTTTCTTAAAAATGTATTTCAAAACATTTTTAATATCTCCTATAATATGGTTTAAATTCATTAATACCCTTGTTTTACTTTTTATAAAATGTTTTAAAAGGAATATTTCCATCATTTTCCAAACAAGGTACTTTATGACCTTTTTGACAAATTAAGGTAAGAATGTTTTTTTAACATATACGGCGGGTGATGCTATTTTCTACCATTATAACATCTTCAAATATTTACTTAAAATATTATATGAATATTTTTAAAATAAATGTTTTATTTTATAATTACGTGACTTTTAAATTATTTCAAAATATAAAGAGATATTTCTATCAAATAGTTTTGATTTCATCTATGTCAACATCCTTTGATGGATTTTAGACTTATTTGAAGTTGATTTATTATGATACAATATTCCATATTGTATTGAAGGTTTTGTGATATGTTTGACTGTGGATGTGTTATTTTTATACCATTCATGGTTTATGGTTAATGTATTAACATTTCGTATGCTAGTTTTAATACAAATGTTTATGTTATGTTTCAACCTTTTCATATGAGGAATGCATTGGACTTAGTAAGTGATGGGTGGAGCCTGCTATAGCTCCTTGATGCATCAGTAGGTCTCATGTGACAAACTAGTGTCTTAGAATAAGTCCTTGACAAAATCTTATTTGTAGTCTTGGCACGAGGCCTTGAATATGTGGTTATGATTTCCGACATTATGCACTCCATCGTTATGAAATTAACAATTGACATTAAATGTGATTATTTGACTAATAAAATATATATGTGAATAAGTAAATGGAATTATTTAATTTATCTTTTCCATATTATGCTGAATTTTAATTTTAAAAGGCTTTTGTTTTAGTCTTATACATTTCATTCAATGTTTATGCTTATTTATAAAAGTTTCCACTATATTGTTATCCTTATTGAGATTCTGAGCTCACCCCTTTCTTATGTTTTATTTTTCCCAGGATGCGAAGAAGTATATTATGATTGACCTATAGGGATAGGCTATGGGATATGAGTGTGTTCAAAGGATACACAATGTTGTTTTTTTAATTTCATAATGTAATGTAAAACTTATGTACGTATCTAGTACTTCCAAATCTAATAAACTAATCAGTCTTTTGAGACTTGATATCTTGTGATCATGCCAATGTTATGTAATAATGCACCGACTCTGGGTAACTAGGGTTAGGGCCTTACACATCAGGGAAGCTCAGAATTGAAAGAATATTTATGGAAATAATCATCATTGAGATCTAGAGTTTGATGTTGGAGAGAAGGTATTATTAAAGACATATCCTTAGTATAAATTTACGATATTTAGAAAGAAGTGGAAGATGAGATGAAGATATATTGGTCCCTATGAGATTTTTGAACATATAAGGATAGTATATTATCAATTTTTTTCTTCCACCTAAACTCTACCAAGTTAAAAATGTGCTACATGTGTCTCCTTTGAGGAAGTTCGTACTTGATCAATCACATTTACTTAGCTCATAGGTCATACTATTAGAGCATGATCTTTTTTATGTGAAAAAACTAGTATAATTCTTGGACCATAGAGATAAAGTGTTGTGGAACAAGGATACTCACCTGATTAAGGTTGCAACATCTTTTTATTGTTTTCAAGTACTCCTTAACCCATATTTTTATCATGATTTGGTTGGTTCTTGTACTGGGATTATTCAGGTGAAATTATTGAAGATTTTGGAGGACTTTTGGGCTGTGCATGGTTGGCACATGGTTTTCCCAATATGAACACCCTGTTAGTGAAAACCATGTAAACCCAAGAAGTGGGGGTTTTCAAGGTTGGTGCATGGATTGTAAAATGGTGTTCCCACTAATAAGAAACCTTGAAACCCCACTAGAGGGGTGCATGGTTATGGTGCATGGTTTTTCTATCCGTGTTCCCCTACCCAACTAATCATGTATGTGGGATTTAGTTATTTAATTATTTAATTATTTTTTCCAAACCCACTTTTATACCCCTGATCAACCCTAACTCTACCTAGAACAATTACTAGGTCTTGGAAGCTCTTATAGACCCATTTTGGCTCCTCCAAACCCTCTCCAAGGAAGATTTAATCTAGGCGATCATCATTCGATCTTTTCTCAGTATGTTTTCCTTCCCCATTCCTTCTCTCCTCTCTTTATATCTCCTTCTAACCTCCATAGGGTTTATTAGATATTTGTGTTGTTGTAGGATATAATCCCTATTGTTTAGTGACTATAATATGTACCATCACTTTAGCATCATCTTTAGTGACTTCTTTATTTATTATGGGTGCATATCATTCATTTATTTCAACCCATATTGTGAATTTTTTTTAATCTTCCTATGGAGTTTTAATCTTATGTGATGTATATTACTACACCCCTTGAAACAAAAAAAGGTAAGGGTCTCTACAGTCCCACTTGTTTTTTTTCTTTATTAGATATTGAGCTTTCTTGTGATTTTCTAGTTCTTGACATTAAACCGCTTGATGTCATTTTCAATATGGATTATATCATTTATAATAAAGTCTAGATTGATTGTTATCTTTGATGGGACTACTTTAATACGATTGATGGGGTGTGCTATGTATTTCAAGGAGAATGAGAACCGAGGTCAAGTAGATCCAGACCGTATTATCTAGAGTTGGGGAAAGTAATATCAGTGTTTTATTTTTTATCTAGAGTAGGTTTCCTTGAGTAGTGATCTCCCTCTAGTTTTCATCGAGTTTTATGATGTTTTTTTTCTGAATTCTTTCGTTTTTCAATGATAAGGGAGGTAGAGTTTTCTTTAAATTTAGTTCCCAATACTCAACCAATATATACTCATTCATACTGTATGGAACTATTTGAAATTAAAGAGATGGAAAATTAGTTGGATGATCTTTTAGTGAAAGGATTTATACGTCTGATTGTGTAACCATGGGCAGTGCTTGTTCTCTTTGTGAAGAAATCTGATGGTTCACTTCACCTTTGTGTTGATTACTGAAAACTCAATAGATTCATGGTATGACCATTCATAAAACCACCTTTCAAATAAGGTATGACCATTATGAGTACTTTTTAATTCCATTTGGTCTAATTAATTCTCCTGTAGTCTTTATGGATTTAAATTATTTCCCTTGAGTATCTTAACACTTTTATGGTAGTCTTCATGGATGACATACTTGTTTACTCTAATTCTAAGGAGGATCACGTGTGCTATTTGAGAGAAGTTCTGGACTTATTTAGAAGTCATCGAATTTATGAAAATATATCAAAATGCGATTTTTGGATTCATGAAGTGAATTTCTTAGGACACATGGTGTATGAACATGGTATTTCAATTGACAATAAAACTATAAAAGTTGAGTTGACATGGGAGAAACCACAAATTTTTTTCAAGATTTATAATTTTTTAGGTTTAACTAGATATTATTGACATTTTTAAAGGATTCATCAAAGTTATAATCTCTGATGACTTCCCTAACTAATAAGGGAGTAAATATTTCTTGGGATGAGAAATTTCAGAGTTATTTTGTTGAGCTAAAATGTATTTTGACTACTGTGCCAGTGTTAAATATAATAGAGGTTGAGAAAGGGTATGTGGTCTTCTGTGATGAATTAGGTTTGGGATTGGGTTGTGTTCTTATGCAGGGTGATCATATAATTGCATATGGATCTCGACAACTTAGGCTACATGAGAATACTTATCCGACCCATGACCTTGAACTCACAGCTGTGATGCATGCACTTAAGAGTTGGTGACATTACCTTTTCAGAGAAAGATTTATCATGCATTCTGATCACAAGATATTGAGTTATATCTTATCTTAAAAATATTTGGATCTCCACTAGAGGCATTGAGTGGAATGCTTGAAATATTTTTTACTTTGACATCGCTTATACCCTGGGTAAAGGGAATGTTATTGTAGATGCTTTAAATAGAAAAATTACAACCTAGGCCATGAAAGAATAATCAGATGAGTGGAACTTGATTACTCATTTTCCATAGTTTCATATAGGATTTCAGGAATTAGGGGTTGATATTATATTGTATAGTTTTCAGTTGATCTCCAATCTTATCGAGTTAATTCTTTGGGAACAACTACTCGATGATGCGTTCCATAGCATTAGAGACTCTCTCTATGGTGGGGAGATTGTTTTTGACTGGTCCTTATCTATAGAGGTAATTCTATGTTATTGGAATCATTTTTTATGCTATTAGTGGAAAGGAAATGTGTTATGAGGGATTTCTATTATTCATAGTGGTCAGTTCACCCAGGAACCACAATGTTCTATGACATTCAGAGATGATTCTGGTGGCTAGGTATGAGATAGGACATTGCTAATTTTGTATCTCATTGTTATACATTCCAATAAGTCATGACTAAGAACCTGAGACCTTCAGGTTGTCTTCAACCACTTCTAGTGCCAACTTGCAAGTGGGAAGAGATCTCTATGGACTTTTTAGTTGGTTTTCCACATACCAAGAGAAATTAGAATGCGATATGGGTTGTGATTGATTAGATAACCAAATATTCTCAATTTATACTCATTCATGTTACAAAAAAAGTTGAGGAGATGAGAAATCTCTATGTAAGAGAGATTGTTAACCTACATGGAGTTCCACCTACCATAGTCTCTAATAGAGACCCCCCATTTTACTTCTTTCTTTTGGAGAGGCCACTAAAAGGCACCATGATCTCAAATTCATTTGAGTATGACATACCATCTGAATTCAGATGACCAGATAGAAAGAGCTATATATATTCTTGAGGATATGCCTCATGCATGTGTTCTCGACATTGGTGGATCATGGGATGATCATTTGGAGATGGTTTAGTTTTCTTATAAAAATATTTACCGGTCTATGATTTGAATGGATCCTTTTGATACCTTTTATTGCCGAACATGTAAATATCTATTGTTTTGGTTGAGGATTAGTGAAATTTACTTGGTTGGACTGAGATTGGTTCAAGATATGATAATAAATATTTAGTTGATTCATCAAATAATGTTTATGGCACAAAGCCAGTATAAATCTTATGAAGATCTTCATCACAGACCATTGAATTTTTCAATTGGTGACCAGGAATTCTTGACAGTTCCCGTCCATTTGGGTCATTGAAGACATGAGAGTCAATGGAAACTTTATTCCCATTTTGTGGGACCTTTTGAGGTTGTTTAGTAGGTGGGGAAAGTGGATTAACATTTAGCACCTCTTCCAAAGATAACGATGATACATAACATGTTTCATGTGTATCAGCTATGAAAGTATATTTATAATCTATCTCATGGTCTAAGTTGGAGTTATTTTGATGTCAAGACTGATTTATTTGTGTCTGAGCATCCAATTAGGATAGTTGAGGGATGATGATACCTTTGGTTTGAGTTCTATGAAAGCACGGTTCTGATAATCCTAATTGCAGATGAAAACCAGAAAACCTACAAGGAACAAGCTCTACAAGGAGGATGAGCAAGGAGGTTTCACCACAGCAGAAGCTAAACGGATTGCAAGAATGAGAGGGTATGACACCTGCCATTGGGACAAGCCTATTCATGCACGAGAATGCCTAGCCGAACAGCCATGCGAAGGTGGAGAGATGATTTCACGATGAAGATGCTGGGGAGGAGAAGTTCCAAGTAGTTAGTTTGGGTTGTATGTAATGTTTGAAGCCTACGGGAAATGAATTCCTCTAAGGCCTATGGTCCATGTAATACTTATGAATACGAGCCTTTTAAGGGGTCTACCTCACCCCTTGAAATGTGGATTATCAAAAATCAATAAAAAATGAAGGCCTTTGGGCCATTGGAGGAGGATAGGCATTGATGAGAGAATAGGGGCCTCATATTTTTGACATGGAAGCTTATTAACAAGTTTTATGGGGATAGAAAGTTTCTATAGTGGGGAGGTTGTAACATCCTGTTACTGTTTTTAGGTACTCCTTAATCCCTATTTTGATCACGCATTGGTTGGGTGCTATATTGGGATGCTTTGGGTGAAAGTTTTGAAACTTTTGGAGGGATTTTTGACTGTGCATAATTGGAACATAGTTTTCCCAAACTATGTGACATACTAGTAAAAATCAGGTAAACCAAGGAAGTGGGGGTATGAAAATTTGGTACATGGTTTTTTAAACTAAGTTACCACCAAGGATAAACAATAAAACCCTACCAGAGGGGTGAATGGTTAAGGAACATGGTTTTTCTAAACAAGCGACCTTACCCATATAACAATGTGTGTGATATTTAATTATTATTAAAATTATTTAAACATTTCCTAAAACCCATTTTAGGCCCCCACTCAATACTAACTCAACCTATAATGATTTACTAGGTCTTGGAAGCTCTCAAGGACCCATTTTTCCTCCTCCAAAACATCTCTAAGGAAGATTGAAGCTAGGAGATCATCATTCGATCTTTTCTTGATAAGTTTTCCTTCCCCATTAATTATCTTCCACTCACTTTATTTCTCATTATATCCTCCATAGGGTTTATTAAATATCTATATTATTGGAGGATCTAATCCCCATTGTTTTAGATCTTGAATCTAGGTTTGATTCTTGGATCTTCTTTTCCAATGTTCTTCATTAGAGTTTCCCATTATAGGAACTGTGATTTGTGATCTCATGATCCCAAGGTTGGTGGTTCCATTTAAGATTTACCAATTGATTTATCCCTAAATTTACTGATTTAAATTAAATTACTTTCAATTATTTTGTTAAAAACCCAATTCCAGTATATTGGGGAAATAAATTTGATTTGGAATGAAATTGAGAAAAAACACCCAATTCCAATGAATTGGGGTGTGTTTTTAAAGTTTGATGGAAAATTTCAAAATTAAATTAGGTAATACTTGGTGAGAACATATTGGTATTTTATCTTTCACCCTACCTATTCCTTCGGGAATTTTAATATTTTCTCATTCCAAGTTCAAGAAAGGGAAATGCACCACTTGGAGGTGGTAGTTATTGTTGATATTTGGGATTTGAGCTACTGTGTCCATTGGGACTTGGGTTGTTTATCCTATTTTTTAGTACTTTGATGATGAAATTTGGGTTGTTGATATCTATTTGAATTCTAGTATAGTTCTCCCTATGGAGTTTTATTTTGTGCATATTGACATGTATCTATTTATTTCAGTGTGTTTGTGTCAAATTAATTCCCACTTTCATATTGTTTGATTCCAGGTGCTTGTCGTTAACTCGTGGGGATCAGGAACGCCCATCGATCCATGTTAAAATTGGTTCAAGTGTTAGGGTGCCAGGGTATCGAGGTCATTTTGTGAAAAAGTTTCTCTGAAGGAAGAAATGGAAACCTAAGGATGTAATGAGGGAAAATTATCCATATCTATTTCGATTATTATAATATAATTTTTAGGAAAAAATTATTATAAGGGAGGTAGAATGTAACAACCTAATATTTTATAATATATTTATTTTTATCGAATTCATCGTGATAGTATGACACCCATTGAGTTAATAGTATGTCTATTTTTGAGTTTTATTTATCTTTTATTTCACTTTTGGGTTTACCAGGTGATGGTGTTTTGAGATTCATCTTTTGGGGAAAATAGACCCTAGTGTATGGTTGTTGCATAATTTTCTTAACAGTGTGGCTAACCATGAGAGGGTAGCTGTTTGGGGGACAATACACTTTTTCATAGTTTGAGCATGGTTTGTAAAACCATGCAAGGCCTAGGGGTAATTGTAAAACTCAATTTTAGGGATACAGGATCACCCACATGGTTATTGCACAATTTATCTAATCGTGTGACGAAGCCATGTAAGTTATCTCACTCATTAAAAATCATGTATTTTTACCAAAATACCCTTATAGGATATTATATTCTTCTATACCCTTTCTCTCACATTACATGTGCACCCCCTAAGATTATCATCTTCTCCTTCTTGATTTGGGTGGATTCTCTTTGAATATAAGGAATTGTGGATTGAGGTAAGTCCTAATCCCCAATATTTTTCCATATTTATCCATTATCTTTATTATTTCATCCATTTTGATGAAATTTTGAAACTCTAGATGATGGGTTGGATGATTATAAGTCTTTTAATAGGTATTTTGGTTGATTTATTATTTTTTAAGTTTGTGTGGCCCTCTTTTTATCAAATCGGGTGGTTGTCATTGAAGGTGATGAGTATGGAACCATTATAGAGGTAGGTGTCTCTATTTAAGGGTGTTTTCCATATATTTCCATTTAATTATTAATGATCATTGGTTTTTCTATTAAATTTCCATTTATATAATTTATGATTAATTTTTATTTCATTTTTGAAGTGATTCATGGTTTTAAATGGAAATTGGATGTTTTAATGTGGGTTTTCCAAAGAGAGGTGGCCAAAGTGAACTCCAAGTGTTAGATTTAATGGATCAAAGTGGTTTTGTGTTTTTAAAATGTATTTATATAGTTTTTAGAAATGGTTTTATCTTGAGGATGGTATTTTAATAAAATGACCTTGTTGGTTATTAAGATGGATTGTGAAATAGATTTTGACATGTGGAACTTTTGGTGTCAATTTTTTTGGCATTGAGTATCACATGGGATAAATAGGGTGAGATCATGTGTTGTCCAAGGTACCATGAGAGCCTTTTAGAGGAAGACTGAGAGATATTTCACTTATTATCTAAGAGACTGAGAGATCTTTTGGGAAGAAGACCATGATATCTTCCACTTGTTTGATCAAGATAACGAGAGAGATCTTGCGGATTGGGCCCAGGGAAGACCATGAGAGATTCCACTTTGTATAACCAACTAGAAAACATATTATAGAATCAATCACATTATACCGTTAATGGTTAGATAAATTAGTGTACATTACTCATAAAAGGTTAATTTATATGCTTTTATGCATTATGTTAGTTCTCTATTTTATGTGATGTCATTTTCTATGAACATTTCCATTTATTTGGTTATAGGTTAATGATATTTATACATACCCTTATTATGAATTGTTTGGGGTATATTGAGAATTTTGTACTATGTATAATTTAATTATTTCTTGAGACATGTTGATAAATGTTTTTAAAACCTTTTTTGTTTAAATGAAAACTAAAGGGATTTTCAAAGGATTGGTTTTAAATGAAATGTTTTCAAGAAAAATAGTTTTAGAAAATAAAATTTAAAACAAGTTTATTGGTTTTCATGGTTTTAATGCCTTAAATAAATTTATAGTGGTATCTTACTGGGATTTGTGACTCACACCCTACATATGCATTTGGGCATATGTGGAATTTTTTTCAAGACATAGGTAAAGAAAAGGGAACCATGTACTTAGGCAAATCTTATTTATTACCTTTGTTTAATGTTTTTATGGAGGAGATGTGGTCTCATAGGGTTAGATCATGAGGTGATATCTTGTTTTTTTTTTTAATTTTAGTATAAATTTATTTTTTACTTTTTTGGTCTCTTTCCCTATTTTGAATTTTGAGTTCTGACTTGAGATACCTTGTTTTTGACCTGTTATTTCATGTAATGTATTTGATGTTATATCATTGTTTATAGTATCTAGTTTATTCATTAATACAGTACTCTAGTTGTATGTTTATATTTGTTGACTCCGTTGATGTTGGTGTGGTTATCCCATTTCGTGGATTGGACATGCTAGTTTACCATGGGAGAAACCATTCCCAAGAGTTTGTTCATTATTCACCAGTTTTTTATCACCAAGTCATGGCAATTGGGAATGTGATTTGTCCCATGTGTCTTGCCAACTCCGGTGATGGGTCGGGTCGACCCGAGTCAATTCATTAATAAATGGTATTAGATAAAGTTATTGTGTTGGGGGTTAGTGGTAGAATCGATCTAGGAAAGTCAAGAATTGGGTGGTAGAAGAGGAGGAGTGCTTGGACAACTTTTCTTTATATCAAACCTCGAGTTTCCATGGGTGTTATGAGATTGTGTTTATTTTTTTAGATCAGTTATGGGTTGGTTTAATGGGATTCTGACATATTTCCCACTTTTTATGGGTGAAGAGGTGGTATTTTAAGGTATTTTTAGTTTTTTTGGTGAAAAATATAAGTCTACAGGAGGAACACGATTTAGGAACATGGGTAGGAGTGACCGTGAACAACCCGTGAGACCTTAATTATTAGCTCCCACTAACACTCTCACGATTATAAAATAGTTTTCCTAACCATACATAGTAAGAAATACTAATTTTTTTGGATGTTTTCAATACATTTTAAATTAAATTTTTTATTGATTTTAATGATTCTTATTAAGAACTATGATAAGGGATTATTTTGGTTCATTTGATTGAGTTTGAGATTAAATTTTGTTTCTGATCAAGTACATGTTTTGTATCTCGTAGGACATGCATCCTAGAAGGCCCTCACCTAGGCTTAGAGAGGGTACCGTAAATAATTAACCTCATGATAGTCCTATAGTTAATCCAGATCTAGTGGAGTTGATGATCTGTATAATCCAGTCCTTAGGCTAGGTGGGAGTTCAGGAGAAAACATAGATGGGAGACCATACCCTATAGTTTATTAGGAAAATTACACTAGTTTTCCATATAAATAAGGGATACAATGAGCTTGAGAAATGTTTGAATCATATTTTGTGAATATTTGAGTTCATGAAGACCCTTGATACCTCAAAAGTGGCCTTCTACACTTATCTACTTGAAGGACCAGATAGAAAGTGGTGGGAATCAATAGTGTTGGAAAAGAAATATGAGGATATCACATAGAACACTTTCAAGGTAGATTTTAATTAGATGTTCTATTTGGATACCTTGAGTGTGAAAAAATACCATGAGTTCCTAACATTGGATCAAATTAAACATTTGGTAATGGAGTATATTTCTCGGTTTACTGAGTTGGTCCATGTTTCTCCTAATCTCCTCATGAACAATTACCTCAAGGATTGACATTTTAATATGGGCTTCAAATCCTGTGATCAAATCCATGATTATTAATATTTTATTACCAATATATTTTGAAGTGTTTGATAAAGTGGCCATAGAAGCAGAAAATGTAATAGGGAAAGTTGGACTTAGTAGTGTTTCTTCAATGGGTAGTAGCCATAAATATTCATCTGGTTAGAAGCAGAAGTGTGAAAAGCCTCACCAAGATAATATAAAGAGTGATAAATAGTCCTTAGGTATAGATCCAATAGATTCTATAGGGAATTAGCTATTTGTCTACTATTAGTGAGGAAAGGATGGCACATGCACCTCAGCCCAGTTGGTAAGGTATCCTTAAGTGCATCCACAAGACCCAGGTTCAAAACTAGATAGAGGAATATTTCAAGGGGTACAGTAGAAGTACTGTAGCAGTAATGTACACTGTGCAGTACTATAGCAGAACTATACACTATACAAGTACTGTGGCAAAACTATATATTGTGCGGGCACTATACCAGGAACTGTAGTAGTTACTGTAGCAGGTGCTATTCAGTACTGTAACAACTAGAACTATTCAACTTGGGCCACTAGTTTGGGCTTGTAGTCCTTAAGGATTTTAGGCCACCCATGCCTTCGGGTCAGTAGGGCTTTCAGGCCACCTTTAAAGGCCTTCGGGCCACCTCAAGGCTTTTGGGCCACATGAAATTTCACCAGACACACTATAAAAAAGGAGCAACCCCAAAAGAGGATTAAGAGCAGGTGCACTCACCAGAGTAGAGACAAATGGATTTTTCAGAATGAGAGGGTATGGCTATGACATCGGGACTAGCCTTTTCTTGCATGGGAAGCCTAGTCAGGCTGCCATGTGAAGGTGGAGAGCTACTATCATGATGTAGATGCTAGGTAGGGGTATTTCCTTATAGATAGTCTGGTTAAATTCCATAATACCTTCGGGTAATGTAATATTATAAGCCTACATTCCATTTAATCTTATAGCCTATAGGCCTTGTAAGGGTTCCCCCTCATCCTTTGAAAGGGGGGTTATTAAAAATCAATAAAAATGAAGACCTTCAGGCCATTTGGGCTAGTGAGGAATGGATGATTATAACAATCCTAGTTGCCTAGATTCCTTGAAGACATACCACTAGTGTGGGCATTTGTTTCATCTTTAGTGATTTTTTCAGGTCTCTATATGGGTAATGGTGTAGAATCCATGTTCTCAAGGGGTTCTCAGGTGTAGTCGAATGCTTCTAATAGTGGAGGATCCCACCCTCTAGGAAAATGGTAATCTCGCCTGGTGAATAAGGATTAGAGAGGATTAGAGTCTATACACCTTCACACAACTAGTGTTATGCTAGAGGACTTGGAATATGGACTATCCACCATGATAGGTACATTGTTTATCACTTATTATATGGTATGTATTCTTTTTTTTATACAGGTTTATCCCATTATCTTATCACACTAAAGTTTATTGATGCTCTAGGTATGTGAGTGGAGCTGATACCTTTTGTTAGGAATTATCTCACCCAGTTGTGTAGGAATAAGGATAAAGGTTTCAAGTTCCAAGAGTTCTATTTTTTAATTGATGACAGGGAAGTCATTTGTGATTTATTCATATTGGATTTTCACATTTTGAACTTATCTTCATCATTGAACAGTTGATCAGCTTCAAGGCATATATTAATTGATATATCCACAAATTATAGTTTTTATCTCTTAATGGGCACACCCACATCTTCTAAAGTGAGTGGGATACATGATTAGGGATGGAGGTACTAGTTTCATTAGAGATGGGGTTATTTTATTGTTAGTTATCTAGGTTGTTCTTTGATGCCAAGGATCAGGGTTCAGAGGTTGGTCTTCCGATGTCCATAGGTAGCCTAATGTGTTTCTATAAGATTTATTTGGGTTATCTCTATAATGAGAGTTAAAATTTACCATCGAATTACTCCTACAAATGATCCTCATTTCTATAACATTTTAAAATATGGATCCGACTGAGTTGAAAGAGTTAAAATCCTAACTAGAGGATCTTGAGGGTAAGGGATTTATCTGTCCCAACGTGTCATTATGGGAATCACTAGTTCTATTTATAAGTAATCTAGATGTGATTATTTTAATTTTAATATACTATTATAAGCTTAATCAGGTGACCATAAAGAATAAATACCTATTTCCTAGAATTGATGATCTCTTTTATCAGCTTAGAGGATCACATTGGTTCTCAAAGATCAACTTGAGATTTGGGTACCACCAGTTGAGGGTTTATGAAAATGATGATTTTAAGACTGCATTTTTAAGATTGTATGAAAATTTTGTGAATTTAGTTACCATTTTGGATTACCAATGCTCTTGTGGTATTTATGGAATTGATGAACCAGATATTCCACTTCTTTTTGGAATCCTTCATAATAATGTTTATTGAAGACATATTGGTGTATTCTAAGATGGGGGAGGATAATTCTAAACATCTAGATGTATTTTTGGGAGTTTTGAGGAAGAATATTATATATTCCAAACTTTCCAAATTTCAGTTTTAGATCTAAGA
Organism: Viscum album; assembly: GCA_963277665.1. Taxonomy (NCBI): domain Eukaryota; kingdom Viridiplantae; phylum Streptophyta; class Magnoliopsida; order Santalales; family Viscaceae; genus Viscum; species Viscum album. The sequence goes on from OY728130.1 coordinate 189,407,577, forward strand.
AGTAAAGTTCTTGGGCCACATGATTTCCAAGATAGGAGTTTCAGTGGATCCTAAGAAGGTTTAAGTGGTCATGTATTGAGATCATCTTAAGAATGTGTTCAAGGTCTGAATATTTTTAGGTTTGGTTGGGTATTATAGAAATTTTTTAATTAATTATATAGGTTAGCTTCTACCTTAATGGATTTTAATGAAAAAGTGGTTAAGTTTGATTGGGCGGAGAAGTTCCAGTATTATTTTGAGTGGTTGTAGTCATTTTGACATCCACACTAGTTCTGATTCTTCCTAATCTTGGGAAGGATTATACAGAATTTTTTGACCCCTATAATGCTGGGTTATGATGTTTGTTGTTGCAGAATGACCATATGGGAGGATATGGATCATAGAAGCTATGCCCACATGATCAGAATTATCCCTCCCATGACCTGGAGCTAGTGGCCATGATGTATGCACCAAATATGTGGAAACATTACCACTTAAGGGAGAAATTTATAGTCTATTCGAATCATAAAATCTTGAAGTATATTTTTACCCAAATATACTTGAACCTTATATAGAGATATTGGGTCGAAAATGTTTAGACTTTTGATTCAAAAAGTTATTATACACCTGATAAGGGGAACACAGTTACCAATGCATTGAGTGGGAAGCTTCCAGTGTAGGTGATTTGAAAATTAGTAGATGAGTGGGGTCTGATGAATCTATTTACTGATATGAGTTCAGAGGTACAAGAAGACACATAATAGGAGTTATTGGTTAGTACATAAGTCATGACCTCTCTTATCAACCTATTTAGGAGGGAGAAGTTATTTGACCTTGATTTATATCATATTAGAAGTGTTTTAAATGATGGGGAGACCTCAGGTGATTAATCTTAGTGTCTTATGGCTATCTCTGTTTTAGGAAGTAGTTGGTAGTTCCTTTGATCTTGATGTATGAGGTGATACATGAGGCACATTATTCTAGTTGGGTTTTGTGCCTTGGGGAAACCAAGATATTTTATACCTTGAGAGGTCAATATTGGTAGCTTAGGATGAGGCATGAAGTTGAAAACTTTGTTTCTCAATATCTAACCTACCAAATAATTAATGCTAATAATTAGAGAGTATTTAGGTTGTAGCAGCCCCTTCTCGTCCCTATGTGGAGGTTGGATGAGATCTTTATGGATTTGTTTATCGATATTCCTCATATTTTGAGTGGGAAAGATTCTATATGGGTGATTGTTAAATGTTTGATGAATTCATCCCATTTTTTACCCATTAGAGAGTCAAAAAAGGTAGAGGAGCTTGGGTGCCTTTATGTTCTAGAGGTTAGGATTAATGGAGTAACCTCAGAGATAATGTTTTACTAGGATTCCCATTTTAATTCTCTTTTTTGGGAGGGACTTGAGGAGGCTTTGAGAACCAAGATGAAGTTGAGCACTACGTATCACCCAAAAATAGATGGACATTCTGAGCGGACTATCCAAACTATCAAGGATATATTACAAGCATGTGTGATTGACTTTTGAGGTTCATGGGTATATATGAACTTACTTTTCATATATATATATATATCACATCTTAATAGATGAATATCCATTTAATGAAATTAAGACCCATTCCAAAACCATATAGGTTTAGTAACTTTGGAAACTTGGACATATAAACAACTTGTTCATAACATATCTAATCATCTCCCACTAAGTTTTCCATAACTATCACCATTATAAGATATTTCATACTTAATACTGTTATTCATACCCTAGGTAAAGTAAAAATAAGAAATGGTGAGCTCATATTCTCAGTAAGTGTAAATTAGGGAGATATCAATGCCCACTTTATCATATCATGAGAATAATGGTATTAGAACATGAGAATACCATTTGAAAACCAGAACCAACATATCTTATATCATAATCTTGAATAATGTAATAAATCTTGAGAGTTCATAAGACATAAATCATAAAGGAATCAAATAAAATTATCCATGAGATCATAACATTGGAATAATATATAAGTTTTTGGCATACACAAAAGCATAGAAAATCATTTCCTTAGTAGCCAAGGATCACTACAAGGACTACCACAATGGAATGGATTCACTTCAAAAACCATCATATCCTTAGTCAAGATTCACTCCTTTAACACCCTAATATTTTATAAGAAATTTCTCTTTAATTAATTTTATTTCTTTGATAGCTTATGTTATATGAAACTCCGAGTTTAAACGAACCATAATACATTATTAAAATATTTTTATGTGACAGTTATTTCCTAACCATTGGATTGGAAGGTATGAATAGGAGTAAATAAATTATAAAAAATTTATGGGTTACACATGTATAAAAATAATTCATTGGTTATCAATTGATTATAAATAAAAATAATATCATTTGAAAGTAAAAGAAATATTTTTCTAGAAAACTGTTTTTATGCACACAATGTATTTTCTATCTTAATAAATTAAATTAATTACTATTAGTGAATAATTTTAATGAAATTTTTATATTATATATTTAATTAAATGTTTTAACATTCATCTAATATTTTTTTCTAGGCATGAGATAATAATAAATCCAATTTTATGATGAAAAAATCATTTTCTTAAAAAATGGTTTTAGTCACATTTTGCAAATTTATTTTAAAATTAATTTATTTAACTTATAGAAATTGAATTATGAGAAATTGATTCCATATTTGGAATTAGTATGTTCAAATTTGGATCTTCTATTTTTAGGCATTATGAATAGTAACCATGTAAAAATTTATCATCTCAATAAAAGGTTAAATCAAGTTAATCTTGATTAAAACTAAGTGTTTTAAGGTCACCTTTTTTTCATATAAATTCTTATTGGATGAATGGAATTTGACCCTTAACACCTTAGTCTCTAAATTTAATTATTTAAGAGGTAATTTTACATGAAAATGATCTATATAATATTTAATGAAAATAAATCTACATAATTTCACTCTTCTAGTTTTAGATATCTTTCATGTGTTCATATAGTGAAAAAATCAAGTTATTAATGAATATAAACATATATTTTGAGAATAATAATTTTTTTATAATGGAAATTTATTTATAATTTTTATTAATTATATAATTGTCTTAAATTATTATGAAACAATGACACAATATTTCTTCAATTAATAAAAATAATAATTAATTATTTTACAAATTTTAAAAAAATGACATTAATGAATAGTTAAAAAACTGACATTAATGATATTTTATAATTAATAATATTTTATTATATGATTTAAAATACATAAAAATATTATATTAGAAAATGTGAATGATATATGGTTGAAAAAATAATACATGTTATATTTATTAGCCACTTTTCAATTTATGATAACATTCCTAACCCTTTATAGTTAAAATAGTTTTTACCGTGGTAAAAAAAATTAATAAAAGGGTTAATAAAAAAGATAAGGTTTTAAATGACACCAAAAACTATTTAAATTTCATTATTTTATGTTAGTTAAACCCTAGATATTTTTTGAATTAACTTCCAATTGGAATTATTTGGATTGATAATGAATTTATTATATTTTAGTCTTTTAAGAAATTCCATGCGTGTCCTCTCCCTCCCTTATAAAAGGACACCCCTCCTTCCTCTTCCTTACAACACTTTGAGCCATATAGATAAAACATAAACTACTAAAATTAATTATTAACTTTATTATCCACATTATAGAGGTGATTTTATTCCCAAAATACAAACTATAGGATCCTTAAGAGGAGATCTAAAGGAGTTCTTTCAATGAAGAGGTAATCACCTTAACCGATCACTTTCTTTTTTTAATTCTTTTTTATCTTCTATAAATATATGGTACTTATCATAAAATAATAAATTTATTATCAAAAATATACTTAAATGTTATTATGATTATGAAATTACCATTATCCACCCTCTTTCCCATCAAATAGTAAGTGAAAGTATCGCCCGTGCCTACGTACAACTTACCGTCTCCACATAGTGATACAATTCATTTTCAACCACAATATTTCATGGATGGTAATTATGATGAATTTATTGTTTATATATGATATATATGAAATAATTATATTTCTATAACTATTATATAAAATCAACCTTCATATCTTTCAAACTATTGGGAAACGATAACGTCACTCGGGCATATATGTGGATTACCACCTCCATGAAGCGTTGTGATTTATTTTTCATTTACTTTTAAATTAGATGATAATAGGTATTGATTTAATGAATATAAATGATATATATTATATAATAAATATTTTATAAAGGTGAATTATTATTTAACTTTATTTTATTCCACCCTTCAGAAAGTGAAAACAATGTTCATGCGTACGTATGGTTCACCGTTTCCATGAATGGTGTAATTCATTTATATATTTCTACCTTTTATGAATGATTATAAATATTTATATAATGAATATATATAATGTTTATACCATTATTAAAATTATAAATATTTTTTAATCATGATCAAAGTACAATGACTAGAAATAACGAAGTGAAATTCTCATGAAGAATGAAATAGTTAACACCCATAAATAATGATTTTAGTAAGGAATTATTAATAAAAGGGTGTTAAAATGTTATAAGGGGATCACATATAATATTATAAGTATTTAAATTAATATGTTATAAAATTATAATAAATTTTTATTTATTGTATTGGAATATATAGTGTTTTTTAATAAATTTAAACTTGAGGTAAGGGTTCTATGTTACAATATCATTATTTATCAGAATTGTTTATGATTAAATTTCCGATTATGAAATATTATGATATACCTCTTAAGAAACTCATGAATTTTATTATCCTATATTTATTTCTAGAAATTAATTTTTTTAATTTTATTTTCCTCTCTTTAATAACCCAAGATACCAAAAGAATGTTTTTAAGGAAAACTGACTTTATTTATTTCTTCAGTCAAAAATCATTTCTATTCTATGTCCATGTTTTCTAAAAACAACTTTAAGAATGATTTTTCTAATTTAAAATGACTATTTAATGTAATATTTACACATGATTTTACTATTTTCCAAGGATATTTTTAAGAAAATTATTTTCATAATATTTTGTGAATTTATTGTTTTTGAAAAGTGATTTTCAAAGTGGAAAAGATATTTTCCTTAAGAATGGTTTAATGATATAATAATTGTATTTATTTTTGCAAAAGAAAAAAACCCTTGATTTCAATTATGATTTATTATGGATATGATCCAAGGATATTATCCTTATTCTTTCTCTAGATGGTTTATGTTTATTATGATAAGATATTTTTAAAGCCCGTTTCTTTTCCACGAGTTATACTATAATGAAATGATGAAATTTTTATGAATCACATTTCTTTTCATCGGTTTTGATATGATGAATGTTTTTTGATCTTATAGAACCCTTGTTTATGATTTTCATTATGTTATGGTTGTAACCATAATTATATATCCCTTGATGAATTGTGTAAATATTGATATCTCATGAGATAAATAGGACTAGAATGAGGTTTCATCCTAGACCAGTAAAGGACTCTGTCCACTATGATAGTATTGGGAGTGAACCTTGATTACTGCGATGGTTTGGGGATTGAACCCAATCTACTATGAAATTCTTGGTAGTGATCCTTTAATACTAAATAAATGAATTTCTATACTTATGTGTATGACACAATTACATATATTATGCCAATTTTATGCTCTCATGAATCATGTTTTTGAATTCCTTTATGATTCATGTCTCATGAACTACCAAAATTTATACCATGCCTTAAGATTATGATCTATGACAGGAAGATTATGGTTTTAAAATGTTAGGATCATGTTCTCATAGCCTTATGATCATGTTATTCTTATGTTATCATTGATATCTCCCTTTTTTACCTTTAATAATCATCTGATCTCACCCTTTCTTATGTTTCCTTTCCATAAGTTATAAAGAAATATTTCATTTATAATATATCTAAGAATGGTGATAATTATAAATATATTAATGGGAGACACTTATGAACAAGTTATTTATATGTCCATGTTTCTAAATATTCTAGACCTATATGATTCTAGAATGGATCGTAATGTTATATGATGAATATTCATATAATAATATGTAATATTTATATATGAAAAGTATGAGTTATTATAGTTGGTATTAGATAAAGGTTTAGTAAACCTTTGGAAACTAGGAGGAGAAAACTTTAGTAAGAACCCTGGAGATAAGTCTAAGTATAATATAACATCCAAAAGTTTTGGTAATGATCATGAATGGCCTAGGTTAAAACTAAGGTGTCATAGATTGAAAGGAATGCGTCTCTATTTAGATACATAATAAATTATTTTTCATGATTATATGGTTTCCCACTATGATATTATTTCTCGAACTATGTTTTTTGGTTTTAGTTGATGACTCTAACTTGAAGGAATTATGTTAATGTTGAAGGAAATGGATAATGAAATGATTATCCTCTTAAGAAACCAAATTTTATGGGATATGGAATGAAAAATATAATTAATATGCCCACAAAACTTTCTCAATATATGAAGCATGATAAACTCCCAAATGATAAAATATGGTAACAACATTCCATTAATACATCCATGAGGAAAATTCCACCTTCTTTTAGTGGTTATACTGATCCACTATTCACTGAGCAATGGATCGGTACTAATAAAAAGATATTTTCCATTATATAGTGTTAAAAACATGAAAAAATCATTTTGTATGTCAATAATTTGGAAGGTGAAGTGCATTAGTGGTATTCTCTTATCAATAATATGAGACAACATGAAGAAATTAACTCCATAGAGTGGGATGAGTTTAAGAGTTTATTTTTGAATAATTACTTTCCTCATATTATTAATATTAAAATGGAGAAGTAATTAATTGAGGTAAATCATAATGGTGATGAATCTATTGGTACCTATAAGGAAAACTTCACAAGACTTTTGAGGTATGATTTTGGTATTATCATCCAACCTGAAATTAAGGTTGATTGATTATCCAGTGGCATAAAACAAAGTCTAAAAAGGGTGTTATCCATAAAAAACTTCAATAATTATGAATTAATAATTCTATAAGCAATCAAGGTGGAAATAGAAGTTGTAATTACATATCCATCCCATAGTTTTGATAAAAAAAGAAAGATGGAATTTAAAGGAAACTCTAAAAATCATAGAGATAAGAAGATGATATTTTTATTATGCTTAAAGTGTAGAAGGAAATATGGTGGAAATTGTATTAGGTAGGTTGGTAATGTTTTTAGTGTGGAATGGAAGTTCATCATATAATCAATTATCTAAGTGATGTGAACAGATTAGTCCATAAAAGGAATAATGAAAAAATGCCACAAAATCCCCCCACTCCATTGTTCCAAATTAAAGGAGTATGGTAATTATACTAACTAGTTATCTAATTCAAAGGTTAATGATGATGATTTATGTCAAAAACCTATTAAATCAATAGAAAAATGTAAATCTCATGAGATCACTATTTCTAATGAGGGGTATGATAACAATGTGATGAAAGGAACACATACCATCCACTCTAAAACTACTAATGTCTTATTTGACTATGGTTCTACCCACTCTTTTATATCTGATGAATTTTTTAAGGGTATAAAAATTACACCACAATGATTATAAATTAAATTAGAAGTAAAAATACCTAATGGTATGATGATCACATATCAAGTATATTATTCTTCTTTGATTGATTTTTTTGGGATTACACTTCCTATGAAAATCATTATTCTCCCTCTAGTTGAATTAAATGTTATTTTGGACATGGATTATATTTCTTTACATAAATACAATATCAATTTCTAAGGAATGGAATTTATTTTTGAAATTATGAACCAACCTATGATTTTATATCGGTGTGATAATAAATATGATCTTTTGATAGAACTCACATCCATTTATGGGTATTGATTCCTATTTAAAAGGGTTTTTTATCTCATATGGTTGGGGAGAAACTCAACTTCCAATATATTCCCATTGTACAAGAGTTTATTATGTATTTCCAAAATAATTTCATAGTATTCCACCGAATCGTGAAGTTGAGTTCTCAATAGAATTCATATATGGTGCTACACCTATTTCAAATATACTCGATTAAGTTACAGGAATTAAAGAATAAACACTAGGAGAATTTTAATAATGGATTCATCTAGTCAAGTGAATCACCTTGGGGTTCATATGTTCTTTTTTAAGAAGAAATTGGGATCAATGAGACTATATATTTATTATTGGGAACATAATAAGATCAAAATAAAGAAAAATTATCCTCTACCCCATATTAGTGACTTGTTTATCTAACTTCAAAAAGATCAATACTTTTATAAGATTTACGTTTGTTCTAGATATCATCAATTGAGGGTCAAGGATTATATACCCAATATAACATTCTATACAAGGTATGGAAACTATGAATTTATAATAATCCCATTTAGTCTTACTAATTCCCTCATTATCTTCCAATATTTAATGAATAAAGTATTTATAGATTACCTTGATCTGTTTATGGTAGTATTTATAGATGATATTATTTTATATTAAAATAAAAATGAAGATCATGAAGATCATTTGAGAATTGTGCTAAAGACCCCGAGGAAGGAGAATATTTATGAAAAATTTACCAAGTGTGAATTTTGGATTTGAAATGTTTCCTTATAGGGTTATATAATATGAAGTGAGATTATATTAGTAGATCCTTCAAAGATATAAGTTATTTAATATTATTCCATACCAACCACTGTGACTAAGATACATAGTTTTTTGTTTTGGTTGGATATTATCAGTGTTTTTTAGAGAATTTATCATTACTGTCTAAACCACTCACAAAGTTAACTCAAAAGAGAGATAAGTTTCTTTGGATAGATGAATGTTAAGAAAAATTAAAAACACTAAATAGAAGGTTAGTTAGTGTACCTATGATTAATTTACCTTGTAATAGATAAGGGTTTGTAATACATAGTGATGCATCGAATAAGGGAATATGATGTGTTCTCATGTAGAATGATTTGGTTATAGATTATGACTCATTTCAATTGAAGGTTCATAAGGAAAATTTCCCAACACATGATTTAGACTTATCTACAGTATTTTTTTCATTAAAGATATAGAGTAATTATCTTTATATATAAAGATTATATATATATATATATATATATTGATCATAAAAGTTTAAATTATATTTTCACACATAAAGAGTTTAATATAAACTAAATATGATGGTTGGTGTTGATTAAATATTATGTATGATCTATACATTATAACCAAGATAATTTGAATAATGTGGAAGATTATATAATTCAAAAGGATCATAATATATTTTATTATAATGAGGATTATAAAAGATAAAATATTTCTAGATTTTCAAAGAATAGATCTTGAAATCTTGAAGTAAGAGGAGAATTTGTATCTTTCTCAAATGAGTGTTCAATCATCTATCTAAGTGAAGATTAAATAGGAATAGAAGGAAGATGCAGAGCTATAAAAGAAGGTGAGAAATTTTCCTAAGTTTACTTTTGATTATGAAGGAATGATAAAGTTAAAAAACCATGTATATGTTCCATCCATATCAAATTTGAAGAAGGATCTATTGTATAGAGTTATGAAAGAGTATTTCCAGTGGGATAACATGAAGAAATATATTACTAAGTATTTATGTCGATGATTATTTTTTCAGCCTGTTAAGGCGGAGAGATAAATGTCTAAGGGTATGTTTCAAACATTATCCATACTTGAATAAAAATGGAAAAACATCACCATGGATTTTGTCATTGGGATCCCCAAAAAATCTAAAGGCCATAATGCTATATTGGTTGTAGTAGATCACATTAAGAAGTTAGTACACTTAATTTCCATTAGAGAATAATTCTATCTTGATAAAATTGATAGAATATACATTAAATAAGTGGTAAGATTTCATGGAGTATCACATTATATTGTATCTTATCAGGATCCAAGGTTTACTTCAATGTTCGGGAGAAGTCTTCAGAAGTCTCTGGATACAATGTTGAGTTTCAGTATGAAATATCATCCTTATATAGAAGGTTATTATGAGAGAACCATTAAAACACTAGGGGATATATTGAGATCTAATTATTTATATTTCAAAGGTGGTTAGGATCAACACCTTCCTTTGGTTGAGTTTTCTTACAACAATAGATTTCACTCAAGCATTCAGATGGACCCTTATGAAGCCCTCTATGGAATGAATTGTAGAACTCCATTGTAATAAGATGATATTGGAGAAATAAAGATATTGGTACTTGAAATAGTTGAGTAAATGTAATATAAATTTATATTCATTCAATAAAACATCAAAGTGTCTCCTAATCGATTGAAAATTTATGCTGACAATCATCAGTGTAATCTGGAATTTTATGTTGGTGAGAAAGGTTTTCTGTGAATTTCTCCATGGAAGATGGTTATGAGATTCAAAAATAAGGAAAATATGAGCCCTATTTATATTGAATCTTTTGATATTGTTAATCAATTAGGGATGTTAGTTTATTTATTCACACTTATATAAAACCTCTATCAAGTTCATGATGTGTTCCATGTATCTCTCATGAAGAAGTAAATTCCCGATCTATTACATGTACTGAACTCAGAGGTCATACCTCTTAATAATAATATTTATTATAAATAAAAAATACTATAAATTATGGATAATAGATATAAAGTGTGAAATAACAAGACTAATAACCTAGGGAAAGTTATTTGTAGGAATAAAAAATTCAAAGAAGCTACTTAGAAACCCGAGGATGTAATGAAACTGAGATATCATCATTTTTTATATAAGAGTGACAAAATTTAATGTAAAAATTTAAGTTTAATGGGATTATAATTTAGCATTCGAATATTTTAGAATATATTTCCATTTAAATAATTTGATTTTTTGATAGCTTGCATTACATGAAACCCCGAGTTTAAACAAACCACGATACACTATAATTTTTTATGTGACAAGTATCACCTATCTATTAAATTAGAGAGTATGAATAAGACTAAATAAATTATGAAAAATATAATATTTACATATATATAAAATAAATTCATTGGTTTCAAATTTATTATAAATAAAAATAAAATCATTTGAATGTAAAAGAGATTTTTTTTCTAGAAAAATGTTTTTATGCACATAATGTGTATTTAATTTTAATAAATTTATTTAATAAATATTGGTTAATTATTTTAATTAAATTTATATATTATATATTCAATTAATTTTTTTGACATTATTTTAATATTTTCTATAAGTGGGTGATAGGAATAAATCTAATTTTATGTTTAATAGTGTTTTTTTGTAAAAAATGGTTTTCATTGTATTTTTCACATTTATTTTAAAATAAAAATTTTCCACTTAAAAATATTGAATTATGAAAAATAAATTATATATTTGGAATCATGAGTTCCAAATTTGGTAAATATTTTCCTTTTATTTTTAGGTATTATGAATAGTAACCATAGTAAAATTTTTCACCTTAGTAAATTGATAAATCAGGTTAATTTAGGATAAAAAAATGTGTTAAGGTAATTTTTTCTCATATAAATTCCTATTAGATGAAGGTAATTCTTCCCTTAGTCTTAGAATATTTTTTAATATACACTTTTCCATGAAGATGACCTATATAATTTTTATAGCAAAGAAAGTTACAAAATGTCTCTCTCTTAGTTTTAAATATCCCTTATGTATTCACGTAGGGAAAAAAGAAAGTTACGAACAAATATAAATATATATTTTGTTCATAATTAAAATATTTTCATTATGGAAATTTAATTTTAATTTTTATTAATTATATAATTACATTAAATTCTTATTTAATGCCGACACAATATTTCTTCAATTAATAAAAAAATATAATAAATGATTTTAAAAATATTAAAAGTAATATGATTTGAGTGAGTTATAATTTTACATGAATATCATAGATAGATATAAAATATTATTGATTTTTAAAAGTATTATATTATAATTTAATCTTTTTATTTGTCTTTAATGTCAAATTAAATTAATTGTTTCGAAATTGACATCAGTAATATTTTATACTAAAAAATAATTTATTAAATGATTTAAAATTCATAAAAAAATTAACTTGATACAAATGAATTGAATGTAGTTTAAAACATAATACATAGTCTATTTACGATTCAATTTTTTATTTATGATAACATTCTTGACCTGTTATAGTTAAAATAGTTATTACCGCTGTTAAGGTCAAAAATAATTAACAGAGGGTTTAATCAAGAAGATAGGGTTTAAAATGAAAACAAAACTTGAATAAATTTAATAGAATGGTTTTATTTAAACTTTAGAAATTTTATTTTAATTCATGTCCATTTTGAATCATTTTTATTAAGAATGCCTTTATTATATTTAATCACTCGAGAAACTCCAAGTGTGTCCTCTAACACCCTTATAAAAGAACTCCCCTACTTCCTCTTACTTACAACACATTGATCTACCTAGATCAATCATAACCATAAAATATCACTTATAAAATTACTTATCCACATTATATAGGTTTTTTTATTCCCAAAATATGAACCCTAGGATCCTTAAGAGGAGATCTAAAGGAGTTATTTTAAAGAAGATGTAATCACAATAACCGATCACTTTGTTTTTACCTCTTCTTTATATCCAATAAATCTATAGTATTTATCATGAAATAATAACTTAAATATTCTAAATATACTTAAATTTTATTATTATTATTATCAAAATACCATTATCCACCCTCATTCCTATCAAATTGGAAGTGAAAGTATCACTCGTGCGTACATACAACTTACCGTCTCCACGCATCGATACAATTAATTTTCCACTAATATTTTTCATGGATGGTTATTATGATGAGTTTAATGTTTATATATGATAAATATGACATAATTTAACATTTATAAATATAATATCACATCTAACTTCTTACCTTACAAACCTTTGGAAAATGATAACATCGCTCGTGTGTACGTGTGGACTACCACCTCCACAAGGTGATGTGATTTTTTTTCATTTTTATTTTCATTTTAAATGAATTGTAATAAGGATGGATTTAATGAATATATATGATATATATTATATAATAATTATCCTTTATAGGTTAATTATTATTTACCTTTATTTTATTACATTTGCTGAAAAGTGATAACAACGTTTATGCATATGTATGGTCTACCGTCTCTATCAATGATGAAATTCATTTTTCTATTTATAACTTTTATAAATGATTATAAATATTCCTATAATGAATATATTTTATTTTTATACCATTATTAATATTTTTAATATGATGTAATTAATATCAAAGAACAAATACTGAAAATATGAAACTGAAATTCTCATGGAAAATGAAATAATGAACTCACAGAAACAATGATTTTAATATAGGATTTATTAATAAAAGGGTGTTGAAATGTTGTAAATGGATCATATATGATATTATAAGTATTTAACTAAATATGTAATATAATTATAATTAATTTAAATTTATTATACAATTAGCTAGAGTTCTTTCTATGCGAGTCAAACTTGAGGTAAGATTTCTATGTTACAATATCATTGTTTATCGAGATTATTTATGATTAAATTTATAATGATAAAATATTGTGATATACCTCTCAGGAAACCCATTAAACTTATTATCCTATATTTATTTCTATAAATTACTTGTTTTCCTTTCATTTTCCTCTTCTTTAAGTACTTAAGTGACCAACAAAACAATTTTAAGGAAGACGAATCATATTTATCTCTTCGATCAAAAATACCTTTTATTCAATGTCCATGTTATATTAAAATGTTTTAAAGAATGTTTTTATTATTTTCACATGATTTTTAAAGTCCTTTTTAATTTTTTTTAAAAATGAACATTCTTTTCATTTTCCGAATGAGGTACTTTTTGACATTTTCACTAAAATATGAAAGGAATGTTTTCTTTTAACATATATTGAATAAATGTAATTTAACACCATCATAATCACTAAATAATTTAAAGATTAATTTATAAGTTTAAAATCATATTTTCAAAGAAAATAACTTTCACAATATTTTGTGAATTTATTCTTTTTGAAAAGTGATTTTCAAGGTGGAAATGATATTTTCCTTCAGAATGTTTTAATGATATTGTAATGACATTTATATTCGTAAAATTAGACAACCCTTGATTTTACTTATGATTTACTAGTGATATGATCCAATTGAAGTATTATTATTCTTTATTTAGATGGTTTATGTTTATAATGAAAATATTTTTATGAAACCTATTTCTTCTCAATGAGTAATTCTTTGATGAAATGATTATTTTTTTGAAACCCATTTATTTTCTTGGGTTATGATATGATAAATTATTTGTGATCTTGTAGAATACATGTATATTAAATTCATTATTTAAAAGGTGGGACCAAAATTATATATCCCTCTAATGCTTTGGGAAAGGATTAACATCTCATTAGATAAATAGGACTGGAATGGGAAGTGAACCAATTTAGTAAGGGACTCTGTCCAATATACTAGTATTGGGATAAAACAATGAATACCATAACTATTTGGAGAGTGAACCCAATCTAATATGATATTATTGGTAGTGATCCTTGGTTACTAAGGGAATTATTTTCTATGCTTATGTGTATTCCACAATTCCACGTCTTATGAAAATTTCATACTCTCATGGAACTTGTTCTTTGATTCTTTTCTGATTCATATTTTATGAACTTACATGATTTTTTCCATTACTCAATATTATGACCTATGATATGAATATTATGGTTTATAAATGTTAATCTCATGTTATCATACCCATAGGATCATGTTATGCTTATGTGATCATTTATATCCCCCTTATTTACTTTTACCAAGAATATGATCTCATACATTCTTATGTTTCCTTTACCTAGGTTATGAAGAAAGATTTTATGTATGATATGTCTAAGAAGTGTACCAGTTACGAAGAACTTAATCGGAGACACCTATAAACAAGTTATTTGTGCGTCCAAGTGTTCAAAGATATTATACCTTTATGATTTTGGAGTCGATTGTAATGTTATGTAATGAATATTAATCTATTAAGATGTAATATCTATGTATAAAAAACATGATTTATTATAACTACCAAGAATATAATAGTAGATAGATTCCCTTACTGAATTTGGATCACACCCCATTCGAATACTTATTATCTCATTTGATATCTATTTTACTCAATGCATTGGAGGGCTGTATAATTTTGGACCCACATATCATATAATGAAAATAATATAAATTTGTGATACAAGATCACAAAACATTATTAATGTCATAACCCATGAAAAGGAAATGGGTTTCATAAACATTTCATCTTGGCCTAACCCCTGGAAAAGAAATGGGTTTCACAAACATTTCACCAATCAATCATAGCTTAAACCATAGAAAAATAATGGGTTTCATAAAAATCTGGTGATCATAATCATAAACCATCTATAGAAAAAATAATGATTTTATCATTGGATCATAACTCTAGTAAAGATTAGGTAATATCAAAGGATGTCGTCTTAGATTAAAAAATCCTTTAAAATATTAATTGATAAATTTATTGAGGAAAATAACCTTTTCACTTTAAAATAAATTATTTAAAATATTAAAATATTACAAAGATTAAAGATGTTTTTTGAAAAGAACCTTGTAAAATTTTAAAGGAAGCTTCAAATCATTGAGTGTTCATGGTAAAAGAAAACATTCATTTCATACTTTTGTAAAAAAAATAAAAAGTTCCATTTTAAGAAAATGACAAGAAGATTCCTTGTAAAAAATTTTGAAAAAAATTAAATCATGGATAAAAATTACTTCAAAAAATAATATTATAACATTAAAAACATTTTTTAAAAACAATGATATGAAAAATGATTTTCATTCAAAGAGATAAATAAAGTCGGTTTTCTATAAAAATATTCTTCTAGCCTATTGAGTACTTAAGGAGAGGAAAATAAAAGGAAGAAAAATTAATTTATAGAAATAACCATAGGAAAATAAAATTCATGTGTTTATTTATAGGGATACCATTATATTTCATCATCAAAACTTAATCAGAGACAAGTCGATAAACAATGAAATTGTGACGTAAAACCCTTACCTCAAGACTCACATTTATTTATATGCATTTTAAAATTATGTATATTAAATATATATTTATTATAAATATATTACATAACTCATATATATCATACAATATATGATTTATGTATAAAATATTATCACCTATTTATCTACAACTCTATTAAAATCACCGTTCTGGGTGATAACTGATTCATTTTTCATGCATGTTTTAGTTTAACAGTCGCGATCATTATACTTTGATCATGGTTAAATAATCTATATAATGTTAACCATGATATTAATATAATATATATTCATTATATATATATATATAGATTCATCTATAAAAGTTAGAGATAGAAAAATGAATAACACTGTTCATAGAGACAGTAGGATGTACGTACACATGAATGCTATTTCCATTTATCAATGGATGAAAAAAACGTAAATAATAATTCACCTTTAAAAAATAATAATAATATTATAAAAAAATATATTTATCAAATCCATAATTATAACCATCCAAGTAAAGTGGTGATGAAAAAAAATTACATAGCTACGTGGAGATGATAGGTCATACGTACACACGAGTGATGTATTAACCTTCAGTTAGATGGAAAGAAGGTAGGTAATGGTTGTTTTGTCATCATAATAAAAATTACATATATTAATGATACTTAATTAATTATTTTATAATTGATACCATGAGTTTATAAGAGGTTTAAAAGGAAATAAAATTGAAAATGATTGGTTAAGAGTTATACCTCTTCATTGAGAACCCTCTTTTGGATTACACCTTAATCCTTGAAGGTATGGTCATTTGAAAATAATATAATCTCTAGGATGTGGTTAATAAAGATAGGAAGGTATTATTTCAGGTATTTTATGATCCAGAAGGCTTAAAATGTGTGATTAATAGAGGAGAAGTGATTCCCTTTTTATAAGTGAGGGGAGGGGCACTCTTGGAGTTGCCAAAAATATTAAGATATAATTGAATAATTATCAAGAAAAATGATTCCAAATAGACATATATTTGAATAAAAATAGGATAAGGTCCAAATATAATCAAAAAATTAAATTTATATAGGTTTTGGTTTCATTTTAAATCTTATCCTTTTGATTAACCCCTTGGTTAACAAATTTTAACCTTAACCTCGATAACGACTTTTTAAATATTAAAGGGTTATAATTTTACTTATAAGTACAAAATTTGATCAAAAATAGAAAAGGGATGGAATTTTAGACTATATATTATCAAAATTTTCCACTTTCAATTTTTTTATAATTTTTAACTAATTTAATAAAATATCATTTTCATAAAATATCATTAATGTCATTTATCACGACCCGCCCCCGGGGCCCGTGCTGTGACTACCCCAAGCCCGCCTTCCATAGGATAGGAGTTGGTAACTAGCACTAGGAAGGCATATCCCAAAAAGGGAAGGCATTTACTTTAAACTTGTACACACATAGACATGGAATACTAGACAAAGAAAACCACAAAGGAAAGAAAAAAGTGCATCCACCATAAAGTACCACCACTGAGAGTAAAGTGTGTAAACTGAAAGTAAAGGGGCCAGTATACAAGACCAATTGAAAGGAAAGTAAAAAAAAATAAGTACAAGCTCTGGAGGTCGTATGCCAAGGATCCTACCTAAAGTGTAGGTATAGATCTCTATCTGATGTCACTGCAACACACCATGTCTACCGATCCACCTCCGAGCACCATCTAGCCCTGGCTCCCCAAAGTCTCAATCAAAGATTTCCATCGTCTGCATAAGAAACAACATGTGCAGGTGAAGTCCATATAGGAGTGAGTATAAAAATACTCACTAGGGACCCTGAGACCCTCGAAGGTCTCTCAGAAATCCAAAAAAGGAAAACACCCCAAATGGTAACACCATAAAGGAAATACCATAGAGGTAATACTTCCAAGAAAGATCTCAAACACACATCACAAAGTAAAAGACACAACTCACACTAGGGCCTTGGAATCACATGCTGTCAGAGCGTGTGGTCTCTAAATAAATCCATATAATTTTAAAAAAAATTACATGGAAATTCCAGGACATTACATCATTTTCGACACTATTAATTTAATTTGAGTTTAAAGACAATAAGAAAATGATGAAATTCAAATTTAAACCTTTCACACAACTATGATATGTTATATTAATATAAAATATTCATTGAAAATAATATTTAACCCAAATTTTATTACTTTTATAATTTTTAGAATCATTTATTTTATTTTTCTATTAATTAAATAAATACTATATCGGCGTTGCGTAAACATTTAAAGTAATATTAAAAAAATAAAAATTAGAAATAAATTATTAAGATAAAAAATTAATTTATCTTTTAAATAAACATTTAAAATCCAAATTATTCTATTTTTATCCTTATTTAATAATTTTAGAGATATTAAAGTCAAGGGAGTGACATGTCACATTTATTCTTTTAATAAATTAATATAAATGTCATAATAAAAGAAATATGAAACCAAGTGACCATATATTTAAGACTTGGATGTAAATAAAAAATAAACTCATACCATATGATAAAGGAAAGTTTTATAGAAATTTCAAAGACTTATCCCAAAGTTTTAACCATATTTTACCATTTTACCCTTACTGAGGTAACAAAAATTTACTATGGTAACTATTCATATTGTCCAAAAATAAAAGGGTCCTATTCAAAAAATTTGATCCTCTTGATTATAAATCTGGAATCAATTTTTCAAGATTCATTTTCTATAAGTTTTAGAAATTAATTTTAAAATAAGTTCTCAAAATGTGATGGAAACCATTTTTTTGAAAAATATATTTTTAAGCATAAAACTGGTTGTATATTCTTATCTCAGGCCTAGAAAAAAATTATATGAATGTTAAAAAATTTGATTGAATATATAATATATATATTTTATTAAAATAATTCATAAATGATGATTAATTTAATTTATTAAGATAAAAACACATTGCGTGTATAAAAATAGTTTTTTAGAAAAACATATATTTTACTTTCAAATGATTTTATTTCTATTTATAATCAATTGATAAATAATGAATTAATTCTAAACCATAAAATTTTAAAAATTAAGTTAGTCATATTCATACACTCTAATTTATCCTCTTATTTATTATAATTTTTTTAGACTTCATGTTTCATGTATCATAAGCTATATAGGAAATTAAATTTATTTTAAAAGAAATATATCCTAAAATATCAGGATGTTACATTATACCCACCTTAAAATGAAATTTTACCTTGAAATTACATCACTATGATACAAAAAAATGATTATATATCTTTTTAATCACATTCTCAGGTTCTTAAGTAACTTCTTCGAATTTTGGATCCTTACAGAGAACTTTAACTAGGTGAGTAGTCTTGTTCTGCAACACTTTATCTCTACAATCCAAGATTTCTACTGATTTTTCTTTATATGAAAGACCATCCTATAATGGTACAACATATATTTTCAATAAATTTGAATGATTAGGTATTTACTTCCTCAAGTGATATATATGGAACACATCATGAAATTGAGAGAGGTTTGGTGGAATCACCAAGTGATAAGATACTATCCCTACTCAACCAAGAATCTCAAAGGGGCTAATACAACTATGGATCAAATTTACCTTACTACCAAATAAAATTAACTTATTACATGTAGAAATTCATAAAAATACATTTTAATCAACTTTATATTCTATATTTCATTGATGACTTTTAGCATAACGTTTCTACTGACTTTGAGATGCCTTGATATACTGGTGAATAACTCTAAATTTCAATGCCATTTCATCAGCTATATTAGGTCCCAATAGATGTTTTCCCCAAATTTATCCCAATATATTGTAGTTTTGAACATATTTCCATAGAGGGATTCATAGTGATCTATTTTAATGCTTGAGTGAAATCTATTATTGTAAGAAAACTCAACTAGAGGAAGGTGTTGATCCCAACTAACATTAAAATACATATAATAAGACCTTAATATATCCTATAGAGGCTGAATGGTTCTATTATATTTACCATATTTTTTAGGATGATAAAAAATAGTAAAAATCAACTCTATATCCAGATCTCGCTGGAGACTACAACAGAACTTTGATGTAAACCTCAGATCCTAATCAGATATAATAGAATATTGTACTCCATGAATCCTTACCACTTCCTTAATATATATCCCATCAATTTGATTAAGATATAAATATTATTTGATAAAAATGAAGTGTTCTTATTTTTAAGGCAATTAGATATAACCCAAATAACATTATATTTCTTAATACATTTTGGGGATTCCAATAATAAAATACATAGTGACATTTACCCATTTCAATTATGGTATGGATAATGATTGTAACATCCCCTTACAATTTTGTCTCTCAACCTTAACCTACTAACATACCAAGAACTAAGATACATACTCCGAAATATCTCCTTTCATGTTTTCCCACCAGAAATACTATTCCAAACATCTATACATCTTCATACTTCCAGGATGAATATAGAATGTTGAACTACGAGCTTCATAAAACAACTCCTTCAAATCTAGTATTGATATGAAACATACATGGTTCCTAAGTCTTATAAATCCATCATAACCAAGGTTTAACTTGGGGAAATTTCTCACCTTTTTTTAGCTCCACATCTTTTATATGACCTCTTTAATATTTACTTGGATAGATGGTTAGCCACTCATTTGATATAGATAATATTTCTCCCATTACTTTAATGTCACCAGACCCATCCTTTAAAAATACAAAAATGTTATATCTTTTGTGATCCTCATCATAAATAATCTACCAAAATCCTTTCGACTTAGAGTATCTTCCACTTTATTTCCTTTCCAAAGGTGGTAATGTATTGATAAGTCGTAATATTTAATCAACTCCAACCATATTATCTGGAACATATTCAACTCTTTCTAAGTTAATATATACTTTAAACATTTATAATCAATATACATTCCACAAATTTATTATTAATGATAATCCCTCTATATCTTTAATGAAAAAATCACTACAGCTAACCTTAAATAAGGAGTTGGGTAATTTTTCTCAGGAACCATCAATTTTCATGATACATAATCTATAACCATATCATTTTACAAGAGGAATCATCCCAATACCTTATTTGATGAATCACTATAGATTACAAACCCTTATCCACTGTATGGTAGTTTATGAATAGGTGAACCAACTAAACCTCTCTTCAGTTCCTTGAAATTTTCTTCACATTCATCTATCTAAAATAACTTGAATCTATTTTGAGTTAACTTTGTTAGTGGATTAGGCAACCATGTAAACTTTTCCACAAAAAATTGATAATGTCCAACCAAAATAATAAAACTATGGATCTTAGTCACAGTGGTTGGTCTGGTTCAATGTTCAATAACTTCCTTTGATGGATCCACTAATATACCTTTACTTTAGATTATATGACTCAAAAAATGAAACTTTATATAGAAAAAATTCACACTTGGTATATTTTTTATACAAATTCTTCTTTATTAGGGTCTTTAGAAAAATCCTTAAATGATATTCATGATCTTCCTTTCTCTTTGAATATATAATAATATCATTTATAAATACTACCACAAACTAATCAAGGTAATCTCTAAAGAATATATTCATTAATATATGAAGAGAGAAGGGGATTTAGTAAGACCAAATGGAAAAAAATATAAATTCTGAGTTTCCATAATTCATATGGAAGGAAATCATGGGTATGTATTCAAATTTGATCCTCAACTGATAGTATTTAGACTGAAGATATAAATTGGAATAATATTTATCTCATCATAATTTATTGAATAAATCATTAATACCGGGCAAAGGATACTTATTATTGATTATGATCTTGTTAAGTTCCCAATAATCAATGTAGAGTTGCATAAATCCATATTTCTTCTTAACAAAAAGAAAATGTGGAACCCATAGTGGCACACTTATACAAATGAATCCCTTATCAAGATTCTCCTAGGCTCACTTCTTCAGTTCCAACAACTCAATTGGGGCAATTGTACATTCATTCCTTAAAATAATTATAGAAATAGGTATGAGTTATATTGAAAAATTAACTTCAATATTTGGTGGAAGAATAGAAAAATCTTTTGAAAAACATAAAAAAACTCTCATAAAATAGGCATATCTTTGATGTTGAGTTTCTCCCCAACCATTTGAGATAAACACCCCTTTTTAATAGGAATCGTGACCTATATAATAGATTAAATTTCCATTGGAAGTTTATATTTATCACAGCACTGGTAGAAGATATTACGTTGGTTTAGAATATAAAATATGGCTTAACTTACGAAGAAATTGATGAAGTATTTATATAAAGGAAGATAATCCATTCCCAAAATAACATCGAAATCAACTAGAATAATAATAATTAGATTTTCAGGAAGCATATTACCTCAAAATTCAATTGAATAAGAACCATATAATTAATATGAGATCATCATACCATTAGGGTTTTTATTACTAATTCGATGTATAATCACTAAGATATCATTATGATTCCCTTAGAAAATTCTTCATATATAAAAGAGTGGATAGATCCAGAATCAAATAAGAAATAATAAATTATAGAGTTGATGATAAGTGTACATTCCACCACTTTTTATCATACTCCAAATTAGTAATAGTTATTGCATGATATTTACATTTTTATTTAGGATTAAGAGGTTACTAACATCGATTATCATTATTAAGCTTTGGGTTTGAGCACTGTTTAGCATAATTCCCATACTCTTTTTATTTAAAAAACTAGAGTATGGGTGGTCCATGATGTGGTTATTTCTCTCCATCATTAACTAACTTCTTATTCCCATTACTTTGCTTTTATATTTCAGGATGACATTAATTTTCAAACTTAAAACATTTACCATTCCCTTTAAGAAAATTTCCACCATTTTTCCTTCCACACTTTGATCATAAGAGAAATCTCATATTTTTCTCTTTATAGTTTTTAGAATTTCCTTTGAATTCCATATTTATTTTCTTATCAGAACTATAAGGTTGATGGGTAACTATAATATCTATTTACACCTTAATAGAACATTGAATGATTTATTTATAGTTAGTAAAGTACCTTATGACTAAAAACCTTTATAGACTTGGATTTAATCCACTAAAGAATAGATCAACATTAGTTTCAGGTTGGATGATAATACCAGAAGCATAAAACGAAAGTCTTCTAAAATTTTCCTCATTGGTACTAATAGATTCATCATCCTTCTAATTTAACTCAAATAATTTCTTCTCTATTTTTGTATGAAGAATACAAGGAAATTAATTATTGGAAAATATGTTCTTAAACTCATCCTACTATATGGAGTCAATTGTTTCCTATTGACTTGTGTTCTTGATAAGAGTACACCATTGACCTAAATAAAAGAAAAATAAAACAAAATTTTCATGTTCCCAACACTAAGGAAAGGAAAATATCTTTTCAGTGGTACTAATCAATTTCTCAAAAACTAGTGTATCAGAATACCCATTAAAATAAGGTAAACATTTCATCACGATGGAATCAATAGAACATTGTTACATCCTTTTCTCATTTGGAAGTTCAAAATGATTCATATCTTGATAAATCTACATAAGCATTATAATGAGATTTTTAATTCTAGATCCCATAACATTTGATTTCCCAGGAGGAAAACCATTGAATTATTTGTCACATTCAGCAGTAACGTGATTTCTTCATGTTCTAACCATTGAATAAAAACAAAAAGAATAATTTGAACATTAATAATCATATTGAGAAACCAAATAATCATGATAAATAATTAATTAAGTGTCATAATATTGACACATTCTTTTTAATATATGGAACGTTTATTGTAACCTTGGTAATCCATTGTCACCACCTATTCAAATCCTTTTTAATAGTCTACAAATAAAATGTGTATTAACCCATGAATATCTGCTAGGTGTGTAGTATGGGCACACTCACCATACACCATAATGATGGATGATAAATTCTTGAACAACTCTTTTTTGGGTTATTACCCCTAGATGAATCTATTCCAAAACCATATCCACTTATAACATCTTAACATGGATGTTTTCTAGGAAAATCACTCTACTTTCGTTACCATAACTTAAGACACTAACCTATACATAGGATTATCCTATGGGTCTTCACTAATGTTTTCTCATTATAGTTTTCAAAGGTTCACTAAACCTTAATCTGATACCAACCATAGCAATACACACTTTTCATAAATAGATATTCACTACTAAAAAACTGGCCTTTAACTGCACAAGAAAAAAAGCATTGATAAATGGAACCATTTATCAGAACTTTTTTTAACACTGATAAAGGGTACCCCTTTCAACACTTTATTTTTAGCACCAATAAAGGGCTACTTTATCAATGATTTATTTTTAGCGCCCATAAAGGGGTCCTTTATAAGCACTTTTTTAGCACTGATAAAGGTCTGAAAAGATGAAATAGTTAAAAAATAAAAAATAAAAATGAGTTTATTAAAAAAATATTAAAATTTTTATTAATTAAATAATTATTGATAAAAACAAATAAAATGATTAAAATATATATAAATTATAAATACTAATAAACAATATATATTAAATATATATATATATGTAAAATAAAAAAATAAACAAATACAAATTAAAAAAAAGTAAATTGAGAAAAATATTAAACGTTTTTTAATTAAATAATTATCGATAATGTTAATAAATAATATATATTAAATATATCGATATATTTATGAATGTATATAGATATGATTTTTAATAAAAAATATTTATGCTTTACATTAAATAGTATTATATTTAGTGAATATGGTTTATAATTAAAAATTAATATGAATTAAAAATATCGACTAATTTCATTGAGTAATGGACATAATTGAATGTCATTTGACTTTTCATTTTAACGTAGATTAAACACGTGTTTTATTGATTTTGCATACATATATGTAATTAATACATTTTTATATACAATGCACACACAAAAATATTTACGTAATTAATGAAATCTTATATAAAAACACATACAACTAATATTTATTTAATTTATTCAAATTTCAGTATTCATTTTAGAATTTCATTATAACATGACACATTTAATATATTATGTTTTGAATTAATAAATTTAATTTATTTATTTTTAATATTATTAATGTTAGGTATTATTTATGCATTTTTAATATGTTATTATTTTTTATTTTTTATCTTTTGGGAATTTAATCAATTTCTATTATTATTATTATATATATATATTTACTATGGTTTAATATTTTAAATATGTATTCATCTTTATTTGAATATATATCCATATTTTTTAATAATATATATTTAATTAATAAAACTTATCCATTTTTTCAATATTGTTAAAGTGTACTCATTTTTAATTATTCAATATCCCTCATTTTTAACATGCATGAACTTAAGATTAAATATTCATTAATAATGTTAAAAATATATTTGTAAAAAATATTTATAAATAATTATATTTATAAGTGTATATTTACTATATTTATAAATTTATAATTATAAATAAATAACTATTATTTTTTTTAAAAAATATTTATATAATTATAAATAAATAATTATATATATTTAAGTATTTATAAAATTATAATAAATTTATTTAAATAATGAATATATTTACTATAATTATATATATGTATATTATATATATAATTATATATATATAGTGATATAAATATTATTTTTTTGAAAATTATTTATATAA
The DNA here is from genome assembly GCA_963277665.1 of Viscum album. Classification (NCBI taxonomy): domain Eukaryota; kingdom Viridiplantae; phylum Streptophyta; class Magnoliopsida; order Santalales; family Viscaceae; genus Viscum; species Viscum album. The sequence continues at coordinate 189,433,355 of OY728130.1, forward strand.
TTATAAATAAATAATTGTATATTTAAATAATTAATAAATTATAACAGATATATTTAAATAATTACAAAAATTATAATAAATATATTTAAATAAACAATTTATTTAATATATAAATATATTTATTAAATATATATATAATTATATAAATATATTTACAAATTTTTTATTTATATTTATAATTATAAATCCTTTATGAGTGCTTAAGTAATAAGCACTGATAAAATGAATCTTTATCAGTGCTTTTTTAGCACTGATAAAGATAGAGATTTATCAGCGCTAAAAAAGTGATGATAAAGATTCATTTTATCAGTACTTTTTTGGAAGCACTAAAAAATTGTCTTGTTATATTTTAAGAATCCTAACCATTGTGAACGAGTTCACAATATCCAAATATATCCATGGAAACCACCTACTACCAACGTTTCTCGTTGTCGAATCCAAGCTAGAATATTGGCTAGAATCAAGGCTCCAACTATTCCAAGGATCAAATCCAAGGCTTAAATGATTTAAGGGTCGAACGAAACCAAGGATCGAATGAAATCCATGTTTTTTAATATCTTTAATTTCCCTCAGTTATCCATTGAACCTTCCCATACCACATCCATGTATCCCAGCAACTACAGTTGCACTATCCTATAATAAAATAGCCCAAAATTCACTGCTTTTTAGATATATTGATGTATCGTCTTCCCCGATAGCATGTGGCTCTCCATGGGAAAACATTGATATTATGAGACTTGAAATATATCAAACCCAATATTGGGTCATGTTGTTGTGAGGTATAATAGGCTCCCAATACCTATATTCCATGACATCCACCTCTTTGCAATCTTCAAATTTTGAAAAATTCATCCATATAGAGGTTGGTGTTGTCATTAGTTTGGAATATTCTATTGAAAATCACTTGGGAAGATATTTTTAATATTTTGATTAAAAAATTAACGTGTCATGATTTCCTTAATTCACCTATAAACCCAGGAAATTTTTTAACTCACCAATCATAGACATCTCGATATCATACCTCATGATCCACAAAAAAATTACATTGTGCTTTGTCCAATCCTCAAATATCAAGTATTCAAAATATATAAGTTCCAACATCATTTGATTATTCTCCTTATTGATTTAGAGGCTGTGATAAACTCTACCACTCTAAAAAAATCCTTCTTATGTATTGATCCAACCTTAAATACCAAGTCCTCAGATATTTATTTATCTTATATAAAGAATTATTTAACTAGGACACCTTTATCTCATTTTCATACATACTAAACCCATATAGTTTCTCAATGTATACTCCCATATTAAGAAATATATTTAGGAATATAGATTTGACATCCATTTTCTATAATTTTAAATACATTTTCACTAAAATAGGCAAGAAAATTCAAATAGTTTTTAACCAGGATATTTGAGTAAATTTATCATAAATATAAATGTCTTTAATCTAGGAATTCACCTTTTATACTATCCATTCTTTATTTTGATCCACTTTTCCATAGTCAATGTGTTTATTACAGAAAACCCACTTGTATATGATAACATTTATATCTTCTAGCCTTGGAAAAATTTACAATTTCATATTTTTCTTAGTCTGATCAAGATATTCATGCATAAATTTGATCTAATTATAATCCTTGTTAGCCTCTCCATATGGTTTAGGCTCTACTTGGAAAAAATGAGGTGTTTTTGTGGAGTCTTGCTCCTCTAATTTTTCATTGATACTATCTGATAACCAATGAAATTTTATTCATTTATTTCAACCTTTCTTTTATTTCTTGTAGTTAATAATCCTTCTTTATTTTCCTCACTATCAATGTATTATTTTGAGTCCACCACATCCCCATTTTATCCCCTTATTCTACCCAGTTCAACATTAATTTCCTCCAATGTTTCATTATTATTTATATTATTTATAATAATTAGTAAAAAATATCTATAAATTTTGTCTTTTCATCATAAAAACATCTCAACCCACCCTTTTTAAGTCAGCATTTAATTGTCTCATTATCTAATATGATCAATTTTTCACTACAAAAAATAAATTTCTTCTTTCAAACATAATTTCCATAAAATTTTACCAACCCCAAATCAAGAAATGGTTCAACTAGTTTTCTACACATTAATAAAAATATATCTATATTTGAAATGATAACCCACTCATTAATACCTCTTAAAAATCCTTTCATTTATTTAATCACACATCTAATAAAAACTATGTTTGTTTTACTTTAATCCATTTAAAAATAGACCATTATTTAACATTTCCTTTTGGTTCCACCCCTAGGAATATCTTATTACCATAAATTTAATTCTCACAAATGATAGTCATTACCCATTTTAGGGAACACAATGGAGTTCAATTGTCATATCTATTAGCTTTATCTCCTGAACATTTATTATTAAAATTTGTTTCTTAGGACTCATTCCCTATCTATGTTATGTTTCATATAATAATATAATTAGTAGTTATCCTATGGATGCGTACTACTAAGATTATTTCAAGAAACATAGGTACATGTCCACAAGATATAGAGGATGAGTGCCAAACAAAAAAATGAAATGATACCTATTCAGAAGATGATAAGATTAGGATAAAAGTTTTCTATAACTTTAACCTTTGGATGAATTCATAGGATAACACATACCGTAGTGGAATGAGTATTTTCTTAAATTCAATTACCCATTTTCTTCAAATCATACTGGAATTATTTGAAACAATAAAAGGTTGGGTTTACCTTATTATAATTATCTATAACTTTCACATTTGATAATGAATATATTATGTGAATTTAATTATTAATTAAAAAAATGGATATTTTATGAACCCAATAGGGTGGATATGAATTAAAAATAGATGCATGGTAATCATTTGAAAAAAGTGTATGAAGATGGAGTTAAATTATTCATCAAGTTTTCAATAGATCATTCCTACGACCCTTATCAAATCCTTTTTACAAGTTTACATTGTTATTATTTAAGAAAATTAGTCCATAATTGTTGGAAGAACATTTGATTTGTCACAAAATAGACCAGATCTATAAATGTTGGACTAAACATGGGAAAAAACTGAACATGCACACCAATTGGGATGATACTACGGTTTATGTATCATTTGATATGAATACCAGTGTAAATAAAGATGGAGATCGTGTAGAAGAAATGAAAATAGAAAATAAAGATGACCTTCATGATTGTCCAAAGTTGTTTGATAATTTAAATAGTTATGCTAAGAGACTATTATTTACTGGTTGTACTAAATACACAACATTGTTAGCTGTATGAAAGTTATATAATTTGAAAGTTGGAAGCGGATGGAGTGACACCAGATTTATAGAACTACTTGGTCTCCTGAATGAAATGATAACAGAAGAAAATGAACTACCATGTAGAGTATATGACACTCAACAAATGCTATGTTCAATGGGAATGATCTCTAAAAAATACATGTTTTCCAAATGATTTCATATTGTTTCACGAGGAACATGAATCACTCATAAAATTACCTATCTGCGGCCCAAATTGATATAAGAAAAATGAATCAAGTACTTAAAAATATGAATGGTACTTTACTGTCATTAGAAAATTTAGAAGACTATATGGATGTTAGGAAACGATGAGACAATTAACATGGCATACAAATACAAGAATAAAACATGAGAACCTACACCATCCAGTAGATTCTCCTCAATGGAAGAAAATTGATTATGAGTATCGTGAATTTGGAAATGAGTCGAGAAACATTCATCTCATGTTATCTATAGATGAAATAAAAACTATTATTGTAAAAAGTAGTATTCATATTATATAGACCCCCATGTTGGTAAATTATAACTTTCCTCCATGGTTATGCATGAAGCATTAATACATTTTATTGTCTCTACTTATATGTAGACCAAATCAACTTGATAATGATATTAATGTCTATTTGGATCCATTGATTGAATATTCAAAATTGATGTAGGATATAGGCATTACAATATATGATGATCATAGAAGTGTATAATTCACATTGAGGTCCATGTTGTATAGGATGATAAATGAATTCCTCTCTTATGGAAATTTATCAGGCTATATAATTAAAGGAATGTTGGGGTATCCTATTTGTGAAAAACACACATGGTTAGTTAATTTGAAACATTCCTTGAAGATTGTTTTTTTAGGACATCAAAAATGTTTACCTCAATGACATAAATAGTAATCTTGGATGACAACATTCGATGGGAATATCAAACAAGGTATAACACCGTATCCAATAAAAGGCGATAGACTGTTTGATAAAGTAAAATATATTGACACTATTTTTGATAAACCATTTTCAAAAAACCTTATGAAATTAGGTTGCAAGAAGAGATAAATTTTCTTTGAATTACCGTATTGATTTTTTTGTATGTAAGACATTTTATCGATGTTATGAATATTGAAAAAAATGTATTTGATAGTGTTATTGGCATGCTACTAAATGTTCTGACAAAATAAAAGATGTAATCAAGGCCAGTTTGGGCATGATTAACATGGGGATAAGGGAAGAGTTGGAATCAGTGAAGGGTAAAGGGTGGTATTTTTTTCCTCCAATAGCTTACACTCTATCCAAATAGTAAAAATTACAATTTTTTCTTTTACTTAATAGTGTAAAAACTTGATAGGGGTATTCATCAAATATCAAGAATGTCATTTCAATGACTAATTTGAAGTTACAATGACTAAACTCACACAAATGTCATGTTTTTTTTGTAAGATTTTATGCATGTTTATTTCTATTTCATTCTGCCTAAAAATGTATAACATACATTAACCAGGCTCTGCTTCTTTTTCAAGTCTATATATAATAAATTTATAGACCCGATGCAGTTTCCAATCATGAATAAGGAGGTTAAAGTCATATTTTTTTAATTAGATATGTTCTTACTACCACCATTCTTTGATATAATGGTCCACCTGATGGTTCATTTTGTTAGAGAGGTTCAACTACATAGTCATTTCCATTATAGATGGATATACCCCATTGAAGGGTATGTGAAAATTTTGAAAGGGTATGTCAAGAATCAAGGTCTGCCAAAAGTTTGTATTGCAGAATGATATATTTTTGAAGAAGCTATTGAATTATGTATTTATTACCTATCAGATGTTGATAGTATCGGTCTCCCAAAGTCTAGTCACAATAGATACCTTATGGGTGAAGGTATTTCTAGAAGAGATGTTGTTACAATTACCTTGACAGAGTAGGAACAAGCACACATTTACATTTTACATAAAAGTGAAGATGTTGATCCATACATTGAAGTCCACAAAGAAATTCTTAGAGATTTGAATCTATCAAGGGATGAAGTATGGATATAAAATACACATAATCAACAATTTATAGGATGGTTATGAGGTCAAATTTATAAGGATTTATCTGAAAATAAGAGTTCAATTACCTAACGACTTTAATGGCTATCTAGGGGACCAAATGAAAATGTTATATCTTATAATGGTTTTGTAATAAATGGTAATATGTTCTATACAAAATAACACAATTAATATAGTATGATACAAAATAATGGTGTTATACTTGTGGAAAAAGCAATTCACAGATCTATTTCTAAGGATAAAAATCAAATTTCTGCAAATATGTCATATTTTGGCATTATCGAATAGATATACGAGTTAGATTATACAACATTTCAAGTGATGTTTTTTCATTAAAAATGGGTTGAAAATATGAGTATAGTGAAAGTTGATGAAATGGGTTTCGTGAAGATGAATTTTAGTGTGGAAGGGGAAAAAGACGATCTATTCATAATGACATCACAAGAAGTGCAATTATTTTATGTCTCAGATCTAGCAAACAAGAATTGGTCGATTATACTGTTGGAGAGTAAAACAAATATTGGATCAGATGAAAATTAAATCAAGGATAATCCTTTCATTGGGATATCACAATTAGTTCATGATTTTCCCAATGTACACAATGTATTTTACATTAGAGGGGACCATAAAGAGGGGATTTGGATTCTCGATAGAGAAACCAAATCCCTAAAACCTTTAAAAAAGAAAGAGAGTTCAATGAGAAGGTAAAAGTGTTTTTTAATATATTATGTTTTTCCTCATAATATTATATATTCTCTACTACATTAAAATAATCTAAATTAAATGTTTTAGTACTCATGTAGACAATGTATTCTACACATGATTTTTTTACCAACCCCTCAAAAGAAGAAACTATAACAAAGGAAACCCTTTGGGAAGATGTAAAGGTAATGTTACGATAAAATTATATATTTTACCAAAAAATTATATAATGAAATATCGATTTAATTTTCATTATTCCCTATAGAGTTAGTTTATTTTAGAATATTTTTATTTATCTTTCATTCCTTTATGCACCAAAACTTCTACAGACAGATTTTCCCTTAAAACATTTTCACCACTACAATGTTTCATTTATCAATTTCCTTAAAGTTACCTCCATTTCCTTTGAAGTAAGAGAAATGAAGCTTCCTCTACTCAATCACATATGTAATCTTGATGTTTTCATAGTAAAACCTTTGTCTATAGGATTAATGTATATTTTCATATTTATGTTTAATTTTTTTATTTTTATAATTACTCATATAAGAAATATTTTCTTATATAGTTGGATTATTTTGTTCGAGTTGGGGTGGTCTATCCATCTTTCATGTCTTTATACACCAAATCTTACACACACTTATTCTAACTCAAAACATTTCCACCCCTAGTTTTTTGGCATTTATCACTTTCCTTCAAGTTCCCTCTACTGCTCATTCACATAGGTAATATTTATGTTCTCATAGTAAAATCATTGTCCCTAGAATTAATTTATTGTTTCATATTTATGTTTAATTTATTTCTTTTTAGTATCACTCACATGAGAATTTTTTTCTTATACAAATGGATTATTTTGTTCTAACTTACAATTGAGATAATGAAAACAAGGAAATGCATCAAGAATTTATATAACCATCATGAAAAGGTGAATTACTACTACTTATTTAATTAATTTTTTCATAATTTTATTAAATATTTGTAAGTAAATTTACTTATCATTTTTATCTAATACTTATTTAGTTTTTTTCAAAGATCATTTTCGAAGTCATATTTTTCTTTCAGCTATCTTCAACAAGACATAAAAGATATAAAATTTTCCTTTTTCCAAATGTTACTATAATTTCCATTGCCTTTATTTTTCAAACTTCCAATATTTCATATTGATTAGACGTTCTTAGTTGAAAAACCTTTCTCATTTTTGAAAACTAGTAGAGTAGAGGAATCTTATATGCTCATTTTGGTGATTTTTCATGATATAATGGGCATATGAGCTTCCTCTTCTCTTCTGGATTTCAACAATAAGAAAGTTATTTCAGCTAAAAACATAAAGTCAACATGTAGTGTTGGTAGTTCGACAAATAAAGGTATTGGAAATCATATGTATTGTTTTCAAATGTTATCAATGTCATAAGACATTATATTGAATCATGGTATAAATATTGGAAGTTCATAAGATGTGAATCATAAATAAATCAAAGAACACGAGCCATGAGAGAATAACATTGGAATAAGTTTTTGGTATACATATAAGAATATAAAATTATTTCTTTAGTAACCAAGGCTCACTACTTAGACTATCATAGTGGATTGGATTTAGTCCCCGAACTATAATATCCTCAATCAAGGTTCACTCCCTATACTATTATAGTGGAAAGATTCCCTTAAAGAGTTGGGTTTACTCCCAATCCCAATCCTTATTATTTTACAAGATATCCATCTTTAACCAATGAATTAGAGGGATGTATAATTCTAGGCCCAATCATCACATAATGAAAATCATATAGATGTGTGCCACACGAACATAAAAAATTTATCATATTTTAACTTATAAAAAATAAATGGGTTTCATAATAATTTCATCATAGCATAACATGTGGAAAAGAAATGGGTTTCATAAACATTTCATCAATTCATCATAATATAACCCATGGAAAAAATGAGTTTCATAATTTTTTTTCATCATAATCACAAATGATATAGATTAATAATAGGTATGGTATCATTGGATCATATTCCCATTAAATACAAGGTAACATAAAATAATATCATGTTAGTTTAAAAATTCCTTTAAAAGATCACTTGGAACATTTCTTGAAGAAAATACTCTTTTCACTTTGAAATCACTTATTTAAAATAAAAAAATTTCCCAAATATTAAAGAAAATATTTTATTTGAAAATAACCTTTTAAACTGTTAAATTAAGATTTAAATAATTGATTTATCATGATTTCAAGTATTTTTGATCATTCTTTATAAGTTAAAAGAAAAATCCCTTTCATACACTGTAAAAGAAAATTCAAAAAGCAACGTATTCATTAAATTAAAAGAAGATTCATTTTAAACCATTTATTAAAAATTAAATCATGTGTAAAAATGAATTAAAAAAATAATAGTATAATATTAAAAACATTCTAAAAAACGTTTAAAAAAATAGATATGTAATAAAAAATATTTTCAACCAAAGAGAGAAATAAATTCGGGTTTCCTTAAAAATATTCTTTCAGAATCTTAAGTAGTTAAAGAGAGTAAAATGAAATGAAAACATATAATTTCTAAAAATAAATATAGGATAATAAAATTAATGAGTTTCTTGAGAGGTATTTTATAATATTTCATCATAAAAACTTAATTATGAATAATCCCAATAAATAATGAGATTGTAACTAAAACCCTTCACTACGGGAAAAATGGGTATTTGCGATGGGTTATTTGCGACGGGAATAAATCCCGTCGCAAATAGTCCCGTTAAAAACTTATTTGCGACGGGGGTATTTACCCGTCGCAAATAAGTAGGCTTTTGCGACGGGAATATTCCCCCGTCGCAAATAACCGGCGGCGGTAAAAGGTATTTGCGACGGGACCCGTCGCAAATAACTATTTAACCGTTGACCGTAATAAATGCGGGCTAAGGTATTTGCGACGGGAATCCCGTCGCAAATGGACCCGTCGCAAATAATCTAACCTATAAATACCCCCATCCTTTTTTTTCAAATCATTCTCAAACTTGATCTTCTTCTTCTCTCAAAGTTGTATTTCTAAAGTTCATTTTTTCTCCAGTTTAAATTTTTTCTCCGGAGCTGATATTAAAGTTTTGAAGAACGATCAGAGCAGATCAATTTTCAAGGTATTTATGTTTATTTTAATTTAATATTTATTTTTAATTTTTTATTAGTTTCAATTATTCTTAATTAGTTGTAATTTAATTATGTTTACATTGTTTTATTACTTAATAAATTTAAATTATTAGTATTGTTCATAGTTAATGGTAATTAGGAATAATTAATAATAATTTTGAATAATTAAGAATAAATATTAATAATTAGTAATAAATACCAATAATTAGGAATAATAACATTATTATATTATTAGTATATTTTATTATTAATATTAAAATAATATAATTATTTATATATATACAATTCTCTTTTCATCTGTGTGTTTGCTGTCTTCACATATATTATTTGTATGTGGAGATAGAAAACACACAGATGAAAGGAGAATTGTATATAAATTAGAAAATTATATTATTTTAATATTAATAATAAAATATACTAATAATGTTAGTATTTGTAATTATTGGTAATTATTCCTAATTATTGGTAATTATTCATTTAATTAGTAATAATTAGGAACAATTATCAATAATTATCAATAATTAAGAATAATTAGTAATAATTACCAATAATTAGTAATAATTACCAATAATTAGTAATAATTACCAATAATTACCAATAATTACCAATAATTAGTAATAATTAGTAATAATTAGTAATAATTAGTAATAATTAGTAATAATTAGTAATAATTAGGAATAATTAGGAATAATTAGTAATAATTAGGAATAATTAGTAATAATTAGTAATAATTAGTAATAATTAGTAATAATTAGTAATAATTAGTAAGAATTAGTAATAATTAGTAATAATTAGTAATAATTAGTAATAATTAGGAATAATTAGGAATAATTAGTAATAATTAGGAATAATTAGTAATAATTAGTAATAATTAGTAATAATTAGTAATAATTACTAATAATTAGAAATAAATACAAATAATTAGTAATAATTAGTAATAATTAGGAAAAATTAGGAAAAATTAGTAATAATTAGTAATAATTAGTAATAATTAGTATTAATTACCAATAATTAGTATTAATTACCAATAATTAGGAATAATTACCAATAATTAGTATTAATTACCAATAATTAGTATTAATTATTGGAGTACATGCGCTGACTCACTCATGCTTTAGGGATGGAGTTTCCTCCACCACCATCTGCAGATCCCCCACCTCCCCCCCTCCTTCAGATTAGAGTTTGTATTTCTGTTATAAAATTTGTGAAATCAAAATATTTTTTTTTCTATTCATAGTTTCTGTCTCATTATAAAATATTAATAATATTATATTTTTAAATAAAAATATTAATATGAATAATAATATTATTTATATTTTATAATATTAAATTTTATATATATATTAAAATTTTATAATATTATAATTTAATTATATTTTTTGTAATACTTGAATTATTTTAATATTTGAATGTAAAATAATTCTATTACTTTTATATTAATTAAAATAACTTATTAATATATTTTTTATTTATGAATTATAATTGTAATATTATTATATTAATTAAATCATTTATTAATATTCTATTATTTTTTATTTTTGAATTATAATTCTACTATTATTATAGTAATTAAAATAATTTATTATTTTCATTTGTAAATTATAATTATATTATTATATTAATTAAAATAATTTATTAATAATTTAATTTTTTTTATTTTTTTATAGTATTTGCGACGGGATACTATGCCCGTCGCAAATACTTTTGATAGTTTTTATTTTTTTTAAAAAAATAGGTTTTGCGACGGGTCCCGTCGTAAAAACTATTTTAAAAGTTTTTTACAAATATACGGAGTACTATTTGCGACGGGAAGAATGATCGTCACAAAAAAAGTCTTTAGCGACGGCCCCGTCGCAAATAAGTGTTGTTGCGACGCCGTTTTCAGCAAATAGCCATTTGCGACGGGATCCCGTCGCAAATACCCCGTCGCAAATAGCTGTTTTTCTGGTAGTGCTTAACTCATATGAATTAAAAAATCTTGAATAATAAATATAGATTTATTATAAAAGTATTAAATAAATCATATATATCATACCATTTATTATTATTTTTAAACATCCTATCACCAGTTTATTAATAATTCTCTATTAAAATCACTTTTCAAAGTAATAACTACTTCATTTTTTATGCATGTTTTGATTCAAAAGTCTTGGTCTTTATACTTTGATCACAACTACATCATCTCTATAATGTTAAACCTAATATTAATATAAAACATATTAATTATATATATATATATATTCATTCATAAAATTTAGAGATAAAAAAGGATTACACCATTCATGGAGACAGTAGGCCATACATACGCATGAGCGTTGTTTCCATTTTTTGATAAAAGGAACAAAAGAAAGGTAAATAATAATTCACATTTACAGAATCATAATAATATCATAAATAACATATATATTTATTAAATCTATAATTATAACAATCTATGTAAAGTGGTGATGAAAAAAAATTACACCGCTACGTGGAGATGGTAAGTTGTACATATGCACGAGAGATGTTTTCTCTTTTTGTAAGATTGCAAGAAGGTGGGTAATGGTTATTACATAATAATAATAATAATAATAGTAATAATTAATTATATTTAATATACTTAATTAATTATATTATATTGTATAAAATAGATTTATAATATGTTTAAGAAGAAATAAAATTGAAAATGCTCGGTTAAGAGTTATACCTCTTTGTTGAGAACCCACTTTTGGATTACACCTTGATTGTAACGCCCCCAAATGATAAAGGGTTAAATGACTAAATGATATGACTCATGTCAACAAGGTGCACCTTCCTTTTCGGGAGCCTGTCTGATTAAAACTCCACAGTTAAGCGTGCTTGTCCTGGAGTAGTGATCAGGATGGGTGACCTCCTGGGAACTTTCCCAGGGTGTGTGCGAGTGAGGACAAAGCACACCGGAAAGGACATGTGTTGGCCTGTGGAGACAATCATTAGTCAGATGACCCGTTCGGGCACGTGAGTGGACCCTAGGGTGGGCCCCACGTGTTTGCGGGGGCAACTGGTGGTACCAGGTGGGCCAGGACCCGACGACCATGTTAAGGCGGGGTGCCTGTTCTGTCACCGGGACCCGGTTGTTACATTTGGTATCAGAGGTGGTACCCAACCTTAAGTGCGGTGCACTGCCTAGGTTGAGATGTAGGGCCCACAACGAGGGCGTTGTGCTCTAAAGGGGGGGGGGGGGGGTGATTGTAACATCCCCAAATGACCCGTTCGGGCACGTGAGTGGACCCTAGGGTGGGCCCCACGTGTTTGCGGGGGCAACTGGTGGTACCAGGTGGGCCAGGACCCGACGACCATGTTAAGGCGGGGTGCCTGTTCTGTCACCGGGACCCGGTTGTTACATTTGGTATCAGAGGTGGTACCCAACCTTAAGTGCGGTGCACTGCCTGGGTTGAGATGTAGGGCCCACAACGAGGGCGTTGTGCTCTAAAGGGGGGGGGGTGATTGTAACATCCCCAAATGATAAATGGTTAAATGACTAAATGATATGACTTATGTTAACAAGGTGAACCTTTCTTTTCGGGAGCCTGTCTGATTAGAACTCCACAGTTAAGCATGCTTGGCCTGGAGTAGTATCAGAGGTGGTACCCAACCTTAAGTGCGGTGCACTGCCTGGGTTGAGATGTATGGCCCACAACGAGGGCGTTGTGCTCTAGGGGGGGGGGTGATTGTAACATCCCCAAACGATAAATGGATAAATGACTAAATGATATGACTTATGTTAACAAGGTGCACCTTCCTTTTCGGGAGCCTTTCTGATTAGAACTCCACAGTTAAGCATGCTTGGCCTGGAGTAGTGATCAGGATGGGTGACCTTCTGGGAAGTTTCCCAGGGTCTGTGTGAGTGAGGACAAAGCACACGGGAAAGGACATGTGTTGGCCTGTGGGGACTATCATTAGTCAGATGACCCGTTCAGAGGTGGTAGCCAACCTTAAGTGCGGTGCACTGCCTGGGTTGAGATGTAGCTAGTTAGCAGGCTGAGGTCTCATTCGTTAACGGAATTAACCAGAAAAATCGCTCCACCAACTAAGAACGTCTATGCAGCACCACCCATAGAATCGCGAAAGATCTCTCAGTCTGTCAATCCTTACTATGTCTGGACCTGGTAAGTTTCCCCGTGTTGAGTCAAATTAAGCCGCAGGCTCCACTACTGGTGGTGCCCTTCCATCAATTCCTTTAAGATTCAGCCTTGCGACCATACTCCCCCGGAACCCAAAAACTTTGATTTCTCATAAGGTGCCAACGGAGTCCTATAAGCAACATCCGCTGATCCCTGGTCGACATCATTTATTGTTGAGACTAGGACGGTATCTGATCATCTTCGAGCACCCAACATTCGTTCTTGATCAATGAAAACATCCTTGGCAAATGCTTTCACAGTTGTTCATCTTTCATAAATCCAAGAATTTCATCTCTGACTATGAAATATGAATGCCCCCGACTGTCCCTGTTAATCATTACTCCGATCCCGAAGGCCAACATAATAGGACTGAAATCCTGTGACATTATCCCATGCTAATGTATTCAGAGCGTAGGCTTGCTTTGAGCACACTAATTTCTTCAAAGTAATAGCACCGAATCCACGACCCGACCAGTTAAGGCCAGGAGCGCATCGTCGGTAGAAGGGACGGGCCAACCAATACACACCAGGAGGCAGATCGATCAAACCCATCCCAAGGTCCAACTATGAGCTTTTTAACTGCAACAACTTAAATATACGCTATTGGAGCTGGAATTACCACGGTTGATGGCACTAGACTTGCCCTCCAATGTATCCTTGTTAAGGGATTTAGATTGTACTCATTCTAATTACCAGACTCATTAAAGCCCGGTATTGTTATTTTTTGTCACTACCTCCCCGTGTCGAGATTGGGTAATTTGCGCGCCTGCTGCCTTCCTTGGATGTGGTAGCCGTTTCTCAGGCTCCATCTCTGGAATCGAACCCTAATTCTCCATCACCCGTCAACACCATGGTAGGCCACTATCCTACCATCGAAAGTTGATAGGGAAGAAATTTGAATGATGCGTCACCAGCACGAGGGCCGTGCGATCCGACGAGTTATCATGAGTCATCAGTGCACTGAGCAGAGCTCGCGTCATCCTTTTATCTAATAAATGCTCCCCTTCCAAGAGTCAGGATTCGTTGCACGTATTAGATCTAGAATTACTATGGTTATCTGGGTATAAAATACCATCAAACAGACTATAACTGATTTAATGAGCCATTCGCAGTATCACCATCTCAATTAGTTTATACATTGACATGCATGGCTTAATATTTGAGACAAGCATATGACTACTGGCAGGATCAACCAGGTAGTGTCACCATTCACATCTGCACCGCTTGACGTATGACCAAGGAGAGGCCTCAGAACCCCAACATGAGCATGAAATGTCACTCACAACCATCAATTCATTGGGAAAGGAGGGAAAGGCCCCCATTTTCATCCACCATCATATTCCGTATCCAATACAAGCAGAAACGACTTTGGGAACCATGGCACTGGCATTATCTTCTTAACCCGAGTGCCTGCGTCGCAAGGGCCGCACTACCATCCACCACATAACACAACAAGTGTTCTCAACGGATATCCAACCAAGCCAAACCGTGTTCCAACATTCACATGGAAACATGCACAAGGACCAAATGAAAGAGAGGAGAAATTAAACCCCCACTTACGGATGAGGGTGCCAACGAGACCAACATTCCCTTCCCAAAAAAGGGAGACCGCCGTATCTTGACAACCATCCACAACTCCCACACAATCGAGTTAGCACAACCATCAACCCACACAACTGACCATGACGCCTCGAGGGAAGAAACCCGAGAGGCATCACAATGCAGCACATGAAGGCAGGGAAATCACCGCTATGCATGACATAAGGGAAGGATTGATATACCCAACCCCCGAGAGCCAAAAACCACATTATATAATGAGTACCATCCATTCGGCACCCGGGCCTTTGATCCATTGCGACCTGGATCTCAAATTCATGCGCCCACACATTTGATTTTCATACCACTCAAACAACCAACAGATATTCTTGAATCTCGCCGCATATCAGGGCCATCCACTTACCACTTGGATCATAACCTTCCACAATTCTCCATATATGCACTAGTATACCCAATTTCAATCAATCATTTCATAAACTCCAAACAGAGCCCTCACCGACATGATGCATGTGGAATCTAAATGCCCAAATGTAAATTTCATGCAATGTGGGAACAAACCTTTGGGGAACACGAAACCGAGAGACTATCAAGGGCCACACATCACCACCATTCACTAACATGCGATGGGGTCAAAACATTCGATCTTCGCTCATCACTGATAAGAATTTCCAGCCCGAAACATGATCATTTAGGATCGGACTACCCAACATTTTATCGGATCTCCCTGTAAAGAGTCTTCACCTCTCAATGATGCTCAAGTACACCGCTCCGAACAAATAGATCCGACTTCCAACACTTCTTTTATTCCAGAGACAAGAATGAATCATCATCGACGAGGTCTCAGCATTCATTCCTTCCTTTACCCAGCACCAATGAGAATAGCCAAACTGATCCCTTCCCACGAATCCATTGGATCCTGGTTAATGAGTCATCACCTCCGCATGACGCTCGTGTATCTTGCAAAAATAGTAGATACACATTCTCAATCCACCCTTATAAACATCATCACCCAAGGCATGAATGAGGAGGAAGGCACCCCAACTTTTCCAATAATGAACCAACGCAACTGTTTCCCTGGTGGTGTGAGTTTCTCAGGACCCAAATAACTCACAGGTGGCCCTGATAATGCGTTGGGATCATCATCTACGAGGTCTCAGCATTCATTCATTCCTTTACCCAGCATTGATGAGAATAGCCAAACCGATCCCTTCCCACGAATCCATATGATCCCCGTTAATGAGTCATCACCTCCGCATGACGCTCGTGTATCTTGCAGAAACAGTAGATACACATTCTCAAGCAACCCTTATGAACATCATCACCCAAGGCATGACTGAGGAGGAAGAAACCCCAACTTGTACAATAATGAACCATCGCAACCGTTTCCCTGGTGGTGTGATTTTCTCAGGACCCAAATAACTCACAGGTGGCCCCGATAATGTGTTGGGCAAAACACTCCCACAAATCATTGCCCAAGGCAGCTTGCTATGGTTCCCAAGGAATATCGCTGAATGGGAAATTTAGGAGCATGGTCTCTCATCCTGGTGATACCGACAGTTTCGCACTTGAACCACTACCAAAATCCCACAATTCTCCAGAGAAGGTGAGGAAAAGGCAGGTACAACAAAGGACGACAAAGGAACCCAATCCCACAATGCCTCCCACATCCCAACATCTGCAAGAACTCAACCACGCTCAGTGGCTTTTAGGCAAAGCCCGACCTGCAACACTCCATGAAAGGTGAGGAAAAAGGTGGGTACGACAGGATGAGGAAAAAACCCAATCCCACCCATACCCCCACATCCCACTAGTGAGGAAAAAGGTAGGAACGTCAGGGGATGAGGAGGGAAACCCCCATCCCTCCGTGCCTCCCACATCTCACATTCCGTAGGAAATCAACCACCATGAGGCAGATTTTAAGCAGACGAACCAACAATGATCAAGAGACATCGAGGAAAGGGAGTCATGGTAGGTACGGGGGTCCTATGTCCCGCCACGCCTCCCACATCCCACCATCCACAGGATCCCACAAACCGTGAGGTGATATTTAAGCACCAAGACCGCAATTCTCCACAGACGGGGAGGACAAGGTAGACACGTCAGGGGACGGGGCAAAAACCCAATCCCGTCGCGCCTCCCACATCCCACCATCCACAGGAACTCAACCACCCAAAGGCAGCTTTTAAGTAAGAAAAGCCGCACTGCTCTAGAGAAGGTGAGGGAAGGGCAGGAGCATCGAGGGACGACAAAGGAACACCAACCCACCATGCCTCCCACATCCCACTATCCAAGGAACTCCGCCACCAATAGGTGGCCTTTTAAGTAAGCCCAAACCGCAATGCTCCATGAAAGGTGAAGAAAAATGCAAGCACGACATGGGACGGGGCAAAAACCCAATCCCTCCAATGCCCCCCACATCCCACCGGTGAGGAAATGGAATTACAGCATCCCACCGCCATGCCTCCCACATCCCACCTTCCGAAGGAACTCAACCCCCATGAGGAAGATTTTAAGCAGACGAACCCACAACGCTCCAGGGACGTTGAGGAAAAGGAGTCATGACAGGAACGGAGGCCCTATATCCCGCCGCACCGCCCAAATCCCACCATTCAAAAGAACTCAACCACCGTTGAGAAAATTTTAACCAAGAACCAGGACACCAACCATGCTCATCTATTATTATCCCATCCAAGTTATATCTGTCTAGTATCGCATCGTCTTTTTAGCAAGCCCTTGGAAGACGGAACCGAAATTGTGTGAGAGAATTCAACCCAAGCATATAGACGGGGCACGTACATCAGCACCAACAAAATTCCACTACCAACAGGGAGAACTCTAAAGGGACAAGTGAGGGTCTTCTAGGTGGAGCTCACCCACCTGAGGATTCTTCGCATGAGGTAGAACAGAGGAGAAAGTCAGACCTGTCACTGATTTAATGAGACCCTTCACAGTATCACCATATTTCGATTAGTTTGTCCTTGTACATCCAGGACCTGATCTTTGAGACAAGAATATGACTTGTGGAAGGATCAGCCATGTAGCATCACCAACCACATCTGCATTGTTTGGGCTTGTGTTTGGGTCTAGGTGGTCAGCTCAGTCATACCTCAAACATTGCAGATGTGGTTGGTGATGCTTCCTGGCTGATCCTTCTGCTAGTCACTGCCTGGGTTGAGATGTAGGGCCCACAACGAGGGCGTTGTGCTCTAAAGGGGGGGGGGGGGGTGATTGTAACATCCCCAAATGAGAAATGGTTAAATGAATAAATGTTATGACTCATTTTAACAAGGTGCACCTTTTTTTTCGGGAGCCTGTCTGATTAGAACTCCACAGTTAAGCATGCTTGGCCTGGAGTAGTGATCAGGATGGATGACCTTATGGGAAGTTTCCCAGGGTCTGTGTGAGTGAGGAAAAAGCACACAGGAAAGGACATGTGTTGGCATGTGGGGACTATCATTAGTCAGATGACCCATTCAGGCACATGGGTGGACCCTGGGGTGGGCCCCACATGTCTGCGGGGCAGCTGGTGGTACCTGGCGGGCTAGGACCCGACGGCCATTTTAAGGTAGAGTGTCTGTGCTGTCACCGGGACCCAGTTGTCACATTTTAAAGGAAAAAAATGATCCTAATTTACCATTTCAAAAACCACACACGCCACAACCAGTTTTTCCCAAAACAATGAATTTCTAAATAACTGGATTTCAAATATATGTTTATCACATTATGCAAAAGATGAATAGGTAATAAGTAAATGTTGGAAACCAAGTGAAAGTAAAAGTAAACAAGCAGAAGTAAGAAATAACCATGGGCGATCCTAAACATCCCTAGAAAACCCCTGGACGTACTCGGGTTCAGACTACCTACCGGCGTGGTAATCCATAGTCAATAACCAACTGGCCGCCCTAATAGCCAACCAGTGGCACATCCCTCCTGGCCAGTCCACGACTCCAGGGGGTTCTAACCCGTCTAATCAGGGATAGCAAGCAACTGTCACTCGATAATCTATAAGACGCCCAGGAACCCATGATGGTTTTAGTAATACTGTGTAAGTGGGAGGCCCTCGCACGCGTGACTCATCTCACCACACTTGACAACCCCTTACAAGGACACCGATACACGACAACCCTCAAGGGAAGTCCCCCTGTAGAGGTGCCCCGCAAGCATGCACACATCAAAAGTTCTTTCACATTTAGTAAGGTGCCAACCGGGCCTTCACAACAATAGAACCTTTAAATATTTCACAAATGGGTTGGGTTGCCAATCGGGCACAATCCACCTTTCTCAAAATCCAACACAATCATCCCTTTACATTTTTAAATTTCAAATGGACCTTTACAAAAAACAACCATTCAACTCACACCAAAAGCCAACCGGGCCAACCACGCTTCTGCTCCTTTTTTTAAACACCAAACCATTCATCAAAAACCTAGTTTTAAGAAAATATAGTTTTAATGTGTCATCTTCATTTGGAGGAACATCCATGTGAGCACCTAGTGCTCCCATGGATGTGCCAACATACAATATTACATTTAGTTTTTAGAAGAATCACCTTAAAAACCATCTTTCATACAACACTTTAGCATTGAAACCAAACTCAAATTCTTTCACAACACTTTATAAAAACAAATGAATCTTTCAAACCAACCACCATTTACAAATCTTTTCTAAAACAACTTACTGGTTTGTCTTTTTGTTAAAAAAACACACCAAAGAAATTTTTACATTTTCAAAACACAATCACTGTCAATTGAAACCAAACACATCACAAAGAAATTAATTTAACTTTACCAAGAACCTATGCATTTCATATAAATCAACATCAAAAGACACTTTCAGAAATTTAAAACAGTAATATAACTAAGCCAGATGATTTTAATAAATACGATAGACATGCAAACGATATAAAAGGATTAATTGAAAATATTCAAGTGCTCAAGGTTTGAATCTAAAAGGAAAATGGTTGGAAACACCTACCTCAAAAATTTGGTCGAGCCAAAGCTTTCGAAAACACACCGCCATCTGCTCACGTACATGCACTTCCACAAAAGTGCACGAACTAGAAAAAAATTATCACCACACCCTAACAAGACAGTCGACACCCAAGGTCAGTGCGGCGGGGACCAACACACAACCAAAAAATACCAGGGACTCAAAAATATAAACAGAACCCAAAAATAAAGTTTGCACAAAGCAACGAATTAAAGGCATCACCTCAGATAGCGGCGGTGATCATAAAAACATGTCGAAGCAATATTGTGCTCCAAAATAATTATCCATACAATAAATAAAATAGAACGAATTCAAAACACAATAACGATAATAAAATAAATGAGTGCGCGATACTAAAACTCACTTTAGATAGTGGCGGCGAACCTAGAAAACATGCGGCAAGCCGAGATCTCATCCAAATAATTATCCACACTTCAAATAAAATATCAGGGCTTCATAACACAACCACAACACTATATTAATATTGTAAAACAAAAAATGAGACATCAATTTCAGTGAAAAAAAAGAAGAAACACCAATGTTGGAATACGATGAAAACCGTGGTTTGACGGTGAGGGTATATGAGACCGTCCCCGAATAGAGCGGAGGTGCTGCGCAAGAGAAATCGGGTCGCACCGGAGCAAGGAGGAGGCGCACGCAAGGGTTCGGGTCACGCCGGAACAAGGCGGAGGTGCCGCGCAGGGGTTCGGGTCGCCGGAAACGCGCCAGAAAGGATTGAGTTCGTCGGAAACGTGCCGAAAAGGGTTGGGTTCACCGGAAATACACCAAAAAAATGGGGGGTCGGGTTCGGCTGGTAGGCGCGGTGACCGGACATGGGTGCGTGGGGCATCTCCGACGAGAAAGAGGGGAGGCGGCTTCGGCGGATGCCGCTGCAGCCGGAGGAGAGTGGGGGCCGGCCAGAGGCGTCACGGCAGGGGGGATAGGGAGCCGGACGGGGGTGCCAGTGGACGGCACAGGGAGTCGGAGGCGGATGGCGAGGGGTGGCCAGGAGGCCGGACGGGGAGGGGGCTCATGCGGCGGATGAGAGGAAGGGGGAGGGGGCTCGCGCGGCAGACAAGAGGAAGGGGGGGAGGGGGCTCGCGTGGTGGCCAAGAGGAAGGGGGGAGGGGGGATCAGGTAGATTAGGGTTTCATTCATTATTTTTTCTTATAATAATAATAATATAATTAATAGTAATAATAATTTAACAAACTTTAATAATAATAATTATCATACCCAAATAAAAAATAATAATAATAATAATAATTCTAAATAAAAAAAAACAATAATAATAATAAATCATAATTATTATAAACATATATACATATATAAAAATATATATAACATATATAAACATGAATATATATATATACATATATATATATATAAACATCTATATAACATATATAAACATATAGACTTATATGAACCTACATATAAACATATATACGCATAAGCATATAACATTAAAACATATTTATTTGTGAACATACGTGTATATATATACACCTATAAACATAAATACACATACATTATATATATTTACACACAACGTTAAATCATAAACACATACAAACGTAGATACACATATATATACACATATATAAAAATATAAACATATATATACATATATCTACCCACATAACGTTAAAAATGGGATGACTGTGCGGTATTCGCACGCCGTACGGTATCCAAGAGGACTGCAAGCGGACTGCACGTACCCAAGTGGAAAGCACGTGCCCAAGCGAACCACGCGTCTTAAGCGTACGGTGTTCACGCACTATCCCAAACCATAAACTCATCCCAACATTAAAAAATTAAACCGGGACTCACCCGCACTTACGCAAAAACACCTGATGCCAAGAGAAATAAAATAAATAAAATGACTAAAAAAAATAGGTGTGAAAATTCTCCCCACCACAAACACTTTCTGCCCCCAGAAAGTCACCAAGACAACGGTTAGCATACCTCGAGTCTGTGCCCAGGAAAAACCAGAAGAAACTAAGAGGCTAGGGGTGACCATTACCAACACAAGTCACACCCGACTAACTCGAGTACAATTATTGTCCGAGGTTTGAGGGGAGAACATGGGAGGGTTCTCCCCACCACATAAATCTACTAACACGGAGACCTTGAAACTCGAACACACCACCCCTGGGGTGGGGGGGGGGGGCACACGGGAACTCCCAAACCGAACCCTTTTAATTCCTCCACATAGATCGAATAACACTCAGAGACTTAAACATAAAGATTTCTATGAAACGAACCAACAACTCGAGGATAAAAAAAAATTAACTCAACCCCTCACACACTGACTGAAGAAAAACGTCACCGCAACCAGATTCTAGGGAATTCCCAGCCCGAACTCAGAAAGGACCCCCAAAAAACGCCTGTTAATTTCAAAAAACCAAACATCCCCCTAACATGCACAATTGAGACCCAAATCAAAATTATAATAACCTGTTCATCATGGGCGCATCACCCTTCAAGGAGAACCGAAAGATTTGAAAACACACTGAGAACAGATAAGACCGCTTAGACTGTGGTAGAACAAGTTCATCACATCACCACAACTATGATGAGCTTACAAAGGTGACAAGAACATGACCAGGAAACTTTGGACATTTCCTTTAAGAAATCCGAAAACATAATCCGAAGTAAGGTTCTACACACCCTCGGCATCTCCTGACTGTGCGCGAGCTTCACCCCGAGACCTGTGGCTGGGGCCCTAATGGCTGAAGCATCTCCTGCCTCACAGTTAGGAATTTTCATCTCCTGGTCTCTAACTCCTTCACGAGCGACGCTTCTTCCAAAACTCTCCCTAGTGGCCTGAACAGCCACACGGTAGCAAGAATTCGAAGGGATGCGATAAGGTGACTTAGAATGTCTGGACAAGCCATACTGGTGGCACACAAGAGAGCGGTCCGACGAACTATGAGATGGTACCGACGAGGATGGTTTCTTGGAGACAGGTTCCACTGGCCCACACTCCTTGCCAGATGGGGAACCTTCACGAAAGTCGACCACCATTAATCACACCCAAAACTCCAACGACGATGATACATCTCATCTTTACTAGTCTAAAACTAAACCCTCAAATAAACCTGAGACGACACGCACCCTAACAACCCTGGGAGTTCCCAACAACCTGAAGACCCACTCCAATTCCACAACCACACAACTACCCCTCACAGAATTTGATTTCTTTGATCGATAGGCAACATGCAAAAGAACTAAAAACCGGGCACGACTCATTAGCAACCTTAGCGACCTTTCTGGGCGGCATACTCATGACAACACATGAAACATCATCAAAACCGGAATCAAGACAAACTCAATCAAGGAAAAAACACAATCCAAGGTCAAAAGGCCCATAAGCCAAACATATACGAACACAGGCATAAATCACCTTCCAAAACCATTATTTCTTTAAAATTTTAAAACCCTCCCATGGAACCTTATGAACCATCACATGTGCGTTTATTCAATCTTGCTCACATCATCTGCAAATAAGTTCCCTCTACGCACTCTCCATACATACCCACACACATGTGACCCTCCATAAGGAGTGCCAAGGTTCAAAAACTTCTTTCCTTATCAAATCCAAACACATACCATATTGTTCCAAACCAATACACTTTCTCTTAAAAAAAACCCACTTTACAAATTTCAAAAACAATTTGGAAGAAACCCTTTTTTTTCATTTCGAAATCACTTTCATTTTCAACACACACACATAGTCCGAGTTTAAAATGAAACACAAGGAGGTATGTGCCGTTTTGTTTCTTTCCACTGCTGGTTTTTTTATTTTTATCGTTAGTTCTTATTTGTCTGTTTATCTCTTTTGCATGGGCCAAATCGTTCCCAATGATTAATGTTTTGATGCCCGACACTGGTTGCTAGCCCGTGGGGATTGGGAACACTCTTCGAGACTTGCTGCGGGCCAGCTCGGGTGACCGGTTCAGGGTCGACCCGGGTTGGTTCGTGACATTAATCCTCTAAAGGATATTATTTTGGGAAGAAAATGATCTACATAATATGGTTAAGGAATATATTAATGTATTATGTTAGGTAATATATTATCTAGAAGACTCAAAATGTGTGAGGAAGATAGGATAAGAGGTTCCCTTTTATTAGTGAGTGGAGGGAAACTCTTGGAATTACCAAAAATATTAATTAAAATTGAGTAATTATCAAGAAAAATGATTCCAAATAGCCATATATTTGATGAAAAATAGGATAAGGTCTAAATATCATAAAAAAATTGAAGTTTAGATAGATTTTGGTGCCATTTTAAACCTTATATTTTTGATTAACCCCTTGGTTAACCAATTTTAACCACAAATATGATAACTACCTTTTCAATATTAAAGTATTATAATTTTAATTATAAGGTAAATATTAGATCATAAATTAACAAAAGATTAAATTTTAGACCATATCACATCCTCCTTGTCCGCTTTCAATATTTTCATGATTTATAAATAATTTAATAAAATATTATTTTCATAAAATATCATTAATGTAATTTTTTACACTATTCATTTAATTTGGATTTAAATACAATAATAAAATAATGAAATTCCAATGATAATTTTAAAAAAAAAACTATAATATGTTATATTAATCTATAAAATTCATGTAACACTATAATTTATCCAAATTTTATTAGTTTTGTTATTTTTAAAATCATGTATTTTTTTCTATTAATTGAATAAATATCACACCGTTGTTGCATAATCATTTAAATTAATTAATCAATTACTAAAAATTATAAATAAATTAATATGATAAAAAAATTAATTTATCTTTTAAATAAATATTTAGAATTTAAATTTTCCTCATTTTATCCTTATGTAATTTTTTTGATATAATTATGTCAAGAGAGTGACATTTTGTATTTATGGTTTTCTTAAATGAATATAAAGGCCATGATCAAAGAAATAAAGAACCCAATGATCATATATTTAATAATTATATGGAAAAAGATGAAATAAACTCATTAAATATGATAAAATAAAGTTATATTGAAATTTTAATGCCTTATACCAAGGTTTTAACCATATTTAACCTGTTTTACCCTTACTAGGGTGACAAAAATTTATTATGACTATTTTTCATATTAACAAAAAATAAAAGGGTCATATTTTCCAAATTTTATAATCCTGATTAAAAATATGGAATTAATTTTTCAAGAATCAATTTTTATATGTGATAGAAACTCGTTTTAAAATAAGTTTGAAAAACATGATGAAAATCATTTTTTAGAAAAATATATTTTTAACCATAAAACTGGATATATATTCTTTCTCATGCCTAGAAAAAATTAGATAAATGTTAAAATGTTTTATTACATATATAATATATTCATTTTTTAAAAATCTTTTAGTAATAGTGATTAATTTAATTTAGTAAGACAAAAAAACATTGTGTGTATAAAAATAGTTTTTTAGAAAAATATTGATTTTACTTTCAAATGATTTTATTTTTTACTTCTAATAAATTGATAACTAATGAATTTATTATAAAAAATAATTTTTTTAAAATTTAGTTATTCGTATTCGTACTTTCTAATTTAATGACTATGTTATAATGGTTCATTTAGACTCAGGTTTTCATGTATTGTAAGTTATTGAGGAAATTAAATTTATTTGAAAAAAAATATATCATAAAATATTAGGGTGTTACAGTGGGAAAGTCACCTGTTGTTGGATGGGTTTGCATAAAATAAAATTTATCTAGCCTCGATCAGGATGATATTATTCAAGGATCTGTACGGGTGACCATTCCAATCCCCACCGTGTTGGGATGGGGTGGGTGAGCATTCATTATTAGGACCAAGTCTCATCCAAGAGATGATTGAGATGGTAAAGATGATTCATAAAAGGTTATTGAACACTTAAATTCACCATATATCATACACCATTTGATGTTGTATCCTTTTGGAGTTTTAGGTTAGTGGTCATGTTCTTCTTTGGGTATCCGTTTGACTAGGGAACCATCTCTTAGAAAAGTAGGGAAATCTAAATCCACATAATATCAGGACATATCAATTTCTAGAACATGTTTGTAAAGTAGACTATTATTTGGGGTTTTCACCATGGTTAAAATTGATATATAATGTATTTTATGTTTCCCAATTAAAGAGATACTATCGAGACCCATCTAATATGGTAGAGTGGGAAGATTTATAGAATACACCTAATGACATCATCATGGTGTAAATCATTCATATCTTGGATTATTAGAATAAGGTTCTCCATGGTAAGTTAATCACATTAGTCTATGTTCTTTGTTTTCATGGTTGATATATCCAAAGACGTGGGGTCAAGAGGATTTGGTGAGAGAGTAGTGGGTTAACTTGTTTTCTTATAAGGATGTTTGAGGACTTTATAGGGGAAGAAAGTGACATGGTTGAGAGATTTGTAACCCTTACTGGGTCATTGGTTCATCTTTTTTTGAGTTTTATTTATCTTTTATGTCACTTTTGGGTTTTCTAGGTGTTAGGGGTTATAGATTTAGCTTTTGGGGAAATAGATCCTGAAACACAGTTGGCACATGGTTTGCCAAACTGTGAGGCAAACTATGAGAGGGTGGCTATTTGGGGGACAATACAAATTTTCATAGTTTTAGCATAGTTTTTCAAACCATTTAAGGTATAGGGGTAATCATGTGGCTTGGTTTTAGGGAGATAAAAGCACCCACATAGTCAGTGCATAGTTTTTCTAACCAAGTGGCGAAACCATGTGACTTGTCTAGCTAATTAAAAATCATGGATTTTTACCAAAATAACCTTACATGATTTTAAGTTATCCTCTCCCCTTTCTATCCCATTACATGACCATCCCCTACACCAATATTGTGATATTTTTCTTTCAGATTTAGTTGGATTCTATTTTCATCCAATTAAGTATGGATTGAGGTAAGTCCTAATCTTCAAGATTTATCCATCTTTTCCCCTTCTATTCCTTTATTCTTCCACTTTTATGGAAGTGTAAAACCCTTGATGGCGGGTTGGTTGATTCTAAGGGTTTTATTAGGGAATATGGTTTGGTTTGTTTTGGATTAGGTGTGTGAGGCCTTCTTATTCCCAAATCATGTGGTTTTCATCAAGGGCGATGAGTTTGGAACTATTCCTAAGGTAGGTGTATCTATTTAAGTTCATTTTCCATGGATTACTTTTGATTTATTAATTGAATTTGGGGTTTTTATTAAATTTCTATTTAAATGATTTATGATTTATGTTCATTCCTTGTTTGGTGTGATTCATGGTTTAAAGTAGAAGTTGAATGTTTTAATGTGGTTTTTCCAAAGGGAGGTGCCTATGTAGATTCTAAGTGTTTTATTTAATGGATCAAAGTGGTATTGTGTTTTTAAAATATATTTTAATGTGGTTTTAGAAATGGTTTTATCTTGATTAAAGTGTTTTAAAAAATTATGCATGTTGGTTATTAATATGGTATGTGAAAGTTTTTTTATGTGTGGAACTTGTGGTGTGACTTTTTTCCATAATGTAGCACATGGGATAACTGGGGTGTGAGCATGTGTTGTCCAAGGGACCATAATATCCTTTTAGAAGATGATCAAGATAACCTTATCTTATTTTACAAGGGACTAAGAGATACTTTGGGGGGATGACTGAGAGAGCTTCCACTTGATTGACTAAGAGGTTGAGATATATCTTAGGGGTTGGTCCGGTGGAAGATCATCGGAGCTTCTACTTTTTTTAATGATATAACAAACCATATTCTAGACTCACTCAAATTAGACCCTTATTGTTAGAGCCCTTAGAGAAAATTACTCATGCCAAGTAGATTAATATTCTTTTATACATTATGTTAGTGCTCTGTTTGATGTGATATCATGTGTTATGTCCATTTTACATTTACTTGGTTATATGTTGATGTTTATTATTACCCTTATTATTCCTTGTTTGGTTATATTGAGCATGTTGTGATGTGAAGAATTTATTTTCCACGCTTTATCCATGTTGATAAATATTTTGGAAAACCTTTTTAATTTATAGGAAAAACAAATGGAATTTTAATAGATTGGTTTAAAAAAAAATGTTTTTAAGGGAAATAATTTTAGAAAATGAGTTTTCATTCTAGTTTATTGATTTTCTTTGTTTAAAATACTTAAATAGATTTATGGTGGTATCCTACTTGGATTCATGAATCACACAATACATATACCTTTGGGAATATATGGAATTTGTTTTGTAAAAAAGTGGTAAAGGAAAAGGAACCATGTACTTAGGTGGAACTTCCTGATTACCATCATATATTGTTTTGATAGTGGAGATATGGTCTCATAGGGTTAGCTTATGAGGAGCTATCCTAGAGTTTTTTACTTTTTGGATGTATTTTTTTCCTTGTATGGTATCTTTCTCTATTTTGAATTTTGAACACTGACTTGAGATACCTTTTTTATGAACTATTAAGGAATGTTTTGTTTATGATGTTATTTCATATTTTTGTGTTATTCATGTCGTCCATTGTTGCATTACTCTGGTTATGTATATATATATGTTGACTCTGATGATGTCAATGTGGATATCCCATTCCATGGATGAGTCATGTGCTTTGGGTTGTGTGTCCTATCAGCTCAGGTGACGGGTTGGGTCGACCCAGGTTGGTCTGTTACAGTTAGATAGACTGCGATGCACACTACACTGAACATATGTGAATAATACCTTATTAAAAATATAAAATAATAGAAATTAATGGATATTTAAATTAAATTTATTAAATTTAAGTAATAAAATCAAGTAATAACATTCATTAAATTATTGAGAAATTATGAGGAATGCTAGTCTAGTAATTCTTGACTAAACAGAAATGTTTTTTTACAATTTTTTTATTATACAGTTTATTTAAAATTTAATTTAATTTATTTTTATCATTAAACGTATGGAAAATTATTTTTTAAAAATATATAAAAATTAGTGATCATTCATATATTGATTATAAAATGATTATAAATGAATATAACATCATTTTAAGGTAAAAAAAATATTTTTTAGAA
The DNA here is from genome assembly GCA_963277665.1 of Viscum album. Classification (NCBI taxonomy): domain Eukaryota; kingdom Viridiplantae; phylum Streptophyta; class Magnoliopsida; order Santalales; family Viscaceae; genus Viscum; species Viscum album. The sequence continues at coordinate 189,462,255 of OY728130.1, forward strand.
AACGTTTTTTATGCGCACAATGTATTTTTATGATAAAAATTAAATTTATCAGTATTTATGAATTTTTTAATGAAATTTTTATATAAGATATTCAATAGAATAAATTAACATTCATATAATAACACACTTTGTGCACTATATTGTTTTTAAATTTTAAAAATTATCCCATATTAAAAAAACCTTTCCATTTTGTTTCACTTTCTTATAATAACCACTTTATATTGTTTTTAAATTTTAAATATTTACTAGTGTGTTACTCACATCACTTATAAAAGGGATCCCCATATTCTCACTTATTAACACACTTTGTGCACTATGGTTTTTCCAAGACATTACCAAATATATTCCCAACTTTCATACCCATTTTCTAGTGTTATTGGTCTCACAAAAAGACAATTATAATAATTCTTAAGGATTAATCCAAAAGAAGATACTCAAAGAAGTGGTAATTATATTTACCCATCAAAATTATTTTTTATTACACACAATAAAAATGTTCTGTAACCATATTAATATATTGGAATAAATATATTTAATATAATAAAATTCTGATAATTTTATAACCATTTTCTATCTCTTTTCTATCCAATGGAAAATAAAAGCATTGTTCAAGTATACATACATTATACCATCTCCATGAAGTGATGCATTTCATTTTTCATCAATACACTACAAGATTGGTTATTTTGATTTAATTAATAAATATATATTAGATTTATGATATAATTTTGATTCCAGAAATATAAATTATTATTTAACTTCCTTTATTTCCATCCTTTTAAAAATGAAAGCATCACCCGTGCGTATGTGCAGACTCTTGCCTCCATGAAGTGATGCAATTTATTTTTCATCACCCCATTCATCGATTTTTATAAAAGTGTATATAATGAATAAATATAATATTTAAAAAATTATTAATATTTTGTATATAATGAACTAAGGTGAAATAACTATAATCTCTAAACTAAAACATGCATGAAAAATGAAACAAATAACACTGAAACATTGATTTTAGTGAAATATTATTAATAAACGAGAGATTAGAAATTAGAAATGAATCATATTTGGTAATATAATTATGTAAATGGTTCTTATATATAAATATAATAAATATAAATTTATTATACATAAGGTTAGAGTATGTATGAAGCAATTGAGGACTTGAGGTAAGAGTTTATGTTGCAATCTCATTTTTAATCGGGATGGTTCATGTTTAAATATACATTGGGAAACTTTTATACACCCACTATATTAAAAACCATATTTTTTTATCCTATATATATTTATGAGGTTATTAATTATTCTTTCCATTTCAACCTTCTTTGGTACTCAACATACCAATAGAATGTTTTTAAGAAAAGGTAAACCTATTTATTCTTTTTGGTCTGGAATATTTTTATTCCATGTAATTTTTTTTAATAATGTTATTTTATAATCTATAATGATTTTTAAAATTCATTTTCAACCATTTTTTACCTTATTTTAAAATTTTTAAAAGTAAATCTTTACAATGTTTTCTGTATGAGTTATATTTGACTTTTACAAAAGTGTGAAAAACCATTTTATAATGTTTACTTAATGAAAACATTTTCCTCTATCATACCCAAGATTTTTTACAAATATTTATTCATAATTTTCCATGGTTTTAAAAATAAAAATAAATTCCCATTTTTTTTAATTTTATAATTCGTTTTAAAAAATTCACCACATAAATATGATGTTTTATCTTGTTTTTAAAAGAATATTCCAAGAACTTTTATAAAAGTATTTTCGTCTATGTGAACATAATTTAAGGAATATTATAATTTATGGGGGATATTATCTAAAGATTCCATCCTTTTTATTTATCTAGATATATTATAATTATGTTATGAATAAATCTTTATAAAACCTGAATCTTTTCCATGGGTTATTATACGATGAAATTATGAATGTTTTTATGTTCTTATGTAACATATATGTATGATTTTTATTATGTGATAGGTGTTAATGGAATTATAAATCCCTAAAATGAATTGGGTAAATATTAATATCTCATTGTATAATATTATAGGGAATAGGGAGTTAACTTAATCAAATATGGGACTCTATCCACCATAAATGAAAAGGGAATATATAGTTAACCTAATCCACTATAGGAATATATCCACTATGTTACGATGGTCTTGGTAGAAATCCATGATTAATGAAATTATTTTATATGATTCTGATTATGACACTTTAATATGAAATTTTCTTATGCTTATGATATTAGCTCATGGCTCATGATTTCTTATTGATGATTCCACACTCTTATAAATTATTCCTTTTGTTATGAAAATTTTTTAATCAATGAATCATGATTTATGATCTATGACTGATTGGGAATGAATTTTGTAAGTTATGATGATGATATCATACCCTTACACTTATCTTATGCTCAATTATGATATTATATTAATGTCTCTAATGTTTACCCTTACTGATCATCAGATCTCACACTTTCCTAAGTTTATATTTCCCTAGGTTATTAAGAAATTTATTGTGTAAGTTATGTTTAAAAAGGATGTGAGAATAACTTTGTAGAAGAAATAGAAGTTATTTCATGATATAATTTTATTATGTATCTAGTCACTAAAGTCACCAAACCTTTATATTTATAGGGTTTGAATTATTGGGAGATGTATTGAATATTCATCCAAAATGATATAAATTTATATAGGGAATGATCTAGTTTCCTCAATTAGTATAACAAGTGGGTTTAGTTATTTTTAGATATTGGGTTATAAAGAATACATGGAAAGAACTTAATTCAACATATGATGAACTGCAATACATATTGGATAAACCTAAAGATTCATAGGTTTATAATAAGGTGTCACAATATAGAAAATATTAGGAATTATTTTCATGATTATATGATTTTCACTCTAATTAATTATTCTTGATTCTTACACTATGATTTTTGGTTTTAGTCAATAGTTAGAGCTACGAGGAATCATGTTAAGAATGGATATAGTGGGTTATATAATGATTGACCTCATATGTAACTGAACAACATGGAGGAAGGAATAAAAAATATTGTTTCTATGATTACACAACGTTCACAAGATATTAATCATGTTAATATTCCAAATGATCAATAGAATGAGAAATGTATAATTGCGTCATTCATGAGAAAAAATCCTCATTCCTTTAGTGGGTCCTCTGATCCACTAATTTCAAAGCAATGGGTCAGTACCACTGAAAATATATTTTTAATTCTCTATTATTCAAAGCATGAAATTTTTTTCTTGGACATTTATTATTTGGAAGGTGAATAAGATCAATTGTGGACCCTTATTAAGAATATTAATTAAAATAAATAAATTTAATCCATGGAATGGGAAGAGTTTAAGTGGTTATTTTTTCATAAGCACTTTCCTCAAAGTCATCATATAAAAAAAGGTAATTCCTTGATATAAATCATAAGGATGATGAATCTATTAGTACCTACAATGAAAATTTTAAAATATTTGTGAGGTAAGTTTCTTGTTTTATCATCGATCATGAAAGAAAATTTGATTTATTATTTAGTGGCTTAAAACCAAATATTCAAATGGAATTATCCATAAGAGACTTTAGTATCTATAAAGAAATTATTCGATGTTATATTAAGGTAGAAATGGATTCTAGATACTCTATTTATTATTATGGTTTTCCAGAAAAAAAGAGAAATATGTAATTTTAAGGAAATTCCAACAATAAAACACATATATAAAAGAAAATTAATATTTATTCTTGTCAAAAGTGTAGAAGGAAGAATAGTGAAATTTCCTTAAGGGGACTCATAAATGTTTTAAGTACATAAAATAAGGATATTGAAAAAATGAATCCTACAGGGATATGAATAGTCAAGCCAATGAAATGAATAGAGAGAAATCTCAACTGAATGTACCAACCACACTCAAATGATTTAATTATAAGGAGTAAGATAATTATGCCAACCCATGCAAAAATTTGAGGGTTAATGATAATAATCATCATTAAAAATTTTCTAAGACAATATAGAAGGGGAAATGTTATGTGATCACAACTAATAATGTGGGTAATGAGAATAAAGTGGTGAAAGGTACACTTATCATATATTCTATAACTATACATATATTTTTTCATTTAGGATTTACCCACTCTTATATATTTTAAGAATTAGATAAGAGTATCAAAACACCACCTCAAGAATTAGATGTTGAAATATCAGTGAAAAATCTTAATGGTATGATGATCACATATAAAGGCTAAATCTCCTATTTGATAGAAGTGTGTGGGAATGTTCATCTGGAAAATATTGTTATTATACCTCTAGTTGAATTTGATGTTATTTTGGGAATGAATATGATCTATTTATATAGAGTTCCTATCAATTTTATAATAATGGAAGTCACATTTGACATTCTGAATCAACCAATTATCATCTATTAGTGTGAGGATTAATGTTAAATTCCAATGGAATTTTCTTCCATTATATGGTTTATACCACCTTTTCATGAGGGGTATTTATCTCAAATGGTTAGGGAGAAACTCAAAATTGAAGACCTTAATATTATTATGGAATATGATAAGGTATTTCCTAAAGAATTGTTGATTCTTCCCCAAATCATAAATTTGATTTTTCAATAGAACTTATACCTTGTGATATACATATTTTAGAGAGTCATTATAGAATAACCCCAATTAAATTATAGTAATTAAAGAAGAAGCTCCAGGAGAATCTAGATAATGGATTCATTTAGCTAAGTTCTTTTCCATAGGGTGCACTTTCTCTTTTTGTTAAAAGGAAAATGTGTCAATGCATCTATATATTGATTATCATGAACTTAATATGACCATGATCAATAATAAGTATCACCTACCTCATATTAATGATTTATTTAGTCAAATATGATGAGATAAATACTTCTACAAGATTGATCTTAGATCTGTATATCATTAGTTAAGGGTCAAAATAGAAGACATACCCAAGATAATATTCCATACAAGGTATGTACACTATGAATTTATAGCGATGCCAATTATATTTACTAACAAACTTTTTATCTTCATAGATCTAATAAATAGAGTCTTCTAAGATTACCTTGATCAGTTTTTGATAGAATTTATCAGTAATATTCTAATATATTCTAATAATAAGGGAGAATATGAATTTTTAAGACCTTGTGGAAGGTGAACTTGTATCCAAAATTTATTAAGTATGAATTTTGGCTATAGAAATTATCATTCTTAGATCATATAATTACAAGTGAGGGATTATCAATGGATCTTTCTAAGATATAATTTATTGCACTTAGGACCAAAGAAACCATGGTGACTGAGATCTGTAGTTTTCTTGGATTGATTGGATACTATGGATTATTCATGATAAATTTCTCATGGACATTAAATCCTCTAATCATGTTGACGAATAAGGGATTAAAGTTTATTCAGATCGATGAATGCGAAGATACTTTCAAGGAATTAAAGAGAAAGATGGTAGTGAACTTGTGTTCAACTAACCCATAGTGGATAAGGGTTTATGATGAATAGTGATGCATCAAATAATGTAATTGGATGTGTTCTCATGTAGAATGACATGGTAATAGATGATACCACATTCTAATTGAAGGTTCATGAAAAATATCAATAAAATCTTGATTGAAGATAGCAGTGGTATTTTTTTATTTGAAAACATAGAGGAATTATCTTTATGGTTAATGGTGGGATATATATATTGATCATAAAATCTTAAAGTATATTTTCACATAGAAATAGTTAAATACAAACCAAGTTAGATGGTTTTATTTGGTTAAAGACTTTTACTACTCAATACATTACCACCTTGGGAAGGTGAACAAGGTGGCTAATGCTTTCAGTCAGAAGAACCATTCTAGCTTGTATAAGATGAGAATTAAAATGGATCTGATATTTATGGATTTATAAATGATAGATATTTCAATCAATATATAAGGATATATAAATCCTATATTTCTTAGATAAATTATCATCCATCCATTTATGTGAATATTAGAGAGGCATAAAATGAAGACGTGGAATTGCATAAGAAGGTAATGTGGAGCTACATAAGAAGGTAAATAATGTTATTGAATTAAAATATGATAGTGATGGAATTATTAGGATTACTAAATGAGTATATGAACCTTCAATACTAGAATTTAATAAAGATATGTTGGATGAATCACATAACTCATCATCCTTTATCCATCCTAAGAGTACAAAGATGTATAAATATATGAGAGATCATTTCTGGTGGGATAAAATGAAGAGAGATATTGTAAAGTATGTATCTAAATTCTTATTATTTCAACACGTTACAGATGAAAATATAAGTGGATGATTCAACCATTACCTATACCTATATGTAAATGGGAAAACATCACTATGTATTTTGTCATGGGAATCCCCAAGACATATAAAGGCCATACAACTATTTAGATTGTAGTAGATCACCTTATGAAGTAAACACATTTAATTTATATTAGATAAGACTTATCTATTGACCAAAATTCAAATATATATATTAAGAAAATGGTTAGGTTGAATGAAGTACCACTTTTAATCACATCTGATCAAGATTCAAGGCTTACCTCAATGTTTTAGAGAATTATTTAGAAAGCATCGAATATGGAGTAAAAATTTATCACTGTATATCATCCTTAGAAAAATAGTCAGTTTGATGGATATATTAAAACCATGTAATATATGTTGAGATATTTTTCTATCAATTTCAAATGAGGTCAAGATCAACACCTTCCTCTAGTAAAATTTTCTTAAAATAGTAAATTTTACTTGATAATTGAAATGAATGATTATGATGCCCTCTATAGAAGTAAGTGAATAACTAAAACATGCTGGGATGAAATTGGAGAAAGAAGGTTTGATACCTGATTTATTTGAGAAAATGACAAAGAAAGTTAGATATGTAATGACCCAAACTATTACAAATAAAATTCCCTTATGATTTAATGTTTTATTATGTAATATGGTTAAAGAAAACACATGAACTTGTTTTGTTTTATTATATTAAATTCTATTCAAAATACCATTGAGAATCTTTACCATTGATAATATAGTCTTTAAATAGTTATCACATGATTGGTATAAATTTAGGGCTTTAAAAAAATCCAATTGAATTAGAGAAAGGAAGTGATGACCTCATCCAGTAGGATTGAACCCTATGAAGCCCATTTATCAGAGCTTTAGAGGGGACAAAATCTCTAGGATTTTCACTTGACAAATCCCAAGATAATATCCAATAGCTTAATCATTAGAGAAACCATTTATGGGTGGAGTTAAAGCTCATAGACATCACGGCTGAAACCATGTTCGCTGAATGACCCCATGAAAGTCTCACTGTCATGAACCATACACTTAGGCCATATGCTGATGTAATAAAGGTATATGTATCAATACATTAATAATATGAATATGTATATGAAATATAATTTGAATTTATTTTTATTTTTTATTCTTACTTTATAAATGATTTAGATTTTGATTCAATTAAACCCAAGTTGTATTTTCTAGTAATATTAAAATTCAATTAAGGGATTTATTTTGATGAATTAATGTATTTTTTAAATAAATAGTATTTAAATAAATATTATTATTAAATAAGTTTTATTAATTATAAATGTTCATATAATTTTAATGAATAGAAATTAACTTTTATAAGGATTCAAAAACAATTATTGTCAAAAAACCCAAATTTTTTTAATAAATGTAAAATCTTATTTTAAAAGTGAAAATTAACATATTTAGAAAATTATTTAGATAATATAAATATTATTTTTGGAATCATAACTTAAAAATTATCCAATGGTGAATTTTTCATAATTTTCTATGATTGTCAAATTTTTGTGTAAAAATTAAATACTGTATAAATATACAGTGTGATTTATGACATCATAATGACGTACAAAAATTTATTAAATACTATAATGGGAATAATAGGCCAAATATATGTTTTACCATTAAAATAATGTGATTTTAAGTTTATTTTATTAATTTTATAATTACTTTATGAATCTTTAAAAATATATAATATATTTTATGATTATAAATTCATTTCTTTAAAAGTGTTACTCACCTCCACACAAAAAGGGTAATATTTTAATATATTAGGCCCTTGGAATAATAAAATAATAAAAACCTTTCCACTTTGGAAAAAAATATGGGTAAAAACCATGTGAAGGTTTTTATTTTTTAATATTTTATTTTATGGAATCCAAAACCTAAGTCTGTGAAATATTAAAGAATCACCCTCTCATTTCCTATGTAAAACCACTAAATATCCCACTTATATTAACTTAAAATACTTTTAGAACATCCTTAATATATCCTATACTCTCTATAATCCTTCCAAGGTACCCCAAGCTCTCAAGTATCCCCTTTTTAAGTTTTTGGAGCCACTCACTCAAGTAAGGGTTCTTTCCTTTCCCATCTTTATCAAAATTTCTTTAACTTGTTAGGCCCTTTTATTTTAGATTACTAATGACGAAGTATGATTTATAATCTACCCCATACTTCCCTTATTATTTATAAATAATGATAGACCCTTTTTTCTCTCATTAATCCCTCCCATACACACCTGTTACCATGCTGAAATTTCATAAGCATCATTTCCATTTTATTTTTTTCAAGCTTATTTATTATCATATGCCTTATTTATCTCACTATATATTTTTGGAAATTTCCTTCCATGTCACTATTTCTATAAAATTAATTTCCAAATGATTAAAGACCCATTTCACTCTCGTCAACCCATTTTATGAACTTTTAAGTGATGTCGTTATGCTGCCGAATTTTCACCATGATTTTCTATGCCAAACCAATTGTGTAGTGAATACCATGACCATTTACTATCAAGGGTGTTCAATTTTATAGACATATAAATTTTTATTGGGGACTTATGTGTATGTATTACACACTCCTTGATCATAGAATAAATTATGATGATGAATAAATCCATTTTTATGCTCTATGTGACACGCTTAAGCATGAGAAGGAAAAGAAAGTGATGGTTGTGCCTAAAATTATATAGAACTCCAATGCATTGGGTAATGTTTAGTATCATGATACATCATGTTTGGACATGGGTGTATGTAATTACTTTATGTGACTTTTCCACCATGACTTCCTTTCATTTTAGCCTTGACCTATGTTTATGATGTAGTGTTTTATATTGTTTCCACATTTCCCATGTTATGATTATCATGCTATATCATGCCTTATTATTCATGTTCCTTTCTCCATCATTGATTTTACTTGTATAAAATGTATAATTATCTTTATGTTATTACTTGTTTATTCCCTTATTAGGATTTATGGATCACCCCTTTCTTATGTATTTCCCTATGTTATCCAATGTAGTTTTAAGCTCAAGAATGTTAAAGAAGTTTTCAATAAAGTTATTGTAATTCATGTTTAATGCTGTAATGAAATGTACCTAATTACCGAAGAAAATATAATTCTTGATATTCCAATTTGTATTAAATTTTATTTTATATAATCAAATCATGAATTAATGTGTAACAAAAAGAAGGGTTTTTATAGTTGGTATCAAAGGAAAAGTTTTGTTATTTTGGGATTAGGATTAGAAAACTCTAGAGAAAGAATTGGGGTTAAGAATAAGTATAAGAAACAATACCTAAATTTTGGTTAGTATAGAGTAATTTCTTTATCAAGAAAATACATCCCTTTAAATATACTACAAGTGTATGCGGTTCTAAAACATATGTACCTAGAAGTAACAACTCCAACAAGGTGTTCCAGACCTAACTTGGGGTAACCTAGTACATGATAATGGGCCTTACTATGAATTTGGTTTGACACTCCCATGGGATATTCTTTAGTAATTTGTAAGCTCATTATGAACAATTATTAAAGGAGTGAAAAAAATTTCCATAATATTATTTTTTAGGAAATAGATCATAGATAACAAAGACTGAAGCCTATAAATCCATAAGTTAAGGAAACACATGTAAGTTATTTGTTATCCCTTTAATGTCATTAAATTCCCATTTATGTGTTTAAAAGTTAAATATACTCATCCTTAATTTTCCTTTTTATTCTATCCAATTAATAGAAATAGAAGGAATCGAGTAAATAATTAATGTAAAGAGCAATGTTATGACTACCCCAATGAGATGCCTAACCCAATAAAAGCAGGAATCACACACTTCATGAAGATACTCTATCAGTTGAATCAGGTTCTGAATAGAAACCTAGATCAAGTGAAGCATACAAACCCCCCTAAGATAAAGCAAGCTGCAATCGAGAGCTTTATGCCTCAATGGAATCCTACATTCAATGGGTCTTTCGATCCCTTAATTACAGATCAGTGGATCAAATACATTGAAAATATCTTCTACATCCTTCAATGTTTTGAATAATATAAGGTTCTGTAAGATGTTTATCATATGGAAGGTGGAGCTGATTACTGGTGGGAATTGATCAAAAATATAAATCCTAAGGAAGATATTGAAGTAATGACATGGAATGATTTTGGGAAATTATTTTTCAATAAATATTTTCCTCTTACTCTTAATCTTAAATTGGAAAGGTATTTCCTTTCCCTCAAGAAAAAATAAAATGAATCTATTAGGGTGTATGATACAAAATTCACAAGGCTTTCACGATACGCCTTCAGCTTTGTCATTACCTCCGAATGCAAGGTTGACCACTTCTTTGGTGGGATAAAACCTAGCCTATAGAAATCCATAGTGATCCATGACATTGGTAGATATGAATAAATTTTATGATATGACCTCAATGTTTAAATGGAGATTGGAGAATCTCAAGGGTATCATGGGGATAAAAAGTAGAAAGTGGAATTTAATTTTGGAAGTCTGATAGAGAGATATAACAGTTCCATGAAATTCAAATACCGCACTTGTAAAAGTTGCATAAAGAATCACCCTAGAAATTTATTTAAGGGTATGAAGAAATTCTTTAGTTAGAGGAAGGAAGGGAACCTAGCCAGAGAATGCCAACATGAACAACCTGCTACTGCGATGGAGGAAAGGAATTTTCTAGTCAACTCTCAGTGTATTGTTCATTGCTATAACTATAAAAAACTAGGGAAATTTTCAAACCAATGCACTAACCCAAGGGTTTTTAAGGAAAACCAAAATACTCCAAGGAAGAAAGGGAGATATTTTTCCATCACTACTACTGAAGTGAATCCCGATAATGAAGTAGTAACATGTATGTTAGTTATTCATTCACGAATACAAAACATAATTTTTGATTTTGGTTCTACGCATTCCATCATATCATGAATGTTTATTAGAAATATTCAAACCCCACTAAAAATCATGTAAGTAGAGATGTTAGTGAAAATGGAGCGGTGGTCACTATAGCAATGAAGGACACTATAGTGGCGACAAGTCACTGTAGCGGCGGTAGAGTACTATAGTTGTGGTGGGTACTGTGCAATACTGTAGCAGTACTATTCAAAAAATGGGATTTGGGCCAAAAAAATGGGCCTACAGACCATGTAATGTGATAAATGCCCTTTGAGCCTTGAGGCTATGTAATGGGTCTCCCTCTACCCAATTAGATAGGTATTTTATTTACTTTAATAATAAATGAGGCTTCGGCCCCAACCTTTTAAAAAAAGTGAAAATGGAAATTGGGGAAATTATTGCATCCCAAGTATATAACTCCTCCCCTATCACAATTTGTGGGATGAACTTCTCAGAAAACCTTTTCATACTCCCTTTTTTGAAATTTGATGCAATTATGGGCACGTATAAGATTTCCCTATACAGAGACAACATAAATTTCCGTGAGAAGGAAGTCACTCGCTGTATTGTGAATCAACCCCCAATTTTGTATAAGTGAAAGGAGGTGGATGAATCTTCTTTAACATCATCATCTCAAGCATGGATATTATTGACTTATGAGAAATCATATCTAGATCAAATTATTGAGTCTAAGGAAATAATCATCCTTAAATACATTCCTATTGTGAGGTAATACACTAATGTGTTTTTCAAGGAATTTCCTGGTCTTCCTCTTAGCTGAGATTTTGAATTTTCTATTGATCTTATACTTGAGGAATTACCATCATTCAAAAATACTTATAGAATGGATGTTTTAGAACATGAAGAGATGAAAAAACAACTACAAGAGAATTTGGATAAATCTTTCATATGCTCAAGTGCTTTACCATGGGGTTCACTAATCCTCTCCATCAAGAATAAGGATGGATCAATGCGCCTTTGCATCAATTATCATGATCTCAACAAGATCACAATAAAGAACAAGTATCCTCTGACTTAGATTAATGACTTGTTAGATAAACTACATGGAGAAAAATACTGCTCCATGGTGGATCTTTAGTCAGGATATTACCAAGTTAGGGTGAAGGAGGATATCCCCAAGAATAATTTTTGTAGAAGGTATGAGCACTATGAGTTCATAATGATGCATTTAAGACTCATTAATGATATAGAAATCTTCATGGAATTGATGAATAGATTCTTTAGGGATTATCTCAACAAATTTTTGGTAATATTTATAGATGATATTCTAAGATACTCCAAAATTAAGGAGGAGTATGAGGATCATTTGAACACTATGCCAAAGACCTTACAAAAGTAGAAGCTTTATGAAAAGCACAAAAAGTGTGAGTTTTTTGTTGAAGGAAGTCTCATTATTGGGAAATATAATCAAAATAAATGGGATATCTATGAACCATTAAAAGAATATGGAATTTGAAGGATGTATGAGGCCAACATACATGATAGATATCCATAGTTTACTTGGGTTAGCTGGGTATTATCAGAAATTTGTGAGACATTTATCATAATTGTCAAACCCTTTTACTAGGATAACTCAGAAGGCTATTAAGTTTTCTTAGAATAATGAATGTGAAGAGATTCAAGGAGTTGAAAATGAGGCTTGTTACTATTCATGTTCTCACACTACCCAAAAGTAGAGGTATTTTTGTGGTATTCAGTGATGCTTCGAAGAAGGGACAGAGCTGTGTGTTGATGAAAAATGAAAATCATTGCCTATACTTCAAGGCAATTGAATGTTCATGAACATAACTATCCAACACATGATCTAGAGTTTGTGGTAGTGATTTTGTATTTGATTTTTTTTGGTATTATCTCTTTGGGTATAAGTGTGAAATATATAAGGATAAAAAAGTATCAAGTATATATTCACATAGAAAGAGCTGAATATGCACCAAAGAAGATGGTTAAAGCTTATCAAAGACTATGACTGCTCAATCCACTAACATCCTAGGAAAGTGAATAAACTGGTAGATTCTCTAATAAAAAAGGATCTATAAATTCTACCATTGATGAAAATTGAGAGGGATCCAACCTTATTATATTTGTAAAGGATGGACATGGGAATCATGAAGGAAAGAGCATCATCAATCCTTTAACAAATGATTGCTCAACTATCACTTCTGGAAAGGTTAAAGGATTCCTAGAGAGTTGATGTGGGAATTTAGAATAAATTGGAAGCTATAAGGATAGGTAAATCCTCAGAGTTCAATGTTAATGATGAAGGTGTTGTGATATTTGGGTCAAGACTATGTGTACTATCAAATCCCGAGTTAAAGAAGGAGATGTTGGATGATGTGTGGGATTTGGAGTCCCAGAACCAACTAATTTGTACTTTATTCATTAATAAATACCTTATCACATATTGATTGTTCTTCTTCATGACAATTCATGTGATAATGTCCTAAGGATAGCTATTGAATTAAATGGTCATAGTGGATCCCTTCTATGATGAGAACCCGGAAGTTCCATAACACTATTTTAGAATATATGTTATATAACCAGATGATGTTATTTGAGGGACACAAATAATATAGGCCATTATCGGTGAGGAATCATAAAACATTGAGGCACCTTCTCATGGTGTGCACACTTAGTAATATCCAGGAGGATATTATGGGAACAAGACCCACCAGTAATAAATCCACATTTCATAGTGTCATTGGATGTTCCTATCAATGGATGTGTGGATTGGTCCTTTGACTTTAAGATTATTATTAATGGGTATTAAAACGTGCACACTTATATGTATTGAAGAAAACTCTGAAGACACACTATTCTCAGTGAGGTAAGATATGTTGGGTGCGTCACGAGTAATACTGCATTAATAGATATTGTGATAAAGGATTTGTCCCATCTGTTCTATAACCGAAGTAGATATCTCAGGCCCTTTGATAGAATTAATATAGCCTAAATAAATCCATGTCCATGGTAAGGAATGAGCGAGTTTAATTTTGGGAAGTCAAAGAAAGAATAATAGAGTACATGTATTGATGACACTAGTATGAAACCCGCTTGATTCGAGATATCGAGACAAAGGTATTATATTACATGGTAAGAATTTGTAGGAGGTGACACGTTATTGTGGCATTAAATTCATTCTCTATGGGTTCCTTGGCATGTTACTAGATGCTAACCTTGGAATTTAGGTAGGCTACGCCTAATGCCCCTGAGAAAAAGGCCTAGAGGGCCACACACTAAGTGTGTCTGAGTATCTCAGTTAAATATTAATTTAACAATTTGAATAAAGATTATTCCAGATTGTGGTTTAATAATTATTGAAGGATGCCTGATCACATTTATTTCGACATTATTTATTCGAGAGAATATATTGTGGGAAAAATAATATATTTATTAGAGATTAATGTAGTGATATTTATTTGAGAAATAAATAGCCATTATTCAAGGTCTAATAAATGCGGTGGAGGAAATAAAGAAAAATGGAAAAACAAAAGTACACGCCATGTATATTAAATATACACATCATGTATTTTTTCTGGGAATTTATGAGAAATAATATTATTTAATTAAATAATATTAGGTGTAATTTTTTGGGTGCATGTCAAGTAATAATAATTGTCAACTATTATTATTATACATGGGGTATTACTAAGAATTAAATGAAATGAATAAATGCTTTCGGGTAATTAATTAATTTTATTATTCTTTGTAATTAAAATCCCAATTATATAATTCTCATTAGACTAGCCATTTTTTGGGGGTTGTGCACAACGAATCTAGAGAAAGCTTTCAATCTAAGAGAGAATTATTTTCTTCCAAGAACACTATCAATCTATGAGAGAGAGATCCTTTTCCACCAGATCAAGGCGATCGAAGGCAGACATCACAAGCGAATGTTTTTCCACACTAGCACCCAGATAGCCCTTCAGCGATGTCCATAGATACATGGAGCATGTGTGGATCACTGCTAGAGGAATCCTACACTTTGATTATATGACGCAACAATGGATCACATCGGATCGTGACTAGAACCATCAACAAAGAGAGAATTCCATCAAGGTAATTCTTGTCTTATAATTAAATTAATTATAACCAACATATGATGATACCTCTATGGTTCTGGGAATCCCCTCTTTCTTTTTCGGTCTTCGTTCTATTCCAAAGATCCAGTGTTTTATTATCATGACTAATCTTAGATTAATCATTGTAAATACCAAAAATTAAAGTTGGGTACACCCACCAATGCGCTTCCACCGTACTCAGAACCTACAAGTGGTATCAGAGTGGTTATATCGTTGATTATAATTATTTAGTTTTCCATTGGTAATTTATGCATTTAATAATTTAGTTGTTTCAATTCAAGTTAATCATTCTAAAAATCTGAATGTGGATATATGTGCCTCCTCTCTCGTTTATCATTCACCTTATAAAAACAACATTTTCTATTAATTTTGATTAAAATAAAATAGAGTGTCTCATTTGGAGGTGGAAAACATTCCTAGTCGTACAACAATGGAATACACAATGTGTATTCAGAAGTACACGCTGTGTAGTCTAGGTTCAATGCATCGAACTGGCCCACCAAATCAGGTTGTGTGTTGGAGTATTTCTAAGTGTTAAATGACACCATGTGTCGACTAGGAACAAGTGGCACATGGTTTCCGGATTACACGCTGTGTGGTCCACTAAACACAGCATGTAGTCCCTTTGGTTTAGGGTTGGACCGTGTACCCCGTACATGACTTTCCGGGATGGAAACCGTGTAATGCGGATTCTACAAGGCGTGTGCCCTACTGAACA
This sequence comes from Viscum album, assembly GCA_963277665.1. Classification (NCBI taxonomy): domain Eukaryota; kingdom Viridiplantae; phylum Streptophyta; class Magnoliopsida; order Santalales; family Viscaceae; genus Viscum; species Viscum album. The sequence goes on from OY728130.1 coordinate 189,478,334, forward strand.
CGCCGTATACTCTGAATAATTTCTGAAGTTTATCTACATGTCAAGTCCTCGGGCGTGTAGTTCGGATGGATGGTGAACAAAATTACACACCGTGTAGTCAGAACTACACATGATGTACTCATCCAAATTATGCATATTTATTAAAATTCATTATCATATTATAAAAACCCTTAGGATTTGTACCATAGTGTAGGTGTAAAGCTGAGGCACAACACGTGATAGATGTTTTATATATATGTGTTTAATTTAACATCTGTGTAATGTTCATTTCTACTAATTGGGTAGTTATTAACGAGAATTCATAAGGTTTCCTCTAAGGTACAAGTTACGTAGAAAGATAATTTTAAATGAATTTATTTTTTTAAAATTATGATGGATGAGAATCTCAAGGAAATTCAGAAAAGGGTTTAAGATAAAAGGATTGATTAATTAAAAATAATTAATTGATTCGAATGTGATTTATCTTAAACAATAACGATTAACTAATTTAATGGTAGTTTTATTTATGCATAAATACCGTTGCATGTTTGAATGATCATGAGCTAGACCAAGACCTTTGTATGTGAATGGTTTATTTTAATCTATTTATTTTAAATTTGTTGACCTGCGAGCCTTCTCCTCATTAATATGTATGGCCTGCAGGCCCAAGGTTTCTTTTATGTAAACCCTATTTTACTCCTCACCTGTGTGTGAGATAAAAGCATATGTCATGGATGGATCTCCCAATCTGGTGGAGGCAGCTCAAGTTAGGAGCCAAGGTGAAACCAAGGAGATACAAAGATAAATAGGTGGAAAGTTGTAAACACGAACCCAAAAGGTTCAAGGTGTTTCTCCCCTAGGTCATGGGTTATTTTATCAAACTCTAGATAAAATAACCAATAGAACAAGCTCATAATCATACCATTTATTTTATTTCTATTAGTTTCATGGTTTATTTATTGTCGGTGCGTTGTCACGATCACACAATTATTTAATTAAACAAGCATTCAAGATGGAACTAAAAAAAGACCGGCTTATGCGTAAATATTATATTAGACATGGTTAATCTCTTAAGTTTATCCCACTTAATATTAACAAGCATGTAATCAAAGATAATAAAATAAAAATTTACATATAATGATAAAATCCCTCAAATAAAATATTAATTCGGTATATCCTTCCATAATCTTAGTTCGAATCAAACCATAGTTCAAAGTTCTTGACCAAACCTTGTTGGGGTGATTTCAATTATCGAGGAATTCTAATTCAAGGTTTTGGGTTGAATTGAATTGGTTTGTATCAAGGGTTAACTGCCACAGTAGGACTTGGTGTGAACAATAGAAAAAGGTTAAGGAAATCCAAAATAAATGGATTTCATGATTGGAGAGTCCACTCAGTGGATCAAGGAGTTGCGATTTAATATAGTTGGAATTTGGAATGACTACCTAAAACCCTTAAAGTTTCTTAACCAACCCTAGTTGGGGTAATGCGACGGGAAATATGGATCCTTTCCAGTAGAATATTCAAGAAACATAATATTCTGAAGTCAATGGTGGAGGATATTGTATTTTGATAAAATAGTGGGGGACTAATAAGTATTAATTCATTTATTTGTCTCAGTCTTATCATGATAAAGTACTAAAACTTTGCTCCTATTAATTTATAGAAATGTAAGGAAAAATGACTTCAAACATATCATTGCGAACCATACTCGATAAGGAAAACCTTCTCACCAGCGCCAATTTCCAGGAATTATAGAGGCATTTATGAATCATCCTTCACCATGATAGGAAATTGTATGTGATATAAGATCCTATTCCAGTTGCACCTGGAAAAGAGTCCAGTGGTGAGGAACTATCTCTCTATATGAAACATGTGGATGATTCCATAGATGTACAATGTTTCATGCTATCTTCCATATCTCACGTATAACATAATGTCTTACCTTAAGGATATCTACCAAGAGAAGGAGAGATAGGATAGATATGAGATCTCTAATGATTTGTTCAAAAATAATTTTGGAGAGTCTGTACCAGATGGCCCTTACGTAGTCAAGCTTATTGGCTACATTGAACGCTTGGAAATATTAGGGATTAAGTTCCCAGATGAGTTGAATGCAGATCTCATCCTATCATCACTTCCCAAGACCTTCTCTACCTTTATTGTCTACTACAACATGAGAAACAATGAGAAGAGTCTATCAGAACTTATGACCTTAATTCTCCAGGTAGATAAAGACATGGGGCGTGACAAACCTATAGTCCTTATGGTGAATAACAAAAGGAAGGAAAAGGAAAAGGGGCCAAGGACTCATAAACAGTCTGAAGTCCCTGAGCACCATACTTATAAGAAGGGGAAGATCCAAAGGTAGGGCATGGAATGGGAGGCAGTATGTTTTTCATGTGGCAATAAAGGCCACTGGAAGAGGAACTACACACAGAAGCACGTGGACTCTAAATGTGCGTTCATTATGGAGTGTAATCTTTTCATTTCTACACATTGGGTATTAGATATAGCTTTTGGGGCTCACATATATATTTAAATGTAGGAACCAAGTATATTTATAAAGATTTCTAAAGGAGAGGTGGATCTTCAAGCTACCAATGGTGTGAGGATAGCTGCATTACCCATTGGAGATTACCACCTCTCATTGCCAACTGGGATGATTTTGGTTTTACATAACTGTTATTATGTGCCTAGTGTTACCAAAAACATAATTTCTGTATCATGTTTGGATATGGATGGATTTATTTTCATGTTTGGAAATAAGGGTTTCCTTTTTTATAAGAACAAGGTATGTTATGGTATGGAACATTTATATAATGGTTTGTATGTATTAAATTATGAAAACCAAGTGTTGGAAATCGATAACGAAACAAACTCACATGACCCATACATCACCCAGTTGTGGCATCACCATCTTAGTCATGTAAATGAGAAGCGCTTGACAAAGCTCTGCCAAGATGGCTATTTAGACTCTACTGAGCTAAAACCACTTGATAGATGTCACACTTGTTTATAAGGTAAAATTACCAAGCCAAATTTCGATGGATAGGGTGAAAGGGACATAGAGCTTCTAGGATTGGTGTACATGGATGTATATGGACCATTTACAGTAGAATGTAGAGGTGGATATTCTTACTTCATTACTTTTACTGATGATTTGAGTAAATTTGTTTATGTCTACTTAATGAGGTATAAGTCATATTCCTTAGAGAAATTTTAGTATTTCAAGAATGAATTATAGAATCATCTTGGTAGGAAGATAAAGAAACTTTGATCAGATTGAGGTGGAGAATATCTTAACCAAGAGTTCATCGATCTTCTACGGGAGTCTGGGATTCTATCTCAGCTCACTCCTCCTTATACACTACAATGGAATGGTGTTAGTGAAAGAAGGAACCACACCTTATTGTATATAGTGAGGTCGATGAAGAGTCATGCATATATTCTATTATCCTTTTGGGGATATGCATTAAAACTACAACATACACATTAAACCAAGCAACAACTAAGGTGGAAAATGGAATTCCCTCCAAGTTATGGAATGGAAAGAAAACCATTTTGTCGCACACACATGTATGGGGATGAAAGGAATTTGTTAAGGACTTTTCAAGTAATAAACTAGAACACTAGGGCACAAGGTGTATCTCTATAGGATATCCTAAGGAAACGGTAGGATATTACCTATATAACCCTTCAGGCAAGAAAGTGGCTATCTCCAGAAAAGTTGTCTTTCTTGAGAGGGAGTACATAATCAAAAAGGATAGTGGGAGAAAGATTGACTTCGATGAAGTTGATGCTCAAGATACACATGAGTTGGTACAGGAACAATTTCCACAGGTCCCCATGGAAGAGGTTCCAGAAACACAAGTACTGCATTGGAGCTCAAGAGAGGTAAGTGAACCAGAGAGATTTGGTTTCCTAGTCACCGAGGATTGTGAATAATTATTATTAGACAATGATGAACCTATCTCCTATAAGAAAGTAGTAGAAAGCTCATAAGCAACAAGATGGCTAGAAGGTATGAATTCTGAGATGGATTCCATGTATTAGAACTAATTCCAGGTTCTAGTCGATGAGCCAGTTGATGTAAATCCTATTGGATGCAAATGGGTATTCAAGAGAAAACTGGACATGGAAGGTCAAGTTAGCACCTATAAAGAAAGGATAATGGATAAAGTATTCAGACAGGGTCAAGGAATTGACTATGATGAAAACTTCTCTCCAGTTTCCATGTTTAAATCCATAAGAATCATACTTTCCATAACTACTTACCATGGCTATGAGATTTGGAAAATGGATGTAAAAACAACATTCCTTAACAAGAACCTTCCGGAAGATGTCTATATTACACAATCAGAAGGGTTTGTGACACCAAGTGAATCCAAATGGATTTTAAAGTTGCAAAAATCCATTCATGGATTAAATAGAGCATCGAAGTGATGGAACATTCGATTTGATGAATGTATAAAGGAATTTGGTTTCATTAACAAAGAATGTGAGCTATGTGTTTATAAGAAGTTTAATGGGAATACATTCCTTATCCTAGTAGTATATGATGAAAACATATTTCTTATTGGAAATAATGTACCAGTCTTACTATCAGTTAAGGAATGCTTGACCAAGTGTTTCTCCATGAAGGACTTGGGTGAAGTAGCCTACATTCTAGGGATCAAGATCATTCATGATAGATCCAAGAGGCTTCTTGGAATAAGTTAGGGTACATACATTGACCATATACTAAAGAGATTTAGTATGGAACAATCCAAGAGGGGATTGGTTCCAGTGTCACATGGCCTACATCTTTCTAAGAAAATCATTCCTCAGACACAACATGAGAAAGATATAATGAGTAAGATCCCATAAGCTTCAGCTATAGGATCCAACATGTATGCCATGTTATGTACCAAGATTAATTTTGCCTATGCACTGAGCATGGTAGGCTGATATCAAGCAGTTCCAGGAGGAAAACATTGGATTGTTGTTAAGACAATACTTAAGTATATGAGAATAACTAAGGATTTGTTCCTGGTGTATGGACGAGACGAGGATATTTTCAACAGAGGGTATGCTGATACTAGCTTTTAGACAGATCTGAATGATCTAAAGTCACAATATGGATATTTTTTCTATCTTAATGGAGGAGATGTGAGTTGGAAGAGTTTAAAGAAACCAGTTTTTTCTGATTCTACAATGGAGTCTGAATATATAGCAACTTCTGATGCAACCAAGAAAGCCATCTAGATTTGAAACTTTGTCCAAGAGATTGATGTGGTGACTAGCTGTAAAGATCCTATCACATTATATTGTGATAATACTACAACGGTAGCTCTTTTAAAAGAACCAAGGTCACATCAATGGACAAAGCACATACTCCGAAAGTTTCACCTCTTAAGGGATTTCTATCCAAGGGGTGAAGTTGCAGTGAGCAGGGTGTCCATGGAATAGAACGTGGAATACCCCATGACTAAAGGCCTATCTCAACAGAAGCATGAATATCATGTGAGAGCTAGTGGGATATAGGTTTCTAGCAGTTGGCTCTAGTCCAAGTGGGAGTCTGTTGGAGTTGGTGGCCTAAAACAAACTACTTTGTACTTTATTTATTAATAAATACCTTATCACATATTGATTGTTTTTCGGCATGACAATGCATGTGATAATGTCTTAAGGATAGATGTTGCATTAAAGGGTCATAGCGGATCCCTGCTATGATGAGAACTCGGAAATTCCATAACATTGTTCTTGAATATACGTTCTATGACCGAATGGTGTTATTTAAGGGAAAAAAATACAAGACATTAGAGGTGAGGACTCCTAAAACTTTGAGGCACCTTCTCATGGTGTGTACCCTTGGTAATATCTAGGAGGATATTAATGGAATGAGACCCAACAGAAGGAAATCCACATTTCATAGTGTCATTGGATGTTCTTATCTATGGGCATGTGTATTTGTCCTTAGACTTTATGATTATTATTAATGGGTATTACAACTCACGCACTTATATGTATTGATGAAAACTGTGACGACACACTTTTCACTGCGAGGCAGGATATGTTGGGTGCATCACAAGTAATATTGAATTAATAGAAAATATAATAAAATATTTTTTCATTCTGTTCCATAATGGAAGTAGATATCTCAGGCCCTTTTATGGAATTGATATGGCCTAAATAAATCCATGGCCATGGTAGGGAATGGATGAGTTCAATTCAGGGAAGTCAAAGAAAGAATAATCGAGTACATGATTTGATGGCACTAGAATGAAACCAACTTAATTCGAGATATCAAGACAAATGGATTATATTACACGGTAAGTGTTCATAGGAGGTGACACATCATTGCGGCGTTAACTTCTTTCTCTATGGGTGACTTGGCATGTTTCTAGATTATAACCTTGGACATTAGGAAGGATCCACCTAATTCCACTGAGAAAGAGGCCCAGAGTGTCACACACTATGTGTGTCTAAGTATCTCAGTTAAATATTAATTTAACAAGTTGAATAATGATTATTCCTGGTTGTGGTTTAATAATTATTCAAGGATGTCTTATCACATTTATTTAGACACTAATTATTCAAGAGAATATATTATGAGAGAAATAATATATTTATTAGAGAGTAATGTAGTGATATTTATTTGAGAAATAAATAGACATTATTCAAGGTATAATAAATGTAGTGGAGGAAATAAGGAAAAATGGAAAAACAAAAGTACACACCGTGTATATTAAATATACATGCCGTGCATTTTTTTCTGGGAATTTATGAGAAATAATATTATTTAATTAAATAATATTAGGTGTAATTCATGGGGCGCATGTCAAGTAATAATAATATTCAACTGTTAATATGAGACATGGGGTATTACTAAGAATTAAATGAAATGAATAAATGCATTTGGGTAATTAATTCATTTTATTATTCTATGTAATTAAAATACCAATTATATAATTCTCATTATCCTAGACATTTTTTTGGGGGTTGTGCACAATGGATCTAGAGAAATATCTCATGCCAAGAGATAATTATTTTCTTCCAAGAACGCTCTAAAGCTATGAGAGAGAGAGATCCTTCTCCACCAGATCAAGGTGATCGAAGGCAGACATCGCAAGCGAAGGTTCTTCCATGATAGCACCCAGAGATCACTTCAGCAACATCCATAGATATGTGGAGCACATGTGGATCACCTCTAGAAGAAGAATACACTTGGATTATATGATTCAATTATGGATCACATCAGATCGTGACCAGAAACATCAACACAGAGAGAATTATATCAAGGTAATTATTGTCTTATAATTAAATTAATTATAAACAACATATGATGATCCTCTCTATGGTTTTAGGACTCCCCTCTTTCTTTTTCATTCTTCATTCTATTCCAAATATATGATGTTTTATTATTGTGACATATCTCGGATTGATTGTTATTAATTCCAAAAATTAAAGTTGGGTACACCCACCAATGTGCTTCCACTATGCCTGGAACCTACATGACGCACGTAACTCAGCCTTGTCCTTCAATCCAGGAAGAAAAAATATGTATCGAGCTCTATGAGAATAATATTGGTAGGAAAATATGAAGAAGGAGATTTTAGAATATACATAAATATGTCTTGTATGTCAGAAAGTGAAAACGTAAAGGCAAAAATACAAAGTGATGCTCCAACCATTACCTATACCTACATGAAAATGGGAAAACATCACCATGAAATTTGTCACTGATCTTCCAAAAGTATCAATGAGGAATAATTCTATATGGATTATAGAGGATTTTATTACAAATAATTCACACTTAATTGTGATATGAGAGGAATTATCACTAGATATACTTGCATAAATATACATTAGGGAAGTGGTTAGGCTACATAGAGTACCATTATCAATTTTATCTAATTGAGATCCAAGATTCACCTCTATATTATGAAAGAGTCTCTAGCACGTTCTGAATAATGATTTTAACTTCATAATATCCTATCACCCTCAAATTAATGGCCAATCTGAGTGGACTATCCAGACACTTGAGAACATGTTGAGATCATTCTCAATGGACTTCAAAGGAGGATGTGATCAATATCTTATTTTGGCTGAGTTCTCTTACAAATACAGTTTCCACATGAGTATCCAAATGTCTCACTATGAATCGCTTTATGGGAAGAGTTTTATAACCCCTGAATGTTGTGAAAACGTTGGGGAACAAAAACTTCTAGGTCCTAAAATGCTCAAGGAAATGGTGGAAAAGGTTAAAACCTTTCAGCAACACGTCAAGGCTACTTAGAGTTAACAAAAGAGCTATACTGACAATCATTGATGAGACATAGAGTTTGATATTGGATACATGGTATTCCTATTCATATATCCATGTAATAAATTGATGATATTTGGGAAGAAGATAAAGCTTAGTACAAGATACATCGACCCCATTGAGATCCTTGATCGCATCAAAGCAGTGGCCTATCGACTTGAACTCCCACCTAACCTATCTCGAGTTAATTATGTATTCCATATATCACTCTTGAGGAAGTACATACCTGAACCCTCATATATAATAAATCCAAAGGTGGTACCATTAGAGAATGATCTTTCCTATGAGAAGTAGCAGTTGAAGATCTTAGATTGCAGAGACAAGGTTCTACGAAATAAGACAATGCACCTTGTAAAAGTGCTGTGGAGAAACCAAAAGTTTTAAGAAGAAGTGTGGAAACCAGAGGAAGTGATGAGATAGAATTACCCTCATCTATTTTAAGGGTGTGAAATGAAAATTTCAAGGGAAAAATTTCTCAAGGGGGGATGATTATAATGATCTGAACTGTTATGAATAAAATTCCCTTACGATTTTATGTAATATGGATATGGAAAACACATGAACTTGTTTTGTTTTATTATATTCAATAGAATTAAAAATATTATTAAAAATATTCACCATTGATAATATAGTCGTTAAACATTTATCACACGATTGGTATAAATATAGGGCTTTAACAAATTCAATTGACACATACAAAGGAAGTAATGAACTCATCAAGTGGGATCATAATCTATAAATCCCATTTATTAGAGCTTATGAGGGAGAAAGAATCTATGGGATTTTACCTTGAAAAATCCCAAGCTGAGATCCAACAACTTAAGAATGAGAGAAACCGTTTATGGGATAAGTTCATGCTTATCGAGATCATGAACTAAACCATGTTCGCCGAACGACCCCATCAAAGTCTCACCATCACACACCTTACTCTTAGGGAATACAACGATATAATAAATGGATATGTATCAAGACCTTAATAACATGAATATGTATATTGTATATAATAATGAATTTATTTTCATTTTTTATTGTTACTTTATAAATTATTTTGATTTGGATTCAATTAAACACAGATTGTATTTTTGGGTAATATTCAAATTAAAATAAGGTATTTATTTTGATGAATTAATCGATTTTTGAAATAAATAGTATTTTAATAAAATGTTATTACTAAATAAGTTTTATTAATTATAGATTTTCATATAATTTTTATGAAGTGAAATGTAATTTTATAAGGATTCAATAACTATTATTGTAAAAAACCCATCATTTTTCAATAAATATAGAATCTTATTTTAAAAGTAAAAATTTAGATATTTAGAAAACTATTTAGATAAAATAAAAATTATTTTTGGAATCAGAATGTCAAAATTATGTAATGGTGAATTTTTCATAATTTTTTGAGGCACTCGAATTTCTGAGTAAAAATTAAATATCATATAAATATATAGTGTGTTTTATGACATCATAATGACCCAAAAATGATTTAATAAATTCTATAATGAGTATCCTAGGAGAAATATATGTTGTACCCTTAAAATAATGTTATTTTAAGTTTATTTGATTAATTTTATAATTCCTTGAATCCTCAAAAATATATAATATATTTTATGATTTTAAATCCATTTCTTTAAAAGAGTGAATCACCTCCACATAAGAAAGGGTAATATTTTAATGTGTTCATACCTTTTCTAAATAAAATAAATAAAACCTCCCAAATTTTGAAAAAACCATGGGATGTTTTGTGGTTTTTAATATTTTATTATATAGAGTCCAAAACCTAAGTTTATGAAATATTGAAGGATTCCCCTCTCATTTCCTATATAAACCCACCCAATATCCCACTTATCTTGACTCAAAATACTTTTAGCACATCCTTAATCTTCCATACCATCTCTATATTCTTCCCTAGGTTCTCCAAGCTCTCAAGAATCCCTTTTCAAGCTTTTGGATCTGTACACTAAAGTAAGAGTTCTTTTCCTTCTCATCTTTACCAAAGTTACTTTATCTTGTTATGACATTTTATTTTCTATTACTAATGATGGGGTATGATTTATCCCCTCCCCCATAATTAATTTATTATTTATAAATGATGATAGAGACATTTTTCTCTCATTAATCCCTCCCATGTACACCTGTTACCATGTCAAAATTTTGTAAGCATCCTTTCCATTTTTTTTCAAGATTATTTATTATTTTATGCCTTCTTTTTTCTCATTATATATGTGTGGAAATGTATTTAAATGTACCTATTACTTTCCACTTCATGTAAAAATTATTATAGATCCATTTATCTCTCATCAACCCATTTTATGATCTTTTAAGTGACACCATTATATTTCCAAATTTTAATCGCGATTTTCCATGACAAACCGATTGTGTAGTGAATAACATACCCATTTACTATCAAGGATGTTAAATTTTATACACATATAACTTTTTATGGGGACTTAAATTTATGTATTCAACAATCCTTGACCATGGAATAATTGATGATGATGAATGAATCCATGTTTTATGATCTATGTGTCACACATAAGCATGAGAATGAAATGAAAGTGATTGGTGCACCCAGAATTATATGGCACTCCAATACATTGGGTAATTTTTATTATCATGATACATAATGTTGGGAAAGGGATGTACCTGATTCCTTTATGGTAAGTTTTTCACCATGAAGTCTCGACAGTTTTTCCTTGACCTATATTTATGATGCTATGTTTTAAGTTGTTTCCACATTTTCCATGTTATGATTATCATTCTATATCATGCCTTATTATTCATGTTCATTTATTCCTCATTGATATAAATTGTCTAAAATGTATTATTATCTTCATGTTATTCCATATTTATTCACTTACTAGACTTTATGTATCACCCCTTTCTTATGAAGAACCTTTGTGATAAATTGTTTTAACAATGTTTTTGTATTTGTTGACAACTAAACTTATTTTGTATTAGAATGTTTTTGTTATTTAGGAATCAGACCTAGGTTGTTTTACAAACACAAGTTTCCAGACTCAAGGATTATATTGATCTACACCAAACACAGATGAATTCAGGAAGATTAAGTTATTGTTTCATGGATGTTTTTTTTGTAATAAAAGAAATAAATATGTTGATGAGTTTGTAAGAAGTTTTTGAGTTTGAAATAAGTTGCTGAATGAAAGAGTTTTTTGTTTGATAAATATTTTTGAAAAAAGATATTGATAAAGATTATGAATTTATAAGTTAGAAAGTTTTCAAAAATTTCTAAACCAAATCAGACAATGCTTTTCAGATAAAACATTTCTAAAAAATCATAAAAACATTCATGATGAAAGATTTTGGATAAATGGTGAAAAGTAATAGAAATCAGATTCAATTAAAAGGTTGGAGAACTCAGATTCGCTAAAAATTTGTTGAAATTAGATTCACTAAAGAAATAAGATTTACTGAAAAAAATTAAAAAATTGGATTCACTGGAGATATTGGATTCACTGAAAAAATATAGAAATCAGATTCACAGAAAAGTTATAGGAATTGGATTCAATGAATAAATAAGATTCAATGAAAAAATACAGAATTTGGATTCCCTGAAAATAAACAGAAATTGGATTTAGATAAGAAATCAGCTTCACCATGAAGGATACAAAAATCAAATTCACTCAAAAGAAAATTCTAGATGTTGAGTTGGTCTAACTTGAAATTAATTTTTTCATAAATCTTTGAGAATTATAAGTAGGTTTAAAGAAGTAATAGTTGAAGTTTTAAATGTGAGATATTTGTGGAGCTTTGAGATTTAATTAAGTGATAATGATTTATAGTTTCTCACCTTTGGTTTTTGAGTTTCCTATAAATACATTCTCAGATCATTAATTCATTTAAAACTTTCTATATATGCATGAAAGGTGAAGCACTATAGAAATCGAAGTGAACGTTCCCATTTAATTGAATAAGAGTCGTATTGAGAATTATATTAGAGTTTTAGTTCAATATTCTATGAAAATTGGATCCAGTATTCTGAGAAAATAAGATCCAGAATTCTGAGCAAATAGGATATAGAATTATGAACAAATCAAATCTAGAATTCTGAGAAAATCATATCCAGTATTCTGTGAAAATTGGATCCAGAATTCTGAGAAAATTGGATCCAACATTATGTGAAAGTTGAATCCAAAATTCTGAGAAAATCAGATCTTGAATTTTGAGAAAATAGGATCCATCATTCTGTGAAAATAGGATCCAGTATTTTGAGAAAATTTGATCCAACATTTTGTAGAAATCAGATCCATCATTCTAAGAAAATAAAATCAGATTTAACAAATCGAGCTGAGGATTCAAACTAATAAATTGTGAATAAAATTCAATAAAGTCTTTATTCTTTTATTTGGCTCATTTTTTTTATAAGAAAACATTATAAACTGATAGGTTTCAATCCTATTAGGAGATAGAAGATGTCTAATAGGAGTTGACATAAGTTGTATTAACTTATTTATAATAGTGGATTTCCATAGACCCACCAGAGTGGCTATGGAAAGAATGTAGGTTGTCACATTGAGGCCAAAACTTATAAATATTGTTTGATTTTATTTCTTTCCTACCTTTTAATGCATGAGTATTTACTAAAGGTTTATAAGGAAATAAATCTTAAAAGGTTGTAGGGGTTAAGTTTATAAAAGTTTTTAATCTTATAAAAAGTGAACAACTAATTTAAGCCCCCCTTCTTAGTTGTTATTCAATCCATGGAACTTCAATTAGTATTAGAGGGAGGTTCAGGTTCCATTGTTGAATCCTTATCATAGATAATATCAATTCTATAAATAGTAGAGGAATTATTACATTTGATAGCTAAGATTATTGTGGATGAAAAAATATGATGATTTTTTATCTTCTATCTATTGGCCTGGAAGTTGTTGATGATGCTACTATCAATTTTCCACCTATTGAAAAATATTCTCCTATAACATTTTCTAATAAGAGAAATATAGATGTTTATGGAAGGGATACAAATGATATTCTCATGTCCTTCTCAAAAAATGTTATCAGAATATGATGGGTCTCAAAACTTCAAAAAGTATGTGGGACAAGATGGAATTTTTTTTAAGGGAATACAAAAGTTAAGGAAACAAATCTACAAATCTAGTGTAGAAAGTTTGAATACATCAGAATAAGAGATGAAAAAACAATTGATGAATACTTTACTAGAGTAAATGAAATTGTTTACAACATTAATGTATTTTGGGATGTTCTGGAAGACTGTACAACTGTGAAGAAAATTATGAGTAACATTCCAGATAGGTTTAATTCTAAAATTTCTTCTTTAGAAGATACAAATGATTAATATCTTGATGAATTGAATAAAATTATTTTTGATTATAAAATAAGGAAATACCCAATATCAAAAAATAATATGAAATATGAAATGGATTTTGAACTATGAGAAAGATGAAAATCCAATATTTTGAAGAAAATGAACCTTGTGAGTTTGAAGATAAAGAGGATGATGAGATGAATGAAATTTTTTTTTTCTTATATCCAAGAACTATCAAAGAGGAAGAGGAGAGAATGGAGGTATAAGTCCTCACAAATTTTTTGAGTGTGGTGGAATCAGACACTTTTCTATAAATTTTCCCAAGAAGAAAGTTAGAGAATATCAATATGATTCTGATGAAAAACCATGATGGAAGAAGTGGAAGAGAAATGATTAAGAAGAAAAATATTCCAACAGATACAAGAAAAAGTTTACTAGAAATAAAATCAGTATTTTGAGTAAGAAAGTTGAATCAGACTCAACTGACAACAATTCATCTAAATATGAATGTTTAGAAAATTTCAAAAACCTTTAATGCAAAAGTTGAAAAAAATATTCCTCAGATAGTGAAGAATGTGGTGAGGAATCTTATATAGAGTTTCAGATCAGAACCAAACTTGTTGCATGTATTTAGAAAAATAAAACTCTCAAGAAATAAATTTGATTAATGAATAAAGATCATGAAGAAGTTACTAATTGAAGAAAATATGTCATCAAGCAGGAGGATGAATACATTCTGGATATTTTAAGTTACAAACTTAGAATTGCTGAATAGGACAAGATAAATGAAGATCTTATCAAGAAGATGGAAGATAGGGAAGAATATGTTAACAAGTTGCAATAAAAACTTATTGAGTATGAAATTACCTTGAGAAAGATGAATGAAAACTTCAACAAAGATTTAGAAGTAAAAGTTGAGACTTCTAAAGTTACTGAGAAAACTCAATATGAGAATTAGGTGAAATATTATCTTACCAAAAATAATGTTTCATCTAATTTTTTTTAACATTTTGGGTTTTGGAAAAAGTATTAGGAAATATTGGGTTGAGAAAGGAAGTGATAAACCTATCAATTCTACAAAATTAGAAAACTCACTTGAAAGAAAATATAGTCCACGTTCTGAGTATGTTAGATTTGAAAGAATTTAGCAACCTCAATAGAGTTTCTATAGAGAAAGATTTTTATTGAATAGAAAATACATATTTAATAGATATTGTTGGTGTTGTAGAATATAATGGTATTGAACTTATAATTTTTGGCACAACTTATCTTTACTTAGAGGAAGGTTTGAGAAAAATGGAATAAATAGTGAAAGAAGGATGAGTAACTTTTATAAAATACAAGAAGTTGAAAAGGTAAATTCAAAAGATGTTAGAAACTTTCTAAAAAAAATCAATTTGAATTTTTGAATGAATTTTATGGAAGATGTGATCAGTTTGTTCATCATGCCAAAAGATGTATGACACTTATTCCAGAACAAGTTTCTTATTATATAAAGGAAAAGAATGATAAAATGAAGAAGTATGGGGAAAGTTAATTTGTTCTTGATATAGAATTTAAGTCAAATAAGAGGAACAAACCGTGGATACTTGATAGTGGTTGCTCTTCACATATGATAGGTGATATAAAAATCTTGAAACATGATGAAAGTCATGATGGAGGAGTATTTTCTTTTGACAATGATAGTTCTTTAAAAATCAGAGGAATTAGAATTATAGAGATTGAAGATAAGAAATTGAAATCTAAGGAATTTTTACTTGTTGATGGGCTAAAACATAACTTACTATAATTCTACTTTATGATGATGGAAAAAAAGTAATATTCAAAAAGGATTCTTGTGTCATCAAAAGTGTGGAAGATGGAAAAGTCATTACAAAAGGAGAAGGAACCAATGGTAATCTCTTTCAAATAGGATAATTCAATAACTCATGTTACTTGAGTACTGAAGATGAAAACAATTTTTGGAACCGAAGTCTTGGTCACCTTGGGAAAAAAATATTAATAAACTTTCTAAAGTTAATGCTATCTGAAATTTTACATAATTAAAAACAAGATATGAATATGTTTATATTACTTTCTAGAAAGAAATGTTACTAACAAAAGTCAAAAAAGAGTTGGGATTCAATCTACCAGACCACTTGATCTCATTTATTACGACTTATATAGACCGATTAGACATTAATAGATAAAAGGAGACTTGTACTTTATCACTTTTATTAATGATTTCACTTGGATTAAAAACATCATGTTCATGATGCAAAATTTAGAGTCCATTGAAATGTTTAATTTTTTTAGAAAATATGTTGAGAAAGAATTGAGAGTTTCCATAAAGAATCCGGGAACAGATAATTTTACCAAATTAAAAAACAATACTTTTGAAGCTTATTTTAGAAAACATGGTATCAAATATCAGTATAGTGTTCCCTATACTCCATAAAAAATGGAGTAGCAGAAATAAATAATATAAGCTTGGTATAAATGGGAAAAAGTATGTTAAAAGAATACAAACTTTCAAAATTCTTTTAGAGAGAAGCTGTTAGTACTTATGTACATGTTCAAAATAGATTATTGTTGAGAAAAAAAAAACAAAATGACTCCTTATGAAATGTGGTTTCACAAAAAACATTCATTGAAATACTTAAATGTTTTTGGAAGTCCATGTTTTCTTAAAATCAAAAATCCAGATTTGGGAAAGTTTGATGTGAAAGATGAGGAAGGAACTTTCATGGGTTATTCACCAAATAGGAGAAGTTAAAAATGTTGGAACAGACATTTACAAAATTTGGTAGACTCATATGATGTGAAGATAATTGAAAATAAAATTTCCTTAACAATGGTTTTTGAGAATAATGAGGAGGATAAATTCAATATTTCCAACAATGGTGAAAATAATTCAAAACAATCTTATCAAGATTCAAAAGAATCTTGTGATGATGAAATTCTAGCCAGGGAATAAAATTTGATATTTCCTACCTTACTAAAACATGTTGAATCAGAAAATGTTATTAGGAATCATATGGTTCTGGTTCAGTCTAAAAGTAAGTTGAGATTATAAAATTAGACATCACTTATCTCCAAAGTTAAACCGGAATTAGTTTCAGAGGCTATTCAACATAAATAATGCATGGGTGCTATGAATGAAGAGTTAGATCATATTGAGAAGAATGAAACATTGGAAATTTTCCCAAGTCCAACAAATAAAAATGTTATCATAACCAAATGGGTTTATAGAAACAAATTGAATGAGCATAAATATATTTCAAGAAAAAAAGCAAGACTTGTTTGTAAAGGATTTGCACTGGTGGAAGGTGTGGTTTTTGATGAAACCTTTTGCCCAGTTTTAAGATTGGAACCTATTAGAATGTTTATATAAGTATCCTCACATTGGAATTACAAAGTTTATTTGATGGATATAAAGTTATCTTTCTTAAATAGTGATATTAAGGAATAAATTTACATTGATCAACCTCGGGGTTTTCTATTTGATGAGGATGAAAAAAAAGTTTGTAAATTAAAGAAAGATTTGTATGGGCTGAAACAAGTTCAACATTATTGGTATTTGAAACTTGGAAATTGTTTTATAATGATGAACTTTTCTAAAGGAAAAGTTGATATCAACTTGAATGTGGAAGATGTTGACTCCAGAACTTTAATTGTAATTATTTATGTGGATGATATAATTTTTTATTGGCATAGAGAAAAGGTTTTTGAAGAGTTTTATGAAGAAATTAAGAATAATTTTTAAATTTAAATGTTGTTAGAATTAATTTTCTTCCTTTGTTTACAAGTTCAACAAAAGGAAAATATATTTTATTATCTCAAGAAAAGTATGCTAGGGAATTGTTAATGAAGTTTAGTATGGATGAATACAAATAAGTTTCAACTCTTATTTTAGTGAGAAAAAAATTGAGCAAAGATGGATCCAGAATAAGTGTGAATTAGAAATAATTTTAGAAGCCAATAGGAAGTCTTCTTTACCTTACAGTTTTAGGGCCTGATATTTTTTATGCTATGAATTTGTTTTCTTGGTATCAAAGTAATCCAAAGGAATCACATATGTTGGAATTAAAAATAATTCAAAGATATTTCAAAGGAACAACTTCACATGGGTTTTCATATTAAATAAATTGTTAGATAAAGTTTCTTTGTTATACTGATGCTTATTGGGATGGAGATTATAATGATAGAAAGTCAACCTTAAGAGTAACATTTTTTCTAGCTGAATGTTGTGTGAGTTGGCATAATAAGAAATAAATTTTAGTAACTTTCAGCATAGATGAATCCGAATATGTTACTACTACTCATTATTTCACAAAAATTCTGTGGATGAAAGTTCATTTAGAAGATTTGAAAGTAATAGTTTCTAAACCATTGAAGATACTTTATGATAATCTGAGTGAAATTGATATTTCTAAAAGTCCTATCCAACATTCAAGATCAAAACACATTGATATAAAGTTTAACTTTATAAAAGATAAAGTTGTTGTTAGAGATGTTTTTCTAGAATAAATTTCAACAAAATATAATATTGATGATATTTTTATAAAATAAATATTGGAAGAAAGGTTTGTGTAACTAAGGATGAAAATTCAAGATCATCCTCCTCTAATGACTTCCTAAAACTCTTAAGAACGAACCCCCACTGTGCTTTTTATTATGTTGAAAAATAGGGATAGAAAGTAACAACTTTATTCTTTGTAAGAAGTTTTACTTATCTTTCATTTTTTTTGAATTTTAATATATGGTTATCATATAATGAGGTAGAGAAAAAGAAAAGTGAGATAAAAAGAAAAGTGTGAAAGGATAAGATAATATTGAGAGAAAAATAAAGTGAGGGGGACTTATCATTATAAGGCCGCAAAATTTTCTTTCCACCAATGGATGAAATTACTTCAAAAACATTAATTTATCCAATAATGTGGTGTCAGGACACTTTATCTTGATAAAGACTATGTTTTAATAAAAGTAAAAAACATGATTTGTTTTCAAAAGTTAAGTGTTGAAAAATTCTGGGAGTTTGAAAAGTTGTTATCAAGTGTTGTCAACAAATCCAAAGGGGGAGATTGAAGAACCGTTGTGATAAATTGTTTTAAAAAAGTTTGTTTTTAATTTTTTGACAAATAACCTTTTTTTGTATAATAATTTTTTCTTATTCAAGAATCATACCCTGGTTGTTTTCCGGACACAAGTTTCCAGACCTAGGGTTTATATTGAGCTGTACCAAACACATAAGAAGTTAGGAATATGAAGTTATTATTTGATGAATGTTTTTTTCTATAATCAAAGAAATAAATAAGTTGTTGAGTTTGAAAGAAGTTTCTGAATGAATAAGTATTTTTTTTGATAAAGAGTTTTGAAAGACGATATTGATGAAGATTGTGATGTTAGAAGTTAAAAAGTTTTCAAAACTTTTTAAACCATATCATACAATGATTTTATGATCAAGAAGTTATCACAAATCATGAAAACCTTCATAATAAAATATTTTGGAGAAATGGTGAAAATTTGAAGAAATCAGATTCACTGAAAAGATACAGAAATCAGATTCACTAAACAGTTGTATAAATTGGATTCATTGAAGAAATTAGATTCACTAAAAAAATGTAGAAATCAGATTCACTTGAGAAATCTTATTTACTAAAAAAAAATACAAAAATAAGATTTACTAAAAGGTTGCAGAAATCAGATTCCCTGAATAAAACAAATTCAATGAAAAATATAGAATTTGGATTCACTAAAAAGAAACTGAAATCAATATTTACATAAGAAATCATATTTACTATAAAGGATATAGAAATCATATTCACTCAAAAGAAAATTTTAGGAGTTGATAAGGTCAAACTTGAATTTCATTTTTTCATAAATCTTGGAGAATTCTAAGGAGGATTGATGAATCCAAAGTTGAAGTTTTAAATGTGACAGATTTGCGAAGTTTTGAGTGTTAAGGAAGCGAGAAAGATTTCAAGTTTCCCACCTTTGGTTTATTAGTTGACTATAAAAACTTGATCAGATCATTAGTTCATTTGCAACTTTGTATATATGCGTGAAAGGTAGAGCACTGGAAAAATATAAGTGAAATTTTCCATCTGATTAAAGAATAATTGTATTGAGTATTCTATCAGAGTTTGAGTTCATCATTTTTCAAAAATCAGATCCATAATTTTGAGAAAATAGAATTTTGGATTTTGAGAAAATTAGATCAAGAATTATAAGAAAATTGGATCCAGAATTCTGTGCAAATTAGATATGAAATTATGTGAAAATTGGATCTATCATTTTGAGAAAATTAGATCTATCATTTTTAGAAAATCAGATCAAGAATTCTAATCAAATCAGATCTAAAAATATGATAAAATCAAATCCAGCATTCTGTGTAAACCAGTTCTAGAATTCTGAAAAAATTATATGCATCATTCTATAAAAATAATATCCAACATTCTATAAAAATCAGATCCAGTATTATATATAAAATGTATCTAGAATTCTTCAAAAATTAGATCTATCATTATAAAAAAATAAAATTAGATCCATCCAAATCGGACCAAGGATTCACACCGAGCAATTGTGGAGTAGATTCAAGAAAGTCTTTATTATTTTGTTTGGATAATTTTTTTATAAGCAAACATTTTAAACTGATGAGATTCAATATAATATTTCCTATCATAATATAGAAGGTGTCTAACAGGTGTTGGCACATGTTGTATTAACTTCTTCATAATAGTGGATTTCCATAGACTCATGAGAGTGGCTATAGAAAGGATTTAGGTTCTCACATTTAGGATGAACCATGTAAATGTTGTGTGATTTTCTTGCTTTCCTACCTTTTTATGCATTAGTATTTACTAAAGGGTGATAAGGAAATAAATTTTAGCAGGTTGTAGGGGTTAAGTTTCTAAAAGTTTTGAAACTTATAAAAAGGGAACAACTGATTCAACTCTCCTTTCATAGTTGTTATTCGTTACTTGGAACTTCATCTTATGTATTAACCTAGTTTATCTAATGCAATTTTAATATCAATCATATTAAATAAGTTTTCAATAAATGTAACACCTCAAACCCATGTTATAATAGTTTAATTAATACCATTGCTATTTTTGTTAAATATTTTAATTATTTTATGAAAATAAATGTTATTGAATCAAATGAATTCAAGAAAATGAGAACACATGAGAAAACTTTTATTAATAAAACACTAATACATTATAATATTACAAGGAAATAAAAGCACAACTAATCCAGAAAACTCACAAGAAGATATAGTAAAAAAAATAGTGCGCCATCAAGTTAAATAAGAAGACCAAATGTGTAGTTGAAATCCACTAAATTTTCTATAATGAAAAAAATTATGGGGAGTATTATATCAAGAACACTAATAGTCATAGGGATATAGAGCATCATTCTTATTAGAAGGAAATAATTTTCGATGTTTTGGAATTTCTTAGACAGGTATTTATATGGTTTATGTGATCATTTTAAAATATAGAGGATACAAGTTTTAGTGACCATCGATGATTTTACCAATTGGTATTCCTTTTAATTTTACCAGTGGATGTTTTAAAAATTCAAAATTAATTTAAAATAGTATTTTCTAATAATAAAATTACTGACATGTGATGATAATGTTTAATTAAGATTCTATTTTTTATTATAACATTTGAATATAATAAAAATTCTATTATATTCCCAAATAAGAATGAAAACTATTTATAAAAAGGAAAATGGATTAAAGTGATAAATATATAGATATAAGTATATATATTTATTATGATTAACAAATTATTTTACAAAAAAATTGTTAAGAGCACAACCCAACCGAGGGAAGCCTTTAAGGACAATCCCTTAAGGTTTAGCCAGGTTCAAACCCACTCGAGCAATATGTTAGGCCTGTGTGTATAAGGAATTCTTTGATTGACTATTGTATGAACCAGACCATGTATAGGTTGGGATATGGACCAAGCAGAGAGGCCATGTATAAGCCTCCCCAAATACAAGTGTGTATTGCATCATCATAGTAATGCCTCCCATGTTCATCCTTATAAGGAGGTCCCCAAAACTGAATGGTTTTGACGTGGGATGCAAAGGAGCAGATCTAGTCCATTCAATCAGCCCATGCTCTATCAAGGGAATCCGAACCCTTTCCCTAATCGGTCTCCCTTTTACTATTGTGAGAATAAATCCCCACCCTTTGATCGACTTAGGACAACACAAGCCATCCCTCTTTCTTCCTTGTTGAGCTTGCATGACACCTATTCACGCCGCACTGTAGGTCAGCTGCCAGAACTCTTTCCTTCTCCACTATTCTTCTTTCTCAACCTTACAAACTAGTAGGCATCAACCCATGTTGCTCCATCATTCTCCATCATCAAAATAGTTTCCATATATTTCCCTTTATAGTTTTTCTCCAAAAGTGACATTGATTATGGTTTTAAAAAAATAAACATATTCTTTGACTTGGTTCCCCTCCCACAGTTTCCTTCAGAAACCATTCATACACTGCCAAATAAATCGTCTTTTTTTAAATAAATTTATAATAATTATTTTTGCTTATATCAATTTTGTTTTCCATCAGTTTCTTTTCCTATTGAAACTTGGAATATAAAAATATACAAACTCTTTTTATATTAACCCTTAAAAATCTGATCCTCATCCTCCCAAGTCCTCCATCTCATTCTACTCAAATTCCAGAATCATCAGTCCCTTGTTTTATCGAAAAACTTGTAAGGGTTTTATTTATTTTCAATCTATGTTTAAAATATATATATATATATATATATTTATCTATATAAATATATACATATTTATGAATATCTATCTATCCATAATTATGTTCAGAACTTATAATGTAAGGTAATTCTTATTTTTATTTATCAAATTATTGTTTAAGGATTTGTAAGGGTTCGATTTCTTTTATGTTTGATATTAACCAAGAAATATATACAAAGTGTGTATAAAAATATATAAATATCTAATTATTTATTTTAAGAATTTTTGATGAAAAATATTTGTTTTAAAATTTATGTTTTAAGAGATCTCATATAAATCCTTCATTCTTAGGGATTTATGTAAGAGTTTATTTTTGTTAATCAAATTATATTTTTTTAAAAATATCTATATATATATATATATATGTGTGTATATATATGTACACACACACACACACACACACATGATTATCTATTTTAAGATTATATAAGATGAGGGTTTATGCTTTACATTTTATTTCTAAGCCTATGATTTGTAAGGTTTTGATTTTATTATTGATTAATTTATGTTGTCTACAAAGATATAGACACACACACACAAATATATATATGTATATATATATATGTATCTATTTGAAATTATATTTTTCATTATTTATAAGATAAAGGTTTTGTCTTAAATTTTATCTCGAAACCTATATTTTGTAAAGAGACTGTTTATTTCTATCAAAGGGATTGATTATGCTTCCAAATCACCATTATATGAAAAATATATAAATATTTATATTTATGTATATATATATTTATATCAATTTATTTATATAGAGAGATTAATCTTTTTTTTCCAAAACTAGATATAGAGGTTAGAAATTTGTTCTTATTCTATCATTTTATGGTTTATATTTATTTGTTAAATGAAAATAGTTATCATTTTATGTGTTAATCATAAAAAATTTATTATTTCATGTTCGAAATTATACCTTCACCACCTGGTATGTCATTCATAATTAGGTATGGACATCATCTAAATTATAATCTACATTCCATGCATTTTTAATCAAGATTGAATTTATTTTATTATGCATTTTTAATTATGGATTTCAAATAGAAAAAATTATTTTAAATAATAGATTTATCCTAAAAATGGTTTTAGAAAATATCATGAAAATATTTATGAAATATTGTAAGAAATTTTATTTTCTATTAAAAAAACTAATTTTATTTATGTATTATTGAAATGTTTTGGGCTAGGATTGATTAATGCAGGTCCATTAAAGGTGTTTTCAAAAAATTTACACTTCTATAATGAATGTTATTTTATGATGAGTGAAACCAGAAGTATTAAGTGAATATTGTTACAAACATTTTATGACTAACAAACTTACAATTTTATTATGGTCTTACAAGTGTCATAAATGACCCACCAAGAACTATTACTTTTTTATGGAGAAATCCCAATCATCTTTTCAAATATAATTATTTTAAGAAATTAATGTTTTCTAAATTATATAGATTTCAATGTTTTTAGAAATATACTTTTAAGTATATATACATAAATATGCTTATTTCAAGAAAATATTTTAAATTTCTTTATTAATGTTTTTAAACCCCTTACTAGGCATATTAAATGCTCACCCTATGTTTTAAAATCTTTTTCTGTACAGGATTAGAAGAGTTAGTTTGTGATGTGAGTTTCTATGAGGAATCAACACAATGATGAATTCCCTGTTTAACTAATTTCATATTTTATATTTTTGTTAAAATATAATATTTTTATGTAATTCTATATAACATAGACCAAAAAAGGTCCTTTATTGTGTAATGTATTGTGTAATTATTTAGTTTCTTTTATAAAAAAACACACAAAACATGTTTTAGCACTAAATCTAGAAGTGAAGGTTTGGGTCATTATAATTGCTATCATAAGATAGGTTTACATAATTTTGAAAAATTATAACAAAACTAATAATTTAATCATTATTTCTTAAGTAAAATTATTTTCTAAAAACTTTTAGACAGAAGGAAGAAGGTATCAGAAAAATCTTATATCCCTTACTGATGAATTACTTGAAAATATAATTTTAAAATCATGTTTTGTTGTGTTTGAACCACTCGAATTTTTTTTTCTATCTTGTAAATGTATTTACTTATTATCAAATATTCCAAATATCCTCTGGTTATTTTGAGGATCAGGTTTGTGTATTTCCTCATGGTGCACACACAACTTGCATTCTATGCACATCGAGGGAAATATTTTGAGTGTCTCTTCAAATGCTTTACCCAGTCTGAAAAGTTTTAGTCTTTAAGAAATGTTCAAGAATCTACAGAAGAGGATGAACTCCGTACTACTTATCTATGTAAAGTCTTGAAATTCAGTTTATAAGGGAGGCCTTTTGATTTTAAAATTTTAGAAAACTAGGTAGTTCAGTTGGTTTATAGAAATAGAGTCCATTCTGATGTCTCCAAGATTTTCACCTCTCATGAATCTATCTGAAGATTATATCATTGTATATATGCGTTTGACCCTAGTTTCTTGATTTGTATTTTTACAAAAGAAATTAAATAACTTAAAACTGATTTTGGGATCAATCTGACTCGAAGAAACCCATGTTTTCAGGAGAACCACACATGACAGTGGATCTAGTGAAGGTATAAATTAATTGATTATAATTTAATTTTGATAATTAATAATAATTAATTTGTTTATGTAGGAACATCAAGATTTAAGTACGAAGGAATAAACAGGAGGGAATGTGGGTATAATCAAAATGTGGGGGCGCAATTTTATTGGGGGTGGGAGAATGTAACGCGCTGAACCAATGTTGTAATAGTGTAATTAATATCATTGTTATTTTTATTACTTATTATTATTTTATATAAATAAATGATTTTGATTAAAACAAATTCATGAAAATGAGAACACATGAGACAATTGTTATTAATAAAACACTAATTCATTATAACATTACAAGACTAGAAAACCACAACTAATCTAGAAAACTCATAAGAAGACCTAGAAAAAAATGGTTCTCCACCAAGTATAGAAGACCAAATGTGTAGTTTAAATCCTTCATATTAATTTATGTTGAGTAGTATATAAAGAAAACTAAGATTCATATGGATTTAGAGCACCATTCCTATATGAAAGAAATAATTTTTAATGTTTTGGAATTCCTTAGATAGGTATTTATATGGTTTATGTGACCGTTGTAAAAAATAGATGTTGGAATTTTTAGTGACCATTGATTTTTTTGACCATTGTGATTTCTTTTAATTTTACCATTGGATGTTTTAAAAATTAAAATTAATTTAAGATAAAATTTTCCAATAATAAAATTAATTTCATGTCATGATAATGTTTAATTAGGCTTTTAAAGTTTGATATTAAAACCTTAGAATTTAATAAAAATTATATTATATTCCCAAATAAGATTGAAAACAATTTATAAAAAAGTAAATGGTTCAAACTGTTAAAAAAATACAGATATAAATATATATATACATTGCCTATGATTAACAATTTTTTTTTCCAAAAATTGTTTAGTGCACAGCACAACCAAGGGCATCCTTTAAGGCCAAGCCCTCAAGGTTTAGCCAAGTGAAAATCTACTCAATCAAAAGGTCTGGTCAGTGTATATAGTATCTTCTTTGATTAGCTCATGTACGAACTGAACTGTGTATAGGTTGGACCATAGACCAGAAAGAGAGGCCATGTATAAGCCTACCAAAGTGCATGTGTGTGTTGTGTCATCGAAGTAATACCTCCCATGCCTAACCTTATAAGGTGGCACCCAAAACCAAATTGTTTTGATATGGGATGTGCGGGATAAGAACTGTACTTTTTGATCGGGCCACGCTCCATCCTGGACGTCCAATCCCTTTCCCTGAACCATCTCCCTTTTACTTCTACATGAATAAATCCCAACCCTTCGATCAGATTAGGATGATTCAGGCCGTCACACTTTCTTCTTCGTTGAGCTCACAATGTACCTATTCATGTCACACAGTAGGTCCATCATCGACTCTCTTTACTCCCCACTATTATTCTTCCTCAAAACTATGAACCAATAGGCATCATCCCATGATGCTCCTTCATTCTCCATCGTAGAAATCATATTCCTCCGTGGAACTTTTTAATTTTTCTACAAAAATGACATTGATGATAGTTTAAAAAAATTAATCATATTCTTTGACTCAGTTCCCTTCTCATAGCTTGCTTCAGAATCCATTCATACATTTCCAAATAACTCAAATTTGTTTATAATTTTACATCAATTATTTTCTTCTATGGTCAATTTTGTTTTCCATCAATGTATTTTCTTATTGTAACTTGGCATATAAAAATATAAAAACTCTTTTTATATAAACCCTCAAAAATCTGATCCTCATCATCCCAAGTCATCCATCTGATTCTACTCAGATTCCAGAGGCATCAGTCTCTCATTTTAACCAAAAATATGTATGGGTCTAATTTATTTTCAATCTATGTTTAATATATATATATATATATTCATATTTATGTATATCTAACTATCCATAATTATTTTCAAAACTTATAATATAAAATAATTTTTATTTATCAAATTATTTTTTAATAATTTTTAATGGTTTGATTTTTTTTATGTTTTATTATCACCAAGACATATATACATAAATATATATACAAATATATACATATCCAATTGTTTGTTTTAAGAATTTTTGGTTGAAAATATTTGTTTTAAAATTTATGTTTTAAGGAATCTCATATAAATCCATCATTCTTATGGATTTATGTAAGTTTTTATTTTTGTTAATAAACCTATATTTGTTTTGCAAAGATCTACATTTATATGTGTATATATATGTATATATATATATATACATATATGATTATCTATTTACTGTTTATATAAGATGGGGGTTTTTGTTTTAAATTTTAATTCTAAGCCAATGGTTTGTAAGGTTTTGATTTTATTATTGACAAATTTATAGGGTTTACAAATATAGATATGTATGTATGTATGTATATGTATGCATCTATATGACATTATTTTTTTAGAATTTATAAGATAAAGGTTTTTCCTTAACTTTTATCTCGAAACCTATATTTTGTAAGAAGACTGTTTATTTTTATCATAGAGATTTCTTATGATTTCAAATCACCACTCTATGCAAAATGTATGAAGATTTATATTTATCGGTATATATATTTGTATATTAATTTATTTATATAGATGGAGTAATATTTTTTTTCCAATTATATATACAAAGTTTAGAAATTGGTTCTTAATCTATAATTTTATGGTTTGTGTTTATTTGTTAAATGAAAACAGTTATCATTTTATGTGTCAATCCTAAAAAAGTTACCATTTCATGTGATAAATTGTATATGAACCCCCTGGTATGTCAGTATAATTAGTTATGACTATCATCTAAATTATAATTGACATTCCCTGTATTTTAATCAAGAATGAATTTATTTTGTATGCAATTTTAATTATGGATTTTAAATAGAAATATCTATTTTAAAGGAAGTATTTATCCTAAAAATGGTTTTAGAAACTCTCAAGAAAATTTTTATGACATATTATAAGAAATTTTATTTTCTATTAATGAAAATAATTTAATGAATGTATTATTGAAATGTTTTGGGTTAGGATTGATAAAGGAAGGTCCATCAAAAGTGTTTTCGAAAAATTGGCACTAGTATAATGAATGTTATGTTATGGAGAGTAAACCCATAAGTCTTAAGGGAACATTATTATATATAAGTTATGACTAGAGAACTTGAAGTTTTATTATGGTCTACCAAATATCATAAATGAAACACTAAAAACTATTATTTTCTATAGAGAAATACTAATTATCTTTTAAAATATAATTATTTTAAGAAATTTTTGTTTTTTAAATTATATGGATTTCAATGTTTTTATAAATATACTTTTATGTATATACACATATATATGTTTAGTTTAAGAAAATATTTTACATGTATTTATTAACATTTTTCAAACCCTTACTGGGCATATTGAATGATCATCCTAAGTTCGAAAATCTTTTTGGTATAGGATTAGTAGAGTTACTTTGTGATGTGAGTTTCTATGAGGAGGCAACACACTGAGGAATTTTATGTTTAACTAATTTCATATTGTACAGTTTTGTTGAAATGTAATATTTGTATCTAATTCTTCATAATCAAGATTGGAAAAGGTCATCAAAATTGTAATGTGTTGTGTAATTATTCAGTTTCTTTTAAAAAAAATCACACAACATGTTTTAGAACCAAATATAAAAGTACGGGTTTGGGTCATTATAATAAATATGTTGTAATTCATGTTTTAATGTTGTAATGGAATGTACCTAATTCCAAAATACACTAATATTATTGATATTTTGGGCTGTATTAAGTGTAATTTCATGTAATTAAATCATGTATTAATGTATAATAAAGATAAGGGTTGTTATAAGATCCATCCAACAACATATTAGGGAAGCTCAAAGTCACAAAAGAGTTATGCTGATAAATGTAATCAAGAACTAGAGTTTAACATTAGAGAGATGGTATTATTATGGTTATCATATAGGAAAAAGGTTATGATATTTTGAAATAAGGGGAAGCTGATGCCCAAATATATTGATCCTTGTGAGATTCTTGATCTTATTAGGATGATAACTTATCCCCCGACCCTTACACCAAACATCTCCCAAGTTCATGATTGTTCCATGTCCATATTTTGAGGAAGTTAATACAAGATCCATCACATACACTTAACTCATATGTTATACTGTAGGAGCATGATCTTTCTTATAAGGAAAAATTAGTAAACATATTGGATCATAGAGATAAAATTCCATGAAACAATACCGCCCACCTCGTTCAGATTATCTGGAGGAATTATACATATGAGGAAGTTATGTGGGAACCCAGGAATAAAATGAGGTAAAATTATCCTAATCTAATTCCATTAAAATATGAAAATTCAAGGGAAAAATTATTATAAGGTGGTTAAATGTAACTCCTCATGATTTTAGAGTATATGTCTCTTTAATAAATTTGATGTCTTCGATATCTTATAAAGCACCCAATACTGAACTTAAGTTAATAATATAATATTAAAAATAGAAAATGAAAGAAATTAATAGATAATTTAAGTAAATTTATAAACTTCATGTAATAAAATAGTGTAATAATATTCATTAAATAGTTGATAAGTGATAAGGAATTTATGTCTAGCAATTTTTGGTTAAACGGAAATATTTTCCTTACAAACACTGTTTTTATTATATATTTTATCTAAAAGTTAATTTATTTTATTTTGAGAATTAAACTTATATAAAATTATTATTTATGAAAAAATAAAAATGATTAGTAATTCATACATTGATTGTAATATGGTTAGAAATAAAGATAAAATCATTTGAGGTAAAAAAAGATATTTTTATAAAATTTTTTTATGAGTAAAATATGTTTTTATGTTAATAAATTACATTAATAACTATTTATGAATTATTTTAAAGAAATTTAAATATAATATATTCAATAAAATAAATTAACATTCATCTAATTTTTTTTATTAGGAAAAGAATGAGAATAAAATAATTTTTATACTTAAAAAAACATTTTTTCTAAAAATGATTTTTATGCATTTTGTGCATGGATGCTATAATAATTTTTTTACATATCTTGGAATTTAATATTGAAAAATGGATTCAATATTTTGAATCAAAATAATAAATATTATGTAATAAGGTCAACTTAATTTTTATCCATAATTAATAGTTACCATTGAGAAAATTCTTATCACCATGGTAAGTGTTGAAAGGGTTGAAAAGATGGTTAAACTAAGAGATAATACTCACTAAAAATTGTATTAATCTGATTTATTGTGTTTATTTTGACCCTCTATTATCTTATATTCTAAAATTTATCGATTTCATTCCAATTTCCAATGAAAGTGACTTTATATTTTTTAAAATTGTGGATAATTACAAGGTCGCCACTCCCATCATATATAAAAGGGGACCTCTTATTCTCACTTATTCAAACAATTTTAGCACTATATTTCAGTCAATAACTCACTATATATCTTCCCAAATTTTTTCCCCATGTATTATAGGTTCTGGTCTCACCAAAATACAATCCTATGAAGGCTTAAGGTGTAAGACAAAACAATATACTCAATGAAGAGATAATTTTCTTGACTGATCTATTTCTTCTTCCAGATCATCCAAATATTATATAAACATATTAATATAATTACATAAATATATTTAATATATTGAAATATTTTTATGTTAATGGTATAATTATTTTATATCTCCTTTCCAGTCAACGGAAAATGAAAGTGTTTCTTATGTGTACATACAGAGTACTATCTCAATGAAGTGATGTGTTTCATTTTTCTTAACCACCTCACATGGATGGTTATTTTGATGGGTTTAATGAATATATATTAAATTTATGATTTAATTATGATATTTAATGATAAATTATTACTTAACATCCTTTCTTTCTATCCATTTTAAAAATAAAGCATCACATATGCACAAGTGCGGACTACCGCCTCCATGAAGTGATGTAATTCATTTTTTATAACCACATTACATGAATTATTATAAAAGTATATATAATGAATAAATATGATATTTTATAATTGATTAATATTATATAGATTTTGAAACCATGAAAAATGTTAAAGGACCAATATATCCAAACTAAAACATGCTTGAAAACCGAAATAGTTAACACCAAACTACTGATTTTAGTGGAGAATTATTAATAAATTGGTGATTAAAGATTATAAATGAATAATATATGGTAAGATAATTTTGAATATTATTTTTATATATATTTATAATAAATATAAATTTATTAAACCGTAGGTTAAAGTATGTATGAAAAAATTCGGGACTTACAGAAAGAGTTTATGTTGCAATATGATTTTTAATCGATACTGTTCATGTTTAAATATCCATTGGGGACTTTATAAACTCTCTATATTAAAACAAATATAATTTCTTCTCATATGTTTATTTATAGTTTTTTCATGTATTCTTTCCATTTCCCCCTTATTTGGTACCCCAAATACTGAAAGAATGTTTTTAATAAAACTCAAACATATTTCATATTTTAGGCTGAGAATATTTTTATTCATCATCCATATTCTTAAAAATGTTTCAAGAATGTTATTTTTTACTAAATATTGATCATGTAAATTCATTTTTGACCATATCGTACTTTCTTTTAATGGTTTTAAAAAGGAATATTTAAATTTTTTTCCATACTTATTATATTGGAATTTTTACAAAAGTTTAAAAAGGATAATTTTTTATCATTTACCAAATGTGTGGTTTTCCATCGTCTTATTCATTATTTGTTATATATCATTATTTAAATTTTTATATAGTTTTGTAAATAAAATAATATTCTTATTTTTCAATGAATTTTTAGTTCTTTTAGAAAAAGATAGTAAAATAATAGATTATTTTCTCTTATTTTTCAAATAATATTTCATATAAATTTTAAAAAAGTATTTTTCATATTTTTGAAAATAATTTAAGGAATATTATGATTTATTGGGGATGTGATCTAATGATACCATCCATGTTCATTCAGTGGATTTATTATGATTTTGATAATGAACAAATATTTATGAAATGAATTTATTTTCCATTGGTTATGCTATAATGAAATTATGAATGTTTTCATGATCTTGTGGTAAACATATATAAAATTTTAATTATGTTATGGGTGGGATAAAAAATATATAAACCTACAATGAATTAGGTAAATATTTATATCTCATGTGATAATATGAAAGGGAATGTGTAGTGAACTGAATCCAATATGGGACTCTGGACACCAAGATTGAAAATAGAATGGGGAGTGAACCCAATCCACTATGGGAATCAATACACCATGTTATAATGGTATTGATATTGATTATTGACTAATGAAATGATTTTATATTTTTATTATTATGTCACATTATTAGGATTTTTGTTTCTTATGATATTCTCTCATGACTCATTATTAATTATTGTGAATTTCATACTCTTACGAATCATGCATTTTGTTATGATAATGATTTATGCCACGAATCATGATTTATGATCTATGACTAATTGGGTATAAATTTTATAATTTATGATCAATATCACTTACCCTTTATTATTATCTTATGTTAACTTATTATATTAGATTTATGTCTCTTATGTTTACCCTTACTGAGCATCTACGTTCACCCATTATTATGTTTTCATTTCCCCAAGTTATTAAGAAATCTTTTAATTAGGATATATATAATAATGGAACTATGTAAGAATATTGTTTAGGGATATGATGAAGATATTTCTGAAAATAAGTTTATTACATATTTAGTCTATAAAGATGCTAAACATTTACAGTTTCATGGAATGTATTATTATGACATGTCATGAATATTCATCTAGAATGATTTAATATTTATGAATAGAATGATCAGGTTACCTTAGAAAAAGAAGATAAATTTCACAAAGAAAATAACCATATATGAACATACAATGTGTAATGTAATCCCTTTGTGTTGATATCTCTAATCAAGAAGGTTGCATACTAGTGTCCTCAACCCATGTTCTCAATGTCTCTTTATTTTTCTTTTCAAAAATAATTTTTTTGAAACAAAACTATAACTATAGGATAAATTTGGTAGTTTTATTTCAATCAGAGAGATAATATATTAACTTTCATTAAATAACACAAGGGGAAAATCCATTATTTCATTATTCATTAATTCTACATTAACCACGATACACCTAATTTATTCTACGGTGAGGCGATATTATTTTATAATGGTTTTTATAAATACATAAAATTATGTGACCAATGAAATATATTAATAATAATATTAAATTCTAAGGAATATTTCGCATGTAGAAAAATAGGTACATCTAATACCGTATATAAATTTTTATTTTTGACTGCTAGGTTATGCTCTTATAATCTCTTTACTTATGATTACTAAGGAAAAAATTAATGAATGTACTTATAAATATCTTATGATCCCTATACCCTTGATTTTCTATATGATTTTGTCCCATAAAATGATATCATTAAACTATAGAACATGTATTTAAGAATAATATCATAACACTTAAAGGTTCTCATTATAGTGAGGAATTTCTATAACCTTTTTGTGTGACAAGTACTCCAAGTACATTATCACATTCATTTCCACATATAAGAGTGATGAAGATATGATAAGATGTTAATTAATATTCAAAAAATTTAATATTATAGTAATATAACATATATAGTAGTTGGTTCTAGGTCACCAACTCTAATAGACTTCCACTTTCACTAGAGACAACTCTTAACAACTCAACTGGATAGCCTCATATGATAATCATGCTTGTGCTTAGATATGACTATATCTACTTTTACCACCACACAATATGTGAATTCTATAAGTACTAGGACCTCATATCTCTGAAAAAATATCTCAAGAGATGATATTTCTAAGTATATACCTTTTCCTTTATCATTCCTGGAATCTTGGATAATACCATAGATAAAATTTCATCATAATATGATTGAAATTTACTATCTAGTTACAAATTAAATATATTGAAAAGATATTTATATACTCACTTACTTATCTACATAAAATGGTACAACATACTCAATATAATGTAAATATGGAAACTATTGACTATAATATAATTTACCCTAACATATTAAATTATCCTTACAACAATTCAAGATTGAACTGATTTATCAAAGACAAGTTTTATATCCCTAGAGAACAAGTATTCCCATTTCTATAATTACCAACAACTCATCAATGTTTTATTCTTCAAGAACTTTTGGATAATTCTAACCACTAACCTATACATTTCTCTTATTCTCATTTTAGATTTTCATTATATGCTTTATTCACAAGCATGATTAAAGATGTGCACATATCTTGGAACTTGAGATAGATTTACTAAGTAATATTAAGTATATGTAGTTTATATATCAAAAAAATACCACTTGAGATTAGAAAAACATAGGTGTATTATTCTATCATGTATTTGTTTAAATATCATTTTAGCTATCTATAATGAATTGGATTAAACAACCCCTTGATCTATGCTAAAAGATCTTGTTCCCTAAAACATTGGTTGCTACTTAATTCATCTTGGAGAAATTAACTTTTAATATTAATTAACTATAATATTAATCACCAATTTTTTATATGTTTTTAAACATATATATCTTGAAAATATATTTTCCCTACTAACCACATATAGACACCTTAAAATACATTAACTTTAAATGAATGTTCTATGATCATTATAATTATTTTGATCCCTAAATGGATCCTTGAAACTTATATATCACATTGGTAGTCCTTGATTTCACTAACATTTTAGGACAACTCATATAGACATTTACAATAAGGGTTTATTTAAGGATCATGTTCTTGACATCCAATTCCCTATAAAATTATCATAGAAATTATATGATAAGTAAAACTTGAATTTAATTTTGTATGATAATTAGTGAGAAGGTATTATGAACCACCACAAGGAATATAGAATTTGTCTAGATATTGTAAAACATTCATTAATAATCTATGATTTGTTGGTCTGAACTTGACCACTGATGTATGGTTTCTCTTTAATACTTATCAACATCTTTATATCCTCTAGAGAAAAAACCAAAATACAAAACTATATTTTGGTACATTGAATGCATCTTTAATTTTAAATGAACTTGTCAATTATATATAGGTTTCCACTTACCACTTCTTATAGGAATTATTATTCTAATTGAATAATGTATATCACTCACCATAGTGAATATACAAAACCACTACTATGTTTGTGACTTTATTACATAGTATTTTTCTATGGAATAATTCCTCACACTAAACTTGTGATGATAACTATTCTTATGACAACTTCTGCATCTAGAGCCAATATTCAAAAAAATCCTTACATTCTCCTACTATCTCAAATGAGATAAAATTACCACATTGAAATATAGTAGGAATGATTAATACCTTTCTATATTGGTCATGTTAATATCCTCAGTAGTTGTAGGATAATTAACTAAGATGAACTTTGTGTTTCCTTTAATGTACATTTGAAGCTATGGATAGATTAAGAAATGATTTTCATAAAAAATCCTTAGGATATGAAATAATGGAATCCCATCATATCATAACTAAAATGAAATACATTAGTAAATATAATTGAAATATTGTCTTTTATACTATTATTTTGTAAAACATGTTTGTAAAGAATTTGTGGAAGACAAGAAATATATATATATTAGACTTTTTATTGATCAACCTTATACTATCAACATATCTATGATGTGAATAAGGTAATGTGAGTTTAGGTAAGACTTAAATCTATATTTAATGATTGATGAATAGTTGTTTAAAATACACTTCAACTTAACAACCTATAGGATCTAGCTTCTTTTACCAAGTGAATTAATTACTTTCATCCATCAATAATAAAATTTCTTAATGGAATTTAATGAATAATTTAAATTTATCTCAAGAATCACCTTGTAATTTTCCTTGTTATATATCCTAACTAACTCTAAAATATTTTTTTAATACCCTTATTTAAAAATGGGTTTTTATATAAAACTTTATAAGTAAGTTTTTTAGTATACCTAGAGTTTTAGCCCAAAAAGTCCAATCACTATTCATGGTATAAACTTGTCAACTATTATCAGTTATACTTGAAAAAGAACTATCTTTCCAAAACTAGGATTGAGTATTATATTTTATATCTCATCATTTATTTCTTGGTTAGAAATCTATGATTTAAAAATTATTTAACTATTTGTTATGCATAAATAACCATAACACCAATTATTTCATAAATTAAATAATGTATTATTATGTCCATTTGGATATTGAAATAAATGTTTTACTAATACAATATAATATTTTATCATAATTCAATCGCATTGGAAACCATAAATTGTTAAATTATTTCAAATGACTTGTAAATTACCATTTTGACCTATGAGAAAATTGAAATTTACTCCTTGAAGTCATATACTCCTCAAGACTGACATAGGAATCACCCTGCCACAACATTTGGGAGAAATAACCTTATTTATTATAATGTTTCCTTATTGGTTTTAGTATTTGAATAGAAGTTATTATTTAATAACAAGTTAGTGAAATAGAAACACTATAATACATGATTAATATATTTTAAGTATTTTTAATTGATTGCATCTTCTTTAATTGATTTGTTTTTAAAATTACCTCTTTGTATACATGAGAAGAAAACTACTTTATGTTTGCTAAACCATATCTAAATCTTTTGTCTCATTGAAAGACACTACAAAGGAACCATTTACCATGAAATAGGAATGGTATTTTTATCATTTCTTTTAATGTTTTTCACCATTAGGGTTGTGGAACTGAGTTCCCCAGAACCCTTATCTTCCCATTAAATCTTAGTCAAAAAATTCCTGAGTTTTTTGTCCATAATGTTCATCTTATAATACTAGATGAATAAGAAGAACCTAGAAGGTAAATATTCTAGTATGAGATTAATGGATATTATCTTATCTATATGGACATATGAATTTTACAATTGATCAATGAACTTCAATATATTGAAGACAAGATAAATAGCTAACTACCCTCCTCTAGTTTATACTACTATATTGTAGTGATAATCTCATTTATCTAAATAATATATTTCTTCTTATTAAGAGATAGGATATGAGATTTCATGGTATTATTATCCATGTACTTATATTTCATTATCATTTCTCCAGACATAATTGATATTCTCACACAATAAACGAATAGAGCATCCCCATATACCTCTTGTAGGAATCCTTATCACAAGCTCTCCCTTAATTAGGTGACTGATATACAAAATATATGAAGTACTAAATTTTATTTATTAATCACCCATGATTTTAAAAAAATCCCAATAACCTTAATAATTAGATTTATAATACCCCATCACATGGATAATCTAGTGGAAAAAATCCATATTACACTTATCATAGCCCACAATTTGGGCTGACAAGATAAATAGAGGTATTTAGGTAAGCAAGTTATTTCCAACTACATAAATTCATAAATCCTCAATTTTTGAGTGGACTCCCTATTCCTAAAATCCTAGACTTGTATTTCCTCAACATTTGCCTCTAATTTACACTAAGTCCTTCTTGGTTAGTCAACCCTTAATGTAAAAAAGGTTAATTCGACCCAAAAATCAAGCTAAAATTCCTTGATAATTAAAATTACCCTAAATTAGGCTAGTTATACCCTTTGAACTATGGTTTAATCCTAACATAAGTAGTGGAATATTTTAATGATGTAATATTTTGATTTTATGTTTTTTATATCTTTATGCATAAATAAAAAATTTTATCTTATTATATGATTTCCAATATTATAGGATTTTTAATTAATTGATTAAATATATCTAGATAAAATTTACACACAATTACATTTATTTTAATTACATATTTCATGATTTTTAATTCATTTATTTATGTGAATGTGATAAATAAACCATAAGCATAAATAATTAACCATACAACAGAAAACAAAAATAATAAACTTTTCATGATCATAAGCTTATCTAGTAGTTAGTTTATATATAAGATGATAAGTAAACCCTTTGAACTAGGAAAACACTTTAACAATTAATTAGTTTGAGCTACAACATTCCATATGCACTATAATGCAACTCTTGAGTTGGTTTCACATCACCTCCAAACTCAAACCACCTCTACTCACATGGGAGCTCCATCCATTATATAATATTTTACTCACACATAGGTGAGGGGAACCAAAGGATTGGTTATGATATTTACATAAGAGAAACCATGGGCACACATTCACTAATATAATAGATAAGGGGATGTAATGCATTCCATAATTTTAATTTAATTAAATAATTATTGTAAAACTCATGAAATAATAATTAAATTAAAATAAACCAATCACATAAATTTTTCGGTCCAAGCTCATGATCATCTATTCATGAAATGATTACACATTTAATAAAGTAAAATTCATTTCAATTGTACTTAATTAAGATAAAACATACTTGAATAAATTAATTGTCATAATTAATTAATTAATTCATTTATCTTAATTTTCATCTAAACTTACCTTGAGATACCCATATGATTCAATTTTAAACAAATTAAATTAGTTAATTTTATTAAAAATAACAATGTATTAAGCATGTAATTGGAGACAACCCGATGAGTACCCATCCTAACTAATTGGCGTATATTATAGTTGTATACTACACACTCACATGACATATAACAAACAAATTTTTTCATGTAATTATATGAAATATACTGTTAATAAATGACACATGGAAATATGTTATTTACATAGTTTGTAATGATTTTAATGCATGTAGAGTAGTCGACATATTTTGATTATACACAATATGTAGATCTAAATATTATACATAAATTAATTAAGCTTTTAATATATATAATACCTATCACATGAAATGTACTATAAATAAATGACACATAGACATGTGTTAATTAGGTTTAAATGGATTAATTAATTAGTTTCACTTTCTGTGTAAATAGGTAGGGTAAATGGCGTGTACATACCAACTACACGATGTGTATAACACTTGAAATTTTATCCATGACGCATGCTTGGGGACGGGGAATGTATGTCGTCCAAGAATATTTATGTGGTATAAGATGTTTATAGGAGTTAGGAAACATGTGAGATATGAGTTACATGGTTTTAATCCACACAAGTTGCATAAAAAATACGTGGCACGTATTTGAGTATGCATTTCCCACCATGAAAACATGCAAACTACATGGAATGTAAAAGAGTTACATGGTGTGTAATCTAGAAAAATGTGTGTTAGGATAAACTAGCCAAAAAAGGAAATGTATTAATATAGTTTGTAATTATTTAATATAGGATGACACATATTTCTCATGGTTCATCCTTGTGAAGTGTACTGACTGAAAATTAATTTTTATTATTATTATAAACTCTTTTTAAGGGCTAAGGAGGAACATAAGACATAAAAGACATAAGAAAATAAACCACACCCCAACAGTATAAAATCCCTAAAGACCGAATCAAGTCAACAAAGGAAAGCCCCTACTTATCATTAATAGAAAAATTAGGTCCAACTTCCATTATCACGCCACTGGTCGGCTAGTTGTCCCGTGGCGAGATTCTGCAGGGGCCTGGAACCGATGGAAAAAGACATACCCTGTCAAATTTACAATTTAGATTAGAAAGGATATGATGGAAACTCGAATCTCAAAACATCATCTAGAGTTTTCCCTGAAGAATATCTAGAAACAAGACCCTTGAGTTGGAGGCCACCTGGGAACACCCAACCAAAAAACTGAAACTCAAACCATTAAAGTAAGCATACCATTTCCAAACCAAATCAAAAATTCAACCAACATCAAGGATTAACAGAAATCACCACAAAATAACCTTCTAAGTCATGAAGAAAGAATAATTTCAAATTGAACCGAACCATAATCACAACACACATCACCTCCATTAATCATGCTTAAGTAGACCATACAATCCATCCCACGTCTCGCAGTAGGATTCAACCACTGGATCTTCACAACGCTTCAAAGGATCCCAAGCACACGAACCGATGCTGTATCACACCCTCAACGACATATAAGAACAAACCCAAACCCTCCGCTGCCAAGAACCCACAAGTACCTGGACTCCACAGAGCAGGGAAAGCCGATCAGTGTCACATAGGGCTGGAAGAACCACCACCGTACCTTGAAAAGACCTATAAGGATGACCCCTAAGATGGCCCAACATGGGAGCCGCCACCGTGGTCTTTACAATGATCCAGGAAAGAGACAGAGGGTTGAAGGTGGATGGATCTTGAAAGAACGACAGAGTAGGAAAGCGAGAAAAACCTCAACTCGGACATGAGGAGAAGATGCAGCAGGACATATCCGAACCCTCAAAGACGCCACAGATCACACTCTGAGCTCATAGGTAAGAAACAAAAGGGAGGGAGGACTGTAGACTACTGAAGATGAGGAGTGTATGACATTTTCAAGGGGTTACCCTAGCTGAAGCTGCGCCCCTTACGGGACCATTTCTCCTGGTGTAGTGTACAAAGGTACACAATGTGCACATATAGGCGAAACCTTGTCTACTATTTCATAATATAGCTAGAAACCTTAACACCTATAGATGTTATATTCATTTGTCCTTTATATATAATTAAAATATTTTTGATTGTATTTACAATAATTAAGAATAATAAGAGTAGATATTTACATTAAAATTTAGTAAATGAATTACTAAAATGAAAAACTAACTATAAATTAGTAAATTGATCAACAATAAATAAATAATTATAAACTATAATGAAACCACTTTGATACCACTTGATGGTTCCAGACATAATATAAGAACCTATTGAGTAGTAACCAACTTGAATTTTTATTATAATTGATGAATAATTTGAGTTATACATGAAAAGAGTTAGTCAAGACCAACAAATTAATTCAAATATTAATTGAGAAAATAATACAACCAAGAAGATGAGATCATCACTTATAATTTATAATTAATTTACATTGATTAATAATTACACAATTTTAGAATTATCTATTTAGTGATGAATCAATTTACCACTTCATGGAATTCCTTCATTGCAGTAAGGTGATTCAAAGACATAATCCCTCTAGTAGTGATCAACAAGTGCTTCAAAAACCTTTGAATTTCAGTATAATAATACTTGGTTTCTAGAATGGAAGTCTCAAATGCTTGAATATTTCATTTTTGATATCCCTAATAATCACTTCAAGTCTAAAGGATTCATTCGTTCTATTTAAACATGAGAGGGTGGAAGATGATGGTCACTCTCCATTATTGAGAGCATTCTAGAGCAAGTGCTCTATAGGGATTGATAGAATTCTCTAGAATTTCATATTGCACAATGATTTGAATGGCATAGCTAGGTGATAGAATATCAAAGCCATGTTTAAATAATGATATCATTTAGAAAATAATAATTGCACATAGACCCTTATGATTCTATTAATTCTCGAAGAACCCCATATCTAAATAATAATAATATTATTATTATTTACTTGACATGCACTAAAATCACAGATAAATACACATTATTTATTTGAATAAATAAATTAAAATTTATTAAAATACTATTTAATATATCATTTCTCACCGAACTATTAAACTCGGTCTACCAATAGTCCGAAATATTTATTAGACATTGAATAAATACTATTTATTTAAATAAGTAAATATCATAGCATTATTGACTGATAAATAAATAAATATTTTATTTAAAAAACTAGTGAATAAATATTTATTAAATATTTTTGTATCAAAATAAACAAATAATTTTCACTCTATAAATAAATAATAATAAATTACTATTATATTTTCATGTAATTAATAATTACATGTCCAATAAATATTTATTTAATATCTAAATTACAAAATATCCTCTCAAATAAGTGGTGATTAAATATATATTATCAAACAAACATGAATAATTAATAAACTATGTACTAGAATAACATTTATTTAAAATATTGAATTTAAATATAATTTAATTAAGGTTCCTAATAAATTTAGTGTGTGACCCTCTAGGCCCCTTTCATAGTGACATTAGGCAGAACTACCTAAAATTCATGGTTAACATCTAGCATTATGCTAGGGAACCCATTTAGAAACAAGCCAAATTCCAAAAAAGATAGTAAACACATATGAACATACATTGTGTTGTGTAATCTATCTATCTTGATATCTCCAATCAAGTAGTTTTAATAATTATATCATCAATCTATTTTCCTCATGTCTCTTTCTTTGACTTTATGAAAATGAACATGACAACTGCTGCATTAGGGGTACATGGGCTGGTTTCATATTAAATTCCAATAAAAAATGGAATTTTTATATTAATTTTATTGTTCTTATTACCTTAACATGTTTTTATAGGAAGAAAATGAAGGTTCCATATGTAGTGGAAGTACCCGATGGGGTAATAACAACAAAGTTTTTTTTTGGATTTGATGGATCATTCACAAATTGTGAAAGATGTAAACATCATGAACAATGAAACTTTTCCATCGAATATTGACATATAAAATATCAAAATCTAGATAGAGGACCTTTTTCATGTTAAATTTATAATTAATTTAATTTAGATATGAATAAAGGTTACCTCATCTTAGGATCTATCTTCATTGTTGTTGCTGATCATCCGAAAATCCCTTTTTGGATTACCACCATTTCTCTTATAGGATCCAAGTGTAGAATCCCTCTTGTGGTGATCCACATGTGCTGCTTTGAGTTTTGAATGAAACTGATTGATTTTTAGGTTCTAACATGGTGGATCAATGATCTTGTATTTTCATCTTGATAGCTTTAAGATCCATTGGGCTTGATGGAGTTCTTATCATTTTTAATAAAAATAGAGAAGGAATAATAAAGTGAGAAGTCTGTTGCGAGCAACGATTCTCAATTCTCAATTAACCCTACAAAATATACGTAAAAGTCTATTTATAGAGTTAGGGTTTATGTTAAAATATTCTCTAAGTTCACAATGACCAATAAATAATATAATAAACTTTATACACTAAAAAATATTTATACCAACATAAATTTATTGAAACATAATATATATGTTTTTAAAAATACAAAATTACAATAGATATTAAATTTTATTGGTATTAATTTAAATTACCTACACTTTATTTTACTATAAAACCATAATATTTTGTGATTTTTTTGAATTAATTTAATCTTTTTGATAATTTACAATTCAAACAACATTGAATATAGATTTTGTAATATGAAAGCACTAAGTTTGACTTGCCTTATACACACCACCAAGTTAAGTTTTCACTACACACAACACTTATATTTTCTTGTAGTACATTTAACACTATTTTTTTCTTGTGTTACATACAATTATGATTTATTTAGATAGCTTATGTTACACAAAAGATTGTGTTTTACCAAACTAGATTATACTATTAATATTGTTATTAATAAATTATTATAGTTACCACCTAGACATTGGAATAGAATTTACAAATAGGATTAACTAAATTATGAAAATATTATTTAAATATGTATATAAAATTAATCCATTTGTTATAAATTATCTATAAATGAAAGTTATATATATTTTAATAGAAATAAATTGCTTTTCTAAGAAAACTATTTTTCTCTACACAAAAAATATTTTATCTCAATAAATTAAACAATCCACTATCAATGAATGTTCATAATAAAATTTAGATATTAAATATTTAATAAATATTTTTGACACTCATCCAATAGGTTTTATATTCCTAAGATAATAATAAATCCAATTTTATGAATAAAATATGTATTTTTGAAAAGGGTAATTCTATAACCTTTTAATGGAGAACCCATTTTAAATATAAATTTTGTCACTTTTATAAATTTTATAAGAAAAAATAAACTTAATTTTTGAATTATTAATATTAAAATTTAATTTGGGTGAACTTTTGGTATTTATCAGAAGTTTCATGTTTTGATGTATAGTGAAAATACATATTTTTAATTGAAAACTACTTTTTCATCTAACTTATTTATATAGTTAAATTATGTTGTGAATTGTTTTTAAAGTATAATTAGAATAATTTTAAATCAATTAATCAAATTTAGGTCATTTTAACCAATTTTACAATGAAATTGGATATAAAAACATTTGAAAC
This sequence comes from Viscum album, assembly GCA_963277665.1. Lineage (NCBI taxonomy): Eukaryota > Viridiplantae > Streptophyta > Magnoliopsida > Santalales > Viscaceae > Viscum > Viscum album. The sequence goes on from OY728130.1 coordinate 189,522,331, forward strand.
TTTTTTTTGATTTTTTTTTTCACTTTAAAAACTCATTGTCTCATCCCATCGACGAGATTAATTTTAAATTAATTTTTGACACTACTATGATTGTATTTTTTAAAAATGGATTTTAAATTTTTAATCATAAGGTACAAATTTGTTAAATAGCACCCTTTTATTTTTGGACAATATGAATAGTAACTTTAGTAATTTGATTTGCACAGTTAAGGATAAATCAGGTAATTAAGGGTAAAAATAATATTATAATTTTTTATAAAATACCCTAAAACTTGAATTAATGTTATTGTATTAATTTAATTTGAACCTTAATAGATAAGGTTAAAAATAGAATTATTAAATGAAAACTTGACCATAATAACAAGCAAGATATTATTAAAATCAAAGAGGGTGATAAAATGTAACTCTTACTTTTAAGTATAATATTTTTAATATGGAGATAAATAGTATACATGCACAACTATAAATATTATTTTAAAATATAAAAGGTTTATATACATCATGTTTTTTTTAAATTTTTAGTGAAGAAATAGTTATCATAAATAATTACACAATGATGATGCAGTAATTATTCAATTAATGAAAAAATCAATTAAATAATATCTGAAATATTAAAAGAAATTTAATTTTAATTAATAAAGGTGATAAAATAAATTTATAGGTCAATATTATATGTTATTGGTATATTAAATTATTTTTTTATATTTTATATTTCTTTATTGGTTTTCCTAAAGTCAAAGTAATGAATAGTGTCAAAATTGACACTAGTGATATTTTATGAAAATAATATATTATTAAATTATTTATAAATCATAAAAATTTCATATAAGGACAAAAGGGACTATATATGGTCTAATATATCATAAATTTTACATTTATGGTCTAATTTATAGTTCATTTTTAAAAAATTACAACATTTTAATATTGATAATGTTGTTACCATAGTTAAAATTAAAATAGGTTAATTAAGGGTTAATCAAAATGATAAGGTTTAAAATAAAACCAAAATTTTTATAAAATATATTAGTTGATTATATTAAAAATTTATAATATATTATATTTGAATAAATAGTCAAATGAAGGTATTTGGATTTATATTTAATTTATTATAAATTAATCTTTTTAGAAATTCAAAAAGTGACCCTCGCACATATTATAAAAAGAAACCACTTATTATATTTTCCTAACACCTATCAAGCCCTTTTTCATCCTAAATACATACCTAAATATACTCATAAATTCTCTCCATTAATCATTGAGGCCTCAATTTGGGCATAAATCCCACCAATGAAGTCCTTTTGTGAAAACCAAAAGGAGCTACCCAAAGAAGAGGTAACATCCTTCAACAAACAATTTTGTTTTATTTATTTCTCCAACCACTAAATAATTATTATTAAATGATTATATAATAACCTAATTATTCTAAATATACTAATATGTTGTTATGATAATGTTATGACATACACTCACAAACACTTCTATCCAATCAGATACACAATCATCATATGTGTGTACTGCGGACTACCGCCTCGTGGACCGATGTCGTTCATTATTTCATCAACACCTTTAATAGTTATGAATAATGATGAATTTAGGGTATATATATGATATATATTATTTTTATTATTTTATTATTATTTTTTAATTATTATATCACACATACCTTTAATATTTCCATTTTGTAGGAATACTATAATGTCATTCATGTGTATGACAGACTACCGCCTCACGAATTGATGTGATTATTTCACATTTTACATGGGAAGTATTAGGATGGTTTTAATAAAATTATGTGATATATATGACATAAAAAGATATTATTTAATGATAATATATTATATACATTTATTTCTTTTAACCTAAGAAGAAAATGAAAATAGCGTTCATGCATACGTATGGCCTACCATCTCCATGAATGATGTATTTTATTTTATAACTCTAAATTTTACAAATCACCATAAATATATATATTCTGAAAATATATTATATTTATTTGATATTTATAATTTTTGATATTTTTATATCATGATATAATTAAGAGGACCAAGAATAAAAATTCAAAACATGTATGAAAAAAGTAGTTATTACCCGAAACACAACTTTAACATGGAATAGTTAATAAGCGAGTAATAAAAATTCATAAGTAAATAACATATGGAATTATATTTATGAATATGGTTTTATGGTATATTTATAATAAAATTATATTTATTATATAGGATTTTTGAACGTATATGAAGGAAGTCAAGATTTAAAGTAAGAGGATTTCTAGTCTCACTTTTATTTATGTGAGACTTATTCCATATTCACCACTCATTTATTTTGTATGGTGTATATACTAATCATGAATTTAATTTATGTAATTTATCAATAAATTTATGGGTATTTACATATCAATTTTATGATCTATCTTTCAAGGGGTTTACAGTTCAAAAGTTACCAAATCAGCAAGGTAATATTATCTCAATTGTTTCAAGACACATGTTATGTTATGAAACTATATTATTTTACGAGGTGTATATACTGCTTTTTTATATGTTTTATCATGAATATACTTATTTTCATGATATTATAGGCCTCATATAATTTTATTCTCTCTTCGTTTGGGAATTTTTTTATTCAAAAACTGTGTTTTCTAAAAAAGTTTTCAAAAAATGATATTTTAATCATGTTCAAGAAGAAGGTTTTCAAAGATGTTTAAAATGGTTGTAATAATTTTATGTATACTTTTTCATGGTTATTTTAAATGAAAAAAGGTTTGATAAATGTTTTATGATTTATAATTTTTTTTTGAAATTGTAAAGGATATTTTTATCCATGAATTTTTTAAAAAGATCATTAAAAAATAATTTTCCATCTAAGATGGCATATGAGGGTGTTACTCATGCATTACTGGGGATATGATCCAAGGATGTCATTCATATTATTTCACTAAATATTTTATTTTTTATGTAATGGTGTTTATGAATCCAATTTCTTTTCAATGATATATTCTATAATGAAATGTTTACGAAAACCATTTCTTTTCGTGATTTCTGACGTGATGAATGATTTATAATATTGTGGTACATATATGTATTATTTCATTATGTGAAGGGTGGGAATTATATCTCTCTCTATTTAATTAGGTAAATATTTATATCTTATGATATAATGATGGGAAACAATTGGATGAGCTTGGTCCACTATGGGAAGAAGGGGAAACCAGATCAACTATAAGGAAAGAACTATGATTGGGGATGGTGGTGTGTCATTCCTAGTAGGTGAATCCACCCTAAAGTTCCCTGATATGTTTTTTTCAGTGATCCTCGACTTATAAGGAATGATATTACAAGTTTATGTGTCTGCCACAATTTTTATGTCTTAGGCCATTATTATAATATCACAGATCTTATTATTTGATTATTTTATGATTGATGTCTTATGATTTGCCAATATTTTTTCCATAAATATTTTAAATGATCTCTTACATACAAGGTATAATCATAAAATGTTTTTATTATATTGTTATACTCTTATGTTCATGTCATTATTATATATCTACCTTATTTAACCTTACTGATCATTTGAGTTCACCCTTTATTATGTTTCCATTCCCCAGGATACAATGAAAGGTATAAAGTATGATATGTCTAAAAGGATTCTAGTTATGAAGAAATAGTTAGAACATGATGCAAATATATTATGAACTAGTTGTTTATGTTTCCAAGTTTCCAAATTCAATAAACTAACATTATCTTTTATTGTGTTCTTGTTTAATGTAATAATATTCTATAAAAATGATGTAATGTCTATATACGTTAAGCTTGGGTCACTATAGTTAGTATCAGAGCAAAGGTTTAGTCAAAATTTGGAAACTCATATGAGAATACATTAGTGAGATCCCAAGGGATATTTATAAGGATATGTCTAGGGATTTATCTAAGGATAAGACTAAGGTGTCATAGATTTAAAATTAGGTGTCATGATTTAGGCATATTATAATTAATTTTTCCTGATTATGTTTTTTTATTCTATGATAAGTGTTGCTCACACTATAATTTTTGGTCTTAGTCAATAGTGTGAACTAGAAGAAATATGGTTAACATTGATTGTTTCAAATGTGGATGGTATGAGAATTATGAAAATAATTGTTCTAAGTGGTAATCTCATAAAGATAATTAGGAAGGTGGAATGAGTATTGGTTATACTACTGAGGATAAAGAGACCACAACCAAAATGTGAAAGTTATAAGATGTTCTTACAACATTGTTTAAATTAAAAATAAGAAGAATGATTATATTGAGGTTGAGTAACATTAATACATGATTCATATTTCATATTATATGAAATAATAAGTTGATGAATCCTAAGTAATAGTTTAATAATAACAATGGATGATTAAAGTTTATATGTTTTGGAATTGAAATATTTTGTTATATGAATCATAAAATATATAAGTATTTTAAGTATAAGTTTTTTTCATTAAGTATTGAAAAGGATATGGTGAATGGTGATGAAAACTTATAAAATTGATTTAATGGTATGGTGATATTCATGGAAAACACAAGATTAAGGGAAATATAACCCTTAATATATTCCAAATATTGAGATAATGATGTTTGAATAACGATATTTTGGATAGAAATAAGTAAATTGGGTAATACTAATTACCTTGGAACGGATTAAGGATTTGTTAAAAAAGTGGTTTATGCTGTCACATATAGATTTTATGACATTTTTGGACTTAAGGAATATATCTAATAATATATATAATAATAAAGAATGATTTTTTTCAATAATTATTTATGGTAATTACCATGTTTCAAGAGAATACATGATGAAGGTATTCACATGTTTAGTATGTGAGAAACAAGAGCTACATTATGATATACATGGGATCAATGTTAAGCTGTTTTTGATAAATTTAGTGACCCTATTTATATTTTTTTGGAATTTCATCTTTTGGAAGGATTATAAGTTTAACCATTTCTGGAATGGTTTATGTTAAACTTCAGATGAGGTTTTATAGATTAAAGTATTATATCACCATATTATGATTTATTCATATAGGATAACTTATGCTAAACATGTTTTTATGATAAATATAGATGGAATAACCTATCATTTTATTTATGGATCTCATGACATTTAAATGCTATAGGAATAAAAATTTCACCTTTATTTCTTGAAATAAGAGATGAATTGGAAATTGATCAAGTAACAATAAAAGGTTAGTTTGTCCTGAAATCATGTAAGTATATATTCTCATTAAAAGACTTCAAATTTTATAAAAATGGTATTTAAATAAAATTTGTTCTTTTTTATCATCACTTTAAAAGCCCGTCGTCTCATCCCTTTTGTGAGATTAGTTTTTAATTAATTTCTACCACTTATTTGATTATAATTTTGAAAAATGGATTAAATATTTTGAATTATAAGTGCAAAAATTATTAATTTTTCCCTTTTTATTTTTGGACAATATGAGTAATTACTTTAGTAAATTGTATTACCATAGTTAAGGGTAAATCAGATAATTAAGGGTATAAATAATATTATAAATATTAAAAAACTATCATAACTCTTACCCAAATTTTATTGTATGAATATAATTATAAACATAACACCTAATAAACTAAATTTAATTATTTAATGGAAACTTTTCCATTAAAATGTCATAGATATTATTAAAAATAATGTGAATAACAAAATGTCACACTCTTACTTTTAATAAGTAATTTTTTTTAATATGCGTTTAAATTGAATATATGCTTCAATATAAATATTATTACAAAATATAAAATCATTATCTAAATTATGGAAATATTTTTTTTACTTTTTAGTGAAGAAATAAATATCATAAATAATTACACAATGATGATGTTGTAATTATTCAATTAATGAAAAATCAATTAAATGATATTAGAAATATTGAAAGAAAAATAATTTAAATTAATTACAGTTTCAAATTAATTTTATAGGTGAATATGACATGTTGTGGGTGTGTTAAAGTACTTGGTTTGAAGTTATCTTACTGTATTGGTTTTCCTAAATTCAAAGTAATGAATAATCTCAAAATTGACACTAATGATATTTTATGTAAATAACACTTTATTAAATTATTTAGAAATTATAAAAATATTATATAAGGAAAAACAGTATTTTATGTGGTCTAAAATATCAAAAAATTTCCATTTATATTACAATTTATACTTTATATGTAAAAAATTTCAAAATTTTAATATTGAAAAATTGTTACCATAGTTAAAATTAAAATAGGTTAACTAATGGTTAATCAAAATGATAAGTTTAAAAATAAAACCAAAACTTGTATAAAATATACTGGTTGATGATATTACAACCTTGTCATATCTTATATTCCAATAAATTGTATTTTGGAGGTATTTTAATTTATATTTAATTAATTATAGATTAATTATTTGATAAATTCTAAAAGTTCCCCTATCCTCTCTTATAAAAGTGAACAACTTCTTCTCTTTTATTACACACCTATAAAGACATTTTTATCTTCCAAAACCTGACCAAATATCATATAAACTTCCTTAAATTCATCATATATTCCACAATTTGGGCATAAATCCTACCAAGGAGTCCCTTTTGTGAAAACTAAAAGGATTTACCCAAAGAGAATGTAACATCCTTCGACAAGAACTTTTATTTCATTTATTTCTACAACCCTAAATTATTTTTATTAAATTATTATATAATAAAATAAGTATCTTCAATATACTAATATTTTGTTATTTTAATGGTGTAAACTACACTAACACACACTTACATCAGATGAGATACACAATCATCGTTCTTTTGTTCGGCGGATTTCGGTCTCACGAACCGATGTCGTTTTTTCTTCTATTATCACCTTTATTTGTCACGACCAATCCTCGGGGCCCGTGCCGTGACTACCCCAAGCCCGCCTTCCATAGGCCAGGGGCTGGTGACTAGCACCAAAGGCATAAATCCTGATAACTGGGAAGACATTGCCTTTATAAAAGTAAACAAACACCACAAAGTACAAGAGGAAGTAAACACTAAGTACAAAGAGAAGTGCTGAAAGGATAAATGGGACAGAATACAAACCCAAAAGAAAGTACAACTACAACTGAACAAAGTACAAAAAAAAAGACAACAGATGGAGGGAGGAAGCAGCACCTGGGTCATCCTCCTCGGGTCCTACCTGAAGGGTAGGTACAGATAGTGCAGCTCCTGGTCGTCCACCACGGATCCTACCTGAAGGGTAGGTACAGATAGCCTCCTCCACGCTCTCGTCCGTCAACCTCCTCTGTGAGTCATCACGTCGTGTAGTCCACCTCTGTGTACTGACTCGTCATGTAGTCCACCTCCAGGTACCATCCAGTCCTCGAACACTCGGCCTCGGTCAGTACCGCCCGTCGTCTGCAACCAACACAACAAGGTGCGGGCATAGCCCGTGCAGGGTTGAGTATAATGATACTCAGTAGGGACCCCGAGACCCTCAAGGTCTCACTAAACCAACAAGGATAACCACAAAAAAGATCTCAACAGATAACCTCTACTTAGGTATATGCCCATACATATACCTAAGTTATCAAGTAACCCATCTCAATCATGAGAAAACACAAGGATTGTGAAATCAATGGATAACCACTACCCAGGTATATGCCCATACATATACCTAAGTTAGCAAGTGACCCATCTCAATCATGAGGTAAACACAAGGTCAAAAGTCTCAGCTCAAACTAGGATTTTCATTATCGAAATCGTAACTGCTGAAGAGATCCGTCTCTGGAGTGTACAGTGGTCCTGTCACGACTCCGAGGTTCTGCTCACTGACCTAAGACTGCTGAGGTACTCCTCCTGTCGAGTACTATGGGCCTACCGCTACAACCAAGCGCTTTCCACCATGGGTCTGCCACTACAACCAAGCGCTCCCATGTGCCGCTATACCCAAGCGCACCAATGTGCCGCTACAACCAAGCGCACCTCTATCGTGGGTCTGCCGCTATAACCAAGAGCTCCCCTGTGCCGCTACAACCAAGCGCACCTCTGTCGTGGGTCTGCCGATACAACCAAGCGCTCCCCACTGGGCTATCCGTAACACACCGAGTCTTTCGGTCAAGCAGTCATCAGGTCTCAGCTGGCTACACGGTCTCCGTACTCCGTACGCTCGTCTTTGGGAGGGTCCGCTCCACGAGCTACTGGTCGATACTCCAAGTATCTCAAAGTCCCACGAAGAAGTATCTCAAAGTACCTCCTCGTCATAGGGGTCTCAACGCAACAGACGACGCGTCAATCGGACGCCCGGTCTGTGAGTTATTAGCCTTTTCGTCCCAGGGGCCCGGTTGGTTTCGTGTGCGAACCAAACCGGCCGTAACTCAACTATACCCCGAACACTCATAGGGTATACTCATATGGACAGTTTCTCCACGAGATCACCAACGCCGTTGACGGTTCGTCAAACAGACGTTCGGTCAGAAAGGTATCAGCTTTTCTGTTCCAGGGGTCCGGTTGGATTTCGGGTGCAATCCAACCCGGCCACTATCCAACTGCATCCAAAACTCAGGCGAAGGATTACAAAGTTCCGTATCGTCAACAGGAACGCAACACAACAGACGGCGCGTCAATCGGACACCCGGTCTGGAAGTTATTGGCTTTCACGTTCTGGGGGCCCGGTTGGTTTTTAAGTTAAAACCAACCCGACCACACTCTTACGGTATCCAAACCTCGAGCAGAGTAATCCAATAGATCTGTCTCACTTAGAGGAATTCATCAAAGCTGACGGCACGTCAATCGGACGTCCGTAGCTCAAGATATGAGTGTTTCCGCTCCGAGGGCCCGGTTGGTTTCGTGTACGAACCAACCCGGCCGAACCCAAGGTATTCCGAAACCTTGTGTGCGATATACCGAAACAGCCGTCTCGATCCAAGGATCGCGTTGCCGCTGATGGCGAGTCGTTTGGAGGCCCGTAGCTCAAGTTACGGGAATTTGACTGAAAGTGGTTCGAAAACGGGGGGTCTGGGCCCGGGGCGACCCGGCCCGGCCCGGCCCGGGTCCGACCCGGCAGGGCCCGGCCCGGCCCGGCCCGGCCCGGGTCCGACCCGGCAGGGCCCGGCCCGGCCCGGCCCGGCCCGGGTCCGACCCGGCAGGGCCCGGCCCGGCCCGGGTCCGACCCGGCAGGGCCCGGCCCGGCCCGGCTCGGTCCGGTCCGGCCCGACCGGCCTGCCGGCCGTGGCCAGGCGGTCGCCGCGGAGCAGCGGGGGTGCACGCGGCCACCACCCTTCGCCGTTAATTGAGGCCGGCGTTTCGCCGGCCGCCCCTCTTCCGGCGGCGCGCCGCCGCCTCCGGTCGCCGGTGCCGCCGTGCCGGTGTGGCGCGCCGCCGCCTTCTGCGGACCACCGGACGCGCTCCAGTGGTCCGTTCTTCCTGCAGTCTTCGCTTATGGTCCCCCCGGGACCCCATCTTCACTGCGAAGGGATTCAAACGCCCAAACGGCCTGTTTCGTCGTCACCCGTCAATCCGTATGTCAAAATGAAATGCGCCGTCTTCGTGGTTCTCCGGCGTGGCGTGCTGGCGCCGTGCCCCTTCGCCGCAGCTCCGCTCCGGCCGCGGCGCCTTTGACTTCCTTCGACAGGGCATGACGGCGTCGCATTCTTGTTCGGCTTCTCGGTGTGGCGCGATGGCGTCACGTAATTCTACCAAGAAATTCTCGCATGGTGCGACGGCACCACACCATCCCATTCCATCCATATTAGAAACAATATCAATAATGGAGGAGGGTCGGCCGTGTTTGTGCGGTCCGGCCCCCTCTCGTTAATCAATAACAACTGGTTGTAAAATCACGAAGGATGACAAGATAGAATTCACGAACAAAATAGTTAAATAATAAACTTCAACATCAATCCGCATGAACGAACGATCCGCGGATCAACCTGGAATTGGTTGGTCCACGCTCGTCGTTCTTTTCTTAGAAGATAAGAGAATACCAAAAATAAATTCATTCCCCTACCTCGATTCAGATACGGTGCACGTCAATCAAATTGCGGATGACGAGCGTCACGGTAGTCGGGCGTCGTGGAAAACGAACGTCGATTCCGTTGTCGTCGAGGTGCGTTCGAAGGGAAAAAATCGTTGAAAGAAGACGTCACGTTCTTCGGCGGAGATGTTTTTCATGTTCTTCATCGAAGGTGTTCTTCGCATTCTTCGTCGATGTTGAAGAAGAAGAAGACTTCAAACATAGACTTTTCTCTCCCAAGTCTCCACCACAAGAACAATTAACCCCAAAATAAAATAATCCACCCACTTATTTTATTAACCCAATATAGGTTTTGAATTTCAAGAGTTTGAAAATTCAAAACCCACATTTAACTCACTTAAGTTATTAACATAAGATGTTATAAAATTAAGGAGGTGATAAGTTATCAAAACTTAAATGGGTGGTTTAGAGGGGTTAGGAAATTTAAGGAATTTGAAGAGGTGGGGAGGGGTTTGTGTGGGCCCCACCCTTTCAAATATCCACACATGGGAAGTTGGATGGATGTGGGTCCACCACCAACTTCCCATGGGAGAAGTTAACAACTTAACATGAAATAAAATTGATTTAACAATTTTATTCACTTTTTTTAATTAAACCCCAAAAATTAACTTCTTCTCCCGCACAAACGCAACTACGGTAAAGGTTCCCTTAAGTGATTACAGGCGTTGCAAGTTCATCGGTGCAATCGGATTTCAATTCCGAGCACCGGTTCAAAAGATAGAAATTCCCACTCGCTCGTTCATTGAATGTACCCGAGCCAAACTTCAAAAATTAATTCCGGGCACACCGGGCCTCAGAATCAGGCGCCGTCAGAAACTGCGTTCTTGTAAAATTCCAAAGAAAATTAAGAAAAAATTTTTACTTGAAATTTCTGGGTCTTTACATTTTATTGGTTGAGAATAATGATGTATTTATAGTTTATATATGATATATATTATTTTTATTTTGTTATTATGATTATTTAATTGTTATATCACACATATCTTCATGCTTTCCATTTTATGGGAATATGATAACATTGTTCGTGTGTACGACAGAATACCGCTTCGTGATGTGATGTGATTTGTTCACAATTTACATGAAATGTATTAAGGATGGATTTATTAAAAGTATGTGATATATATTACATAAAAATTATTATATAATGATAATATATCTTATACCTTTCTTTCTTTTAACCCGAAAATAATGAAAATAGAGTTCATGCATACGTACGACCTACCGTATCCATGAATGATCTATTTTATTTTATAACTATAAATTTTATGAATAAACATAAATACATATATGATGAAAATATATGGTTTTTATGTCATGGTTATACTTATTTAGATGATTAAATCATTATCTAAGTAAGAGGACCAAGAATAACATGTCAAAACATGTATGAAAAACAAAGCGGTTATTACCCGAAACATAACTTTAATATTAAATTATTAATAAGAAAGTAATATAAAGTCAGAAGTAAATCATATATTTTATTATATATATGAATATGTTTTTATTTTATATGTATAATAAACTTATATTTATCATACTATAAGTTTTAACGTATATAAAAGAAGTCACAATTTAAGGTAAGAGGATTTATAGTCTCACTTTTATTTCTGCAACACATACGCCATATTCACCACTCATTTTTCTGTGGTGTATATAATATCCATGAATATAATATTTGATATTTATCCTTAAATTTATATTTATTTATGTATCCATTTTATTTTCTCTCTTTCATAGGTTTTACAGATCAAAATTTTCCAAATCAGTATGGTAGTTTTATCCCAATTGTTTTGAGACACATGTTATGTCATACCCCTATATTATTTTATGAGGCGTATATACTAACATTTGATATGATTTATCATAAATATAACTCTTTTTATTATATTATAAGTTTCATTTAATGTTATTATCTCTTTGGTTGGGAATTGTTTTTATTTAAAAACTATGTTTTTGAAAAATGTTTAAAAAAATGATCTTATAATAATTTTCAAGAGAAAAGATTTAAAAGATGTTTAAAATGGGTTTCAAAGATTTATTTATATGTTTTAAATGTTATTTTAAATAAAAAACTCTTTGATAAATATTTTATGATTTAAAAATAAATTTTCAAAGCAGAAAGGATATTTCCCTCAAAAAATATTTAAAATAGATCTTTCTAAAATCATTTTCCATCTAAGATGAAATACAATGTTGTAACTCATAAATTAATGGGTATATGATCCAAGGAAACCATTAATATTAATTCAAATAATGATTTTTTATGGAATTATGTTTATGAATATCGTTGATTTTCAATGAGGTATGCTATAATTAAATGTTTGTGAAAACCATTTTTTTCCTGATTTATGATATGAAGAATGATTTATGATCTTATGGCACATATATATATTATTTCATTATATGAAGTGTGGTACATATATCTCTCTCAAATGAATTGGGTTAATATTTATATATATTTATATAATGATGGGAAATAATTCGGTGAGGTTGATCCACTATGGGGAAAAGGGGAAATCCAATCCACTTTGGGAAGAAGGGGAAACATGATCCACTATAAGGAAAAGTCTATGATGGGGGATAATGGAGTGTCCATCATAGTAGGTTCTACCCCCATGAGGTTCCTTGAAATTTTTTTTCAATGATACTTTACTTATATGGAATGATACTATATGTTTATGTGTCCACCACAAGTTCCATGTCTTATTCCATTGTTATACTCTCATGGCCCATGTTCTTTGATTATCTTATGATTAATGTAATATGATATACCAATCTTTATTACAAGGCTCTTGTAAATAATCTTTTACATACAATTTATGATATTCAAATGTTTTTCTTATGTTACTATATTCTTATATTCATGTTATTATTATGTATCTCCCTTGGTTACCCTTACCGATCATCTGAGTTCACCCTCTCTTATATTTACTTTCCCTAGGATACAAAGAAAGGGATAAAGTATGATATGTTAAAAATGGTTATAGTTATGAAGAAATATGTGGGAGATGATTTAGATGTATTAGGAATCAATTTTTTATGTTTTGAAGTTTCTAAAGTCACTAAGCTAATATGGTCTTTGGGTGTGTGTTTGTGTAATATTCCACAAAAATAATGTAATGTATATGTACATTAAGTATGGGTTGCTATATTTACCAACACACATATATATTTATTGATATTGATCATTCAATTCCAATAAATATTTCACAAATGATTAAATCTATTGTGTTATCATACTAATACCATCAAATTTTTACCAACACATGAATTTGTTAGTAATAATTAAAATTACCACCAAATATTTTACCATCAATTAAAAAATGTTAAAATAATAAGAAAAAATATTTTATCGATAACCAATTAATAGAAACCATATTTTATATATATTATTATTTTTACAACTAAAGTTAATATTCATTTTAGAGGTCATATTAAAAATATCTCAATCATTCATTTTAATTTTCGATTTTCTCTAAATATCAATAGTGTTTATATTTTTTAATGTTATTATTTTTATAAATATTTAATAATTTTTATAAAAAAAGATTTAAATCATTATAATATTTTATAAGTGTTAAATGACACCATGTGTTGAATGACACCATGTATTTCTAAGTGTTAAATGACACCATGTGTTGACTAGGAACAAGTGGCACATGGTTTCCGGATTACACGCTGTGTGGTCCACTAAACAAAGCATGTAGTCCCTTTGGTTTAGAGTTGGACCGTGTACCCCGTACATGACTTTCCGGGCTGGAAGCTGTGTAATGCGGATTCTACAAGGTGTGTGACCTACTGAACATGCCGTGTACTCTGAATAATTTCTGAAGTTTATCTACATGTCAAGTCCTCGGGCGTGTAGTTCGGATGGATGGTGAACAAAATTACACGCCTTGTAGTCAGAACTACACATGATGTACTCATCCAAATTATGCATATTTATTAAAATTCATTATCATATTATAAAAACCTTTGAGACGTATACCATAGTGTAGGTGTAAAGCTGAGGCACAACACGTGATAGATGTTTTATATATATGTGTTTAATTTAACATCTGTGTAATGTTCATTTCTACTAATTGGGTAGTTATTAATGAGAATTCATAAGGTTTCCTCTAAGGTACAAGTTACGTAGAAAGATAATTTTAAATGAATTTATTTTTTTAAAATTATGATGGATGAGAATCTCAAGGAAATTCAGAAAAGGGTTTAAGATAAAAGGATTGATTAATTAAAAATAATTAATTGATTCGAATGTGATTTATCTTAAACAATAACGATTAACGAATTTAATGGTAGTTTTATTTATGCATAAATACCGTTGCATGTTTGAATGATCATGAGCTAGACCAAGACCTTTGTATGTGAATGGTTTATTTTAATCTATTTATTTTAAATTTGTTGGCCTGCGATCCTTCTCCTCATTAATATGTATGGCCGGCATGCTTAAGCTTTCTTTTATGTAAACCCTATTTTACTCCTCACCTGTGTGTGAGATAAAAGTATATGTCATGGATGGAGCTCCCAATCTGGTGGAGGCGGCTCAAGTTAGGAGCCAAGGTGAATCCAAGGAGATACAAAGATAAACAGGTGGAAATTTGTAAACACGAAACCAAAAGGTTCAAGGTGTTTCTCCCCAAGGTCGTTGGTTATTTTATCAAACTCTAGATAAAATAACCAATAAAACAAGCTCATAATCATACCATTTATTTTATTTCTATTAGTTTCATGGTTTATTTATTGTCGGTGCGTTGTCACGATCACACAATTATTGAATTAAACAAGCATTCAAGATGGAACTAAAAAAAGACCGTCTTATGCGTAAATATTATATTAGACATGGTTAATCTCTTAAGTATATCCCACTTAATATTAACAAGAATGTAATCAAAGATAATAAAATAAAAATTTACATATAATGATAAAATCCCTCAAATAAAATATTAATTCGGTACAGCCTTCCATAATCTTAGTTCGAATCGAACCATAGTTCAAAGTTCTTGACCAACCCTTGTTGGGGTGATTTCAATTATCGAGGAATTCTAATTCAAGGTTTTGGGTTGACTTGACTTGGTTTGTATCAAGGGTTAACTGCCACTGTAGGACTTGGTGTGAACAATAGGGAAAGGTTAAGGAAATCCAAAATAAATGGATTTCATGATTGGGGAGTCCACTCACTAGATCAAGGAGTTGCGGTTTAATATAGTTGGAATTTGGAATGCCTACCTAAAACCCTTAAAGTTTCTTAACCAACCCTAGTTGGGGTAATGCGAAGGGAAATATGGATCCTTTCCAGTAGAATATTCAAGAAACATAATATTATGAAGTCAATGGTGAAGGATATTGGATTTTGATAAAATAGTGGGGGACTAATAAGTATTAATTCATTTATTTGTCTCAGTCTTATCATGATAAAGTACTAAAACTTTGCTCCTATTAATTTATAGAAATGGAAGGAAAAATGACTTCAAAAATATCATTGCGAACCATACTCGATAAGGAAAAGCTTCTCACCGGCGCCAATTTCCAGGAATTATAGAGGCGTTTATGAATCATCCTTCACCATGATAGGAAATTGTATGTGATAGAAGAGCCTATTCCAGTTGCACCTGAAAAAGAGGCCAGTGGTGAGGAACTATCTCTCTATATGAAACATGTGGATGATTCCATAGATGTACAATGTTTCATGCTATCTTCCATGTCTCACGTATAACATGATGTCTTATCTTAAGGATATCTACCAAGAGAAGGAGAGATAGGATAGATATGAGATCTCTAATGATTTGTTCACAAATAGTTTTGGAGAGTCTGTGCCAGATGGCCCTCATGTAGTCAAGCTTATTGGCTACATTGAACGCTTGGAAATCTAAGGGATTAAGTTCCCGGATGAGTTGAATGCAGATCTCATCCTATCATCACTTCCCAAGACTTTCTCTACCTTTATTGTCTACAACAACATGAGAAAAAATGAGAAGCGTCTATCAGAACTTATGACCTTAATTCTCCAGGTAGATAAGGACATGGGGTGTGACAAACCTGTAGTCCTTATGGTGAATAACAAAAGGAAGGACAAGGAAAAGGGGCCAAGGACTCATAAACAGTCTGAAGTCCCTGAGCACTATACTTATAAGAAGGGGAAGATCCAAAGGTAGGGCATGGAATGGGAGGCAGTATGTTTTTCATGTGGAAATAAAGGCCACTAGAAGAGGAACTACACACAGAAGAACGTGGACTCTAAATGTGCGTTTATTATCGCGTGTAATCTTTTCATTTCTACACATTGGGTATTAGATATAGCTTTTGGGGCTCACATCTATATTTAAATGTAGGAACCAAGTATATTTATAAAGATTTCCAGAGGAGAGGTGGATCTTCAAGCTACCAATGGTGTGAGGATAGCTGCATTACCCATTAGAGATTACCACCTCTCATTGCCAACTAGGATGATTTTGGTTTTACATAACTGTTATTATGTGCCTAGTGTTACCAAAAACATAATTTCTATATCATGTTTGGATGTGGATGGATTTATTTTCATGTTTGGAAATAAGGGTTTCCTTTTTTATAAGAACAAAGTATGTTATGGTATGGAACATTTAAATAATGGTTTGTATGTATTAAATTATGAAAACCAAGTGTTGTAAATCGATAATGAAACAAACTCACATGACCCATACATCACCCAGTTGTGGCATCACTGTCTTAGTCATGTAAACGAGAAGCGCTTGACAAAGCTCTGCCAAGATGGCTATTTAGACTCTATTGAGCTAAAACCACTTGATAGATGTCACACTTGATTATAAGGTAAAATTACCAAGACAACTTTCAATGGATAGGGTGAAAGGGACATAGAGCTTCTAGGATTGGTGTACATGGATGTATATGGACCATTTACAGTAGAATTTAGAGGTGTATATTCTTACTTCATTACTTTTACTGATGATTTGAGTAAATTTGTTTATGTCTACTTAATGAGGTATAAGTAATATTCCTTAGAGAAATTTTAGTATTTCAAGAAGGAAGTAGAGAATCATCTTGGTAGGAAGATAAAGAAACTTTGATCAGATTGAGGTGGAGAATATCTTAACCAAGAGTTCATAGATCTTCTATGGGAGTCTGGGATTCTATCTCAGCTCACTCCTCCTTATACACTACAATGGAATGGTGTTAGTGAAAGAAGCAACCACACCTTATTGTATATAGTGAGGTCGATGAAGAGTCATGCATATATTCTATTATCCTTTTGGGGATATGAATTAAAACTACAACATACACATTAAACCAAGCAAAAACTAAGGTGGAAAATGGAATTCCCTCCAAGTTATGGAATGGAAAGAAAACAATTTTTTGCACACACATGTATGGGGATGAAAGGAATTTGTTAAGGACTTTTCAGGCAATAAACTAGAACACTAGGGAACAAGGTGTATCTTTATTGGATATCCTAAGGAAACGATAGGATATTACCTATATAACCATTCAGGAAAGAAAGTGGCTATCTCCACAAAAGTTGTCTTTCTTGAGGGGGAGTACATACTCAAAAAGGATAGTGGGAGAAAGATTGACTTCAATGAAGTTGATACTCAAGATACACATGAGTTGGTACAGGAACAAGTTCCACAGGTCCCCGTGGAAGAGGTTCCAGAAACACAAGTACTGCATTGGAGCTCAAGAGAGGTAAGGGAACCAGAGAGATTTTGTTTCCTAGTCACTGGGGATTGTGAATAATTATTATTAGACAATGATGAACCTGTCTCCTATAAGAAAGTAGTAGAAAGCTCATAAGCAGCAAGATGGCTAGAAGGTATGAATTCTGAGATGGATTCCATGTATTAGAACTAATTCTGGGTTCTAGTCGATGAGCCAGTTGATGTAAATCCTATTGGATGCAAATGGGTATTCAAGAGAAAACTGGACATGGAAGGTCAAGTTAGCACCAATAAAGCAAGGATAATGGATAAAGTATTCAGACAGGGTCAAGGAATTGACTATGATGAAACCTTCTCGCCAGTTTCCATGTTTAAATCCATAAGAATCATACTTTCCATAACCGCTTACCATGACTACAAGATTTGGAAAATGGATGTAAAAACAACATTCCTTAATGAGAACCTTCCAGAAGATGTCTATATTACACAATCAGAAGGGTTTGTGACACCAAGTGAAGCCAAAAGGATTTTAAAGTTTCAAAAATCCATTCATGGATTAAATAGAGCATCGAAGTGATGGAACATTCGATTTGATGAATGTATAAAGGAATTTGGTTTCATTAACAAAGAATGTGAGCTATGTGTTTATAAGAAGTTTAATGGGAATGCAACACTTATCCTAGTAGTATATGATGAAAACATATTGCTTATTGGAAATAATGTACCAGTCTTACTGTCAGTTAAGGAATGGTTGACCAAGTGTTTCTCCATGAAGGACTTGGGTGAAGTAGCCGACATTCTAGGGATCAAGATCATTCGTGATAGATCCAAGAGGCTGCTTGGAATAAGTTAGGGTACATACATTGACCATATACTAAAGAGATTTAGTATGGAAAAATCCAAGAGGGGATTGGTTCCAGTGTCACATGGCCTACATATTTCTAAGAAAATGTGTCCTCAAACACAACAGGAGAAATATATAATGAGTAAGATCCCATACGCTTCAGCTATAGGATCCATCATGTATGCCATGTTATGTACCAAGATTAATGTTGCCTATGCACTGAGCATGGTAGGCTGATATCAAGCAGTTCCAGGAGGAAAACATTGGATTGTTGTTAAGACAATACTTAAGTATATGAGAATAACTAAGGATTTGTTCCTGGTGTATGGACGAGATGAGGATCTTTTCAACAGAGGGTATGTTGATGCTAGCTTTTAGACAGATCCAAATGATCTAAAGTCACAATATGGATATTTTTTCTATCTTAATGGAGGAGATGTGAGTTGGAAGAGTTTAAAGAAACTAGTTGTTGCCGATTCTACAATGGAGTCTGAATATATTGCAGCTTCTGATGCAACCAAGAAAGCCATCTAGATTTCAAACTTTGTCTAAGAGATTTATGTGGTGACTAGCTGTAAATATCCTATCACATTATATTGTGATAATACTACAACGGTAGCTCTTTCAAAAGAACCAAGGTCACATCAATGGACAAAGAACATACTCTGGAAGTATCACCTCTTAAGGGATTTATATCAAAGGGGTGAAGTTGCAGTGAGCAGAGTGTCCATGTAATAGAACGTGGAATACCCCATGACTAAAGGCCTATCTCAACAGAAGCATGAATATCATGTGAGAGCTAGTGGGATATAGGTTTCTAGCAGTTGGCTCTAGTCTAAGTGGGATTCTGTTGGAGTTGGTGGCCTAAAACAAACTACTTTGTACTTTATTTATTAATAAATACCTTATCACATACTGATTGTTTTTCGGCATGAAAATGCATGTGATAATGTCTTAAGGATAGATGTTGCATTAAAGGGTCATAGCGGACCCCTGCTATGATGAGAACTCGGAAATGCCATAACATTGTTCTTGAATATACGTTTTATGACCAAATGGTGTTATTTGAGGGAAAAAATACAAGACATTAGAGGTGAGGACTCATAAAACTTTGAGGCACCTTCTCATGGTGTGTACCCTTGGTAATATCTAGGAGGATATTATGAGAATGAGACCCAACAGAAGGAAATCCACATTTCATAGTGTCATAGGATGTTCCTATCTATGGGCATGTGTATTTGTCCTTAGACTTTAAGATTATTATTAATGGGTATTACAACTCACACACTTATATGTATTGATGAAAACTGTGACGACACACTTTTCACTGTGAGGTAGGATATGTTGGGTGCATCACAAGTAATATTGAATTAATAGAACATATAATAAAATATTTTTTCATTCTGTTCCATAATGGAAGTAGATATCTCAGGCCCTTTTATGGAATTGATATAGCCTAAATAAATCCATGGACATGGTTGGGAATGGATGAGTTCAATTCAGGGAAGTCAAAGAAAGAATAATCAAGTACATGATTTGATGGCACTAGAATGAAACCAGCTTAATTCAAGATATCAAGACAAATGGATTATATTACACGGTAAGTGTTCATAGGAGGTGACACATCATTGCGGCGTTAACTTCTTTCTCTATGGGTTCCTTGGCATGTTTCTAGATTATAACCTTGGACATTAGAAAGGATCCGCCTAATTCCACTGAGAAAGAGGCCCAGAGTGTCACACACTAAGTGTGTCTAAGTATCTCAGTTAAATATTAATTTAACAAGTTGAATAATGATTATTCCTGGTTGTGGTTTAATAATTATTCAAGGATGTCTTATCACATTTATTTAGACACTAATTATTCTAGAGAATATATTATGAGAGAAATAATATATTTATTAGCGAGTAATGTAGTGATATTTATTTGAGAAATAAATAGCCATTATTCAAGGTATAATAAATGTAGTGGAGGAAATAAAGAAAAATGGAAAAACAAAAGTACACACCGTGTATATTAAATATACATGCCGTGCATTTTTTTCTGGGAATTTATGAGAAATAATATTATTTAATTAAATAATATTAGGTTTAATTCATGGGGCGCATGTCAAGTAATAATAATATTCAACTGTTAATATGAGACATGGGGTATTACTAAGAATTAAATGAAATGAATAAATGCATTTGGGTAATTAATTCATTTTATTATTCTATGTAATTAAAATACCAATTATATAATTCTCATTAGCCTAGCCATTTTTTTGGGGGTTGTGCACAATGGATCTAGAGAAATATCTCAAGCCAAGAGATAATTCTTTTCTTCCAAGAACGCTCTCAAGATATGAGAGAGAGAGAGATCCTTCTCCACCAGATCAAGGTGATCGAAGGCAGACATCGCAAGCAAAGTTTCTTCCATGATAGCACCCAGAGATCACTTCAGAAACATCCATAGATATGTGGAGCACGTGTGGATCTCCTCTAGAAGAATAATACACTTGGATTCTATGATTCAATGATGGATCACATCAGATCGTGACCAGAAACATCAACAGAGAGATAATTCTATCAAGGTAATTATTGTCTTATAATTAAATTAATTATAAACAACATATGATGATCCTATCTATGGTTTCCGGACTCCCCTATTTATTTTTCATTCTTCATTCTATTCCAAAGATATTATGTTTTATTATTTTGAAATATCTCAGATTGATCGTTGTTAATGCCAAAAATTAAAGTTGGGTACACCCACCAATGTGCTTCCACTATTCCTGGAACCTACATGACGCACGTAGCTCAACCTTCTCCTTCAATCCAGGAAGCAAAAATATGTATCGAGCTCTATGATAATACTATTGGTAGGAAAATATGAAGAAGGAGATTTCAGAATATACATAAATATGTTTTGTATGTCAGAAAGTGAAAACATAAAGGCAAAAATACAAAGTGATGATGCAACCATTACCTATACCTACATGAAAATGGGAAAACATCACCATGAAATTTGTCACCGATCTTCTGAAAGTATCAATGAGGAATAATTCTATATGGATTATAGAGGATTGTATTACAAATAATTCTCACTTAATTGTGATATGAGAGGAATTATCACTAGATATACTTGCATAAATATACATTAGGGAAGTGGTTAGGCTGCATAGAGTACCATTATCAATTTTATCTAATTGAGATACAAGATTCACCTCTATATTATGAAAGAGTCTCTAGCATGTTCTGAATAATGATTTGAACTTAATAATATCCTATCACCCTCAAATTAATTTCCAATCTGAGTGGACTATCCAGACACTTGAGAACATGTTGAGAGCATTCTCAATGGACTTCAAAGGAGGATGTGATCAACATCTTATTTTTGCTGAGTTCTCTTACAAATACAGTTTCCACTTGAGTATCCAAATGTCTCACTATGAATACCTTTATGGGAAGAGTTTTATAACCCCTGAATGATGTGAAAAAGTTGGGGAACAAAAACTGCTAGGTCCTAAAATGCTCAAGGAAATGGTGGAAAAGGTTAAAAACTTTCAGCAACACATCAAGGCTACTTAGAGTTAACAAAAGAGCTATACTGACAATCATTGATGAGACCTAGAGTTTGATATTGGAGACATGGTATTCCTATTCATATATCCATGGAATAAATTGATGATAATTGGGAAGAAGATAAAGCTTAGTACAAGATACATCGACCCCATTGAGATCCTTGATTGCATCAAAGCAGTGGCCTATCGACTTGAACTCCCACCTAACCTATCTCGAGTTAATTATGTATTCTATATATCACTCTTGAGGAAGTACATACCTGAAACCTCATATATAAAAAATCCAAATGTGGTACCATTAAAGAATGATCTTTCCTATGAGGAGCAGCTGGTGAAGATCTTAGATTGCAGAGACAAGGTTCTACGAAATAAGACAATGCACCTTGTCAAAGTGCTGTGGAGAAACCAAAAGTTTTAAGAAGAAGTGTGGAAACCAGAGGAAGTGATGAGATAGAATTACCCTCATCTATTTTAAGGGGGTGAAATGAAAATTTCAAGGGTAAAATTTCTCAAGGGGGGATGATTATAATGATCTGAACTGTTATGAATAAAATTCCCTTACAATTTAATGTTTTATTATGTAATATGGATATGGAAAACACATGAACTTGTTTTGTTTTATTATATTCAATAGAATTAAAAAGATTATTAAAAATATTCACCATTGATAATATAGTCATTAAACATTTATCACACGATTGGTATAAATATAGGGCTTTAACAAATTCAATTGACACAGACAAAGGAAGTAATGAACTCATCAAGTAGGATCATACTCTATAAATCCCATTATTCAGAGCGTATGAGGGAGAGAGAATCTATGGGATTTTAGCTTGAAAAAATCCCAAGCTGAGATCCAACAACTTAAGAATGAGAGAAACCACTTATGGGATAAGTTCATGCTTATCGAGATCACGAACTAAACCATGTTCGCCGAACGACCCCATCAAAGTCTCACCATCACGCACCTTACTCTTAGGGCATACACCGATATAATAAATGGATATGTATCAAGACCTTAATAACATGACTATGTATATTGTATATAATAATGAATTTATTTTCATTTTTTATTGTTACTTTATAAATTATTTTGATTTGGATTCAATTAAACAGAGATTGTATTTTTGGGTAATATTCAAATTAAAATAAGGTATTTATTTTGATGAATTAATCGATTTTTGAAATAAATAGTATTTTAATAAAATGTTATTACTAAATAAGTTTTATTAATTATAGTTTTTCATATAATTTTTATGAAGTGAATGTATGTTTATAAGGATTCAATAACTATTATTGTAAAAAACCCATCATTTTTCAATAAATATAGAATCTTATTTTAAAAGTAAAAATTCACATATTCAGAAAACTATTTAGATAAAATAAAAATTATTTTTGGAATCAGAATGTCAAAATTATGTAATGGTGAATTTTTCATAATTTTTTGAGGCACTCAAATTTCTGAGTAAAAATTAAATATGATATAAATATATAGTGTGTTTTATGACATCATAATGACCCAAAAATGATTTAATAAATTCTATAATGAGTATCATAGGAGAAATATATGTTTTACCCTTAAAATAATGTTATTTTAAGTTTATTTGATTAATTTTTTAATGCCTTGAATCCTCAAAAATATATAACATATTTTATGATTTTAAATCCATTTCTTTAAAAGAGTGAATCACCTCCACATAAGAAAGGGTAATATTTTAATGTGTTCAGACCTTTTCTAAATAAAATAAATAAAACCTCCCAAATTTTGAAAAAACCATGGGATGTTTTGTGGTTTTGAATATTTTATTATATAGAGTCCAAAACCTAAGTTTATGAAATATTAATGGATTCCCCTCTAATTTCCCATATAAACCCACCCAATATCCCACTTATCTTGACTCAAAATACTTTTAGCACATCCTTACTCTTCCCTACCATCTCTAGAATCTTCCCTAGGTTCTCCAAGCTCTCAAGAATCCCTTTTCAAGCTTTTGGATATGTACACTAAAGTAAGAGTTCTTTTCCTTCTCATCTTTACCAGAGTTACTTTATCTTGTTATGACATTTTATTTTCTATTACTAATGATGGGGTATGATTTATGACCTCCCCCATAATTAATTTATTATTTATAAATGATGATAGACCCCTTTTTCTCTCATTAATCCCTCCCATGTACACCTGTTACCATGTCAAAATTTTGTAAGCATCCTTTCCCTTTTTTTCAAGATTATTTATTATTTTATGCCTTCTTTTTTCTCATGATATATTTGTGGAAATGTATTTAAATGTACCTATTACTTTCCACTTCATGTAAAAATTATTATAGATCCATTTATCTCTCATCAACCCATTTTATGATCTTTTAAGTGACACCATTATATTTCCAAATTTTAATCGCGATTTTCCATGACAAACCAATTATGTAGTGAATAACATACCCATTTACTATCAAGGATGTTAAATTTTATACACATATAACTTTTTATGGGGACTTAAATTTATGTATTCAACACTCCTTGATCATAGAATAGATGATGATGATGAATGAATCCATGTTTTATGATCTATGTGTCACACATAAGCATGAGAATGAAATGAAAGTGATTGGTGCACCCAGAATTATATGGCGCTCCAATAAATTGGGTAATTTTTAGTATCATGATACATAATGTTGGGAAAGGGATGTACCTTATTCCTTTATGGTCATTTTTTCACCATGAAGTCTCGGCAGTTTTTCCTTGACCTATATTTATGATGATGTGTTTTAAGTTGTTTCCACATTTTCCATGTTATGATTATCATTCTATATCATGACTTATTATTCATGTTCATTTATTCCTCATTGATATAAATTGTCTAAAATGTATTATTATCTTTATGTTATTCCATATTTATTCACTTACTGGACTTTATGTCTCACCCCTTTCTTATAAAGAACCTTTGTGATAAATTGTTTTAACAATGTTTTTTTATTTGTTGACAACTAAACTTATTTTGTATTAGAATGTTTTTGTTATTTAGGAATCATACCTAGGTTGTTTTACAAACACAAGTTTCCAGACTCAAGGTTTATATTGAGCTACACCAAACACAGATGAATTCAGGAAGATTAAGTTATTGTTTCATGGATGTTTTTTTTGTAATAAAAGAAATAAATACGATGATGAGTTTGTAAGAAGTTTCTGAGTTTGAAATAAGTTACTGAATGAAAGAGTATTTTGTTTGCTAAATAGTTTTGAAAAAAGATATTGATAAAGATTATGAATTTATAAGTTAGAAAGTTTTCAAAAATTTCTAAACCAAATCAGACAATGATTTTCGGATAAAACATTTCTCAAAAATCATAAAAACATTCATGATGAAAGATTTTGGATAAATGGTGAAAAGTTATAGAAATCAGATTCAATTAAAAGGTTGGAGAACTCAGATTCGCTAAAAATTTGTTGAAATTAGATTCACTAAAGAAATAATATTTACTGAAAAAAATTAAAAAATTGGATTCACTGGAGATATTGGATTCACTGAAAAAATATAGAGATCATATTCACAGAAAAGTTATAGGAATTGGATTCACTGAAGAAATAAGATTCAATGAAAAAATACAGAATTTGGATTCACTGAAAATAAACAGAAATTGGATTTAGAGAAGAAATCAGATTCACTATGAAGGATACAAAAATCAAATTCACTCAAAAGAAAATTCTAGGAGTTGAGTGGGTCTAACTTGAAATTCATTTTTTCATAAATCTTTGAGAATTATAAGTAGGATTAAAGAAGTAATAGTTGAAGTTTTAAATGTGAGATATTTGTGGAGCTTTGAGATTTAAGTAAGTGATAATGATTTATAGTTTCTCACCTTTGGTTTTTGAGTTTCCTATAAATACATTCTCAGATCATTAATTCATTTAAAACTTTCTATATATGCATGAAAGGAGAAGCACTATAGAAATCGAAGTGAACGTTCCCATTTAATTGAATAAGAGTCGTATTGAGAATTATATTAGAGTTTGAGTTCAATATTCTATGAAAATTGGATCCAGTATTCTGAGAAAATAAGATCCAGAATTCTGAACAAATAGGATATAGAATTATGAACAAATAAAATCTAGAATTATGAGAAAATCATATCCATTATTCTGTGAAAATTGGATCCAAAATTCTGAGAAAATTGGATCCAACATTATGTGAAAGTTGGATCTAAAATTCTGAGAAAACCAGATCTTGAATTTTGAGAAAATAGGATCCATCATTCTGTGAAAATAGGATCCAGTATTTTGATAAAATTTGATCCAACATTTTGTAGAAATCAGATCCATCATTCTAAGAAAATAAAATCAGATTTAACAAATCGAGCTGAGGATTCAAACTAATAAATTGTGAAGAAAATTCAATAAAGTCTTTATTCTTTTATTTGGCTCAATTTTTTATAAGAAAACATTATAAACTGATAGGTTTCAAT
The DNA here is from genome assembly GCA_963277665.1 of Viscum album. NCBI lineage: Eukaryota > Viridiplantae > Streptophyta > Magnoliopsida > Santalales > Viscaceae > Viscum > Viscum album. The sequence continues at coordinate 189,548,861 of OY728130.1, forward strand.
CCTATTAGGAGATAGAATATGTCTAATAGGAGTTGACATAAGTTGTATTAACTTATTTATAATAGTGGATTTCCATAGACCCACAAGAGTGGCTATGGAAAGAATGTTGGTTGTCACATTGAGGCCAAAACTTATAAATATTGTTTGATTTTATTTCTTTCCTACCTTTTACTGCATGAGTATTTACTAAAGGTTTATAAGGAAATAAATCTTAAAAGGCTTGTAGGGGTTAAGTTTATATAAGTTTTTAAACTTATAAAAAGTGAACAACTAATTTAAGCCCCCCTTCTTAGTTGTTATTCAATCCATGGAACTTCAATTAGTATTAGAGGGAGGTTCAGGTTCCATTGTTGAATCCTTATCATGGATAATATCAATTCTATAAATAGAAGAGGAATTATTACATTTGATAGCTAAGATTATTGTGGATGGAAAAATATGATGATTTTTTATCTTCTATCTATTGGCCTGGAAGTTGTTGATGATGCTACTATCAATTTTCCACCAATTGAAACATATTCTCCTATGACATTTTCTAATAAGATAAATATAGATGTTGTTGGAAGGGGTACAAATGATATTCTCATGTCCTTCTCAAAAAATGTTATCAGAATGTGATGGGTCTCAAAACTTCAAAAGTATGTGGGATAAGATGGAATTTTTTTAAGGGAATACAGAGGTTAAGGAAACAAATCTACAAATCTAGTGTAGAAAGTTTGAATACATCAGAATAAGAGATGAAAAAACAATTGATGAATACTTTACTAGAGTAAATGAAATTGTTTACAACATTAATGGATTTAGGGATGTTCTAGAAGACTCTACAACTGTGAAGCAAATTATGAGTAACATTCCAGATAGGTTTAATTCTAAAATTTCTTCTTTATAAGATACAAATGATTAATATCTTGATGAATTGCATATAATTATTGTTGATTATAAAATAAGGAAATCCCCAATATCTAAAAATAATATGAAAGATGAAATGGATTTTGAACTATGAGAAAGATGAAAATCCAATATATTGAAGAAAATGAACCTTATGAGTTTGAAGATAAAGAGGATGATGAGATGAATGAGACAAACATGTCTCTTATATCCAAGAACTATCGAAGTGGAAGAGGAGATAATGGAGTTAAAATTCCTCACAAATTTTTTGAGTGTGGTGGAATTAGACACTTTGCTATAAATTTTCCCAAGAAGAAAGTTAGAGAATATCAATATGATTCTGATGAAAAACCATGATGGAAGAAGTGGAAGAAAAATGATTCAGAAGAAAAATATTCCAACAGATACAAGAAAAAGTTTATTAGAAATAAAATCAGTATTTTGAGTAAGAAAGTTGAATCAGACTCAACTGAAAACAATTCATCTAAATATGAATGTTCAGAAAAATTCAAAAACCTTTAATGCAAATGTTGAAAAAAATATTCCTCAGATAGTGAAGAATGTGGTGAGGAATCTTATATAGAGTTTCAGATCAGAACCGAACTTGTTGCATGTATTAAGAAAAATAAAACTCTCAAGAAATAAATTAGATTAATGAATAAAGATCATGAAGAAGTTACTAATTGAAGAAAAGATGTCATCAAGCTGGAGGATGAATACATTCAGGATATTTTAAGTTACAAACTTAGAATTTCTGAATAGGACAAGATAAATGAAGATATTAGCAAGAAGATGGAAGATATGGAAGAATATGTTACAAGTTCCAATAAAAACATATTGAGTATGAAATTACCTCGAGGAAGATGAATGAAAACTTCAACAAAGATTTAGAAGTAAAAGATGAGACTTCTAAAGTTACTGAGAAAACTCAATATGAGAAATATGTGAAATATTATCTTACCAAACATAATATTTCATCTAATTTTTTGAACATTTTGGGTTTTGTAAAAAGTATTAGGAAATATTGGGTTGAGAAAGGAAGTGATAAACCTATCAATTCTACAAAATTATAAAACTCACTTGAAAGAAAATATAGTCCACGTTATGAGTATGTTATATTTGAAAGAATTTAGCAACCTCAATAGAGTTTCTATAGAGAAAGATTTTTATTGAATAGAAAATACATATATTATAGATATTGTTGGAGTTGTAGAATCTAATGGTATTGAACTTATAATTTTTGTCACAACTTATCTTTACTTAGAGGAAGGTTTGAGAAAAATGTAATAAATAGTGAAAGAAGGATGAGTAACTTTCATAAAATACAAGAAGATGAAAAGTTAAATTCTAAAGATGTTAGAAACTTTCCAAAAAAAATCAATTTGAATTTTTGAATGAATTTTATGGAAGATGTGATCAGTTTGTTCATCATTCCAAAATATGTATGACACTTATTCCAGAACAAGTTTCTTATTATATAAAGGAAAAGAATGATAAAATGAAGAAGTATGGGGAATGTTAATTTGTTCTTGATATAGAATTTAAGTCAAATAAGAGGAACAAACCGTGGATACTTGATAGTGGTTTCTCTTCACATATGATAGGTGATATAAAAATCTTGAAACATGTTGAAAGTCATGATGGAGGAGTATTTTCTTTTAACAATGATAGTTCTTTAAAATCAGAGGAATTAGAATTATAGAGATTGAAGATAAGAAGTTGAAATATAAGGAATTTTTACTTGTTGATGGGCTAAAACATAACTTACTATAATTCTACTTTAGGATGATGGAAAAGAAGTAATATTCAAAAAGGATTCTTGTGTCATCAAAAGTGTGGAAGATGGAAAAGTCATTACAAAAGGAGAAAGAACCAATGGTAATCTCTTTCAAATAGGATAATTCAATAACTCATGTTACTTGAGTATTGAAGATGAAAACAATTTTTGGAACTGAAGTCTTGGGCACCTTGGGAAAAAAATATTAATAAACTTTCTAAAGTTAATGCTATCTGAAATTTTACATAATTAAAAAGAAGATATGAATATGTTTGTATTACTTTCTAGAAAGAAATGTTACTAACAAAAGTCAAAAAAGAGTTGGGATTCAATCTACCAGACCACTTGATCTCATTTATAACGACTTATATAGACCGATTAGACATCAATAGATAAAAGGAGACTTGTACTTTATCACTTTTATTAATGATTTCAATTGGATTAAAAACATCATGTTCATGATGCAAAATTTAGAGGCCATTGAAATGTTTAATTTTTTTAGAAAATATGTTGAGAAAGAATTGAGAGTTTCCATAAAGAATCCGGGAACAGATAATTGTACAAAATTAAAAAACAATACTTTTGAATCTTATTTTAGAAAACATGGTATCAAATATCAGTATAGTGTTCCCTATACTCCATAAAAAATGGAGTATCAGAAATAAATAATATAAGCTCGGTAGAAATGGGAAAAAGTATGTTAAGAGAATACAAAATTTCAAAATTATTTTAGAGAGAAGCTGTTAGTACTTCTATACATGTTAAAAATAGATTATTGTTGAGAACAAAAAACAAAATGACTCCTTATAAAATGTGGTATCACAAAATCATTCATTGAAATACTTAAATGTTTTTGGAAGTCCATGTTTTCTTAAAATCAAAAATCCAGATTTGGGAAAGTTTGATGTGAAAAATGAGGAAGGAACTTTCATGGGTTATTCACCAAATAGGAGAAGTTAAAAATGTTGGAACAGACATTTACAAAGTTTGGTAGACTCATATGATGTGAAGATAATTGAAAATAAAATTTCCTTAATAATGGTTTTTGAGAATAATGAGGAGGATAAATTCAATATTTCCAACAATGGTGAAAATAATTCAAAACAATCTTATCAAGATTCAAAAGAATCATGTGATGATGAAATTCTAGTCGGGGAATAAAATTTGAGATTTCCTACCTTACTAAAACATGTTGAATCAGAAAATGTTATTAGGAATCATATGGTTCTGGTTCAGTCTAAAATTAAGTTGATATTATAAAATCAGACATCACTTATCTCCAAAGTTAAACCAGAATTAGTTTTAGAGGCTATTCACCATAAATAATGCATGGGTGGTATGAATGAAGAGTTAGATCATATTGAGAAGAATGAAACATTGGAAATTTTCCCAATTCCAACAAATAAAAATGTTATCAGAACCAAATGGGTTTATAGAAACAAATTTAATGAGCATAAATATATTTCAAGAAAAAAAGAAAGACTTTTTTGTAAAGGATTTGCACAGGTGGAAGGTGTGGTTTTTGATGAAACCTTTTGCCCAGTTTTAAGATTGGAACCTATTAGAATGTTTCTATAAGTATCCTCACATTGGAATTACAAATTTTATTTGATGGATATAAAGTTATCTTTCTTAAATAGTGATATTAAGGAATAAATTTACATTGATCAACCTCGGGGTTTTCTATTTGATGAGGATGAAAAAAAAGTTTGTAAATTAAAGAAAGATTTGTATGGGCTGAAACAAGTTCAACATTATTGGTATTTGAAACTTGGAAATTGTTTTATAATGATGAACTTTTCTAAAGGAAAAGTTGATATCAACTTGTATGTGGAAGATGTTGACTCCAGAACTTTAATTGTAATTATTTATGTGGATGATATAATTTTTTATTGGCATAGAGAAAAGGTTTTTGAAGAGTTTTATGAATAAATTAAGAATAATTTTTAAATTTAAATATTGTTAGAATTAATTTTCTTCCTTTGTTTAGAAGTTCAACAAGAGGAAAATATATTTTATTATCTCAAGAAAAGTATGCTAGGGAATTGTTAATGAAGTTTAGTATGGATGAATACAAATAAGTTTCAACTCTTATTTTAGTGAGAAAAAAATTGAGCAAAGATGGATCCAGAATAAGTGTGAATTAGAAATAATTTTAGAAGCCAATAGGAAGTCTTATTTACCTTACAGTTTTAGGGCCTGATATTTTTTATGCTATGAATTTGTGTTCTTGGTATCAAAGTAATCCAAAGGAATCACATATGTTGGAATTAAAAATAATTCAAAGATATTTCAAAGGAAGAACTTCACATGGGTTGTCATATTAAATAAATTTTTAGATAAAGTTTCTTGGTTATACTGATGCTTATTGGGATGGAGATTATAGTGATAGAAAGTCAACCTTAAGAGTAACATTTTTTCTAGCAGAATGTTGTGTGGATTTGCATAATAAGAAATAAATTTTAGTAACTTTCAGCATAGATGAATCCGAATATGTTACTACTAGTCATTCTTTCACTAAAATTCTGTGGATGAAAGTACATCTAGAAGATTTGAAAGTAATAGTTTCTGAACCATTGAAGATACTTTATGATAATCTGAGTGAAATTGATATTTCTAAAAGTCCTATCCAACATTCAAGATCAAAACACATTGATATAAAGTTTAACTTTATAAAAGATAAAGTTGTTGTTAGAGATGTTTTTCTAGAATAAATTTCAACAAAATATAATATTGATGATATTTTTATAAAATAAATATTGGAAGAAGGGTTTGTGGAACTAAGGATGAAAATTCAAGATCATCCTCCTCCAATGACTTCCTAAAACTCTTAAGAAAGAACCCCCACTGTGCTTTTTATTATGTTGAAAAATGGGGATAGAAAGTAACAACTTTATTCTTTGTAAGAAGTTTTACTTATCTTTCATTTTTTTTGAATTTTAATATATGGTTATCATATAATGGGGTAGAGAAAAAGGAAAGTGAGAGAAAAAGAAAAGTGTGAAAGGAAAAGATAATATTGAGAGAAAAATAAAGTGAGGGGGACTTATCATTATAAGGCCGCAAAATTTTCTTTCCACCAATGGATGAAATTACTTCAAAAACATTAATTTATCCAATAATGTGGTGTCAGGACACTTTATCTTGATAAAGACTATGTTTTAATAAAAGTAAAAAACATGATTTGTTTTCAAAAGTTAAGTGTTGAAGAATTCTGGGAGTTTGAAAAGTTGTTATCAAGTGTTGTCAACAAATCCAAAGGGGGGGATTGAAGAACCGTTGTGATAAATTGTTTTAAAAAAGTTTTTTTTTAATTTTTTGACAAATAACCTTTTTTTTGTATAAGAATTCTTTCTTATTCTAGAATCATACCCTGGTTGTTTTCCGGACACAAGTTTCTAGACCTAGGGTTTATATTGAGCTATACCAAACACATAAGAATTTAGGAATATGAAGTTATTGTTTGATGAAAGTTTTTTTCTATAATCAAAGAAATAAATAAGTTGTTGAGTTTGAAAGAAGTTTCTGAATGAATAAGTATTTTTGTTGATGAAGAGTTTTGAAAGACGATATTGATGAAGATTGTGACGTTAGAAGTTAAAAAGTTTTCAAAACTTTTTAAACCATATCATACAATGATTTTATGATCAAGAAGTTATCACAAATCATGAAAAACTTCATAATAAAATATTTTGGAGAAATGGTGAAAATTTGTAGAAATCAGATTCACTGAAAAGATACAGAAATCAGATTCACTAAACAGTTGCATAAATTGGATTCATTGAAGAAATTAGATTCACTAAAAAAATGTAGAAATAAGATTCACTTGAGAAATATTATTTACAAAAAAAATACAAAAATAAGATTTACTAAAAGGTTGCAGAAATCAGATTCACTGAATAAATCAAATTCAATGAAAAATATAGAATTTGGATTCACTAAAAAGAAACTGAAATAAATATTTACATAAGAAATCAGATTGACTATAAAGGATATAGAAATCATATTCACTCAAAAGAAAATTTTAGGAGTTGATAAGGTCAAACTTGAATTTCATTTTTTCATAAATCTTGGAGAATTATAAGGAGGTTTGATGAATCCAAAGTTGAAGTTTTAAATGTGACAGATTTGCATAGTTTTTAGTGTTAAGGAAGTGAGAAAGATTTCAAGTTTCCCACCTTTTCTTTTTGAGTTGACTATAAAAACTTGCTCAGATCATTAGTTCATTTGCAACTTTGTATATATGCGTGAAAGGTAGAGCACTGGAAAAATATAAGTGAAATTTTCCATCTGATTAAAGAATAATTGTATTGAGTATTCTATCAGAGTTTGAGTTCATCATTTTTCAAAAATCAGATCCATAATTTTGAGAAAATAGAATCTTGGATTTTGAGAAAATTAGATCAAGAATTATAAGAAAATTGGATCCAGAATTCTGTGCTAATCAGATATGAAATTATGTGAAAATTGGATCTAGCATTTTGAGAAAATCAGATCTATCATTTTTAGAAAATCAGATCTAGAATTATAATCAAATCAGATCTAAAAATATGATAAAATCAAATCCAGCATTCTGTGTAAATCAGTTCTAGAATTCTGAAAAAATTAGATGCATCATTCTATAAAAATAAGATCCAACATTCTACAAAAATCAGATCCAGTATTATATATAAAATGTATCTAGAATTCTGCAAAAATTAGATCTATCATTATAAAAAAACTAAAATTAGATCCATCCAAATCGGACCGAGGATTCACACCGAGCAATTGTGGAGTAGATTCAAGAAAGTATTTATTATTTTGTTTGGATAATTTTTTTATAAGAAAACATTTTAAACTGATGAGATTCAATATAATATTTCCTATCATAATATAGAAGGTGTCTAACAGGTGTTGGCACATGTTGTATTAACTTCTTCATAATAGTGGATTTCCATAGACTCATGAGAGTGGCTATAGAAAGGATTTAGGTTCTCACATTTAGGATGGACCATATAAATGTTGTGTGATTTTCTTGCTTTCCTACCTTTGTATGCATTAGTATTTACTAAAGGTTGATAAAGAAATAAATTTTAGCAGGTTGTAGGGGTTAAGTTTCTAAAAGTTTTGAAACTTATAAAAAGGGAACAACTGATTCAAATCTCCTTTCATAGTTGTTATTCGTTACTTGGAACTTCATCTTATGTATTAACCTAGGTTATCTAATGCAATTTTAAGATCAATCATGTTAAATAAGTTTTCAATAAATGTAACACCTCGAACCCATGTTATAATAGTTTAATTAATATCATTGCTATTTTTGTTACTTATTGTTATTATTTTATGAAAATAAATGTTATTGAATCAAATGAATTCAAGAAAACGAGAACACATGAGAAAACTTTTATTAATAAAACACTAATACATTATAATATTACAAGGAAATAAAAGCACAACTGATCCAGAAAACTCACAAGAAGATCTAGTAAAAAAAATGTTGCGCCATCAAGTTAAATAAGAAGACCAAATGTGTATTTGAAATCCTCTAAATTTTCTATAATGAAAAAAATTATGGGGAGTATTATATCAAGAACACTAATAGTCATAGGGATATAGAGCATCATTCTTATTAGAAGGAAATAATTTTCGATGTTTTTGAATTTCTTAGACAGGTATTTATATGGTTTATGTGATCGTTGTAAAATATAGAGGATACAAGTTTTAGTGACCATCGATGATTTTAACAATTGGTATTCCTTTTAATTTTACCAGTGGATGTTTTAAAAATTCAAAATGAATTTAAAATAGTATTTTCTAATAATAAAATTACTGACATGTGATGATAATGTTTAATTAAGATTCTATTTTTTATTATAACATTTGAATTTAATAAAAATTCTATTATGTTCCCAAATAAGAATGAAAACTATTTATAAAAAGGAAAATAGATTAAAGTAATAAATATATAGATATAAGTATATATATTTATTATGATTAACAAATTATTTTACAAAAAAATTGTTAAGAGCACAACCCAACCGAGGGAAGCCTTTAAGGCCAAGCCCTTAAGGTTTAGCCAAGTTCAAACCCACTCGAGCAATATGTTAGGCCTGTGTGTATAAGGAATTCTTTGATTGACTATTGTATGAACCAGACCATGTATAGGTTGGGATATGGCCCAGGCAGAGAGGCCATGTATAAGCCTCACCAATTACAAGTGTGTATTGTATCATCATAGTAATGCCACCCATGTTCATCCTTATAAGGAGGTCCCCAAAACTGAATTGTTTTGACGTGGGATGCAAAGGAGCAGATCTAGTCCCTTCAATCAGCCCATGCTCTATCCAGGGAATCTGAACCCTTTCCCTAATCGGTCGCCCTTTTACTCTTGTGAGAATAAATCCCCACCCTTTTATCGACTTAGGACAACACAAGCCATCCCTCTTTCTTCCTTGTTGAGCTTGCATGACACCTATTCACGCTGCACTGTAGGTAAGATGCCAGAACTCTTTCCTTCTCCACTATTCTTCTTTCTCAACCTTACAAACTAGTAGGCATCAACCCATGTTGCTCCATCATTCTCCATCATCAAAATAGTTTCCCTATATTTCCCTTTATAGTTTTTATCCAAAAGTGACATTGATTATGGTTTAAAAAAAATAAACATATTCTTTGACTTGGTTCCCTTCCCACAGTTTCCTTCAGAAACCATTCATACACTGCCAAATAAATCATCTTTTTTTAAATAAATTTATAATAATTATTTTTTCTTATATCAATTTTTTTTTCTATCAGTTTCTTTTCCTATTGAAACTTGGAATATAAAAATATTCAAACTCTTTTTATATTAACCCTTAAAAATCTGATCCTCATCCTCCCAAGTCCTCCATCTCATTCTACTCAAATTCGAGAATCATCAGTCCCTTGTTTTATCCAAAAACCTGTAAGGGTTTTATTTATTTTCAATCTATGTTTATATATATATATATATATATTTATCTATATACATATATACATATTTATGAATATCTATTTATCCATAATTATGTTCAGAGCTTATAATGCAAGGTAATTCTTATTTTTATTTATGAAATTATTGTTTAAGGATTTGTAAGGGTTCGATTTCTTTTATGTTTGATATTAACCAAGAAATATATACAAAGTGTGTATAAAAATATATACATATCCAATTATTTATTTTAAGAATTTTTGATGATTTTTTTTTAAAATTTATGTTTTAAGAGATCTCATATAAATCCCTCATTCTTAGGGATTTATGTAAGAGTTTATTTTTTTAATCAAATTATCTTTTTTTATAAAGATATATATATATATATATGTGTGTGTGTGTATAAATATGTATACACAAATACACACACACACACACACATGATTATCTATTTTAAGATTATATAAGATGAGGGTTTATGCTTTACATTTTATTTCTAAGCCTATGATTTGTAAGGTTTTGATTTTATTATTGATTAATTTATGTTGTCTACAAAGATATAGACACACACACACAAATATATATATGTATATATATATATATATGTATGTATTTGAAATTATATTTTTAATCATTTATAAGATAAAGGTTTTGTCTTAAATTTTATCTCGAAACCTATATTTTGTAAAGAGACTGTTTATTTCTATCAAAGGGATTGATTATGCTTCCAAATCACCATTATATGAAAAATATATAAATATAAATATTTATGTGTATATATATTTATATCAATTTATTTATATAGAGAGAGTAATATTTTTTTTCCAAAACTAGATATAGAGGTTAGAAATTTGTTCTTAATCTATCATTTTATGGTTTATATTTATTTGTTAAATGAAAATAGTTATCATTTTATGTGTTAATCATAAAAAATTTATTATTTCATGTTCGAAATTATACCTTCACCACCTGGTATGTCATTCATAATTAGGTATGGACATCATCTAAATTATAATTTACATTCCATGTATTTTTAATCAAGAATGAATTTATTTTATTATGCATTTTTAATTATGGATTTCATATAGAAACAATTATTTTAAATAATATATTTATCCTAAAAATGGTTTTAGAAAATCTCATGAAAATATTTATGACATTTTGTAAGAAATTTTATTTTCTATTAAAAAAAATAATTTTATTTATGTATTATTGAAATGTTTTGGGCTAGGATTGATTAATGCAGGTCCATTAAAGGTGTTTTCAAAAAATTTACACTTCTATAATGAATGTTATTTTATGATGAGTGAAACCATAAGTATTAAGTGAATATTGTTCCATACATTTTATGACTAACAACCTTACAATTTTATTATGGTCTTACAAGTTTCATAAATGACCCACCAAGAACTATTACTTTTTTATGGAGAAATCCCAATCATCTTTTCAAATATAATTATTTTAAGAAATTAATGTTTTCTAAATTATATAGATTTCAATGTTTTTAGAAATATACTTTTAATTATATATAAATAAATATGCTTATTTCAAGAAAATATTTTAAATTTCTTTATTAATGTTTTTAAACCCCTTACTAGGCATATTAAATGCTCACCCTATGTTTTAAAATCTTTTTCTGTACAGGATTAGAAGAGTTAGTTTGTGATGTGAGTTTCTATGAGGAATCAACACAATGATGAATTCTCTGTTTAACTAATTTCATATTTTATATTTTTGTTAAAATATAATATTTTTATGTAATTCTATAGAACATAGACCAAAAAAGGTCCTTGATTGTGTAATGTGTTGTGTAATTATTTAGTTTATTTTATAAAAAAACACACAAAACATGTTTTAGAACTAAATCTAGAAGTGAAGGTTTGGGTCATTATAATTGCTATCATAAGATAGGTTTACATAATTTTGAAAAATTATAACAAAACTAATAATTTAATCATTATTTCTTAAGTAAAATTATTTTCTAAAAATTTTTAGACGGAAGGAAGAAGGTATCAGAAAAATCTTATGTCCCTTACTGATGAATTACTTGAAAATATAATTTTAAAATCATGTTTTGTTGTGTTTGAACCACTCGAATTTTTTTTTCTATCTTGTAAATGTATTTACTTATTATCAAATATTCTAAATATCCTCTGGTTATTTTGAGGATCAGGTTTGTCTATTTCCTCATGGTGCACACACAACTTGCATTCTATGCACATCGAGGGAAATATTTTGAGTGTCTCTTCAAATGCTTTACCCAGTCTGAAAAATTTTTAGTCTTTAAGAAATGTTCAAGAATCTACAGAAGAGGATGACCTCCGTACAACTTATCTATGTAATGTCTTGAACTTCAGTTTATAAGGGAGGCTTTTTGATTTTAAAATTTTAGAAAACGAGGCAGTTCAGTTGGTTTATAGAAATCGAGTCCATTCTGATGTACCCAAGATTTTCACCTCTCATGAATCTATCTGAAGATCATATCATTGTATATATGCGTTTGACACTAGTTTCTTGAGTTGTATTTTTACAAAAGACATTAAATAACTTAAAACTGATTTTGGGATCAATCAGACTCGAAGAAACCCATGTTTTCAGGAGAACCACACACGACAGTGGATCTAGTGAAGGTATAAATTAATTGATTATAATTGAATTTTGATAATTAATAATAATTAATTTGTTTATGTAGGAACATCCAGATTTAAGTACGAAGGAATAAACACGAGGGAATGTGGGTACAATCAAAATGTGGGGGCACAATTTTATTGGGGGTGGGAGAATGTAACGCGCCGAACCAATGTTGTAATAGTGTAATTAATATCATTGTTATTTTTATTACTTATTAGTATTTTATATAAATAAATGTTATTGATTAAAACAAATTCGAGAAAATGAGAACACATGAGACAATTGTTATTAATAAAACACTAATTCATTATAACATTACAAGACTAGAAAACCACAACTAATCTAGAAAACTCATAAGAAGACCTAGAAAAAAATGGTTCTCCACCAAGTATAGAAGACCAAATGTGTAGATTAAATTCTTCAAATTAAGTTATGTTGAGTAGTATATAAAGAAAACTAAGATTCATATGGATTTAGAGCACCATTCCTATATGAAAGAAATAATTTTTAATGTTTTGGAATTCATTAGATAGGTATTTATATGGTTTATGTGACCGTTGTAAAAAATAGCTGTTGGAATTTTTAGTGACCATTGATTTTTTTGACCATCGTGATTTCTTTTAATTTTACCATTGGATGTTTTAAAAATTAAAAATTAATTTAAGATAAAATTTTCCAATAATAAAATTAATTTCATGTGATGATAATGTTTAATTAGGCTTTTAAAGTTTGATATTACAACCTTATAATTTAATAAAAATTATATTATATTCCCAAATAAGATTGAAAACAATTTATAAAAAAGGAAATGGTTCAAACTATTAAAAAAATATAGATATAAGTATATATATACATTGCCTATGATTAACAATTTCTTCCCAAAAATTGTTAAGTGCACAGCACAACCAAGGGCATCCTTTAAGGCCAAGCACTCATGGTTTAGCCAAGTGAAAATCTACTCAATCAAAAGGTCTGGTCAGTGTATATAGTATCTTCTTTGATTAGCTCATGTACGAACTGAACAGTGTATAGGTTGGACCATAGACCAGAAAGAGAGGCCATGTATAAGCCTACCAAAGTGCATGTGTGTGTTGTGTCATCAGAGTAATACCTCCCATGTACAACCTTATAAGGTGGCACCCAAAACCAAATGGTTTTTATATGGGATGTGCGGGATGAGATCCGTACTTTTCGATTGGGCCACGCTCCATCCTGGTCGTCCAATCCCTTTCCATGAACCATCTCCCTTTTACTTCTACAGGAATAAATCCCAACACTTCGATCAGATTAGGATGATTCAGGCCATCACACTTTCTTCTTCGTTGAGCTCACAATGCACCTATTCATGTCACACAGTAGGTCCATCATCAAATCTCTTTACTCCCCACTATTATTCTTCCTCAAAACTATGAACCAATAGGCATCGTCCCATGATGCTCTTTCATTCTCCATCGTAGAAATCATATTCCTCCGTGGCACTTTTTAATTTTTATACAAAAATGACATTGATGATAGTTTAAAAAAATTAATCATATTCTTTGACTCAGTTCCCTTCCCATAGCTTAATTCAGAAGCCATTCATACATTTCCAAATAACTCAAATTTGTTTATAATTTTACATCAATTATTTTCTTCTATGGTCAATTTTGTTTTCCATCAGTGTCTTTGCTTATTGTAACTTGGCATATAAAAATATAAAAACTCTTTTTATATAAACCCTCAAAAATCTGATCCTCATCATCCCAAGTCATCCATCTCATTCTGCTCAGATTCCAGAGGCATCAGTCTCTCGTTTTAACCAAAAATATGTATGGGTCTAATTTATTTTCAATCTATGTTTAATATATATATATATCTAACTATCCATAATTATTTTCACAACTTATAATATAAAATAATTTTTATTTATCAAATTATTTTTTAATAATTTTTAAGGGTTTGATTTTTTTATGTTTTATTATCACCAAGACATATATACATAAATATATATAAAAATATATACATAGCCAATTGTTTGTTTTAAGAATTTTTGGTTGAAAATATTTGTTTTAAAATTTATGTTTTAAGGAATCTCATATAAATCCATCATTCTTATGGATTTATGTAAGTTTTTATTTTTGTTAATAAACCTATCTTTGTTTTGTAAAGATCTACATTTATATGTGTATATATATGTATATATATATATACATATATGATTATCTATTTACTGTTTATATAAGATGAGGGTTTTTTGTTTTAAATTTTAATTCTAAGCCAGTGGTTTGTAAGGTTTTGATTTTATTATTGACATATTTATAGTGTTTACAAATATATATATATATATGTATGTATGTATATGTATGTATCTATATGACATTATATTTTTTAGAATTTATAAGATAAAGGTTTTTCCTTAACATTTATCTCGAAACCTATATTTAGTAAGAAGACTGTTTATTTTTATCATAGAGATTTATTATGATTTCAAATCACCACTCTATGCAAAATGTATGAAGATTTATATTTATCTGTATATATATTTGCATATTAATTTATTTATATAGATGGAGTAATATTTTTTCCCAAATATATATACAAAGTTTAGAAATTGGTTCTTAATCTATCATTTTATGGTTTGTGTTTATTTGTTAAATGAAAACAGTTATCATTTTATGTGTAAATCCTAAAAAAGTTACCATTTCATGTGATAAATTGTATATGAACCCCCTGGTATGTCAGCATAATTAGTTATGACTGTCATCTAAATTATAATTGACATTCCATGTATTTTAATCAAGCATGAATTTATTTTGTATGCAATTTTAATTATGGATTTTAAATAGAAATATCTATTTTAAAGAAAGGATTTATCCTAAAAATGGTTTTAGAAACTCTCAAGAAAATTTTTATGACATATTGTAAGAAATTTTATTTTCTATTAATGAAAATAATTTTATGAATGTATTATTGAAATGTTTTGGGTTAGGATTGATAAAGGAAGGTCCATCAAAAGTGTTTTCGAAAAATTGGCACTAGTATAATGAATGTTATGTTATGGAGAGTAAACCCATAAGTCTTAAGGGAACATTATTATATATAAGTTATGACTAGAGAACTTGAAGTTTTATTATGGTCTACCAAATATCATAAATGAAACACTAAAAACTATTATTTTCTATAGAGAAATACTAATTATCTTTTAAAATATAATTATTTTAAGAAATTTATGTTTTTTAAATTATATGGATTTTAATGTTTTTATAAATATACTTTTATATATATACACACATATATGTTTATTTTAAGAAAATATTTTAAAAGTATTTATTAACATTTTTTAAAACCCTTACTGGGCATATTAAATGATCATCCTAAGTTCGAAAATCTTTTTTCTATAGGATTAGTAGAGTTACTTTGTGATGTGAGTTTCTATGAGGAGGAAACACACTAAGGAATTTTATGTTTAACTAATTTCATATTGTACAGTTTTGTTGAAATGTAATAGTTGTATCTAATTCTTCAGAATCGAGATTGGAAAAGGTCATCAAAATTGTAATGTGTTGTGTAATTATTCAGTTTCTTTTAAAAAAAATCACACAACATGTTTTAGAACCAAATATAAAAGCACGAGTTTGGGTCATTATAATAAATATGTTGTAATTCATGTTTTAACGTTGTAATGGAATGTACTTAATTCCAAAATATACTAAGATTCTTGATATTTTGGGTTGTATTAAGTGTAATTTCATGTAATTAAATCATGTATTAATGTATAATAAAGATACAGGTTGTTATAAGGTCCATCCAACAACACATTAGGGAAGATCAAAGTCACAAAAGAGTTATGCTGATAAATGTAATCAAGAACTAGAGTTTAACATTAGAGAGATGGTATTATTATGGTTATCATATAGGAAAAAGGTTATGATATTTTGAAATAAGGGGAAGCTGATGCCCAAATATATTGATCCTTGTGAGATTCTTGATCTTATTAGGATGGTAACTTATCCCCCGACCCTTACACCAAACATCTCCCAAGTTCATGATTGTTCCATGTCCATATTTTGAGGAAGTTCATAAAAGATCCATCACATACACTTAACTCATATGTTATACTATAGGAGCATGATCTTTATTATGAGGAAAAATTAGTAAACATATTGGATCAGAGAGATAAAATTCCATGAAACAATAACACCCACCTCGTTAAGGTTCTCTGGAGGAATTATACATATGAGGAAGTTATGTGGGAACCCAGGAATAAAATGAGGTAAAATTATCCTAATCTAATTCCATTAAAATATGAAAATTCAAGGGAAAAATTATTATAAGGTGGTTAAATGTAACTCCTCATGATTTTAGAGTATTTGTCTCTTTAATAAATTTGATGTGCTCGATATCTTATAAAGCACCCAATACTGAACTTAAGTTAATAATATAATATTAAAAATAGAAAATGAAAGAAATTAATAGATAATTTAAATAAATTTATAAACTTCATGTAATAAAATAGTGTAATAATATTCATTAAATAGTTGATAAGTGATAAGGAATTTATGTCTAGCAATTTATGGTTAAACAGAAATATTTTCCTTACAAACACTGTTTTTATTATATATTTTATCTAAAAGTTAATTTATTTTATTTTGAGAATTACACTTATATAAAATTATTATTTATGAAAAAATAAAAATTATTAATAACTCATACATTGATTGTAAAATGGTTAGAAATAAAGATAAAATCATTTTAGTTAAAAAAAGATATTTTGATAAAATTGTTTTTATGAGTAAAATGTGTTTTTATGTTAATAAATTACATTAATAACTATTTATGAATTATTTTAAAGAAATTTAAATATAATATATTCAATAAAATAAATTAACATTCACCTAATTTTTTTTATTAGGAAAATAATGAGAATAAAATAATTTTTATACCTAAAAAAACATTTTTTCTAAAAATGATTTTTATGAATTTTGTGCATGGATGCTATAATAATTTTTTTACATATCTTGGAATTGAATATTTAAAAATGGATTCAATATTTTGAATCAAAATAATAAATATTATGTAATAAGGTCAACTTAATTTTTATCCATAATTAATAGTTACCATTGAGAAAATTCTTATCACCATGGTAAGTGTTGAAAGGGTTGAAAAGATGGTTAAACTAAGAGATAATACTCACTAAAAATTGTATTAATCTGATTTATTGTCTTTATTTTGACCCTCAATTATCTTATATTCTAAAATTTATCGATTTCATTCCAATTTCCAATGAAAGTGACTTTATATTTTTTAAAATTATGGATAATTACAAGGGCGCCACTCCCATCATATATAAAAGGGGACCTATTATTCTCACTTATTCACACAATTTTAGCACTAAATTTCAGTCAATAACTCACTATATATCTTCCCAAATTTTCCCCCCGTGTATTATAGGTTCTGGTCTCACCAAAATACTATCCTAAGAAGGCTTAAGGTGTAAGACAAAACAATATAATCAATGAAGAGATAATTTTCTTGACTGATCTATTTCTTCTTCCAGATCATCCAAATATTATATAAATATATTAATATAATTACATAAATATATTTAATATATTGAAATATTTTTATGTTAATGTTATAATTATTTTATATCTCCTTTCCAGTCAATGGAAAATGAAAGTGTTTCTCATGTATATATACAGAGTACTATCTCAATAAAGTGATGTGTTTCATTTTTCTTAACCACCTCACATGGATGGTTATTTTTATGGGTTTAATGAATATATATTAAATTTATGATTTAATTATGATATTTAATGATAAATTATTACTTAACCTCCTTTCTTTCTATCCATTTAAAAAATAAAGCATCACATATGCACAAGTGCAGACTACCGCCTCCATGAAGTGATGTAATTCATTTTTTATAACCAAATTACATGAATTTTTATAAAAGTATATATAATGAATAAATATGATATTTTATAATTGATTAATATTATATAGATTTTGAAACCCTGAAAAATGTTAAAGGACCAAAATATCCAAACTAAAACATGCTTGAAAACTGAAATATTTAACACCAAACTACTGATTTTAGTGGAGAATTATTAATAAATTGGTGATTAAAGATTATAAATGAATAATATATAGTAAGATAATTATGAATATTATTTATATATATATTTATAATAAATATAAATTTATTAAACTGTAGGTTAAAGTATGTATGAAAAAATTCAGGACTTAAGGAAAGAGTTTATGTTGCAATATCATTTTTAATCGATACTGTTTATGTTTAAATATCCATTGGGGACTTTATAAACTCTCTATATTAAAACAAATATAATTTCTTCTCATATGTTTATTTATAGGTTTTTCATGTATTCTTTCCATTTCCCCCTTCTTTGGTACTCCAAATACTGAAAGAATGTTTTTAATAAAACTCAAACATATTTCTTATTTTAGGCTGAGAATATTTTTATTCGTCATCCATATTCTTAAAAATGTTTCAAGAATGTTATTTTTTACTAAAAATTGATCGTGTAAATTCATTTTTGACCATATCGTACTTTCTTTTGTTGGTTTTAAAAAGGAATATTTAAATTTTTTTCCATACATATTATATTGGAATTTTTACAAAAGTTTAAAAAGGATAATTTTTTAACATTTACCAAATGGTTGGTTTTCCATCGTCTTATTCATTATTTGTTATAGATCATTATTTAAATTTTTCTATAGTTTTGTAAATAAAATAATATTCTTATTTTTCAATGAATTTTTAGTTCTTTTAAAAAAAGACAGCAAAATAATAGATTATTTTCTCTTATTTTTCAAATAATATTTCATACAAATTTTAAAAAAGTATTTTTCATATTTTTGAAAATAATTTAATGAATATTATGATTTATTTGGGATGTGATCTAATGATACCATCCATGTTCATTCAGTGGATTTATTATGATTTCATAATGAACAAATATTTATGAAATGAATTTATTTTCCATTGGTTATGCTATAATGACATTATGAATGTTTTAATGATATTGTGGTACACATATATATAATTTTAATTATGTTATGGGTGGGATAAAAAATATATAAACCTACAATGAATTAGGTAAATATTTATATCTCATGTGATCATATGAAAGGGAATGTGTAGTGAACTGAATCCAATATGGGACTCTGGACACCAAGATTGAAAATAGAATGGGGAGTGAACCCAATCCACTATGGGAATCAATACACTATATTATAATGGTCTTGATATTGATTATTGACTAATGAAATGATTTTATATTTTTATGATTGTGTCACATTATTAGGATTTTTGTTTCTTATGATATTCTCTCATGACTCATTATTAATTATTGTGAATTTCATACTCTTACGACTCATGCATTTTTTTATGATAATGATTTATGCCACGAATCATGATTTATGATCTATGACTAATTGGGTATAAATTTTATAATTTATCATCAATATCACATACCCTTTATTCTTATCTTATGTTAACTTATTATATTAGATTTATGTCTCTTATGTTTACCCTTACTGAGCATCTACGATCACCCATTATTATGTTTTCATTTCCCCAAGTTATTAAGAAATCTTTTAATTAGGATATATATAATAATGGAACAGTGTAAGAATATTTTTTAGGGATATGATGAAGATATATCTGAAAATAAGTTTATTACATATTTAGTCTATAAAGATGCTAAACATTTACAGTTTCATGGAATGTATTATTATGACATGTCTTGAATATTCATCTAGAATGATTTAATATTTAGGAATAGAATGATCAGGTTACCTTAGAAAAAGAAGATAAATTTCACAAAGAAAATAACCATATATGAACATACAATGTGTAATGTAATCCCTTTGTGTTGATATCTCTAATCAAGAAGGTTACATACTAGTTTCCTCAACCCATGTTCTCAATGTCTCTTTATTTTTCTTTTCAAAAATATTTTTTTGAAACAAAACTATAGCTATAGGATAAATTCTGTAGTTTTATTTCAATCAGAGAGATAATATATTAACTTTCATTAAATAACACAAGCGGAAAATCCATTATTTCATTATTCATTAATTCTACATTAATCACGACACACCTAATTTATTCTACGGCGAGGCGATATTATTTTGTAATTGTTTTTCTAAATACATAAAATTATGTGACCAATGAAATATATTAATAATAATATTAAATTATAAGGAACATTTCACATGTAGAAAAATAGTTACATCTAATACCGTATATAAATTTTTATTTTTGACTGCTAGGTTATGCTCTTATAATCTCTTTACTTATGATTACTAAGGAAAAAATTAATGAATGTAATTATAAATATCTTCTGATCCCTATACCCTTGATTTTCTATATGATTTTGTCCCATAAAATGATATCATTCAACTATAGAACATGTATTTAAGAATAATATCATAACACTTAAAGGTTCTCATTATAGTGAGGAATTTCTATAACCTTTCTGTGTGACAAGTACTCCAAGTACATTATCACATTCATTTAAACATATAAGAGTGATAAAGATATGATAAGATGTTAATTAATATTCAAAAACTTTAATATAATAGTAATATAACATATATAGTAGTTGTTTCTAGGTCACCAACTCTAATAGACTTCCACTTTCACTAGAGACAACTCTTAACAACTCAACTGGTTAGCCTCATATGATAATCATGCTTGTGCTTAGATATGACTATATCTACTTTTACCACCACATAATATGTGAATTATCTAAGTACTAGGACCTCATATCTCTGAAAAAATATCTCAAGAGATGATATTTCCAAGTATATACCTTTTCCTTTATCATTCCTGGCATCTTGGATAATACCATAGATAAAATTTCATCACAATATGATTGAAATTTACTACCTAGGTACAAATTAAATATATTGAAAATATATTTATATACTCAATTACTTATCTACATAAAATTGTACAACATACTCAATATAATGTAAATATGGAAACTATTGACTATAATATAATTTACCCTAATATATTAAATTATCCTTACAACAATTCAAGATTGAACTGATTTATCAAAGACTAGTTTTATATCCCTAGAGAACAAGTATTCTGATTTCTCTAATTACCAACAACTCATCAATGTTTTATTATTCAAGAACTTTTGGATAATTCTAACCACTAACCTATACATTTCTCTTAGTCTCATTTTATATTTTCATTATATTCTTTATTCACAAGCATGATTAAAGCTGTGCGCATATCTTGGAACTTGAGATAGATTTACTAAGTAATATTAAGTATATGTAGTTTATATATCAAACAAATACCACTTGAGATTAGAAAAACTTAGGTGTATTATTCAATCATGTATTTGTTTCAATATCATTTTAGCTATCTATAATGAATTGGATTAAACAACCCCTTGATCTATGCTAAAAGATCTTGTTCCCTAGAACATGGGTTGCTACTTAATTCATCTTAGAGAAATTAACTTTTAATATTAATTAACTATAATATTAATCACCAATTTTTTATATGTTTTTAAACATATATATCTTGAAAACATATTTTCCCTACTAACCGCATATAGACACCTTAAAATACATTAACTTTAAATGAATGTTCTATGATCATTATAATTATTTTGATCCCTAAATGGATCCTTGAAACTTATATATCACATTGGTATTCCTTGATTTCACTAACCTTTTAGGACAACTCATATAGACATTTACAATAAGGGTTTATTTAAGGATCATGTTCTTGACGTCCAATTCCCAATAAAATTATCATAGAAATTATATGATAAGTAAAACATGAATTTAATTTTGTATGATAATTAGTGAGAAGGTATTATGACCCACCACAATGAATATAGAATTTGTCTAGATATTGTAAAACATTCATTAATAATCTATGATTTGTTGGTCTGAACTTGACCACTGATGTATGGTTTCTCTTTAATACTTATCAACATCTTTATATCCTCTAGAGAAAAAACCAAAATACAAAACTATATTTTGGTACATAGAATTCATATTTAATTTTAAATGAACTTTTCAATTATATATAGGTTTCCACTTACCACTTCTTATAGGAATTATTATTCTAACTGAATAATGTATATCACTTACCATAGTGAATATAAAAAACCACTACTTTTTTTGTGACTTTATTACATAGTATTTTTCTATGGAATAATTCCTCACACTAAACTTGTGATGATAACTATTCTTATGACAAATTCTGTATCAAGAGCCAATATTCAAACAAATCCTTACATTCTACCACTATCTCAAATGAGATAAAATTACCACATTGATATATAGTGGGAATGATTAATACCTTTCTATATTGGTCATGTTAATATCCTCAGTAGTTTTAGGATAATTAACTAAGATAAACTTTGTGTTTCCTTTAATGTACATTTGAAGCAATGGATATATTAAGAAATGATTTTCATAAAAAATCCTTAGGCTATGAAATAATGGAATCCCATCATATCATAACTAAAATGAAATACATTAGTAAATATAATTGAAATATTGTCTTTTATACTATTATTTTGTAAAACATGTTTGTAAAGAATTTGTGGAAGATAATAAATATATATATTAGACTTTTTATTGATCAAACTTATACTATCAACATATCTATGATGTGAATAAGGTAATGTGAGTTTAGGAAAGACTTCAATCTATATTTAATGATTGATGAATAGTTGTTTAAAATACACTTCAACTTAACAACCTATAGGATCTAGCTTCTTTTACCAAGTGAATTAATTACTTTCATCCATCAATAATAAAATTTCTTAATGGAATTTAATGAATAATTTAAATTTATCTCAAGAATCACCTTGTAATTTTCCTTGTTATATAGCCTAACTAACTCTAAAATATTTTTTTGATACCCTTATTTAAAAATGGGTTTTTATATAAACTTTATAAGTAAGTTTGTTAGTATACCTAGAGTTTTAGCCCAAAAAGTCCAATCACTATTCATGGTATAAACTTGTCAACTATTATCAGTTATACTTGAAAAAGAAATATCTTTCCAAAACTAGGATTGAGTATTATATTTTATATCTCATCATTTATTTCTTGGTTGGAAATCTATGATTTAAAAATTATTTAACTATTTGTTATGCATAAATAACCATAAAACCAATTATTTCATAAATTAAATAATATATTATTATGTCCATTTGGATATTGAAATAAATGTTTTACTAATACAAAATAATATTTTATCATAATTCAATCACATTGGAAACCATAAATTGTAAAATTATTTCAAATGACTTGTAAATTACCATTTTGACCTATGATAAAATTGAAATTTACTCCTTGAAGTCATGTACTCCTCAAGACTGACATAGGAATCACCCTTCCACAACATTTGGGAGAAATAACCTTATTTATTATAATGTTTCCTTATTGGTTTTAGTATTTGAATAGAAGTTATTATTTAATAACAAGTTAGTGAAATTGAAACACTATAATACATGATTAATATATTTTAAGTATTTTTAATTGATTGCATCTTCTTTAATTGATTTTTTTTTTCAAAATTACCTCTTTGTATACATGAGAAGAAAACTACTTTATGTTTGTTAAACCATATATAAATCTTTTGTCTCATTGAAAGACACTACAAAGGAACCACTTACTATGAAATAGGAATGGTATTTTTATCCTTTCTTTTAATGTTTTTCACCATTAGGGTTGTGGAACTGAGTTCCCCAGAACCCTTATCTTCCCATTAAATCTTAGTCAAAATATTCCTGAGTTTTTTATCCATAATGTTCATCTTATAATACTAGATGAATAAGAAGGACCTAGAAGGTAAAGATTCTAGTATTAGATTAATGGATATTATCTTATCTATATGGACATATGAATTTTACAATTGATCAATGAACTTAAATATATTGAAGACAAGATAAATAGCTAACTACCCTCTTCAAGTTTATACTAATATAGTGTAGTGATAATCTCATTTATCTAAATCATATCTTTCTCCTTATTAAGAGATAGGAGATGACATTTCTTGGTATTATTATCCATGTACTTATATTTCATTATCATTTCTCCAGACATAATTGATATTCTCACACAATAAACGAATAGGGCATCCCCATATACCTCTTGTAGGAATAATTATCACAAACTCTCCCTTAATTAGGTGACTGATTTACAAAATATATGAAGTACTAAATTTTATTTACTAGTCACCCATGATTTTACAAAAATCCCAATAACCTTAATAATTAGATTTATAATACCCCATCACATGGATATTCTAGTGGAAACAATCCATATTACACTTATCATAGCCCACAATTTGGGCTGACAAGATAATTAGAGGTATTTAGGTAAGCAAGTTATTTCCAACTACATAAATTCATAAATCCTCAATTTTTGAGTGGACTCCCTAATCCTGAAATCCTAGACTTGTATTTCCTCAACATTTGCCTCTAATTTACACTAAGTCCTTGTTGGTTAGTCAACCCTTAATGTAAAAAAGGTTAATTCGACCCAAAAATCAAGCTAAAATTCCTTGATAATTAAAATTACCCTAAATTAGGCTAGTTATACCCATTGAACTATGGTTTAATCCTAACATAAGTAGTGGAATGATTTTAATGATGTAATATTTTGATTTTAGGTTTTTTATATCTTTATGCATAAATAACAAATTTTATCTTATTATATGATTTCCAAAATTATAGGTTTTTTAATTAATTGATTAAATATATCTAGATAAAATTTACACACAATTACATTTATTTTAATTACATATTTCATGATTTTTAATTCATTTATTTATGTGAATGTGATAAATAAACAATAAGCATAAATAATTAACCATACAACAGAAAACAAAAATAATAAACCTTTCATGATCATAAGCTTATCTAGTAGTTAGTTTATCTAGAGGATGATAAGTAAACCCTTTGAACTAGTAAAACACTTAAACAATGAATTATTTTGAGCTACAACATTCCATATGCACTATAATGTAACTCTTGAGTTGGTTTCACATCACCTCCAAACTCAAACCACCTCTACTCACATGGGAGCTCCATCCATTATATAATATTTTACTCACACATAGGTGAGGGGAACCAAAGGATTGGCTATGATATTTACATAAGAGAAACCATGGGCACACATTCACTTATATAATAGATAAGGGGATGGAATGCATTCCATAATTTTAATTTAATTAAATAATTATTGCAAAACTCATGAAATAATAATTAAATTAAAATAAACCAATCACATAAATTTTTCAGTCCAAGCTCATGATCATCTATGAATGAAATGATTACACATTTAATAAAGTAAAATTCCTTTCAATTGTCCTTAATTAAGATAAAACATACTTGAATAAATTAATTGTCATAATTAATTAATTAATTCATTTATCTTAATTTTCATCTAAACTTACCTTGAGATACCCATATGATTTAATTTTAAACAAATTAAATTAGTTAATTTTATTAAAAATAAAAATGTATTAAGCATGTAATTGGAGACAACCCGATGAGTACCCATCATAACTAATTGGAGTATATTATAGTTGTATACTACATACTCACATGACATATAACAAATTTTTTTTTCATGTAATTATATGAAATATACTGTTAATAAATGACACAAGAAAATATGTTATTTACATAGTGTGTAATTATTTTAATGCATGTAGAGTAGTCGACATATTCTGATTATACACAATATGTAGATCTAAATATTATACATAAATTAATTAAGCTTTTAATATATATAATACCTATCACATGAAATGTATTATAAATAAATGACACAGAGACATGTGTTAATTATGTTTAAATGGATTAATTAATTAGTTTCACTTTCTGTGTAAATAGGTAGGGTAAATGGCGTGTACATACCAACTACACGATGTGTATAACACTTGAAATTTTATCCATGACGCATGCTTGGGGACTGGGAATGTATGTCGTCCAAGAATATTTATGTGGTATAAGATGTTTATAGGAGTTAAGAAACATGTGAGATATGAGTTACATGGTTTTAATCCACACAAGTTGCATAAAAAATACGTGGCATGTATTTGAGTATGCATTTCCCACCATGAAAACATGCAAACTACATGGAATGTAAAAGAGTTACATGGTGTGTAATCCAGAAAAATGTGTGTCAGGATAAACTAGTCAAAAAATGAAATGTATTAGTATAGTTTGTAATTATTTAATATAGGATGACACATATTTCTCATGGTTCATCCTTGTGAAGTGTACTGACTGAAAATTAATTTTTATTATTATTATAAACTCTTTTTAAGGGCTAAGGAGGAACCTAAGAGATAAAAGACATAAGACAATAAACCGCACCCCAACAGTATAAAATCCCTAAAGACCGAATCAAGTCAACAAAGGAAAGCCCCTACCTATCATTAATAGAAAAATTAGGTCCAACTTCCATTATCACGCCACGGGTCGGCTATTTGTCCCATGCCGAGATTCTGCAGGGGCCTAGAACCGATGGAAAAAGACATACCCTGTCAACTTTACAATTTAGATTAGAAAGGATTTGATGGAAACTAGAAGCTCAAAACATCATCTAGAGTTTTCCCTGAAGAATATCTGGAAACAAGACCCTTGAGTCAGAGGCCACATGGGAACACCCAACCAAAAAACTGAAACTCAAACCATTAAAGCAAGAATAAAATTTCCAAACCAAATCAAAAATTTAACCAACATCAAGGATTAACAGACATCACCACAAAATAACCTTCTAAGTCAGGAAGAAATAATAATTTAAAATTGAAATGAACCATAATCAAAACACACATCACCGCCATTAATCATGCTCAAGGAGACCACACAATCCATCCCACGTCGCGCATTAGGATTTAAACACTGGATCTTCACCACGCTGCCAAGGATCCCAAGCACACGAACTGATGCTGTATCACACCCTCAACAACATATAAGAACAAACCCAAACCCTCCGCTGCCAAGAACCCACAAGTACCTGGACTCCACAGAGCAGGGAAAGTAGATCAGTGTCACCTAGGGCTGGAAGAACCACCACCGTACCTTGAAAAGACCTCTAAGGATGAACCCTAAGATGGCCCAACATGAAAGCTGCCACCGTGGTCTCTACAATGATCCGGGAAAGAGACAGAGGGTCGAAGGTGGATGGATCTTGAAATAACGACAGAGTAGGAAAGTGAGAAAAACCTCAACTCGGACATGAGGAGAAGATGCAGCGGGACATATCCGAACCCTCAAAGCCGCCACAGATCACACTCTGAGCTCATAGGTAAGAAACAAAAGGGCGGGAGGACTTTAGACTACTGAAGATGAGGAGTGTATGGAATTTTCAAGGGGATACCCTAGCTAAAGCTGCGCCCCTTATGGGACCATTTCTCCTGGTGTAGTGTACAAAGGTACACAATGTGCACATATAGGCAAAACCTTGTCTACTCTTTCATAATATATCTAGAAACCTTAACACCTCTAGATGTGTTATTCATTTTTACTTTATATATAATTAAACTATTTTTGATTGTATTTACAATAATGAAGAATAATAATAGTAGATATTTACATTAAAATTTAGTAAATGAATTACTAAAATGAAAAACTAACTATAAATTAGTAAATTGATCAACAATAAATAAATAATTATAAACTAAAATTCAACCACTTTGATACAACTTGATGGTTCCAGACATAATATAAGAACCTATTGAGTAGTAACCAACTTGAATTTTTATTATAATTGATGAATAATTTGAGTTATACATGAAAAGAGTTAGTCAAGACCAACAAATTAATTCAAATATTAATTGAGAAAATAATACAACCAAGAAGATAGGATCATCACATATAATTTATAATTAATTTACATTGATTAATAATTACACAATTTTAGAATTATTTATTTAGTGATGAATCAATTTACCACTTCATGGAATTCCTTCATTGCAGTAAGGTGATTCAAAGACATAATCCCTCTAGTAGTGATCAACAAGTGCTTCAAAAACCTTTGAATTTCAGTATAATAATCCTTGGGTTCTAGAATGGAAGTCTCAAATGCTTGAATCTTTAATTTTTGATATCCCTAATAATCACTTCAAGTCTAAAGGATTCATTCGTTCTATTTAAACATAAGATGGTGGACGATGATGGTCACTCTCCATTATTGAGATCATTCTAGAGAAAGTGCTCTATAGGGATTGATAGAATTCTCTAGAATTTCATATTGCACAATGATTTGAATGGCATAGCTAGGTGATAGAATATCAAAACCATGTTTAAATAATGATATCATTTAGAAAATAATAATTTCACATATACCCTTATGATTCTATTAATTCTAGAAGAACCCCATATCTAAATAATAATAATAATATTATTATTTACTTGATATGCACTAAAATCACAGATAAATACACATTATTTATTTGAATAAATAAATTAAAATTTATTAAAATACTATTTAATATATCATTTCTCACCAAACTATTAAACTCGGTCTACCAATAGTCCGAAATATTTATTAGAGATTGAATAAACACTATTTATTTAAATAAGTAAATATCATAGCATTATTGACTGATAAATAAATAAATATTTTATTTAAAAAACTAGTGAATAAATATTTATTAAGTATTTTTGTATCAAAATAAATAAATAATTTTTACTCTATAAATAAATAATAATAAATTACTATTATATTTTCATGTAATTAATAATTACATGTCCAATAAATATTTATTTAATAACTAACTTACAAAATATCCTCTCAAATAAGTGGTGATTAAATATATATGATCAAACAAACATGAATAATTAATAAACTATGTACTAGAATAATATTTATTTAAAATATTGAATTTAAATAGAATTTAATTAAGGTTCCTAATAAATTTAGTGTGTGACCCTCTAGGCCCCTTTCATAGTGACATTAGGCAGAACTACCTAAAATTCGTGGTTAACATCTAGCATTATGCTAGGGAACCCATTTAGAAACAAGCCAAATTCCAAAAAAGATAGTAAACACATATGAACATACATTGTGTTGTGTAATCTATCTATCTTGATATCTCCAATCAAGTAGTTTTAATAATTATATCATCAATCTATTTGCCTCATGTATCGTTCTTTGACTTTATGAAAATGAACATGACAACTGCTGCATTATGGGTACATGGGCTAGTTTCATATTAAATTCCAATTAAAAATGGAATTTTTATATGAATTTTATTGTTCTTATGACCTTAACATGTTTTTATAGGAAGAAAATGAAGGTTCCATATGTAGTGGAAGTACCTGATGGGGTAATAACAACAAAGTTTTTTTTGGATTTGATGGATCATTCACAAATTGTGAAAGATGTAAACATCATGAACAATGAAACTTTTCCATCGAATATTGACATATAAAATATCAAAATCTAGATAGAGGACCTTTTTCATGTTAAATTTATAATTAATTTAATTTAGATATGAATAAAGGTTACCTCATCTTAGGATCTATCTTCATTGTTGTTGCTGATCATCCGAAAATCCCTTTTTGGATTACCACCATTGCTCTTATAGGATCCAAGTGTAGAATCCCTCTTGTGGTGATCCACATGTGCTGCTTTGAGTTTTGAATGAAACTGATTGATTTTTAGGTTCTAATGTGGTGGATCAATGATCTTGTATTTTCATATTGATCGCTTTAATATCCATTGGACTTGAAGGAGTTCTTATCATTTTTAATAAAAAGAGAGAAGGAATAATAAAGTGAGAAGTCTGTTGCGAGCAACGATTCTCAATTCTAAATTAACCCTACAAAATATACGTAAAAGTCTATTTATAGAGTTAGGGTTTATGTTAAAATATTCTCTAAGTTCACAATGACCAATAAATAATATAATAAACTTTATACACTAAAAAATATTTATTAAAACATAAATTTATTGAAAGATAATATATATGTTTTTAAAAATACGAAATTACAACAAATATTAAATTTTATTGGTATTAATTTAAATTACCTACACTTTATTTTACTATAAAACCATAATATTTTGTGATTTTTTTGAATTAATTTAATCTTTTTGATAATTTACAATTCAAACAACATTGAATATAGTTTTTGTAATATGAAAGCACTAAGTTTGACTTGCCTTATACACACCACCAGGTTATGTTTTCACTACACACAACACTTATATTTTTTTTCAGTACATTTAACACTATTTTTTTCTTGTGTTACATACAATTATGAGTTCTTTAGATATCTTATGTTACACAAAAGATTGTGTTTTACCAAACTACATTATACTATTAATATTGTTATTAAAAAAGTATTATAATTACCACCAAGACATTGGAATATAATTTACAAATAGGATTAACTAAATTATGAAAATATTATTTAAATATGTATATAAAATTAATCCTTTTGTTATAAATTATCTATAAATGAAAGTTATAAATATTTTAAAAGAAATAAATTGCTTTTATAAGAAAACTATTTTTCTCTACACAAATAATATTTTATCTCAATAAATTAAACAATCCACTATCAATGAATGTTAATAATAAAATTTATATATTAAATATTTAATAAATATTTTTTACACTCATCCAATAGGTTTTATATTCCTAAGATAATAATAAGTCCAATTTTATGAATAAAATATGTATTTTTGAAAAGGGTAATTCTATAACCTTTTAATGGCGAACCCATTTTAAATATAAATTTTGTCACTTTTATAAATTTTATAAGAAAAAATAAACTTAATTTTTGAATTATTAATATTAAAATTTAATTTGGGTGAACTTTTGGTATTTATCAGAAGTTTCATGTTTTGATGTATAGTGAAAATACATATTTTTAATTGAAAACTACTTTTTCATCTAACTTATTTATATAGTTAAATTATGTGGTGAATTGTTTTTAAAGTATAATTAGAATAATTTTAAATAAATTAATCAAATTTAGGTCATTTTAACCAATTTCACAATGAAATTGGTTATAAAAACATTTCAAACTTTTTTTTGAATTTTCTTTTCACTTAAAAAACTCATTGTCTCATCCCATCGATGAGATTAATTTTAAATTAATTTTTGACACTACTATGATTGTATTTTTTAAAAATGGATTTTAAAATTTTAATCATAAGGTACAAATTTTTTAAATAGCACCCTTTTATTTTTGGACAATATGAATAGTAACTTTAGTAATTTGATTTCCACGGTAAAGGATAAATCAGGTAATTCAGGGTAAAAATAATATTATAATTTTTTATAAAATTCCCTAACACTTGAATTAATGTTATTGTATTAATTTAATTTGAACCTTAATAGATAAGGTTAAAAATATAATTATTAAATGAAAACTTGACCAAAATAACAAGCAAGATATTATTAAAATCAAAGAGGGTGATAAAATGTCACTCTTACTTTTAAGTATAATATTTTTAATATGGAGATAAATAGTATACATGCACAACTCTAAATATTATTTTGAAATATAAAAGGTTTATATACATCATGTTTTTTTAAATTTTTAGTGAAGAAATAGTTATCATAAATAATTACACAATGATGATGCAGTAATTATTCAATTAATGGAAAAATCAATTAAATAATATCTGAAATATTAAAAGAAATTTAATTTTAATTAATAAAGGTGATAAAATAAATTTATAGGTCAATATTATATGTTATTGGTATATTAAATTATTTTTTTATATGTTATATTTCTTTATTGGTTTTCCTAAAGTCAAAGTAATGAATAGTGTCAAAATTGACACTAGTGATATTTTATGAAAATAATATATTATTAAATTATTTATAAATCATACAAATTTCATATAAGGACAAAAGGGACTATATATGGTCTAATATATCATAAATTTTACATTTATGGTCTAATTTATAGTTTATTTTTAAAAAATTACAACCTTTTAATATTGATAATGTTGTTACCATAGTTAAAATTAAAATAGGTTAATTAAGGGTTAATCAAAATGATAAGGTTTAAAATAAAACCAAAAATTTTATAAAATATATTAGTTGATTATATTAAAAAATTATAATATATTATATTTGAATAAATATTCAAATGAAGGTATTTGTATTTATATTTAATTTATTATAAATTAATCTTTTTAGAAATTCCAAAAGTGACCCTCGCACATATTATAAAAAGAAACCACTTATTATATTTTCCTAACACCTATCAAGCCCTTTTTAATCCTACATACATACCTAAATATAGTCCCAAATTCTCTCCATTAATCATTGAGGCCTCAATTTGGGCATAAATCCCACCAATGAAGCCCTTTTGTGAAAACCAAAAGGAGCTACCCAAAGAAGAGGTAACATCCTTCAACAAACAATTTTGTTTTATTTATTTCTCCAACCATTAAATAATTATTACTAAATGATTATATAATAACCTAATTATTCTAAATATACTAATATGTTGTTATGATAATGTTATGACCTACACTCACAAACACTTTTATCAAATCAGATACACAATCATCGTATGTGTGTACTGCGGACTACCGCCTCGTGGACCGATGTCGTTCATTTTTTCATCAACACCTTTAATAGTTGTGAATAATGATGAATTTAGGGTATATATATGATATATATTATTTTTATTATTTTATTATCATTTTTTAATTATTATATCACACATACATTTAATCTTTCCATTTTGTAGGAATACTATAATGTCATTCGTGTGTATGACAGACTACCGCCTCACGAAGTGATGTGATTCTTTCAAATTTTACATGGGAAGTATTAGGATGGTTTTAATAAAATTATGTGATATATATGACATAAAAAGATATTATTTAATGATAATATATTATATACATTTATTTCTTTTAACCTAAGAAAAAAATGAAAGTAGCGTTCATGCATACGTTTGGCCTACCGTCTCCATGAATGATGTATTTTATTTTATAACTCTAAATTTTACGAATCACCATAAATATATATATTATGAAAATATATTATATTTATTTTATATTTATAATTTTTGATATTTTTATATCATGATATAATTAAGAGGACCAAGAATAAAAATTCAAAACATGTATGAAAAAAAGTAGTTATTACCCGAAACATAACTTTAACATGGAATAGTTAATAAGAGAGTAATAAAAATTCATAAGTAAATAATATATGGAATTATATTTATGAATATGGTTTTATGGTATATTTATAATAAAATTATATTTATTATATAGGATTTTTGAACGTATATGAAGGAAGTCAAGATTTAAAGTAAGAGGATTTCTAGTCTCACTTTTATTTATGTGAGACTTATTCCATATTCACCACTCATTTATTCTGTATGGTGTATATACTAAACAGGAATGTAATTTCTGTAATTTATCAATAAAGTTATGGGTATTTACATATCCATTTTATGATCTATCTTTTAAGGGGTTTACGGTTCAAAAGTTACCAAATCCGTAAGGTAATATTATCTTAATTGTTTCAAGACACATGTTATGTTATGAAAGTATATTATTTTATGAGGTGTATATACTGCCTTTTGATATGTTTTATCATGAATATACTTATTTTCATGATATTATAGGCCTCATATAATTTTATTCTCTCTTCGTTTGGGAATTTTTTTTATTCAAAAACTCTGTTTTCTAAAAAAGTTTTCAAAAAATGATCTTTTAATTATGTTCAAGAAAAAGGGTTTCAAAGATGTTTAAGATGGTTATAATAGTTTCATGTATACTTTTTCGTGGTTATTTTAAATGAAAAAAGGTTAGATAAATGTTTTATGATTTATAATTTTTTTTGAAATTGTAAAGGATATTTTTATCCATGATTTTTTTTAAAAAGATCATTAAAAAATAATTTTCCATCTAAGATGGCATATGTGGGTGTTACTCATGCATTACTGGGGATATGATCCAAGGATTTAATTCATATTATTTCACTTAATAGTTTATTTTTTTATGTAATGGTGTTTATGAATCCAATTTCTTTTCAATGATATATTCTATAATGAAATGTTTACGAAAACCATTTCTTTTCGTGATTTCTGACGTGATGAATGATTTATGATATTGTGGTACATATATGTATTATTTCATTATGTGAAGGGTAGGAAATATATCTCTCTCTATTTCATTGGGTAAATATTTATATCTTATGATATAATGATGGGAAACAATTGGATGATCTTGGTCCACTATGGGAAGAAGGGGAAACTAGATCAACTATACGGAAAGAACTATGATTGGGGATGGTGGTGTGTCCTTCCTAGTAGGTGAATCCACCTTAAAGTTCCCTGATATGTTTTTTCAGTGATCCTTGAATTATAAGGAAATATATTACAAGTTTATGTGTCTTCCACAATTTTTATGTCTTAGGCCATTATTATAATATCACAGATCTTATTATTTGTTTATTTTATGATTTATGTCTTATGATTTGCCAATATTTATTCCATGAATATTTTAAATGATCTCTTAAATACAAGGTATAATCATAAAATGTTTTTATTATATTGTTATGCTCTTATGTTCATGTCATTATTATATATCTACCTTATCTAACCTTACTGATCATTTGAGTTCACCCTTTATTATGTTTCCATTCCCCAGGATACAGTGAAAGGTATAAAGTATGATATGTCTAAAAGGATTCTAGTTATGAAGAAATAGTTAGAACATGATGTAGATATATTATGAACTAGTTGTTTATGTTTCCAAGTTTCCAAATTCAATAAACTAACATTATCTTTTGTTGTGTTCTTGTTTAATGTAATAATATTCTATAAAAATGATGTAATGTCTATGTACGTTAAGCTTGGGTCACTATAGTTAGTATCAGAGCAAAGGTTTAGTCAAAATTTAGAAACTCATATGAGAATACATTAGTGAGATCCCAATGGATATTTATAAGGATATGTCTAGGGATGTATCTAAGGATAAGACTAAGGTGTCATAGATTTAAAATTAGGTGTCATGATTTAGGCATATTATAATTAATTTTTCCTGATTATGTTTTTTTTCTTCTATGATAAGTGTTGCTCACACTATGATTTTTGGTCTTAGTCAATAGTGTGAACTAGAAGAAATATGGTTAAGATTGACTGTTTCAAATGTGGAAGGTATGAGAATTATGAAAATAAATGTTCTAAGTGGTAATCTCATAATGATAATTAGGAAGGTGGAATGAGTATTGGTTATACTACTGAGGATAAAGAGACCACAACCAAAATGTGAAAGTTATAAGATTTTCTTACAACATTGTTTAAATTAAAAATAAGAAGAATGATTATATTAAGGTTGAGTAACATTAATACATGATTCATATTTCATATTATATGAAATAATAAGTTGATGAATCCTGAGTAATAGTTTAATAATAACATTGGATGATTAAAGTGTATATGTTTTGGAATTGAAATATTTTGTTATATGAATCATAAAATATATAAGTATTTTAAGTATAAGTTTTTTTCATTAAGGATTGAAAAGGATATGGTGAATGGTGATGAAAACTTATAAAATTGATTTAATGGTATGGTGATATTCATGGAAAACACAAGATTAATGGAAATATAACCCTTAATATATTCCAAATATTGAGATAATGATGTTTGAATAACGATATTTTGGATAGAAATAAGTAAATTGGGTAATACTAATTACCTTGGAATGGATTAAGGATTTGTTAAAAAAGTGGTTTATGCTATCACATATAGATTTTATGACATTTTTGGACTGAAGGAATATATCTAATAATATATATAATAATAAAGAATGATTTTTTTCAATAATTATTTATGGTAATTACCATGTTTCAAGAGAATACATGATGAAGGTATTCACATGTTTGGTATGTGAGAAACAAGAGCTACATTATGATATACACAGGATCAATGCTAAGCTGTTTTTGATAAATTTATTGACCCTATTTATAATGTTTTGGAATTTCATCTTTGGGAAGGATTATAAGTTTAACCATTTCTGGAATCGTTTATGTTAAACTTCAGATGAGGTTTTATAGATTAAAGTATTATATCACCATATGAGGATTTATGCATATAGGATAACTTATGCTAAACATTTTTTATGATAAATATAGATGGAATAACCTATCATTTTATTTATGGATCTCATGATATTTAAATGCTGTAGGAATAAAAAATTCACCTTTATTTCTTGAAATAAGAGATGAATTGGAAATTGATCAAGTAACAATAAAAGGTTAGGTTGTCCTGAAATCATGTAAGTATATATTCTCATTAAAAGAATTCAAATTTTATAAAAATTGTATTTAAATAAAATTTGTTCTTTTTATCATCATATTTGATGATATCAATATCCCTTTTCAATGCTATTTTGGGCTATGGATTTGTGATCATAAAATTTATCCTAACCATGTTCTCTATAACTCTCAATCGAAACATGATAGTTAGATATCCCCTCCACGTCCATGTTTTCAATTTCCACATATGTTCTCCTATATGGAAACCCAATTATGAGTTTCTTCAGGAAAGTGTTATGTTTCTAACGTTCTTTTTTAAAAGGAAGTTTTAGTATTTTTTTATGATGCGAGTTTCTATGAATAAAACTTTTAAGAATCAAAACACTGATAACCCAGATGAATTTCAAGGGAGAAATTAACATTAAGGGGGTTAGAATGTAACACCCCGATATTTGGTGATTGTTTGAATTAATCTAATATTTTTGATATTTTTCAATTCACACAACATTGAATATAACTTTTGTTATATGAAATAACTAAGTCTAGAATGAGTTATATGAACCACCAAGTTAATATTGTGCTATATAAAGCACTTAGATTAGCTTTTAGTTCATGAAAAACTATGTTTGACTTGTGTTACACATAATTCTAATTTCTTTTGATAGCTTACATTACATGAAATATAGAGTTTTACCAAACTACAATATAATATTAATATTGTTATTAAAAAATTGTTATAGTTATCACCTAGTCATTGGAATTGAAATTTAAATTAAGATTAACTAAATTATAGAAATATGATTTAAACATTTATATAAAATGAATCCTTTGGTTATCAATTATTTATAAATGAAATTAAGAACTATTTAAAAATAATGAAATTCATTTTCTAAGAAAACTATTTTTCTATGTAGAAACAAAATTTTATCTAAATTAATTAAATAAACCACTATCAATGAATTTTTTTAATAAAATTTATATATTACATATTTAATGATTTTTTTTCATCCATCCAATAGATTTTATAGGCATAATATAAGAATAAATCTAATTTTATGAATAGAAATATGCATTTTTCAGATGGGTAATATTACCACCTTTTATTTGTTAACCAATTTTAAATATAATTTTTGAAAATTTTATTATTTTTATATGATAAAATAAAATTTATTTTTGAAATCATAATATCAAAATTCACTTTGGGTGAACTTTTGGTATTTCTCTGAGAAGTTTCATGTTTTGATGAATAGTAAAAAATACTGAATTTTAATCGAATTTTTTTATATAACTTATTTATATAGTTGAATTATGTTTTGAATTGGTTTTAAAGTATAATTAGTAAAAATTTATATAAATTAATCCAATTTAGGTAACTTTATCCAATTTCAAATTGAAATTGGATATAAAAATATTTCAAACTTTTGGACCTCACTTTAAAAGCCCGTCGTCTCATCCCTTTTGTGAGATTAGTTTTTAATTAATTTCTACCACTTATTTGATTATAATTTTGAAAAATGGATTAAATATTTTGAATTATAAGTTCAAAAATTATTAATTTTTCCCTTTTTATTTTTGGAGAATATGAGTAATTACTTTAGTAAATTGTATTACCATAGTTAAGGGTGAATCAGATAATTAAGGGTATAAATAATATTATAAATATTAAAAAACTATCATAACTATTACCCAAATTTTATTTAATGAATATAATTATAAACTTAACACCTAATAATCTAAATTTAATTATTTAATGGACACATTTCCATTAAAATGTCATAGATATTATTAAAAATAAAGCGAGTAACAAAATGTCACACTCTTACTTTTAATAAGTAAAATATTTTTAATATACATTTAAATTGAATATATGCTTCAATATAAATATTATTACAAAATATAAAATCATTATCTAAATTATGGAAATATTTTTTTTACTTTTTAGTGAAGAAATAAATATCATAAATAATTACACAATGATGATTTTGTAATTATTCAATTAATGAAAAATCAATTAAATGATATTAGAAATATTGAAAGAAAAATAATTTAAATTAATTACAGTTCCAAATTAATTTTATAGGAAAATATGACATGTTTTGGGTGTGTTAAAGTACTTGGTTTGAAGTTATCTTACTGTATTGGTTTTCTTAAATTCAAAGTAATGAATAATCTCAAAATTGACACTAATGATATTTTATGAAAATTACACTTTATTAAATTATTTAGAAATTATAAAAATATTATATAAGGAAAAACAGTATTATATGTGGTCTAAAATATCAAAAAATTTCCATTTATATTAAAATTTATACTTTATATGTAAAAAATTACAAAATTTTAATATTGAAAAATTGTTACCATAGTTAAAATTAAAATAGGTTAACTAATGGTTAATCAAAATGATAAGTTTAGAAATAACACCAAAACTTGTATAAAATATATTGGTTGATGATATTACAACCTTATAATATCTTATATTCCAATAAATGGTATTTTGGAGGTATTTTAATTTATATTTAATTAATTATAGATTAATTATTTGATAAATTCTAAAAGTTCCCCTATCCTCTCTTATAAAAGTGAACAACTTCTTATCTTTTATTACACACCTATAAAGACATTTTTATCTTCCAAAACCTGACCAAATAACATATAAAATTCCTTAAATTCATCATAGATTCCACAATTTGGGCATAAATCCTACCAAGGAGTCCCTTTTGTGAAAACTAAAAGGATTTACCCAAAGAAGATGTAACATCCTTCGACAAGAACATTTATTTCATTTATTTCTACAACCCTAAATTATTTTTATTAAATTATTATATAATAAAATAAGTATCTTCAATATACTGATATTTTGTTATTTTAATGGTGTAAACTACACTAACACACACTTCCATCAGATGAGATACACAATCATCGTTCTTTTGTTCGGTGGATTTCGGTCTCATGAACCGATGTCGTTTTTTCTTCTATTATCACCTTTATTGGTTGAGAATAATGATGTATTTATAGTTTATATATGATATATATTATTTTTATTATGTTATTATTATTATTTAATTGTTATATCACACATATCTTCATGCTTTCCATTTTATGGGAATATGATAACATTGTTTGTGTGTATGACAGAATACCGCTTCGTGATGTGATGTTATTTGTTCACAATTTACAGGAAATGTATTAAGGATGGATTTATCAAAATTATGTGATATATATTACATAAAAATTATTATATAATGATAATATATCATATACCTTTATTTCTTTTAACCCGAAAATAATGAAAATAGAGTTCATGCATACGTACGACCTACCGTATCCATGAATGATGTATTTTATTTTCTAACTATAAATTTTATGAATAAACATAAATACATATATGATGAAAATATATGGTTTTTATGTCATGGTTATACTTATTTAGATGATTAAATCATTATCTAAGTAAGAGGACCAAGAATAACATGTCAAAACATGTATGAAAAACAAAGCGGTTATTACCCGAAACATAACTTTAACATTAAATTGTTAATAAGAAAGTAATATAACGTCAGAAGTAAATCATATATTCTATTATATATATGAATATGTTTTTATGTTATATGTATAATAAACTTATATTTATCATACTATAAGTTTTAACGTATAAAAAAGAAGTCGCAATTTAAGGTAAGAGGATTTATAGTCTCACTTTTATTTCTGCACCACATACGCCATATTCACCACTCATTTTTTTGTGGTGTATATAATATAAATGAATATAATATTTGATATTTATCCTTAAATTTATATTTATTTATGTATCCATTTTATGTTCTCTCTTTCATAGGTTTTACAGATCAAAATTTTCCAAATCAGTAAGGTAGTTTTGTCCCAATTGTTTTGAGACACATGTTATGTCATGACCCTATATTATTTTATGAGGCGTATATACTAACATTTGATATGATGTATCATAAATATAACTCTTTTTATTATATTATAAGTTTCATTTAATGTTATTATCTCTTTGGTTGGGAATTTTTTTTATTTAAAAACTATGTTTTTGAAAAATGTTTAAAAAAATGATCTTATAATAATTTTCAAGAGGAAATATTTAAAAGATGTTTAAAATGGGTTTCAAAGATTTAGTTATATGTTTTAAATGTTATTTTAAATAAAAAACGCTTTGATAAATGTTTTATGATTTGAAAATAAATTTTCAAAGCAGAAAGGATATTTCCCTAAAAAAATATTTAAAATAGATCTTTCTAAAATCATTTTCCATCTAAGATGAAATACAATGTTGTAACTCATAAATTAATGGTTATATGATACAAGGAAAACATTAATATTAATTCAAATAATGATTTTTTATGGAATTATGTTTATGAATATCGTTGATTTTCAATGTGGTATGCTATAATTAAATGTTTCTGAAAACCATTTTTTCCCTGATTTATGATATGAAGAATGATTTATGATCTTATGGGACATATATATATATATGATTTCATTATATGAAGGGTGGGACATATATCTCTCTCAAATTAATTGGGTAAATATTTATATATATTTATATAATGATGGGAAATAATTTCGTGAGGTTGATCCACTATGGGAAAAAGGGCAAATCCAATCCACTTTTGGAAGAAGGGGAAACATGATCCACTATAAGGAAAAGTCTGTGATGGGGGATAGTGGAGTGTCCATCCTAGTAGGTGCTACCCCCATGAGGTTCCTTGATAATTTTTTTCAATGATACTTTACTTATATGGAATGATACTATATGTTTATTTGTCCACCACAAGTTCCATGTCTTATTCAATTGTTATACTCTCATGGCCCATGTTCTTTGATTATCTTATGATTAATGTAATATGATATACCAATATTTATTACACGACTCTTGTAAATAATCTTTTACATACAATTTATGATATTCAAATGTTTTTCTTATGTTACTATATTCTTATATTCATGTTATTATTATGTATATCCCTTGGTTACCCTTACCGATCATCTGAGTTCACCCTCACTTATATTTACTTTCCCTAGGATACAAAGAAAGGGATAAAGTATAATATGTTAAAAAGGGTTATATTTATGGAGAAATATGTGGGAGATGATTTAGATGTATTATGAATCAATTTTTTATGTTTCGAAGTTTCTAAAGTCACTAATCTAATATGGTCTTTGGGTGTGTGTTTGTGTAATATTCCACAAAAATGATGTAATGTATATGTACATTAAGTCTGGGTTGCTATATTTACCAACACACATATATATTTATTGATATTGATCATTCAATTCCAATAAATATTTTACAAATGATTAAATCTATTGTTTTATCATACTAATACCATCAAATTTTTACCAACACATGAATTTGTTAGTAATAATAAAAATTACCACCAAATAATTTACCATCAATTAAAAAAAGTTAAAATAATAAGAAAAAATATTTTATCAATTATCAATTAATAGAAACCATATTTTATATATATTATTATTTTTACAAGTAAATTTAATATTCATTTTTAGAGGTCATATTAAAAATATCTCAATCCACTACTGGAAAAATACCCTATACCAACGGTTGGAACCATTGGTATAGGTCCCCAAACCATTGGTATAGGCTATACCAACGGTTTGGGGGACCGTTGGCAAGTAAGACATGACAATAGATCTATACCAACGGTTTTGGGAAAATCATTGGTATAGGTTCTATACCAATGGTTTTGAAAACCATTGGTATAAGTAATTAGAAAATCTATACCAACGGTTCTCAAAACCGTTGGTATATGTATTTCAAAAAAGAAACACCTGATGAGATTTGATCCCAGGACCTCTAGTTTATAACTGAAAGACTTAACCACTAACCTAAAATGACTTTTGTTAACATAATTCCATAAAAATATATATGTATTGTTCTAATTATTTTAAATTTTGATATATATAATGTTCTCCGTAGGATGATTCCAAAAAAATCACTAGACTTTTCCCAACGGTTCTCAAAACCGTTGGGAAAGGCCTATACTTTTCCCAACGGTTCCCAAAACCGTTGGGAAAGGCCTTTCCCAATGGTTTTGAGAACCGTTGGGAAAATTATAGTAATTTTTTTGGGAAGTTTGGCCGAAGGTTGAATTTTGGAGGCCCTTTGCCAACGGTTTTGGAAAACCGTTGGGAAAGGGTAGCCTATCCCAACGGTTTGCCCAAACCGTTGGCAAAGGGCCTACAAAATTCAACCTCTCCCAACGGTTTGGCCAAACCATTGGGAAAGGTGGCCAAAATATGGGCTTTCCCAACGGTTTGGCCAAACCGTTGGGAAAGGGTACCTATACCAACGGTTTGACAAACCGTTGGTATAGAATCGTTGGGAAAAATCATTTTTCCAGTAGTGATCATTCATTTTAATTTTCAATTTTCTTTAAATATCAATAGTGTTTATATTTTTTAATGTTATTATTTTTATAAAAATTTAATAATTTTTATAAAAAAATATTTAAATCATTATAATATTTTATATATTAACATAAATGTTTAATAACCTCTACATACATGATAATTTAATTTTTGTATTTAAATTTCATAGACATAATTAAATCTAACCAAGATAAATTAAAATAATTATTCATTTAAATTTAATAAATAAGAAAAATAATGATCAATTTTTTAATATTATTTTATTAATAATAAATATCCAAATATTGAAAATTTATATCATATTATAAAATTACATAATTTTTTTAATAAAATTTTATATCATTCATACATATATGTATTATATTTTTAGTTTAAAAAATGAAATATATTTGTTATTTTATTTTATTTTCAAAAATCACAAACCATATTCCCAACCCTAATTTCCATCCACCCAACCACTGTGTAATCCACCCTACCCCCACAAAATAACCTCCCTCCATTTCCACCTCCTCCTCCGCAACCACTACTAGCCTCAGAGACCCCCACTACATCCTCCACTACTATCTGTTGATGCCACCTACCTCCTCTGTGATCCCCATGACCTCCTCTGTAAACCTATGCCTATTCCACTTCCCCCCTACTATGATCTAGTGCCATCTTTCATTGATCATCATTACATCCTTATTCTCCCCACCATATGACCCCCACTATCCCTGACATTCCTTGCTCAACCCACGCTATCCCCAACCTTCCTAGTTTGACCCACACCACTGTATGCCTTCCCCAAATGACCATTCTAGCCTTATTTTTGACCTCTCCCTCTAGCCTAATTGATCAGTCGTGATGTATTACTTAATATTTATTTGGGTTAATCTCCCCTACTCCATGATCAAGAGTGGGGTAGAGAAATTTGATCTAGAAAATGACCAGTTTGATTTATATAGAAATAAAAATTTATTCAAAGTAAATAATAAGTCTAAGTCTCAAGGAACCATTGACAACCTCATCATGGTATTACTTACCCATTCCATTCCACCCCATTCCAATTCAATATAATCTCTGATGATTATATCAAATGGAGTATGTGATTTTTTTTGTATCGTACAGGGAAAAAAATGAAAACTCAATAATTGAGGCCTTAATAAAAACACATGTTACTTTTTCTTTTAATGTTGACGTTGAATATTTCTAGTATAAGGAGTGATTTTTTTGTTAATAGGGCACCTGATTTTAGTTTTTCGGATGTTTAGGATTTAAAACTTTAACATGGAATGTTATGGAGTCCATCCCCAGGGGATGATATAATTTGATGGGTAGAAATATTTGAACTAGTATTCTATGATGATATTGTGCATATTATTAACATTATATGAGTTTAAAAATATTCTCTATAGGGTTCACCTCTTATTTTTGTTGAAAAAAACCTCCATTAATTGATGATATAGAGATGAGTGAGGCTTATTTAGCGTATCCTGATCTTGGTTTGATTACTAGAACTCAAACAATACCTATGAAATTCTTTATGAATATTATTAGATAACATATTGATTAATATTCTATTTGAATATAATGGTAGAATTTTTCTAAATTAGGTATGCTATAAAAAACTTTCAAGTCTATATTTACAGTTCTCTCTATTTTCAATCATCTTGAATATTTTTTTTATTTTTCACACACATCTCT
Source organism: Viscum album (assembly GCA_963277665.1). Classification (NCBI taxonomy): domain Eukaryota; kingdom Viridiplantae; phylum Streptophyta; class Magnoliopsida; order Santalales; family Viscaceae; genus Viscum; species Viscum album. The sequence continues at coordinate 189,593,435 of OY728130.1, forward strand.
AGAGATGATTATTCATGGTGTGGGGTTATCCAGTCATTATCATCACTAATAGTGAATGTGAATAAGAAATTAATGTGTAGCAGTGTAGTAATTTATATTTATATCTCCATTGATAGGGTCATTAAAGTTTAGGTACTAATGAATGTTAAGACAAATCATTGTCAGTCCTCTTATCCCCTCCTTGATTCATAGATTTTTTTTGGTATTGAAGTTTCTAGGTTAACATGTAATATTCATTTTTTAGGCTAGGATCAGATGTGTCTTGGGTGAGTGATGGATTATAGATGTTAGAATCTAACATTTAATAAAATTCCTCCTCAACCCCTAGAATCTTGGTTTTTGTTTCCATAATTTTTTTATATATGTGGATTTGGATCTTGGTTTAATACTATGATGTTTTTTTTCTATTATAAATTTGATCATATTTCTAGAGTAGTCAAATTTTTCTGCATATTCATTTAAAAATTATAAACTAGTTTTTTAGGAAATGTTAGTATATAACAATAGTAAACATATTTTAATTTTAATCATTGATCAAATTGATTGATGGGTTTTGTGGTTTCAGGTTATGTGAGTTGCTATGGTTGATTCAAAGTAGTGTATTTCCTACCTTTTTTGGGTCACTAAACATTCCCTTGACTCTATTACCTTTATATGTTTCCTTGATGTGCTGTTAAATGGTTATTTTCCTAACAGAAAATTCCTTGATTTTTGTAAAATAAATTTTAATTTATGATCCCTAAGATATTGTTTGGATTAATCACATGGATTTTTTAATCCCTATGTTATGAGATTTTAATCTTATGGACAACTGAGAGAATTAATGAGAACTTCCATTTGATTATTGATAGAATTGTTGAAAACTATCATTTTAATCTCATATAATTCATAAATTTTCTAATTACTGAGATTATTGATGACTACTATTATTTATACCCTTTCAGGGTTCTTTCTAAATTTTGTTTGAATTCTAAATTAGGTCTTAGTACTAAATCAATGTTGGATTATTTTTTCAGTGGTTTCATGTACCTGGATTTAGACTATAGTTTTGAGGTTGCATCAAGAAATGTTTCCAAATTCATAGTGTAGGCTATTTTAATGTTACACTCATTCTCACCCATAAATATCATTATTTATGCTCAATTGGAGATTTTTTGGGGTCATTATTATAAAAATATCTAAAAATATTTTTTGGAGAGTTTTTAGTTGAGTGTCATTTTGAGGTTTATTTGTTGCTGATTAATTAGAGAATTAATGAAAACTATCATTTAAAAACATTAATGGTTCTCTCTATAAATTTCATGAATTATAAATTTATAGATCCTAATACTAGATCAAAGTTGTATTCGTTTACCGTAGTTTCAAGTATCTAGATCTCAACCAAATTTTTGAGGATGCATTAGGTAATTGTTCCAAATTTGATGTGTAGGGTACTTTTAGACCTTTTTATAGTCATATCCTACTTGGAAGCTTCATGAAAAATCTTACCACATCAATACTATGTAAAGAATGTTCACTCAATACTATAAACCACACATTGTATATGAAAATAAACAATTTTCTATGGGACTGGTAAGCATCATCATCACTCTGGTTATAAATCTTATATTGTATTTAGTTTTAGCTAAATTAGAAGTTCAAAATGCAAATTCATTCAAATAACTCTTGTGGAAAGAAATGATAGAAACAAAGGTGGTCAAGCCCAACCCCTTCATGCCTCTTGTAATTTCACTACTATCTTTTGATCTTCAATTAAATGTTCAGGTGGGAATTTGTGTGGAAATTTTTAAAAGTAAAAATTATCCTAGAAAAATTATTAAACAATGTTATTTTAGTGAATTTTCATTCCCATTTTATCTAAGTACTTTAACAACACTTAATTAAATCTACCTATTTTATTTTTGAAAAAAAAAACACTAACACTAAGTACTTTTTATCTTTTATAAACATTTTTTATGTAAACAATTGAGCCTAATTGTGATATTCATGTCATGGTAGTAGCCCCATACTTTTGGGTTATGCTCTATTTCTTGTTGATGTAATGGAATTTATTATTCTTAGAATCATACATGGAACATTTTATTTGTTAAAAATTAAAGAATCATTTTGATTAGAACATTGTCTGATTCTATGTTTAATGTTATGTTATTTTCAATTTAATAAGTATCCCCACTTAAATAAGTGTTAGTTATTTCAAAATTGGATACATTAACTACATTTAATGTTCTCATATTCAGTGTTATATTAAGATTTAACAATATATTACATTAGTAATCATATGATTTATGAAGGTCAAATTAAAGGATACACTAGCTATAAATGAAGTATAAAGAGGAAACAAACACTTTTTCAGTTTGGAGAAACATTCTTAGGATGTGCTTCTGAATACCTTACACTTGATGATGTATTTATAGCCACTTGAGAATGATACATTACCATTTTATTTAAAACTAGAAGAAACACTTAACGTCAACAAGTATCCATAGTAATGGAAACATCTATTCTAGTAGTAGGTATTTATGTTGGATTTTTGTATAAGTTTGATGTATTGTTTTTAGATTCATCTTATTTATGTTGCTTTTAGGAAATGCATAGAATTTTTCAGGTTCCCACATTATAAATAATTGAATTGGACAGAATGATAAGAATAATTGAAAAAGATATATATGGGTGAAGTGTTCCATGTTTCTATATTTTATTCCTTAAACTATAAGGTTGTTTCTTCTATTTACCATTATTTTTATTATTTTAATAATCATATGTCTCACTTATAGATTTTTATTGTCATTTATTTCAACTATTTTTGAAAACCACATATATTACTTATGCATATTTCTTATTTTCTTTTTTTTCATTTTTTATTTTTCTTATTGTTCATAATGATGTTTTTGTACAAAAAATATAAAATTTGATGTTGTATTTTTATTATAATTAAACTTCTTTAGGAATTAAAATCATTTTTTATAAATTATTTTAAAAAATATTCCACAAAAATTAGATGTTTGAATATTGAGTGTGTTATTTTATTAGTCAGTATTTATGATGATAAAATCACGTGAATGAAATATTTTCATATTCTTATCATTGTATACTGGGAATTTAGATTGACAATGGAATTGATTAGGTACTAGTTTCTTCTTATAGGGTGAGAAAATTTTATATTTCATCTTTAACAATTACAATATATGATTGTTTTACTACGTCAGCAATAATACACGTGATAAGGCGAAGGCTTATCATCATCCCTCATAAAATTATGAAGTACAGTGATAGTAGTTAGACTCATATTTCGGCAACAAGTTTGGCCTTTTAAATTGTATCATTTTATTAATTTTCTTATCATGGAATAAATGTGTAAGTCTAATTTATGTTTAGTTCTATGACAGTTATGTAAAAAATTGATATGGAAGTTGGATTGAAGGACTGATCTGGAGGGGACTATAAAACTAATTGACCCATTTCATAGGTATTCCATAAATTTTTTTCTAGATAAATTCTTTATTCCTAGGATCTTTTCTGTTGTTGTCTACTCTTATTTATGGGTTCACTATTTTTGTTTCTATACTTGTTGTTATAGCTATAGATATTGTCTTCAAGATATATTGGACTGTATGAGTAGGTAGTTTTATGAATTATTTTGTATAATTATTTAACTCAAGTTCAAGGTAGGGTATTATAAAATGTATCATGCTATTCCATTTCATGTCATGCAATGAATGTGGAAGTTTCATTGATATTTAGTCATATGAAAGGTTTTCACAAAATTGATGAGGAAAGTTTCTTTAATGATTAATCCGGCAGGGTGACCATAAACCCAACTAACCTGATGATCCCCATTCTTATGTGTTCGTTGTTCAAGATTATGATTTGTCGGTATCTATGATTATTTATTTAGGGATGTTGGATGACATGTTACCACTATTTAGTTTTTTATAGTAGGGAATAAAACTATGATTTTTCATTCACATTATTATTTTTCAAATTTTAATATAGTTTATTATATCAAGGTCTGATTTTTTCTATTAAAGAAGACATGTATATTTCTAGGTGTTTATGTTATGTTTGTTGCTTCTCTGATACAGATTAATGAGAATCAGGGTTGTGGAAGTTGTTTGTTTCTATTACTGTCCAAGTGTTTATCCAACTTCATGAAGTTTCATTCAAACTAATTTTCTAATTATTATATAATAATTATAATATTCATATTATATTTAATTATATTATTGATCATAATGTAATGGATATGTGAATAGAAAAAAAATATTTTTTATTTAAAAAATATATTAGAAACAAATATCATTGTTGGTATTACATAAAACCAAAAAATATATTATATGTTGGTATTATTATAATTGGAATAGAGTTATTTTCTCAGTCAAAATAACATTAAGTGATAGATTTATTACAAAAATTTTAGTAATGGGGGAATATTTTTTGGTAAAAAACTTTACCAGCAGAAAATATACCATTACCAACAGATATTCTCCTATTGAAAAAATTTAAATATTTTTTATTTATATAACCCCATTCAATATAATAATAATATTTTATAGTGTATGATATATGGAAAAAAATTAAATATTATATTATCTTATTAAAAATTAATATTTATCAGCAGACATGATCTTGGTCTCTTTATCCTTATCATAATTTATCGAATACCTATATAAATATTTCATTAAATATTTATCCATAGATAAATATTTTATTCACATTCTGGTGAATAAATATGTATTAAATATTCATTAAATAATTTGTGATAATTAAAACTTGAATGAAATTATTCCTTGGTATTGAGAATAATAATTTTTAAAATAATTAAAATAAAATAGAATTTAATCGAGATTAACCAAAACACATAGTGTGTGGCCCTATAGGATTATTTCTTATTGGATTTAGGTAGTCTTGCCTAAAGTCTAAGATTACTATCTTTCAATGAGTTAAGACACCCAAGAAAAAGAACATAATGTCACAATTTCGACAACCTTATACCAATACTTGTTGTATAATATAATCCCTTTAACACGATATCTCATTAAGAAGGTTGCACATCTGTGTCATTAATCTATGTGATTGATACGCATTTCTTATAATATATAAAATAAACTCATCATTACACAATGACCATGTAATTTAATGTCATATTTATGTTTAAATCAAAGGTTCAAGATATCATCTTCTATAAAGATGGAATGGAAAATCCTTCCCTGACTTATTATTAATCACACGTCACTTGTGATGCACCCAACATATTCAACTTCTCCATGAATTGTGTCATCAAGTATTATGAAATATATCTAATTGAGTGATTCATAACATTCATTAATATTATTATTAAATCCTAAAAACCATTACACAAGCTCGTAGATAAGAATATCTGATGATAAATAAACATAAATAATTATTAAAGGGAGTTCTGTTATCATAATATCCTATCTTAGAGAACACCAATTAAGAACATTATGAGAATAAGAATCATAATATTATGAGTAATCACACCTAATATTAAATATTATATTTTTCCCAACATATTATGATATCCATCTATAGAAATATATTTAAGAATATCATCATGACACTTCAAGGTTCTCATTATAGTGGGGAATTTCTATAACCTTATCAATACAATAGATAATATAGGATATTATCACACTAAAGTCATAAAGAACAATTAAAAATATATAATATGATGTTTTATTAATATTAAAATCTTTGAATATATTTGTAAACCAAAGTTTAAAAAGTTGGTTCTAGAACACCAACTCCAAAAGACTCCAACTTTCACGAGATCCCAATACCTATGACTCTCAGTACTCTAGACCTCACTAGATGACCATGTTTCTATTGAGTTAATGATTTTTTCAAGGGGTCTACCAAATTATCCTCTGTATAAATTCATCTCACTGTGATGCTACCTATTAAAAAAATATTTAAAGATATAATACTTCTAAAGTATGTTCTTGATCCGTTGATGTGATCTTGGCTCCTTATAATGGGACACAACTACAAGATTATCAAAATAACGTGTGATATGATATATATTTTAAGGTACCATGTCAGTATATTGGATGATATTTCGTATCCAAACTGTTTCTTTAGCTACCTCATATGCTACAATACACTCAAACTCTACTGCATAATCTGTGAACACAACTTTCTTTGAGATCTTCTAGCTCACAACACCTCCATTGAGGGTGAAGATGTATCGAGTATATGATTTCATATTATATTTATCTAGTTTTAAAATATTATCTACAAATACTCTAATGACTAGTTCCTCATCTCCTCTATAGACCAAGTACATATCTTCAATACACCTCAGATACTTAAGGATAGTCTCGGCTTCCATTAAATGGTGGTCAACTGGGTCATCTTGATATCTTCCTACCCCACTTAAGGCATAGGAAACTTTTTTACTAGTATATATTACAACATACATGACTAACATAATCACTTATGCATACAGGGTCCTTTCCATTCTTTGTCTTTTCTCATGTGTTAGAGGACACATTTTCCTAGAAATATTAATTCCATGTGAAAATGGATGAAATTCCATCTTGGGTTATTCCATACTGAATCTCTTTAATTTATTTTCATTATATATACCCTGACTTATACCGAGAATCCTCTTAGATCTATCACGATAGATCTCGATCCCAAGAATATATACTTCTTTTCCTAATTAATTCATAGAGAATCATTTATTCAACAATTATTAAATAGACTATTAGACTAGTATTTCATTTCCAATAAGTAGTATGTCATTGACGAAAACTATTAAGAAAATGACCACACTCAGATTAAACTTCTTATAGACACAAGTCTCACATTAGTTATTTATGAAACTAAATTCCATTATAAAATCATCAATCTGAATGTTCGATGACCTAGATACTTATTTTAATCCATAAATTGATCTTTTCACTTTTCATACCTTATTGCTATCCTTTGGGGTTACAAACCCTTTTGATTATGTTATATAGACATGTTAATTAAGGTTCCCATTAAGAAAGGATATTTTTATATCCATTTTCAAAATCTTATTATTATGGAAAGCTGTAATGGAAAGTAATATTATGATGGATTTCAATATAGAAACTGAGGAAAACTTTTTATCATAGTCAATACCTTGATGCTCTTTGAAATCTTTTTTAACCATTCACAACTTATAAGTACCGTCTTTTCCATCGATTTCAATTTTATTCTTGAATACCCATTTTCAACCAATTGGATTTACATCCACTGTAGGATCTACCAAAATCTATACTTGGTTTTTGTACATGGAAAACATTTTTGAATTCACAGCTTCTTACGATTTGGAAACATCTATGGCACTTAAGTATTCCATATAGGTAAGAGGATCATTATTATCAACTAATAATGATCCTCCATCCATGGATACTTGAAAAAAATTTATTATGGGTTCCCAAACTATTTTTTACTCCTATACAGTACTTGTGTATCTAGAATATATTCTTCCGCAGGGCTTTGTGGAATCTTTTCCTATTCCAAATCATGTGTATCTTGATCCTGGATTACATCTAAGTCTATCTCTATCCCACTATCTATTTTTGAGATGTTATCCCCTTAAAGAAATATGGTATGTTTGTTAACCACACATTTGTTTCCTATAGGGTCATATAGGTAACATCCTTTAGTTTCATTAGGATACCCTATAAAGATTCACTTAATTATTCAAGGTGTAAGTTTTTTCCCTAAATATCCTTAACAAACACTTTGTAACCCTACACACTTTTTTATAATAACATAGGTTTATTTACACTCCATAATTGGTATGAAATACAGTCTAACACATTAGCTAAAAATCATTTTAGTATGTATATTTATGTTGCTAACGTGTATCCTCAAAAGGATAATGGAATACTCACATGACTCATCATTGATTTCACCATTTCTAATAAGTTGCGGTTACTAATTTCACTTACACTATTCTACTAAGGTATATAAGGAGGATTGAGTTGAGTTGGAATCCCAAACTACAGAAAATAATCAATGAATCCTTGATTAAGATATTCTCTATGATAGTTTGAGTGGAGTTTCTTAATATTCATACAAATTTGGTTCTCAAATTCATTATTGTATTCCTTGAATCTATCAAAGGAATATGACTTATAACTCATGAAGTTGAAATATACACATCTACTTAAATCATCAATAAAATTTACAAAGTATGAGTATTCACCCATTTCTTCAACTAGAAATGGCCTACACATGTTATTATGAACTAATACAAGCTATTTTTCCCTTTCACCTTTTCCACTAATTGGGGCTTTGGTCTTTTTTCCATATAAACTTGCATGAAATACATCAAGTTGTTTTAGTTTAAAAGAATGTAAATATCCATATTGGTGTAATTTAATAAAATTATTTTGGTTTACATGACCTAGCTGGTGATTCCATAGTTGGTTATAGTATGAGTCATGTGAACTAGTTTTTTATTGATTTCCATTACATGAGACATGTAATCCAACATATAAAGATAGTTATTTAAATGTTCCTTACCATAACAAATACCATCCTTATAAAATAAAAAATATTTATTCCAAAATTTGAAAATAAATCCATTCATATCATGTATTGATATAGAAATAATGTTTTTTGTAATATATATATCCTAAAAATAATCTTTTAAAACCAAGATCATTCACATTGGCAATTTAAGGCGGTAATCTACAATGTTCATGACATCAAGTCAAGATCCATTGAATTATCATAGATATAAATCAACCTATGAAATATCACAGAATCAACTTGGTTACTATATTTAAATACATATGTGAGAACTAGATACTATATCTAATACACAATTTTTCGAAATAGATAAATTTCACTCTATAAAAAAAACACCTGAAGTTTCCCCTTGCTTATTTTTTCTGCATAGTTTTTCTTTCATTGGATCTTATTGACACATGTGAAACATATATGATCTTATTAACCTTCATATCCCTCAACAATTCTCTCATTGGAAGGGAATTTTTAAGGAGATTTGGACTTCATGCTCTTTGCCTACCCTTTCATTTTATTCACCATATGGAAAAAAGTTTTTTTTCACTCTATATCCTTATCAACTTGGATAAGATGTGCCAGAAGATCCAAAAGAGACTTATATATGGGTTTTATATTGACATTTATAATAAATATATATAATATCTGAGTAAATGATGAAATAATACAATCAATGCATAGTTATTTAGGTATTTTAAACCAGAGAACCTCTAGATGCTCAATGTATCCAATGAGTTTGACTACATGAAGCCTAGCTAGTGAACCTTATATAAGCCTACAATGAAAGAGTGTAATGGATATCTCAAAACATTTATATCTTGATCTCTCCTTGTATATACCATAGATATGCTAAAGAATTATATAGGATTTTATGTTTTCATGTGAATTCTCGAGTTTATTATACATGGATAATATCATTAAGCAACAAACATTGACCACGTTTCTCAAGTGTTTATCATATATATATTGAACTATTCATTACTCTCCTCCTTTGCAGGTGGTTTAGTACGTGAGGATTTTTGAATATAATATTTCCCTTAACGGTTCCAAACAACCAACTGGAATTTGAACCATTCCTGAATGTTACTGCCAGTAAGGAGATGGTCTTTCAGCAAATTTTATCATTGGGGTAAAGTGGTTGATGAACATGAAATTTATTCTGAAATTATAAAAGGGTATATTATTAGTACTTCAATTGATTATAATTAATGTGAGACATAATAAAGATTTTAATTTTATTATGTCTCCTTATACTTTATTAAGACTCAATGTCCCCCACCATTGAACTTGTAATATCATATCAGGCAATATATTCTAGTGGAAAGCATCTATATTTCACCCAGTAATGATCTAGACTTTGTTCATAAAAATCATAAAAATTTATTTAGGTAGGTTGTATTTCCAACTGTAAACTAGAATATCCTTGATTCATTGAGTGGACTCCCCAACCTTGAAATACTAATCGGGAATTATTCAACACTTCCATTTATTTTTTTATTGATCAAACATTGGAATTCAAATTTAATACAATTTCGGTTATGTCGAACCATCATATTAGTTAAGACTCTATAATAATTAAATGTTTCCACCACCTTGTCTTAAAAAAAAACTTTAACTATGGTTTCATATTAATTTAGATGTTTTTAAGGAATAATGAATTAATAATATTAACTCATGGGATTAAATTTTATTTTATTACACATAAAATTTTCTTATTTTATCCTTGGCATATATTATTAATATTTCATGGATTTTACTTATGTGATTTTTTTTTGATAAAACATTTATTCATAATCCATTTATTTAGATTCCATCTTTTCATATTATTATATTAATTTATTTGATCTTGGTATTGCATCTATATAATAAATAATTCATAAGACAAAATAAATAAATAAATGACCTAATCATGTTCCTATCTAATGGTTGATTTATTTAGTGGAAAATAAATAAAACTAAGGCCTATGGTAAAACTCATTATTCCAAACTTAGAATAAGTTAAAACACTCCAACTATATACCTATGTATCACCTGTGTTGACATCATCTTGGTTCCATCTTGAACCACCTCCACATGCCTTTGGATACTCCATTTATTACATATATTTATAACTATCATTTTGGTGATGGAAACCCAAGGACAGATTATGGGGAATTACATAAATAACCATGGACACACATGTCATACTTAATAAATAAGTGGGATGAATCATGGGCCATCATATTTTTAATTAATATTAAATAATTGAAAACCCATTCAATTAAATTAATTTAAATTAAATCAATGCATTCAAAGGTTTTTGTAGAGATCATGAATGGTCATACACATACAAAGAATACATAAAAGTTAACTAGTAAACATTCATTTTTATTATCCCTTTATTATTAAGATAAATGATCTTGTATTAATTAATTAATTAATTCCCTTTATCTTAATGATCATCTGAATTATCTTATAGATACCCATTATAAATGAATTCATGACAAAGAAATGATATAACTAATAATTATAGATAATTTCATTAATTTAATTGAGAATTTAATAATTATTTAAAACCTTCTTTACATATCCAAACACATTAGGTTCCAATAGTGTAATTATATTTTAATTCTGTAACTAATTATTTTAATGCAATTTAATTTTTCCCTTTAATTTTGAGACTACATAATGTGTACTTATGAGCTATAAACCATGTTTTTAAATTTTTATGTACCTGGAATACATGCCCGGGGATTCAGCATTTACCTCATCTTAACTACATGGAGTGTACTCAAAAGATACATGGCATGTTTCATGATTTCCACGTGTCAGCTTAACCCATTGAAGGAATTAGTGTGTTCTTTAGATGTGGGATAATAAGACATGTTCCCCATCTACATTCTGTGTTTTTAACTAGCTGTGTGTCCGTATAACCCAAAAAATAACTCAGTGTGTATTTAGGATGCATAAATTAATGAATTACACATCATGTATTCTGATTAAATTCGGTGTGTTTCATTAATTACACAAGATATCAGTCTCACATAGTCTAAAACTATGTATTTTACTATATAGTTAGCGTGAATTTCTTTTCTAAATAGTGTATATTACATAAAATGTACGCCAACTACATACTGTGTAGTCTAACAAGCCATTTTCTAGGTTAGCATAGCCTACACACTATGTGTAATAAATTCACTGCATGTAATAACTACTCGGTATGTCATGTATCCCATGACACATCCAGGTATAGTGGACTTGGGTACACAATGTGTACTTTGGCTACATGCCGTTTAACCCAATCTCACCGGTTAGAATCCTTTTAACTTATTAATGAAATATCTAGTTTTTATTCATTAATTCTTAGTCCTTGAAGAAATTATTAATCTTGAATAATTTAATTATAAATTAAAAATCATGTAAATTGAATATTGGTTTAAAGAATTAATAATCTAAAAATGAAAGATCTAACAACTATTGAGAATATAGATCAACAATAAAATAAATAATTATAAATTTAAATTGTGACCCCTATTATACTACTTGAAGGTTTTAGAAACATTGGAAGCACTTGATAGTTTAATAACAATAATGTTTTATTCTGTTTTGATGGATCATTCTCAAATTTTGAAAGATGTAAATGTCATCACTAATGAAATTTTTTCCATCTAATATTCACATTTAAAAGTTCATAACCTAGAGGAAGTATTTTTTTTAATTTATAATTTATAATTAATATAATTTAGATATGACTAAAGGTTACCACATATTTGGATATTTCTTCATTGATTTTGTTGACCTTCCAAAAAAACATTTTTAGATTTCCACTGTGTCACTTGTAGGATCCAAGTGTAGAATCCCTCTAATGGTGATCCACACATGATACATTGATCTTCGAACAACATTGATTGATTTTTGAGTGTTATAGTGATGGATCATTCATCTCATGTTTTTCATCTTGATCACTTAAAGAACCTTCATGTTTTAAATATTTTATCTTGTTTTTGAGAAAATTATAGAAGGAAGATTGAAGTGAGAAGTATTCTATTCTCAATGATTCTCAGTTCTCAATTAACCCTATATGATAGACATAGTAGTCTATTTATAGTGTTAGGATTTAGGTTAAGAAATTATTATTTTTCCATAACATTCCTTAAATAATATAATAAAATTTATATAAACCTATTACATATAATAAAAATATTATTCGATGTCATTCACTATATGGGTAATAATAAATATTATTTTATTGGCTTATAAATTAAAATTTATCACCAGATACTTTCTAGTATTATTATTCCTTATCATCATTTATTGATTACCTAAATTAATATTTAATTAACTATTTATCCATAAATAAATATTCGATTCAATTTCTGGTGAATAAATATTAATTAAATATTTAACAATTAAATTGTGATAAATAAGACCTGAATAGTTTTATTCCTCAGTCTTGAGAATAACATTTATTATAATAAATAAATTCAAATATAATTTAATATTTATTAATAGAAACACTTAGTGTATGAACATCTAGGATTATTTCTCTTTGTAATTAGATAGGCTCGCCTAAGGTATAAGATTATTATCTTGCAACAGGTCAAGAAACCCAAGAGATACATAATTTTATGATTTCAAAAAACACATATGAATGATTGTTGTGTAATATAAACCCCATAGAATAATATTGTATCAATATGGTTTAAAATATATGTCATAAAACAATTTTATTGATACATCCTTATTTGAATATCCAAAATAAACTTATAATTTTACCAAGGATATGGAATTTAATGCGATAGTAACATTTCAATATAGGGGTCGTGATATCATCTTCCATAAATATAGAAGGGATAAGTATTTCCATGACTTGTTATTAATAACATGTCACTCATCATACACCTAATTTATCCAAATTTATCATGAATTTTATGATCAAGGTAAAAAAAATACATCTAAGAAGGTGTTGTGCCCAAGTGAAGTAATTGCATTTGTTGTCAATAACTTGTCATGGTGTGCCATCTGATGAAGTACATCTTGAAGATTGATGATTACAGAAGCATTAAATCAGACGATTGTTGAGCTGATCTTTAAGTTCTAAGAACTTGTATCAACTGGATACAAAGTCACAACATTGTTTGAAGACCATGCATTGTATTGACAATGCATGAGGAGGTGAAGAAGATCCATCCACAATCTCTAAGTGGATGAAGTGAGCTAAAGAAGCCCATGCACTATCACTTAGTGCATGTGAACATGAAGATGATCCAATTTGATCTCTGATTAGATCAATGAAGAACATTGAAGAATTATTTGATTCAGGAGCTCGGTTGAAGATGAAGAACCTTTGGAATTCCATTCCTAAGTGATGAATATATGTTGAGAAGAAATGGAGGAATTCTTAAGAAGAAGAAGAAAGGCTAGAAGTGGCTTGGCACTTGGCATGTTTTATATGGAGGAGAACTTTGTTTTTAACAAAGTCTTTATTCTGTCCTTTGCCAAAAAATTAGGCCAGCCAAGGCACCTTGGGGGTTCAACCCCAAGGCATGGGCGCTAGGGCACCACGCCCGGGGGAACCCGTGGGGCGAGCCAGGGCGGCAGGGCGCACCCAAGACACCGCATGGGCGCCTGGGGCACGCCCGGAGGAGCGCAGTGTGCATAGTGGGCGCCAGTGGCGCGCCCGCAGGAAGCATAGTGGGAGCTAGAGCGCGCCCGCAGGAGGCAGAGTGGGCGCAGAGCGCGCCCGCAGAGAGAACCCGGTGCGGGGCGGCACCGGGAGGGGAGAAGTTCAACTGGCGGGTTGAGGCAGCGCCAGGGTAATAAGCCGCGGATAAACCGGGCTTCGTTTCGATGTGGGACGCGGGATTTTCCCGCGGAAGAGATCCTGGCCGCTCATCCAATCGCGCGGCTAATCACAGCCGCTCATCTAATTCCGCGCGAGATCTTCAGATCCAGGCCGCCCGATGTATCTCCATCGCCTGATCCGACGGCCGTAGCTCATCTCCTTCCTCGAGCTCGCGCCGAGGCACCTCCCGCAGCCGCCGATGAACCAGAGGCTACCCAAGGCCGGTTTTCGAGTTCCCGGCCACCTCTGAAGGAAGTAAAGCGTCCATTGAGATCGTCTGGCCACACTGAATACATCCATGCCTTAAAATATGCATGCATGCAACAAATGGAGATCTTCGAAGAACGGACGAGGCAAGCAAAGCTGCCGAGGCCTCAGGGTGTTCGTGTTTTGCATGGGATGGCCAAAACGAAGGCCGTGCATGCGTTCTAAGTCGCATGCACGTGAAGGAAACCGAAAAATGGAAAACCCGCATTAAAACAGAGAAGAAGAACGAGATACGCGGAAGATATTTAATGCGTTTGAAGCTTTCAAAACGCCGATGATTTCGGGCATTCAAGTTTTGGATCCCGCGGACTCTATTCATACTCCTCGCCTATAAAATGAGAAGTCCAGCGCCCTTGGAAACGCTGCTGATTCTTTGAGAACTCGAGAGTCCCGCGAAGCCATCCGAGCTACGCGAAGTATCTCCGCGCAACACACTTGCGCGGCTGTTGTCTCGAAGCCACCCGAGGCTTTGAAGGTGTTCCTTGCGTGCAACTCCTTTGCGCGACAAGAAGAAGGAGGTGAAGTGTTTCTTGCGCGCCTTGTGCTCCAAGCACTTGCACGACGCCTTGCACCGAGGTCCCTTGTGGCCTTGTGTCATTGCACTTGCGCGGCTAAGCTACACCAGAGGACTTGCGCGCCTTGCCACTGCACCCTTGCGCGGCAGTGTTGAAGAAGAGGAGGCCGCGGCTCAAGCATTCCCTTGCGCGCCTCCTTTGAGATCAAGTGAAGAAGACCACCTCGGGAAGGGGATATGCAAAGTTGAGGAGAAGGCCGAGAACCTTTATGCTTTGGATGCAAAAGGAAGACCACACTTTGTGTGTTTATAAATTGAAGAAGAAGGACAAGTCAAGTGTGTGCACTAAAAGAATGAGTAGTGTATGTGTGCACATGTGAAGAAGATCAACTTTGAGGAGTACACACTTATGTGTGTGAATACAAAATAACTGATCATTCTAAGTGATTGGGTTTTTGTGAGCAAGACCAACGAGATCTTTTGAAGACTGTTGAAGCTACTTGAAGTTTTGAACAACACCTCTGAAGAAGTGAAGTGAAGCCATGATGAAGATGATGCTGTGGAGTTGGGGGGTTTAACCAACTTGTAATTGGGGGGGTAACCAATTACTGTGTAATCATCTTTTGGCATAGTGAAGAATCCGTGTTGGGGGGTGTAACCAACACAGCAAGGAGTAGGTCTTTGTACCGAACCTTGTAAATCTCTGTGTTCTGTGCTCTCATTATTACTGCACCACTAAAAGAGTAGATCTAGGCTTTAACCAGCTCCAGAGGTTGAATTGATAATCCAAAGGGAACAATTCATAAAAAGAAAAAGTTATCACTGATTCACCCCTCCCCTCTCAGTGATCACAACCGATCCAGGCATTTCAAGTGGTATCAGAGCCAGGTTACCTCTGTAAGGATCTACTTCTGAGAAGATGGACAATCTGAATTCTGTTAATAGTAGGGGTGTTCCTACATTCGATGGAAAGAATTACCACAGCTGGAAGAATCGGATGTTACCCTACCTTCTATCTCTCGGCCTTGAAGTTAGAAATGCAGCCTTATTTGGATTCCCTCCTCTTGCTAATGAAGCTGCTATGACACTCGATGAGAAAAGAAATATGGAAGTTGATGGTAAAGCTCAAAATTCCATTCTTATGTCACTCTCAGAAAAGGTATACACAAAAGTCATGGGACTCAAGAATGCTAAAGAAATTTGGGACAAATTGGAAAGTAGTTATGAAGGCAACATGAAAGTCAAGGAAGCCAAATTACAGATTTGGAGAAGCAAGTTTGAAGATGTCAAGATGGGAGAAGAAGAAAATATTGATGATTATTTCACAAGAGTCAATGAAATTGTCAGTAACATTCAGGGCTTTGGAGAAAAGTTGGAGGACTCCACTATTGTTAAAAAGCTAATGAGAAATTTTCCTGACAGGTTTGACCCCAAAGTCTCAGCATTAGAAGACAGAGATGATCTCTCTCTTGATGAACTACACAACATTCTCATTGCATATAAAATGAGGAAGATCCCAGTATTCAAGAAGAAGATCAAGGATGAGATGGCTTTTGAGGCCATGAGACAACTCAAGATAAAAGATGACGAAGTCCTAGAATCAAGTGATACTGACAATGAAGAAAAGGATGAAGATCTCAACACGATTATTTCTCTTTTTTCTAAAAGGTTTGGAAAAACTAAATTCAGGGGAAAAGGGAAATCACCATCAAGATGTTTCAATTGCAATAACATCAGACACTTTGCTGTAAACTGCCCCAAGAAGAGATATAGTGCTCCAGAAGTTGAAGATGAGAAGTCACAAAAGAAGAAATGGAGTAGATACCCAAGAGAAGGAAACAAATCAGGTGTGAGAAAGAAAAGGTTCATTCCAGGTGAAAGAAGAAGCTATGTAAGCAAAGAGGAAGAATCAGACTCTACTTCAACCAGTCAATCAGAAGAAGAAACGAATTTTATGGATCATGTAGAAAAAGGGTTTGATACCTGCAGCAGTGAAGATGATGAAAGTGAACGAACAGAGCTTGAATACAGATTGAAAGATGAATTAGTGGCTTGCCTTGAACAGAACACTGGACTCAAGAAAGAGAAGAGATTGTTACAAAAGGAAACCAAAAGGATGACTGAGGAGTTGGAAGAATGTATGAAGAAAGAGACAATGTACATTGAAGAAATCAAGAGACACAAACTGAAGGTAGCTGAGCTGGACAAGATAGCAAAAGATCTTGAGGAGAAACTTCACCTCAAAGAAGAAGAGCAATCACTGACACATTCCAAGTGGATTGAAGCACAGAATAGCTTGAAAAAGATGAGAGAAGACTTCAACAAGGCTGTTGAGGTCAAGGCAGAATCATCTTATGCTGGTGCTCAGAGGCAGGTCAATTTACCACTAAGTAAATCTCAAAATACATCTGTTATTTCTAACAATGCAGGTTCAAAGATAAAATTGAGACAAACATGGCATGAACCAATCTGTGTAAAATCATCTTCAATGGAAGAAAGAAAATCCTCAGGAAGGACTACTCAAATCTTGGACAGAAAATTACAACATGACTCTTATCAACAAAGAAGGTCAAGGTTCAGAGGCTACTGCTGGTGTTGTGGTGTGTTTGGACATAAGGCCTATGCATGCTGGTATAACATGTCTCTTCCAAACATGAGGCATGAGTCAAGGGGGAGACATCCTGACACCCAGAGTGTTTTGCAGAAAGCATCAAAACCACCAACTCAGAACACATTTGACTGCCTGAGTGAAGCTTGTGGAAGATGTGACCAACAAGGTCATAGAGCTGATAAATGTATGACAACTCTTCCTAAACAAAAAGTCAAAGACATGAAAGGGAAAGCCATTCAAGAAACTAATGATGAAATCACATGCTTTGCTGAAGTGGCTCTAAAAGCCAGCAGTAAAACCAAGTCATGGATTCTTGATAGTGGATGCTCATCCCACATGACTGGTGATACAAAAATTCTAAGCAAACTTGAAAGTCGTGAGGGAGGAACCGTGGTGTTTGGAAATGATCGTTCTCTGAAAATCAAGGGAGTTGGAAAGGCTATGATTGCAACAACAAATCTAAAATCCAATTATGTGTTGTTTGTTGAAGGATTAAAGCACAACCTACTGAGTGTAAGTCAATTATGTGATGATGGACATGAGGTGTTGTTCCAGAAGGACTCATGCATCATCAAGAGCTCAAAGGATGGAAAAATCATCACTCAAGGAAGAAGAACCACTGGAAATCTATTTCAAATTGGTGATCCCATCAATTCTTGTTTTCTTAGCTCTAAAGATGAAAACAACCTCTGGCATAGAAGACTTGGCCATCTTTGTCAAAGGAGTATGAGTAAAATTCTGAAGTACAATGTTGTACGAGATCTACCCAAATTAAAGAGAGAAAGAGATGAAGTCTGCGACACATGTCAGAAGGGAAAACTGACCCATAGGTCACACAAAGGAGTTGATATCATGTCTACTAGACCTCTTGAACTCATCCATACAGACATATGTGGACCAATGAGACAGAAGTCTACAAGAGGAGATTTCTATTTTATAACCTTCATTGATGATTACACACGGATGACCAATGTCATGTTCATGAAACACAAGTCAGAGGCAATCACGATGTTCAAGACTTTCAGAAGGCAGGCTGAGAAGGAACTGGAGCTCTGCATCAAGAAAGTAAGATCAGACAACGGAAAAGAATATACCGGTGATGTCTTTGAAAGCTATCTGGTCAAGCATGGAATCAAACATCAATATAGTACACCATATACTCCACAACAGAATGGAGTGGCTGAACGAAAGAATCAAAGCATAGTTGAAATGGGGAGGACTATGTTAGCTGAGCATGATATCTCTAAGTTTTTCTGGAGAGAAGCAGTATGCACTGCTATACACATACAGAACAGATGTCTCCTGAGACCAGAAACACAAACGACAGCCTATGAAATGTGGTTTAACAGAAAACCAACTGTTAAATATTTCAAAGTCTTTGGCAGTCCCTGCATCATCAAGATTAAAAACATCAATCTGGGAAAGTTTGAAGAAAAAGGTGAAGAAGGAATCTTTATGGGTTACCTACCTAATGGAAAAGGCTACAGATGCTGGAATAAGAGGTTGAATAAAATGATTGACTGCAGTGATGTCATAATAATTGAAAACAACACCAAACCATACACTGTGGATGATGATGACTCAAAGAATGACACAGCCTTGGAACAGAAGAATGCAGAATTACCTGAGCCAACACCAACTGCTGGTGAGATCAACTCTGAATATACCAGTGATGAAGATGAAGGTAATGAAAATGGAAGAAGAAGATACAACAAATTGAAGAAGCATGTTGACACAGAAAATGTCCTTGGAGACCTACAGTCCTCAGTAAGAACTAGAAGAAGATTGAGATTGGAAGATCAGACTGCACTGGTTTCTCAAGTTGAACCTCACACAGTGGCTGAAGCAGTTGTACATGAGGAATGGATACAAGCTATGCATGAGGAACTCAATCAAATTGAAAAGAACTCCACTTGGGATCTTGTGCCAAGGCCCAAAAATAAAAATGTTATTGGGACAAAGTGGGTGTTTAGAAACAAACTCAATGAAAAGGGAGAAGTTTCCAGAAACAAGGCCAGACTTGTATGCAAAGGATATTCACAAATGGAAGGAATCGACTTTGAGGAAACCTTTGCACCAGTTGCAAGACTGGAAACTATCAGAATGTTCTTAGCAGTTGCAGCACACAAGCAGTACAAGGTCTATCAGATGGATGTGAAATCTGCATTTCTGAATGGAGATCTTGAAGAAGAGGTGTATATTGAACAACCAGAGGGATTTTTGCTAGACAAAGATGGCAGTATGGTGTGCAGATTGAAAAAAGCCTTGTATGGATTGAAGCAGGCCCCTAGAGCCTGGTACTCAAAATTGGATGGTTGTCTTAAAGACATGAAATTTGTCAAAGGAACAGTTGACAGTAACCTCTATGTCAGAGAAATGGCCAATGGTACCCTCATAGTCATCATCTATGTGGATGATATCATTTTTGCTGGTAACAAGGAAGGACTATGTGAAGAATTTGCTGAGAAGATGAAAAGAACTTTTGAAATGTCGATGCTTGGTCAAATGACATATTTTCTAGGATTTCAGGTGGAACAAAGACAAAACTCCATATTTCTTTCACAAGAAAAGTACGCAAGGGACTTAGTGAAAAGGTTTGGAATGGAAAGTTCAAAGGAAGTCTCCACACCCATTTCTGTCGGAACCAAGCTATGCAAGGATGAAGAAGGCAACAATGTTGATCAGAAAGAGTTCAGAAGAATTATTGGCAGTCTACTTTATCTCACGGCTTCAAGGCCAGATATAGCATATGCAGTGACTTTGTGTGCCAGATTCCAAAGTGACCCAAAAGAATCTCATTTAACTGCAGCCAAAAGAATCCTGAGATATGTTAAAGGAACCCTCAACTATGGACTCTTATACAAACACAGTGCAAACATACAGTTGTTGGGATTCACAGATGCTGATTGGGCTGGTGATTGCACTGATAGAAGATCCACATCTGGTGGAACCTTCTTTCTGGGAGAAGGATGTGTTAGCTGGTACAGCAAGAAACAAAATTCTGTAACATTGAGCACAGCTGAAGCAGAGTATGTGGCCGCTACACATGCATGTACTCAAATGATTTGGATGCAGGTGCAGCTATCAGATTTGAGGATTAAAGCTGAAAAACCATTGAGGATCTTATGTGATAATCAAAGTGCAATTGGGTTGTCTAAGAATCCTATCCAACACTCCAGATCCAAGCACATTGATATAAAATATCATTTCATCAAAGAAAGGGTCGCCAGTGGAGACATCAAGCTAGACTACATTCCTACTCAAGATCAGGTGGCAGACATTTTCACCAAAGCTATGCCTACGGAAAGATTTGTTGAATTGAGGCTGAAACTTCATGTTCATCCTTCTACTCTCACTTGAGGAAGAAGAAGGTCCCTCCTTATTCCCTAAATTTTTGTATTCTTGTACTTACATGCAGGGAATTGAAGGAGATGAGTGCATCCCCTGAGGGGGAGCATTGGTAGTTGAAGATGTGCAGGTTCCAGAAGCTCTATACTATGAGTATGGCTTTCATTCATCCCTTTGCATTTGTTGGCCAATAAGGGGGAGAAATCATCAGGCACAAGGCACACGACATTCTATCAGTGTGCTTCGGAGTATTGACAACCAAATACAAAGGGGGAGATTGTTGTGCCCAAGTGAAGTAATTGCATTTGTTGTCAATAACTTGTCATGGTGTGCCATCTGATGAAGTACATCTTGAAGATTGATGATTACAGAAGCATTAAATCAGACGATTGTTGAGCTGATCTTTAAGTTCTAAGAACTTGTATCAACTGGATACAAAGTCACAACATTGTTTGAAGACCATGCATTGTATTGACAATGCATGAGGAGGTGAAGAAGATCTATCCACAATCTCTAAGTGGATGAAGTGAGCTAAAGAAGCCCATGCACTATCACTTAGTGCATGTGAACATGAAGATGATCCAATTTGATCTCTGATTAGATCAATGAAGAACATTGAAGAATTATTTGATTCAGGAGCTCGGTTGAAGATGAAGAACCTTTGGAATTCCATTCCTAAGTGATGAATATATGTTGAGAAGAAATGGAGGAATTATTAAGAAGAAGAAGAAAGGCTAGAAGTGGCTTGGCACTTGGCATGTTTTATATGGAGGAGAACTTTGTTTTTAACAAAGTCTTTATTCTGTCCTTTGCCAAAAAATTAGGCCAGCCAAGGCACCTTGGGGGTTCAACCCCAAGGCATGGGCGCTAGGGCACCACGCCCGGGGGAACCCGTGGGGCGAGCCAGGGCGGCAGGGCGCACCCAAGACACCGCATGGGCGCCTGGGGCACGCCCGGAGGAGCGCAGTGTGCATAGTGGGCGCCAGTGGCGCGCCCGCAGGAAGCATAGTGGGCGCTAGAGCGCGCCCGCAGGAGGCAGAGTGGGCGCAGAGCGCGCCCGCAGAGAGAACCCGGTGCGGGGCGGCACCGGGAGGGGAGAAGTTCAACTGGCGGGTTGAGGCAGCGCCAGGGTAATAAGCCGCGGATAAACCGGGCTTCGTTTCGATGTGGGATGCGGGATTTTCCTACGGAAGAGATCCTGGCCGCTCATCCAATCGCGCGGCTGATCACAGCCGCTCATCTAATTCCGCGCGAGATCTTCAGATCCAGGCCGCCCGATGTATCTCCATCGCCTGATCCGACGGCCGTAGCTCATCTCCTTCCTCGAGCTCGAGCCGAGGCACCTCCCGCAGCCGTCGATGAACCAGAGGCTACCCAAGGCCGGTTTTCGAGTTCCTGGCCACCTCTGAAGGAAGTAAAGCGTCCATTGAGATCGTCTGGCCACACTGAATACATCCATGCCTTAAAATATGCATGCATGCAACAAATGGAGATCTTCGAAGAACGACCGAGGCAAGCAAAGCTGCCGAGGCCTCGGGGTGTTCGTGTATTGCATGGGATGGCCAAAACGAAGGCCGTGCATGCGTTCTAAGTCGCATGCACGTGAAGGAAACCGAAAAATGGAAAACCCGCATTAAAACAGAGAAGAAGAACGAGATACGCGGAAGATATTTAACGCGTTTGAAGCTTTCAAAACGCCGATGATTTCGGGCATTCAAGTTTTGGATCCCGCGGACTCTATTCATACTCCTCGCCTATAAAATGAGAAGTCCAGCGCCCTTGGAAACGCTGCTGATTCTTTGAGAACTCGAGAGTCCCGCGAAGCCATCCGAGCTACGCGAAGTATCTCCGCGCAACACACTTGCACGGCTGTTGTCCCGAAGCCACCCGAGGCTTTGAAGGTGTTCCTTGCGTGCAACTCCTTTGCGCGACAAGAAGAAGGAGGTGAAGTGTTTCTTGCGCGCCTTGTGTTCCAAGCACTTGCATGACGCCTTGCACCGAGGTCCCTTGTGGCCTTGTGTCATTGCACTTGCGCGGCTAAGCTACACCAGAGGACTTGCGCGCCTTGCCACTGCACCCTTGCGCGGCAGTGTTGAAGAAGAGGAGGCCGCGGCTCAAGCATTCCCTTGCGCGCCTCCTTTGAGATCAAGTGAAGAAGACCACCTCGGGAAGGGGATGTGCAAAGTTGAGGAGAAGGCCGAGAACCTTTATGCTTTGGATGCAAAAGGAAGACCACACTTTGTGTGTTTATAAATTGAAGAAGAAGGACAAGTCAAGTGTGTGCACTAAAAGAATGAGTAGTGTATGTGTGAACATGTGAAGAAGATCAACTTTGAGGAGTACACACTTATGTGTGTGAATACAAAAGAACTGATCATTCTAAGTGATTGGGTTTTTGTGAGCAAGACCAACGAGATCTTTTGAAGACTGTTGAAGCTACATGAAGTTTTGAACAACACCTCTGAAGAAGTGAAGTGAAGCCATGATGAAGATGATGCTGTGGAGTTGGGGGGTTTAACCAACTTGTAATTGGGGGGGGGGTAACCAATTACTGTGTAATCATCTTTTGGCATAGTGAAGAATCCGTGTTGGGGGGTGTAACCAACACGGCAAGGAGTAGGTCTTTGTACCGAACCTTGTAAATCTCTGTGTTCTGTGCTCTCATTATTACTGCACCACTAAAAGAGTAGATCTAGGCTTTAACCAGCTGCAGAGGTTGAATTGATAATCCAAAGGGAAAAATTCATAAAAAGAAAAAGTTATCACTGATTCACGCCTCCCCTCTCAGTGATCACAACCGATCCAGGCATTTCAGAAGGTGATTTGTAACATGCATTAATAATAATATTGTGTTCTAAGGACCATTACACATGCTGCGAATAAGAATATCCAATGACACATAAACATGGAGAGTTTATAAAGGTGGGTATGTTATCATAATCTACTATCTTAGAGATTAACAAGTGTGAACTTCATGAGAAGAAGTCTCATCAAATTATGAGTACTCACACGTAATAGTCAACAATATTTGTGCCATATCATAGAATGTTATCCAATCATCAAACTATATTCCAGAGTATCGTCATCGCACTTCAAGGTTCTCATCATATGAGGGAACTTCTACGACCATATCAATACAATAGATACTGTAGGACATAATTATATTAAATTCATGAAGAACAACGAAAAATATGTAATAATCTATTTTATTAATATTCTAATATTAAAATATACATGTAATACAAAGTACGAGTAGTTGGTTTTAGAACACCAACTCCAAAAAAACTGGGTGTACAATGGATATTTGATCAATGATGGTTTAAATAAGTGGTTTTGGAGGAAAAATAAAATAATTTGGGCTCATGTTCTATAGAGAAAAGTTTTCACTAAAACTGAAAAACCAGTCGACTCATCTTAGGAAACCGTATGAGATGATATTTCAAGATACTATACATTGTATGATTTACTCAACCATGTGGGGTTTTCTAGAAATCCTGTGAACATCAATTTTAGTATATAGAACTATACAAATAGTCTATAATTTGTTGCTAAGTTGTGTGCCTCTCCCTAGGAACTCTGCAACCCAAAACGATATATACAAAATTATATGCATGATTGGAGCATGTTTTGTCTTACCGTGTGCCTTATCTATTCTACATGGTTTATATTTCTAACAACCCTCTATCTAGAACTATAACCACTATTTGAACTAGGATTTCCACTCATAAAAACCTAGATACATTGAGGGTCACATAATTAATGTTCTCTATCCATTGTTTGGGGAAGTAATCATACATTAGATCCATTTTGAAGATAAGAAGATCTTGTAACTCATTTGAGGTTGTTAACATATTTTTTTGGAGGCAGATTTCATTTTATTCTTATTTTATTTACTTCAATAAAAACTATTAGTAAGTGGAGCTTGTTTGTCTCAATTTTCATCTTGTGTGAATAATTTCCTCTCAACATGTTTTCTAGATGAAAATAGAGAATCATTTGAGTAATCTAATTTTTGTTGTGTGCATGTATCATTCTTATATATTCCTTACAATTTTTTCATGTATTCTCTCTTAAACTCACTAGATATGTCATATATAACCAAGAATGACATATAAAAGGTTATTATAAGGAATTATGATTTATTTTATTACAACTATTTGGTGTATTCTTCATCACTTATGGGTTGATTTAATAAAAATATATAGAAATTGATTATTGGACCAAGAAGTTTATTTTAAGATTCTAATTAAACTCTACCAGGATAAGGGGGTTTCAACATATTTGAATCATAATGGTGATAATTTTTTATTAAAAACATAACAAAAAAGATAAAACATTTCAAACAATCCCTATTAAAGGATATAACCCTTACACATCATCATTATTAAGTAAAAAAACTATTTCTTTCTTATTTTTGGTGACATAAACCATTAAGAGCTTGAATTTGGAGCCAGTTAAAGATTAAATGGTCTATGAAACTATTAATTTACTTTTTAAATAATTGAAAAAATAATTAAAATTGATAAATGCCTAATATTTTCCTACTGATAAACCATATAATTTCACTAAACATAATTTGGAATTGAAAAACATTTAATTTGAG
This sequence comes from Viscum album, assembly GCA_963277665.1. Lineage (NCBI taxonomy): Eukaryota > Viridiplantae > Streptophyta > Magnoliopsida > Santalales > Viscaceae > Viscum > Viscum album. Next base: position 189,619,128 of record OY728130.1, read on the forward strand.
CCACCTAAAAGTAACTAGTTGGGCAGAGAGACACCAAATTATGGTTCTTTTTCAGGGTGGTCTTTTAAATGTTGTATTATGGATTTATTCTAGGTTAAATAATTTGAAAATTTAAAAACAATTATGAAAAATGATATCATATAACCCATTTCTATTTTTGGTTATTTGTGATTTTTTCTTTTTATGATCAGTGTATTGTTTGCATTTGTGCAGGACTATGGGAACATGCACCAACACCTCACTTATTACAAGAGTGATAAATCATTAGATATTTCCAATTTTATCTAAAAATATAATGGTTATTATCAAGGTAATTATGATCTTTCATGAAGGAAGACATATCAAACCCTCCTATGTTGAAACTAGAAATGGAACTTTCCATGGAGTTGGAAAATAGTTTTTCACCCGAAGGAGGGACGAATAAAAAATTTTCAAATGAAATTGGGAGATAAAAACAACTAACTCTATTCTTGATAAATTATAAACCGTAGAATCAGTAAAAAATATTGGTCCGATGTTGTTATGGGCTCAACAACAGCTTCTTTGGTCATTCGGCTTCGAGCTCTTACCCCGGATCGGGTGAGATCGACGTCTGCTCTGGTGCGTTACTGGTTTTGGGTCTTACGTTGGAAATGGTGTGCGTCAATGGCTCTGCTCCTTCAAGGTTTCCATGTAGTTGGTGTGCTCAGAATCGGTGAAGCTGGATCCGAGATCCTTCGCCTTTGTCCTAGCTCTTTGTCGGTTCGTGAGTGCTCTGGTGAGATCGGAGCCGGCGCCTGTGGCTTGGAGGGGGGAGGCTGTGCGTGTTTTTTACTGCATTTTGTTTACAGGTTTTTCTTAATGAAGTTGGGATCACATTTGATTGGCTGTATTTCTGGGTTTTGGTTGTTCCTTGATTGAGTTGATGGAGGTTCATTGGATGGTCTCCTGATGGTATGGAATGTTGGCTGGTTGGGATGTGCGGGATGGTTTTGTGATGATGGTGAAGGAGGAATGTAGTTTAAGGGCTAGGTGGAACTTTGGAGTTGTCTGCGGATCAGGGTGCTAATGGTGTCAGAATCTAGCCATATTCATTTTGGTTTCTTTGACGTCCTTTGTGGATGGATTCTTCTGGAGGTCCATTTCATTTCTCTTGAAGGCTGGGCGAATTCCGATGGAGTTTTCCAATAGGAGGATTTGGGCCGGTGTCGATGGTCGCGCTGGGGGACGCTCAAGGTAGCCCTTTCTGAGGTTTGGCCAACATTTCTGATGTTCTTGTGCCCTAGTTCGTGGTTTATTGGACATTTCCATTGGTTAATGATGTTTTTGTGTAATGGTGAAAGTGGTTGTATTAGAATCATGTTGTGGGGTACTAGGAACCCATAAACCGAATTTTGAAAATGAAAAAAAAAACAATTAGAGTGAATGTAGTGGCTTGATGAATGATTATAAAGAAAGATATCATGGTATTATTTGACTTATTGGAAGATGTGCCAACTAATTGATTCCAATGACATAGTTAATGAGGAACACAAAAAATATTCACCCATAACATCAATGAAACTAATATTTTAGATATACAACTATACACTATACCTAAGAAAATTGATTCTCTTCAATTGAATTCAAATGCACAAGTTAAAGTTGTGCAACATCTAACATGAAATGAGTGTGGTTATAACCATTCTATGGGGGAGTGTCTAACCATAAGTGATAAAAAAATATAATAGTGAATTGAGTCATATCTCACAATATTGGGGGTCAGATTTATTTCCATAATACCAAAATACAGCATGGGAAGATAATTCCAATTCTAGTTGGGGTGGATGAAAAACTACAAAGTAACCAACCTCAAACACTTCCTAGATATATCCAACCATAAAAAAAAATCTACACCCAAGTAAAAAACAAGGAAATCAATACTAATAGGGAAAATATGATAAATATCAAGGGTAGTGTGTCCCAATTGATAACAAAAACATGATCAATAATAACTACAACAATATATAAAGTCAAATATAAAAGAGATGGTTTCAAAATTTATCAGCACTATTGAAACTAGATTTCATAATTTTGATGCCACTATCCGAATTTCTTAGAAAAAAATGGGAAGCTTTATAATTATATCTCAATGAGAGAACCCAACACACTACTAGGTAACACTGAAAATAACTACCAAGATAAAGCCAAGGTAGTAACCATAAGGCGTGATAAGGATCTTACACATCCTCCCCCAACAAAGAAAAAGACAAAGGATGATGAGAAGAATGATTGACCTCTACAAAATATGGTATTTATAGATGAACATGAAATTGTGAAATTATATAAAGGAAAATTAAATTAAAAATAATTAGTATAGTTTACATATAAAGAGGTGATCAAACCATATATACCACATTTTCCTTTTCTGGGTTGGATAAACAAATAAAAGTTGGATCAAAATTTGGTAAATTTATGGCGGTGTTGTGAAAATATTCATATGAATATTTATTTTTCAATGAAATTATATCAAATTACAGATTTTTTCTAAATTTATGAACATAATTGTTTCAAATAAATGGAATATAGAAAAATTAGGCACCATAACTTTCAACAAGGTATGTGTTGGGAAAAAATACCTCAAGGTATCATTGTAGTGTTTTGGGTTGATTGTGTTTGTTGAAAAATCCGATTTCCATGGTCAGTTGTAGAGTACTAGAGAGATTATTAACATGTTACGTTAAAAAATGTCCAAGATAAAGGAATGGATTCCCAGAAAGTGATACAAACAATTGTGTACATAAGGTTATGTCATTTCCTAGTGTTTTCCAAATTTTTGGGGTCTAAAAGTTTGAGGAGGGATAACATCACAAGAGATGGATTTCCTTGAAGACCATATGAAAATATGACAAAGGCATGAATTTTGTGAATAGTGGGATTCACAAAGGGTGTTTCGTAAAGGTGCGTAGGTTTCTATGGTAAGATTTGTAACTATAACAGGAATCACAAATGAGAAATTTAGGTGGAGCTTCACGAGATAGGGATCATCATGAACGAAATGAGGGATCCTCGTGAAATAGTGAAGACATGGATGGAAGCTTCTGGAATTGGTTGAAATGCCTATAAATAGTCTTCTACCCCGTCAAAAGAGAAGTAAGAATTAATGAATAGTGTAGGGATCCAGATTTTAAAAGGTAGTTCACAAAGGCTATCCTTGCAAAAAGTTTTGTGAAGTAAGGTGATTCACAAAGGCTATGAATACCAACAGATATTTTTGAGCATCGCGAAAGTGTTGAAGTTCAGGAAGGATACAAAAATATGTACAAAAGTAGTTTGATTTGTGAAGGATATTTAATCAATGAGAAAGTGTTTGAGAATCATGAAATGAGGTTTCTTCATGAAGGCTGGTTGAGCTTCATGATAGAGGTGTGCTTCACGAAGGTAGTGAGCATTATGAAAGTGTTTAGAAATAGATTAACCTGTAAATTTATGCTAAATTGGTATTAATCAATTGGATGAAAGTGGAACTTCTACATAGTATCTATCTAAAACTGAGTAGGTATTCATTAGTGATAATGAATGGACCTATATCTCTATAAACTATAGGTGAGTCCCTTCAAAGAGTAGCGAGAAAATGAAAAGGAAGAATGTGATCCTTTCCACCAGTAGTGAGCCAGAGAAAGAGACTCATGGAGTGAACCTTGAGAAAGTAGTGAGATGACCCTAAACCTTGTAAAGGAAATGAGCCTGAGCATAAAAGTGATCTATCCAAAACATTTTATTTTTGCAGTGAGCCTTAGTGGATTTGGTACATCAGTACATCACAATTGTATACTCTATGGATGTAGCCCAATGGGGGTGAACCAAGTAAAATTACTGTGTATCTTTCATGATTTCAATTCTATTCATACATTTCTATGGGAAGGAGAGAGAAGGGTGTTTTTTTCTAATGACGAAACATGATTCTAAGGGGTAGGTTTCTCATCTTTCATACTCTGATTCACCCCCTTCTTAGGGTATTTAACCAATTTGGGCTAATAATTGGTATGAGAGATAAAGCTTGAATGTCAGTGGTTATCTCTTAATATAAGAAATGGATGTTTTCAATCACAATTGGATTATGATATTTGATGTAAATAATTTTCAATTATGGAAGAATCAAATGTATCACTACTTTCGATCATTAGGAATGAATGTCTTTACAACAGAAATGGTTGAAATTTAAACCAATATCGACAATGGTGCTTTGTCAGAAGCTGACCAAAAAGAATTGGATGCTGATGCTAAAGGAATCAATGCTTTAGTGGGATCCCTATATAATGAAATATATAAAAATGTGATGTCATGTAAGTCATCACATGCTATGTGGGAAAAACTAATGAATATTTATGTGGGAGACTCAAAAGTTAAAGAAACAATGTTTCATGTTCTATGGAATAAGTATAAGGATCTTAGAATGTACCCTAGTGAGTCTGTTTATACATTCTTTGACCAGGTGAATGTTGCTGTGGAAGACATGGGTGGTTTGAGAGAAATTATTGAAGATATAAATATTGTTAAGTGAATCTTAGGAAAACTTACACCTTAGTTCAATCTGAATGTTTCTGTATTATAATCTAAAGATCCAAAGAAGATGACATTAGATAACTTGGACAATTCTTTTGTAGCATATGAAATCAGAAATGATGATAACAATGCTGTGGAAAAGGTGAAGTTCAAAGAAGTGGCATTCAATACCATGAAGAATCTCACTATTTAAGATGTATAGGAAGATGAAGAGATGAATGACATGAAGTCATTCCTTTTCTCAAATATTTAAAGATGAAAAGGAATGTTTAAAGTGAAACTCATTCTTGTATTATTTTTATGTGGAGATGTTTTACATCTTAAAGCAATGTTTCCCAATATGTTTCATGTATTTGAAGAGGATGAAGTTGAAATTCCCATGAATAATTACTCAAACTACATGAAAGGAAGGGATTTTTTAATAGATATGTCTTTTAAAAAAAGAATCTGATTTTAAAAGAAGATGACACATGAGAAGAATCTAAGGAAGAATAATTGGAGGACTACAAGGATCATGAACAAGATTCTATGGTGATAGTTGTTATAAATTTCATAATAATATAAGAAAGAGAAAATGATGAAGGATAAGTTTAAGGAAGAGTTTACCTTCAAGTCCAATTAAAAGCCTCCATTAAGGAAATAGATGTTTGGAGAAACAAAATGAAGAAATACAACAAAGTGGTTTATGATGCCAAAATTTATATGCAGTAATAGAAAGAAGATACATCTAAGATGAATAAAGAAATTGAAAATTGAAGTCTTCAATGAAAGAGAGATCGAATAAGGTTATTGAGTACAAGATCAAAATTGAATATTAGAAAATATAAATTGATAGTTTGACTGAAACTAGAAATTATCAAATCAAATGTATCGAAGAACTTGAATATGAATTTTCAGTCTGTGATGAAGTGTTAAGGATCATGAAAAACTATTGAATCTAAACCTGAAATTAAGAAATAAGATTATACTAGAAACAAAAAAGATGAAAGTGGGGGATAATAGTCCAAAAGAATAGAAGAAATAGTCAAATCAAATTGATAAGGCTAGTATAGGGCTTTATTGAAAATAGAAAGTAGTAATTGTTGAAGTCAGATCACAAGAACCCACTCCAACATTGAAGATTGATTTGGGTATAAAGTAGAATATGAAGATTCAAATAACCCAATGGACAATAAGTGGTATAGTAGTGACACATAGTAATTCACGCCACATTAGATGCTATTATTGTGGAAATATGGGGCACTCATAAAATGTATGTTCTATAGCTAAGAGGTATCAAAGGGAACCAGACTAATAGAGGAAACCATACCGAACACAATATTACAAGATATCATTTAATTGTCATTATTTTGGTTGTGGAGGAATCAGACACATGGGAATATATTGCACATCAATAATACAAAGAAATGTGCTAAGGCTGACTGAATATAGACATTCAAAGTTGATAAATGTATCATAAAATTAGCTGAAAATAAAAAATCAATTTTTATTTTTGCAGGATGAGGTCGGTCCATCATACCTTTAAGAAGATCAATATTATTTATCTGTATTAGGTATAAAGTTAAAAACATGGATTACAAAGAAAAGAGTTGAAAAAGAAGTGGTTATAGAGATTGATTTTAAAACATTAGATCAAACTAGAATATGGATAATTTATAGTGGATTCACCTTGAATATGATATTAAATAAGGATCTAGTGACTAGAATCATGTATGATAAAGAAGGATTTTTAATATTTGGTAATGTTTAAGGATAAAAAAATCAATATCTCTAAAAAATAAAAATTTGGGGGAAAAGACATGAGACATGTAGATGTATTGGTTGTTGAAGTAATCAATAAAAATTCACTAAGTGTTAGTAAATTATGTAATTCAAGACATTCCATAATCATTTCCAAGAAATTATGGGTCATAAAAAAATAAGGTTCAGTTGTTTTAAATGGAAAGTGTACGAAAGGGAATCTATACCTTGTGAGTAGAGAAGAAGATATGTGATTTGTTTCCAAGGAAGAATAAAATAAGCTATAGCATAAAAGTCTTGGTCACTTTATCAAAATGTTGTTGGAATATCTGGTGAAATATGATTCTGCTCGATACCTCCCTAGATTATCATGTGATCATACCCATATGTGCAATTCTTCTTAGTAAGGGAATATCATTCAAAAATAATAATAATAATAAAGAGAAAAGGTCAAACAAATTGCTTGAGATGGTGCATATTGATGTGTGTTGAAAAATTTCCCCATGATTTTTTGATGTAAGGAGACATTATGTTCTCTTAAATGATTATTTTAAGAGAATAGCATGGGTTTCTGTCTTCAATCACAAATCATAAGTGTTCAGTTTCATAAAAACTTATTGAAGGGAAGTTGAGAAGATTCCAGGTCAAACAATTTAGAAGATATGAACAGATAATAGAAATTTTTTTACAAATATCAAAGTGTAGTATTATCTATAGAAATATGGGATAAGGCACTATGTTATATTAATAAGAACTCTATAGTATAATGGATTAGTTTAAAGAAGAAGTAAAATTATCAACCATACGACTAGAATAATGTTCATTGAGAAAGACGTTCCAAATATTTTTTGGAAAAAATAGTGATGACATCTAAATAAACATAAAATAGATCATTATTATGTCTAAAATAAGAAAAGGATCTATATGAGATATGGTATGGAAAGAATCCAATGCTGAAGTGCTTTTGAGTATTCAGAAGTAAGTGTTTCATTCTAAATAAGGAGAAATATAGGGAGCTTGAATCCCATGGAGATAAGAGGATTTTTATTGGTTACTCAAAGAAAAGAAAAGAATAAAAATGATTCAATAAGTAGATGGGAAAGGTAATAGAAATAAATAACATTACCATAGTAGATAATGAGAAGAATATTTTTCAAATACATGATCAGTACTAGGAGGATAGTGATGAAGAAATTAGAATATCAAGGGATTTTATAATTGAAGATGATGATTTAAAAGGAGATTTATATAATTAAAATGATGATAAAAATTTATTATCTTCACAAAGATTGAAGAGAAGATACAAAATTGATAGGAAAAACATAATTGGATATTAGAAATTTATTGTGTAGACAACGAGGATGAAGACTCTACAAAAAGAATCATAATTATCATAGGTCGAGCCAAAATGTTTTGATTAAGTAGTTGGAGATGATAATTGGGTTTAGGTTATGAATGAAGAACATGACCAAATTGGGAAGAATCAAACATGGTAGATGGTTTTGAGGACAATATATAAGATTGTCATCGGGACTAAATGGGTCTTTCTCAAAAATATGAATGAAGATGGTATAGTGATTTGAAAAAAAAGCAAAAATTGTGTTCAAGGGGTACTCCCAAACAAAGAGTATCGATGCTGATGATACATTTGCACATGTTTCAAGGATAGATATAATAAAATTACTCTTGTCCATAAAAATGAAAATAAACTTCATTATTTTCTAGATGGATGTCAAGTCATCATTTCTGAATGGGGTTCTAGAAGAAGATATTAATATTTAGAATCCATATGGTTTCCTCATTCATGAATATGGGAACAAAGTTTTTCATCTAAAGAAGGTTATATATGGGTTGAATAAAGTAATAAGAGTATAATATTCATGACTAGATTAGTTTTTGAAGAAGCTCAGTTTTCATCATGGTGGATTTGATTAAAATATCTATTTGAATAATTAATGTAATCAAAGGATGACAGTGTTAGTGTATATTGATGACATAATCTTCCGTGGATCAGATGAATCATAGTGTATATAGTTTACCAAATTCATGAAAAGTGAGTTTGAAATGTCAATGATTGGTGAAATAACATTTTCCTTTGTTTATATGTGATATAATGAAATAATTGCCATTCATTTCTCAATCTAAATATTCCAAAGAGGTTTTCAAAAGATTTGTAATGGATAATTCCAAGGTGATGATGGATCTAGTAGCTACCCAGATGAAACAATCACAGGATGAAGAAGGCCATGTAGTTAATGTCATAGAATACATGAAAATCATTGGCAGTATTTTGTACATGATAGTGAAAAGACCTGATATTATTTTTTCCACATTACATGTAGCAAGATATCAATGATATCATAAGTAAATATATTTTATTATAGTGAAAATAATAATTTGGTATATTAGGGTCACAATAGATTTCTCTTTGCTGTACAATGACAAATCTCAGAAAGAGTTACTGGGATATACAAATTCATATTGGGATAGATCGTCTGATGATAGAAAATTGATATTAGGTGGTGCATTTTAATTTTGTGGATTTTGTATTTATTGTTTAATAAAGAAAAAATATTTCATTTCATTAACCACCATAGAAGCTAAATATATTAAATCCAATCTATATTGAATGCAGTTATTATGGATGAAGAAACAACTTGATGATAAGGGAGTCGAAGTGAAATATATTATCAAAAATCATTATGATAATTCATGTTCTATAAATATTATAAAAAATAAAATCTGTCACTCAAGGAAAAATAAAATTTAAATTAAGTACCATTTTATTAAGGATAAGGTAGATCACTGGCTATTGAAGTTGGAGTATTTTCCTACAAAACTATAGGCTACAGAAATTATGATGAAGGCCTTAACCAAAGAAGCATTCGAGAAAAATTGACTAGATCTTGGAGTTCAGTTGACTCTACACACTTGAAAAATCGTGGATGTAGGACCCCTATCCTCGATTTATGGTTTATTTTTCCCTAATGTGTTGATCTGTGTTCTTTTCCCTACTACAGACAACAAGAAAGTGACCTTTGGTTTTGTTGATAAAGGGGGATAAATTGTTGGGAGAGAATGAATTAATCAAGAATTGGGGAGAAGGAATGTAGGGGGAGTATTAAATCTAACCATACCAAAAGTAATGGATAAAAGGATATATATCAAGATAGATGAGATTCGTAATGAAAGGAGATGAGTGGTTTTGTAATGAAGTGTTCATTGATGAGCTATTCATATTACTCTTTTTTATCATGCTGGGAATGACTCATGTGGGATTAGAGTATATGTTTAGTAAATCATTGATATCTATCTGAATCAAAAGAAGTGAATTCTGGAAGAAGTTGGAAGAAGCTTTAATGACGTATCAAAATGTTAAAATTTTTCAACAAACCCAAAGGGGAGATTGTTGGAAAAAATACCTCAAGGTATCAATGTAGTGTTTTTGGGTTGATTGTGTTTGCTAAAAATGATGATTTCCATGGTTAGTTTTGGAGTACTAGAGATATTTTTGACATGGTATCTTGTAAATGATCTAGTACAAAGTAATTTATTCCCTAGAAGCATTACATAAAATTTAATACACAGGGTGACACCATTTACTGGTGATTGGACAATTTTTAGGGTCTAAAATTTATATGATAGATAGAATCCTAAAAGATGGATTTCCTTAAAGTCATTTTAAAAATATGGAAAATGGATTAGTTTCATGAATATCGGGGGTCATGAAGGGTGTTTTGAAAAGGAATGAAGGTTTTGATGGTAAGCTCTGTGACTATAATAAGCATCGCGAATGAGAAATTTCAATGGTGCTTCAGGAGATATGGAGCATCTTGAACGAAATGAGGGAGCATCACAAAATAGTGATGATATAGATATAATTTTTTGAAATTGATATAAATGACTATAAATAGACCTCTACCCTCTTCAGTAAAGAAGTGAGATTTAATGAATATTCTATGGCTGCAGATTTATGATGGTGGTTCACAAAGGTTGTTCTTGTGAAAATGTTCACAAAAGAATGTAGTTTTCAAAGGATATGAACAAAAACTAAAATTTTTGAGCATCGCGAAATTGATGAAGTTAGTGAAGAATGTAAAAATATGACAAAAAATAGTGTGCTTATCAAAGGCTAAGTAAGATTTAAAAGGTGTTTGAGAATCATGAAATGAGGTTGCTTTGTAAAGGCTGGTTGATCTTTATGAAAGACATGAGCTTCACGAAGGCAGTGAGCATTAAGAAAGTGTTCATAAAGTTATTTCCCAATTAATATTTGGTAAAGTGGTATTCATTAATTAGATGAAAGTGGAACTTCAAAAAATAATCTATCTACAACTAAATAAGTATTCATTAATGATAATTAAGGGACCTATATGTCCATAAACTGTGGGTGAATCCCTTTAAAGAGTAGTGAACAAAGGAAGAGGAACAAGGTGATCATTTCAATCCATAGTGATCCAGATAAAGAGACTTAGGGAATGAACCTTGTGAGTGTAGTGAGCTGACCCTAAACCTTATAAAGAAAGTGATCATGGGCATAGAAGTGATCTAGATCAAACATTGTATTTTGGTAGTGAGACTTAGTTGATTTGGTACATCGACACATTTCCATTATATTCTCTTTAGACGTAGACTATTGAGGGTGAACCAAGTAAAATTACTATGTATAATGCATGAATTAAATTATATTAATACATTTCTATGGTAAATAGAGAGAATATAGTTTCTTCTCATGATGAAAAAAGATCTGAAGAGGAATAATTTTTAATCTGTCATACCTTGATTCACCACCCTCTTAGGGTATTTAACCTAGTCAGGCTAACATAATTCTCAAAAGTGGTCCAATATTCAATCCTTCCAAATATTAAAAATCTTTTATTTTTTTCTAATCTTTATACAATCAGATCATATGTTTTTGGAAAAGATTTATATGACTTGGGATATTGTGTTAATCTAATTCTGCATGGAGTCTTCAAGAAGTTGGATCTCGATGAATTGAAATTCACCCACATGGATCATCAATTGGTTAACCATTCAATCAAGTACCCCAAGGGAATATTTGGGGATATACTAGTGAAGGTTGGGAAATTTATTTTTTATCCAACCATATCATCCTCAACATGGAGGAGTATGTCAAAATATAGCTAATATTAGGGTGACCATTTCTCACTGTAGGAAAGGTGTTGATTGATGTTTATCAAGGAGTTTTTTTTATAGGCGATAAAAATGTATCATAAAATGTACTCAATTATATTAATAAACTCTCACTTGGGAAATATGAGGACTGTTGCACTATATACATGCTGAAAAATCACTTGGTATTAATAGAAGTTTATATAGACTATACCCATGTAGGGAAATGAATAATTTCATCCCGATAATGAGATTGGATAGGTTTATTACATTATCCTCAATGGAATTCATTCTTAATAGTTGGATATATACCCAAATAACTTAGAATAGAGAGGTATGATACCTTTGTGATTTCAATTTTAGAGCCCCCAAATCTATAATTGAATTTTCCCCTTCAATTGTGAATTATGACTATTTGATGGATAAGAACATGAACCTATTTATTATTAATTCCTCTATCAGGAATGATCAAGAAGCTAATAATTTTCATGTGATAAAAAGGTAGAGAAAATCCACTGGATGGAAAATAGATGATCTTAAATGGATTATCCCTATAATTGTTATCCAAAATGTGTTGTTGGAAGAAGGGACCAAGTCAAATTGACAACTTCACTGATAGTTGAACCCTCTCATGATTGAAGTAGTTAAAAAAGAATTAATTAAACACTTGGATACTGTAATTATATCTCTAATATTTGCATAATAATTAGTGATCAGTTTACAAGCTATATCATAGAATGACTATATTATTGTGATTTAAAATGGAAAAATTTAACTCATTTCTATATGGATAGTAATAAACTAGGGAGTGTGTGTGGATTATCAGAAGCTAAATGAAACCTCCTAATAATACCACTTTCCATTCCTTTTGATGGATAAAATGCTCGAGATACTAGAAGGGAATGGATTTTATTATTCCTTATATTTTTTATTCAGGGTATAATTATATCTCTATCACCCATGAAGACTAGTATAAGATTACGTTCACATGAACATTTGGAACGTTTACTTATCGCTAAATTCTATTCAACATGTGCAATGCTCTAACTAATTTCTAATGATACATGTTGGGAATTTTCTATGATATGGTGGAAAGTATTTTAGAGGTCTTAATGGATGATTTTCTATATACAATAATTCATTTAAATATTTATTGAAGAGTTTGAGTCAATTTTAGAAAGGTGTGAGTAAACCAATCTTGTTCTTAACTAAGAGAAGAGAAATTTTATTGTACAAAAAGGAATATTCTTGGTACAATGACTATATAGAAATGGTATTGAGGTGGATTCAAAAAAGGTCAAGTCATATCCAACCTTCTTATCCCATCATTATCTTGGGAAATTTTATGTTTTCTAGGAAATAAAATCCTTTATCAACCATTGATAATGGTTATCTCTAAGACTTCTCAATCACCAATGAACCTCCTATGGAAGGATTCCATATTTGAGTTCACTAATCCATTAATCCAAAAATTTTAATTATTAAAGAAAATTTTGGTGGAATCCCCAATAATGGGTTCTATATATTGGAATGGGTCTTTTGAGCTCATGTGTAATGCTAGTGATTATTCCATGTGAACATTATTTATAAAATGGGTTGAGAGTATCTTTTTTCCCAATATATTATACGAGTAATATCATGAATTAATCCCAAGTTAATTTTACAACTATATAAAAAGAGATACTGGTAGTGGGATTTGAATTTTATAGATTTCATTCCTATTTAGTGCTATCCAATTTACTTTCTTATACAAAATCATACAATCCTCAATTACCTATAGAATATAAAAGATACCAATCCAGGGATGATTTGGAAAGTATTTCTACTATAATAATTGAATTTAGATACCTATGATAAAAAAGGATAAATAACCTCATTTCTGAACAACTGTCCCCCTTAAAGTAAACTCATCCCAAAGTGGAATATGACAAAGTTATCTGAGATGATTTCATGAATGAACATATCTTTTAAATGATAAAAGATGCTCAATAATGGTTTGAAGTAATATACAATTATTTATCCATAAAATTACTCTACACTAATCTATCCTATTAATAAAAATATTTTTTGGAAGTAAAGCACTATTTTCGAGAGGATCGTCTATGGTTTCAATCATGTGGACATGAAAAAATTCATCATTGTGTTCTGGAGGTGAAAGTTCAATGGATACTAGAATCCTATCATTATTCTCTATCTAGGAGTTATCATGGACCAAACTTCATGATTTCTATGATCTTTCAATTTGTTTTTTTGGATCACTATACATAAGGATGCGAACGATTTCATAACATGATGTGATAGATACCAATGCATGGGTAACATTGAGCATAGAATAGAAATGACAACATATTCAATTCTTTAAGTATATGATTTTAACATAGGGGTATTTGATTTTATAGGGACATTATCACCATCATAAGGAAAAATATACATTATTGTGCCTGTCTACTATGTCTTAAATTGGATAGAAGTCACTATTATAACAAATAATACCACTGATGTTTTCATCACTATTATTAAAAAGATTTTTTTTTTCAGTTATTTTGGAGCCTCTTGGGTTCTCATTAATGATAAGGGAACTAATTTATATATCTATATATTAATGAATACCTTGATGAATTATGGGGAGAATTATAACACAGGAATACCCTTCCATCCCCAATCTAGCTGTCAATCAGAAGTTTCCCATTATAAACTAAAAAAATCCTTGGGAACACAATGGGTTCTTAGAGGAAATAACGGGTGAAGAATATTGATGATACCCTATAGGCTTATAGGATATCATATAAGACTCTATTGGAAATTCATCCTTTCCTATTGGTCCATGGGAAGACATAATAGTTACTGGTGTAATTGGAGAATAATAAATATTGGGTTGTTAATGCTTTAAATTTTTATCTTAAAATTTCTAAGGGGAAGTTGAAGTTGAAAAATTTTAAAATCACAAAAATGAGGAGAGAGGCATATGAAAATGCATCTATCTATAAGGATAAGACAAAGGAGGTCCATTAATTCATGATCTCTCAGAAATAATTTCAACCCATTGATAAGGTATTAGTTTTTAGCTCACACTTGAGGCTATTTCTAGGAAAATTAAAATCATATTGGACTGTTCCCTTTGAAGCGATCAAATCATTGCAACATGGTGTGGTGGAGATCATTAAAGAAAATGAAACAAACATCAAGGTTAATGGGAAGTTCCTGAATCCATACTCTATGAAGGAATACATTGTTGTAATGGGTTCCACCATACATTTTTTATAGTAATAAGCCCAAAAGAATTTAGTTAATGATGTTAAATATGTAATTTTCCAGGAGGTAAACCAAAATTTTATAAAATTATATAATTTTATTTTATTTTATTATAATATCATGTTAATTTGTTTATTTTTTTGATTTAGTTATAGGTTAAGTATGAAGTGATGATTTTATAATTGAATTTTCATTATGTTGGTCTTAATATGTTCTTAAAGAATCCATAATTCATTTTTAAACGAATAAGTCAAACTCAAATTTTAGCTTAGTAGAGAACATATAATTTCAAAAATAGTATAGGAATAAAATTTTCCAAAGAAGAACACCTTACATGGGTAGTGTATAGTTTACCAAATTGTGCATTGAAACTAAAAAAATTGAAGAAAAAAAGGCAGGCTTATTCCCATGGTCATTTTTTGATTTACCAAACCATTAGAAGTAAACATTCAAGTGGTGGTTGACTTTTCATTATCACATGCATAATTATCATATGATTTACCATATCAAGTGGTATAAACTTTCCACAATTTAAAACACCCTTGAATTTTAAAATTCTATAATGAAAATTAAATAACCAACCCCAAATTGTGACATCCCCACTATACAATGCACCTATCCCCCTCCTCCATCTCCTATCCTTTTCCCACTCACTCCATTCACCATCCTACTCTAGTGTGAAAAACAACCTAGTATATTCTTCATCTTCTTCCTGTTATTCATTTTATTCTTACTTTTTTCTTCTTCTTCCTCCTTATCCTCATATTCTTCATTTTATTCCTCTCCCCTATCATTACTTTATCTTTTAGTTTAGGTTTTCTTTTCACTCCCCCATTTAAATTTTATTTGAAATTCCTTCTTCCTATTATTTTTCATTGAGTTTTCTTTCTAATTTATTCATATTTATAATTGCACACACTTTGAACCATTAATTTTTAATAAATACATATTTTTATTATAAAATATCCATTTAATTAGGGATACCATAGGTTCCTATTAGGAAAAAAATATTTTAATTTCAATTATAAACCATTTTCTCTATTTTATGTGAGATATTGTTATGTTTATTTTCCAATAGGAAACTTCCCCAAACTATTAATACCAACCACGTAACCCCCCAAGTGAGCCCAATGTTTCAAATTTTACAAACCTTCTAGAAATCACATGAATTTTTCAACAAAGAAGAAAATAAGTGATAACAAGTCATGACTTCCTGAGTGGTCTCCCCACAGCTACTTTGAACCTACAAAATTTTCTATCCTTGGCATTAAAGAGGAGTTCAAACTCTTAATTGATAGAGGTCACCTCTTGGATGGACATTTCATACATGAATTGATATATAAAAAGATATTTTTTTGAATTTGAATTTAAATTTGTTGCAATGATGAATATTACACCAATGATAATGGTATGAGAAGGATGGAAATGTCATATTATTCCTCCTGAATTTATGATATAACTTTTATCTTGGGAACTTTTTAAATTTGATTGAGCTATCTAATGAAGATTTCATGAACACAAATGATTACACTAAGGCTACTATAACATGGGTACACACCATAGAATTATAATTTTATACAAAAAATAACCCTCTAAGACTAGATTACATTCCCAAAATAGCCAAGTCCTCCATATTTCCCAATCTCCTCCCCCAGACCCTCCATGTGGTCTTAACAACCTATTTTATGACTCACTCAGATAGTGAAGGGAACATGACACTAAGAGACTTTTATTTGATATATTATATAGTCTCTAAGAAATAAATCAACTTGTAATTCATCTTTATATAGTTTATTATGCATATTTTTACCAAGATGAATGGGGAAATTTTTAATGGCCCCTATATCTCTCTCATGGATCTATTTCCCTTCTTGGAAACCCTAGCCCTTCGAGGCTGATCTCCTCTTTTCGGTGATGAAGACACCAACAAAGGATCCTCCCCCCTTGGTGGGGGAGGGGGAATCATCGTAAAATGAGAGAGGAGGGTTCTTCTGGCCTTTTACCAATCCTGAATTTCTTTCTCCATTCTCGGAAGTTTCGCTATGCCCGAAGGTTCCGGATATTCTTGATGGCATTCCTAATCTTCAGCTCTCATCCTCTAAGTTTTAAGAAACCTCAGAACTCTTGAATCACACTCTATTTTCTTACTTTAAGCATATAAGACCTTCAGTCGATTCCTTCGACCGGTTCGTCTTCAGGTTTTGGGACCTTCAAGAAAGGGAAGTTGTTGGATTGCTCGACCGCCGCCATATCATGATTAGTTTCGAATCAGAGGTGGATCTCATCAAGTCAGGGTAAAGAGAACCTCGTAGCTTCAACAAATTTCATTTATTCCTCCTATGGTGGTCCTTATATTTGTACATGAATCAGGATTCTCCTGCTATGGTGGTTTGGGTAAGTTTTACAAATCTCCCTCTACCTTTTCAGAACCCTTCAGTGATTCAAATGATAGGAAACCTCATATGAAGATTTCTTTGTTCTGATAGCCGCACTGAGGCTGTGTGCCACCTGGTGAATCCTTGGGTCTGTATTGAAGTGGATTCTTCTCGTTTTCCCTTCGATTATGTGTGGATTACTATTGGAGAAGATTACAGGTGGAAGAAGCGGGTGGTTTATGAGAATTGGACTAAGTTCTGTCCATATTGCAAGCGTTTGGGCCACCCTTTAGAGGTTTTCCATAGGAGAGACACTGATTAGTCATTGGAGGTAAGACGCAAGGGGGAGAAGGTTGTGGAAAGAAGAGGGGATGCTGCACTGGGTGAGGATCTGGAGGTTGTTGTGATGTCTGGTCTGGTCAAGGAGGTGTCATGGTCCAAAGTTGGGGGAATTCTTCAGTTGAGTCCTGTGGTAAAGGACCTCCGTAAGGATTCCCATAATGTGACAGTAATGGACGTTCATACTTCTAAAAATCCATGTGAAATGGAAACTCAAGTTAACCCGATGGTATCAGAGGTTTTCAATAGGTTACGATAGGATAATGAGGGCTCCTATAATCCCTTGGCTCGAAAAGAGTCTGGTTCGGGTTATAAAGAGGATTGTTTAGAGAAGCGTATGGATAGGGAGAATACGGTGAAGGAATAGAGGGTGGGGAGAAAGGGAGATACCTTGGGCATGGCTAGTCCAAATAGTGCCGGGGGTTCTAGAGGATTAGACCCTTCCTCATGCTAACCAACAGGTTTCAAGGCCTTACAGAAGGCATTTTTGAAGAAGGTTTGGATTCTAGTCCTGTTCTCGGTGGTGATGCTGAGGGGGCATGTGTGGGAGGGCACAATACAGTAAGGTTGGGTCACGAGGAAGTCCCTATGACCAGAGAAGAGGATGCTACAACGGTTAGGTGTCTTTCCTCGATTGATAATAACACACCTGTTACAAGGAGAGGGAATGCTTCGGGTTGCAAGGATAATGCCTCGAGGACCAAAGGGAGAAATTTTTCTGGGGGAAATAAGGAAAATATGAGTGGTCCAGTATACCTGTCATATAGTGACATTGTACAGAATGCATCTAGAAGGATGACTGAGTGTGAAGGAACTCTATCTGCTACACCAAGAAGATGAACAAGGAAGGACTACTGTTACCTTCCACGACCGATGTGTATTAGATCTTCCCTTAAGCGAGACAAAGGAGTGATTCTTGCCTTTATAAATGTCATCTTGATCAAGGAAACTTGCCTAGTGCAACATTTACTAGACCAAATGGGGAACATTGAGCAAAGTAATTACTTCTTGAGGCGGCATAAATTAGCCTCTGAGTGGGAATCAGCTACAACAGAAGGGGATTCTTGTGTGGGATGAGGACATGATTACGGTTATTATGATATGTAGTCCCGTGGTGAGTTGGTTGGTTTGTGGTTGTTCTACATATATCTTTTTTTAATGTTTCATGTCGTGATCTGGTTTGTGTTAAGGGTTTTTCAGTTTCTCACTTTTCCTAAAAGTGTTTGGAAATAAAAAAATTAATTTTTTGTCAGTCAGTCCTATATCTTTTTTATGGATGAGAATATGGGGATAAATTTTGCTAAAGACGCCTTCAACAAACTTAACCCACATCTTCCCTTTTATATAACCCTAGTATGTCATAAAACAATTTTTAACTATTATGGGTAGTACTATAGTTTTGAAGGATCCCAGTTGGTAACCTGTGATGAGCCACATGAAGCCACCTCCCCCCACCTGAAGCCTCTCACCACACTCCACCACCTGAGGAGAAGCACCACACCCTTTTCATACTACTGTAGTATACCCACCTAGTCAAACCATGTACATCCCACCACCCTATTATTACACATATTCCACCCACCCTGACCTAAAATATTCTCCATATACTGACCTAGATATACAATGGAAACACAATCATGACATGTATACCATGTTTGACTAACATGTTGAATATACTCAATGGTAACTAAAAGGTGCTGGTTTACTAGATTCCATCAACCGATACATTTATAAATCATCCCAAATCTCTCACCTTCCTACTATACCCTAAATGATCATGTTATGTCTTATGTAAATTCATGGGACTCCTCTTCAGCTAGGAAGTATATTATATCAGGTGGTATTCAGAGTGGTTCTTCTTTGACGAGTGATACTGGTTCATCCCCTACAACTACTATGAGCATGGATTAGGAGATAATTGGGGTAGATAGGGATTTGGACTAGGCTTCCAAAGTAATTTTTCTAGACCCACTATCAGTGGAACTCCCATGGAGTGATATTAACCATTTACTATGATGATGATTGTTTTTATATCCCCCATCTCACAAATTTATATTTCTATGACTATCCCATCATTTTACTGTTTTTATTATTATATGTTGTGTGTGCTATGAATTAATTGCCTTCATGTAGTGAAATTTTATATAGTGTATGTTTTCCCCTACTACTATGATGTCATTATTGCTTCAATCTTTTTGGTTTCTCTGATTAAGATCACAAGTTCTCCCACTCGCTTGACTTATATCACACTTTTCCACTCAGCGAGCTCTTGCATTTCAACTTAATTCCCTTTGTCTAGACACACACTAGGGGAGATTTATTTATTTGTATTCTACACTTACATATGTCAATTCTATCCCCACATCCATTTCATGTATAACCACTACTCACATTTCTCCACCTTATACACTAATGGGGGACCATGTTTGGTGTTAAGTGCGGGGGTGGGAACCTTAATCTTCAACACCCCATTTGATCAATTTCCCTAGAATCTCCAACAATGACATATTTTACATAGAGAAAATTTATGGTAAGATATAAATTTCATTCATTCATATTAGTTAAATGATTATGGATTTGACGAATAATTATGAACTTTTACATATGACTTGAGTGATAAGATCATATTTGATGTGTGTACGCCTAACAAATATAAAGAGGGCACTTCAAATTTTCATCTTAAAAGACTATGTTTAAAGATGTATTTTTAGATGGAATAGTTTAAGTTAATGAACCTTATAATATGGAAGTTGATTTATGAATTAGGGGAAGTGAATATGTAAAACTATTGATATGAAAAATGTGGTTATTACACAATTTTAATTTCATGAGATCTTGAATTTCTTAGAAAATTCATCAAGGTGAGTCATTATAAAAATACAGGTACAAAAAATTACAATTCTAGTATCTCACTCCAATGTAAAATTTGAGATATCAAAAATATACTCACGATGGAAATGATCCTTTGCTAATATTTAAATAGAAATTCAATGTGTTTTTGTGACCTATTAAAGTTATAAACCAGTATTTGGTGTTAGGGAGATCTATTTCATAACCAACCAAAGTTTTTGATGATATAGAAATGGATTAGGAAATATTTTCTAAATTTATAAGGACAATTATAGATTTAAAAATATATGAATGTAAGTATGAAAACTTAAAAAAATTTGAATTGAGTCAATTTTTTTGGTTTTCTTGGAGGATTGGAATGTCTTGAATGGTGTATGTAGAATTTTCAATAATTATCCCTTTAAATTTTTTGTTTATTTGGTTGATATAAACTGTAACATTTCTTCCTATTTCTTATGTGGTCCCTTTGGAATGATTGTATAGTTAATTTTTTTGGGGAAAAATTGATTAAGTGTGTTGGATTTTGATGCACTAGTGGTTCATGGGAATGTTTCACATTAAATTTCACTAGATAATGGCCTTTTTATATGAACAACATTGTATTCATGGATATTAAATGTTTTTATAGGAAAAAACTAGGCATACAAAGTAAAATTGATCAAATTTGGCATGAAATGGAGGTTTTAGCATCAAAATAGAATCATTTTGGATCATTTTATACTGAGCATATTTTTCAATGAAATCCATAAATCATGCACCCCATCCATGGAAATTGTGTGAGATGAAATTTCAAAAGATGGTATGCACTACACAGTCTCCACATAGTTTACCAAAGCATGCCAGAATGATAAAAAAATGCAGAATATAATATGAGGAGATAGAACTATGAAGATGGTTTGATCTTGGATTCATGAACCAGGCCCCACTCCCCAGGAACGACACAAATTGAAACAAGATAGTTATAATGATATTCTATGTTTTTTCCTTATTTATTTAATTGTGTGCATTAACCGTTCGCCATGGGTCATCCTGCCAACCACCACCAATCTACCTATATAGCCACTCTTTAACCCTAAATTTCAACCCCAACCATCTAGAGACATTGAGGGTTTTCTTAATTAATGTTCTCTAGCCATTGGGGGGGTATGGTGGACGAATCATCTGGGAGATACATCTTGTAGGAAAGAAGATCTTGAAACTCATATGATAGAGTTCAAACATTTTTTTAGGGAGGTGGCCTATATTTTACTCTCATTTTATTTTCAATAATGAATATGAGTGGTATGTTGAGGTTGTTTTTCATTTTTTTCATTAGGTGCAGCCAATTACCTCCCTATGATGAGGTTCTGAATGATAATTAAGAATCATTCAAGTATTTGAATTATTGTTGTGTTCTCGTATTGTTCATAGATTTTTGTCACAGTTTCTTTGCGTATTTTTTCTTAAAATCATTGGATATGTCATATTAGACCAAGAAAAACATATCCAAGGATATTTAAAGTAATGTTAATGAATATTATAATTACTATTAGGTGAATTAATTATTACTGTGGTTTTGATTTCATAAAAAATTCTAGAAATAAATTATTAGATCAAGAAGTTTATTTTCAAGATTTTAATCAAACTCTACTAAAACAAGGTGATTTCAATATATTTGAAACCTAATAGTGATAATTTATTATAAAAACATGATTCATAGGATAAAACATTTCTAGAAATTTCTATTGAATTCCATAACCTCAACATATCATCATCATTTAGTAAAAATACATAATTGTATTATTTATATTTCAGATGATATAAACCCTCAAGAGATTTAATTTAGGGTTAGTTAAATAAAAAATATCCCATTAATTAATTCTTAAAAAAATTTACCAAATAATTAAAATCAATAAATACCTAATATTTCTTTGATTATCAACCAAATACTTGCACTATACTAATTCTGTAATTTGGAAACATTCAATCCGGGACACCTAGAAGTAACTAGTCTAGTTAACAAACACCACCAATAAAACTCCATGGCCATAAAAATAATTAATTAGTTCCATTCTCATAAAAAATATTGAGATATAAAATTCTATTAAAGATCATAAGTGGTAAATCCTTTCTCACATTATTCATTAATATAATATTATGCACAATGAACCTAACATATCCTACCTCACCATGGGCATATTATATCATAATTATCATCAATATAAAGAAGTGAACGACTCATGAAATGTATTAATAAAAAAATTATAGTCTATGTACCATTACACATGTCTAAATATAGGAACATCCAATGACACATATAAATATAGACTTCCTGTTGGTGGGTTTGTTCTCATAATCTCTTTACTTGAGATTATAAGGGAAGAAATTCATGAGAAGAAGTATCAATATATTATGATCCACTACACCTAATTTCTAGTAACATTTTTGTTATATTAAATGATATCATATAGAAATAGAACACATTTTTATGAATAATTCCATGAAACTTAAAGGTTCTCATCCTAGAGGGGAAGTTATATGAGATTTTAATGTGATAATTACTCCAAGTACATTATCATATTCATTTTCACATAGAATAATGATCAAGATATGATAATATATAAAGTAATATCTTGAATCTTGAATAATATGGTATAAAATGCACATAGTAGTTGGTTTTAGTGCAGAAAATCCAATATCTTCAACTGCTAGGTTTTGATCAAAAAAAGTTATTCCCATTAGCCTTGTTCTCTACTCAAAGTCACTCTAATTTGGTGTCACATCAGTTATTTAATTTCTAAGAGTATTTATGTAATTAATGGAAAATAGAAAGAAAATAATTTTATTCAACTTAATTTATCTTTTTAGAATAGTTATATTATCAGACACTTATTCTTATTCTTCTATATATATGTTCAATCCTAGAACATCATGTTCTTATTCATTGATACACAATAGGTATTCTCAATTTGTAGTAGCATTGTATTCTCACTTCACTCAATTGGTTATTTTTTACACTAAATCATTTCTTCATGAGTTATAATAAAAACCCACATATTTTTCCTGTATATCCCGCAACATTATGTTAATATAATAACATCATGAATAATATTTTCCAAAATAGAGTTTTAGAAACTCCATAAATATTAGTAGCAGGTTATCATCTCATTCAAACTAATTTTAATCGAGTCAAGGTCTCTATTTAATTTTAATACTCAGAATGTTTCCATCTTTAAAGTGATAATTGAATATTTAAGGTTTTCTTATTCCCACAAAATCTATATTTAAATTATTTTGAAATATTAATCCATTTGTGCATGAGCTCATGAAGATAATGTGAAAACATTGTACTATAGAATGGAACTCATATTAGTATCCCAAATATCCCGTAGCTGATCTTCATCAATTATTATTCTATCATGATTATATGATTAATTATGTTTTGAATCCATGAAGAATAGTTATTGAGCATCGAATGATTTTATTATCCATATATTCATAATATTTATCATGAATATTCAGTATATTTTTCATTGAATTTCATTCTTACAAATTTTTATTTATTCTGAAGTTTCCTCAAAATTTAGCTAAGTACATGATGTTTATATAGCTGATTATTAAGAATACGATTATTATATAACCTCAAGAATAATATTTACAAAACCCAAGGATGATGTGTACATAACAGGAAGATGACCCATGTGTAGACTGATGTATATGAAGATGATGATTATAAAATACCTAAAATAAAGGTTATCCAACTAGATGCATATATATATGATTCGTACAAAGATTCATGATTAAGGATGATTTTTATACATATGGGAAAATAATTTTTACATTCCTATTCCATTATCAAATTTCAACTACAGAACTATAATTCTTGAATTAAATCAATTCAAAATAGATATCATTAAACCCATATTTATTCCTTTTAAAACAAATCAAAATACCTTCAAACCACATCCAAAAGTTATTTAGTACTTGGTCTCAACAAATTGAACAAAAAACCCTTTTTAGATGATTTCTTACATATCAAAGATAGCCTTTTCCTTTAAAACAGAGACCTTAAATCTCCCCATTTGGTAAATAATTTAATTTTTTTAAACCATAGAAGTTAGTGTATTTAAATACATGTATGTTTTCTACATTTTCTTTAACAATAAAATTACTTGTATTGGCATCCAATGATAGATCCCTCACTCTATAATCTAGATAATAGATTAGAAACCAATTCACTAATATTTTATAAATTATATTCAATATCAATGCATATTTTTTTTCTTGAATATAATCACATCAAATAATTAACCCCATATGTACTACTCCTTAAACCTATCTATCTTGTTATCCTAAGTAGTAACCTTTAATTCTTCATTCCTTCTTTTGAGTTTATGATAGAAACACATTAGTATACTTTATTTTTATTTTCTCTATTGAAACTTAGATAAAAAAAACCATATCTTAAGCAATACCCTTTGACTTGATATATCCACAACCTAATTGATAACAAATATAACTTTAATCCACACAATCACTTTAATATAACCCTTTAGGTATGTTTTAAATGCCATTTTTTACTTCTTTAAAGACCAAAGGAAAATATATATTTCTCACCCTTATTTCAAAAAAATGAAAAGGTCATATAGGGGTGGGACCTGACTCACATTTTACTTATTTTCCTTAAGAAAAGTTTTGATTTAATACAAATCCTCCCTATTTGGAGTTAAATTACAGCTTGATTTACTTGTTGAAAGAAGGATGAAACCACACAAAATCTTCACCAAGATAATTTTGTTAATATATTCTATGTCTACTTGGTATATCCTAGTATAGAAAATAAGAGAGACTCCCCTTAGACATCAAGGTTGTCCATTAATTCTTTTATCGTGTGATAAAATTATTAATCTTCTTAATATATGTGTTATAAAATATATTTTTCAAGAATAAAAATATATTATATTCATCTTTATAAACACCTTAAAACAATAACAGTGAAAAAAAATTACTTCTTTTCTGTTTCCAAACATATCAACCAACACTCTCCTTTTGTAAATACATTTTTTATAATCAAAATAGGGGTAGAAAAGTGTGATTTGAATACCTAAATCTTTAACTTTATAGATCTATCCAAAAATTCCTTATTTATAGAAAAACAATCTTTTTTATAGCTTTAAATCAAGTTTACTGCCCTTAAGGGATTCCATTATTTGATTTTCTTCATGGTTGATAATATTCTAATACCTTGAGACATATTAAACATGAAATAACACCATGATGGATGATTATCTCATACCATTACAAGGATTTTCAACAATTATCAGTCTAAAAACTAATTCTAATTAATAAATCTATTTTTATTTTCTTTATAACTTGAATACCTTCACATCATATCAACTTAAAAATAAAAATAATTCAATAAAAAATAGTAGGTAATTATCCTATAATTCTCTTCAAATTATCAATTTCATGTCATTAAAAGATCAATTTATCCCCCTAAAAATTAGAATTTGTTTTTTGTAATGAAGGGTGAGAGAATATAAAACCCTACCTTTTCAATGAAATTACCTTAACCACCATCCATAAACTAGACTTTTATTCTAATTAAATGTTCTGGAAGATTATTAACGCCATATTCACTTGTCTGCCCCTCAATGGGATACTGCTTATTATCATTATCATGGTGGATATCTCTATTAGATAGGATTTAAGATTTACCATGTTTAAAGTATAATAGAATTTATTATTTCAATATTTCACCAAATCTAGAATGGTGATTAAGGATTTCTCTTCTCCAAATTCTTACCTAATCATGTAATCTTGCACTCTTTCTCTAGTTATCTTTTTGATAACAAACTTCACCTTCAATTCCCTGCACGGTTATAACACAATACAATAATAATAGTAGTGTACAAGTGTAAAAACATAGTTAATTATTTAAATAGATAAATCTTATAATTTATAAGTATTAATTTTTTTCATTTATATTCACTATAGATTTATAAATAGTTTTATAAAAGTTTTTAGTCAAAAAAGAATAATTTTATTAAAATAAATTGTTTTTCAAAGAATTACATGGCTTTATTTAAAATTTAAATTTATTGATATTAGAAATTTAATTTTATAAAAAGAAATTCCATTTTGGAATGAATATTTGAAATATATATTAGCATTAAGTTTTCTTAGTTTTCTAAAAAGATTGACTTTTCATTGAATTGTGAAAAATGATTTTTTTTAAATAGTTTCTTATTAATAAAAGTAATTTAAAAGTCCCATTTTTTTTTATTTTTTAAAGTAACATAATATATATTTTATTAAAAATAATATAAATAATTCCATTAGATAGAATATAATATTTTATTTTTGTATAAGTTCATTTTTATGCATAAAATATTAATATTCTAAAAACTATTTTTCATTGAATTTTTTGTACTTATGTTAAAATTATATTTCTACACTTATATAAACTTAATATTTAAAAACGGATTCTATATTTTTTATATGGAGGTCAAAATTTATTGATTTTCTCAATCTCATTTTTGGTCATTATGAATTGTAACCTTTGTAAAAATGTGTCACCTTTGTAAAGGGTAAATCAGGCTGATCATGGTAAAAAAAAGTGATAAGGGCACTAAATTTTATCTTAAATATTATTGGATGATTTTATTTCAACCATTAACACCGTATAATATAAATTAGATAATTTTTTCGAAATTTTTTCATGATTAAAACTTTATAATATTTAAAATATTAGAAAAATTAGAAGTATGCCACCCCCATCACTTATAAAAGGGAACCCCCTATCCTTTATTACTCATACATTTTGAGTAATATAGTTCTAAAACTACCTATCCATAACTCTCTTAAACATAAATACACACAATATAGATATCCTGGCCTTCTCAAAATACCAATCCTAGAAGGCGTATGGTGTAAGCCAAAGGGTGATATTTGAGGAGAAGGTATAAGTCTTAATAATTGTATTTCGAGTTTATTTCTTCTTATAAATCCTTAAAACATTATTATACCAAGATAAAATTATAATATAATTTTCTAATATATAATAAAATTTTATTAGGATTATGGTAAAATCCCTTTTCATCCACTTTTACATAATATGGTAAATGAGAACATCAATTGTGCATATGTGTGGACTATCACCTCTGTGAAGCGATGTGTTCCATTTTTCATAACAAGATAATATGACTGGTTAAAATGATTAAAAATTAATATATATTATATTTATAAAATAATTATGATTCTATTAAAGTAAAATATTACTTATCTTCTTATCCTTTCAGTATTTTTGAAATTGATAATATTGCTCGTGCGTATGTGTGGAATACCATCTCTACAAAGCAATGTGATTCATTTTCCATTTTCCCATTATAACAATGGTAATAAGGAAGGAAATAATGAGTAACTTTGAAATTTAAGAAATATTTATGTTTATATAAAATTAAAATATTATATACTTTATTTATTTTCCTCTCATTAGAAAAATGAAAACATCGTTCATGAATACGCATGGACTACCATCTCTATGAAACAATGTAGTTAATTTTTCATGTCCACATTAAAATTTTGGGTTTAAAAGGTTATTTAATTTATAAATTATAGATAATTATAATTTTTTTAGGATTATTTAGTTAATGTAACCATAAATACTTAAACCATGGTCAATCCAATCATGTGGTTTTGAGGTTATAAATCGAATGACCCCAAAATGTCCAACATGAACTTTTACATTTTAGTAACTAAATAAGAAATCGAAATAAATGAAATAAAATGAATAATAATAATAAAATGAAAATAAATAAGGTAATTAATTTATGTGATATTTTTTTCATGAAACCTTAGTCAATGATATCCCCTTCAAAATGTATCATAGTGTTGACCATGAGGTTGTATCATGATAATGTTGCAGACTAAGTTAACAAACTATCAATTTGGTTAATTTTTTTTGTTAATGTTAGTAAATTATAAGATTTAGAATAGAATAAAAAAAATTAAAAGAAAAAATAAAATTAATAATGCAAAATAAAGTTAGATATAAAAAATTAGAAGTAATGTGGATAAAAAATAAAAGATGAAGATAATAGTAGTGAAAAATATTTGATCCCCAAACACTCCTTTTATAATTGTCTAAAAATGTTTTGTGATTTAATTAAAAAATGTAAACTTCAAGACCTCAAACTATACACATACATTACCTAGATACCATATTGAGATCTCAAATATGGGTGATTATCCCATTATGAAAGTGATCTGATTACCCTATGGCCTTCAAGAAACCAAAAAATA
Organism: Viscum album; assembly: GCA_963277665.1. Lineage (NCBI taxonomy): Eukaryota > Viridiplantae > Streptophyta > Magnoliopsida > Santalales > Viscaceae > Viscum > Viscum album. Next base: position 189,647,624 of record OY728130.1, read on the forward strand.
TTTAACGCACTATGCTCAAAGGAGATACCTAGGAAAAGAAGTTTAAAAAAAATAAAGTAACCACTTTACCTTCATAATTTGAATAGTAATCCAGAATAATCTAGAATAGAATAAAAAAAGAAAGAAATAGACCTCCTTTAGTCAAGAAAATAGTTTCTAGAATAATTCAAATGAAAATATTTTACAACTAAAATCACAAAATCAAAAGAGAAATACCTTCTGATCTTCACTGCCACTAAAAAATATAGTTCAAAACTCTACGGATTTATTAATTCATAAAAAAATCATTTCCTAAAAAAAATTCTCCAGAAAATCAAAATCCGTTCTTCCAACCATCTATTGAAAATAATTGTTGGTGAAAATATACAGGAAAAGGGTGTGGTGAATGTGATGTCTAGTATCTAACCATTAAAATTTTACTAGATTAAATCTAATTTGTAGTTAGAATCTCACTTAGGTACCTCATTAAAATATTTTCAAAAAAATCTTAAAAATTAACACACAACATTTGTGAGTCATTGTAAATGGTGTGAAATAGTAATACACAAATTATTGAAAAGACTATTTTTTAATAAATAGATTATTCTCATTCCTCATGTTTCACACACCCATTAACCACCATAATGAACTAATTTGAATGTCGAATTTAATGGTGATATTATTCTTTGATTAAAAATATTTTTTGTATATAATCATATCATTTGGACACTTTTGGTCATATTTATGTCTCATTTAATGAAGGTATGTCAATTCTTTTTGAAAATATAATTTCCAACTTAAGTGATTTATTTGGGCCTCAAAATAGTAGATTCAACACTTTCCCTAGTTGTAATAAATAAATCCCACAAGAAAAGGAATCCTATAAAAATATTTCTACAATTAGATCAGTATTGAGAATGTTATTCCCAGAATACCAAAGTGATAAAAAACTATTAAAATTTTATTAATATTCTATTTTTACATTTTAGCTAAAAGATAATCAAAGATACAAAAAATTATTAAATTTTACATAAAAGGGAAATTTAGTGATGATAAAATCATTGAAATGTATATAAATATTATTGAAAATACCTAGTTTATCAATTTCACCACACTTAATACTTGGAATCCTGGAAAAGTAAGCATTAAAATAAATTTCAAGTGATAAATTAAAAACTTAGGTCAAAAAATTCACAAAGCTCAAAGTCAAGTCACCCAACATATAGTGCCACTTAATAAACCTAAATTCCATATTTTCCATTATTTTCATTCATTCCATTCCCATTTCATCCACTCATCCATGTACAAGGATGCATAAATTTCATATTTTCGCTCTAAACACTTGATTTTGATTTTGAAAAAAATATTCCTCATCCAAATAAATATGAGGGTCATTATAAGCTTGAAAATTTAATAAATATCCTAAAAATTGAGTTTAATATTTGTATATATCATGAGGTCTTAAAAAGGGGTTTTATGAGCTTTAAAGTTTTGTGAGATTAAAATATCATAAAATTCTGAGGTATAAAGAGATGACTGGGCTCTTTATTAAATCAAGATTCCCTAATTCCCACTTCCACTCAAGAATGGACTTCTACACTTTATTATTATCATAAAATTAGATCCAAAATTTCTTCAAAATTTCTTTTTATATAAATACCAAAACTTATAAAATTCATTAATAATGTCACAATATTTTCTTCTTACAATTTCGTAATTATTTTTTAAATCTTTAGATTGGCACTCTTATTATTTGTGTCTATAAATATTTATAAAGGCACAACATTGACGTTTTTTGAAAGCTCTAGAAAGGAAAAAATTTCAATATCAATAATTTTATCTCCATAAAATAAATTTTCTCCACTCAGAAGTGGCCAAAATTTTTATAGAAAATCACAAATCATCTTATCCACACTTAAGATTTACTAAAATCATGAAATTTACTTCAAGAGTGGGTTGGATAGGAAAATTGACAGCTATTTAATAGAAAGTTCATGGAAACTAAGGGATCACAAAGATAAAATATAAGAGGTAGTCTGAATTAAGACAATAATTTTTTTGAAAAGGTGATTTTAATCATAAATGAATTTCCTTAATTATTTTGAACACAAGTTCATTAAATTTTACAAGTTTTGATAGAAACATGGATAGTTCTAGTTAAAACCAGCATTATTTGGTTCACTCAGGAAGTGATATTATTTTGAAGATTATTTAAAAAGTTTTAGAGTCATATTTGAAAAGTGATTTTTAAATTTAGACAATGTTCATGACATGGAAATCATAGGTCAATGGAATTTTTTGGAATTTATATAATTCGAATTTAGAACACAAAAAATTTCAGTAATCATTAATGTTTAATTCATTGAATCAACTTGGTTCATTTAATTTAAAAAAACTTTAATTCACAAAATCCTTTACTTTGAGTCTTAGATGTTTTAAAAAGACATTAAATTTGAAATAAAATACAAAATATTTTAAAAAATAAATAAAAACATAAATTTTATGTCAAAACACACAAAATATTAATCTACTAGTGATATTACTCCACCACAATTATTTTATATAATTTCATCACTGTTATTAGGTTTTATGGGAATTAAAAATAAAAAAGATAAGACAAGAAAAAATCAAGTGGGATGGAAAGAAACAACCTTTTTTTTATTGTGAAATAATAGACTTGATTTATCATCTTAAAACTAGAAACTTGGAAACCTACATAAAAAAAACAATGAATCAAAATTTTATTAAAATAAGAGAAAGAAAAAAAAATAATGATAAAGGAAAAGAACCATAGTTTAAACCCCCAACATGGGTTCTAGGAGTTTACTTCCCTTAGTTAAGTAATTCTAGTCAGCCATCCCAAATATGAAAGTGAGTAATTTTTATTACTAACGAACCACCAAAATGAAATTTCTCTACTCTTATTCAGCTCACAAAACATGTAAAATCTCCCAAAATAAGTTTTATTTGTGTTCTATTCCATTAATTTTTTATTCCAATGATATATTAGTAGAAATAAAAAATATAAGGGTAACTTCCCGATATTTTATCTTCATAAACAACTTCCAATGGTTGCGAAAATTTAATTCTATTATGTGGTTTATCTTTAATTAATTTTTGAAAAATTATTTATTCTTTTAAAAATAGCTCTGTAATACCATTATCATATGTACTGGAGTACTCCTCAATCGAGAACACCATTATTTATTAAATTTCATAGTTCAATTCAAATTCCCCTAAAAAATTATTCCACTAAAAAAATAAGGTATAAAATATATAATGAGATAAATATTTAAAACATTATATTCAAGATAATCTTAAGAAAATAGATCAAAATTTAAAACTTTTCCCTATGTATTCTTGTGTTCTAGCTCTGTTTGGGAGTAGAACATGGTTATATTTAATGTAATAAGAAACTTAGGTTCCTACCAATTTTCTTTAAAGATTAATGGATCTCATTTATCTTCTTCTTTGGAAAAATTTTCATACAAAAGTTTTTAATTTTCAATTTAAAAATAATGGACTTCACATGATATTTAATTTTCAACCAATTTAACCCGATAGTTTTTTAATGATTTTTTATTTAACAAAGACTCATAATTTGGTAAAAAAATTATAATTTATTCCTTTAAATTTAAAATGGATATTATAATTCATTTTTTATACCACCAACAAAATTTTCTTCAAAATTAAAAGTGGGTGGGAAACTATTTTTCTTTTTTATGAAATTATTTTTAGAATAAAATTATTGTAAGTCTTTCATGGAGTTTTAAAATATTGATATTTGTTTAATAAGTAGTTGAAGAATATTATATTTCTGTTTTACAAGTTTTTTTTTCAAAATATCATCTTTATTAGACCCCTCTAATTATTGGTAATCCAGAAAATGATAGGTGTAGTCTCCTTGAAAATCATTTTTTTTATTTTCTTTTAAAGATTCTGAATATGTGGTTAAAATCCTATACATTCAAAAAAAGAAACAATCCTTGGTAGAGGAACTAGTTTATGTGAGGGTTTTTTCATGAATCACCCATAAGTGATTTACCCTTTAAAATATAGCGTAGTGGGGACCATGGGGTTGTCTTAGGATGAGGTTTCATACTAAGTTGTCAAACTATCACTTTAGTTAATATTTTTGTTAATGTTAGTAAATTGTGGGATTTAGAATATAAGATAAATAAATTTTAAACAATACAAAATATATTAATGTGGGAAATTAAATTTATATATTAAAAATAATTAGAAATATAGATAGAAAAAGACAAGCTAAATATAGAAGAAGTGGGAAAGTTTTTATCCTCAATCACTCCCTTTTTCATTGTCTACATATTTCTTCTAATTAAATTACCCAAAGTATACTTAAAAACCTCAAAGTATACACATACATTACTTAGATAACATATTTAAACACAAAATATGGGTTCCAATACCCTTATGAAAGTAATATGATTACCCATATGCCTTTGAGCAACCAAAAAAGATTAAACTCACTATGTTAAAAGGTGAGATCTCACTAAAGAAATTTAAATAATGAGAGTAATCAATTTACTTTAATAATTTGAAAAAAATACAAAATAATAGAGAAGAAAATGATAAAAATAAATAAAGGGACCTCCTATATTCAAGAAAACAGTTCTTAGAATAATTTAAAAGAAAATAGTTTACATTGAAAAACAACAACTCAAAAGTCAAATGCCTTCAGATCTTCACTGCTACCGCCACTTAGAGTTTAAACCTTAATGGATTGATTACTTCATGAAAAAAAAATTCTCTTATCTATATAATCTTAACCAGTGAATCTAAGTCTATCCTTACAACTATCCATTGAAAATAATTGGAGATGACACTATATAAGAAAAATGTGTGGAAAACGTTCCTTCCAGTTTCTTTCCATTTAAATTTTACTCAATTTATTCCTATATGGAAGAATAATATTGATAAGGTACATTATTTGAAGTTTATTTTTATATATATTAATTATTTACCCACAAAATTTGATATTAAATGAACAGGGGATTGAAAATTTGTACTCGAATGACTAAAAATCTAGTTTCTGGCCAAATAGACTATTCATATTCCTCCTGTTTAACAATACCATAAACAACCCTAATGAACTATTTTTAATGTGAAATTTAATGGAGATATGATAATATAATTAATAATTATATTTGAACCAGAATAACCTCATTTTTAAAATTTTGGATAGATTTATGTATCATTGAATAAAGGTATGTCAATTCTGTTCGAACAAATATTTTCCAACTTGAGTGATTTATTTGTGCCTCAGAATGGCCTATTAAAAACTTAGACCATAAATTAATCCCACAAAAAAAGTAATCCTAAAAAAAGTAATTTCAAAACTTTTATAAGTATTGAAAATTTATTTCCCAAATACTAATGTGATAAAAACTGTTAAAATTCATTAATTAGGTAATTTTCACAATTTATCTCAAAATCTATCAAAATTACAAAAACTGATGCAGTTTCACATGAAAGGAAAATTTGGTGGGGGATAAAATACCTAAAATAATTTTTTTAAAATATCATCTATTTCAACAAAAAATTATAAAATATTTTTTTCTTATTTTAGAGTTAGAGAATATGTGAAGTTAGACAAAAGTTAGGGTAAGTGAATTTTGTTTGAAATGTTATTTTAAATGCATTAAACTCTTTTTTCCTCTATATCCATGTTTTTTTAAATGTTTAAAGAATATTATTATTTTTATCTCAATTGATTAAAAAGTTAATTTTTTTGGATATATTTTTCATTCTTTATAAAGGTATAAAAATGAATCTTTTTAAATTTTTTTTTCTGGGTTAATTCCAACTTTTTTTACAAAAGTGAAAAAAGATTATTTTTAACATATATGGATTGATCTAATTTTACTACTATCATAACCATTATTTATTATAAATATTCATTTAAAAATTTTGATGTTTATCTTAGAAGAATTATTTTCAATATTCTATAAATTTTTAGTTTTAAAAATTTTATAGGGAAATAATAACTTTTTCTATTCTTCATGATATAATTGAAAGTGTTTTTATTATTGATTAAAATGCATTTTCAATGTTTTTATGATGAAAATATGAAATATTATTATTATTTTATTAATTATATGGTAATTTATAATTCTATATAGTATCAAGTGATCCTGATATAGTTCATGATAATGGGTGAGCCCGATATAGTTTCTCAATGCATTGGGTAATGATTTAGTCTATAAAGGTGAAAAATGAGGAAGATAAATTCGTAGGTTTCTCCTATAAAATTAACTAGGTTTCAATTATTATAAAATTGGTTAAACATAAGTGACCATGGGTTATGAATATTATTCTCTAATTTATATATATAATTCTTTCAAAGAAGACTTTTTAAGGAAATATTTTGATTTCATAATGTATGAAATGGTTATGAACATATAATGGAGAAAGTTTATTTTTTCAAAGAAATATTTTAATGAGTTACCATGTGACTAAAGAATATTTTTTAGTTTTCCTATGATTTATATTTGGTTTTAAAGGTTTTATTTTAGTAAATATTTATTTTAATTTTTGAAAATATTTCATTTATGCACTCAAAGTTTTATTGTGAAAAAGGTAAACATCATAGAGGGATTTCATATTTTTCACTGGATTGATTGGATTTCTTTATTTTTATAAACCTTAATGAGATATTTTTATCTTCCCATGTTTTCAAATGTTTTTCATGGGATATAAGGATGAGTATAAATTTTTTCAAAGTTAATATTCCACTATATTGACTCATTTTAAATGAAGAAAAAGAATCTTAAATGAATGATGACGCTCGCCAAATAAGATTCCAAAATATTAGTATAAATAAAATACCCAAATCATTGATATATTTTCTTTACAAAATTAAGGAAGGAGTAGAATGGCTACATGGAGATCAGGTGGCTAGGTTAAGTGGATCACATCATCCCCATGGAGACACGCGATCGCATGACCCTGGGAATGTCATGCCAATGAGTCTTGTGCTTCACATGACTTGTTCATGATCATGTGAAGGCCCTCTGAAAATAACTCATGATTAAAATAAGGCTTCCAGATGAGTTCCTTCTATCATGATATATGTCAATTTAAATACACCTTACAATCACCCAAATTAACTTATAAAATAATATCTAAAAAAGGCGGAAGCTTAATGTGATGGAAGTTTGGATGATTTTCATTATAAGGGCTTATAAAACTCAGTTGGCCAGTTGAATGATCACACGAGATCCCCAGGGGCATGTCAACCATGACATGAAAAAGTGTTTATATTTTTCACCTTCATCATTCAAAGGAACATAGATATGTCCATTCAATCATGCAACACCCCTTCAGATCCACTGACAAGAAGAGATATTTTAAATGATAATTCAGACATGTCATCCCAAGATATAACATTGATCATGAAATAAACCACAAATAAGAGGATATACCATATATGAAAATGATCACACACCATCGCGAGATATATTATTAATAACTTGATTCTTTAATATAAAACCAATGGGAAAAAATCAAATGTCTTTGAAAATAGAAGATAAAAATATGGAGAAGGTAGAAGCCTCATTCAAAATTAAGGTACACTATTTTTCATGTGAAGGGTGGATGCGATCAAAATGATTAATCCATTGATAAAATTAATTCCGTATTGATAGGCTTTCCTTGTCATAAGAAGGTTATTAGACATGGAACCTCCATCATAATAAGGAAATCCGACATGTATATTTTATCATGTGATGCCTTTATAGACAATTGATGGGTGAGTTCAATAGAAATAATAAAATAAAATTAGAAAATGGTGGTGCCCTTTTGTGAAGAAGAGTTACATTACCTTTCATTAGATGACCCTCTAATGATCCAAATTCATAATAAAAAGTGACTTATATGATTCTACCTATATAAAGACCCTCTATTTTCATTCCTTAACACAACATAATTTTTTTTGGAATACTTAAAACATTATACTAATAGGCGCCCAAAGATCATACTAGTCTAGTGCCTTTGGAAACATAGAAACATAAACATTGATACATAAGCGGGCTACATTATCTCCCACTAGGATCTTCTTGACAAGCACCATTATTAGACACATCAAACATAATACAAATCTTCATAACTTGGGGAAAGAAACATAAAAAGGGGTGAACTCCAAAACTTAATAATGGTAAAAATGGTGATATGTAAGAATAATTATGAGCATAAGGGTACGATAACATGATTATGAAAATAGAAGATCATACCTAGTATATCAAAGATCATATACATGAATCATAGCATAAAGATTGGAAGTTCATAATACATGTTTCATAAAGAGATAAATAACATAAGACTTGAAAGCATAACATAGGAATTAAACATGGAATAATGGTAAACACATAAACATATAATATGATTTCCATAGTAGCCAAGACATTGCTTCTAAGACCATCTTGGTAGTATGGGTTCACTCTTCATACCACATTGGAAGTCATGGTTCAATCCCATGTCCATCTTAGTAGCATGAGTTCACTCCTCATACCATCTTGGTAGTCATGGTTCACTCCCACATCCATCTTAGTAGTTAAGGTTCATTTCCAAGACCATCTTAGTCTATCTAATGAGATATAAATCATTACCCAATGCATTGGATGGAGATATAGGTCCCACCCATCTCATAGTTAAATCAAACATACATGCACCAAATGATCATATATAAACATATCATAACACATAAAATGACATGTGTATAATAAACATGCAATCAAATCATAAACTGTGGAAAGTGTTTGGTTTCATAATCATTTAATCATAAACATAACCTGTGAAGAAGAAGTGGTTTTCAAAAGAATATAACCCATGAAAGAGAAATGAGCTTCATAAACATCATGACATAAAAACATAATCCATTAAGAGAAATAATATGAGTGAAAACATTGAATAATTTTTCCATAATGGAATAATTAACAACAATGGATGTCATCTTATATGGGAAATAAATTTAAAATATATTTTAAAAAAATTCTTGTTGAAAATATCCTTTATGCATTGAAAATTATTTTTAAAACATAAAACCTTTTTCAAAACCCTTTTCTTTGGAAATAGATTTTAAAACATATAAAGGAATCATTTAAAACCATAAATCATTTTCAAAATTCATTTCCCTTATAAATGGGCTTCAAATATCTTTCGAAGTTTTTTTGAAATCATTTTTGAAGACATGGTTTTTGAATACAATTTATTTCTGACCGAAGAGAGAGATGAACAATTTTACATAAAAACATTAACTTATGTACCAAAGAGTGAAATTTTTTTACTAATACATGAATAAATTTTAAATAAACATATTATAAAAAAACACATTAGTATTATTGATATGTTGATCAAAATATTTCATCAAAGGATTTATAAACATAAACAATCTCAAAAAGCGTTGTGATTGTTTCAATAAGATCTTATCACTTGGTAACTTGGGATATTACACTCCATTTAAGAAAAGGAAATTAAATGAAGATTATATCATGAAAATAATGATATTAATGATATAACATGTAAAATGGAAGTATATACACATCAAAAATAATTTAGGTGCATAATAAAACATGAGTCTCAAAGAAGGAAAATTAATACAAAACTATTTTACCAATTTGGTAACTTTTGAAACTTAAACCACGTGAAATAATGGTCATATAATGGATATATAAATAAACCTAAATTTAATTATAAGAAAAATTGAATAAATTCATTATCAGTATTACCACCATAGAAAAGGAATGGGTGGTGAATAAATCTTGTATCTCATGGAAATAAAAAGTGAGATGAAATCCCCTTACATTGTGTCTTGACTCTCTTCGTACTCATTCAAACCTCTTATATAATTAATATAGATTTATTATAAATATTTTATATAACCATATTATTATATATACTACCATATATAGATTTATTAAGAACTTATATTACCCTCTTGTTAACTATCCTATCTTACGGTTTCACTTCGGATAATATTCACTTTATTCTTCACATGTGTCTTAATTTGTCATATCTTTGGCCCTTATAAATATATAATTATTCCAGATTTTAAACCATGATATAAATATAATTTATATTCATTACTAGTGTATTATAATAATCTATATAATATATAATTATGAAATTGAATACACCATTCATGGAGATGGTAAGTCATATATATGCATGAACACTGTTTCTATTTTTATTGTCACATTGAAGGAAAGAAAGAAAATGAACTATGTTTATATATGTATATAATATCATAAAATATAATTATAATGTTATATATATCTTATAAGTTTAATTAACCCATCCTTAATACATTCCATGTAGTGTGTGAATGAATCACATCACTTTGAGGGGGAGGTAGTCCACAGTTCCTCAAACAAAATTATCGTATTTACACAAAATAGAAAGTATAAAAGATATGTGTTGTAAAAGGAATAAAGAAGATTAAAGACATAATAAATATATTATATAACATATATAAATATATTTTCCATCATAATTTTAAACAGGAGAGGTGGTAAAGGAAAAATAAACAATCATCATTTAGTGAGGCCGTAGTTTACTATATATTTAAAAAGTGTGTTTGTTATTCCTTATATGGAGGTGTGTGTAAGTGTAAGTTGAACCATTAGAAGAAAAAAATAATAGTATATTTAAGACACTAGTGCTCTTGTAAAATAATGTAATAAAGAGAGTGGAGGGGGTGGAGAAGGAAAATAAAAGAAACGATCTTGAGAGAAGGCGTTACCTCTTAATCGTGTAACTACTTTTGGTTTGAGCCAGAAGGCATCCTTGGATAGCTTTTTTACAAAGGGAAAGAATCTAAGAGTAATATAGGTATTATGGTAAGTGTATTGGGTATATATTTTCCAATCATAAGTGGTTTTATGGGTGTGAATAAGAGGTAGAGGTGGTGACCTTTTATAGGGAAGGAGTGATACTCTTGTAAATATTTGAATAGAGAATTACACCCACAATTTTCATGTTTCAAGTGGATAAAATAATGATAAAAAATCGATAAAAGTAAGTTTATTTAATAAATATGTCCATATAATTTATTTTAAAAAAATTTCTAGGTCATTTTGGCCCTTAATATTAAGGGTTTAGTCCCTAACTAAGCTTAATTTGACCTTAATCACTATGATTAATTTTAATCACTTTTACTAATAATTTTGGTCAAAAATAAAAATGATATAATTATATTATAGATATTATACTGATTAAAATGGTGTATGTTTTTTATTATAAATTTAATTAACAAAAATGGAAAAATTAAGATTAATGTTAATTTTACAGACATGATGAAATTATGGGTCTTTAAAGTAGAAAGAAGTTCAAAAGTTCATTATGTTTTTATATTATATTTCAAAGTGAAATTGATTATAATTAGAAAATTGTATTAATATATGTATAATATATCTAATGTAACTTTAGAACAAATTTAACATATAATTTAACGTTAATAATTATTTTAAAAAGGTTGTTTTTAACCTAAAAGCAGTATTTTTCACTATTCATCAAAAAATGAAGTTTCTGAGAAAAATATCATAAATTCACCCTAATATAATTTAGATATTATAAATTAAAAAATTAATTTTATTTTATCAAATTAAATTTTTAAATTTATCTAAAATTAATTCTATAATTAAAAGCGATTCATTCAGAAAAACAATATTTTTAAACATAAAAAGGACTTAGAAAAAATCATATATTTCATTATCAATATGTTTTATTTATAAAAATAAATTATAAAAAATATTTCAAAATAAGTTATTAATATTAATATTTTTGAGTTTAATGTATAGGTTATAATTATCACATTTAAATAATTATAACAACAAAATTATGTTTCATAGAAACATCGATGTTGTGTGTAATGTACACTAAGTCGGTGTTTAGTGTATCATACACCGAATCAATGTTCCTTATAACATATTTCAAGTAGGTGTTATGTAATTTACACCAATTTAGTTCAATGTGAAAGGAATGTTTGACTTAGTATATTTCAAGGCATAAATTAAAATTTAATTTATTTTAAAAAATAGTTTAGAAAAACTCTTGGTGTTACATTCTACCACCATAAAATAAATTTCACCCTAAAAATTCATCACTCAGGTAAAAAAATAAGTATAATTCTACCTCATCATATCCTCAATTTTCCACACAGTTTCATCTAACTAGTGATTTCTCTACAAAACTTTGACCAGGTGAGTGGTCTTGTTTTATATTACTTTCTTTGATCAGTCCAGAATTTTAATTGGTTGTCACTCATAAGAAAGATCTTGCTCTAGTTATACGACCTCTGAGTGTAGTACATGTGAAGGGTCAGGTATATACTTCCTCAATAGAGATACATGGATCACATCATGTACTTGAGAGAGATTTAGAGGAACTGAAAAGCAATAGGCTATCATCCTGATATGATCAAGAATATCAAATGGACTAATATACCTAGGGATTGGTTTCCCTTTCTTCATAAATCTCATAACCTTCTTCCAGGGTGAGATTCATAGAATAACCTTTTCACCAAATTCAAATTCCTGATCACGCTGAAGGTTACCAGCATAACTTTTCTTCCGACTTTGAGCTGCCTTGATCTGCTGCTTAATGGTTCTAACCTTCTATACCATTTCTTTAGCAATATCTAGTCCAAATAGCATTCTTTAAACAACCTCATCCAAACACATTGGATCTCTACATTTCTTCCCATATAGGGCTTCATACGGTTCCATCTGAATGGTTGAGTGAATGATATTTTTGTTAGAAAACTCAACCAGAGAAAGGTGTTTATCCCAAAAACCTTTGAAATCTAGAGAACAAGATCTATTCATATCACATAGGGTTTGAATTTTTCTTTAATATGGACCATCTATTAGAGGATGTTAAGCAATGATAAAACTCAATTCTGTATCATGTTCTTACTGGAGAATTATCCAAAATTTTGTGGTAAAACTTAGATCCTGGTCTGATACAATAGAATTTTGTACTCCAAGAAACCTTACCACTTCCTTAATATATGTCCTAGAAAGCTGATCCAGAGAGAAATATTCTATGATAGCGAAGAAGTGTGATGACTTAGTAAGGCGATTGAATACCACCCATATATAATTAAACCCTTTAGATGTTTTGGGTAGTCTAACGACAAAATCCATAGTGATGTTCTCCCATTTCCATTCTGGTATGGGTAATGGATGCAATATCCACTTTGAATTTTTTCTTTCAGCGTTAACTTATTGGCACACCAAGCACCGAGATACAAACTCTATGATATATCTCTTCATTCCATCCCACCAGAAGTATTATTTCTAGTATCTATAAATAATTGTACTTTCAGGATGAATAGAGAATGAAGAACTTTGAGCTTCCGATAACAGATCGATATTCAAATATGGTATGGAAGGAAGATATAAACTATTTGAACCTTATAATTCCATTATGATCAAGGTTAAACTCAGGAAAATTTCTGAATTTCTTTTTTAGCTCTTCATCTCTCTTTTGTGTCTCTATAATCTTCACTTAGATAGAGTTTTGAACATTTATTTGTGAAATATAATATTTTACCATTCCTTCACGATTTCTAGTTTAATCTGTTACAAGTCCAAAAATATTAGATCTTTTTTAATACTCATCATGAATAAGCTGGCATGATCCTTCCAACTCAAAGCATCATCCACCTTGTTTGCTTTCCTAGGGTGGTAATGTATTGAGTAGTCATAATAATTTATAAAATTTAACCATATTATCTATAACATGTTCAAATCCTTCTATGTTAATATATATTTCAGACTTTTATAATCAATATATATATCATACCTTTCTCCATAAAGATAATTCATCCATATCTTTAATGAACAAATTAACATCGCTAACTCCAAATCATGAGTTGGGTAATTTTTCTAATGAATCATCAACTACTGTGATTCATATTCTATAAATATTTTATTCTTCATAAAAACACATCTCGATCCCTTCTTGGAAGTATCGTTTTAGATTACAAACCCTTATCCACTATAGGGTAATGTAAGCACAGGTGAACCAACTAACCTTTTCTTTTGTTCAATGAAATTTTCATCACATTCATCTATCCAGAGGAACTTGACACCCTTCAAAGTTAACTTGGTCAGAGGATTAGATAGTCATGAGAAATTTTCCACAAATAATCAATAATATCTAGCTAAACCAATAAAGATATGGATCTCAGTCAGTGTGGTCATTCAATGAAAACATTCAATAACCTCCTTTTTTGTGGATCTACTTTTATTCCATATATTGGGATTACGTTGCCTAAAAATAAAACCTTTTTCAGCAAAAATTCACACTTTTTAAAATTTTCATATAGCTTATCCTTCCTTAGGGTCTTCAGTATAATTCTCAAGTGATATTCATGCTCATAATATCTATTTTAATAGATAATAATATTATTTATAAAGACAACTGAAAACTGATCAAGTTAATCTCTAAATACTCTATTCATTAAATCCATGAAGATATCATGAACATTAGTAAGACCAAAAGGTATCACTATATATTCATAGTGTCCATACCTTGTACATAATTCCGTCTTGGGCATATCATCTTTCTTAACCCTAAATTGATGATATCCGGAACAAATTTTAATCTTCAAAAAATAATGATCTCCACAAAATTGATCAAACAAGTCACCAATATGGGAGGGAGGATACTTATTATTGATTGTGATCTTGTTCAACTATCGTTAATCAATAGATGCATTAATCCATCTTTATTTTTCAAAAAAGGAATAGGTTCACCCCAAGGTGACACACTTAGACAAATGAATCTCTTATCAATGATTTCTTATAGTTTATTCTTCAATTCCTATAACTTAATTGAATCCATTCTATAAGAAGTCTTTGAAATTGGTGTGGAACTAGGTATGAGTTATATTAATAAATTAACATTAAATTTTGGTAGAAGACTTGAAAACTATTATATAAATAATTCCACAAAATCCTAGTCAATAGGAATATCATCTATGTCGATTTTCTTCCCAACCATTTAAGATAAAAAACCCTTTTGAATGGGAATTAAGACCTATACACTGGATGTAATATCCATAAAAGGTTGATACTTATCATCATATTGATGAATGAAAATATGAGGGTTTAAAATATCAAAATAAACTTACCTTCCTTGAAAGGTTATTTGGGATTTATGAAAATAAATCCAATCCATACCTAAGATGACATCAAATTCAACCAAAGGAAGAATGAAAAGATTTACAGGAAGCACATTCCCACAAACATAAACCATAGAGGAATCATAGATTTGATATGAAATAATTATACCATTAGAGGTTTGCACTACTAATTCCACATCTAATTGTTTTGGTGGAATATTAACACCCTTAGAAAATTATTTATATAAAAAAGAGTGGCTAGATATTTAATCAAATATGACATTATTAGTTATAGAGTGGATGGTAAGTGTACCTTTCATTACATCATTATTGCACCCATCATAAAAATATCTATTTTATGTGATTTCCCCTTGTCCCTCAGCTTAAAATATTGTTGATGTCGATCCTACTCACCAGCCATTAGATTTGGGAAATGTTTAGCATAATTCCCATTCTCCTTACACTTATAGCACATAATCATGGGAGGTGAATTCTATGCCGATTTTCCCCATTCACAACATTATGTAACTTCTTCCCATCACTTCAGTAATAAAATTATTGATGTAATTCCCTTACACACTTAAAAAATTTATTAGAAACCTTAAGGAAATTTATTCTATGCTTATTCCCACACTTCAGCTTAAAGAGAAGATTATCTTTTTTTTATGGTTTTTAGATTTTACTTTATACTCCATCTACCTCTTCTTGTCAAAAACATGAGATTGATACCTAAATCAAACCTCAATTTAAAACATGATTTCATAATGAATAATCTCTTTATATATAATAAAGTCTCTTATGGACAACACATTAATGAGACTTGGATTTAAGACACTAAAGAACATTTCAATTTTACTTTTAGGTTGGATGATAATTCCTGAACCATACCTCAGAAGTCTCATGAAATTAGACCTGTAAGTACCAATAGATTCATCATCCCTTTAATTTAACTCAAGGACCTCTTTATACATAATGGTATAGAGAATCCTAGGAAATCAATTATTGAAAAATAAGTTCTTGAACTCATTCCAATCCACAAATTCAATATCATTTTTCTACCTTGTATTCTTGATTACAGACAACCAGTAGTCTGCTTCCCCTTCTAATAGATAGACAAGTAGAATGATTTTCTCATGCTCTGATTACTGGAGAATGGAGAATATATTTTCAGTAGAACTAATAAATTATTTATAAATAAGTGTATCAGAAGACCCTCTAAAATAAGGTGGACATTGCCTCATGAACGACTCAATAGAATGTTGTTCTCTCCATTTCTCATTTGGAAGTCCACCATTATTCATAGCTTGAGAAAGTCATGTGAGAATGATGATGAGGTTTTTCATTCCATCTCCCATATCATTCTGTTTCTTAGGAGGAAAATCATTTCATTTTCCATTTCAATCACCATTAATATGGTTCCTTTGGGTTCCATCCATTGACTAAAACAAAAAACCATTGAGTAATAAACAATTATCGTAGTGAGGAACAACATAATTATGAATAGTCACTTATATAATGTCTAAACTATGAAACATTCCTTAATATATGACACCTTAGTTTTATCATAGGATATTCATAGTAAAATTATATTTAAATACTTCATGATGGTTCATGAAGAGTTTGTAAAGTTTCAAAGCATATCCCCCGAGAGTGTCAAACCTAGTTTTCAGCAAGGCCCGTTGTTGTGTACTAGATTACACTAAGTCAGGCCCAAAACATCTTGTCAGTTTTGTTACCCCTAGGTACATAAATTCTTGATCCAGATCCACTTGTAGTATCCATACATGGATTTATTTCTAGGAAACCACTCACTCTATCCCTTACCAAAATTACATGACATTTTCTCTAATTTTTCTTATCATTAGACTTATCCCTAGACATGTCCTCAGGGTTCTCACTAGGGTTTTCTCATCCCAACATCCAAATGTTAACTAAAACTTTTCTATGATACAAACTATAGAGAACCTCACATTTAATGCCTTAACATTACATAAATTTTTGCAGAATACTTAAAACATTATAAAAATAGACACCCAAAGATCATACTAGTCTAGTGCCTTTGGAAACCTGGAAACATAAACACTGATACATAAGAGAGCAACATATCTCCCACTTGGTTCTTCTTGACTAGAACCATTTTTAGACACATCAAACATAATACATATCTTCATAAAATTGGGAAGGAAACATAAAAATGGGTGAACTCAAATACTTAATAAGGGTAAAAAAGGGAGACATATAAGAATAATCATGATCATAAGGGTATGAGAACAAGATCATGAAAATAGAAGATCACACCCTATATATCAAATATCATATACATGAATCATAGAATAAATATTGGTAGTTTATAATACATGATTCATAAGGAGATAAATAACATAATACATGAAAGAATAACATAGGAATAAAACATGGAATTATGGAAGACACATAAGCATATAATATGATTTCCATAGTAGCCAATCCCTTGCTTCCAAGACCATTTTGGTGGTATTGGTTCACTCCCCATACTATATTGGTAGTAATGGTTCACTCCCATGGCTATATTAGTAGCATAATTTCACTCCTTATACCATCTTGGTAGTCATGGTTCACTCCCATGACCATCTTAGTAATCAATATTCATTCCCAATACCATATTAGTCTATCTCATGAGATATAAATCTTTACCGAATGTATTAGAGTGAGATATATATCCCACCCATATCCTAGTGAAATCATACATACACGTGACACAAGATCATGAATAATCATATCATAAATCATAAAATGAAGTGGGTATAATAAACATGTAATCATATCATAACCTATGGAAAGAGACATGTTTATAATCATTTCATCATAAACATAACCCGTGAAAAGAGGAGGGTTTCAAAAGCATATAACCAGTGGGAGAGAAATTTGTTTCATCAATATCATGCCATCAAAACATAATCCATTCAGAGAAAGAATATAAATAAAAAAATTGAATAATTTTCCCATAAAGGAACTAGGAATACCAACGGATGTTATATTATATGGGAGATAATTTTGAAATTTCATTTTAAAAAATTTATCGTGGAAAATATCATTTCTGCATTAAAAAACTCTTTTTCAAACATAAAACCTTTTGAAACCATTTTTCTTTGAAAATAGCTTTGAAAAGTTATAATGGAAACATTGAAAAACATAAAATAAATTTAAAATCATTTTTCATTGAAAATGGTCTTCAAAGATATTTTGAAAACATTTTTGAAAACATTTTTTAAAACATGGTTTTTAAATGCAATATATTTCTAACCAAAGAGAGGGACAATCATAATTTACATAAAAACGTTATCTTAAGTATAAAAGAGTGGAAAAAATGGTACTAATACGTGGATATATATTTAATTAATATAGGATAAGTAATATTATGAGTTTCATTTAGATATGTATCATATGAATTCATCAAAGGAAGTATAAACACAAACAATCTCAAAATACGTTGAGATTGTATCAATAAACTATTATAACTTGGTAACTTGGGATCACACTCTCCATTTAAGAAAAGGAAATTTCATGAAGCTTAAAATATCATGAAATTAATTAGTTTCCTGATATAATATGTAAAATGGAAGTATATACAACTCAAAAACATAATTTATTTGCATAATAAAACACGAGTCTTAAAGAATGTAAATTGAGACAAAATTATTTTACCGATTTGGTAACTTTTGAAAATTTATCCCTATAAAAGAAAGATTATAAAATGGATATGAGAATACCCATAAAGTTAAGTATAATATAACTATAATACAATAATGGGAAGAATATACACCACACAAAAGTAAAGTGTGCTGAATATAGCATGTATCTCACAGAAATAAAAAGTGAGATGAAATCCCATTACCTGGTATGTTGACGCTCGTCGTACTCATTAAAAACACCTGTATAATAAATATAAATTTATTATAAATATTTTAAAAAACTATATTAATTTATATAATGCCATATATTTCTTTATCATATCCTTATATTACCCTCTTGTTAACAATCCTATGTTAAGGGTTCACTTCGGGTAGTATTCGCCTTGTTCTTTGCATGTGTCTTAATTTGTTATATCTTTGGTCATTATAATTATATCATGATTATAGAATATAAAAAGTTCTATAAATATAATTTATATTCAGTATATTCTTATTATAATAATATAAATAAATATAAGTACAAAACGGAATACACCATTCATGGAGACGGTATGCCACACGTACACATGAACGTTGTTTCCATTTTAATTATTGCATTGAATGAAAGAAAGAAAATAACCTATATGTATATATGTATATAATATAATTAAATTATAATTATAATATTATATATATCATTTATTTTTACTAAAACCATCCTTAATAAATTATATTTAGTGTGTGAACGAATCATATTGCTTTGAGTGGCCGGTAGTCCACACTTCCTCAAGCGAAATTATTAAATTTACACTAAAAGGAAAGTAAATAGATTTGTGTTGTAAAAGTAATAAAGAAACATAAAGATAAAATAAATATAATATATGTCATATATATATATATATATATATTTTCCATCATAATTTCCACCAAGAGAGGCAGTAAATGGAAAATGAACAATCATCGTTTTGTGAGGCGATAGTTCGTCGTACATGTAAAAAACATGTTCCAGACCCATTAGATTGAGGTTTGTGTAATTATAGGTTGAAATATTAGAATAAAAACAAACTAATATATTTAGTATATAGGTTTTTTATACAATAATTTAATAAAGAGAGTGTATGGGGTGGAGAAGGAAAATAAAATAAAGAAGTTTGAGAGAAGGCGTTACCAATTAATCCGGTAACTCCTTTTTATTTGTGCCAAAAATATTCCCTGGAAGCCTTTATAAAAAATATTTGGATTAAAAGAGGAATGTATGGATTTTAGTAAGTGTATTGGGTATTTATTTTTCAAAAATAAGTGTTTTTATAGGTGCAACGAAGAGGGAGATGTGGTGTAATTTTATAGGGAAGGAGGAGTGGCACTCTTATAAATATTTGAATATAGAATTCCACCTTCATTTTTCATGTTAATAGTGGATCAAATAATGATCCAAATTTATAAAAGGGAGTATAGGGTAGCAATAGTTCCATAAAATGTATTTTGGACAAGTTTCTAGGTCATTTACCCCCCTAAGATTAAGGTTTAGTCCCCAGTTAAGCTAAGTTTGACGATAATCGACGCGATTAATTTTAATCACTTTTACTAATCATTTTGGTCAAAAATAAACATGATATAATTAGAATATAAATATTATAATTATTATAATTGTGTATGTTGGTTTTTCAAAATTCAATTTAGAGAAGTAGAAAAATTAAGATTAATGCTAATCCCGCAGATGAGATGAAATTATGGGTCTTTGAAGTAGAAAGAAGTTCGAATGTTTATTATATTTTTATATTCAATTTCATAGTGAAATTAATTATAATGACCTAAATTTTAGTAATATATGTGTAAGTTATCTATTGTGATCTTAAATTAATTTAAAATATAATTAAACATTAATAATTATTTAAATGAAAAGGTAGTTGTAAACCTAAAAGCAATATTTTTCACTATTCATCAAAAAATGAAGTGTCTCAAAAATATATAAAAAATTAATCCTAAGATAATTTATAAATTATAAACTCAGAAATTATGTTTATTTTATAAAATTTAATTTCTAAATTTGTCTAAAAGTAATTTTATTATTAAAATTGGTTAATTAGAGAAATTTTTTTAAACATAAATGGACTTAACCAAAAACAATATTTTCATTATTAATGGG
Source organism: Viscum album (assembly GCA_963277665.1). NCBI lineage: Eukaryota > Viridiplantae > Streptophyta > Magnoliopsida > Santalales > Viscaceae > Viscum > Viscum album. Next base: position 189,668,547 of record OY728130.1, read on the forward strand.
TTTTATTTATATAAAAAAAATAAAAAAATATTATAAAAGTATTTATTAATATAAATATTAATAATTTTAATGGATATGATATAATTATCTCATTTAAATAATTATAATAGTAAAACATTGTTTCGTAAAAACATCTGTGTTGCGTGTAATGTACGCCAAGTTTGTGTTGTGTGTAACATATGTCGAGTCAATTTTTTGTGTAACATAAACCGAGTTGGTGTCATGTAATGTACTCAAACTTGGTTTCATGTGAAAGGAATTTTTTAATTTTTTCATTTCAAGACATAAATAAAAATTTAATTTATTCGAAAAAATGGTCCCTAAAAACTCTGAGTCTTACACCCTTGATCACACAAAATCCTTTTTGACAAGAATCTTGATCTTTTGAATAATAATTGAAATGTTAGAATGATATTATGGAGTCCATTTGACCGGAATTTTTTATCATGAAAATTATATTTGACAATCCATGGGTCTAATAAATATGGTGATGACGGATTGATAATATTCTCGCTGTTTATAAGAGGACACAAAGATGGAAACATGAATGATCTGTAGTAGGTTCACATGAAATGTGTGATGATCCACTATCTCAAGACAATATATGTGTTATAAAAACCATAAAAGGTGGAATAAATCTAGAATAGGGTAGATAATAAATTCCTCCCTCTTAGTTAAGAAAACACATACACAAGATAAAAGAGGTGAAAGTGGACTCCTTAGAGTGAAAGGCCATATTTTAACAAATGTATTCCACCAAGTAAACTCAAGGAATGAATTAAGGGGTTATGAAGAATGTACATACAATTTTCATGATCTCCCTATTGAACACATGAAGGACTTACAATGCATTGGTCAGATCAAAATAATTAGTTTTTTCACATCGACTTGATCATGTGAGATCCAAACATGAAATTCCTGAAAAACATTGAGGAATTTATGAAAAAATGATAAAAATATGGAATAATTACATGAATATGAGTATACGGGTTTCATGTGAAGGAGTCTTATGCTTCACAGGACCTATCCATATCACACAACAACACTCAAGCATCTCCAACAAGTCATTGACTGTATTTTCATGATACATAAAACTGATTATAATATATAAATGATTTTTATAGTATTGGGAATTCCCTAAGTCATATATCAATAAACATTGGAGGTTTAAAGTGTGTATTTGTAATAAAAATTACTAAAAGAGGGGGGGGGGTGGTTTTGAAAATAATTTTAAAAAATAAAATGAATTAATTAATGAGTTTAATAGTTGATAAATAAAGGTGGTGTCTTTATAATTATCATAATAGGAGGTCATATCATGTTCACTACAAATCTTGTTTAGTTCATAATTTTGAAAAATACACACGGTTTAATGGAATATTCTGGTTGAGGGTTGTCAATATCTAGATTATCCTCTTGCCTCTTAAAATGATGCACAAAGAACCACCCCTTGACACAAAAATCATGTAGTCAAGGTTTGGAGCACAAACATCGAGTGATGACTACCAAAGAATAATTATATATCAAGTATGTGTGAGATAAAGATGAATATTATGACTTCTAATTAGAACAACCCAAGATTCACACTTAACATCTCAACCCAACTGGCGTTGAAATGATAAGTGTTTCACTTAAATATACAAAATAAATGCGTTCAAAGGAGAATCACGATAAGATGAAACAAAAGTGAAATATTTCAAACACAAATTAAAAAATCTAATAGAATAAAAAGTGTTGTAACTCACTCCCAAGTGTTTTTAGATTCCTCAAAATTATCTCCCATAGTTTAATTCACCATCAATAGGTAGAGGAGGCTTGGGTGGAACTTCACCTTCATACTTGACCCCCCAATGAGGATAGGGGCCTTCATAACTTTTTGGATGAGGAGAAGACTCCGTTGGGTATCCAAAATTGCAGTTCTTTTCTCCTGGGTTGAACGTACAAATGGGGTTCCCAAGGTTCCATTTTATAGGCAAAGTGGAAGGTGGTTTTGAGCCCCCAGATTTTAATAAACCAATTAGACCATGGTTTTAGGTGGATAGATAGCCTTATCTCAATTTAAAAAAAACTAAAAATATGTTACCACAATGCTTAGATAACTACACTAAACATTTAGAATCATTTGAAAAAATAAATCCCAATATATGAATGAAATACATAACACATATTTTTTACTTTGTGTCGATTTATTGTCTTGGAAAGATCATTTTGTTTGTGCCCCTTAATGGAATAATTGGGATTGGGTGTATTAAGAAGAGTTGTATCCCAAATAATTTTGGATCTGATAAAAAACAATTCAGACCAATTGGATGAATATATCATCTTAAGTGTATATTTGATTCCACTCATGTTCTTGGAATCTTGCATAGTTTGACCCATTTTTCTTCAACCTCATTTTGGGCCCCCTAAATCACCTCCACCTACAATTAAATCATAAAAAAAGTGAAATTACTATTTTTAATTGTGTTTTAAAAAAACTAAATCAAACATGAAGTTAAATTTGTTATATTTTAAATTATTAAATGTCTCATTATGTTTTAAATAATATAAATAATTAAATATTATTCAAATTATAATTTTTTTAATTACATTTTTGTGCTTAGAAACATATTTCTCTAGAACTGTATTTATTTCTTTTTTTTCATATTTTAAAAATATTTTCTAATAATTTTAGTAATTGAATGTTAAAAATGGGATTATATAATTTGTATCATAATAATTTGTACAATTTAATTAGATTAAATTATGATTTTGGTCATTATGAATAGTGACTATGCAAAGATTTGTCACCTCAGTAAGGTTAAAACAAGTAAAACATTGTTAAAACTATGGGACAAGACATTAAAAAACCCAATTAATTTTATTAATAATATTTAGGACTTAAATTCAAAAAAAGTTATATTAATTAATTAAATAATATATTTTATTTTATTTTTTGAAATCGAGAACTCAAATATGTCTTTGTAAAAATATGTTATAATTTATTCAAATTTAGAACTATTTTGGGTCTTCAAAATAAATGATATTGGTGGGGGGATAAATTAAAATTTTTCTTTCTCTAAAATACTAAAAACAATCATTGTTTTCATTATTTAACTATAAAATTTCATGGAAACCAATTTATTACATTATTTAATGGTAAAATAATTTTTACTCTTTAATTGATTAATTTTCTAAGAACTATTATTCATGTTTTTGGGTTATTATATAAAAGTTAATTTATAAAATCTATATATATATAACCTGAAAAAATTATTCTAATTTTAAAATCATCATTTTAAAATTTTCTTAAAAGAAACATTTTGTTTTCATTCATATAATTATGTTATCAAGGTAAAATGTTAATTTATTACATTACCGTTAAAATGGGAATCATGTGATTTAACTGGAATATATTTTGTAAAATGTATTCAAAATTTTACAAAATATTATTGGTTGATTTTATGTAGATAATATCATGTATTTTTTTATAATTTTTGGTGTCTTGTTCCGCTTTACATGACTATGATATTTATATTATTTAATCATTTAACTAATTCCATGTTATTTGTTTCCCCTACTTATAAAACAAATCCTAATCTTGTTAAATTTTCATAAATTTTAAGACTTATTTATCTACCAAGACATTTATAATACCTTTCTATATTATCAATCTATTTCCTATATCGTATTCCCAAAATAGAATCTTTTCAAAGCATAATGTGTAAGTAAAATGAGGTCTATAGTTGAATAGTTTGTCATCTTCCACGGACTATTTAAATTTATTTCTACTTCTACATCCTCTAAATCATTGGTATAGAATATAAAATAATTATTTGAGTATCATAAATACACTATATTATGATGATGATGATGTATTAACCATTGTTTATATACATTCCATTGAATGGGAAATGAAAAGTATCGATCATGCTTACATATGGACTGCTGCCTTCACATAGTGATATGATTCATTCTAGATTTTCGTAATTCAAAGTGTGTAATTATGAGGGATTTAATACTTATATATGATATTTATAACATTAGTATAGTTATCAAATGATAATATCTTATATAACATCTTAACATTCATTCTGCTACAAAATAAAATCATCTCTCTTGTGTATGTGTGGACAAAAAACTCCATGAAGTGATGTGATTCATTTTTCTTTTTTTATTTAAATACTGTTAAATAAAGATATATTTATTCAATATATGATATATATATATATATATGTGGTATTATAATGACTCTTCAAATATTAAAAATTACTAACATTTATTTTATTTCAGTATTGGAAAAGTGGAAACCCCGCTCATGCATAAGTACAGGCTATCATCTCCACGAAGTGATGCAATTCATTTTTCATCATTTTTTTATATAAAATATTTTAAAATTACATATATGATTAAATATTATACTTATTAAATTATTAAAATTATTTATATAATGGATCTATTATTGATTTATAAGGGCGAGGACTTCTAAACCAAAACATGAATGAATCATGAATGAGTTATTACACAGAAAAATGATTTTAATAATGAATTATTAATAAATGGTTGACAAGATCTTATAATTATGTCATATATGGTATGATACATTATTATGGTTAACAAATATATTTATATAAATCTATATATACAATAAATGATGTTAGAATGCGAACGAAACAAGACAGTACTTGAGGTGATGGAATTCTTGTCTCACATTTGTTTCTGTGAGACTTATGCCTTATACACCTTTTAATTATTATTTTTGGGTTTATACATCTCAGGAATGTATTATATTTTTATTATAATTAAAATTATGTGTATTTAAAAATCCATATATGTTTATTTCTTTTATTTTGTTTTGATTGAGAGATTATAAAATAGGTATGGGATTTCATATCTCACCTTTGATTTTGTGAGGCATATTCCATATTCACCACTTGTTTATTTTATTTGTTTTGTATAATGACCATGAATTTATTTTATTATTAATCTCATTAAAACTAGGGTTATTTACAAATAATTCTAAGTTTATCTCTTTCATGTGGTCTTGATTTGGATACTATATAACCGTTAATATATTTATGTTTCAATCTCATTTTAATAGGGATTATTTATGTTTAAATTTACATTTGGAAACTTATACAATTAATATATAATATACCCATTTAATTTTTATTTAAATTGAGTTTTTCATGTACTTTTCAAGAAATTTCACAATTTTTGCTTATTTTTTATTTGAAATAATTGATAAAATGATTTTAATAAAAATATGCTTTGTTTCCTCTTTGGTAAAGAAATAATTTTCTTATATAACCATGTTTTAGTAAGAAAACATTCAAGAATTTTTTGACTATTATACTATTATTGTTTAAATTGAATTTTAACTATTTGTATCTTTCAATAAAAATTCAATAGAATCTTTTTTTTTAAATTTTAAAATGAGGTACATTTGAATTTTTTCTAATAATGGTAATAGAATTTTTATGTTAATATAATTGAAATAAAGAACATTTCCCATCATAATTGACATTAACTGATTTGATAATTCATTTAAAATTTTCATGTTCTATTTAAAATAAAACAAATTCCATAATATTTTAGATTTTTTTACTTTAAAGAAGTTATTTCAATATTAAAAGGTAATTTCATCAAGAAATATTCAAACAATATGTTAAAGGAACTTGTCATATATAAAAATAAACTTTGTTATAAGTTATTATTTATTGGGGATAAAATCTAATGATATAATTCTTATTGTTTCTCTTGATTCTTTGTGATTATGTGACATGTGAGATAGGAATTGCATATCCCTCTAATCCATCTGGTAATTATGGATAACTGAGGAGTCAATTATATTATTTGCACACCTGATTTCATGTTAAAAATATTATTCCTGGATCTTGGTTTTAGGTCCATATATTGGATTATAGTCCTTTTTCATGTCCACAAGATTACTTATAAACTATGTATCATGTCCATATGTTTATGTGAGGTCCTAATTTCATGTCCCTAAAATAACCATTGAATAATTTTCTATTTTTATATGTTCATAATGTTATATGACTATGTTTATTTTCACATAACTATGATTATATTATGGTTTCATGGATCATGACTAATTCATTATGATTCCACACTCTTTTGCCTTCTGAATTTTTATGATAATTGTTAATGTCATGCTCTTATTTATGATCAATGCTAGTTTTTGAATGAAATTTTTATGTTATCATCATGATATCATACTCTTATTATTATATTATGCTTGGAAATGAACATTGATATATATTTCTCATGTTTTCCCATTATCGATCATCTGATGTTGTCCTTTCTTATGTTTAGTTTCTTGAGACTATGAAAAAATGCATTATGTACAGTATGTCAAAGTTGACTAAAAATTGAGTGGTACATTATAAGTTATTTTGAAGTCCCATTGTGAAATATGATGTTTATGTATCTAGTCTCCAAATACACTAAACAGTTACGATACAGTCATGGTTTGTAATTTTATTTAATGAATATTTATTTAATAGTGTTTAATATATATTTATATAGTTATGGGTCATTATAGAACATTTATTTTAAATTACCACTTTTTGAATAATATTTTTACTATGTAGGTTTCAATAATGGTATTTCTAAAGTATTTTAAAAGGATTTTCCTTTGATTGTTATATCCTTTTCCTTCCACTCCACTTTTTCTCGGGATAGCAATTATGTAGTCATAGAAATTATATTATATAATATTATTTTTCAAAATAAAATATAATAAAAAAATAAACATTATATTTTTAAAAATTAATTTTGGAAGTGACCCATAACCTCATCTTTTACATTATTCCAAAAAATATTTTATAAGAAATCCATTATGGTTCAATTCTATTTTCTTCTTTATAATAACATTGTTTATTTCGTTGAAAATTAATTTTCATTAATTACACTCTAAATACGTTTATACTAATTATTATCTTGAGGATTAAGCTCCTTGTATCAAATTATCTAATTCTTTATCCCTTCTTATATGGTATGTTTTATAATTATTCTTAAACTTGAGTTTTCATATATATTAATATAATTATCTTTATGTTACTCCACAGATATATTTTTATTACCCCATACATATTCATTATATGGAAGTATTATGAAGTTATATATATGTATATATATGTGTGTTTTAATGAAACCAAAATATATTTCTTGTGTTAGGGAATATGGTTTGGGATGGGTGGTGATAGAGTGTATTTCATAGGTTAAAATATTGGGATTCTTATATTTGAGTGTGTGATTTGTAATTTACCTTTATTATTATTAATGTTTACTTGGAAAACATATGCCTTGATTTCATTATGTAATGGGTTGGAATACAATTAGATTACCCTAAAATATATCAGGTAAAGCATAATATCACATAATATAATTTTAAAAGGAACTGGGAGTGATCTCAAACCCCTAAGGGACTATATCCATGAAGTGATTGATGTGAATAGAATTATGCAATCCTCCAATGCATTGGTTCAAGACTTAAAACTCTTAAAATGACCATTTTATGGTATAATAATTGAACCCAATACATTAAGGGTGTTTTATACTATAATATCATTGTCTTGAAAGTGAAACATGATAAATGAAATTGTTTTTTTATTCTTATATATTTGCTATAATATTATATTTTACAATGTTCTCATGCTATGATGATACATTTCATTTGTTCTTCTAAGATAAATATGCCATCATTTATTTTTGATGTTATATGTTTATTTTGGAATGATGTACTAATTTTATATTTATAGACCATGACTAGGCTTTCATACCAACTGTATTATTTCATAATCAATTAGTATCATCAATTATTATCTATTCTATTTACCATTTCTAATAATATAAGATCATCCTTTCAATTAATTCCATTTGATAGGATATGAAATTGACTAAAATTTATGACATGTATAAATGGGTATGATTATGGTGTAATGTACATAATTTTTAAAAATTTGTTGATTATATATATATTCTAAAAAAATATTAAATATAAAGGTTCTTGGGATACATTGAGATTATTGTGAGATTTGAAATTAATGTGAAATATATGATAGTTTAGCTTTAATCATCTTACTTAGTGTTTATGCCAGTGTTTAAATAATTTTTTTGACACAAGATCTAGGAGTGCATGTCTGGGGTTCATCACACCATATCAATAAATATATAATATCAATTTGATTAATAGGGTACATTTAAGCTCTCATACCATTTATTGAGAAAATGATCCCAAAATACCCTTAAGAAGATGGTGAATTAATATGTGGATTGTTTTTATTAAATTCCATCTATTAGTTCATTTCCACCAGTTAATAAACAAATGTGTTTGTTTGGAAGGCCAAAAAAAGAGTATCAACCTTTAATTTAAATAATGAGGTCTAAAAATTATTATTTTAGATTTCATGTTGTTGTAAAATGTATTTTCTCATATTCTATGTTAGGTGTGAAAAATTAATTTTATCCTAGTAAATAATCCTGGATAAAATATATGATTTTCTAACTTAGTTTAGAATTTGGTATTAACTTTTAGGTGAAATTTTACATGAATTAGATATGTTATAGTTTATAAAATTTTAATTAAATTTAATTATTTTAGTAGTCAAATAACATGTGATTTTTATTTAATTTTAAGTGAAGATGATGATAACTTATACCAATGTATCATTTTAAAATTTCAACAGTGTATCACTTATTGGTTTATACATTTTAAATTAAATCTGATAAAAAAAGATATTGAACTTTTGGATCATTGTGAGCCAATTTTCTATAAATATTATCTCTATCTAAATAATCATTATTTAGTGCATGAAAAAAGGTTGTGAATTCAAGTATAATTATAGGGGATGGTTTCAAAGATCCCCCAAGGTAGGATCATGAACAACTCAAGTAGGTTATTAATTCAAATTAATTCATCATTGTTGGATTATCATATATAGTTAATTATGTTACTAATTAAATAAACAATTAGTTCATATGATTATTATTATTTATTATATATTTTAAAGAACCTTATGGTGGAATATTAATATATCATTCATGTTATCATGAAATTCATCATTATGGTTATTACATGACTTTGGAAGACTGTCAATGTCTAATTTAACTACTAATTTTATTTAGCATATGTGTAACATCTTTATTTTCTTTCCATATGTTCATTTTAAATATATCTAAGAATATTTTTGGATATACTCGGTAAGAAGAAATAAAATTATGAGTCATGGAGAGGAATGGAATGTATATTATATAAATATTAAATATATTAATATCAAACAAGGGTAGTTTTTCTATAATTATGGAAGACACCCCAATATAGTCTAGGATGCGAAATCTGAGACCATCATTGAGTCTGGAATATGGATTTTAACCTAGTAATTATATAAAATTTGTCGACCTAGGGAATTTGGAGAATCTGAAATTTCAAAAACAGAAAATAAAATAAATAAATTTATTTAATAATTTATTATTTTTAATAGAATAACCTAACATTATCCTATATAATCTTCTTTATAACCAATTCATAGGGTTTCCCGCATAACCTTGAGGGTCAAGAGGATAGAATAGAGGATATTTTCAAACAAAAATTGACTAGGGGTCATTTTTTTGAGTTGAATTCATGGATCTCACCAACTATGATAACACTGATTCACTCTCTATTAGTGATTGATCCTAACTCAAGGAAAGGTATTTCATTTTATTGGTTTATTTCCCCGTTTATTTTTCCCATGATGAAAAAGAATCAAATCAACTAACATATGGATTCATAGGTTGATCCTATTGTGGGTGTTAGTTTATTTACCTGTGATCTAGGTAAATTAGTATTATTTTTTAATTATTGATTATTCATCCATCATTTTAACAAAAATTAATTAACTCCAACTTGAAAAAACGAAGAGGTTAGTTTGACTGTTGTGTTTGTTGGATTAATCCCCAAGTTTATTGCAAGATTCATCACTAGTGTTACCTCGTAGGGTGATCTGACCAGTACCTGGTATCATATCACTGCAAAACTGTTATTATTTCACAATATATCAATACCACTTGTTCAATTTCATGATCCAATGTGCTTTCAAGGTGCGATGAGGATGGTGGACGATTAGAGGTAAATCGAGATCAGATCAGTGATTCCCATATTTGTATTTGGGTGTACAGAGATGTAGTGATGAGATGATAGTTTTTTTAATTGTTAATTTAATGAAAAAATTTTATGGGTAGTTATGGAAGAGCTTGGTCATATTTATATCCATGTTTATAGGTATATTCGACGATGAGAATCATGGTGGCAGTGAAATAAGAATATTCATGAAGTCAAAGTTCCATTTTTGTTAAATTCATGACAACACTGGGTATTGTCTGCAGAACATGTGTTGTATAGTTTCCCACTACACTAATAGGGTTTACCCATAGAGAAAAATACCACACACTATGTGAATCATTTCACAAACTGTGTAACCCGGTGTAGGCTGCACGGTGAGTACCTCATCGGGAGCACAAGCATAAACATAGCCTGGAACATTAGCATGTTAAAAAAACATGCGTACAAACATGCACTCAAGCACAGACATATGAACCAAAGATGAATAGAAACATGGGAACAACTAGAATAAATGCACATGTCTAAATTACATAACCATTCCCATATGTACATGGACACAAGTTTTGGTGCACGTGCATACCTAGGGTAGATGAGACATGTCGTGTATTAATAGTACACATCATATAGTTATTCTAGGGTAGTTTTAGGCCCTCTATCTCTTCACTATAGACTTAGATTACATTATTTTAATTAATTGGTCCATCCATATGAAGTCACAGTGTGGAATTACATCCTAATAATTGGTTACTTATCCCCTCTATAGGTTTTCTCCCATATTTAATTCATTTTATCTATCTATGAGGTTTAGGGTGGTATCTAATATCATATATTATTCCTGAGGTGGGTTTCATGGTATTAGAGTGAATAATATACATAAGGAATTGATCCCCATGTCTAATAGTTTTTATTGCAGGGGTTATGACAACAACTATAGGTCCTATTTGTGATCCCCAACCATGATGTCAACATCATTGAAGTTCCAATGAGTAATTATTTAATGAACCCAATAAAAATGACCCATTATATGAAATACATAAGTGATATAATGGATCATGGAGTTTATTCTCCCATAAAAGTTCTTCCATAAATCCTCGAGTGGAATGTGGTGTCTAGCTGTATTGTTGATACCAGTTAATACCCAGAGTCTGTTATGAATATATATGGGTTTTTCATATCTTTAGGTCTCATATCTTTTTTAAAATACATTCGTGTTAATGATATAACTTCTCTTTATTATTTATGTTTATTAATTTTGGGGTCTCCATATCTATATTTTCATACTCACCAATGCATGTGATTTATCATCACATGATGTTTCTTTTATAGAGAATGGGTTGTTTGATAGAGTCATGGAATGATTAAGAGGAGGATGATATTTTGGGAAATAAAGTATATGATTTTTACTAGTTTTTATATCTACTATATATAATATCATAATTATCAAATAATAAAATTTTTATCTTTTGAGTGGACTTGAATTTTGTCCCCTTATATTCATTTAGTACTGTTTTCACACTTCAATTGTGGTATATAGACAAATGCATGTATTTGGTATCAGTTTTACTTTACATGAAACACTATATTGGCTTTTAGATGTGTGAGTGTGTGTAGGTACTATAGTCTAATTCCTATCATAATCATGATATGCCAACTATGTACTAGTTTTTATCCATTTACCTATTAGAGGCGGCCTTAGGGTTTTCCCACATAGATTATCATGAGCCTTAAAGTCCCTAGATTATCATTTCAGGATATAATGTCATCAAATCATGTTGTTTCTACCTTAGGACAAAATTTTGGAGATTACTTAACTATGGGGAATGGTTTTAGATTTATAGAATATAGTGTTAAATTGTATCAAATTTGGATTTGAGGATATGGACTCCACTATTAGAACAACAGTTGATGCATCAATTCACTATGACACTGAAAATATAATTTTTGACATGGTATATATAGGAACTTGTTATAGGGAAAAAACAAACATACAAACATCATAATGGAATGGGTTCTGGTTTCTATCTTCATATAAAGTTATCTCCCTAGACATAGTCATTGACTATGGTGTGTCATTTTCATTTTATAACGCCTTTACGATGATTTAAATCCATGAATCTATAGTGTGATCAAGAGGATGGACCTCTAAGTTAAATGTATTCGGTATAGGGTCATGTATAAGAGGTAGTACCTCTATATGGATTTCCATTATTTTTACCAACTATTGACCTGGAGTTTTCACTGGCAGTACCAACAGATGATGTGAAGTAGTTTTTCATACTCCATGAGTTTTAAAGGCAACAACCAATATGGTTTTGGGGTGATCCATACCCCTAGTAATAAAAGGACTGGAAAGAATGGGTCCACCATGTTTTTATCCATGTCATGACACCCATAGATAAAATAATATTCATACTAGTGAGTATTATTTAGGGATCTTCTAGGATAATGATTAATCTATAGACATAGTATCATGATAATATATCTCTCTCTCTCTGAGTCATATTTCAGTCATCTCATCCAAGAGAATTTATATCCATCCATGTTTTTATGAGGACACATTCAGGAGATTCTGCATTTTCAATAGAAAAGCATGACCATGAATGAGTATTTAAGGACTTTATTGGCCTCTCATGATACTCTCTAGATATGGATAAAGATCTATTTTCTGAGTATGGAACATTGAGCAGGGCCTATGGTAATATATCTGGTCTTCAGTGATATCTCTTTTCATTCCCAACAATACTAGAGTGCTCAAAAGATCCATTTTATTAGAGATACTTCAAAGAGATTAGACCCTAAAAATAGTATCTAGAAGAAGGAACACATGAGCTGAAACAACAAAAACTAGTAGCTAATGGTATAAACTGGGATTTGGGTCTACCGGATGCTTCGAGAGGTGATACCACGTAAGAGTTTCTACAACTCAGGCCTCTCTAGATTATTCTATTAATCCTAGAGAGAACTGATTTTTCTCTTGTGATTGTTAAGGATATTATACTTAGGATTCTATAACCCGCCATACAAATGATAGAGAGATGATTTATAGACCACCACGAGAGAGGAATCAGAATGATCTAGGAGTTCATCAAGGAGGTTTATGTGGAGTAGGAGGTGGGATAGCAGTACGAGGTGAAACGATGATTGACATATATCTACAAACACCCCCAAGTGGTCAACACCAAGTATAGAGAGGTGGTGAGTAGGGATGAGTATAGATGCATGCAATAGAGGCCTTGGTCACTGAGTCACATAGAGTGATTAGAGGTTCGATTTATATCTTATATACTTTACATGTAATCTTGATATACAAGGGTGTGAACCAATATTTTAATTACACATCTTTTGTTTTTTAATTAGAGATTTTGGAGGATCCATTGCTCAAACCTTATGCTTGTATACTCTTACTATAGGTAATTTTATGATCATACACTTCATTCGATAGTGTGATATGAATCTTGAAGTAAATATTTTATTTTGTAATCTTTTTAAAGCAGTGATGGGGCCATACAATTATATCTTCAGAATGTATAGGATAACCACAGTTCATTCCTATAATGAATATTACAGGAGGAGGGTGCAGTGTGTCTATGGTGATGGATTGATATTTTACATAATTTCTGAGAATCAAAACATGAAAGAGAGTCATGGGATAATATATTTGAGGAAATAATCGATTACTCAAAATTAGGATAATATTAAAATTGGATAAGAAAATGTTATGGGATTCCAGTTTCCTATAGTGGTGGGGGAGTATGTAGATGTATTTATTGGGGAAGTGGCAGTCTTACCACATGATCGAGATATAGTCTTAGGTATTAAATTTCAACGAAGGAGATCCTTAATATTGATGCCAACATATTGGATGGATCCAATAGATATTTTAGAGATGAAGGATAATTTGGAGTATTTGAAGAGGATTGTTTTTATTAGACCTAGTATTTCACCATAATAAGCCCCACTTTTGTTCTCTAATAAGTTATATATGATATTTTTGTTGTGTTTGGATTAAATTTTCATAAAATAGGTGACTATGTTGATTAAGTATCCCCAACCAAGGATCAACTACCTCATATATCATTTTAGAGGGATGATTTGGTTCTTTAAGATAGAAAACCGATCATGTTACCACAAACTTTGAGTATGAGGTGTGTATATACTAAATATGTATTTATGATGTGTCTAATATAATTATGAGCACTTTTTGATTAATTTTTTCATCATGAACACCCTAATAGTGTTCATGGGGATCATCAACCAGACATTTCATCATTTTATAGTCCTACTTGAAGTGGTCTTTATCAAAGATATTATACAATGCATAGAGTCTAAGGAGGATCACGTGAAACACATTCAGATCATCATGGACGTACTCCATGAGAAAAATATTTATGGGAAGACCACAAAATGACCATTCTGGATCGATATGTCCAGTTTCTAAGACATACCAACACAGTAGAGGGAGGAGAAGTAGACCCATCAAAATTTGATGCAGTACAAGATCAGGTACACCCAATATCATTAGAGAGGAGTAGAGAATCCTTTGATTTTTATGATATTATATTACACACATGCCTGATTTCAATAGGATATTATATTATTTGACTACATTGACATTGAATGGGAAGACTATCATATGGATAGAGAGGGGTCATCAGTCTTTTTAACAGTAATAGAAGATGTTCACGAGAAATCCCTTCCTACGATTTCAAGAAGAGGTTTTTGATTTATCATTGTTCTATGATACACCAGGTATTATAATTGTTTCAGTTATAATGCATAATAAGGAAGAGTTTGATCATAGTGTAGGACCCCAGGACACCCTGAGAGGGGAGGGGTGAATCAGGGTGTCAAATTTTTCCTTTTTAAACTGATGGATCTTGTTTCGACTTTGGTAGAAACTAGTTTGAATAGTATGATGGAAATGAGAAAAAATAAAACATTCACAAGCAAAGGGATGACACAACACTTTTTTCTTGGTTCACCACTAAGGGCTATGTCCAAGGAGCATATGGCGATAGGTTGTCGGTCGTACCAAATTTCACTATTCTTCACTCGTTGTGGATTACAATAGTTCGGGCACAATCACTCTGTCCCAGGCTCACTGCCTTTACAAAGGTTCCGGGATAGCTCACTGCGTCCCTCAGGTCACTCCTATTGACTCTCCAAGGCTCACTTCCTTCGGTGTTGTCCCACTAATTTTATAGATGTGAAGGTCTCTACATCAATGCAAAAGAATTCATCCTCTATTGTATATAGATGATCTGTTGAAGTCCAATTCTCACCAGTAGACAAATCTCACTTTACACTGAGCATACCGGGAAATCTCCCTGCTTTCATGCAGCTTCAAAAAGACGGGCATACTTCAACAACACCTGGCGTGCTTCCCCAATCCGGTGTGCAGGTTTCAAATCCGGTGTGCATGTTATAACTGGCGTGCAAGTCTACCTCCAACACTTGCGCGACTCAACCTTCTTCAACACTAAAATTGTGTGAATCAAATTCATTTCCACCAAAAAAGTTATTGGCGTGCAACAGTCAACTATCGCGCTTCTTCAAAACAGGCGCGCAAGTGCCACAAAACCACTTGTGCGACACTTCTTTCGCCAACTCCAAACTTGCGCGACCCACACTATTTCTCGCCCAAACTGCCTTGGACACGCAACAAACAACTGTCGCGCAACCTCTACTTGCGTGACCCTCTAACACTTGCACGACCACTACACCTACGCGGTGGGAGCTATGAATTTCTCTAAGTTGGAACATCACTGAAAATGAGGAGGGGTGGTCCTCTATTTATATGAAAACTAGACACCCTGTGCGACAACGCACAATTCCTCCCTCGGCGCGGAAGTTTTGGTGCGCAAGTACTTGCATGACCATACACAAAACATGGGAACCCTTCTTCCATTTCCATATATTCATGTCCTGATATTAAAAAGCAAAAGTCACGCAAGTATCCAAGCCACCAAGTCTTCGGCACACAAGTCTCTTTTCCAAAAACACTTTTCTTCTTTAGTCTGTTTGGAGGTCCAGAAATGTGGAAAACACTAGAAAACGATGCCACCATCAATACTGTTATCTGTATGACATGTATGAGTACTCTGCTAGCACACATTCTTAACTTCTTCTGAGGATTGAAAAAAAACATAAATCATACTCCAATTCATGCATAGATGACCATGGTTCTAACAATCTCCCCCTTTGGGTTTGTTGGAAATCAGTAAATAAATTCACTAGATCACAATCTATATGCAAACCAAAAATATAGGAATCAATTTATCCAATACTCTAGGTCTACGTGAGAAATGGTCGGTGTAGAAAACAAGAGATAAATCTTGAATTGGGTTCCCATCCAAATAATTTTGTCCCATCCTATTACTGACATTGAATTCTCAATGTGTCACAAAATCATTACATGCCTGATTTTATAACTTTCTCCCACATTGAAAATAAACCCAAAGACAGGTATTTATTCATTGTTCTGCTCAAACCACACTCCCCATGAATAGTTTCTCCCCCGAAAACCTGCATCGCATCCTTAAACAGATTAAAAACAGTTAACAACCTAGGATAGGGGATTTTCACAACCTCCTTATGCACTGGGATGTTGTTGAACACTGAGGTTCAACTGATGCTTCACAAATAGAGTCGTTGACAGTGGCTTGGTCATGATTTTAGCCACTTGCTCAACATTTACCACATTATCCATTCTAATCATTCCTTGTTAATATTTATATTTGATAAAATGATACCGAATTTTAATATGTTTTGTACGAGAACGCTGAACCATATTCTTCATAAGATCAATTGCACTCTTATTATCACAGTAAACCACTATTGGTTACTTTACATCATCACCAATATTTGTTAATTGTTGATTCATCCATAGCAGTTGAGTGCATGCCTTTGTGGTGGAGATATACTCAGCTTTAGTAGTACTAAGAGATGTACTTTCTTGTTTCTTGCTCAACCAGCCAACACAATTTATTCCCAATATAGAATGATCCACCACTGGTAGACTTTCTGTCCAAAACATCACCAGCCCAGTCAGTATCAAAGAATGCTGATAACTAATTATTCCGTACTACAGCAAAGTATAAGCCACATTTGTGAGTACCTTGAATATAAATCCGTATTTTTTTTACTGCTGCCATATATTCCTCTTTTGTATTACTCTGAAAGAGGGCTACAAGACATGTGGCAAAGACAATATCTGGCCATGTCTCTTTCAGGTACAGTAGGCTCCCAATGATCCTCTTGTACACGGTGGGATCTACAGAGGTCCCATCTTCATGCTTTCCATGTTTAGTTACAAATAAAATCAGAGTTGACATTGGTTTGGAGTCTTTCATATTAAACTTCTTCAGCAGAACTCTTGCATACGTTTCTTGAGAAATGAAAGTGTAATACTTATTTTTAATCACCCGAAACCCCAAGAAATAGGTGGTCTCCCCAATCATAGACATTTCAAATTCCGATTTCATGTGATTAGGAAATTCATCCACTGATTTCTTACTACTGCCACTAAATATGATATCATCAACGTAGACTAGAACCATGAAATGATCTTTTGGAGAATTATTCACATATTGATTGTAATATACTTCACCTCTTTTTAATTGCAGGTTCTTGAGATATGAGTCTAGCTGGGAATACCATAGTCGTGGTGCCTGCTTCAAACCTTATAGATATATCTTCAGTTTGCAGACCTTTGTGTCATCAGTACCAAGAACAAAACCCACTAGTTGTTCAATGTATAGTTGTTCTCTGAGTACACCATTCAAGAATTTTGTCTTGACATCCATTTGATAGACATTATATCCTTTTTGGAGTGCCATATCAAGAAAAATCCTGATTGACTCCAGTCTAGCCACAGGAGCAATGGTTTCTTCAACATGAATGCCTTGAATTAGGGAATATCCCTTACATACCAGTCGAGACTTGTTTCTAATCACACTTCCATTCTCATCAAACTTCTTTTTAAAGATCAATTTTGTACCAATCACATTGTGACATTCGGGCCGCTAGACAAGATCCCAGGTCTGATTCTTATCAATCTGATCTAACTCTTCATTCATGGATTTCATCCATGATTCATCCTTTGAAGCTTTCTTAAATGAGTATGGCTCCACAATTGACCGAAATACATATTTCGTGTTATTCTTCATCTTTCTTGTTTGATTGGGTGCACTCCTGTCCCCAATTATGTTAGATGGATAAATCTAAGCTCAACGATTTCTCCTGTGTTGTTCAGTTGAATTCTCTCCATCCATAGTTTCTTCTTTAGATTCTTCTTCCGAGTCAACATCATGATGTGACTGCTGAGTGTTTTGTACAGCTTCTTCTATTTTAGTATTTGTCTTTTCTCCACGTTCAATTTCTTCTTCTCTTTCTATCACATCAGCATATGACATCCTTGAAGCATGTCTGGTTTTCTCTTAAATTATCATAGCATCATTGCTTTCCTCAATCCTTCCCAATATCTTCTTGAAACACTTGTAGGCTTTGATATTCATTGAGTATCCAAGGAAAATTCCTTCATCTTCATTGTCACCGTACTTTCCTTGATTTCCTTCTTTGTTCATAATGAAGAATTTACTCACAAAAACATGAAAGTATTTCAAAGAGGGCTTCCTTCCATGCCACAATTCATATGGTTTCTTCATCTCACCCATATAAAGTCTTATTCAATTTTGAATATACACCACAGCTTTAACAAACTCTTTCCAGTAAATTCATGGAATATGAATCTCAATCATCATAGTTCATGCCATGTTGTTCACCTGCCGATTCCTACGTTCAAAAAATCCATTTTGTTTTAGATTTCTCACAGCAGCTACCTCATGTTGTATCCCATGCTTCTCTAGGTAATCTTCAAATTCAGTGGATGTGTATTCCCCTCCATTGTCTGATCGCAACACAATGATTGTTCATCCAGTATCGTTCTCTCTGATTCACCGATATGTTTTCATGCAGTCAAGCACTTGTCATTTCTTGTGAATGACCATAACACATGCCATTATTCTGTAATCATCTATGAAAAGAACAAAGTACCTCTCTTCATGAGTTCCGAAAACATTTATCGGCCTGCATACATCTGTATGAATTAGATCAAGAAGATGAGATGCCCTTTTCTTATTTGGCTGATATGAACTGTAGACCAGCTTTCCACGAATTCAAGCATCACAAGACTTTTCAAGATCAGGATTCAGGTTGGGAATGCCCATGACAATCATCAATTTTAATATTTTCTCCATGTCTTGTTGATTGATGTGTCCCAGTCTCCGATGCCACAAATTGTTTTCTTCTTCAACAGTCATTTAACAAACATTTTCTTTACTATCAACCCGATACAATTTCCCTCTTGTTTTGCATCCCTTCATAAGTGAATTGCATGTCATTCCCTTGTTAGTGCGGACTTTCTTATTAAACGTAACTATAATTCCTGAGTCATAGAGTTGACTCACACTGAGAATATTATGACAAAGGCCATCTATGTAAAGGAATTCAGTCTTCTTTAGCTCTCCATTATCTAATTCAGTACTTCCACTACCTTTGTTTTTCAAAGCTCCATTATTACGAAATCTTACTGTACAATCAACCTTCCTTTTGATATCTGTTAATAGTCCTGTATTACCTTTCATATGAGATGAACAACCGCTATCCAGAATTTAGGTACTGTTGCTTTTTTTAGCTTTGAGGGCCACCTCTGTGAGGTTGGATTTCTCAATTTTCTTCTTTTCTTTCCATGAGACATTGGAATATGTATAGAGGACTGATGGCCTTTCAATTATCGCATCTATGTACATTGGTTCTTCATAGTCCAATCCTTATTTGAGAGGAGAAAACCTGTTTGAAAGAGAAACACTGTCTTGTTGACAAGATTTGAATTGTCTTGAACTCCAGTATGAGGTGTCCATGTCTGTTCTCTGCCTGCAATTAACATCCGTGTGACCAATGTTAGAACAATGAAAACGGTATCCATAAGAAACTATTTCTTCTATAAGATGGATTATATGAAGTTTGTCTCTTTTTTTGATGTCTTAGATCTTCTCCATTCAAGTAGCTCCTTGTATCTTCGCAATATGACATGGTATGGCCCAAATAGCCACAAAACTGACACTTTATGAGAGGAAATGAATTTTCACTTGAATTTCTCCTCATACCATCTTACATTAGAGAATAGTTGGACTGCCTGTCATTTCCTAATGTTTGAGGAAAGTTTTCAGTTCTCCTTTTAGTTTGGATTGAGGGTTTTGTTTTTCAGAACTTTAGGAATCATTTAAACAGGTACAACTTTCATCATTCCTTTCTTTTGGATCTCATTTCTTCCAGCAGTTGATGTCTCAACTTCACATCTAATTCTAATCTTTCCCATGCATGTGGGTCTTTGATCACTCAAGATTTGTCCAACCCTATGTGAACCACACTTGGCCCTTGCCAGTAATTTTTCATCTGAGAATCTTCCAATCTGTATTTTCTTCCTTGATTCTTTTGAAATTGATTCAGTCTCAAGTTTAATCCTAAGACTAACAATTTACTCCTCAACCCCCTCAACAGTCTTGGATTTTTCTTCCAGTCTGGATGTGAGGTCATTGATGACCTTTCCATGATCTTCAATTATCAGCTTCAGATCCACTACATCATCATTGCTTTCAAGGATTTTAGACTGTACTTTCACAAATTCTTCCAGTCATTCTATATTAACTTCCGGTTGATCAATATATTCAATTAATTTTTCTAAAACTTATTTCCACTTATTTCAACTCTAACATTTAATCTTAAGATTACTAAAAGCATATTTAAGTTGCAAATCTAGATCTTCAATAGTTTTCAATGGATTTCCTCCACCAGTATCTTCTGATTTTTCAACAGTGGCCATCATGGAAGCTTGGTTCCCTGTTTTAAATTCTGGTTCTTCTTCATCACAAAATTCATTTTCATCTTCTTCCTCTTCATAGAAAAAACTCTTCTTCAAAACATTCTTTCTAGATTTGAAGTCTCCTTTCTTGAAAAACCTTTTCTAAGGCTTCTCAATTTTTTCAGCATCGCTATCATAATCATCGGTCATTCCTATGCTCTGAGAAGCAATGTGCCTGACTTTTCCACAATGAAAGAAAGCTAGATGTAACTTCCCTTTGATTTTTACTTTTCCCCTTCTAGAAATTCTTGTCTATGAGAGAAAGAATTTCTTTTTCCTCATCGTCTTCACCACTACTATATGTTGAAATTTTCTGTTTCTCTATGGATTTCAACACCATTTCCTTCCTTACTCGTGTAGTAGCATTTTCTGGTTTTACTCTCATTTCACATGCCACTAAGCTGCTCAACAGATCATCCAAAGAATGCTTGGAATGATATATTTCCCCAAGGGCTGACACCTTTTCATTGTACAGGGGTGGATGTATTCTTAATACTTTCTTTACAATGTCAACAACTTTGATTTCTTCACATAAAACATGAATTTCTCCAACCACTTCAGTAATTTGATTGAATAAGGAGTCTGCATTCTCATCAGGATGCATATTCAGATCATCAAACCTATTGTGTAGGACTTGTAGTTTCGCCTCCTTCACTTTGCTATCTCCTTCATAAATATTTTCAAGTTTGTCCCACATGGACTTTGATGAGGTGAAACTCATCACCTTTAGATATATCTGATCAAAAAGGGCTGCGGTGAAAGCATTCTGTGATTTAGCATCAACATCATGAATTTTCCTATCTGCATCGGTCATAGCTAGCCCTGTTGAAACAGTAACATGTATACCTTTCATAGTGGAAAAAACATCTATTCCAAGGTATATTATATGAGATCTCATTCTGTTCTTCCAAATCTGAAAATTACATCCACCAAAGAGGGGAACACCCCTATCACTGGCTGAATTTTTCATGGAAGAAGAAAAACAGATCAAACACCAGTAACCTCCCTTTGATACCACATGTAGGACCCCAGGACACCCTGAGAGGGGAGGGGTGAATTAGGGTGTCAACTATTTATTTTTTAAACTAACGGATATTATTTCCATGTTGGTAGAAACTATTTTGTCATGTATGATGGAAATGAGAAAAAAATAAAAAACTCACAAGGAAAGGGATGACACAACACATTATACTTGGTTCACCACTAAGGGATACATCCAAGAAGCATGTTTCGATAGGTTGTCAGTCGTACCAAATTATACTATTCTTCACTCGTTGTGGATTACACTAGTTCGAGCACAGTCACTCTATCACAGACTCAATACCTTTACAATGGTTCAAGGATAGCTCACTGCATCCCTCAGGTCACGGTCTTTGACTCCCCCTCACTCACTGCCTTCGATGTAGTCCCACTAATTTTATAAACGTGAAGGTATCATCATCATTGCAAAATAATTCGTCCTTTATTTTGTGTAGATGCCATGTTAAAGTCCCAATCTCACCATTAGACGAATATCACTTTGCACTGAGGGTACCGGGAAATCTCCTAACATTCATGCAACTTCAAAAAAACGTGCGTACTTCAACAACACCTGGCGTGCTTCCCCAAGCCGGTGCATAAGTTTCAACGCTAGTGCACAATTTATAACTGGCGCGAAAGTGTACCTCCAACACTTATGCGACTCAACCTTCTTCGACACCAAACTTTCACGAATCACATTCTTTTCCACCCAAACCGTTTTTGCATGCAAAGGTCAATTTTCACACTTCTTCAAAACTGGCGCACAAGTGTCACAAAACCACCTGCGCGAAACTTATTTCCCCAACTCCAAACTTGTGCGCCCTACACACTCTCTCTCCCAAACCGCCTTAGACGTGCAAAAAAAACTGTCGCACAACCTCTACTTGCACGAACCTCCAACACTTGCGTAACCACTACACCTATGTGGCGGGAGCTATGCATTTCTCAATTTCAGAACATCGTTGAAAATGAGGATGGGTGGTCCTCTATTTATAGGCAAACTAGACACCTTGCGCTACGACGCGCAAGTCCTCCCTCAGCGCACAAGTTTCGGCACGCAAGTACTTGCATGACCAAACACAAAACTTGGGCGCCCTTCTTCCATTGCCAAATTTTCATGTCCCGATCTTCAAAAACAAAAGGCACACAAGTATCCAAGCATCCAAGTCTTCGGTGCGCATGTCTCTTTTCCAAAATCACTTTTCTTCATTTGTCAGTTTTGAGGTCCAAAAATGTTGAAAACACTAGAAAACGATGCCACCTTCAATACTGTTATCTGGTTGACCTATATGAGTACTCTGCTGGAACACATTCTGAACTTCCTCAAGGTATTGACAAAAAACACAAGTCATACTCCAATTCAGGCATAGATGACCATGGTTCCAATAGATGGGTCCTAAAAGATCATACTATATGATAAAAACTATGCATACCATGATCTATAATTGGTACAAGTATTGGTTTTCCTAAATATGTTATGACACCAACTTATTGGTGATAATTTTATTACCTATTATAACCGTAAGATTCCCAATTTTATATTCCCTTAGAAGGATTATATCTTGAGATAGAGGTGATGGCTAGTGTTCTTTTAGGATTATGTATTTGAGATAGTCTAAAATAATAGGAAGGGGAACATTGTGGTGGATGTTATATATAGAATATCTTGTTCATGCTTTTTGACTAAGGATTTAGAGTAGTTATCCTCATTATAATTATTCCTTTTGGATGAGGATGGTGTATCTTACCTCCAGTAAAATATAGTTATTCCACTAACCCTATATTTTATTTTGGAGGATCATCATGGATATACTGAATATGAGACCTTACATTCTAAGATATACACTTTATATTATCTTAATAGATTTTATGAAGGTGAGGAATGTATGATCATTTTTATAGGATAGATGATTCTATAAGTGGTGTTTTGTGATGAGGGATTGGGGGAGTTTTACACATCCCCCATGGTAGTACATCCAGGTTTGGTGAAGTGTTTCTAGAACAATTGAATTCAATTTTGGTGGCCAGATATAAATAAGTTTGTAGCCGAGCTTGCCTCTCAATGACACATTTTTCAATTGGTTAATATTGATCCCCATGTTCTAGTATCATTCACATAACTCCTTTATTTTCTAGAGTGGATGTTAGATGGTATGTATATGGACTTCATGATGGGGTTACCACATATGTCTATATAACATTATTCAATTGGGGTAATCAAAGATATTTTAAATAATACATCACACATCCAAGATATCTAAGACTAGAGTTCAATAGATAGGGAGTGTCACCGTTACAATCATGAGATTGACTGAATTCTAAAATTTCACTCCATGATAATTTTATAATATGATTCTTACATCGCATAATTATTATGGAGATGATTACATGAATTCTTTGGGACTCAATTATGTTTGAGCATGGCATTTCACCCCAATACAGACAACCAAATTGAGTAAAACATTCCTATTCTTAAAGACATGTAAAATGATTTCATGATAGACATTGTTCATAGTTGTGATGATAACAAAATATTAAATTTGATTGTGTACAACAATAGAAATAATTCTATCATAAATATGGAATGATTCAAGGGTTTGTGTGGGAGAAACTCTAGGTCATCACTATATTGGAATGATCCTGGTGGGTAAGTAATCATGGTCTTAGAGTAGGTGAAAATAATGATATAAGAAGGTTTAGATCATACATGAGAATATTAGGACTTCATTGATTCGTTATAAGTCTTATTATAAAAAACAATGAAAGCGTTTTTTGTTTTAGGAGGGATTTTTTTTTTTTTTTAGGATCTCACCTTAACATGGATTCTCGAATTTGGTCATGGTGGTATGAAATATCTGAGATTCATTATCAATTTTCACATATAGAGTGGGGTTAGTGAGGTGTCATACCACCTAGTCGTCCCACCATAGTTAGATATGGTACACGATGTTATCCATATCACACAGCTAAAGATGTATATTTATAACCAGTTGCATGTAATCAACTAGGGTGATCTAGACAGTGAGGTTGGAGATAACATTGTATACTACTCAGTTGAGATCAAGGATCGATCTGAGAAGATCTTGCATGGGTGATAAATTCCCTAAGTGTATTTCCATCATCAGCCTGTGAGTCTTTAGGAAATCACCTGTGAGTGGGAGACCTATATGCCAGCTTTGTACCCACACCTTTATTAGTATAATTTTTTTCACTTTTTGGGATTAAAATACTAAGGTAGAGTGTAATGTTTCTATTTTTTCCATATCAATATTTGAAACATATATGGTGATATTTTTTGTCTATACACCATGAAAGAGTGATATTCTAAGACCTAAATATTATCAGTATTAAAATTATATAAATGTTAAATATATTAATATCAAATGTGCATAGTTTTTGTGGAATAATTTAATAACTCAAGAATAGAGTCACATATGGGTAATATGAGACCACCATTAAGTTTGAAATGTGGGTTTTACCCTAATCATGACAAAACCATTGCCATCAATTGGTGTTTTGATAATGTGTGGTCATTGAATAAAAAAAATGTAATTAATTAATTAAATTGTTATTTGTTATGCAATGAATAGACCTTATCCTATATAACCATGTTTATAATCATTTAATAGGGTTAGATGCACAACCTTGGTAATTGATAGGCGAACTTGGAGGATCTTAGTACATGATAACGGAACGAGGATCATTATCACAAATTTAATTTGAGGATATTTCCAATTATAGTGATACAAATTCATTTATCTTCAATAATAGATCACAACAGGATTTAGGGAATATTAGTTTTTTGATTTATTAACCTATTTTTTCACATGATCCACATGACTTTAACTAACAAAAAAATAGATCCATGGGTTGATCATGTTTATGGTGCGAGATTATTTATCTTGGAATTGAGGGAATTATAATTGTTGATTATTTTTTTTGTAATTTGTTCTTAATTCTAATAGAAAAAATCTAGTCCAACACAAAAAATAGATGAGATTTGTTGATATTTTTTGTTCCTTGGATTTCTCCCCTAGAAATTTGAATGATTCAACACCAATATTTCCTTGGATGGGAATTTTACCAACGCCTAGTATGTGAATTTTGTACGACCATTGTTTAGTGAAATGGATAAAAAATGTTGCTTCAGTGTCAAGACTAATAGATTTATTGATGTGTGACATTGATGGAGGATTATTAGAGGTGGATCTGGGTCAGATTTGGGTTTGAACGGTTCATGATTCGATATGTGGTGATAATACGATGTGATAGTGTGGTATTTTTAATTGGATTGATGGATGGGATCTGATGGTATAAATGGAAGGGTTGGTTAGAATTTGATCAATATTTATCAATGGATTAGGTGGTTCAAATAACTTCATCAATGATTTAAGGGAATTTGTGAAGGAAATATACACATTCAAAATAAATTTTGACTATACAACACGTATTCTGATGATTACACAATATGTATCCCCCCTTCTCTAGTGTTAGGGGTTATGAGAAGAGAAATATATCACATTCCAGATTGAAAATGTGACATTTCATTTAATTCATTTTTGGTGACTCCGCATGAACCCCAGATTGTACATGGGCATAGACCTAACTGAAATCAATGGCATATATTGAATACTAGGGAACTATTAGGTACTCGAACACACCTAGAGGAACCAAACATGTCCATGTATGTGGAAAATACATGAGAACACAAGCATAACCAGAATACACTATCATGGATAGCGGTAAACAGGCATAGTTTATGGTTCACTGGTAGAATCAGGGTGGACAAGGCAAATAGTGTACTAAAAACATATGTCGTGTACTTTTTCTAGGGTAGTGTGAGGACCTCCATATCTTTCATATGGACCATTATATGTTGAGAATGATTCCTCCATGCATCCTTATGAGGGTAAAGGGTATCATTATTTCGTAAGACTTGTATTGTGTCCCCAACTACAGGTTTTGTCACGGATAGATTTCATGGAATTCTTCTGTGAGGCCTGGGGTGGGATATGATATTATATCTTCTTCCATGGGTAGAATTCCTAGTATCTACATGACCACCATGCATATGGAATCGATCTTCAATCTACTGGTTTGATCTAGTAGGGTTTGTGCATCCCATATCATTGTAGGGTGTGTTCACCAACCTAGATTTTGACATATTTAATGTTTTATTTTGTACTTATATAGTGAAACCCAACAAGAACAACCTCTTAATGATCACCATCATTGATAGCATTCCTTGTGGAGAGTATTATCATATAAGGGAATTAATCTAAAGCCTTGAGAAGAATTTGGTGACTGATAATACTATTGAGAACCATTGAGACTTTGAATCTATTTTGAGTATATATGGAATTTTATTATAATTATGTATCATTTCTTGATTGACGTACTTCTGTATTGGTGAGATTACTACTATTAATGCTTTATGTTTAGTTGTTTCAAGGTTTCATACTGGGTATATTTATTCTCACACATACATGGTATCTGACCACACTTGTAATGTCTTATAAAATAAAATATCAATTTTATGGAGTCCCGAGTGTTGGGAGTAGGAAATCAATATTTTCCCTAGGAAAACAGAGGTTTATCCTATGTGCTTTATCCTTTAGAATTCCCTATATACATAACAAGTTAGACTCATTTTCACTTTTGAGTTGTCTTGTATTTTGTCCCCTTATTTTCATTAAGTAATTTTCTCATAATCTAACAGTGGAATATATATATTGATGAATTTTGTATCATTTTTAGTTTACTTTGAACATTTTATGATCTTGTAGATGTCTGTGTGTGTATGTGTGTGTGTGTGTGTGTGTGTGTATACAAATACCTTAGGATAATGCCTCCCATATATGTGATATGTGTACTCAATGCTTATTCTCAATCCTATTCCTATTTTAGGTGGGGATTGTGGTTGTCACAAAAGGATTATTGATGTCTAAGAGGGCATTAGTTGGACAGTTCAGGATAGTATGAACCAAGAAAACTGATTATGGTAGAGACTATCAACGTGACATGAATTATAAGGGAGAAAGGGAATACTACTCAATGTGTTATAAAATGAAAAAACTATTAAATGAAGAAAAATTATTTTTTATTGATACTATATCACTAATAAAAATGTTCAGATACATTTTCACAGGGGGAATGTTGAACAAATTAAAAATAAGAGAAAAATATAGGAGTTATCCAAGTGTATATCAATCATGGTGGATCTATATAATGAATAAAAGTATTTAGATGTGTTATGGTAGAGTAATTATATCCAAAATTATTATTCATTAGAATTTGGATATCACAACTTCATAATTATGGTTCTATGTAGTGGTTACATGTTACATGAGTGATGTGGATGAGTCTAGAATAGAGTGATAGTGATTTAGTACAATAAAAATTTGATTGGTTGTGACTATAGATCATGAGAAATAAATAATACATAGGGATTTGTCTACAGTTTCTACGAAATGAAAAAGTATAATTTATAAGATAATGTATAAATTAATATTTTTTTAAACTTAAAGAAATAAATATCCTCAATTAAGAAAAAAATGGTGTAGAACATGATGGAGAATCCCCCCTTTGTTTTGATTATCAATTTATGAAAATAAATAAAATGATTACACACACACATCTATATGTATATTGAATTTTAGTCTTGTAACCATCTTGTGTGAATGAATTATTGTGAGATTGGGTTTAAGATATTAAACATGAGAAGTAATTTTCAGTAACAATATGATTTATACTAAGAGTTATGTATGATTTTCTTATACCATAACATTGTTATTACTTGTTAATACACAATTTAAATTATAATTTCCATGGTTTATTTATTGTATCAATAAATTATAGTACTACCTTTGGGTAATGAGAAAATTTTGATAATAAAACATTAATATTAAAATATATTTCCTATGTTCTATACAAATCATACTAGTTGGACATAATTTTTTTTAAAAAATTAGGTTTTGGGGGATTATAATCATTATGACTATTTATCATGACTTTCACATTTGGTGATTTTATGAAAAGGATGTTATTAGGATTTTCCAAATAATATGAAACCATATTTTTTGGTAGAAATTGGATGTTTCTATCTATAAACAAGTGTATTGGTCTCTTAACATGAGATTATAACCAATGTGTATCATTTGATCCATACATTAATGGATAATCAAAACCATAACTATTAATGTTTATGGTGAGGTGTATTGTAAAGAATGTTCCATTGGCGCTGTGGCGTTAATTAAATGATCAAGACTATATTTTCACTTCCAACGATATGAAGAAGATATCA
This sequence comes from Viscum album, assembly GCA_963277665.1. Lineage (NCBI taxonomy): Eukaryota > Viridiplantae > Streptophyta > Magnoliopsida > Santalales > Viscaceae > Viscum > Viscum album. The sequence continues at coordinate 189,697,896 of OY728130.1, forward strand.
CATGTAACTTTATTAAGATGTTAGTGCCTTCACAAAATCCATAGTCTTGGTATATAAAAATAATTATATAAAATATAGTTTTGGAATGATAAATAAATGTTTAATTAAAATTTAAACAAACTATGACAAAGAGAATATATAACATACAAAGTATTCAAAATAGGTTTTTATATTTATGAATTATCAATATCTCTTAGGAGTTCATCATGTGTTGCTAGATTCCACAATTTTTCTTTGATTGTGACTCACTTATGTACTGATAAAGGAACATAGTTTCCCATAAAATGGCTACCAAGAAGCTACAGATTTTGAAAAATTTGATATTAGGGTTATATCAGTCATATGATCATAGAAGAGTGCTTGATAAACTTTAAATGATCCCAATTAAATAATTAATTAATTAAATTCAATTATATGTTATTTTATTTTAAAATAATACTTGTAACAACCCAAGATTTTATAAAAAATATTCTTTTTAATTTTATTAATCTCTTGTGTTGTACGCTACACCAAAAGGAGCTTGCACAACACGCATCCTTGACTTGCCTTGCATTACACGCAATCACGACCTTCCTCGATAGCGTGTGTAATACGCAATACCGAGTTTCACTAAACAATGATATGCTATTAAAATATTATTAAAACTAGCCGTTATGAATAGTAATAACCACTTTTTAAAATTCTGTAAATCTTATATTTCAAAATGAACATCATTTTTGGATTCGGAGTATCGAATTTAGCCTAAGGTGAAATTTTGGTACATTTCGGATAACTTTCATATTCTGATGAATAGTGAAAATTACTAAATTATAATTAAAAAACAACTTTTTTTAATCGAAATAATTAATAGTGATAAATTATTAATTTGAGTAGTTTTAAAGTATATTTAGAATATATTTTTACAATTTAATACAATGTTGGTCAGTGAACGTAATTTCACATTTAAACCAGACATAAACAAGTGTCAATCTTTTGATAGATATTGTTTCTTAAAAACACGCTATTTGTTTTAATAGCGGGATTTAATTATAAAATTAATTAATTCAACTTCTATGTTATGAATTTGGTAAAATAGACTTCATTTTTGAATTCGGAATATGAAATATAGCTTAGGATGAAATTTTGGCATTTTTCTGAAAACTTTCAATTTTTGATGAATAGTGAAACCACTAAGTGGTAGGTTAAAAACTGAATTTTGCATAAAACTTAATTTTACCGCTTCTGTGAATGGAATTTCGAAAATCCAATAGACACGGTTAATATCAAGGACTAAAATGTGGTTCAATGAGATGAAAATAATTTTTGGTGAATAGTAACTTTTTACTTTTTTTTACCACGGTTAATAGTAAATAGGGTAACTAAGGGTAAATATGATATTACTATTACCCTAACACATGTCCTAATTCTATTGGACAAGTGTAATTCGACCAAAAACAAACTTAGGAATAAAATATGACCATTTAGGCCCACTTGGATTAGATTAGGACATTTATTATTAATTTATTTAAAGAAGGGTTAAAATAGTTAAAATCACAGTTTAATAAGTAAATCATTTTTAATATGGGGTTATACATAAGATAAATTCGATTGTAAATATTCATTAGAAAGCTAAAGCGATTTCCTACATGATGGTATTTTATTTGGAATTTTTAGAAATCAAATAATTTAATTTATTGATGACACAACGATGATGCAGTAATTACCCTTTTAAGGAAATATTAACATAATTGATGTTATAAATGCTCAAATGAATGTAATTTGAGACTTTTTATGAATTACACTAATTTTCTAGGTTACTATTATATATTATTGTTGATCCAATCAACTTGGTTCGAACATATAATTCTGTTATGACTTTCAAAAAAATCATATATCAAATAGTGTCAAAATTGACACAAAATAGTTTTTAAATCAAATATTATATTATTAATTGTTATTTTATTCCTAAAAATCTAAGGTTCGGACAAATGACTTAGCTAAGGATATATATATTAATAATAAACAATTTGGGGTTCGTTTGGCATGTTATAGTAAGTTTATTAACCATATAATGTAAGAAAACAAAAAGACACGGTAAAAGTTAAATTATTTAACTTAGAGTTAAATCTAATTGATAAGGTTAAAATAATACCCTAAACTTGTCTAAATCTTATTGGTTGATAGGATTTAGACCCATCCCCACTTTAGATTCAAAATAAGACCCTTTGGAACCATTATAAACCGATTTTGACTTTAATATAAAATAATATTTTGAGATATTCTTAAGGTGCCCCTCTCCTCCCCTATAAAAGGACACCTCCTCCCCCTCCTCCTCACACCAATTTGAGCTCTCAAGCTCGGCCAACCCCTGAAAAAATCTCTTCTCCACTTCCCTAGCAACATCCTAGAGGTTCTGGTCTTCCTCAAAGACCAATTTTAGTGCCCTAAGAGGAGGTCTCAAAGAGGCGCTTCAAAGAAGAGGTAATTATCGTTACCAATTCTTTCATCTTTATTTCTTCTTCCACTTCTTCTTCTTAGGTTGTTTCATTATGAAGTAATAACATCAGTATCACTCATATACTGATATGTTATTATAAGTATGAAACAACCCTATTTCACCATCTATCCATCCTACGGAAAAAGAAATCACCGCGCGTGTATACGTACGGAATACCGTCTCCACGACGCGATGAGATTCATTTTCCATGTTAACCATTTAAGAATGATTATAATGTATATATAAGAAATAATAATGAAATACATGACATTATAAAGCTACTGGATTTATGTATATATATACATATGTATGTCATCTACTTACTTCCATTTCAAGACAATAAGGAAAGGAAAACAGCGTTCATGCGTACGTACGGACTACCGTCTCCATGAACGGTGTTTTTCATTTTATTTATCTACCTATTATATATATATATATACTGAATATATATGATATATAAATCATATTTTATATTCTGGAAGTGAGTAAATCATGATATAAGTAATAGTGATGTCATGAACAACAAGTCAAAACACCTAAGATAAATGAAACGATTTTACCCAAAACGCTTCTTTAACATGGAATTTACAAAAGAACGGGTAATATAATGTCATAAGTGAACCATATATGATATAATAACAATGAATATGATTCTGGAATAAGTCAATAACATGATTTAAATCATTATACAGGAGGTTTGGATACTTACAAAGCAAGTCGGACATAAGGTAAGGGAAATATCACAATCTCATTTTTATCCGAGATTGTTTATTCGTAAGTATTTACTGGGGTGTATTTTATCAACCACATCCATGTTTCATCAATATGTAATATTATTTCCATCCACCTACAATTTTTTTAAATCCATTTTTACCCTTCGGTTAGTTTTTAGTAATATGTATGAAAGGAATCTTTTGTCGTACGAGGTACTTTTTGACTTTTCCGACAAAAGCACGAAGAATGTTTTTTTTAACTTATACGGCATGAATGGATTTCTAAAACATTATTTCCAAGAAGCTTCCTTTACATGTTTTCATGTTTATTTTTAATCAACTTCTTTTATTTTAAAGTTGTATGACATGTTATGAAAGGAAAAATGTTTTTGAAGAAGAAAGGATATTTTCCTCAAGAATGGAGTTCAAGTGTTTTATCAAAATTATTTTCCATCTAAGATAATAAAGGGTTCTGTTTTTATCCCTATTATTACATGGATTTGATTATGTTGTGATGGAAACATTTTTATGAATTCTTTTATCTTATATGAATTGTTTTATGATGTCATGTTATTTAAGAATCCCATTTTTTATTACATGGGTTATGCGATGATGTATGATTTATGATTATGTGGCACACATAAGAAAGGATTCATTATAAGATGGGTGGGACCTATATCTCCCTCCAATGCATTGGGTAAAGATTTTATATCTCATGAGATAGACATGGCTGGAACGGTAGGTTATACCGGTTTAGTGAAACAGGACTGAAACGAGGGTTACTCGATTCAGAAAGGGACTTTGTCCACTAAGATAGTCTTGGAAATGAGTCTTGACTAACAAGAAATGATTCTCTATGATTATGTGTGTATGAAACAAGGTTTAATGTTTTAAGTTATGATTATTGTGATTACATTTCACTACTATGATTTATCCCATGTTATGAAATTATGCTCTCTTTTGCAGGTTAAGATTTCCAAAAGTTATGTTCTTATGAATATGATGTGATTGATTTTTCTTTTGTTTACCCTTACTGAGCATTTGAGCTCACCCTTTTATGTTTTCTTTTCCCCAGGATATAAAGAAAGGTTTTAGGTATAAAAAAAAAGAAGAAGATCTTTATGGGAGATATTGAAGATCTTTCACCACGATTAGAAGATTACGTTCCGAGTTTCCAAAGACACTAAACTATTACGATCCTTGTGTGTTTGTTTTTGTTATGTACCAAGTATTCCGCAAAAGTAATGTAATGTCCATGTACGATAAGCTTCGGGTCTCTACAGTTGGTATCAGCGGAAAGGTTTAGTCAACCTTTGGAAACTAGGATGCGAAAACGTTAGTGAGATCCCTAGAGATATTTCTAAGGTATGTCTAGGGATGTCCCTAGGGATAAGTATACGTATAGGTTATAGTAATAGAATTACGCTAACGATCATAGAATTAAACCTAAGATGTTGGATATTGAAGGTACTCCCCCTTTATTATGTTGTTTTCCCTAGCATGATTTTTGCCTCTCACACTATTCTTTTTGGGTTTTAGGGAATGGCTGGAAACAAGATGATTCACGATAATAGAGCATATGACAGACAATGGAATGATATTCTTCATAATGAAATGGGATTTGGAAGTCCAAACATAATTATTATTCCGAATCAGCAATCTCATAATATGATCAATAAAGTAAAATTTGGTAAGTTTCCTGACTCGGCTAATAAGAGAAAGATGGAGTTTCATGATGATCATAGAGGAAAGAACGTTCAATTTCCCCTATGTAATTCATGTGGGAAGAGGCATCAAGGAGAATGTTTCAAAGGAACTGGAAGATGCTTTGGGTGTGGAAAAGAAGGACACAAAGCCAGTAAGTGCAAAGGAAAAGGTTCAGTTAACACCAGGGATGAGGATAATGGTATTGCTACGACATCAACACTGGTAAAATGTTTTAAATGTGGAATGTATGGGCATTATGCAAACCAATGCCCTAAGGGAAAGTCTCATGAAGAGAATCATAATGGTCGTATTGGAAGTATTTATGTTGATGATGATGAAGAGACTACAAATGATATGTGAGATGAAAGAATTGTTGAATCTTGGACAATGGTTTAAGAATATAGTGGAATGATTACATGTTTATCATGTGTAATGTTGTATAAGTAATCTCATGGTACTGTAGAATAAAGATACATGTAAGGATTGTTACACTGTTGTCTGATTAATGTTACCAGTATCCATGAAAGGTTATTCAGATATTTTTGGAATGTAGATGATATGCGCATAATGAAGGGATAAGGGGAAAATTAAATGTTTGATAGTATTCATGAGCTTATGATTGATATAAGGACTAAGTGATATCATGGTTTGAGTATATAGAATTTTGAGGATTTTGTTATGTGGAAAGAGTTAAATTTTAATAGAATTCATGTTTTCAATAAGGTTCAATGGGTATTCAAGAGAGTACAAGATTAAGGCCTTTGAATGTTTGGAATGTGACCAACAAGATATATCTTATGATATATGGGGATCAACGATGGTATTAAATCTCTGGTAATCGTTTTCACTATGTTATGAGAATGGACTGCAGTATTATGGATAAGCCTAAAGATTGGAATGGATTATGTTGGACATAAGTTAGTATTGTTTAAGGATAGAAGTTTTTTCGATATTATTGATGAGATGTTATAGTAATATAGTTTTATAAAAAGGACAACCTGCAGGACGGGTGACAGCCCATCGCTTCAGACAAGGCTGTGGGAATCGAACCCACAACCGAAGTGCGACTGGCCTTTATCGCCTACCACTGGCCTACAGGAAGTCCCTGTTTAGTAGAAACTAGTTTTATTATATTAAGCAGTATGATATATGAAATATAAGTCCATTTTAGGAACCATATATGATTAATCTCACTATAGATCGACTTATGCAAATAATTTTTACTAACCTTTTGTTTGAGACAGATGGAATGACTTGTCATTCTATCACATGATCTGCTAACACTTCACGAATAACAAATTCAACTTCATTTATTTAAGAGATGAAGTGGAAATTGTTCAAGGCACGAACAATAGTGAGATTGTACCAAAATAAAGTAAGTATTTAATCTAAATCAAATTTTCAACTTTAGGGAAATGATCTTGAAAACCAAAAATGTTGTCCTAGTGATCTTATACCTGATGAATCAGATGGTACCTTATATCATCAAAAATCTATGGATTTGTGATTATTGGCTTTTCCATAGCCATGTTCTCTACCACTCTCCATCAGAACATGATGGTTAGATTTCTCTTCCATATCCATATTTTCACCTATGTGGAAACCCAATGATTTGTTTATTTGGGTAACCGTTACGTTTCATACTTTTGTTTTTAAAGATTAGTTTTGATATTCCTTTTTACGATGTGGGTTTCTATTAAAGAAACTTTCGAATAGTAAACCATTTATAACCCCGACGAATTTCGAGGGCGAAATTCATTTTAAGGGGGGTAGAATGTAACAGCCCAAGATTTTATAAAAAATATTCTTTTTAATTTTATTAATGTCTTGTGTTGTACGCTACACCAAAAGGAGCTTGCACAACACGCATCCTTGACTTGCCTTGCATTACACGCAATCGCGACCTTCCTCGATAGCGTGTGTAATACGCAATACCGAGTTTCACTAAACAACGATATGCTATTAAAATATTATTAAAACTAGCCGTTATGAATAGTAATAACCACTTTTTAAAATTCTGTAAATCTTATATTTCAAAATGAACTTCATTTTTGGATTCGGAGTATCGAATTTAGCCTAAGGTGAAATTTTGGTACATTTCGGATAACTTTCATATTCTGATGAATAGTGAAAATTACTAAATTATAATTAAAAAACAACTTTTTTTAATCGAAATAATTAATAGTGATAAATTATTAATTTGAGCAGTTTTAAAGTATATTTAGAATATATTTTTACAATTTAATACAATGTTGGTCATTGGACGTAATTTCACATTTAAACCAGACATAAACAAGTGTCAATCTTTTGATAGATATTGTTTCTTAAAAACACGCTATTTGTTTTAATAGCGGGATTTAATTATAAAATTAATTAATTCAACTTGTATGTTATGAATTTGGTAAAATAGACTTCATTTTTGAATTCGGAATATGAAATATAGCTTAGGATGAAATTTTGGTATTTTTCTGAAAACTTTCAATTTTTTATGAATAGTGAAACCACTAAGTGGTAGGTTAAAAACTGAATTTTGCATAAAACTTAATTTTACCGCTTCTGTGAATGGAATTTCGTAAATCCGATAGACACGGTTAATATCAAGGACTAAAATTTGGTTCAATGAGATGAAAATAATTTTTGGAGAATAGTAACTTTTTACTTTTTTTTACCACAGTTAATAGTAAATAGGGTAACTAAGGGTAAATATGATATTACTATTACCCTAACACATGTCCTAATTCTATTGGACAAGTGTAATTCGACCAAAAACAAACTTAGGAATAAAATATGACCATTTAGGCCCACTTGGATTAGATTAGGACATTTATTATTAATTTATTTAAAGAAGGGTTAAAATAGTTAAAATCAAAGTTTAATAAGTAAATAATTTTTAATATGGGGTTATACATAAGATAAATTCGATTGTAAATATTCATTAGAAAGATAAAAAGATTTCCTACATGATGGTATTTTATTTTTAATTTTTAGAAATCAAATAATTTAATTTATTGATGACACAACGATGATGCAGTAATTACCCTTTTAAGGAAATATTAACATAATTGATGTTATAAATGCTCAAATGAATGTAATTTTAGACATTTTATGAATTCCACTAATTTTCTAGGTTACTATGATATATTATTGTTGATATAATAAACTTGGTTTGAACATATAATTCTGTTATGACTTTCAAAAAAATCATATATCAAATAGTGTCAAAATTGACACAAAATAGTTTTTAAATCAAATATTATATTATTAATTGTTATTTTATTCCTAAAAATCTAAGGTTCGGCCAAATGACTTAGATAAGGATATATATATTAATAATAAACAATTTGGGGTTCGTTTTACATGTTATAGTAAGTTTATTAACCATATAATGTAAGAAAACAAAAAGACACGGTAAAAGTTAAATTATTTAACTTAGAGTTAAATCTAATTGATAAGGGTAAAATAATACCCTAAACTTGTCTAAATCTTATTTTTTGATATAATTTCGACCCATCCCCACTTTAGCTTCGAAATAAGACCCTTTGGAACCATTATAAACCGATTTTGACTTTAATATAAAATAATATTTTGAGATATTCCTAAGGTGCCCCTCTCCTCCCCTATAAAAGGACACCTCCTCCCCCTCCTCATCACACCAATTTGAGCTCTCAAGCTCGGCCAACCCCTGAAAAAATCTCTTCTCCACTTCCCTAACAACATCCTAGAGGTTCTGGTCTTCCTCAAAGACCAATTTTAGTGCCCTAAGAGGAGGTCTCAAAGAGGCGCTTCAAAGAAGAGGTAATTATCGTTACCAATTCTTTCATCTTTATTTCTTCTTCCACTTCTTCTTCTTAGGTTGTTTCATTATGAAGTAATAACATCAGTATCACTCATATACTGATATGTTATTATAAGTATGAAACAACCCTATTTCACCATCTATCCATCCTACGGAAAAAGAAATCACCGCGCGTGCGTACGTACGGAATACCGTCTCCACGACGCGATGAGATTCATTTTCCATGTTAACCATTTAAGAATGATTATAATGTATATATAATAAATAATAATGAAATATATGACATTATAAAGCTACTGGATTTATTTATATATATACATATGTATGTCATCAACTTACTTCCATTTCAAGACAACAAGGAAAGGAAAACAGCGTTCATGCGTACGTACGGACTACCGTCTCCATGAACGGTGTTTTTCATTTTATTTATCTACCTATTATATATATATATATATACTGAATATATATGATATATAAATCATATTTTATATTCTGGAAGTGAGTAAATCATGATATAAGTAATAGTGATGTCAAGAACAACAAGTCAAAACACCTAAGATAAATGAAACGATTTTACCCAAAACGCTTCTTTAACATGGAATTTACAAAAGAACGGGTAATATAATGTCATAAGTGAACCATATATGATATCATAACAATGAATATGATTCTGGAATAAGTCAATAACATGATTTAAATCATTATACAGGAGGTTTGGACACTTACAAAGAAAGTCAGACATAAGGTAAGGGAAATATCACAATCTCATTTTTATCCGAGATTGTTTATTCGTAAGTATTTACTGGGGTGTATTTTATCAACCACATCCATGTTTCATCAATATGTAATATTATTTCCATCCACCTAAAATTTTTTTAAATCCATTTTTACCCTTCGTTGAGTTTTTAGTAATATGTATGAAAGGAATCTTTTGTCGTACGAGGTACTTTTTGACTTTTCCGACAAAAGCACGAAGAATGTTTCTTTAACTTATACGGCATGAATGGATTTCTAAAACATTATTTCCAAGAAGCTTCCTTTACATGTTTTCAAGTTTATTTTTAATCAACTTCTTTTATTTTAAAGTTGTATGACATGTTATGAAAGGAAAAATGTTTTCGAAGAAGAAAGGATATTTTCCTCAAGAATGGAGTTCAAGTGTTTTATCAAAATTATTTTCCATATAAGATAATAAAGGGTTCTGTTTTTATCCCTATTATTACATGGATTTGATTATGTTGTGATGGAAACATTTTTATGAATTCTTTTATCTTATATGAATTGTTTTATGATGTCATGTTATTTAAGAATCCCATTTTTTATTACATGGGTTATGCAATGATGTATGATTTATGATTATGTGGCACACATAAGAAAGGATTCATTATAAGATGGGTGGGACCTATATCTCCCTCCAATGCATTGGGTAAAGATTTTATATCTCATGAGATAGACATGGCTGGAACGGTAGGTTATACCGGTTCAGTGAAACATGACTGAAACGAGGGTTACTCAATTCAGAAAGGGACTTTGTCAACTAAGATAGTCTTGGCAATGAGTCTTGACTAACAAGAAATGATTCTCTATGATTATGTGTGTATGCCAAAAGGTTTAATGTTTTAAGTTATGATTATTGTGATTACATTTCACTACTATGATTTATCCCATGTTATGAAATTATGCTCTCTTTTGCAGGTTAAGATTTCCAAAAGTTATGTTCTTATGAATATGATGTGATTGATTTTTCTTTTGTTTACCCTTACTGAGCATTTGAGCTCACCCTTTTATGTTTTCTTTTCCCCAGGATATAAAGAAAGGTTTTAGGTATAAAAAAAAAGAAGAAGATCTTTATGGGAGATATTGAAGATCTTTCACCACGATTTGAAGATTACGTTCCGAGTTTCCAAAGACACTAAACTATTACGATCCTTGTGTGTTTGTTTTTGTTATGTACCAAGTATTCCGCAAATGTAATGTAATGTCAATGTAATTCATGCTTAGGGTCTCTACAATACTAATTGAATTTATTTCCTAATGTATTCATAAGTTATTTATATTAAAAAGTGAACATGAGATGTTATTTTTTGAATGAATGTTACGTATTCAAATAATTTAAAATAATTATGGGTGTTACTAAGACAACAAAACTGTTATTTTCTTATCACATGAAATTTTATATTGTTATAAGATAATGATATTTTTTTTTATTTTTAGGAAAAGTTTAAATATTTCATATATTTAAATGAGGGCCTAAAATGATGGTTATTACTCTCTAGGTACCTTAGTGATGTTCTGAGAAGTTATACCTAAATATTTGAGCTCATTTTAAATTATTTAATAGTATAGTACATCTCTTCCATGAATTTAAGATCTCGTAAACTCCATCTCATGTTTTCTATAGAGATGATAGAATGAAAGTAAATAATGCATTGATCATTATTCTATAATAAAATATAAATTATTCTAGCTTTCCTAATAGTATTGTAATGAACTAGTATTACTAATTATGTTACTTTTGTATGTAATAAATATAAACCACATCGATTTTTGTTATCATATATTTGATTTAAAGGGTTCTCAACTTTTATCATTTGAGTGATGACATGTTGGTAACAATTGAGACAATCAAGATCACATCACTATTAAAGGTATCATCTCATTTTATTTTTAATTATTCTTTATTATTACTAATATTTCACTTGATATATTGTTTTTATAGGGATAGTTGTAGGCTTTATCTAATTCTATTATATTTGTATGGTCTAAAAATATTCAAATATCAACACCAAAATTCTTCTGATGTTTTCAGTATCCAATATGAGTAATTCATTTAACCATTTTCATATAAATCACTAAAATAATATTTATAATTCTATGTGATGGAATTTAAAGTATTTTATTAATTTTAAAATATTGGACACCAAATGGTGACTATAACACAAATTTTTTGATTTACCTATTTTCTTGTTCTCTTTAGTAGAACACATTATTTCTCTCCATTGAGTGAGTTAAATATATTATGATGATGAAACAATTAAAACAAATTTAATATATGAGTATGTACATAGAAATATTAATGAATATTTTAATTCATTTGATACCCAAATAAATATCTTAGGGGAATAACCATGATAATAACTATGATATCTCATATAGATCAATGAATTAATATAATAATGGGAATTACTGATGTTATTATTAACAATAAAAATGGATAAAACATTTTACAAAAATGAAGATATAGGAAATGAGATTCATGGATTTTGATGAGGTTAATGTTATTTTTAGAAATTTTTTTGTTGATACATGTATACTTATTTCAATGATGGATTTATGCATAAAGCACATGAATTTGGAGTTTTGGTGAATTATAATTTAATGTATTGATGATGTGTGATTAATGAATTATGCATTTGGAAATAAGAACTATGATTGATTTTTGTGCTACAATATTATAATGTATGATAGGATATTTTGATATTTATTATTCAATATTATTAGTAGAGTAGTGTTTGAAATGTCTCGTTCTTAGACATGTTGATGATTATACAATGGTGCACTAGGTAACAATGATAGTATGATCAACTTGTGAGTTTAATTATTAAATGTGTCATTGAAAAATTATACTTATAGTATATAAACAATCAAAAGAATTTTATTCATTGGTAAATTAATTTTGATGATGATATATATTATTTTTTAGTCATATAATATAGATAGTTGTCCCTACATTTAACTACCTTTATGTAGGGTGATGTTAATATTTAATGCTTGATTAGTCATGTGGACTAGTAGACATGATATATTAGATTGATACACTATTGACATGATAAATTTGATTTATATTTTGAAACTGATGGTATAATGACGATGTCCACACTATCGGTACAAGGATAGTCAATGTTATAGTTTGACAAGGGTATGTGATTATGTGTGGAAATTTTTTCTTATATTTGTAATGCTATTTAAATAATGGGAATAATATTATCTTTTAAACCACTTCCAATGGTGGGTTTTATCAAGTGAATCTAAAAATCCAATCCAATATAAGAATAACTCAATGACCAACTTTGTATGAACTCTCGCACACCACTAGTTATATGTATGGATTTGTTATATGAAAAAATGGTTTTTTCTATGATGTGTATGCGGTAAAACTATTTATGTAGATACCCCCCTAAATCACATAAAAATGTGTTGTGTTTGGTTCTAGATATTAAAGTATGATATGAAAAATTTGTATTGTATGACATGAAGAAACTAAGGGAATATGATACATCTTGGTTTAGGAATGTCCTATTTTATTATATAGATATATCATATGGACTAATAAATAAAACCATATTATATTATTAGGGACAATTTTTAATTAATGAAACATGATTTAATTTCTATATGCACATTGAATGTTGGGAAATACTGAAGGGTATCATAATCCTCTATCTATTCATATAATAGGGTTTGAAAATCCATATCACATTTCATATTAATTCCACTATATCTATTGGTTTGGGAATCATAAATATTCCATGATGTCTATAATTTTAGTGAAATTATAAAATATACAACATAATGTAATATATCATTCATGATTGTGAGGTATGATTTGTCTGAAACATTTACTCATTTATTATAACACATGAGTAAATGAGATAACACATGAGGAGGATATTCAAGGCTTCATATAATGATGGAGTTCCCATTAGATTGTCTGGGAATTCTTGTACATTGATACATATTCATAACTCCATTCTTATCAAAGCTATTAAAACCCTTTGGATTTATCTTCGAGAGATTATGGCATATCATAGAAGAAGTGTGACCCCACTAATATTTTTTGTGATTCTTTACATCTAATGGATACCTCCAAAGGTGTTAATCCTTATATTTTACATCATTATATATATATATATATCATGAATTTTGAAGATATATTCATTAGTTTCGTAATGAAATAGTGTAAGTTACATGTATTTATAGTATTATTCATTTCAATTATTAATTTAGTTCAAATTTCTAAGATCAGAGATATTAGTTATGGATTATTTGAATCCTTTAAAATTCCTCTTAAAAGTGTTATTAGATCTATCAAAATATCAATAATGTTATCTAAGGTAAGACTATAATTAGATTACTAAAATGATGTGGGAGTTTATGATAAATTTAGAAATATTTCATATTGTAAAAAATATTCCAAAATATGATAGAAGAATTTATTTTATGACAATTAATGACGGAATAAAATATAGAGAAATAGTAACCTATGATATAATATAAATTGATATAATTTTATATATCGTATCATAAGATATTAAGATATCGTAATATATGAAATTATGTACTAACTTTTCCAAAAATAGTTTTTAGTATCCTTATTACGATATCTATGTATATAAAAAACTATTTTTTTCATATCTTAATCCATTATGGGGTTATCAGTTTTAAAATGTGGTTGAAAACACATGACGGGTTTATAAGATGTAATGTATCAATTATATCCTTCATTTGATACTAAATCATAAAATATAATAATCAAAGTCCCAATGGGATTCTGCAAGGACAAATAAGAGGTTGTGAATCCGGTGTGTTCAAATTATTTTAATTAAAATATGTTTTTATTTTATCCCTGAATTTCACTTTGGTCTTATCCCACTTTTGTAGTGATTTTTAATGGTGTGGGTTGTTTGGCTATGTCTAGGATGGCCCCTCACTCTCTTGGGAGTGCACTCCCTTATCTCTTGGTGATTTCTAGGGTTCCCTATTCAACCATCTTCAACCACACTTCTTCCTCCTTGTTACAGGAACCTTTACTGATGATTTATCTTCCTTGAGGGCGAGTTTAATGTCAGGTATTTGGTTCAGCTCTATAATGGGTGATGTCAATGATGATTCTTTTGTTCTTAATGGTTTTTGATGGTTATGTGAATTTTTCTTATGTGATGGGGACATTTCATGGTGTTATTCTCCTAGTGGTGGATTCTATGATGGGTTTGTCGATCATGGCGGTGGTAGTATCTTTTTGATGACATTTATTCTATTCCATTCCCTACTTTTGTCCTTGTTTTCACAAAAAATATCCTAATTGGTATAACATAGTCGTTCTTAATGAGTTTTGGGATGTGAGGTTCAAGAATTCGATACCATTTCAGGATACACTTTTCTGTGGTGGTTTCATCCCTTTCCTTGGGAACCTAAAATGTTAGTACTTCATGTTGGATTTCAGATCGACTTCTTTTCATGGATTTGATGGTTTTTGGGGCCCCAGTTTGGCTTTCTACGTTGGTGGTGGTACTTTATCCCATAAAAATGTTCATCGATGATGGTTCTATGTATGTGGTGATCAGTTTTTGTGTTTTTCAACAATAATGGTGATTTCCCGATGATAATATTAGACTCTACTGGTCATTCCATGCTGGAGATGTGGTGTGATTATGGGTATGTTTTCTGTTAGGGTTCATGACATAAAGTGGTACATGGCCCTAGGTGTTGATGCAGTTTAATTTTTTAATTTTGAAAACCAAAATTTGACGTTTGTGCCAAATATATTTTGATATAATGTGGGGAAGTATAATTTTTGTTTATTCCCACCTGGTCCTCATGCTCCAAATCCTCTACCAACCCACCACCTTGGGGATGGCGATAATCACAATGCTGCCACTACTATGGTGGTACAACAGCTTCCAGCTCCAGATGCTCAACTCGTCAGGTCAGGTGGTGTCATGCCAAGTGACCTCATATGTCACTTGCATAACATTGACTATCTCCATCCAGACTTAGAGCTCTGCGATGACTTATTACTATCTAATCATGTGGCTGATTCTGATCCATGAAAGGTCCCATGTGTCAAATCCATACTGCCAGATGTTTGTCACTTTCTGTGGATGTTTCCTCTCTAAAGATACAACTGCCAGTCCCAACTGACTAGAGCCCCTCGGCTAAGAAACTCTTTGTTACGAGTACCCGCTAAACCACCAACACATATGTTGGGATGTACATGGGAACTGAGATCATATGAATCTCTCAGCGGGGACCCTGCACGAACTTCTGCGCTTGGTAGTAAATGTCATGGATAATACCCATGGAGTATTGGGCAAGATCAGTAAACCTAGATGCATATGCAACTACTATCATGGCTCCCTACTAAATCTGCAGAGTCTCCGGAATCCGAACATAACCTAAAATAGATGTGAATTAATCCTCATTAAATAGCTACTAAAACTTATCCCATTAGATGGTTGTGTTATCATGCATCTTTAAAACTAAATCCCACTAGTGCCCAGACAACTCGCGAAAAAGGCTAGTGGCCAGGACTACCATCTGGTCAGTTGGTGTCTGCCTCATTCTAAAAACATGCATCACTGATTCCATCTAGTCTTCCACATCCCGAGGGTCTAGATAACCACAAAACTTCAACAGTATCTACCATCGGAACACACAAATCATGCTTAGATTACACTCATCATCAGCCTATGATTTCTATACTAAATACTTCATTGAAGGTGGAGTTACTTTTGCTGGTCCACTTGGAGGGATGATATCTTGTGATGGCCCTGAAAATGGGGCCTCATCACTCACGATGTCATAATCACAGGTCAGATCAGGTAACCTGGAGCACTATCTGCAAGGAGGCTTCCTAAAACTTATTCGAGTACCATGGTTAATAAAGAATATATATATATATAGTAAGAACAATAAAAAAGGGGAGTTGTCTCGACAAAGGATGTTAAAGGCACAATCCTCAATGATTCATGTACGACTATTCCCAACAATATGTGTCTTGGAATTCTATGTTGATAAGTGGGTAATTAGGGTCCTCGTGTATGGCTATGTTAGTCGCCACAACATCACTAGACTCCATGGCTTGAGAGCCAATCTCATGAAATGTCGACATTGTTTCCATATACCCAACCATGTCCGTTTATGGAAATTTCCTAACAATGTCCCAATGTATGAAAATCATCTAATACCACTTTTTCACAACCAAACTCGTACCAGGTCTCAAGCCACAACTATCCCAAGGCCGCCTCTATAAAATAGGGGTGGTGACTAGTGCCGAAGGCATAACAAACACTAGGATGTCTTTACCTGTGTATCTATACTCACACACACACACACAACCAACTCAAGGTAATATGTAGAGGGGGTAAACTGAAAGATGAAATCAATTTTAAAAGTAATTCCAAGCATGCATAGACCACTAAAATGGAATGAGTATAGTAAGGTAAATAGAATTTAAAAGGTACAAAATACACCCCTGATGTTATTAATATTTTCCCGACTTATTATATACTCCCTTTACTAATTTTATATGAAATGTTCATAATTTGTGTGAAATATTAATGTTTTAATAGTATGTATAATTTTTGAGCATTTTTAGAAGTAGTCCAATTGAGTCAGTTTACTATTTTATTTATAACTCTCACCCTACCGATCCAAATTGTGTGGTTCCTATATTTTAGACTTCTTTATTCAATATAAAACATTTCATTAAAAGGGATCATGGGAAAATTCTAAAATTTGAAGGCCCTTATGGACCACACAAGATGGCCTATAGAATCTATGAAGAAACTGGACCAGCCATTAAGATTTAACTTCTGGGCTCAATCAGGAAGTCCAAATTCCTTTATTCTTCTCCAATGTTCTGGGGACAATTTAAGGAGTCTTTGATAGAATTTCAAGGCCCAATTATAACGAAAAGTGTCCCAAATGATTCATTTAAACGCATCCCATCATTCTGGTCGGGAATTAAGATCAGTACAGTATTCATGACATGTCTCCTGATCTAGTCTTCAAATCAAGCGAAGATTTTTCAGTGTGTAAGAGGAAAATTAGGAGGCCGACTCTGTTGAAGAAATAATTCGGATTTGAAGGCATCTTCCTATTCCAAAATCCATTCACATTTTGGCCATAAAAAAAGCATGGATTGAAAGTGAAAATTTAACTTTATTTAATTAAACCACCACATCTTTGGTTCTATAGGTCAAAATGACTACAAATATTGAGATAATTCATCCAAAATTATTATCTACATCTTTGAAGAAGGCGATATCTCGATATTCTGTTGTCTGGATGTCCAAATGGTCGAGCCAATTGGAGGGACAAATTGGGAATGCCAACAGTCCACTTCCTTGGGCTATAAATTCATCCCCCTCCTCTCATTCAAAGGGGTAGTCATTTAAGAAGAGAAAAGAACATATTGGCACCACCAAATACATTCCAAAGGCTTGGGAGAACCTTCCTTACTCATGTTTTCACTTGATATACCTTTCCTCCTCTAACTGTTTTCATTTACTTTTGTGTTATTCTTTGTTATAATCATGTAAGTTTTTCTTTTATAATTCTATTTTAATGAAATATTATTATTCAATATCTCTAATTCTCACCCAACTTCTATAGTTTAATATTAATGTTCTTAAAATAGTTTAAATACATTTGAATCCCCTTCCCTTATTTTTCTTTCTCATTCAATATAATGTCGGTATTTAATTTCCTTCATCGTTTTTGTGTGGGTTAAATGCACCACTCTTTTCTTATCCCTTTTATTTTCTTATATTCATAATTTATCATCATAATAATTATAACTAGATTACTAATCATTTAAATGGTTGAGTAAATATACCATTGGGGTGAGTTATAAATTGGGGATATTAAGTGATTGAGAGCCTTTGCACGATGAGTATTCTTTGAGTTAATATTGTTTATGTTGAATTTTGTATATGTCTTGGATTAATGACATGTTTTGTTTAATATGTGGATTTAATGGATTATTGGAACCCAGAATACACTACCATAAACAAGTAATGGTAATGATTCGAACCCTAAGTTATGTTATGGCTTGGATTAATGTTTTAACACTTGGGAATTCCAATCAAAATCAAATTGTGAAGTGGGTAAAGAAAAGATCGAGGGTATCATAAGCTTAAATCCCCAATAATGAACTCACCCCAATATTTAGGAATTTTTTAAATAAAACATAATCGATTAATAATTTCATATGATTTTCAAACAAACCCCCCAATCAGAATATAAATAACTAAAAAAACTGACTAAAAAAGTATCATTATCTGGGATTCAACCCGAGTGATGCTATACACATTAGCAGAGCATTGGAACTTTGACTGGTCGATAGGCGACAATCATCCGTGTGTTTCTATTTGCGTCATTTCTAGTTATGGTGCAATTAAGCGGTCGTTAGATTCTTGTTATTAAAAAACAAAATTTTAAAAACAAAATTAAAAAAAATTAAAAAAAACAATGAAAACCTTCCATACTCATAAAAATCATAAACGGAATACACAATAAAAAAAACTGTCTTCATCTTTCTTCCAAATCATTCTAAATGCCCCATAGCCTCCCAAAAAATCCCTTAGAGTTGTTTGACCTTGAAATTGGGCAAACACTTCGCCAACTTAGGAGGAACATAAGAGATAATAAAATAATTCAAGAACCACTCCTTGTCCAACCAATTGAATTAGATATGGAAAATACTAGGGAATAAACACATAAAGAACTTACTAACCCTGATATGAATTACCAAACTCCTTGTACTAAAAAAGAAATCATTGAGGCTGAATTCAAACTCAAATCGGGTTTGATTCAACTTCTTCATCATTTCCACGGGCTAGCCGGTGAGGATGCACATCTCCACCTTAAAGAGTTCCAAGGGGTGTGATCTACCATGAAGCCTCAAGGGGTTTTTGAGGAAAAAATCAAACTACGATCATTCCCTTTCTCCACACCTAACTCTGCCATGTCATGTCTCTACTAACTCCATCCAGGTTACATAAACACATGGAATGATATGAATCGAATCTTCTTAGAGAAATTCTTTCCTGCTTCTCATACTGCTTATATCTGAAAATAAATAAGCGGTATTCATCAATTACCAAGTTAATCACTCCCTGCATACTGGGAGAGGGTCAAAAAGCTTTTTTCAACCTATGAACACCACCAAATCCCTGACCAAATCTTGATCCAATACTTCTATGTGGGGTTATTGGCGATGGAGAGAACTCTCATTGATGTTGCAAGTGGCAATGCTCTTGTTGATAAAAGACTTGAAACTGCAAGAGATCTCATAAGTAACATGGATGGAAACACACAAAAACTCTATAGTTGACCACATGCTCAAGTAAAACAAGTCCAAGAAAATATATCCATAGAGATGCACAAGAGGACTGAGTGGATTAGGGAACTTCCAGGTCTTGTGCGACAACTAGTTGTGGCATACAAAGGCCCAACCTCATCTTCTCCATAATTAATTTTCCTAGACCTATAAAAAACTGTGGAATCTGCAACTCACCAGCTCATCCAACAGACACCTGCCCCAACTTCAAGAGGATCAATCTGGTTCATCGGGACCAATGGAGCTCAATGTAGCATATGCTCGGCGGAACCCCAACCCTCAACAATTAGGTCAGTTCATTAGAAACGTCAACCCACCCCATTCTGAGCCTTTCTCTTCTACATATAACCCTAACTTGAAATATGGGAATCCCATTTCTCATCCCCCTAAAAACCCTCATCAAAACCCATACCAATTCCAATATGGATAACGTGTTGGTAACTTCCAACAACCTTACCCTTGTGTTCCTCAACCTCAAAGGATCAATCCTTCTCCAAGATTCCACTATCCTAGTGAGCCTTCCCAATTCCAAAACCAATATAATCACTTTTCCTAGAACCAAAATCAAAGTAATCCCAATTCGGGACAAGCCTCTTCTTCCAAGAAACCATGGTAAAGTTCTGTTGATGATCATGCCTTCATCACCCATTCTAGTATCAAGAACATTGAAACACAAATTGGATAACTTTCATCCCACCTTAGACAGTATTAACCATCCAATTCTTCCCACCATTCAACTCAACCATTACCCAACCGCAAGGGTAATGTAATTGAAATTTCACTTAGATGAGGAAATAAAATTGTTATGCCCTAAGATAAGTCCTCGAACCCCCCATTTAAATGTTGACCTAGAAAATGAAAAGAAAAAGAAACTTGAAAAGTAATTTGAATCCATTCCCTTACCTCCTTCCATTCCACATAAGAACCCAATTCCTTTTCCTCAAGCGGTTTCTATGCCAATGAAGTCCTTTGAACTTGATCCTAAAATGGATGACATGTTTAGACGTGTTGAAGTAAACATTACCCTCTTATATTCCATTATACAAATCCCTAACTATTCCATGTTTCTTAAAGAATTGTACACCCACAAGAGGCTATTTAGGTCCTTCCAAAATGTTTCCAACCAAGAGTCCATACACATTAAGTGAAAAGATCCACTGACCTTTATAGTTCCATGCCAAATTGGATGTTCCAGCATTGATGATGCACTCATAGACGTAGGACCCTAAATTAATAAAATTCCCAAATCCATCTTCTTTAAACATGGTCTAGTTCCCTTACATCCAACATGTGTTATCATTCAATTAGCCCATCAAAGCACAACTAGTCCTGAGGGAATAATCAAGGACGTCCTTGTTCGTGTTAATGATCTTATCTTCCCAGCTGATTTCTATGTCTTTGACATGGAAGGTGAGATGAAAGCTTCTCAGACTCCATTAATTCAAGTAATACCATTCCTAATGATAGCAAGAACCAAGATTGATGTCTGTTTAGGAATCTTATCGATGGAATTTGGTGACCAACTGGTCAAATTCCACATTTTCCATTCCAGGTGATATCCATCTGAGGAAAACTCTGCATTATCAATCCATGCTTCTGAGTACACTTCTAAGAGTCAATTCAACCCAAATCCATCATGTTCATCATGTTAAAATTCTAAATGATCTTGTGAAATATGTATCGTGATTAACCATGTTTTAAATGGTGAAGTTGATGTTGACCTCTCATTCATAGACTCCATCAATCCAGAAGAACTAGAAAACTCTCTTGAATCCCACGTCAATTCTGATTTTTACTACTCCACTATGGAAAATATTAAGGAATATTATTCTGAAGCAATTGATGTACCTTCATCCATTCTTGAGTATTATTACCCACAAATGAAAGATGAGACTGATATGAAACTTCTTCCTAAACACCTGAAATATGCATTCCTTTTCCATGATCACTCTTATCATGTCATTATCTCTTCTTCACTTACCGAAACTGAGGAGTCCAAACTTGTTAATGTGTTAGAGGAAAACAAAAAGGCCTTAGGGTGGACCCTAGATGAAATACCAGAAATCAACCATGCCCCTTTCATACATCACATCCATATTGAGGAATCATCCAAACCAATTAGACAACCACAAATAAGACTCAATCCACTCATCATTTAGGTAGTTATGGAAGAGATCACCAAGCTTCTTCAAGATGGTATTATCTACCCAATTACAGATAGTGAATGGGTTAGTCCAATTCAATTTGTATATAAGAAGGTTGGGATAATTTTTTTCACCAATGAACATGGTGAGGTAGTCATAACATGAGTGAAGAACAAATGGTATGTGTGCATCGTATATAGGAAATTCAATGTTGAAACACGAAAAGATCACACCCCTTTCCATTCCCTGATCAAATGCTAGAACGATTAGCTGGAAAGTCACATTATTGATTTCTTGATGGATACACTTGCTACTTCCAAATCCCAATCACACATAAAGACCATGAAAAGACTACTTTCACTTTCCCCTTTGGAACATATTCATATAAGAGAATGCCTTTTGTCCTTTTCAATGCTCCTTCAACCTTCTATTGGTGAATGATGAGTATCTTTTCTAAATTAATTAAACACTGCATGGATGTATTCATGGAGGAATTTACCATTTTTGGTGAGTCATTGGAATCTTTCTTGTATTTACTCTCTCTAGTCCTCCAATAGTGTGTCAAGTGTACCTTTGTGTTAAATTTTAAAAAAATTTACTTCAAGGTTTCAAATGGTATTGTTCTAGGGAACATGGTTTCAAATGATGGTATCTCGATCCTGCAAAAATTGACGTGATTCCATCACTTCTTGAACCCACCACTATTCGAGACATTCGTTCATTCCTCAGTCATGATGGTTTCTATCGGCGATTCAGCCATAACTTCAGTAGGATTTTCCTCCCACTAACTCGGTTGCTCCAAAATAAAGTCACTTTTCATTTTGATAAGGTTTTCAAGAGAGCCTTCATTGAACTCAAAATTTCTCTTACATCTTCCCTAATAATCCAACAACCAGATTGGTCCTTACCCTTTGAGTTGATGTGGGATGCTTCTGATAGGTCCATTGGGGATATTCATGGTCAATGAAGAGAAACAATTCCTCATGTTATCTATTATGCCTCAAAAACATTGTATGAAACTCAATCTCATTACACTATCACTGAAAAAGAACTTTGTGCAGTTGTTTTTGCCTTAGTCAAATTCTGTCCCTATCTCTTAGGTTCCAAAATCATTATCTTCATAGACCATTATGCTATGAAGTTCATACTCAAGAAAAGCGATTCCAAACCAAGGCTAATAAGATGGATCATAATGTTGCAAGAGTTTGACTTTGAAATCAATGATTCACGAGGAAAAGAAAACACTATGGCTGATCACTTGAGTATAATTTCCAATTCTTCTCATTTTGAAATAATTGATCTAGAATTTCCAACTAATCACCTTTCATCTCTCACTTCAAAAATACCATGGTATGACCCAATAGTAAATTACATGGTTTCTGGTGTTTTTCATGAAAAGATTTCAAAATATCAAAAAATGAAGTAGAAAAGTTCTTCAAAATACTATTTTTGTGAAAACAATAATCGTTGGAAAACTGGGGCTCACATGGTAATAAAGATACGAGTCGATGAAAATGAACATTATTCCATCTTAGAATTATGTCTCTCAATACCTGGTGGTGGCCACTTTGGAGCATAAATGACCTCCCGAAAGGTCATAGACTCTGGATTTTTCTAGACTTCACTCTGCAAGGACTCACATGAGCTCTATCAATCATGTACCAATTTCCAAAGGATTGGAGAAATTTCACAGAGAAATGAAACGCCCCAAAAGACTTTAAATTTCAGTGCGATCTTCGATGTTTGGGGTATAGATTTCATGGGACCATTACCCCCTTTCAATGGATTCTCATACATTTTTCTTGCAGTTGATTCTGTTTCTAGGGGGGTTGAGGCCAAACCCACTAGAAAGGAAGATTCACATACTATTAGTGAGTTCCTAATGACACAAATCTTCCACCAGTTTGGCACACCACGTGCCTTGACAAGTGGATTAGGAACCCATTTTTGTAATAAAACCATAGAATCCATTTTGAAAAATAATAGTGTTGTACATAAATATTTGACTACATATCATCCCCAAACAAATGGCATGGATAAACTTTCAAATAGAGAAGTGAAAAGAGTTCTTGGGTGAATTCTAAAACCCACTAGAAAAGACTGGCCTGAAAGACATGGTGAAGCACTTTGGGCATATCGAACTGCCTATAAAACACACATTGGGATGTCTCCTTTTAGGATAGTTTTTGGAAAAGTGTGTCATCTACCTTTCGAAATCCATCATTAGTATTTTGGGGATGTGAAAACCTATATTTTTTATTGTGAAAAATATGGTGAAGAAATATTGTAACGATTGGCTAAACTGGAGGAGCATCTACTTGATTCTTACGAGAATTCTAATCTCTACAAAAAAATCCAAGGAACTCCTTGACAAACACATCATGAGAAAGGTCTTCCATGAAGGTGAAAATATAATGCTCTTTAATTCTCTATTTTGGATTCACCCATGTAAGCTTAATTCTCATTGGGAAGGTCCTTTTGTTATTACTAATGTTCACCAATTTGTTGGAGTGCATGTCCAAGACCCCTCTTCTAAAAGGACATTCACGGTTAGAGGACATAAGTTAAAGAATCACCATTAGAGGATGCACAATCCTGGATTGACATCAACATCCATTGGATCCCCAACTTCTCCAGTGGACCCACAACTATATGGAGATGTAAACCCACAAAATCCAAACCAGGGGGCACCCCCTTCCCTTTAACTCTCTTTGTCTCGCTTCCTCCCTCTACCTCTTTCTTCTTCTTCCGCTGTCTTTCATTTTTTACTACATTCTTTATCAAACCCTTTCTTTTTCACTTTCTCTTTTGTGTGGGTAGGTCTTTATTAAGAACTAAAAAAAATTCAAAAAAAATACCAAAGAAAATCAAGAGTCATGCTTACTCACCATCGAGTTTTGAAACTTTTTAAACCATTTTTGGGAGTCAAAAGACATTTTTTCATCTCAATTTTTTTAATTTTCATCATAATTTCGAATAAAGAATTTTGTGTCAAAACCAAAAAAATTTGAATTCTCAATTAATGATTTGGAAAATTATTTTCCCCAACCATGAGAACTACCATTGGCTATCATGCCAAGGCTACCTACGACTATCTTTTCAGAATATGTGTTTTTCCCCTCCATTTGTGAGTCTTGGGTTTGTGAAACTTCAAGATGAATTTCCTACTTTCGTGTGAATTAATATGATAGAGGCATTTTCTGAACCACATGAGAATCACAATGGAAAAATATCCTCCCATTTCCATTACAATAATACTATTTTTGAAATCCCCTTAAACCCTATAAAAACATTTTCTTTATTAGCCACATTACAAGACCAATACCTTATCCCACACAATGTCGACATGGATTTTTCATTTCATATTTGTTTTTGAAATTTAAGTGGGGGGGGGGATTTAATTTTGGGTACCCTTTGTTGATTTCAATATATTATCATATTATTGAGGGAAGGAATCAATTTTATTGTGGGGGAGAGGTTTTCATTCAGTGAGTTTTGGGGAAGGTAATGTACTTCCATTTATGTAATTTTTTAAATGTTATTGACATGTGTTAAAAAAATAAAAAATGATGAAAAACAACTAAAAAAATGAAAAAATGGGTTGTGCCTTGGGTAGGTCAAAAATCACACATCCTAAACATTTGATATTATTATAACTATTACAATTAGTGTCGTGAGGGGATCAATCATGGGTTGGAATATGAGCGTGTGATATTCTTCAAGTGAAAATTTCAAAAAATGAAACAAAAGAAGAAAAGGAAAGAAAAAAAAGAACACTTATTTCATTTGGAGAAGTTTTGTGTTTTGTAAATATTCCATATTCTCCTCCCCTTCATATTTCCTTCAAATTTGTGTCTTATTTCACATTTTCATTCCCTTCTAAATATGGGTTAGCATTTCCTTTCATATCTCATTTAAAAAAAAACCTGCATTGCATTTTCTATGTTGGTGTTTTACCCCTCTTCTTCTCTCTCTTGTACATTATATTCCTATGGTCCCATAGACATAGAAAAACCCTTTATAAATATCTATTGATTATTCTTCACTTTGGATAGGGATTGGAAGCTTAGATCTCTTACAAAATATAATATTTTCACAATTGGTTGGTGAATGAGAGAAGTTCCATAAATTAATTTTATCATCTTGAGAGGAGTATGTTTTGTGTGTCACCATTTTCAATTTTTAAATTTGAGAATGAAAAAATGAATTTTTTTTGGAAAATTGTTTCTATAACAACATGTGGTGGAGTTCAATATAGATGAGTGAAATTTTCTAAACCTCCCCTGATTGGGGAAAACAAGTTTAATATTTTTTGGTGAGTGAAAATGATTTTGTCATGTTTTTATATTTGTTGCAAATGACGACACGCACAAGACTAAGTGTGGGTTAGTTGTTGATATTAATATTTTAATGTCTTAATATATACTCCCTTTACAGATTTTATATGAAATGTGCATAATTAGTGTGAAATATTAATGTTTTAATACTAAGTATAATTTTTGAGCATTTTTAGAAGTAGTCTAATTGAGTCAGTGTAATATTTTTTTTATAACTCTCACCCTACCGATAAAAATTGTCTATTTCCTATTTTTTAGGATTATTTATTCAATATAATACATTTAATTAGAAGGGATCATGGACAAATTCTATCATTTGAAGTCCCATATGGACCAAAAAAAGAAGGCCTATAGAATCTATGAAGAAACTAGACCAACCATGAAGATTTAATTTTTGGGCTCAATCAAGAAGTCAAAATTCATTTATTCTCCTCCAATGCCTGGGGGACAATATAAGGAGTCTTGGATAAAAATTTCAAGTCCCAACTCTAATGACAAGGGGCCCAAATGATTCATTTAATATCTGCCCATCATTCGGGATGGGAATTAAAATCAATAAAGTATTCATGACATGTCTCCTGATCTAGAAATCAAATAAAGCAAAGCATTTTCAGAGTGAAATAGGAGATATAGGCAGCTGACTCTATTGAAGAATGAATTTGGATTTGAAGGCATTTTTCAATTCCAAAATCCATTCACATTTTGGTCATCGAAAAATGATGGATTGAAATTGAAAGTTTAACTTTGTCTAATCAAACCGCCATAACTTTGTTCCATATGGCCAAATGAATCCATATATTGAGTGAGGTTTTACAACATTATTATCAAAAACTTTTAAGAAGGAGATATCTCAATATTCGGCTATCCGGATGTCCAAATTGTCGAGCCAAGTGGAGGGATAGAATGGGAATGCCCACCGTCCACTTCCTTGGGCTAAAACTCATCCCCCTCCTCCGCTTCAAAGGGGGTGGAATTTCAGAAGAAATAATAACATATTGGCATGACCAAAGCCTTGAAAAAGGCTTGGGAGGACCAGCCATACTCATGTTTTCACTTGAGAGACCTTTCCACCTCTCATTGTTATCATTTACTTTTGTGTTCTTCTTTGTTGTAACCTTGTAATTCTTTGTTTTCTAATTCTATTTTAATGAAAGATTCTTATTAAATATCTGTTATTATCATCCACCTTCTGTAGTTTAATATTAATGTTCTTAAAATAGTTTAAATAAAGTTTAATCTCCTTCCCTTCTTTTTCTTTCTCATTCAATCTAAAGTCAGTATTTAATTCCCTTCATCGTTTGTGTGCGTGTTTGATGCCCCACTCTTTTTATATCCTTTTATTTTTCTTATCTTCTTAATTTATCATCATAAAAATTATAACTAGATTACTAATCATTTAAATTTATGAGTAAATATACCATTGGGGTGAGTTATAGTTTGGGGATATTAAGTGATTGAGATCCATTGATTGATTAGTATTCTTTGAGTTAATATTTTGTATGTTGAACTTTATATGTCATGGATTGATTACATGTTTTGTTTAATATGTGAATTCCATGGATTATTGGAATCACAAATACACTACCATAAAAAAGTAATGTTATTTATTATAACCCTATGTTAAGTTACGTCTTGGATTAAAGCTTTAAAACTTGGGAATTCTGATCAAAATCATATTGTGAAGTGGGTAAAGCAAAGATCAAGGATATCATAAGCTTAAATCCCCAATAATGAACTCACCCAAATATTTATCAATTATTTAAATCAAACATCATCCATAAATTATTTCATAATCTCTGCAAACAAACAACCCAATCAGAATACAATTAACTAAAAACAACCGAATATAAAAAATTTTCATCCCCGTGGATTCGACCAGAGTGCTGCTATACACATTAATAGAGCATCAAAATTTTGACTGGTCAATAGGCTACAATCAACCGCGTATTTTAATGCCCAACCATTATAGTGTCCCAACCTGATAGAAAACTAAATGTAAAACTACATAGTATTCCCGACTCTAGAAATCCAAACAATGCCCAATCCATATAGTCTGGGAACTGGCAATCCAGAGCACTTTGATGTCCCGGTCAAACCAGTTTGTTATCTGCATAAAGCACGATACATGCGGGAAAATCCCATGCAGTGGTGACTTTTAACATAATTAGTTTAATTTTGTAAAAAAGATGGGGAATAGTATGAAGTAAAAAAAGAAAAGAAAGTATATATGATAGAACAATAGTATAGTAATTGTGTGCAGCCTAACCAAACAAGGATGTGGTGTAAGCTCATCCAGACACAAGGATCTAGTGACAATGACATGGTGAACTTCTCATCGAGTATTTTCAACCATTAGTGGGAGAGTAGACTCATCCAACTAGGAGAATCTAGACATGATGAGCACATGGCATACCCCACATACCTTCGCCTCTCCTAGAAGGAGAGTAAACAAAACCCAATGTGTGGGAGCTGTGATAGGCTATAAATATATATATGCTGAAAAGAATGAAACCCAAACAAGAGGTTGTAAGGGGATCTCTATATCAATGCTCAACCCAGGTAAAGAGTCACCAAAAATTCTAGGATTAACCACCATCGATGTCCAATGTTCATGCGTATTCCTTGTACTGAAATTAAATAGTAATGGAACGCCACATATTGATATTATCCACTTCGGATAAGTTTGTCTTGATCAGATGGTTTTAGGACATTTCACCAGGATGCCTCTTGGTGGGGAAAGTGCCCATCATACTTGTAATCCCATGATATAGTCAAACATTCCTCATCACTAATACATTGGGGAAGACCACATCCCAGCCCCACCGAAGGGTGATACATTGGATGGTAAGCCCTAAATATAAAACAACAAACCTCACAGCCTAACCCTACTGGAGGGTACATACGGAAGAGAAATTGTCGGACCTCACCACCTAGACTCGCTGGAGGGTATTCTTAGAAGAGTAAATGATGAAACTCACTACCCAACCTCACTGGGGGGTAAGTCCTAAAAAGATAATGGTGAACCTCACTACTGATCTCTACTAGAGGGTAAGATGGTACTTCTTTGGTGATTCATATATCGTTAATAAAATGATTTAAGTTATCGAATGTTGTTAGATGAACATCATGTTCAGAACATCTCTCTTCATAAACCTGATGTTTCAACAGAGGCCATCATTGAGTTCTAGATGAAAAAACATGCATGAGAGGTTATTTATTTTCCCAATATAGTCAAATCTTGAAAATGGAACTTTTTTGATGCAAAAACACCCGAACGGGTCATAATGGGGCCCACATTCCGAACAAAACATAAAATTATCACACATACCTCAAATTTTTTTTATCAAAGAGAGAAATATGTCGTTGTATATAGCAGGAAAAAAACACACCCTATTTAAATGTTACAGGTGATTGAAAAACCCAGAAGGGGTCATGGGGTCTATCCACCGACTCGGGGTTGGTCCACCAACCACATCAGTCGACTGACTGACCGCACCAGAAGATTACATGGTGGTAGAATGCCACACATGACCACAGAAAGTCAATATATGGCCACCCTAGTTCAACCCAGGATCTGACCCAGGTTTGACCCAGTTAGTTAGGCCCGACCCGCTAGGTTGGATGCAACAAATTTACCAGACCTGAACCACTACCGACAGCAGGTCCGACCCATAGTTACGTCACTTTAGGCATCAATACAGTTGACTGAAAATGCATAATTTGTGTTATCAATAGTTTCTTGGGGTCTCGGGGTGCAACCCCACCTGACCGATAGCCGGACCATGTGGCACAACCACGTTGCAGCACTATTATAGCCTCAGTGTCTCAGCCTCTCCACAGTTCAACGACGAAAGCCTTCGTGTCGGAGGCACCCTGAATTTCCATTACACAAAATTATGGGATCAATCTGGTCACTCTATTGGAAATACATTAGCAGATCCGAGACCCATATGATGTATCCTTCCTTGCAACGACCTCAGATCAATGACCCTCCTGTTATCTTGTGAGCCAAAAATACGTTGACCCAAAAACATGAATAACGAACGCAAAAAAATAGTTTTAACATAGATCTACAGTTTTATTATCATATCCATCAATTATTTGATGATTGAACAACAATTAGATAACCATGAAATGTGTAATCAAAGTAGAATCTAAAACTAAACTCAAAAATGTGATAAATCCTACCTCGATCGGACTGTTCGTTGTAGGCGATGCGTCCCCAGTGCTTCTACTTTGATCCACCAATGATTTGTTAGAGTTTTCTATTTTTTATAGTGAAGGAATGATGAATAATGATCTTAAGAGGTAGATAAATCCTTTCTAGGCTGATGGGATTAGGGTTAAACCTAATCCCAAAAACATCACATTCTATTTATTGGAGCTCCCCACAACGCGGAATCTGAAACTATTTTGTCCTCTAATATTATGACGCATCATGGAAAAACACCCCATTATGAACTCAAAATTAGTCTTATATTTCCATTTTGATCCTAAATTTTAATGTTGTTTAGTATGACTATATGGGTAAAATAGTTATGTTTAATTATGATTATGACCTTGATAACGTTTTCTACAGGATTCACGTGCTGAAGAAATTTATGCCCCACTTAGAGTAATCTCCGTGTCTCAGACTCAATATTTTCCACATATTTGTTCTCTAAGCTACCATTTAAGAGTTATCTAATTTCCATTATTTTCGTATTATAAAATAATTAGAAAAATTATATATTTTATTTTGGGTGCAGCAGGCCTCAGAATTGCGTAGTGTCTGAGTTCCTAACTCGAGAAATATATATAGAAATATTTCAAAGTGTTAAAACATGAAAAATGGTTCACTACATTAGATGTTGTGAATAGAAGAAGTTGTTTAATTTGAAACATGAATATTTTCTACATAAATCTAAAATATACACTTAATATAAAAGATAATGAATGAAATATGTAAAGGCTACATAAAAATTGTTTTTTTGATAAGATTACTGAATTTCAGAATGCGTGAATAGAAGTATTAAACATCTAAAAATAAGTATAAATATATCAAAATATCATAGCAATTTTATTTTAAAGAATGAAAAATATCAAAAAAATCAGATATAAGATCTAATTTTGATATAAATTCTACTCTTCTCCATGAAATAAGAGTTAAATATTTCATAGCTGAATTTAAAATTTTATATCAAGATTCTATAATATTTATAAATGGTTATGTTTTTTAAACCCTATCCTTGGTAGCATTAAAATAAATAATTTAGGATATTGAATTTTTAGTAATGGAAGAGAACCTAAACATTAAGAATAGTCCACTTTGTCTACGAGGTGTAATTTTTTTAATTATTTTTCATTGGTAGTCAATGGTGTTAAATAAAAAAGTAAAATTCTATTGATGTTAATATGAGTATGAAGTTCCAAATTTAATATTTCATGTATTTAGTGAACAATCCTTATAATCTGAATAATCATATAAATTGTTTGAAGGATTTTAGTTTCAATGGTTATGCTTCTATATTTTTAGTGTTTCTTGATACATTCTCCTAGTATCTTTGAGGATTGTGGAATTGGTTCTATGTTCAAAGAACACGTGTCTATTTTGAATCATTGTTTACAATAACGAATATTTAGGCTAACCCATCAAATGGTTTGTTGATTTGGATGATGAAGAG
Source organism: Viscum album (assembly GCA_963277665.1). Classification (NCBI taxonomy): domain Eukaryota; kingdom Viridiplantae; phylum Streptophyta; class Magnoliopsida; order Santalales; family Viscaceae; genus Viscum; species Viscum album. Next base: position 189,729,857 of record OY728130.1, read on the forward strand.
TTCATTGTATGTGTATTCAAAAAAGAGAGGAAGCAATTTAATTTGAGATGATAAGAAAAATGATTATTTATTGAAATATACTTTGAATAAGAGGTGGTTGTGAAATTGATGGTTTCCTTTCTTATTAAATAATGGAAATTTTATGTATATTGTTCCGTGTTTAAAAAATGTTATTGTAACCATTATCCATCCAACCAAGGAGGTCCTCAAAATATATTTGTGGTACATAATGGGTCAACCACATGGTAAGACATCAACTTAGATAACGATCCATGGCGGTAGAGTATTTTTGTGCATTGTGGCCACTTGATGTTGGTAGGCCCATGTATAAGGACCACATAGATTAAACCTAATGGTTCACAAGTTAGGTATATTAGGCATGCGTAGAATCCCCAAGAACATGTTGTTGGGTATAGCCCGTCTGGGCATGTGGTGTTATGTATTGGGGTACTGACCACATAGTTCTCTTGAAGTTTAAGCGAGAACAAAATCATTAATAAATCATGGGTAAATCATGGGAGTGATCAATGTGAGATGAAAATATAATAGTACTATAAAACCACATTAAAATGATTAGGATATAACACATCATTTCTATCTAAGGTTATATAATGATCCACGACCCTCTGTATCTTCGTCATTAACCTCCATTAATTTTCGTTAAATGAGAGATACTCGATACCATTGGTTCCTCCCCTTAATCTTCATCTGTGTTCTAGACATCTATAGCGATCATTCCAAGATAAAAAGACTCATATGATCATCTTGACATATTGATTCACATGCATTATTCTATTTTCTTCAAAATATGATTTTAAAGAAGTTTCCTCAGTTGAATGAAAAAATTTGTTTCAGAGGGAGGGTATTCCGTTTCATCTCCATAGAATAGTGTGAGGCATGAAATGGAATTAAATTTTGATCACATGAAAATGATACATAATAATAGAAGTATCCTAGATTGAAAAAAATACTCTATGATATTAGGTTTATTCATTTGATGAATTTAATCCAATATATTCATCTCTTTAAATGAGCCTTCGAGGCAACATGCTTTTCGAATGTCATGTAGATTTAATCACAATATAGAGGTTGTGTAAATGATATACTCCTTCATGATAAAATGAGATAAACCTTGTCTAATAGGTGTTGTTTTTTCTCATGGATTTTTTAGATATATTCTATTTTCACAAAAACTAAGCATCTTCTCCTCAAACATACATGAATGGGAATAAGAGTTTTTCATGCCTCCTTTGAAGTGTTAAGTGGAATGTTTTTCATATCTATTTCATGAAATAAGAAGTACCATGAGGATCTGGGGGATTTAAGATCCACATACACCTGAATGGTGTTTATATACACTCGTCGATCTTTGTGAAGAATGCCATTTACTCAAGTCATTGTTTATATCATTCTAACTCACCGAGTAACGTGAAGTAAGATAAATTGATGCCATGTACTTGTATTACATTAATTAAGAGACAGAGAACCTGGGTTCTTGTGTTTCATTTTTTTAAAGTGATTAAATGATGATAGTGTCTTCATATTAATGTTTCACTCAAGATGGAAAACATTGAGAAAATATTTTGCATGAATGAGGATTACCAAATATGTTCACTTGCATAATGATATATGAAGGATAATGAAGTTGCACGTAATTTATTATACAGGAAAACAAAACTATTATATAACCATATAGTGTGCATATAATACGATTTAATTGATAACGATCAATTAGTAGTGTATAGAATATGCATGCTTTAATGCATATGTTAAAAGTGAATCATTTGATATACCTAAAATAGAATCAAAATATAACCCATAAAATAACAATACAAATTGATGAATTCTCTAGGGTTTCATATGAATTTATCTATGAATTACATCAAATAGGTTCACAAGATCTACTCAGGTTTATAATCCTGAAATTTTAAATGTTATGCAATTAGTGTTTCTAAATTATTAAGTAGCACTAAGATGAAATGATAAAATAAATTCTGATATTGTGTACAAAATAAAAAAAATTCGACACTACTGCTCAATTTCAAACCATTGTGTGTTGAATAAGAATATATAATCCAATATATATTCAATTGATTGTTATTCATGCCAAATTAACTATTATGACACTAATATGAGATGATCTTTAAATGTTTTTATCATCACAATGGATGTTTTTTGTTCTATAAATATTATTATAAGTTGATTCAGTGAAGTATGTTTTTCCTAAAAAAATTAAAGAGACCAAAACACTATTATACACTATTTCATATACCTATTTTCAATGATCTTTGTCATAAGTAAAAGATAATGGATAATATATATCCGTCTTATTATTTTTTATGCTAAGGAAAATTCAATTTCTATAAATCTATAACATATTCATATTATTTTGATTGACAACATAAAAATATTATTAATATATCATATTTTGTGGTTAATAACAAGAAGAGTTTCTTTCAAGCTATTTTTCACATAAAAAAGTAAAGAATAAGTAAGTGGTTTATCAAAACTTTTCTACTACATCCAATAGTAGTATCAAGTGGTGGAATAAATTATTGGTGTTATAAATAACTATTAACTTGAAAATGACTATCTTCATATGAATTACAAAAAGTAATCCAAGAGCTCTAAAACAAACACTATCAATTGACTATAGTTCATTGCATGTGAAAGGATATTCCATTATTGATGTAACCACATTAAATGCATTATCATCTAATGGTTTGTGGTTGGATTATTTTCATACCATGCCAAGGACTATATACTCTCATTGATGACTGGACATTGTAAAAATATCATTTTCCATCTTTAAATGTTTTATATACTTATATGTGATAAAGAAAATTGAATATGGGAATTGAGATCCTAACCTGTCTAAGAGGAATAGGGATGAAAAAAGTTAATTAGATTAGAAACTCCCCAACACTGACTCACCCCCAGTGCTAGGCATTTCTCAAACTAGACCATTCAAGTGGTATCAAAGGGTTAGTTAACCTATATTGGATTCTCTACATTGAACCTAGTATAATTTTATGATTTATTTTCATTCTTATGTAACAATTAAGAGATGCTCTTATGCATAACCATTTACCCATGAGAATAATTCCATTTAAATAATGACCATGATGAATATGAGAAAGGAATATGAAATAAAGATGAAGAAGAAGTCTCTCCAATAAAATAAAGAGTGAGTATTAGTATCTCCATGTATTATAATCAATGAGGACATATCAGGAATGGAAGTCAAAGAGCATGTGATATCGTTTTCCACCAAGGATAAGCAAAAACATTCTAACTCAATAAAATCAATATATTTAAGTTATCTAGAGGTATGTGTTAGAAAAATTTAATTTGTTTCTCAAAATGAAGAACCTAGAACAATTGGTAATGATAATGTGTCGATAATTTCTCATGATAAATTAATTTATAGATTAAAAAATATTATTATTGGTATTCTGAAAGAAAAAATTTCACCTTTTCTGGAGTATTTCAATCTATGTAGGAAGATATCACCCTGATCAAATGATAAATTGATGTTTTAGAAAAAGGCTTCTAAGAAAAAATTACTAAATGACTAAATATATCTATATATGACTAATATTTTGATAAAAGAAGAGGGATCCTAAAATAAGTTCCCTAAAACATCTACAATAACTTAAAGAGAAATTGGTATTCCTGAAGACTCTGGAATAATTGATCCATCCACTAAACAAATATTTGAAAAAAACATTGATGTCAAATATTTAAAATTTGATGTAGAATATATGAAGATAAAGATACTTGATAGAATAATTATAATTTGGTTGAGTCATGAATAAAAACACAATTGACATGTCATATGAAAATGGTGAATACCAAGGATGTCATTTCTAATAATGATATTACAATCCATTGATAGGTAGATCGTACAAAAATAAAAAAAATTCACCTCATCCAAGACTTCATTAGTAGCTAATTTATTTGTAATAAGGTTTAATTCTATCCATATATTCCCAAACATTATACCATGATCCTGAGTCATTGTTCCGTTTATAATGAAATTAGAAAAATCCAATGGAAGACTCTCCCTTCCATTTTGAAACCAAACCGGATCTTTTGAGTCTATTTCACCACCATGAGAGTAATTTTGTATAATTTTCACCATAGGAGTCCACAGATTAAGGAAATGATAAGCTTTATGAAGATGAGGTTTATAGAATGAATAAATCTTGTGAAGTGAAAATGATTATGATTGAAGTTAAAAAAAATTATCATTAATAATAATTGTCTATATTTAGAAGCATTATTGTCCAATCACGATAGAATACATATACACTCTTTACCAAAGGTGATAATTTCTACCGATATAGATTTATCACTAGATGATTCAATTGTTAAAATACCTTTAACATGTAATAAAAATATTTTGACATATTTTTATGACTTATTTCAAGTATCTTTGAAGAAAAAGATACTATACAGTACACCATGTATATCGGTTTCTTAAATAAATGCTCATGATCATTGCATGTTGGAAAACAAAATAAGAACAAGTATGGATGCCAAAAAGTAATAATAATACTACCACCATGACTATGTTCAATATGAAAAAGTATTTGGAATATAGTTCCCCAAAAATATCAAAACAAGAAACGATGAAATCACAAAAAATATTATATAAAATAAATAAGAAGATCAATATTTGTGTTTCAGTGTTGGTATTATAAAAATTCGGGCATTGGGAATAGGATTTTTCATAAAACCCTCAATATTATAGATGAAAAAAGAATTCCTGTGTCAAGGGGGTGGGAAATCTGAAGGTAATGAATCAACATTCATTGGTTTAAGAAATTCTATATACATCAAACAGATTTTGACATCTGTAAAAAAGATGTGATGTATGAAATAGTGGGGGTTATAAGGGTGGTATATTTTCATCTCTACATGTATCCAATGTTGATAAAAAATGAGGCTGTAAAATATTGGTAAAAAAATGAAGCAACATCCTTCAAAATAAATCATAAGAATATTGTGAACACAAATTATCCCAAGAAAATTTATAGAACAGATTCTATAAAGGTTATTGATTCCAAATACAAGATGTTGAAGGAAAGCGCTTCATCCAAAAGAAAAAATAAATAAGATGGAACTGAGAGGAACCAATGTGGAAGAACCAAACATACTACCAAAGATCATAATGATTTGTTAGTCATCTGTCCAGATGACATGGAATAAATACAATTGATGGCAAATGAAAATGATTATCCCTATGAAAAATAATGATTAAATATTCCATGTGATGTAGACAAAGAGAATAAGGGTTTGTTAAGAAAATACAATATATATTTTATAGATGTTTTGTTTGAGATATGTAATAAAAATGTTCACCATAAAAAATGATGGCTTAACCATTCTTATAGAGAAAGAATCATTCCTTAATAGGATTAAAAATTCATCATTCGTGGAGGTTGTTAAGAATAAAAATTACTCAAACAAAGTTGTATAGAATTTGAATAGACTCATGATCCCTCAATATATAACAGAACAGAAGTTTAAATGTGTACTCATGAAGACCTATGGAAATGGAGAAACATAGTTGAGAAAACTATCTAAACCTTTATATACAAATTCAGAATCAAGGAAAGATCCACCTTATTCCCTTAAACCTTTTGTGTATTATATTTGTACTTATCCAAGAAATAATTTAATTTGTAGTAAGTTCCTAGGGGAGAACCTGATAAGTAGTTAGTGCTATCAATTCATGATAGCAAATCTTACCATCCATGGATGAATCCACAATTGATATTCAAATTCAATTATAATGGATGTTAAAAATTTATGAAATTAAAGAATTTTATTTCCTATTCTAGATATCTCATATTATGAAGATAGAATCTTGATTTTATCTTATTTTATGTATCCTAAATAACAAGGGTTCAAGAAGATAATCCTTGGTGAAGTTCTGAAAATATTATAATATTGATAGTCACACATTGAAGCTCAATTGTGTTGTATTCACCAATTAGGAAAACCATGAAATTCATTCTTGATGAGACACATAATTACAATGATTTTGGGAAGTGTTTCCATTAATGGGACATAATTGATGAAATGTTAAGAAACTTCCATAATTATTATTTCAATTGGTATCAAATTTTTTTATTTTTGAAAATTCATAAAGATCATATCATTTGAAAAGGTATGTCTTTCAAATTCTCTCATACATGGTTATCAAAATTAAAAATATAATAAAAAAGGGGATTAATTTAATTACTAATTGATATAATAAAATATAGATGTTCTCCAATGAAATTTATCATGCAGTCTACACATGAATGTTTTTGATCAATTTGTTAAAGTGAGTGAAGTTGTTTTAAGATGATTGATATTAAAATCTTTCATATAAAATTTACCGTCTTCTTCATGTAATGGAAGTGATTAACCCTTGAATATTAGTACATGAGTAATTATTTCATGAGGGATCATTATTCATTGGTAATGGACAAATTGTTTCTCTAAATAAAATCCTCTTGTTTACTACAACAACCATAGATCAAGTAGACATATATTGAAATTATAGATGCAACATTCCTTATGTATGGATTAATAACCATTTCCCATTAAATTTTTATTAAATTTCACTAAGGAAGAGAGAATTTGAAATTAAAATTCTAAACGTAAATGGGAGATAAAGGAGAGAAATGATTCGTATATTAACCTATTCATTTGGAATGAAAGTTGAAGTTATTTCCAACAAATAAATATTAGGAGATTGAAAATCACCCATTCTGTAGAAGTTATATTTATTATCAATGATTGTTATTTTTTTTAGTTATGGTAAATTAAATTGGAATATTTACATGATGTTAATATGATAATGTAGTTCAAAATTCAATGGTGGTTGTATGAAATCATTAGGTATTATAATCTAAAGAAACATATAAATGTATTCACAGATTTGAATATTAATTTTGATTCGTAGAGAATTGTTATTTTTTAAAATAGTTCTTCTGGTAACATTAACATTTTTTGAATTTTATATGTCTTCAAATATCTTATATTAATAGTAAAATAGTTTTTACAAAAAAAATGACGTTTATCCATCAAATGGTTTGTTAATTTGGATTATGACGATATATTTTTATTTTTATTCCAAATATATATGAATAAATTAATTAAATATGACCATGAAAATTATTATTTTAGTGAAGATACTTTGAAGAACATGTTACCATGAATTTGATATTGTAATATCATATTTTATGATAGAAAGTTTCATTAGATTATTAAAAGTATTGGATAAAAATTAGGACAACCACTAGCTCTCTAGCCAAGGGGATCCTATAAATATTCTAGTGGGACACATCGGGGCATCCATATTTGAACACCTACACATAACCGATGAGCCATATTGACAGAGGAGGGTTATGCATAGTGGGAACATTATCAGGGTGGGACCTTGTATAAGGCCCATATAGAGAATATATGAACGTTCATGGGTTATTCAAGATTGAGCCTCCATGGAAGCTTGTAGACTACATAGTGGGGCGTGGCCCATGTGGGAAAGTGATGTAGTGTATTTGAGTGCCGACCCCACTGCCAAATTGATGATATAGTAGGAACAAAGTCATTAATATATCATTTATAAACCATGTGGAGGTTCAATGTGAGATGAAAACTTATGTGAAATGGTCACATGTATTAAAATTATATAGATATAATGCATCTATTTTATCCAAAATGTTTTGAAAATCCACAATGTCCAACAACTTTATCATTAATCTCTATTTATATGGTTCACATGATAGATACCCAATTCTATCGGCTCCTTTCCATAATCTTCATATAATGTATGACCATATTAAATAATAATAATAATTAAATAATACTTAAAACACTGTCTCGCAGATCTATGTGCATGCACACATTAATTTGAATGGAAATAAGAGTTCGAAGTAGTTGCCTCAACCAAATTAAAAATGTAGATAAAGAGTCTGTGTAGTGTATTAGATATTCATGGATGAGTATGAGGAATGAAAGGTAATGTGTTTTTTGATCGCATGATTTTCAATATCAGTAATGGGAGAAGGAATGATCTGTAAGAAAATACACTATAATATTTGGCATAAACATATGATGAATTCAAAGCCATTATGTTCATATATTTAAATGATTCTTCAGAATGAATTTTTTGGATATCAAATGTATTTCATAATCGAACATAGGCGGTGAAAAGGCTATGTTCCATTGCTATAAAATTATATCATCCTTCACTTATATTTGAATCGACCACTCTCATAGTCCTTTCATAGCCTAAGTGATCATAAAAATAGAACATTTAAAACTACAATTTACCCGAATACGATGTAGAGATCTATGATCCTCCACGAAACTATGAAGTGGGGTTTTCAGAATATATTATTTTCGAAGGAAAAAAAATACTAAATAAATCATATGTGAGGAACATCCACTAACTTGGGAAAAGTGTTTATAAACCCAATTCGTTCTTCACAAAGATGATCAATTATGTGATCTAGTGTTTGTATCATTAAAACTCAATGAGTACCATGAAAGAATATACCCTAATATTGTTGACTTGTGTTTCATAAATAAAAATACAATGAACCCATGTTCTTCTATGTTATTTGATATAAGGTTTTCATGGTGAATGTGTTTTTATTTTACATTGTGTTTATTAAGGTTAACATTGAGAATGTGTTTTCATTAAAAAGTTCTACCTTGTTTTTGAACATTCATGAAGATATATGGAGGATGAGGTAGTAGCATGAATTTCCATCTACATGGTTATAAATTATAACATATCTAAATATTTTTCATATAAAAAGTGTTCAAGGATAATGAAGCATTTGAAGTACATAGATTATTTATGATTTCATGTATATATTGAAAGTGAACAATTTGAGATACCAAATATAGATATAATGAAAAACATAAAATAAAAATATAAATAGATGAAATATCAATTGTTTCATATGAAATTAACCATGCATTATGTGTATTTACTGATCCTTATCGAGAAAGACTGGTAATTTTAAAATGTTCAGTGAAGTGAAATTTGTGTTTCCAAAATATTATGTTACACTAATATGAACCAATACACTCAATTTTTGATATTTTGTTTTATTGTAAAATAATTCAAAATGTATGCACTACATCTTATTATTATGTGTGATAGGAGAATATAATGGAAAATCTAGATTTATTTTATTTTTATTCAAGCCTAAGTAATTGTGATGATTCTAATATGAACTAAGAATTTATTTTTTGAAAATAATATATATATTTTTTAATTCTAGAAAGTTTGGTAAAAGGATATTTAGTGAAATATTTTAAGGATTTAAAAGAAAAATGAAATATATGAAGACACTTCTTTACATTTTATAAATTAATTTTATTCAAACATTAGAGGTTTAAAAATAAATGAATAGAAAATCTATATCTAATTTAGTATTATTTGGGTGAAGATGAATTCAATGTTTATCAGTCCACAACATATTTATGTAATAGCAACTGAAAAAATATTATGATTGCGCAGTTATATGTTTGCTACTGTGAAGAAAAATAAGATTTTCTTTCCTAATATTGTTCATGTAATATTGTGAAGAAGAATTAAGTTGAATATAAAATCAGCTCTATGGAATCCAATTGTAGTCTCAATGGGAGTAAGTCTTTTTTGGTTTTACAAACAACCTTTAACACTGAGATCACTGTCTTTAATGGTAGTATAAAGAATTAGGCATGAGATGTAAAACATGCAATATCAATATTCTATAGTTCATTGTTATTGAAATTATATTCAATGATTTCTATAACTACATTTAAAGAAACATATTACATTTTTTTGTTGGTTTATTTCCATACTATCCCAAGGACTAGCTAATATCATTTAGTAGTAAATCCGGTAAAAAATAACATCCCATCATTACATGACTTTATATAGTTACTTGAAAAAAATAAAAGTGATTATGATTTTTGAGGTCGTAATATTTTTAAGAGGTAAATGGATAAAACAATTTAATTGGATTACCCCCCCACTATTAGGAATATCCTCCGTGGTACAATTTGGTTACAAAAACTATTTTATACCCAAGGATAAATGTAAAAGTGTGTTTATGGTTATATTCATTCAAAATGTATTTAATGGGAATTTCGATTATGTTTATTTCTTTATATATCATAAATGAATTGGTGTAAATCATGTTAATTATTGAAAAGAACTATCATGTTCAAAATCAACATTTTATACTCAATTTAAGCAATTACTAATACCAAGTATTTATTTAGTAACAGAATGTGACCCAAAAATAAATTGGTTTCAATAAGCAATTTTATTGTATATTTTTATTGGAATATAACACTATAAGTAATTATTAAATCATATAGTTGTTTCATAATAAGTGAAAATATATTGAATAGATCATAAAACATTTAATTAGTTCATAATATAAAATTTGAGGCTTATAGATCGAACTATATAATCCTGGAAATAATTCATTTATATTTGAAATTTTTACATCTGGATTTAGTGAATTAAATGTATTATATTGTGTACAATGATTTTAAATATTACATTATTTTACTATACTAAATATATTAGTCAATGTGATAATTTTTTTAATGAAATTCATTTAATATTCTTGATATTTTATGTGGGTTGTAATTAGCATGTTCTTAATTGAGTTTTCTTAAGGCATGAATAAAAAAAATTGTGCGTATTTATTTTAAATATTGTTTTCATTCCTTGAAAAAGATTTTATATGTAACACCCTAAGATTTTATGAAAAATATTCTTTTTAATTTCATTAATGTCTTGTGTTGTACGCTACACCAAAAGGAGCTTGCACAACACGCACCCCTGACTTGGCTTGCATTACCCGCAATCGCGACCTTTCATGATAGTGTGTGTTGTACGCAATGCTGAGTTTCACTAAACAACGATATGTTATATGAACTACCCGTTATGAATAGTATCAACTACAATTTGAATTTTATAATATTATTATTAATCTTACACATTTTCTAGAACATGGTATGGGAACAAAATCAATTTTTCAAGTAAAATAAGTATTTTTCAAAAAATTTAATTTTCCCGCCTTTTGATGGCGCACCCACCATAAATATTGTTTTTGACATGTCTATAAGTTAAATTTGACAAAATAATATTCTTCTTTCGAATCATGATAAAAAAATTTACTTTGGATAAATTTTTCATATTATTCTGATAACTTTCATATTTTAATGAATAGTAAAAACACGCTATATTTTCATTAAAAACAACTTTTTTCATCGTAAAAATTTATATGGTTAGATTATATTTTTAATCGGTTTTAAATTTTAGTTAGAATATATTTTTACCATTTAATCCAATGTTGTTCATTGTAATTAATTTCACATTGAAAATTGATATACACAAGTATCAATCTTTTGATAGTTTTTGTTTCTTAAAACAACGCTATTTGTTTTGATAGCGGGAATTAATATTAAATTTAATTAATGTCACATATATGTTTTGAATTTCGTAAAATAGACATCAATTTTTAATTTGGAATATCAAATAATTCTTAGGCTGAATGTTTGGTATTTTTCTGAAAAACATCAATTTTCGATGAATAGTAAAACCACTTAGTGGTGGTTAAAAAACGAACGTTTTCATTTAAATGAACTTTTACCACTTTTGTGAATTGAATTTAGAAAATCAGAGAGACACGGTAAATATAAAGGAATAAAATGTGGTTCAATGAGATGAAAATAATTTTTGGTGAATAGTAACTTTTTACTTTTTTTTACAACGGTTAAAAGTAAATAAGGTAATTAAGGGTAAAAATGATATTATTATTACCCTAAAACATTTCCTAATTCTATTGGATAAGTGTAATTAGACCAAAAACAACCATAGGAATAAAATATAACCATTTAGGCCCACATGGATTAGATTAGGACATTTATTATTAATTTATTTCAAGAAGGGTTAAAATAGTTAAAATCAAATTATAATGACTAAATTGTTTTTAATATGGGGTTATACATAAGATAAATTCGACTATAAATATTAATTATAATGATAAAATTATTTCCAAAATAATGGTAATTTATTTCTAATTTTTATACATTAAATAATTTAATTTATTTATGACACAAACATGATGCAGTAATTATATTATTAATGAAATATTGACATAATTGATGTTATAAATACACAAATAAATGTAATTTGAGACTTTTTATGAATTTCACTAATTTTATAGGTTAATAGAACATGTTAGTTTTGATTTAATTAACTTCTTTCGAACTAATCATTCTATTATGATTTTTCACAAAAATCAATTACCAAATAGTGTCAAAATTGACATAAAATAGTTTTGAAAAAAATATTATATTATTAATTTTTATTTTATTCATAAAAATCTAAGGTTAGAAAAAATGACTTATATATGGTTATATATATTAATAATAAACAACTTGGGTTTCGTTTGGCTTTTTATTGTAAGATTATTAACCATATATTGTAAGAAAAAAAAAGAAACGGTAAAAGTAAAATTATTTAACATAAAGTTAAATCTAAATAATAAGGTTAAAATAGAAACCTAAACTTGTCTAAATTCTATGGGATGATAGTATTTCGACCCATCCCCACCTTATCTTCGAAATAAATAAATTTGGAGCTATTAAAAATAGAATATGTCCTTATAATAAAATAATATTTTTCATTTTTCCAAAGGTGCCCCTCTCCTCCCTTATAAATGGGCACCTCCTCCCTCTCTTCCTCACACCACATTGAGCCTTCATGCTCGGCCAACCCTGAAAAATTCTCATCTTCACTTCCATAGAAAAATCCTAGAGGTTCTGGTCTTCTTCAAATACCAATTTTAGTGCCCTAAGTGGAGGTCTCAAAGAGGCGCTTCAAAGAAGAGGTAATGTCCTTTACCAATTCTTTCAACTTTATTTCTCTTTCCACTTCTTTTTATTTAGTTGTTTCATTATGAAGTAATAACGTTAGTATAACTCATATACTGATATGTTATTATATGTATTAAACAACCCTATTTCACCATCTATCCATACTACGAAAAAACAATCCAACACGCGTGCGTACGTACGGAATACCGTCTCCACGCCATGGTGAAATCTGTTTTTCCACCAACACATTACATGGATGGGTATAATGGTGTAAAGAATAACTATATATGGTTATTATAATATCATACTGATTCTGATATATTATACCATCCACTCCAATTATATTCAATAATTATGGGAACGATATCATTGCTCGTGCGTACGTACGAACTACCATCTCCACGACACGATGAGATTCATTCTCCATGTAAACCATACATGAATTATCATAAAGTTTATATAATGAATAATAATGAAATATATGAAATAATAATGCTACTGGATTTATGTATATATATATGTATGTCATCTATTTAGTTTCATTCAATTCAATAAGGAAACGAAAACAGTGTTCATGCATACGTACGGCCTACCGTCTCCATGAACAGTGTATTTCATTACTTTTATCAATCTATAATATATATATATGTATATGATGAATATATATTATATATAAATCATGTTTTACATTCTGTAATTATGTAAATCCGGATATAAGTAATAATTTCAAGAAAGACAAGTCGAGACACATAAGATAAATGAAATTATTTTACCCAAAACGCTGCTTTAAAATGGAATTTACAAAAGAACGGGTGATATAAAGTCATAAGTGAAACATATATGATATCATAATAATGAATATAATTCTGTAATAAGTCAATGAAATTATTTAAATCATTATATATGAGGTTCAGATACGTACGAAGCATATCGGACCTAAGGTAAGGGATAAATTGTGCAAATCTGATTTTTATCCGAGATTGCTTATTCGTAAGTATTTACTAGGTTTATTGATATAATCCATGTCCATGTTTTGTAAAATTTTATTAATGTATGTTTAAATTCCTTTTTACACATTTGACTTTTACCCCATGGTATGGAAGGAATCTTTCTTTGATTTACCCTACAAGGTACCTTTTGACTTTTCTGACAAAAGTACGAGAATAATGTTTTCATAACATATATTGAATGAAAGGATTTTTATAGTTTTATAAAGCCTTAATTTCATGAAGCTTCCTCCAAACGATTTCATGACTATTTTCAAAAAAAATCATTTTCTTTTAAAATTGCACGACATTTTGTGAAAAGATAATGATTATGAAGAAAAAAAGGATATTTTCCTCAAGAATTTATTTCAAGTGTTTTATCAAAACCATTTTCATCTAAGATGACATTATTTCACATTTGTATGTTTCAAGTATCATGTATCTATGATTTACATGGTTTAACATTTCTAATGATGAAATGATATCCAATTGTTTTTTAATGGATTAAGTTATGATGGAATGATGTTTACGAAACCCATTTTATTCTTGGGTTATGATGAATGATTTATGTTTATATTATGGCACACGAAAGAATGATTTCATTATGAGATGGGTGGGACCTATATCTCCCTCCAATTCATTGGGTAAAGATTTATATCTAATGATATAGACGTGGCTGGAACGGTATGTTAATCCTGTTCAGTGTTACAGGACTGAAACAAGGAGTGAACTCGATTCAGAAAGGGACTTTGTCCAATAAGATGGTCTTGGCAGAAATGCCTTGGCTACTATGGAAATCATGACATGTGATGAATGGTTGCCACAATGACATGTTTTAATCCCATGCTAATTTATCATGATTAATGTTTCTTCATGATCTATGCCTTACGTACTGCCATGTTTTATGTCATTGCTCAAGATTTTGATGTTTAGATTTTATGCTCATGTTTTTTTACATTCAAATGTCTAAGGATTGTTTTATGTTCTATATGCATACCCTTACTGAGAATTTGAGCTCACCCCTTTTATGTTTTCCTTTCCCCAGGATATAAAGAATGCTTTTAGGTAAGAAAAAAAGGATGATATTTAAGGAAGATGTTGAAGATATTTCACCACGATTAGAAGATTATATTCCGAGTTTCCAAAGACACTAAACTATTACGGTCCTTGTGTGTCTGTTTTTGTTATGTATTAATTATTCCCCAAAAGTAATGTAATGTCCATGTATGTCAAGCTTCGTGTCTCTATAGTTGGTATCAGAGGAAAGGTTTAGTTAACCTTTGGAAACTAAGATGCGAAAACGTTAGTGAGATTTCTAGAGATATTTATAAGGCATGTCTAGGTATGTCCCTAAGGATAAGTATACGTATAGGATATAGTATTATAACTACGGTAACGATATTATAATTTAACCTAAGATTTTAGATATTGACAGTACTCCCCCTTTACTATGTTGTTTTCCATAGCATGATTTTTGCCTCTCATATTATTCTTTTCGGGTTTTAGAAACGGCTGGAAACTGGAAGATTCACGATAATGGAGGATATGATGGACAAGGGAATGATATTCTTCATAAACAACCAAATGAAATGGGATTTGGAAGTCCAAAATCATTATTATTCCTAATCAGCAATCACATAATATGATCAATAAACTCAAATTTGGTAAGTTTCCTGACTCGGCTAATTAGAGAAAGATGGAGTTTCATGATGATCATAGAGGGAAAAAAGTTCAATTTCCCCTATATAAATCATTTGGGAAAAGGCATCAAGGAGAATGTTTCAAATGAACATGAAGATGCTTTGGGTGTGGAAAAGAATGACACAAAGCCATTATGTGAAAAGGAAAAGTTTCAGTTAACACCATGGATGAGGATAATTATATTACTATGACATCAACAATGATTAGATTTTTTAAATGTGGAATGTATGGGCATTATGCAAAACAATTCCCTAAGGGAAAATCTCATGAAGAGAATCAGTATGATCGTATGGGTAGTATTTATGTTGATGATGATGAGGAGACTTCAAATGATATGTGAGATGAAAGAAGTGTTGAAGCTCAGTCAGTTGTTTAAGAAGGTAGTTGAATGATTGTATGTTTATCAAGAGTTATGTTGTATAGTTAATGGTACTATGGAATAAAAAATCATCTAAGGATTGTAACACTATTGTTTTTCCTAATGTATTAGAAAGTATATGTTGAATGGTATCGTTAACCGTGAAAGGTTATTCAGATATTTTTTGGAAAGTAGATGATATGTGCATAATGAATGGATAAGAAGATAATGATATGTTTGATGGTATTCATGAGGTCATGACTGATATAAGGACTAAGTGATATTATTGTTTGAGTATATAGAATTTTGGGGTTTTGGTATGTGAAAAGAGTTAACTTTTGATAGCACTCACGTTTTAACTAAGATTCAATGTGTATTCATTTTTCAAGAGAATACATGATTAAGGTATTCACATGTTTGGAATGTGACCAACAAGAAGATATATATTATGATATATGGGGATCAACGATGGTATTAACATGCTTTTTATATGAAATCTATGGTAATCGTTTTCACTATAATATGAGAGTGGACTGCAGTATTATGGATAAGCCTAAACATTGGAATGGATTATGTTGGAAATAAGTTAGTTTTAACGATATAACTTTTTTCTATATTATTTATGGGATGTTATAGTAATGTTGTTTTAGAAAAAGGACAGCTTGCAGGATGGACGACAACCCGTCGCGTCTGACAAGGCTATGGGAATCGAACCCACAACCAAAGTGTGACTGGCCTTTATCGCATACCACTGGCCAACAGGAACTCCCTGTTTAGTAGAAACTAGTTTTATTATATTAAGCAGTATGATATAATAAGTACATGTCCATTTTAGGAACCATATATGATTAATCTCACAATAGATGGACTTATGTATTTTTTATAACTTTTCTATCCTTTTGTTTGAGATAGATGGAATGACCCATCATTCTATCACATGTTATGCTAACACTTCACGAATGACAAATTCAACTTCATATCTTTAAGAGATGAAGTAGAAATTATCCACAGAACGACCAATGGTGAGACTATACCAAAATAAAGTAAGTATTTATTTTAATTCAAATTCTTCAACTTTAGGGAAATGATCTTGAAAACCCAAAATGTTGTCCTAGTTCCCTTATATCCGATGAATTAGATGATACCTTAGATAATCACAAATATATGTCTTTGTGATTGATGTCTTTTTCCTATCCATGTTCTATACCACTCTCCATCATAACATGATGGTTAGATTTTTCTTCCATATCCATATTTTCACCTATGTTCTCCTATATGTAAACCCATAGATTAGTTACGTTGGGTAATCGTTACATTTCATACTTTAGTTTTTAAAATTAAGTTTTAGTATTCCTTTTTACGATGTGGGTTTTTATTAAAGAAACATTCGTGTTGTAAACCATTTATAATCCCAACGAATTTCGAGGGAGAAATTCATTTTAAGGGGGGTAGAATGTAACACCCTGAGATTTTATGACAAATATTCTTTTTAATTTCACTAATTTCTTATGTTGTACGCTACACCAAAAAAAATCTTGCACAACACGCATCCCTGACTTGGCTTGCATTACACACAATCGCGACCCTTCACGATAGCGTGTGTTATATGCAATACTGAGTTTTGCTAAAAAACGATATGTTATATGAACTACCCGTTATGAATAGTATCAACTAAATTTTGAATTTTATTACATTATTATTCATCTTAAACATTTTCTAGAACATGGTATGGGAACAAAATCAATTTTTTGTGTAAAATAAGTATTTTTCAAAAAATGTAGTTTTCCCACCTTTTGATGGCGCACCAACCATAAATCTTGTTTTTGACATGTCTATAAGTTCAATTTGAAAAAATAAAATTCTTCTTTTGAATCAGGATATACAAATTTACTTTGGATTAATTGTTCATGTTATTCTGATAACTTTCATATTTTAATGAATAGTAAAAACACGCTATATTTTCATTAAAAACAACTTTTTTCATAGCAAAAATTTATATGGTTAGATTATCTTTTTAATTTGTTTTAAAGTTTAGTTAGAATATATTTTTACCATTTAATACAATGTTGTTCATTGGAATTAATTTCACTTTGAAATTGGATATAAACAATTATCAATCTTTTGATTGTTTTTCTTTCTTAAAAACACGCTATTTGTTTTGATAACGGGAATTAATTTTAAAATTAATTAATTCCACTTCTATGTTTTGAATTTGAAAAAATAGACATCGATTTTTAATTTGTAATATCAAATAATCCTTAGGCTGAATTTTTGGTACTTTTCTGAAAAACATCAATTTTCGATGAATACTGAAACCACTTAGTGGTAGTTAAATAACTATCTTCTTAATTTAAATGAAATTTTACCACTTCTGTGAATTGAATTTCAAAAATTAGAGTTACATGGTTAAAATAAAGGACTGAAATGTGGTTCAATGAGATGAAAATAATTTTTGGTGAATAGTAACGTTTTAATTGTTTTACCACAGTTAAAAGTAAATACGGTAATTAAGGGTAAAAATGATATTATTATTACCCTAAAACATGTACTAATACTATTGGATAATTTTATTTCGACCAAAAACAACCATAGAAATAAACTATTACCATTTAGGGCCACTTGGATTAGATTTGGACATTTATTATTAATTTATTTAAAGAAGGGTTAAAATAGTTAAAATCAAAGTTTAATGACTAAATAATTTTTAATATAGGGTTATAAAGAAGATAAATTAGACTGTAAATATTCATTAGACAGATAAGAAGATTTCCAACATAATGGTATTTTATTTATAATTTTTCGATATTAAATCATTTAATTTATTTATGACACAATGATGATGCAGTAATTATATTATTAATGAAATATTGACATAATTGATGTTATAAATACCCAAATAAATGTAATTTGAGACTTTTTCTGAATTTCACTAATTTTATAGGTTAATATAACATGTTAGTTTTGATTTAATAAATTTTTTCTAACTAATAATTTGGTTATGAGTTTCACAAAAATCAATTACCAAATAGTGTCAAAATTGACATAAAATAGTTTTGAAAAATATATATTATAATATTAATGAAATATTGACATAATTGATGTTATAAATACCCAAATAAATGTAATTTGAGACTTTTTATGAATTTCACTAATTTTATAGGTTAATATAAAATTTTAGTTTTGATTTATTAACTTTTTTCTAACTAATCATTCTGTTATGATTTTCACAAAAATCAATTACCAAATAGTGTCAAATTTGACATAAAATAGTTTTGAAAAAAATATATTATATTATTAATTTTTATTTTATTACTAAAAATGTAAAGTTTGGACAAATGATTTATATATGGTTATATATATTAATAATAAACAACTTTGGGTTCTTTTGGCTTTTTATATTATGATTATTAACCATATATTGTAAGCAAACAAAAAGAAACAGTAAAAGTAAAATTATTTATCTTAAAGTTAAATCTGAATGATAAGGTTAAAATGGAAACCTAAACTTGTCTAAATTATATTGGATGATATTATTTCGACCCATCCCCACATTATATTAGAAATAAATCAATTTGGAGCTATTAAAAACTGAATATGAATTTATAATAAAATAATATTTTTAGTTTTTCCAAAGGAGCCCCTCTCCTCCCTTATAAAAGGGAACCTCCTCCCTCTCTTCCTCACACCACTTTGATCCTTCATGCTCGGACATAACCTACCAAATTAGCTTCTCCACTTCCATAGAAACATCCTAGAGGTTCTGTTCTTCTTCAAAGACAAATTTTAGTGCCCTGAGTGGAGGTCTCAAAGAGGCGCTTCAAAGAAGTGGTAATGTCCGTTACCGATTCTTTCAACTTTATTTCTTCTTCCACTTCTTCTTATTTAGTTTCTTAATTATAAAGTTATAACATCAGTATAACTCATATACTGATATGTTATTATAAGTATTAAACAAACCTATTTCACCATCTATACATCCTATGGAAAACGAAATCACCACGCATGCGTACGTACGGAATACCGTCTCCACGCCGTGGTGAAATCTGTTTTTCCACCAGCACCTTAGATGGATTGGTATTTTGGAGTAAAGAATAACTATATATGGTTATTATTACATCATACGGATTCTGATATAATATACCATCCACTCCAATTCTATTCAATAATTATGGTAATGATATCATCGCTCGTGCGTACGTACGGACTACCATCTCCATGACGCGATGAGATACATTCTCCATGTTAACCATACATGAATGATCGTAAAGTTTATATAATGAATAATAATGAAATATATGAAATAATAATGCTACTGTATTTATGTATATATATATGTATGTTATCTATTTTGTTTCATTCAATTCAATAAGGAAACGAAAACAGCGTTCATGCGTACGTATGGCCTACCGTCTCCATGAACGGTGTATTTCATTACTTTTATCTATATATAATATATATATGTATATGATGGATATATATTATATATAAAGCATGTTTTACAATCTGGAATTATGTAAATCGGGATATAAGTAATAATATCAAGAATTTCAAGTCGAAACACATAAGATAAATGAAATGATTATACCCAAAACGTTGCTTTAACATGGAATTTACAAAAGAACGGGTGATATAAAGTCATAAGTGTAACATATATGATATCATAACAATTAATATGATTCTTTAATAAGTCAATGACATTATTTAAATAATTATACAGGAGGTTCAGAAACATACGAAGCATATCGGATCTAAGGTAAGGGATAATTGTGAAAATCTCATTTTATCCATGATTTCTTATTCGTAAGTATTTACTAGGGTTATTTCTATCATCAATGTCCTTGTTTTATAAATGTTTATTCATGTATGTTGAAATTCCTTTTTACCCATTTGACTTTTATCCCATGGTATGGAAGGAAACATTATTTTATTTAGCCTACAAGATACTTTTTGACTTTTCCGACAAAAGTACGAGAAGAATGTTTTTTTTAACATATACGACATGAATGGATTTTTATGGTTTTATAAAGCCTTAATTTCATGAAGCTTCCTACAAAAGATTTCATGACTATTTAAAAAAAAAATTATTTTCTTTTAAAATTGCATGACATTTTGTGAATAGAAAATGATTTTGATGAAAAAAATGATATTTTCCTCAAGAATTCATTTCAAGTGTTTTATCAAAACCATTTTCATCGAAGATGACATTATTTCACATTTGTATGTTTCAAGTATCATGTGTCTATGATTTTCAAGGTTTCAATTTTCTAATGATGAAATTATATCCACTTTTTTTGTATGGATTACGTTATGATGGAATGATGTTTATGAAACCTATTTTATTCTTGGGTTATGATGAATGATTTATGTTTATATTGTGGAACACGAAATAATGATTTAAATATGAGATTGGTGGGACCTATATCTCCCTCCAATGAATTGTGTATAGATTTATATCTCATGTGATAGACTTGGCTGGAACGGTAAGTTAATCTGGTTCAGTGTTACAGGAATGAAACGAGGAGTGAACTCGATTCAGAAAGGGACTTTGTCCACTAAGAAGGTCTTGGCAGCAATGCCTTGGATACTATGGAAATCATGACATGTTCTGAATGGTTTCCACAATTACATGTTTTATTCCCACGAAAATTTATCATGATTAATGTTTCATCATGATATATGCCTTACGTACTTTCATGTTTTATGTCATTGTTCAAGATTTTGATGTTTAGATTCTATGCTCATGTATTTTTTACATTCAAATGTGTAAGGATTGTTGTATGTTCTCTATACGTACCCTTACTGAGCATTTGAGCTCACCCCTTTTATGTTTTCTTTTCCCCAGGATATAATGAAAGGTTTTAGGTAAGAAAAAAAGGGAAGATCTTTATTGGAGATGTTGAAGGTCTTTCACCATGATTAGATGATTATATTTAGAGTTTCCAAAGACACCAAAATATTATGGTCCTTGAGTGTATGTTTTTGTTATGTATTAATTATTGTGTAAAAGTAATGTAATGTCCATGTACGTCAAGCTTCATGTCTATACATTATATTTTTTAATGGACCATTGTATTTAAATGTTTACAAAATTTAATTTCATCTTCTAAAGTATTTAATGTTTCTATCATTCAATGTGGTTTAAAATAGAGAATCGCATTTTATGGAAATACTTTGTAGTTATAATATCTATTGTTATTTTATTTATTTTAGTGGGGATTGATACAATTTTTCATTATTAATTTTTATGATTTTGAGGAATAATGAGACAATTTTATACTTGTTGTTTTAAACAACATAAATATTTTTTAATTGTTCTATATATTTTATCATGATAGATCTATAATTTATGGAAGCCTTTTGTTTTTATTGTAGTTTTTTAATATTTTGAATGACCTTGTTGTGGGATGTGCACAAAAATATACATACATGTGATACATTTACATTGAATACATGGTTATGATGCATGTAGTGTATTCATATATATATGTGTCTGTTAAATTATATATATATATATGTATATATATATAACATTACAACATATTTAATGGGATATTGTATATAGCTCTCACATAAAGAATTTATATGATGCATTCATATGATCATACGTAAGATGTATATTGAATACAAGCATGCAATTTGTGTACACATATAAGGTTTTTTGTGTAGTAGACATTCATTTGATACATGTATACAAGTGATGAGAACAATTTATAATAAATAATTAAAAAACTATCCATGTGTATAGATTAAATCAAATAGAAAAACTTTTCATATATCACTATGAATTCATTCAATCAATTCATCAACATCACATAAATAATGGGCATCATCATATGATACTCATTGAAAAAAATACTCATTATCTATTCATGAAATGTTTTATGGATTCACATTAATATAGAATATGATTCTATTCATTTGTACAATTGGATAATTCATTATTTCATTTGATGCAACAAATGATCATCAGTTTAATAAAAATCATTCAAGTGATTTATTTTTCATTAGAATTGTTCGTAACTAACATGAATGGGCTATCATGTTTTTAATATATTTAGTACCCTCATGAATCATTAATTAATTCTATGATAATTTTCCAACTAACAAATTAGGATTTGGTCTCCTACTATTTTTTATCTTCCTCAATCATTCACCCAGCCCCAAGGAAGAATAACACCTTTCCTCAACTGAATAGGGAGTGCTCTATTTTTGTATGTATTCCATATATCTTGAACTTTTAATCTATTTGGGATTGATCCTTCATGTATATGAGTTTTTGTAATTCAATTGATTAGGAAATGATCCTTTAATCCTTATATGTGGTTTCAAATCTTACTTCCACATTAGTTAAACATGCATTACTATCTATTTTTTTAAAAGGTATCTGAATCATTATTGGTTTATCTTTTTTTTAAATTATATTATATGAATACGTATAGATAATATATTTTTTACTCTATAAAATATATATTTTTATGTTTATTAACATGATATAGATGGATAATTATAACAAAAACATAATATAATACATATTGGAACATGGTTTGTAGAAAAAAAGCTTTTTTCTCTTTGCAATGCTCAGTGTGAATATGGCATCAGGAAGGGAATAATATTATGTTTTATGGTAATGTAATAGAATTCACTAAAAGGAAAAGTATATGTGAGTATATAATTTTTAGTGAATAAAATTTCATGCGGCATTCTATTGTTCAAACATGGTATATATATACTTTAAAAAAATCCAATGTGAGTGCTCAAGCTCAACATAAGGATGTCAAGCATGATATGTATTTTGTTGTTATCAAGCGATGCATATAGATGTAGTGCACACATCACATGAATTTATCATTTTATATTTTGAGTATGATGTGTTCCATATAACTCATGAAATATGGAATGTATATTGTCCCATTAAACATATACCACATTATAGATAATTATATGTGGGGTTCAAATTAATTACATGAAACCAAAAAAGGGGTGGATGAAGATGTTAATATAAAGCTTACCCTACTTACATGGTCTATGAAGATTCAGACAATTCAGGAACCCTCTATACCACCATTCTACCTCACACGGTGTCTGTCTCTCCTACACCACCCCATACAGACAAACTCCCATTCACACACCCCTACACCATGTTTGGCTAGCCTTCCCTCGATTCGAGCCTATTTTCCTTAAAAGAAATTACTGAATGAGTGGGATAGCTAAATATGGGTAATTTTTATAGATTAAGTTAATAATATAAATATATATATATATATATATATCTGGTTTGTTTATCAATATATATATATAACAAAATTATGTAATTTAATTATAAATTTTAAGTGATAAACTAATTAAAATAAGTTTTACTAGCCTAAATTTTTTAAATAAGAATTTCTAAAATTTCTACATTAACAAAAAATAAAATATTTATATTAATTAACAAAATTAAATAATTAATTAAATTACCGAATTTAAAAATATTTTATAAATAAAGAAAAATTATTTTGAAATTTTATAGAAAAAATTAAAAATTGTTTTTAAAATTAATTTTCAAATTATTATTTACAGTCCACGAAATTAATTTTTTTGAAACATATATTTAAAATATTAATTTAATATTAAAGATTTAATATTAAGTATTTTTTATTCAATATGAAATACAAAATTATTATATATTTTTAATTATAACATATTCATAATTTTACCCGGTTATATGAAATATATGTAATCGTAAGATAAAATTATGATTCATAAATTATAATGAATGTTTATAAATATTCTAAAGTACATAATAAATATTAAAAAAAAATATCATGTTTTAAAACTGTGATTTTTTCAGTGTAACACCCTACTTGAGATGCCACTAAACTGGAGCCCTAGATAGCTGTTCCACATGACCTTAAGCACTGCTTATCATATGCTAGAGGATACTAACATGGATTAAGTAATGTCAATGACATCATGGGGAGAAAACAACCTCATTTTAGGATCACAATAATAGTGGAATAATATTAATCACCTAAATCATGACTGATAAACATTGTATATGGTAGACCGAATGTTCCAAAAATTATCTAAAATATCAAAATTATATAATAATGAATAATTCCGCACCAGATCCCCAATGGGTAGATCACATGAAAGGATAAAATAAAAAAATTAAAAATATTACTAAGACTCATCCTCAAACCGGTCATATGTCTGGCCTGATCCCGAAGTTTATACTCCTTTAAAGCCTTTCCAAAAAATGAATTAACAGTTTTATGAACCCGGAACAACTAGAACCTGAAATAGAGAGTCTTTATATCAGATACCCAAGTTTCGTGGATTCCAGGGTAGTGTGTGTATAAAACTCAACAGGCCACCATCAATGGAATCCTTAAAAAAATGTGTTCTCAAAAGATTGAATTTATTTTTTCCATAAATTTTTATTTTTATAGTTAATCAATTTAAAAGTCTAAACGATAACAAAATATGAAATTAAATAAAAATAGTAAAACAATAACTGATGTCCTTTCTTTGTTGATACACCAGACATCAGTCTACACGTACTTCCATATAAGCCAACGAGTGTCTAATCATAGTAAATATCATGGGTCGACTACTTCTAAGGTATAAAATAAAGGAAACCATATTCATACTAACTCAAAGGGATTCATATGGATTAAACAACTAATCTCTCTTAATAAAATCCACAGTTAATCAAAGGGAGGGGTGACCTTAGGACTTACACTTATGAGAACTACAAGTATGAACTCAAGAATCCCTTGTTGACATTAAAAATTATGGCCTGATGAGAACCGTCCTCTTATACCAAACTAATTCCACCAAAAAGTAATCAACCTGAATATATGGAGCTTATCTATCAGCATTCACAATGGGATCCTAAATTAATCAACAACATTAATCTATAGAATTTGGAAACTATATATATATTAATCGAATCCAAGGGGGATCTATCTAAAAGAATCCACGATAAGGACTATAAGCATGACCCAATGGATTTTTCATGGAATTATTTCACATTAGACCTCCATGATTCCAAGGGTTTCATTACATGATGTAATTCATGCGATCTCCTTAGTGTAATCCAAGGCTTATTCATGGAATTCTACATAATTATACTTCTATAAAAAAACTGTAGAATCACCCAGGACATTCTAAACAATAATCATGTCAATATAACTCAATTAATAAACCATTATTTACCAAACAACAACCTCTTATGAAGAAAATCATCTCCCATGAACAAAACCCCAATCACCACCTCACAGACTATTTTTATGAGTTATCAACAAAGAAATAAGTATTTATATATATAAAATTATATCACATAAATTCTTTACAACTTTTTAATTTAAAAATTAAAGACACTATAAAATGATCCATTTCTTTTTTAAAACCCACTTATAATTTCATTAAGGTCCTATCTATCTACCAACACATTTATCCATGTGAATTTTCAATTCATTTTATACCATCTAGGGTAGTGAAATTCCATTAAACATCCATCAAATTAATTCAAACCACTTTTTCAAAAATTTCAAATGTATGTTGCCCTTTAACATATTCAAATTTCCTCTCCATAGAAAATTATTCCATTTAATTATATAATTATAGGTTCAAACCCATTTAAAATTTACTTATTTATGACTCACTATTCACTAAATATCTGGTAATGAAGACATGGTATTGAACATTATAATTTTTTTCAGAACATTCCATTTAAATTAAATCAATTCATGGAAAGAAGTGATGAGTACGTAACATAAGAATGAGGAAAAATAAGTGATAATATAGGTTAATTAAAAGAGAATACATATATTAAACTTATATTTTTTCACATGTCGCGTCTCAAATGTTAATTACAATTGAATTATAAGAAAATGAAGAAGTTGACAAACAAATATGAAATATGTCATATTATCTAAAACTAGTGGAAATCCACTTCAAAGTGAAATAAAATTAAAATAGGATAATATAGTTTGTTACACTTTCATTATTCTCTCTAATAAAAAAAAGACACTTGATTTGTACAAGGAACTAAACAGATCCCTTGATTCTATGTGAAGAGGGGTTGGGAAGTTACATAGGAACATCTAAATCAACAAAGAAGATAAATAATGGTGTTTGGGGTTATAATATCATAACTGATTTTTTTTAAAAACAATTAAGTGTCCCGTGGTTTTTTATAGGTTTAGGTAAATAGTGCACCAACCATATAGACTTCATTATCTGAAAAGAACCATTTTTCATGGTAAGTACACATGGTTTTCCAAGAATTACCCAATTAATTTTATTTAGATACAACATGGTATTCAGGTTTCCCTCACATGGTTTAATAAATTTTCTCCCCTATACAAACAATGTTGCATTATTTTTGTGTATGAATAAATGAAACTATGCTAGAACTACGAGCCCAAGGATTCTACCCACAAAACTATAATTTCAACCCCCAAACCACTAAAATTATCTCATTAAAATATATCTCAATATAAAACTATAATTTTATCAGGTTTTATACTTTGGAAACACAATTTGAATTATTGTTTTTAAAAATAGACCCTCAAAAAATTAGAAATTTGATCTCATTCTCAAAATTCAAATTATCAAATAGTTAATGGAATCCAAAATCCTAAAAAAGGAATATACACCTTGAGAATCCATGGTTACTACATTTAACCATTATTTTTATATAGAAATATTACATATTTATAGATAAATATTCAATATGTTTTACTAATACATTCCCATGGACTGCAATTATTTAGTGTCTTCAGAGACTAGAAACAAAATATTCAAATTTCATGATAATCATCAACATCTCCCATAAATATATAACCACAAAGTATGATTTATATTAATACCATACATAAAAATTTTATTAATATATTGGGGTTAAGGAAACTTATGGAATTGTAAGCTTAGATGCTCAATAAGGTAAACAAAGAAGATAACAATCTATGATAATATGAAATCATCCAATAAGAATAAGGGTATGATATCACAAAAATTACTTACAATGTTCATAACGAATATATCATGAATTGTAAACTTAGGTCATGGAATAAAACATTTTTATTTTAAAATAAATTTATAATAAGAGTTCAAAATCATTCTAAATAAATCATATATTATATGTTCATGTCATACAAATGTTCTACCATCATAGGTATATAAAAAAAATTAGGTCAAGGTTTACTACTATGACAATAAAACTGTAGTGGATCTAGCTTCAAATGCTTTTCCCATATCCCAATAGATTAGGAACTATGAACTATTTCCCATTTTAGATCAATCCCATAAATTTTATACCATATTGTATCATGCACATAAACATATTTTCCAAATAGGATCATTCACATCATCTTTTACTCCATTGCGGATCTAACACATCATCTTGGTTCCCATAGGTAACTCTTGATATATAAAACATTACCTAATGAATTAAAGGGATATATATTTCCTGGCCCACCCATCATATAATAGAGACAATATATATGTCTCCTACAATATAATAAAATATTTATCATATCATTATATCATAACCCATCGAAAGAAAACAGATGGTATAAACATTTTAGTATTTCATCACAAAACAACCCCTAGAAAATTAATGGGTTTTTATAAACATTTCACTATCATAATCATAAACCATCCAAATAAATACTATGTATGGTTTCATTGGATCATGTACTCAATGAAACATAAATAACATCAAATTATGTTATCATATATTAAAAAACATTAAAATAATCAATGGAATATTTTATTAGGAATATACTCATTCGCCATTAAAATCACATACTTAAAATATAAAAAATTACTTTACATTAATGAATTTATTTTATTTGAAACGATACAAGAAAACATTTAAATTATGATTAAAATCAGGGAGCATTCAGGATGGTAGAAATTCTGTTCATGTACTATAAGTTAAAAGAAATCATTCCATTCACACTTCTATAAAAATAAAACATTCATAAAATGAAAAATAGATTCCTTTTAAAATATTTACTGGATTTAGTCATGGTTAAATATGAATTTAAAGAATCATATTGAAATATTAAAAAATGAAAACATTTTTATAAATGATGGTTATAGAATAAATAGTATTTTCGACTGAAGAGAGAAATAAAGTAGTTTTTCCTAAAAATACTATTTTAATATCCTAAGTACATAAATTGAGGAAAATAAAAGGAAAACCTATATTCATAAAAAATAAAAATATTATACTAAAAATTAAATGTATTTTTCAAATAAAAATTATTTAATTTCCTCAATTTAAATTCAATCATAGACAATCCCAATTAAAAATAGGACTGAAACATATCTGTCTTACCTCAGGTCTCATCTTTCTATGAACACATTCAAAAATGCAGAATAATAAATTTTGATTTATTATACATTTATTCTAGAATAATATCGTTATAAATCATATAATTTATATTTTTTATGAAATATTCTCACATATTTAACAATTATTTGTTATTAAGATCATTGTATTCGGTGACAACTACTTCATTTTTAATGCAAGTTTTGTTTCAGTTCATTGATCATAGTCCTGTCATCTATATAATTTTAATCATGATATTAATTCTATATATATTTATTATATATATAGCTTATGTCATCTAAATAACATAGTGATATAAAAATGAATTATACCATTCATGGATATGGTATATTATATTTATGTAAGAATTCTGTTTCCATTTTTTGATGGGTAGAACCAATGGAAAATATTAATTCTTCCTTACATAATAGTTCTTATATAAAATATTTCATTAATATTAATTAAATATATATTTATTACTATCAATGTAAACAATAGACTAAAAATTAATCACATAGCTTTATAAAGGTGGAAGTCCACACGTAGACATGAGCGATGATATCATTTTTCGATAAATTAGAGGGCAGGATGATAAGTCTTTTATATTAATTACAGAATTATAAAAAGTTCATAAATATAATATATATAATAATTAAACAAATAATAATAACTATACATGAATGATGGTCATAGAAAATAAATTGTATCGCTACGTGGAGACAGTAAGTCATACGTATGCACAAGAAACATATTCACTTCTAATTTGGTAGAAAATATGGTGAATAAAGGTATTACAATAATAAAAATATTTTTCTTATATTTAGGATAGTTAATTTTTTTATTTAGAATATAATATATTTATAAGTATTATAATAATAAAAAATTAAAAGAGTTCAGGTAAGACATTTACCTCTTTTCTGGAAGGCCTCATTTAGATTCCATCGTGAGGACCCTTGGAACGGTATTTTAAGAATAAAATAACCTAAAATATATGGATAGTTAAGTTTAGAATATTTTTTTTTTATGTTTTTGGGGATCTAAAATTCTTAATATTGTGTAAATAAGAAAAAAAGGATATGTTCCATTTTATAAGTGAGGGGAGGGTAATTCCCGAAATTTCATAAAAATTGAAATATAATAAAGTAAATCTATAAAATATTTCTTCCAAATGTCCATATATTATAATATAAGGTATTATTTGGTTGAGATAATATAATCCAATAATTTTTTTGAACTTATGTGATGTTGTATGCCTTTTCATCTTGATAAACCCCTTAGTTAACCTATTTTAACATTAACGGCAATGACATGTTTTCTACTATTAAAGGGTTATAATTTTACATATAATGTACAAATTAGGTTTATAAATGGACATGTAATGAGAATTAAATCTATATATTACCCTCTTATCCATTTTTTATTTATTTATGATTTTAAAATAAATTAATAAAATATTGCTTTCATAAAATACCAATAATGTTATTTTTGATACTATTCATTTAATTTGACTTTAAAGACATTGAGAGAAATATTAAATTATAATATATTTCTTTAAAACGAACCTATTATGTTTTATTCATATATAATTTTTTTTCAAATTTATCACTTATCCAAATTATATTAATTTTAAATTTTTAAAAATCATTTATTTTATTTTTCTATTAATTAAATAAATATAATATTAGAGTTTCATAAGAATTTAATGTAAATACATAATAACTAAAAATTAAAAACAAATTACAACTATGAAAATAATTTCATTAATCTCAAAATAAAAATTGATATTAATTCACAAATTTTTTTTATCCATAGGTGAACATAGTAGAGATATTTAAAGGTAATTGAATGATATTTTGTATTTTTCATTTCATTACGTATTATATAGGTAAATTTAATGGACAAGTGTAAATTAAAAAATTTAAATTTATTTACAAGGTTAAAATATTTGAATTAACAATATTAAATAAGAATTAAGATGAAAATTTGTGACCTTAACAATTATTTTTAACCTAATATTACCTGATTTACCCTTTACCAAGGAGATAAATTTTACCATGTTTACTATTCATAATTCTCAAAAATATGTCGGAAATATTTACCAAATTTGGAACTCATAATTACAAATATGGAATTCATTTATTCACAATTATATTGTTATTGGTGCTATAATTCATTTTAATATAATTTTTATGTAAGGGATGATTTCTGGTGTTTAGATGAAAACAATTTAATTTTTAGCATAAACTAGATTGAGTATTTTCTCACGAATAGAAAAAAATTTTGATGAGTGTTAAAAAATATAGTTGAATATGTAATATATTAAATTATTTAAATTTTTTCATTAATAATTATTAATTTATTTTGTTAACATAGAAACATATTACATTCATAAAAATAGTTTTCCGTAAAAAAAACTCTTTAATGTTCAAATAAATTTAATTTTTATTTAAAATTAATTGTTTATTAATGAATTCAAATTTTACATGTGTAAACCATTTTTCTCATGATTTATTTAGTTCTATTCATTCCCTTTCATCCAATGTTTACACAATTACTATATATTGCATTAAGATAAATTTAGACATAGGGATGTGTGTATCAGAAGCTATCCAAAAAATTAAATTTATTTAAAGATTCATATATTATTAATTCTAAAGGTGTTATACTATATAACACCAACCAAAAAATGATTTCACCCTGAAATTAGATTAATATGGTACAAAATAATGATTATATATTTTTTCACCACATCCTAGTGTTCCTAGAAGGTTTCTTCGAATTTTTGTTTCCTTCAAAGAACAATAACAAGGTGAGTTGTCTTGTTTCATTTCACATTATATCTGTGACCCCCGATTTATAATGCTTGTTAATCTAATGAAAAATCATGACCTAGAGTTATAACCTATAGTTTTACTACAAGTGATAAATCAGATATGTACATACTCAAGGGAGAACATGGAACACAGTTTGACCTTAATATAGGTTTGGTGGAAGTTTAATGTGATAATCCACCATCCCTACTCAATCATGAATATAGAAGTTGATAATATACCTAGGGATATACCTAGGGATAAAATTTGTTTTCATTCTAAATATAATAACAACATTTGATTGAGAAATTTATAGAAATAATGTTACATAAAATATGAACTCCAGATATCATAGGAAATTGTGAGTATAACTTTTTTGTTGACACTAAACTATTGTAATATACTATTGAATGGTTTTAAATTTCTCGTCCATTTCCTCATCTATCTATGGTGCCGATAGATATTTATCATCCTTATCTCTTTATGTATGATTTCTACACTTCCTACCATCGTGGTTCTCATAAGGATCAATGTCAATTCTTAGGTGAAAGATACTTTTATCTGAAAGATCAACTAGAGGTATGTGTTAATCACAACCACCATTGAATTCACGATTATAAGATCCCAATATATAATGTAGGGTTTGAATGGTTCACTTACAGTTAATATCTATCTGTGGATAATAAGTGTTTCATAAAATTAACTCTATATTCATATCATATTGAATACTTATATTAAAAAATGAGTTAAACCTCAAATATCAATTAGATAAAATAAAATGTTGTATTTCATCAAATATCACCACTTATATAATTTATAACCTGCTAATATGATCTAGAGATATATACTATCTAATGTAAATTAATTATGTTCAAGTCATAAGAAAATCAACTCCAACCCAAATAGTTTTTTCCCTCATATGTTTTGGGGAGTCTGATGATGAAATCCATGGTGATGTTTTCCCATTTCCATTAATGTATGGGTAATGTTAGTAACATTTCCTAGACTTATGTCTCTCAATATTAACTTTATTGCATATTATTAAATGATATACATATTTATAAATATCCTTCTTTCACATTATTCTCCATGAAATACTCTTTGAGATCTCTATACATCTTTATACATATTGGATGAATCAAGAATGTTAAAATACGAGATTTATCAAAATATCCTTATTCTTGTCTAGTATAGATATAAAACAAAAATGGTTTATGAATCTTATCATTAAAATATAGTAAAATTTGAAATTTGGAATAATTATCCCCTTCTTTTCTAGATTTTCCTCTTTACTGTTAACCTCATTAATCCTAACATGGATAGACGGATGATATTTTATTAAATAAAGAGAATATATGTACCAATTACTCTATATTTTAGGATACATGTTATGTAAATCCTTATGTATTAAATCTCTTTAATACCTCATCATGTAAAAACTAGTTTGGTGTTTTTTACTCATAGCATCATCCACCTTATTTTCCTTCATAGGGTAGTAATATATTGAGCATTATATTAATTAAACAACTCTAACCATATTCTCTAGTATAGATTCATATATTTATGTGTGAATTTATACTTTAAAAATTTATTATATATATATCCCAAATTTAACCATTAATATAAATCATATATATCATCAGTTCAAAAATTATAGCTGCTATCTACAAATCATGAGTCAGTTAATTTTTCTTGTATATTTTCAATTTGAATGAGACATTTTTTATCACCATATCATTTTTCATGAGGAAACATCCTATTATATTTATTGATTCATAAATATATATCACAAAAACTTATCCTCTATAGGTTATAATTATCATGGGTGTATTTAACAACCTCCTATTTATTTCCTTGAAATTTTCTTCACATTTATTAGTCCACAAGAACCTAATCCCCTTCTATGTCAGCATGGTTATTGGATTAGATATTAATTAGAAATAAATAAAAAATAATTTATAATATTAACCAAAATAATGAAATCTATGTATTTCTGTTACCATTGTTTTTATAGTCCATTTCTTAATAAATTATATCTTTGAATGATATACTGATATACCATAAAATTATGTTATATGACCCAATAATGAATTTATATTAAGTTAAAATTCACATATGGAAAACGTTTCACACATATCCATCGTTAAAGAATTTAGAATAAATCTCAAATAAACATCATGACCTTTATTAATATTTTAATATATACTAATATCATATATAAATACTATCAAAATCTAATCAAGATAATATCAAGAGATTCTATTCTTTAAATCTATGAATATAGTAGGTGCATTAGTATGTCCTAGTTGAATTAATATAAATTCATAATTCTCAAATTTATAATGGAGGGATGACCTGGATATATTATCTTTATTAACCCTCAATTTATGATATATGAAATTGAGGTAAATTTTGGAAAATTATTCAGCTCCTCATAATTTATCAAAAAAATCATTAATATAAGGTAGAAAATACTAGTTCTTGATAGTGATATTGTTATGTTCTTGATAATAAATGTTAATTATCAATGATTCATAATAATTCTTAACAAAAAAATGTATCACCTAGAGATAATGCACGTAGATGAATAAATACATTTTCAATATTCTTCTATAATTTCTTATTCAATTCGTATAACTCAATTGGGGTAATTATATAAGGAGTAATTTAAATTGGTATAGTGCCAGGTATGAGTTATATTAAAATATATAAATTATGATTCAGACTAATAATAGGGAACCCTTTTAAAAAGGAATCAAAAAAATTCCATAAAAGAGGTGTACATTCAATGTGGAGTGTCTCCCCAACCATCTTAGATAAAAACCCTTCGTCGATAGAAATTATGTCCCATGAGATAGAAGTAATTTCCATTAGAGGTTTTTATCCATAATCACAATGATAAATGATCATTGGTTTATTTGGAATATGAAATGTGACTTTAATTCCTCTGTAATTGATATTGAATTAATATAAATAAGTCTAATACATGCCTAAAATAAAATCAAATTAAACTGAAGGGAGAATCAAAACAAATATTGGTAGCACATTCCCTCAAAAATCAATCTAAGATAAACTATAACCATGAGATGCAACCATCATAACATTATGAAATTCACTATTAACTCCATATATATTCATTAAGTTTCTAATTCAATAACCTTTACAATTTCTATTGAGAAAAAAGAGAGGGTAAATCCATATTCAAATTAGACATTATTTTTTTTCTAGAGTGGATGATATATAAATATTTTACCACATCCTTCTCCTTACCCACATCAATAGTCAAGATCACTTGATATTTCTATTTAGCATTGAGTTTAAGAGGCTTATAATGCTGATCATCACCATAAACCTATATATTCATGAACCAGTTAGAATAATTTCTATACACATTATATTTTAAGCATTAGGGGATGGGTGGAGTATTAGTTTTCATATATTTATCCTCCATTTCATAAACATAATATTCCTATCCCTTGATCATTCATGGGCTATTTGACTAGAATTCTCACATTTAAATCACCTCCATGTTTCATTCACATAATTCCATTGATGTTTCTCCACCCATTTATGGCATGTAGATGGATGAAATTTTATTACACCATGCGACTTAATGGAGTTTTTTGGGAATTGATCTTACTTTTCATATCAAAACCATGGGTATAGTGGGAATCTCTAATTTCTATTTTTAACTTGGTGCACATTAAAAAATTACTACATAGAAACTAAAGTATCTTATACAAAATTCCTTTAAAATAAATGTTTTGAAGGCAAAAAATATTCAATAAATTTTTCATTATAGTCTAATTATTTTACAAGAAGAATATCTTTAATGCCTTGTATAATTCTCCACAAATGTAACAATTCATCAATCATCCCATTTCTTATTCTAAAAAAATTTCTTATATATATTTATATGTTGAATACAAGGGAATAAATTATTGAAAAATATCCTATTATAATCCTCACATTTCATGTAGTCAATTTCTTCCCCTCGTCTCATATTCTTAATAATGTGCCACCATTGATTTTATTTTCCTTCAAAAGAAGATATTGATAAGAAATATTCTTCATATTCGGAGAACGTAAGAATATAAAATACTTTCTCAGTGGTGTTAATCTATTTCTCATCCAACATTTTATCCTAATATCCCCTACCATAATGTGGATTTTTCTTCATAAAATTCTTGTGAGTATGTCATTCTCTCCTTCGGTAATTTATAATCTCAACATGATTCATGTCCTGTGAATGTTTCATGAGAAAGGTAATATGTTTTTTTTATTCATGATATTATAGAATTTAGTTTCTGAGGTGGAAAATAATTTCATGATACATAACATTAATTACTAACATGATGTATTTTAGTACTATCCATTGACTAAAATAAAAACCAATGCGTAAGAATTGATATTTAATTATTAGGTTGAACTATCATATAATCATGAAATATCACTCATAAGATGACTAAATTTGGACATTTTCATCTAAATCATTTTTACCTCACGATTAACCATGCTTATTCATAGTCATTACAAAAACATTACCATGTTAAATTATACTTATACAGATCACTGGTGTTTTAATCTATGTTTTCCAAAATCAAACCCAATATATTCAATAAACCTATCCTATAATCAAAAATATATTATACCAACATTTTCATATATAAATATCACACCATTTTAATTGAATATTCAATATATTTCTCAAATATAAAAATTTGTACCTTAATGTGTTAGTTTATTTGGAGACAATATGCACAATATTATTATTTCATGAAAACTTTTACACATATACTATAATGATATTCCCATTTAGTGATATTTATAAAAAAACCTATATAAAACCATTCTTCATATATTGGGGAATGGAAAATAAAGAAATAGTATGTTAATATGATCAGTTAGGGTAAGCATGCGAGATACAAATTTATGAAGATATGAAATAAAAACAGAAGAACAATTGTATAATATCACATACACAACTCATAATGTTCTTAACAAAGATATCATGGATTGTAAAAATGATTCATGATTAAAAAAATTATCATTTCAAAAGTCATATGTCATCAGAGTTAGAAATAATACTCAATCAATCATGAACCACAATTTCATTTCATAAATATGTGTTAGTGTAATCGGAATATAAATCATTTCATATATTAATTTTAACAACTAATACACTCAAATCATAGTTGATCGTGCATCATTACTAGAATCCCATAACATAACAAATGAGGTGTCATTACCCATTTCTTATATTCGATAATGAACATTAACTTGTTTCCCGTAGTGGATAAATAACATTTACATGTTTCCAATTGTGTATTAAGTGCATCAACTTGTTTCTCATCGTGGATCAAGCACATCAGCTTCCTTACCATAGTTAGCTCATGAGATTCAAAACTTTTCCCAATTCATTTGATGGATATACAATTATAGGCCCACCCATCACTTAATCAAAACCATACATATGTTTTCCACAAGAAATAAAAAATTCTTCTTGTCATTATATCATTACCCAGGTAAAGAAAATGGATTTTATAAACATTTCATTGTTTTATCATAGAATAAACCCCATAAAATAAATCGTTTTCCTAAAAATCTCATCATAAAATTCATAAACCACATAGAAAAGTAATAATGGTTGTATCATTAAATAATATACATAATAAAACATAATTAAGACTTACTTTTTTTATCATAGATTAAAATTCCATTAAACAAAATATACTTTTCACTTTGAAATAAATTATTTAAATTAAAAAATATCCTAAATATTATGTACAAATTGTCTATGAAAATATCCCTAAATTTTTTAAAGTAATCTAAAATTCATTGAATGTTCATGATGATGGTAAAATCCTTTCATGTCGTATATGTTCAAAGAAAACATTCCATTCACAGTTATGTAAAATGTCAAAAAGTACATCATTTTGAAAATGTACAGAAGATTCCTTTTAAACCATTTTATAAAACTAATACCAAGGTTAAAAATAAAATTAAAATAATCATATAATAATATTATAAATATTATTCATAACATTTTAGGAAAACCTAGACTTGGATGCAAAAACATTTTGATCGAAGAGAGGAATAAATTATGTTTTTCTATAAACAATTATTTTTATATCTTCAGTACATAAAGTGAGTAAAATGAAAGTAAAACATGTATTCATAATAAATAAACATAGGATAATAAATATTAAAGTGATGTATCAAATGATTATCATATTGTTTCCTCAATAAAAATTCAAGCATAAACAGTCTCGATTAAAATAGGGTGAAAACATAAATCCATTTCCCCAAGTATCATCATTATTCATACACATATTAACCTCCTATATAATGTATATTTTTTTAAGATTTATTAAAAAACTATAATAATATTTATCATACCATTTATGATTTACTGATGAAATATTCTCTCACATTTGTAAAATATTTCTGTTAAAATCGTTATTCTATGTGATCACTACTTTGTTTTTCATGCATGTATTGATTTGGAAATACAGGTTCTTATACTTTGATCATGGTTAAATAACATAAATACATTTAACCTTGATATATATCACATATAATCTATATATATATATATAATTTTCTCCATAAAAGGTATATAAAGATAATTGAATTACACCATTAATAAACATGGTCGGTCGTCTGTACACATAAAAACTATCTTCACTTATTTATGGAAGGAACGAAAGAGGGGTAGAAAATAATTCACCCATAAAGAATAATTATTATTTCATATATATATATATATATAATAAATTCATTAAATATATCCTTGTTGCAATCTACATGAAGTAGATATGGAAAATGAATCACATGGCTTCTTGGAGGTGGTAGCCTCCATATTCATATGTGTGTTCTTATTGTTTTCCAACGAATTGGAAGGTAAGAAGGTATACGATATATTAAAATTAAATTTTTTTAATAATTTAATACATATTATATATAAATATTTATAAATTAATATTAACCTCCCATTAAATATGGTGATGAAAAATGAATTGAATCGTTTTGCATAGATGGTAAGTCACACGTACGCTTGAGAAATACATTCACTTCTCATTCTATAGAAAAGATAGTGAATAAAAGTGTTTTAATAAACATAATCACATTTATTTATCTTTATTATAGAGAATTTATTATTTTATTATAAAATAATATATTTATATGCTGTAGAAGCAATACATAATAAAAGAGGATGGGTAAGACGATTACCTCTTCTTCTGTATTCCTCTTTTAGATTCCTTCTTAAAGACCCGTATAATGATTTTTAGAGGACTAGAACCTATAATTAAGTTTTATCTAATTTTATAAGTGATTGTTTATAGTTTTGGATGATCAATAAGGCTCAAATCAGTTTAACGATGTTAAAGGAGAGGTTCACTTCTATACGTGAAAGGATGGGTACTCTAGGAATTTCATAAAATATGAAAAACTAATAAATTAATTATCTTGAAAAATTATTCCAAATGGACATATATTAAAATCTAATGTATTATTATGTTTAAATAGCATCAAAAAATAAATTTTTTTGGCATTAAGTGGTTTTATGAACCTTATCTTTTGGTTTGACCTCTTAGTTAGTCTCTTTTAGCATTTAATGTGGTAATGTATTTTTCACTATTGAAGGGGTTTTTTATAGTATAAAAAATGTTTCGTAAATGGATAGAGATTATAATTTCAACCATATATTATCCCACTATTATTATATTAATTTTTTTTTTGATTTTTTAAAATTTCAATAAAATATTGTTTTCATAAAATAACAATAATTTATTTTCTGTAACTATTCATTTAATTGGATTATAAAGGGCTATGGAAAAATATAGAATTTTAATATAATCCGATAACAAATTACATATATTTTTTCATATATAAAATATATCGAACAAAAAAACTCACTAAAATTATATTACTTTTAATATTTTAAAATTCATTTATTTTTCTTTCTATTAATTGATGAAATATTGTGTCAGGATTTTATATGAATTTAATAGATTTATATAATCACTAAAAAGTTATAAATAAATTTCTGCCAATAAATAAAATTGATCATACATAAAATAACCATTAATTCTCATTCTCAACATGCTTCAATCCCTATGTGATCACATAAGAAATATTTAAAATTATGATAGTGTATTTTCTTTGTTTTCAATTATTCTAAATATAATATTTGTCATTTTTAGGGAAATTGGTCCCATAAAATTAAATTTCAATAAAAATTTTATAGTGATATAATTTTCATTGTCACATAATAATTAATATGAGAAATAGTGTCCTTAAAACATAGTTTTAACAAATGATAATGTGATTTACCCTTTAATGAGGTGATAAATTTTATCACTATTTAAATTCATAATCCCTAAAAAAGGGAACTATTTACCAAATATATAATTCATGATTCTAATAAGGAATATTTTATTCACAATTAAATTTATATTTTTAAAAATAATTCTTTTTAAAATATGAGAACAAAATTGTGTAAAACTGTTTTTTTAATACATCGTCTAGAATAAAGTTGGATTTATTCTTATCCCAGGACTATAGAAACATTAGATTAATGATAATTTTTTTATTAAATATATAATTTATAGATATAATTAAAATAAAACAAATTTTTTTTATTTAATTTATTATTATAAGAAAATATTGTGCGAATAAAAATCATTTTTATAGAGATACATATCCTTTATTTTCAAATGATTTTTGTTTTAATTTATAATTAACTTTAAACCAATGAATTAATTTTATACGTGTATAAACCATGGGTTTTTAATAATTAACGTATTTCATCTCATACCCACTAATCTAATGGTCATGTAATTAATATATATTTATCACAAATAATTTATTCGTATGTTTGCATCTATCTCAAGCTATCAAAGAAGTTTAATTTATATAAATAGAAATATATTGTAAAATATTGGGGTGTTATAGTGGCCATCCTATTATATCACCTAACCAATGTTGGTATCCAATTTAATTCCAAGTGGTCATGTTATATTCCCAAATACCCCAAAATGATTTCAATCATGTGGTCTCATCAACCAACCATTCTGTATATTAAAATGTGATGAACAACCATAATTTATTTTCAATATACCAAGATAGAATTTATCTATGACTACCTACCATGGGGCACCCACATATCATCATCTAGTTTACTATCCATATTATGGATCTCCCCAAAAAAGGACTTATCATATAAAGAAATTTCTAAACCCTAGAGTTCCCCACCATAGAAATTACCCAAACAAGAACATATACTCATTACAATGATCTACCCAACATCGTTACCTACATTCCACACATAATAAAACATTTTCCCACTACTAAAAAACTAGTTCACATATTTATATGATATTTCTAAACAAAATAGGTGTCCATCCATCATCAGATCACATCTCAAGCATTCCTATTTTTTCCATGAAAAGCCTCATCCAATATAAAATAGTGCTTATTACATCTCTATGGATGTGACTTCTGGGATTCTAAACCAGTCACATAAAACCCCACAAAAACATCTTGTCGAACATCCTCCTAACAAACTAATGCCTAAAAACTCATCTTCTGCTGATAATGCTAGATAAAATACTAGACCAAGGTACATTGATAACTGAATGCATACCATGATAATATTCAAACACTAAGGTCTAAACCATTACCTGATACGATTCTGCACCATATTAACAATACCACATACTCTTCCCCGTGCTCTAAATAGATATACAATGTGTAACCACACCAAATCATGCATGGATAACACCATTTCAACCTAATCTGAAATTGTATACTTGGACTCCAACCCTCACCACAAAAGGATTTCCCTTTTCAATTTCATGAGAAACCAATATTGCATTGGGACTACCCATGCACCAATATATTGTGCTATTATGAGCATATAATGAATGTTCCCATACTCTTATAACCCCTCTTTGACAAGGGTAATATGACTATAAATAATAGGACACTCCTCACCATAGTTGTGCAATTCCCATCATTCCAATGAATCAAAATCCTAATATTAGAATCGGATATTATATATATATCAATGAATTTAATGGTAAAATATGTTAATCATACTTATACACGAGTACAACTCCAAACATCAAGCGTCATCCATTATCGAATAACATCAATTCATCCAAAATGAGAGTCACAACCTCCAATTTATTATAGTGGACCCCCCAACTATATGGGTTCCCTTATATATATTTGAATTCAACGATCCAAATGGCTCATTCCTTCAATCCCAATGGGTCATACCTTGAACACACATACGTAAATCTTCCTGATCCACACATAATGTCCAATCATTAGCTGATAAAGTCTAATTTAGTGGAACATCAATATCACCACCTTCTAGTCTAAGATAATTCGTTCCATCTCTGCTAATGGTTTTACGTATTTATACACAACCCTATGAAACTACACCCACAATTCCTCATCATTGTCATCATCCAATTGATCATGGATGACTGCTTCTCAAAACAAACTTATTAGGGAAAATTCTTACCAAATCTCACTACATAGACCCATCATTTCAATAATTGGTTCACACTCATACACTAATAAATCACAAAACACAAATCATGGACCCATGTCTTTTGTTTCATCTAGACTATAACCACATTCCCTACATAAAGACCATGCTCACATGAAGTTCAACCTTGTTTAATCTGATGAATCCTCAGTACCCGTCTTCAAAAAATAGGCACTCACCTTATTCCAAGTTCCAAAACATGAAAACCCACCAGCTGACTTCATTCCAAAACTTTAGGCATTAATACGTTCCCCCACTATGCTATAAGAAGTATATCCCAAACTCAATAGGATAGACACATGAAAAAAATTTCCTTATACAACTATCCTTGTTACCAATAACCAGAATCTATAGGGATATAACATTTAAAACCACACATTTAATGATCTTTCCTATACCATAAACTTGGTCTGACCACACATTCACTGATCCAATCCCTAAGAATACCACCTTTATCCCATTTAAATAATGAGTTTTCCCCCACAAATCGACCAGTCTGATCAATACCCAAGGGTCAATCACTCAATAATGACCCATTTTTATAAACTAAATCATAATGCATTCGTCAAGCATCAATAATTCTATGATCTCATTCCAAACCATGAAATTGAATAAGATCCTAACATTTCAACTTTTCTAACCAGAGTCATCTTCTATTCTTTTATATAATAGGCATGATTCCATGCATGCATCAAGGATAAGGGAATGACCTCCCATTATCGCCAGTGTAATTCTGGTAACCCAAAACATTTACCAACATGTTCACTAAGTAATAAAAAATCCAAAATTATCATGGTTATGCATAAAAACTAATCCTACTGCTCAACCTCATCCTATAAACAAGGTACTATGTCTCTGAGTACATAATTACATATATTCCATAACGTGAAATCATCGATCATTATTATATCACATAGGAAAACGAAGCTACCTGTGATCAACCTACCTAATGTAATATCACCAAATTAATAAATCTCCTCTCAAAAGACATCTTTTAAGGTAATAAGCTACCACACAGTAATCCCGATTCACACTCAAGGGTCAGTAGTTCATACCAACTACCCCAAAAACCAAGAAACACATGGATTTCCATTCAGGCAATAACACTCATCTTTGTATCATGTTCACACACAATCAAATATTACAAACCCCAAAGTCAGGGTTCATAAAAATTTCTCTCTCTCTCTCCCTCTATGTCCCCTCCTACCCACCCTAGTTTTATAACAACAGTTTAGAAATAACCACAACATGAGATACTTCTATATCGAGCACTCATGGTAGTACTACCTTTTCACTGAGTCATGAAAACCACATAAGGCCAATATTTAACCACCTTCATTAATTGTTTATCACATTAAAATATTAAATTTTTAATACCTTATCATTTCACACAGTGTTTATTATAGGTTTGGTTAGATATAATTTCATTTGAATGATATGAGTTATATAACATGAAATGTTTCATACTAATATTTTACTTGACCAAAAAAAATATTTATATAACTCATATTTCATAGGAATTTACATTTCCAAAATCCATAGAGTTTTCATTATCAATTTGGATCACTATCTTTAAAATCTGGTATTTAAAATTATTTTTTCCTAGGATAATATATACTTAGACATTCCCAAGTCATGATTAAATAGTATTCCATTCAAAATCTATAATTTAATACACCTTATAGGTTCCACAATGATTTTCTATTTATCTAATACCTATATATAAAAAATAATTTGAATATTCATATTTGTTAAATTTTCATTCATTCTAGGGTCTAACATATTTCAATGTTTTCAACACTTGATTAAATAATTATTTGTTCACAAGTTGTGAGAAAAAATAACATATATGTTTCTTACAAACACCATATTTAATCAATAACTTCATCAATCCAGTTATGTCATCCAAGGAACTGTTCAATTAAGATGTCACCATATTATTATATGGGAATATACGTAAAATGTTTAATACACATTAAATCACAATCCCCTTTTAATGAAAAATAGTAAAATTCATAGGATGATATAAACTAGATAAAAACATTGTAGATAACTATAAATCACATTAAATAGATATATAAATCGCATATATAATATGAATTATATAAATAAATTATGTGTCCAATTTTATCCATGAATGAACACACACCCTATTTTCATACTTAGATAAGATAAAATATCTTGTAAAACATATAATCTTAAATCAAATAACTCAATCAAGGTGAAAATCAAGTGAAGTA
Source organism: Viscum album (assembly GCA_963277665.1). Classification (NCBI taxonomy): domain Eukaryota; kingdom Viridiplantae; phylum Streptophyta; class Magnoliopsida; order Santalales; family Viscaceae; genus Viscum; species Viscum album. The sequence goes on from OY728130.1 coordinate 189,774,740, forward strand.
GTAACCATTGAAGTACCCGAACAAAAAGTCCCACCACTAGAAGCTTCATTTTTTGTCTATCTTTCAGTTGATCATTTCATGGAACCATCTAATTATAAATATAAAGTATGTTAAAAGTCTCATGTATACCATGTTCATGTAGTTATATGAATGAAAAAAATTATACAATTTTGTAATTCCCCACCGTATAATTAAATGAACCTATTGCAATTGTTGAAGCACCAGATGTCCTTCATAATGCCTCCTCGTATGTCATAGGTGTCTAACTAGTAGGGATAGTTTATAATTATACCTTTGGGAGATGATATTGTTTGTTTATATTAACAATAATATGGGAATAATATCAACCACCTAAATCATTCTGGATAAACATCCTAAATAAGATAGTGAATGTTTCATAATCATGTAAAGTATCAAAATGCTAGAACATTGAGTAGTGGAATACCTATCCCCTATGGGTTGATAACATTCAAGGATAAAAAAATAAAAATAAAACTAAAAATCATCCCTATATTGGTTTTGATTATAGACAAGATCTTACATCCACACTCCTCCCAAGCCATACCAAAAAAAAAGTACAATATCATGTTCTTTATCCTACATGGACCTTCAAAGGATAACCATCTTCTTGAGTTCCCAAGTTTCATGGTACCCTAATAAATGTGAGAGTATAACTCAGTAGGCCACCACTAAAGGTTTCCCTTTGATAATGAGTCAACAATACATTATATACAATAGTTCTTTAAATAATAATTTTACATTTATCCAATTGATTACTCTAACAGTGAACATAATAAAAAATTAAATAAAAAGTAATTAAATTGAAAACAATGCCTGGGATATGGGGTGAAATATGAAATTGTTATATTCCATATCTATCCTAAGACAATGAGACTCTCTTCACATTAAACATCTTGGAATGACTATTTCCCATGTATAATACCAAGGAAACCACAATCGTGCTAACATGAGGGAATCGTCATGGTTCAATCGGAATGTTCCACACAATAAAACCCAAATAGAATCTAAGGGATTGGTGGCCCATTGAATTATAATATTCTAAACTACTAGTTATAACTGAAGGAACCATACTTTAAATTCAACACCATTGTTTTATTAGAATATCTAGCTTATAACTAAGTCATTACACTAAAATGTAATCAAGACAAATCAAGTGAGTTCCTCCAAGTGAATAATCCATGGTATCTTGTATAAATCCACACCATTAACCCATTAAATTTGGTAAATATTCACATTTCATTAATCCATGGAGGAGTCACCCAAGGAATTTGTTATAATGAATCTAAAAGGAATATAATGGATTGATCAAGTAATTACATAGCATTGGAACTCTATGAACTACAAGGGGTCATCACACTATAAAATTATTTCAATTTCCCCAGTGGAATATAAGGATTAATAATGGAATTACATAGAACTGTAGGTCTCTAAGGGGTCTATGGAATCATCTTAATGAATTACAACACATCATAACATCAACAGAACACAAAATAAAAAGGCATTATTTACCAAAAATCATATTCTCTAATGAAATACATTAATCAAGAAAAAAACCCCACGATCCTCCTCATAATCCATTTTATCCAATTATCGATATAGGAATAAGTCATTCCATAAACCGTAACTGATCACATATATTATTTTCCACATTCCAATTTAAACAATTACAAAACTAATTACAATTGTATAAGTATTTTTTAAATACCATATGTCATTTCATAAAGGATATATACATTTACCACCACATTTTTCTATTTAATGTTCTAATTCCATTTACAACGTCATTGGTAATGAAATTATATTGAGCAACCATAAAATTAATTCACAACCCCTATTTTATATTTCAAATTTATGTTTAACTTTAACATATTATAATTACCTCTCCATGAACATTAATACAATTTAATTATTAAATTACAAGGTCAAATTCATTTATAACTTTCTATAAAATTAATCCCACTGATCTATTTATAAATGCATGAGAAAGGGAATTGAACATTAAAAACTGAAATTTTAGAACATTTGAGTTAAATTAGAATAATTCCATGAAATCCAACATGGTCTTACAACCTAAACACATGGGAAAATATGTGAGACTATGTGTTAATTATTGACCACCTTCCATAACCTTATATGAGTATACGTTTTAGGTATTATACACTGATTCATCAGGAATTAGAAGAAAATGAATAATCATAGAAAACCTTTGGAAATGGTAAATATTAATTAGAACTAGAGGAATGTAAATTGAATATGAAATAATAAAAACATATAATCATTAGGAGTGTTGGACTCAAATTACCCTCTCCAATAGAAGTGAAATCACTTTATTTGGACTAGGAACCAAGGAAATATGAACATGAGAAGAAAAGAGAAAAATGTACATTGTGTAGGGGTAGATGGGTCAAGGTAGAGGAGATATTTGGGGGTTTCGGGTTTAACAATATTAAGGAAAAAGGATTAAAACCTAATTTTCACGTAGTTCATGGTTTGGCCACACAGTATTCCAAACTGAGTAATATTTATGTGGACTTTAATACCCAAGACACATCATTCCACATGGTTAATGTGAAACGTTTTCGAAACCATCTTCAATACCTGTAAAAATATTCAACACAAGTTTATGAATATCTATAATTTTTTATCATGGTTAAAAAAACCATGCATGTATACAAATCATGCTGCATGGTTGGGGTGCATTGTTTGTTGTAATTGTTTGATAATCTAAGGACCCGACATTATTATATTACATAATCATTAATTTTAGTCAAGAACTCACATCCTTTCACATTAAGGACCATTTCAATTTTATATTTTTTTATAATTGGGAAATAATATATACCAAACATTCTTCATTTATTTATAGTGGATACGAAAAAATAGTATTCATTTATTACATAATATAGAACTTTTCAAATAAAACTTGTTTTCTTTGAAAAATAATCATATCATATAACATGGATTCCTTATTTTACATATACATACTTATAACATATGAACATAATTTAAAAACATAGTATAAGCACAAAAATCTCAGTATGGGATATAAAAATAAGGAATGAAAACATTCGTGTATGTATACTTGTAAACGTATGAAATCAATTTCCAAATGAAATACTTGTCATCCATATATACATTTCGAAACATGAGATTTACAAGTTATTTATGAAAAAAATATTTAAAATAAATATAACCATAAATTTATATTGGGGAATTATTTACATAATATTGTATCCCTCTCTAATACCATTTTATTTATAGCCCTTATGACTACCTTACAATGTAACACTCATGACTACCTTACTGTGTAACAACCACAGTAATACTTGGAGTAACCATACAGATCACCTCAAACAAACACATACCCTATGTATTGAAGTTATATATAGGTCCGAAAATTAATCACAAACAATTCCCAAGAACCATAACATAACAATAAAATATTAATAATTATGTAAAACATTTCTTTTGAAATTTAAAAAAAAAAATATTAAAATGATTTCAAAAGAAAATCCCTTAATAAATATAATATATTTGATGTGATAATTAATAGAGTGGATGTAATAAGCATATACACTATAAATACACATAATTAAACATAATATAAACAAAATTCATCACAAAAACAATTTTAATACCACATAATTAATGATGTAGAATGTTAACACAATGGATGGAAATTGGGTTAAGAATTCCCTAACCTCATGTTCATCATACTTAAAGCGTGTTTAAACCACTTTTATAATAATTTAAAGTGTCTTATTACCATTTTAAATAAACAAATTCATGTTTATTACACCTTATATAAAAAATTAATAAAATAATTTTTCACTTTGATTATTACAATTTTGTTACTTCTATTGTTTTATGTTTGTTCTTTTATATGATTTCCATGACCAATTTGGATATGACCTTGTGGTTATATGGATATCGAATTACAGAAGTGGAATGTAATGGTATTAATATGTGTTTAGAATATTAAATGATTAAATAAATCATTTTGGGTATATGGTAAGAGGATGAATTGTTATATAAATCTCTAGTGATATCTATTTAGGTTATTTTTTTGGTTCATTGATAATCACAAACTAGTTTCATTGTATAACATATTATTAAGAATATATGTAAAATATAAAACATGAAAGTGGATATATATTATAGTTTAAAATACATTTAAACCATTAAAATTGTTTTATAACAAGTTTTTATTGATGAAATGGAAAATTAATACACATCGACCATGATGTCGGTAAATCGACACATCATGAACAATGCTTTTTTTAAAAAATAGGAAGAGGAGTGGAAGTAAATTGATAAATATTTCTGTAAACATGAATAAATAATGAATATATGATATTATTTATCTTTCATGACTTTTGGATAAGGGTATGATAATATATTATATGAAAATAAAATAATTTAAAAGGAAAAATTATGAAAATAAAAGAGGATCTTTATCTATTGATCTCTTCTCCTCGAGATCTATCTTAAGGCCATGGGTTTTGGAATTTTGGTTAGAGCAGCAGGTCTTGGACATGTTAAGGAGTCTATGGAAGGGGATTGGTTAGATATTATACAATTCTCAATGATTTATTGGTGTGAGAGGAATAGGGGGGGGGGGTGAGTGTGGTATTTACAATGAAAGTGGGGGTAGTTTTTAATTAATATACAAGGAAACCTCATTAGTGGAATTTGAAAGAACCCGTGCTTTCCCGTGGTATTATCCAAATGGGACACATCATGTTTTATCTTAATCATTAATATTTTACCAAAAATATCAAATTATTATTACATCATTATGATGTCATTAAAAACCCAAAATCCTAAAACTGTATTTTTTACTATTCCCCAAAATTCAACTGTCTCTGAAAAATACAAAAAAAACACCCTAACCATTTCAAATATTTAGAATCAAAAAATTAACACCATATTTAGAAACTAATTTTCTAAATATGATTAACTTAATTTTATAAATTCCATATTTTATTCAAAAAATAACAATTTTAAAACTATAACTCATTTTATATCACTATGCAAAATTAATCGAGATCTCATTATCTTGAATCCTTAAGAAAATAAAATAATAATAAATTTTACTATTTATAAGGGTCATACCACTATTAATTTTACCATTAATAATGGTATGTTACTATTTACTAAAAAATAGTATTCTATCATACTCCAAATAACTTATTGATCCCAACTCTAGATGATCATTTTTTGAAATTAAAATCATAGAAGCAGGGAAATTATGTTTAAAAGCTAGTTTATAACATTCTACAAAAAAAATTCATTATGTGGTGATTTAGTTTTTCATGCATTTAAATTTGTTTTTTAAATCCTTGGCATATTATATTCTCACAACATTCTGGAAATTTCATCCTCTCAATTTTATTAACTTATTTTCAATTGAGAGTACCTTTCTAAAATAAAATTTTTAGAATCCCATGATTCAACTTCAAACATGTGGTTTATCTGCAAAACCTTTACCTGGTGGATTTCCTTATTCTTCAATACTTTTTCTCTTTGATAAATATTTTGTGTAACATCCCAGGTAAATAAAGAATAAATAATTTTCATATTTATTAATATTTACGAATTAAATATTAATTTTAATTAAAAGGGTTTCTACGTTGGATAGCGTACTCGATATGCAACGACGAGTTTCATTGAAAACTTACGTTGCACACAAGTAATAAAATAATATTATTTTCAATTTTAGTTAACACGTAGCCATTGTATTGGCGGTAATGGATAGAAATAACTAAAATATGATTATATATGTTTTTAAATGTTTTCACATTTACCCAATAAAAGATAAAGGCTTAAAATACGGAAAGAATTCAATTTTAGGCATTTATACCCTAATTTTCTCTAAGGGTTCACTTATCACCTTTTGACGGAGAACCATCATTAAATATAGTTTTGATCAATCTTATAAATTCTATTGGACCAAAAATAACTCTTCTTTAGAATCGGGACATCAAAATTTACTTTGTGTAAATTTTTGGTATCTTTCCGATAAAGTTCATTTTTAATGAATAGTGTAAAATGTTGTATTTTAATTCAAAACCTCTTTTTAATATAATTTATTTATATGATTAAGTTATCATTTGAATTGGTTTTAGAGTGAAATTAGAAAATATTTTTACAATTAAATCCAATAGTGGTCGTTGGAATTAATTTCACTTTGAAATCGAACTTAAACTAGTGTCAATCTTTTGATACTTATTGTTTCATAAAAACACGCTATTTGCTCTGACAGCGGTAATTAATTATAAATTAATTAATGAAACTTATATGTTGTGAATTTTGTAAAATGGACTTCATTTTTGAATTCGTAATATCAAATATAGCTTAGGGTGAATTTTTGGTATTTTTCTGAAAAACATCAATTTTTGATGAATAGTGAAACCAATAAGTGGTACTTATAAAAACTGATTTGTCGTTTAAATGAAATTTTACCACTTCTGGGTTTTGAATTTCAAAAATCTGACATAAATGGTTGTCATTAAGAAGTAAAATGTGGTTCAACGAGATTAAAATAATTTTTTGGTGAATAGTAACTTATTATGTTTTTAATCACGATTAGAGGTAATTAGTGTAGTTTAAGGTAAAAATAATGTTTTAATAATATGAGATGAGCTTGACACATGTCCTAACCTTATTGGATGTGTCATGGCCGACCATGAAAAGCCATGGGTCAACTTGGGGACCCCATGGAGCCACTTTGGTTGGGAAATGACATAAATAACTTTTTATTTAATGTTAAAGTAAAAATGACAGACACATGAGATGTTTTACTAATAAAATTTTTACATGGGGGTATATAAGTCCGATTTTTGACTATAAATATTCATTAGAAAGCTAAAACGATTTCCGACATCATAGTATTTGTTTTATAATTTTTAGACATAAAATAAATTAAATTATTTATGACATCATCATGATGCTGCGATTACCTCATTAATAAAGGATTTAAATAAAATGGAAAGATAATGTAATATCTAAGACCTAGACATGTCCAAAACCTATTGGATGAGTGGATTTAGAACCCTTATCACCTTATCCTCCAAATAAATCAATGTGGGACCTCTTAAATACGAATACCATTTTAAAATAAAGTGACTTTTCTTTAATTTCCAAGAGTGCCCCTCCTCTCCTCTTATAAAAGGCCCCCACCTCTACATCCTTACCCACACTCCCAAAGCCTTTCACTCGGCCAACCCCTACCCATTTTGGCTATCCACATCCCTCTAGTACTCCTTGAAGCCTCACTTTGGGCAGAAGTCTTCCCAAGGAAGCCTTTGAGCTCAAACCAAGGGGAGTTACCCGATTTTAAGGTAATGTCTTCTTTTGAGTCCTTTTGTTTTATTTTGCTTCTCCAACCCCCTAAACTGTTTTTATTCTTTTCTTTTGTAAAAACTCAAGTATTCTCAATATACTAGGATGTTGTTATAATAATGATTCAAGCTACACTTACACACACCTACATCTAATGGATAAAGAACATACTGTTTCCGTGGATGGCGAATTTCTGCCTCCTGAAATAATGATTGTTCAACATTCTTTTAACACCTTCAAAGGTGGCCATTAAGATGACACTATATTTATATATGATATATAATATGCTTATGTTTTCCTTAAGCTTATGTATTTTTCATTTTGGGCATACCTTTATGGTTTCCATTATGGGTAAACACGATATCGTCATTTAAGGAAGTGCGGACTACCGCCCCCTCAAAGTGATGTGATTCATTAATGCCATATGTGGGACGTGTAAAGGATGGATTTAAATTTATTATATATGATGTTAAACTGGAATTATAATATACCTATATATCATTATTATTTATTTCCATTAAATTATGAGATATAAATAAAAGTAGCGTTCATGCGTACGCACGGCTTACCGTCTCCATGAACGGTGCATTTCATTTCTTATCCCCAAATGTAATGTACTATTAAATTTACATGTATATAATGGATATATATAATGAATGATATATCTAAATGATGAATATAATTCTGTAATTAAAATATACATACCTCTCATTTAGTTTTAATTCCATTAATATGACAAAAAAATGAAAGTAGCGTTCATGCGTACTTATGGCTTACCATCTCCATGAACGGTGCATTTCATTTCTTACCTATAAATGATTATGTAATATTATAAATACATGTATATGCTGGATATATATGATATATATGATATCCAAATCAGGAATTTCATTCTAGATATAAAGAACCTTTGACCACACGAACAACATGTAATTGTAAGAAGTCCACTTTCGACTTAAGAACCAAATATCGACAAAACAAACATTATTAACATAAATGGTTACATAATGTTTATAACATGGAAATAAGTGATATAAAAGGAATAATGAACTTTAAAAAGGTTCTTAATCAAGTAGAAATTAACTCAAGTTTATTATTCAGGATGTTAAAGAACGATCGAGTCAAGTCGGACCCGAGGTAAGGGACTTCGTCTCAATCTCCTTTCATTGAGGCATATTTCGTTTTATACACAACTTTCTTTTATACGGTGTATAAACCCCTTTGAATTTTACTTTTATACAAAAGGAATCTTTTTCTACGAAGCGTTTTACTAAACGATAAAATGGAATGTTTTTTTAACGTACGCGGTGACAACGACCTTTTCCGCCGCCGCGAGTATTATTTGGTCTTTGGCTTCCTCAACAAGACGTAATGTTTTTAAAATAAAATAAATACCATATACTCTTTTATGTATTTTGGTATTGAAAATGGTTTTGATAAAGGATTCTATTATGATATATTGTGATTGAAATGTGGAAATGTTATCATTCCTTTATATTGGTTTAATGTTTTATGATTTTATATTGGTACTTGGACATTTGACGGGTGGTTACGTGATAAACCATATGACGGGTGGTGCCGTGAATACCAGGACGGGTGGTTACGTTATAAAATCCAATGCATTGGGTATGGAAGTCGGTCGTATGGCTATTCCGTTAAGTATGTATGGAAATTGGCTGTATGGCTATTCCATTAAGTGATATGTGTGGAAGTCGGCCGTATGGTTATTCCACTTAAGTATGTTTATGTCCCAAGTTACCTTTATGTATGTTATGTGTTCTTTATATGGGTTTTATGGTAATCCTTTCATTACAAAAAGGTAAGTAATGATAATTTATTTAGTGAAGAGTTTTTACTACTTCATGAAGGTGAAGGTATTACTTTGATAGAGTATACATGGTTTACATGATGTTTGAAAAACTAACAGTTTTCATTCTTTGTGTATCCCTTACTGAGCTTTTTATGCTCACCCCAAGTATTTTTTGAAATGTTTTTCACAGGACTTAATGTGGAATAAGGTCAAGGATGGGATCAAGAGAATGTCATGCTATATAAAACAAGGAACTAGATATGTTTCTTTTTAAGAGTTTTTTTATGGAAACTTAGTAGACGTGTCTACTTTGTAATCTTTTGAGATGTAATAGTTATGTTCTAATTCTCTAAAACTCTAAACCTGAAAATATCCTCGATGTGAATTATTCATTTAATTCAATATTAAGTAAGGTTTAAGGCTAGGGTCTTATAGTTGGTATCAATGGTCGGTTTAGAAAACTTTAGGAGTTAGAAAAGTCTTAAATTATAATATTATTGAAATGATATAGCATTTACAGATTACCATGTTGGTTCGCCTAAGATATTTCTGTGTTCAGAATGGTTTTCCGCATAGGAAACAAAGCATCTATGTTGGGACGACATCAGGAGGAAGACAACCTTCCAAATCAGCAACCTGAGATGGTCGGAATTGGAACTGAACAGTTTGTTGCAGGGATGGCACAGTTGACTCAGGATATAAATGGTGGTGGTATCCATGCACGAGATCAGCCAGATCAACCGCAGAGGAACATGCCAGTGGTGGAACATTTCATGAGGCAACATCCCCCATCATTCAGAGGATCATCTGACCCTGTGCAAGCTGAAGGGTGGATTAAAGCACTGGAGAAGATTTTTGATGTCATGGGGTGTTCAGAACATCAAAAGGTTTGTCTTGTTATTTACCGTTTTGAAGGTGAAGCTGATCAGTGGTGGTCGATGGTGAAAAATATCAGGGATAGTAATGAGATTTAGGATCTTCACTAGGACGAATTCAAAGGTATGTTTCTTGAGAAATATTTTCCTAAGGTGGTTCGTATTAGGATGGAAAAACAATTCCTAGAATTGAGGAAAGAGGATGATTCAGTAGCTGCTTATAAAGCAATGTTCACTCGATTGGCAAGGTATACTCAAAACTTCATATGATATCTTGATAGTAAAATAAACCGTTTTTACTCAGGGTTAAATCCAAAGTATCAAAGTTCTTTAGCTTCTCGTGAGTTCAAAAAATATGAAAAACTTGTTCGATGTGCAGAGAAGGTGGAAATGGAGTTTGCCGATGATCAGGTGTTCTATGACAAACAACAGAATAAGAGGTCTAGTTGGCAGGCAAAGGGGAAGAATTCATCAAAGAAGGAAGGAGGTAAGAAAACCAAATATCCATCCTGTGATAAGTGTGGTAAAATGCATCCTGGAGAATGTTTATCCAAGTATGGTAAGTGCTTTAGGTGTGGTAAGTCTGGTCATATTGCTCGTAACTGTAAGGAAGATGATCAAGCAGGCAATGAAAAGCCAACGGTAAGATGTTTTATGTGTAATGAAATGGGTCATTATGCAAATGACTGTCCAACGAAGAACTCACCTGGGGGAATTCAGCCAGACTACAAGCAGAGAGGGGTGGTGAAATCCTTTGCAACAACTTCAGCAGATGTTGGGCCATCGAATGAAGTGGTATCAGGTACACTGTTTGTTTGTTCAGATTATGCCAATGTGTTGTTTGATTCAGGGTCTACACACTCTTTCATTTCTAAGAAGTTTTCTAGAAAATTGGAAATTCCATCTCAAGATATGAAACCTGAACATATGGTAAAAACACCCAGAGGGAACGTTGAGACAAAAAGGAATTATAAGAACCTTCATATCCTTGTGTGTGGAATGAATCTACCAGAAAACCTTATTGTTTTGCCTCTAGTAGAGTTTGATGTTATTTTGGGCATGGATTGGCTTTCTGTTTATCATGCTAAGATTGACTGCAGAGCTAAAATGGTTTCTTTTCAGAAATATTTTCAGTTTGTATACAAGAATGAACCCTTGATTTTGATAACATATCAGGAAGTTGAGAAAATTGTAAAAGATGGAAATGAAGGTTACCTTGCACATATTGTTGAAAATAAAGGAACTATTCAGATTAATGATGTGCCAGTGGTAAATGAGTATTTTTAAGTTTTTCCTGATGAGTTTCCTGGTATTATTCATGATCGGGAAGTTGAATTTACTATTGACTTAGTTTCTGATTCTAATCCAATTTCAAAATCCCCTTATCGAATGGCTGAAGTTGAACTTTTAGAGTTAAAGAATCAATTGCAGGAGTTATTAGATAAAGGTTTCATTCAACCTAGCACATCACCATGGGGTGCTACTATCTTGTTTATTAAAAAGAAAGATGGATCAATGAGACTTTTCATTGATTATAGAGCCTTGAATAATATTACTATTAAGAACAAGTATCCATTTCCTCATATCGATGATTTGTTTGATCAGCTCCAGGGAGCTCAGTATTTTTTGAAGATTGACTTGAGGTCGGGTTACCATCAGTTGAAAGTAAAAGAAGCAGAAGTTCCGAAGACTGCATTCCGTACTAGATATGGCCATTATGAATTTGTAGTTATGCCTTTTGGGTTAACCAATGCACCTGATGTATTCATGGACCTTATGAATATAATTTTCCATGAGTTCTTGGATAACTTTGTGGTTGTTTTCATCGATGATATTTTGGTGTTTTCTAGAAGTAAAGAGGAGCATGAAAGTCCTTTAAGGGTTATCTTGAAAACCATAAAAGAAAAGAAACTATATGGAAAATTCAGAAAGTGTGAGTTTTGGTTACAACAAATTTCTTTCCGGGGTCACATTGTTTCAAAAGATGGCATAACTGTTGATCCTACTAAAACAAAAGTTGTTGAAGAATGGACAAGACCCACAAATGTAACCGAGATCCGTAGTTTTCTTGGTTTGGCAGGTTACTACCGAAGGTTTGTTGAAAATTTTTCACGGTTATCTAGTCCAATGACTAAGCTAACTCGTAAGGGTGTTAAGTTTATCTGGACAAACGAATTTAATGATTGTTTTCAGGAGTTTAAAAGAAGATTGGTGAATGCTCCAGTTTTGGCACTTCTTTCCAGGAATGGTGAGTTTGTTATATACAGTGATGCTTCGTTGAAGGGACATGGCTGTGTCCTTATGCAGAATGATCAGGTAATTGCTTATGCTTCACGTCAGTTGAAAACCCATGAGGTAAATTACTGAAGTGCATTGTGTTGCATTTGTTGTCAATGAGACATGAAGTTGTCTTGGAATGAATGGAAGTCAGGGAATGTCAAATGTGAATGACAAAGGTTGTAATGGTGTTGGTAAAGAATGGAGAATGGCCATAGAACTTAGAGGAATGTCACTTAGGAGATTCACTAAGTGGCATTGGAGAATATGGTTGAAACATTCTCCATGGAAATCTGACGATTGTTGAGCTGATCTTTAAGTTCATAGAACTTGTATCAACTGGATACAAAGTCACAACATGATTAGAAGCCCATGCATTGTACTGACAATGCATGAGGAGTTGAAGAGATTCATCCACAACTTCTAAGTGGATGAAGTGGATTAATAAAGTCCATGCACTATCACTTAGTGCATGAGAATTTGAAGAAGTTCCAATTTGATCTCTGATTAAATCAACAAAGAGAATTGAAGAAGTTATTTGATTCAGGAGTTCGGTTGAAGATGAAAAACCTTCAAGAAGTCCCTCCTAAGTATTGAACACATATGGAAGAGGAGATGAAGAAGATTAAGAAGAAACCGTTTGAAATTCCATTTCTAAGTGATGAATAAATGTTGAAGTAAGAATGGAGGAATTCTAATGAAGAAGAAAGGAATTATCTTGAAGAAGAAGAAAAATAATGAGGAAGATGGAAGAAGTGGCACTTGGCACTTGGCATGTTTTACATAGAGGACTTTGTTTTTACAAAGTCTAGGTTCTGTCCTTTGCCAAAAAATTGGCCATCTCAAGCCAGCCCACGGGTTCAACCCCACGGCTCATATGGGCACTAGGCGCCACGCCCATGGGGGATCCCAGGGTGCAAGCTCGAGAGGCAGGGGGGGCCATGTATAAGCCCCCGAGGGCACGCAGTGGTGAAGCCCGCGCGCCCGGAGAGTGCATGGTGGGCGCTAGGAGCGCGCCCGCAGGGAGCAAGAGTGGGCGCAGAGCGCGCCCGCAGAGAGAACCCGGTGCGGGGCGGCACCGGGAGGGGAGAGGATTCAACTGGCGTATGGTGGGCAGCGGCAGGGTTATTAACCGCGGAAATTCCGCGAGAGAATTCGATGTGGGACGCGCGATTTTCACCGGGAACGAATCCCAGCCGCACGATTCATCGCGCGCTCGATCTGGACCGCCCATCTAATCCGCTGCGGCCCAGCCTGATCGCGGCCGTCCAAATCTTTAATCCAACGGCTCTCCGCGCGTCTTCTTCCCCGCGCCATGCGAAGCCACCCGCGACGTCCCCGCATGAACCAGAGCCTCCCGAGCAGTGTTCTCGAGCTCCCGGCCACCATTTCCGAATCCGAAACCTCCATCGTGCTCGTCTGGCCACACTGAACACGGCCATGCCTAAAAATGACCATGAATGCAATGTTTGAAGGATTTCGACTTCAGCCGAGGCAAACGGAGTTGCCGAGGCCACGTGGAGAGCATGCTGTGCATGCATGAGCCTAAACCGAAGGCTGTGCATGCGTTATGAGTCGCATGCACGTAGAGGAGAAAAATATAGGAGAACCCGCGTGAACCGAGGATAAAAATAAAGATTTGAAAGATTTCAAAGATCCGAAATCTTCGGGGATTCAAGATATCCCACGCGGAAGTTTTGAGGTTTCTATGCCTATAAAAGGAGAGCTCATGCTCTCGGTGTAGCTTGCTGGAACGCTGCTGAAAATTTTGGGAGTCCCGCGAGAGCTCTGCCTCGCGAAGAACAGCCTGCGCGCCCCTTGCGCGGCAGAGAAGCCCGGAGCCATATTTTGGCTTCGTGAAGTTCCTTGCGCGCTGCTCCCTTGCGCGACAAGAAGAAGGAGGAGGAGGAAGTCCCCTGCGCGCATCACTTGCGCGACAGGAAGAGCTCTCCCTGCCCGCATACTTGCGCGGCAGGAGAAGCTTGCACACCCAAGGTGCTCTTGCACTCTTGAGGCCTGCACAACCCGAGCCGCATCCTCTTGCGTGCTCAAAGTTGTTGTGGCTTGCACGGCAGTGTTGAAGAGGAGAAGCCGCACCCTTGCGCGCCTCCTTTGAAGCTGGTGTTCGGCTGTGAGCAAGAGAAGGCCGAGGGCCTTAGTGCTTATGTGTTAAACAGGAAGACCCGAGCCCTTGCACCCCTTAAGTGCTAAACTGATGAAGTAAGCCGAGGCTTGGGTGGGTGCAAAGAAGAATAAAAGAACACACTTGGCAGTGTGTGTGCCAAGTGAGAAGGAAGACCCGAACTTTGTGTGGGAGAAGTGAAGACCACACCCTACGGGTTGTGGGTGCTTGGCAAGCAAGAAGGCCGAGGCATAGCTTGGGGTGTGCAAAAATAGTGGAGGCCAAATACACACTCATTGTGTGTGTGCAAAGCAAAGAACAAATTTGTGTGTGCAAAACAACAAAGTGAAGTGGCCGAACCTATGTGTGTGCTCTAAGAGGAGTGGACACACTTAGAAGAAGAAGAAGACTCACACCAAAGTATAACACACTTTTAAGTGTGTGAACAAATTGCATAAAGAGTGTGAAGTTTGAGAAGTAGGTGTGTGCTCAAAAGTGATTACACCCTTTGTGGGTCTACTGCACCAAGAAGAGGAAAGGAAGAGTGCATGCTTGCATGCATGCACGTGCACACGTGAACAGTGCTAAATCAGTGGTGTGCATCTGAGGAGTCCAAGACTTGAAGATCTTGAAGAGTTGCCATGCACTCAGTGCATGATGTTGAAGTGAACTGAGACTGGACCAGACCGAAGATAAAGATATTATTTGTCTGAGCATTCAGTAATTGGAGAGAAGCCGGGGCATCCTTAGAAGAAGGTGATAAAGCCCGAGCTAGACGAGAAGACCTGTTCACCACAAGTGATCAGAAGAAGAGCAAGTCCAGCAGTCTTTATCCCAGACTGCTGAGGATACTTGAAGAAGCTTAAAGTGAAGAAGAGATACTCGTGCGACTCGAGTAGCCAGGAGAAGACCCTGTGGGACTCAGGGAGAAGAAGTCTTCAGTGGGATTCTGGAGCAGGCCAGTGGGACTCTGGTAACACTGTGGGACGCAGTATAAAGACCCTCCTGTGGGACTCAGGAGAGATACAGTGGGACTCTGTATCGACCATTGTAATTTTAACAGGTTATAATGGAGAATCCATGCTTGGAGAGCATGGCAAGGATGTAGGCCTTTGGTGCCGAACCTTGTAAATCCTTGTGTCCTGTGCCTTTTCATTACTGCATTATCCGGGAAAGGTTGAGAGATACAAGAAGAGTGGATCGAGGCTTTAACCAGCCATAGAGGTTTAATTGATAAGAATCAATTAGTAAAAAAGTTTTAGGGGATCACTGATTCACCCCCTCCCCCTCTCAGTGATTCACACTGATCTGGGCACTTCAATTGGTATCAGAGGGAGGTTACCTCTAAAAGATCCAAGGGAGTCTTTATGGAGTGCAGATTTGAGGAAATGAATGACCAGCCTCAAATGGAGATATCTGCCAAGACTCAGAAAACCCGAATGAAGAAACAGGCAAAGAAGATGAAGAAGAAGGTCGGTGCAATCAGAAAAACTACTTCTATAGAAAGAAATGTGAAAGTCACATCAGATGACAATTCCTTTTATCATTCTTCTGATGAAGCCTGCTCTAGCTGTGATGAAGATGAAAGAAACAATGATCTTCTAAATGCAATCAAATATCTTCAGAAGAGAGTCCCCAAGGAAGTTGCAATGTGTATAGCTACAGGCCTCCTTGATCTTCAAGAAGTAAACTTACAGCTAGAAGATGAAGCCAATTCTCTCGAAGTCCAATTGGCCAAAAGGGTTGGCATAACCAACACTCTCAGAAAGCTGGTGAAGGCTAAAGATGAAACCGTTTCTCTTTGCAATGAAAGATATGAAGACACTGCTGAAGAATTGCATAGAAGCCTTTCTGAGAAAGAATTCTTTAAAGTAATGGTCAAAGAAGTTTTCCATGCACTGGAAAAATTGCACAAAGTGTCAATGGTTGTCAGAGATGCTCAACTAGAGGACAAAGTCAAAAGGGTGAAGGAACTTGACAACTCATTGCTTGAAATGAAGCAGGTGCATGAAGACCAGATAAAACAGCTGGAAGAGAAATGGGAAGGTAGGCTAAGATTCGTTGAGGATGAGAAGAACTCCCTCAACATGAAATGCTTTGAACTGGAGGTGACATTGAAAAATCTACAATCACCCAAAGCTGAAGCCTCCCAGTCAGCTGAAAGAAGAAATGTTGCTACTCAAGTATGCTTTGAGAAGGATGATTCTAAAGGAAAGTCATCCTCTAATAAAAGGGCAACAACATCTAAAAAGAAGGTACCATCCATACCATCTTGTACTGATGCTTCTAATAGTGTTTCTACAAAAAGTGCAGGATGGAAGAATAATTCCAAACAAATATGGATGAAGACAGTAAAGAAGCAGAGCTCTCCTGAAACAGCACAACAGGTAAAGAAAAGTACCCTACAATCAGAAGGAATCAAGAGGTCAAGATTTGTGGGTCAATGTTGGTGTTGTAACAAGTATGGGCATTGTGCAAAGGATTGTTGGTACAATCCACTGAATGCCAAAGCACAGAGGAAGCCCATGCCTAGGGGGAGCAAGCCAGAAGAAAAGAAGCAACATCCACAGGTCCAGAGACATCTGTTTACTGCTAACAGATTTGGATTACTTGACAACATCTGGGATGATTGCAAAAGTGGTCAAAAAGATACATGTCAATCTCCAACTGTATCCAAAGCTCAAAAGAAGAAAAGATCACAGAACCTGGCTAAGAGAGATTCCTTGGGAAGCAAGCAGAAGAAAGTGGAAGATGCTCCCAAGAAGAGTTTGAAGAATGAAGAGAAGTCCTTGGAATTGAAATACAAGAAGGGTGAGTCATCTAGAAGGACCACCAAGAAAAAATGCTTCTACTGTGGAAAGAAAGGGCATATCATGGATCTTTGTAAAGAAGCCATGAAATTCAATAGAGGCAGACTGGACTCAAACAGACAATCAATCCAGAAGAAGCAGAAGGGATTGATTGAAAACAAGTTGCCTAAGAGAGGTAGCCTGACAGCATCAAAAGAACCATGTGGAACTTCCAGAACTGAGGCCACACTTCCAAATGATTTACTTGTCATATGGCCACATCAGTTGCAACTTGCCAGAGAACTACAAAGAGCTGAAGATGAAGCTCTGGCATTTGCTAAAGCAAAGGGGAAGAAGAAGGTTTCACATGAAGATGTTTTGAGAACCACACCAGCACAATCATCAATGAAGCTCAAATGTGCAAGTGTGAAGACTGGTGAAAATGGGACATCTAGGTTGAGAGAATCTTCTCAACCTTGTTGTTCACATTGATGAACCAAGGAGGTTCCATCATATTCCCTTATACTATTGGTATTTACATGTGCTGACATTGCAGGGAATTGAAGATGATGATCATTCTCAGCTGGAGGATGGTTTGGATTGAATAGAGTGCACCCCTTGAGGGGGAGCCAATCTGAAGAAGATGGGATTCTGAGATTAATACCATCTTGAGAGAAGTGAAGGTATTCCAATCATACTTTCATCCCTTGTTTCTTAATTGCATTCATCATGACAATTAAGGGGGAGTATTGATTGAAGACAAATAGATGAAAGGGGGAGCTTTATCTTTGCACCTGAACTTTCTAATGAGTTTTGTGGAGTATGTGCAGGATTTAGCAATTCATTGTTATATCTGAAAAATTTCAAACCCCTAAGCATGATCTCAAATGTGTAGAGGATTGTGGACATCATTGAGTTCCTTGGTTACATCACTCTTGTTTTCTACACCGGGTTAGCCCAAGTAGACTTAGAGTTGATTTACTAAAGGTTCTTTTCTAAAGAAGAACATGTGGCATCATCCCTCTCTCAGTGTTTTTCAAGAAAATACTTTTCAAAGGAAGGAAGATATTTTTGGAAGGGAACCACACCACACCTTTGCATTTGATTGCCAATAAGGGGGAGAAAATATTGGCACACATATTGACCCATTCATATGTGCTGAAGGAGTGTATTGACAACAAATACAAAGGGGGAGATTGAAGTGCATTGTGTTGCATTTGTTGTCAATGAGACATGAAGTTGTCTTGGAATGAATGGAAGTCAGGGAATGTCAAATGTGAATGACAAAGGTTGTAATGGTGTTGGTAAAGAATGGAGAATGGCCATAGAACTTAGAGGAATGTCACTTAGGAGATTCACTAAGTGGCATTGGAGAATATGGTTGAAACATTCTCCATGGAAATCTGACGATTGTTGAGCTGATCTTTAAGTTCATAGAACTTGTATCAACTGGATACAAAGTCACAACATGATTAGAAGCCCATGCATTGTACTGACAATGCATGAGGAGTTGAAGAGATTCATCCACAACTTCTAAGTGGATGAAGTGGATTAATAAAGTCCATGCACTATCACTTAGTGCATGAGAATTTGAAGAAGTTCCAATTTGATCTCTGATTAAATCAACAAAGAGAATTGAAGAAGTTATTTGATTCAGGAGTTCGGTTGAAGATGAAAAACCTTCAAGAAGTCCCTCCTAAGTATTGAACACATATGGAAGAGGAGATGAAGAAGATTAAGAAGAAACCGTTTGAAATTCCATTTCTAAGTGATGAATAAATGTTGAAGTAAGAATGGAGGAATTCTAATGAAGAAGAAAGGAATTATCTTGAAGAAGAAGAAAAATAATGAGGAAGATGGAAGAAGTGGCACTTGGCACTTGGCATGTTTTACATAGAGGACTTTGTTTTTACAAAGTCTAGGTTCTGTCCTTTGCCAAAAAATTGGCCATCTCAAGCCAGCCCACGGGTTCAACCCCACGGCTCATATGGGCACTAGGCGCCACGCCCATGGGGGATCCCAGGGTGCAAGCTCGAGAGGCAGGGGGGGCCATGTATAAGCCCCCGAGGGCACGCAGTGGTGAAGCCCGCGCGCCCGGAGAGTGCATGGTGGGCGCTAGGAGCGCGCCCGCAGGGAGCAAGAGTGGGCGCAGAGCGCGCCCGCAGAGAGAACCCGGTGCGGGGCGGCACCGGGAGGGGAGAGGATTCAACTGGCGTATGGTGGGCAGCGGCAGGGTTATTAACCGCGGAAATTCCGCGAGAGAATTCGATGTGGGACGCGCGATTTTCACCGGGAACGAATCCCAGCCGCACGATTCATCGCGCGCTCGATCTGGACCGCCCATCTAATCCGCTGCGGCCCAGCCTGATCGCGGCCGTCCAAATCTTTAATCCAACGGCTCTCCGCGCGTCTTCTTCCCCGCGCCATGCGAAGCCACCCGCGACGTCCCCGCATGAACCAGAGCCTCCCGAGCAGTGTTCTCGAGCTCCCGGCCACCATTTCCGAATCCGAAACCTCCATCGTGCTCGTCTGGCCACACTGAACACGGCCATGCCTAAAAATGACCATGAATGCAATGTTTGAAGGATTTCGACTTCAGCCGAGGCAAACGGAGTTGCCGAGGCCACGTGGAGAGCATGCTGTGCATGCATGAGCCTAAACCGAAGGCTGTGCATGCGTTATGAGTCGCATGCACGTAGAGGAGAAAAATATAGGAGAACCCGCGTGAACCGAGGATAAAAATAAAGATTTGAAAGATTTCAAAGATCCGAAATCTTCGGGGATTCAAGATATCCCACGCGGAAGTTTTGAGGTTTCTATGCCTATAAAAGGAGAGCTCATGCTCTCGGTGTAGCTTGCTGGAACGCTGCTGAAAATTTTGGGAGTCCCGCGAGAGCTCTGCCTCGCGAAGAACAGCCTGCGCGCCCCTTGCGCGGCAGAGAAGCCCGGAGCCATATTTTGGCTTCGTGAAGTTCCTTGCGCGCTGCTCCCTTGCGCGACAAGAAGAAGGAGGAGGAGGAAGTCCCCTGCGCGCATCACTTGCGCGACAGGAAGAGCTCTCCCTGCCCGCATACTTGCGCGGCAGGAGAAGCTTGCACACCCAAGGTGCTCTTGCACTCTTGAGGCCTGCACAACCCGAGCCGCATCCTCTTGCGTGCTCAAAGTTGTTGTGGCTTGCACGGCAGTGTTGAAGAGGAGAAGCCGCACCCTTGCGCGCCTCCTTTGAAGCTGGTGTTCGGCTGTGAGCAAGAGAAGGCCGAGGGCCTTAGTGCTTATGTGTTAAACAGGAAGACCCGAGCCCTTGCACCCCTTAAGTGCTAAACTGATGAAGTAAGCCGAGGCTTGGGTGGGTGCAAAGAAGAATAAAAGAACACACTTGGCAGTGTGTGTGCCAAGTGAGAAGGAAGACCCGAACTTTGTGTGGGAGAAGTGAAGACCACACCCTACGGGTTGTGGGTGCTTGGCAAGCAAGAAGGCCGAGGCATAGCTTGGGGTGTGCAAAAATAGTGGAGGCCAAATACACACTCATTGTGTGTGTGCAAAGCAAAGAACAAATTTGTGTGTGCAAAACAACAAAGTGAAGTGGCCGAACCTATGTGTGTGCTCTAAGAGGAGTGGACACACTTAGAAGAAGAAGAAGACTCACACCAAAGTATAACACACTTTTAAGTGTGTGAACAAATTGCATAAAGAGTGTGAAGTTTGAGAAGTAGGTGTGTGCTCAAAAGTGATTACACCCTTTGTGGGTCTACTGCACCAAGAAGAGGAAAGGAAGAGTGCATGCTTGCATGCATGCACGTGCACACGTGAACAGTGCTAAATCAGTGGTGTGCATCTGAGGAGTCCAAGACTTGAAGATCTTGAAGAGTTGCCATGCACTCAGTGCATGATGTTGAAGTGAACTGAGACTGGACCAGACCGAAGATAAAGATATTATTTGTCTGAGCATTCAGTAATTGGAGAGAAGCCGGGGCATCCTTAGAAGAAGGTGATAAAGCCCGAGCTAGACGAGAAGACCTGTTCACCACAAGTGATCAGAAGAAGAGCAAGTCCAGCAGTCTTTATCCCAGACTGCTGAGGATACTTGAAGAAGCTTAAAGTGAAGAAGAGCTACTCGTGCGACTCGAGTAGCCAGGAGAAGACCCTGTGGGACTCAGGGAGAAGAAGTCTTCAGTGGGATTCTGGAGCAGGCCAGTGGGACTCTGGTAACACTGTGGGACGCAGTATAAAGACCCTCCTGTGGGACTCAGGAGAGATACAGTGGGACTCTGTATCGACCATTGTAATTTTAACAGGTTATAATGGAGAATCCATGCTTGGAGAGCATGGCAAGGATGTAGGCCTTTGGTGCCGAACCTTGTAAATCCTTGTGTCCTGTGCCTTTTCATTACTGCATTATCCGGGAAAGGTTGAGAGATACAAGAAGAGTGGATCGAGGCTTTAACCAGCCATAGAGGTTTAATTGATAAGAATCAATTAGTAAAAAAGTTTTAGGGGATCACTGATTCACCCCCTCCCCCTCTCAGTGATTCACACTGATCTGGGCACTTCAATTACCCTACACATGATTTGGAAGTAGCTGTTGTTGTTTTTGCTTAAAAAATTTGGAGGCATCATTTGTATGGAGTAAAGTGTGAAATATATACTGATCAATAAAATTTAAAGTATATATTCACCCAGAAATAATTGAACATGAGACAGAGGAGATGGCTGGAATTAATCAAGGATAATGATTGTACAATTCACTACCATCCGGGAAAATCAAATAAAGTGGCCGATGCTTTGAGTCGAAAATGTAATGCTTCATTAACCATGCTATGTTTTGAACGAGATCCTTTGGTTTTTGATTTGATGAACTCTGGCATAAAAGTTTTTGGTTCAGGAAGTCCTTCTGTTTTGTTTTAGCTATCAGTGAAATCTTCTCTATCAGACAGAATCAAGCAAACACAGAAGCAAGACAGCGAGTTGCCGAAAAAGGTAGAGCTGGTTCAGAAAGCTAAGTTGCCTGAATTCAACACTGATAATGATTGTGTTTGGAGGTTTGGGAAGAGATTATGTGTGCCTTATGATTCACAGTTGAAGAATGAGTTGTTATGTGAGGCTCATAGTTCCCCGTTTTCAGTTCATCCTGGCAGTACTAAGATGTACAGAGATCTGCGGGAGTATTACTGGTGGGATGGAATGAAAAGATATATTGCTGATTTTACTGTGAAGTGTTTGACTTTTCAGCAGGTTAAAACAGAGCGGCAGTTACCTAAAGGGATGCTTCAGCCTTTACCAGTGCTAGAGTGGAAATGGGAAAACATATCCATGGACTTTGTTATAAGATTACTGAGGACATCTCGAGGTAATAATGCAATCTGGGTTATTGTTGATCGCTTGACTAAATCTGCTCATTTCCTTGCTATAAGGGATACTTTTTCCCTAGATCAACTTTCCCGTTTGTATCTTAAAGAGATAGTCAGGTTACATGGAGTTCCTCTCTCCATTGTATCTGACCGTGATCCCAGGTTTACTTCTAACTTTTGGAAAGGCCTTCAGAAGTCGTTGGGTACTGAATTAAATTTTAGTATAGCTTTTCATCCTCAATCAGATGGGTAGTCAGAACGAACAATTCAGACCATGGAGGATATTCTATGAGCTTGTTCGATGGATTACCAGGGAAGTTGGGACCAACATCTTTCTTTGGTTGAGTTTTCTTATAATAACAGTTTTCATTCCAGTATACAAATGGCACCATTTGAGGCATTATATGGGAAGCGGTGTCGAACTCCAGCATTTTGGGATGAAGTGGGTGAAAGGAAGCTGATGGGACCAGAATTGGTAGAAGAGATGGCATAAAAAGTTCAGTTGATTCAGAAGCACATGAGAACAGCTCAGAGCAGGCAGAAGAGTTATGTGGATAACCGGAGGAAGGATCTATCTTTCGAGGTAGGTGATCATGTTTTTCTCAAGGTTTCTCCTTGGAAAAGTTTGATGATATTTGGTAAGAAAGGAAAGCTGAGTCCAAGGTTCATTGGACCATATGAAATTCTGGAGAAAGTTGGATCAGTTGCTTACCGAGTGGCTTTACCTCCGAGTTTATCTCAGGTACACAATGTTTTTCATGTTTCGATGTTGAGGAAGTATATGCCAGATCCATCTCATGTTTTGAGTCCAGAGGTAGTTTAGCTGGAGGAGAACCTATCTTATGAAGAACAAACAGTCCAGATTCTTGACCACAGGGAGAAGGTGTTACAGAATAAGGTGATTCATCAGGTAAAGGTTTTGTGGAAAAACCATGTGACTGAAGAGGCAACGTTGGAATCTGAAAATGCTATGAGGGATAAATACCCCCACTTATTTTGATAGGTGAATAAAATTGCAAGGATGCAATTCCCAAAAGGGGGGAAGGATGTAACATCCCAGGTAAATAAAGAAAAAAGAATTTTCATATTTATTAATATTTACGAATTAAATATTAATTTTAATTAAAAGGGGTTTCTACATTCGATAGCGTACTCGATACGCAATGATGAGTTTCTTTGAAAACTTACGTTGCACACTAGTAATAAAATAATATTATTTTAAATGTTAGTTAACACGTAGTCGTTGTACTGGCGGGAATGGATTGAAATAACTAAAATATGATTATATATGTTTTTAAATGTTTTTACATTAACCCAATAAAATATAAAGGCTTAAAATACAGAAAGAATTAAATTTTAGGCATTTATACCCTAATTTTCAATAAGGGTTCACTGATCACCTTTTGATGGTGAACCGTCATTAAATATAGTTTCGATCAATCTTATAAATTCTATTGGACCAAAAATAACTCTTTTTTAGAATCGGGACATCAAAATTTACTTTGTGTAAATTTTTGGAATCTTTCCGATAAAGTTCATTTTTTAATGAATAGTGTAAAATGTTGTATTTTAATTCAAAACCTCTTTTTAATCTAATTTATTTATATAATTAGATTATCATTTGAATTGGTTTTAAATTGAAATTAGAAAATATTTTTACCATTAAATCCAATAGTGGTCGTTGGATTTAATTTCACATTGAAATCAGACTTAAACTAGTGTCAATCTTTTGATACTTATTGTTTCATAAAAACACGCTATTTGTTCTGACAGCGGGAATTAATTATTAAATTAATTAATGCAACTTATATTTTATGAATTTTGTAAAATGGACTTCATTTTTGAATTTGGAATATCAAATATAGCTTACGGTTAATTTTTGGTATTTTTCTGAAAAACATCAATTTTTGATGAATAGTGAAACCACTAAGTGGTACTTATAAAAACTGATTTTTCGTTTAAATGAAATTTTACCGCTTCTGTGTTTTGAATTTAAAAAATCCGACATATATGGTTGTCATTATGAAGTAAAATGTGGTTCAATGAGATTAATTTTTTTTGGGTGAATAGTAACTTATTAAGTTTTTAATCGCGATTAGAGGTAATTAGTGTAGTTTAAGGTAAAAATAATGTTTTAATAATATGAGATGAGCTTGACACATGTCCTACCCTTATTGGATGTGTCATGGCCGACCAGGACAAGCCATGGGTCAACTTGGGGACCCCATGGAGCCACTTTGGTTGGGAAATGACATAAATAACTTTTTATTTAATGTTAAAGTAAAAATGACACACACATGAGATGTTTTACTAATAAAATTTTTACATGGGGTTATACAAGTCAGAGTTTTGACTATAAATATTCATTATAAATATAAACATATTTCCTACATCATAGTATTTTTTTTATAATTATTAGACATTAAATAAATTAAATTATGTATGACATCATGATGATGCAGTGATTACCTCATTAATAAAGGATTTAAATAAAATGGAAAGATAATGTAATATCAAAGACCTACACATGTCAAAAACCTATTGGAGAGTGGATTTCAAACCCTTATCACCTTATACTCTAAATAAATCAATGTGGGACCTCTTAAATCCGAATACCATTTTAAAATAAAGTGACTTTTCTTTACATTCCAAGAGTGCCCCTCCTCTCCTCTTATAAAAGGCCCCCACCTCTACCTCCTTACCCACACTCCCAAAGCCTTTGGATCGGCCAACCCCTGCCCAGTTTGGCTCTCCACATCCCTCTCTTACTCCTTGAAGCCTCACTTTGGGAAGAAGTCTTCCCAAGGAAGCCATTGAGCTCAAACCAAGGGGAGTTACCCGATTTTAAGGTAATGCATTCTTTTGAGTCCTTTTGTTTTATTTTGCTTCTCCAACCCCCTAAACTCTTTTTATTCTTTTTTTTGTAACAACTAAAGTATACTCAATATACTAGGATGTTGTTATAAGAAGGATTCGAGCTACACTTACACACACCTACATCTAATGGTTAAAGAACATACTGTTTCCGTGGATGGCGAATTTCTGCCTCCCCAAACGATGATTGTTCAACATTATTTTAACACCTTCAAAGGAGGTCATTAAGATGACACTATATTTATATATGATATATAATATGTTTCTGTTTTTCTTAAGCTTATTTATTTTTCATTTTGGGCATACCTTTATGGTTTCCATTATGGGTAAACACGATATCTTCATTTAAGGAAGTGCGGACTACCGCCCCTCAAAGTGATGTGATTCGTTAATGCCATATGTGGGACGTGTAAAGGATGGATTTAAAGTTATTATATATTATGTTATACTGGAATTACAATATACCTCTATATCATTATTATTTCTTTCTATTAAAGTATTAGATAGAAATGAAGGTAGAGTTCATGCGTACGTACGGCTTACCGTCTCCATGAACGGTGCATTTCATTTCTTATCCCCAATATAATGTACTATTAAAGGTACATGTATATAATGGATATATATAATGAATGATATTTCTAAATGATGAATATAATTCTGGAATTAAAATATACATAACGCTTATTTAGTTTTATTTCCATTAATATGACAAAGAAATGAAAGTAGCATTCATGCGTACGTACGGCTTACCGTCTCCATGAACGGTGCATTTCATTTATTACCTCTAAATGATTATGTAATATTATAAATACATGTATATGATGGATATATATGATATATATGATTTCCAAATCAGGAATGTCATTCTGGATATAAAGAACCTTTGACCACACGAACAACATGTAATTGTAAGAAGTCCACTTTCGACTTAAGAACCAAATATCGACAAAACAAACATTATTAACTTAAATGGTTACATAATGTTTATAACATGGAAATAAGTGATATAAAAGGAATAATGAACTTTAAGAAGGTTCTTAATCAAGTAGAAATTAACTCAAGTTTATTTTTCAGGACGTTAAAGAACGATCGAGTCAAGTCGGACCCGAGGTAAGGGACTTCGTCTCAATCTCCTTTCATTGAGGCATATTTCGTTTTATACACAACTTTATTTTATACGGTGTATAAACCCCTTTGACATTTACTTTTATACAAAAAGAATATTTTTCTACGAAGCGTTTTACTAAATGACAAAAAGGAATGTTTTTTTAACGTACGCGATGACAACGACCTTTTCCGCCGCCGTGAGTATTATTTGGTCTTTGGCTTCCTCAACAAGCCGTAATGTTTTTAAAATAAAATAAATACCATATACTCTTTTATGTATTTTGGTATTGAAAATGGTATTGATAAAGGATTCTATTATGATATATTGTGACTGAAATGTGGAAATGTTATCATTCATTTATATTGGTTTTATGTTTTATGATTTTATATTGGTACTTGGACATTTTACGTGTGGTTACGTGATAAACCATATGACGGGTGGTGCCGTGAATACCAGGACGGGTGGTTACGTTATAACCTCTAATGCATTGGGTATGGAAGTTGGCCGTATGGCTATTCCATTAAGTATGTATGGAAATTGGACGTATGGCTATTCCATTAAGTGATATGTGTGGAAGTCGACCGTATGGTTATTCCACTTAAGTATGTTTATGTCCCAAGTTACCTTTATGTATGTTATGTGTTATTTATATGGGTTTTATGGTATTCCTTTGGTTACAAAAAGGTAGGTAATGATACATTATTCAGTGAAGAGTTTTTACTACTTCATGAAGGTGAAGGTATTACTTTGATAGAGTATACATGGTTTACTTGATTTTTGAAAAACTAACAGTTTTCATTTCTTGTGTATCCCTTACTGAGCTTTTTATGCTCACCCCAAGTTTTTTTTGAAATGTTTTTCACAAGACTTAATGTGGAATAAGGTCAAGGATGGGATCAAGGAAATTTCATGCTATATAAAACATGGAACTAGACATGTTTCTTTTTAAGAGTTTTTTATGGAAACTTAGTAGAAGTGTCTACTTTGTAATCTTTTGAGATGTAATAGTTATGTTCTAATTCTCTAAAACTCTAAACCTGAAATGATCCTCAATGTGAATTATTCATTTAATTAAATATTAAGTATGGTTTAAGGCCGGGGCCTTATATTCTGAATAAGTTTCTCTTCATAGGAAATGTTCTCTTCTGACTATACTACTTCTGGGATCAAAACATGAGATGAATCTAAAAAATAGCTTCTCAAAATCAAAACATGAAAAATATTTTGAACCAAAGATAAACTCAGAGGAAAATCAACTTTGTAGAATAATTTTCCACCTTTCCCTAATATATAATAATGTCCAATGTACTGTGGAATTTTCATCCCTTTCTTCCCAAAATGCATAACTTTTTTACACGGTGAGATTCTATGAAAAACATGATCACCTACCTCAGATGAAAAGTATTTCCTTATATTATCTAGATAAGCTTTCTGCCTCCTCTGAGCTATCCTCATATATTACTAGATAATTTTCACTTTCCTAGCTACTTCCTAAACTAATTCTGGTACCATCAATTTTCTTTCTCCTACTCTATCCCAAAATGATGGATTTCGACACAACTTCACATACAATGACTCAAAAGTTGTCATCTATATACTCGAATGGAAAATGTTATTATAATAAAATTAAAATATAGAAATCTGTTGATCCCAACTTCCCTGGTAATCCATTGAACAAGCTCTCAACATAACCTATAAAGTATGAATTTTTTATTCTGACATCACATCTGATTGACGATGAAAAGCTGTATTGAAATTAAGTTTTGTTCCCAATGACTTCTGATGACCCTTCAAAAAAATACAACTGAACCTGAATCCCAGTTAGATACAATGGAAATGTGTACTTCATGTACTAGAAAATATCATTTAGTTACTATCATGAAAGATGACCCAAATACATTGTATCTCGAAAAAAAGTAAATGTGAAAATTTAGTCAGTTTGTCAAAAATCACCCAAATCGCATTGGTACCTATAGAAGTCTTTAGAAGTTACACCACAAAGTCAATGGATACATTTTCCCATTGCCACTATAGAATTTGAACGTTCCAAAGAATCCCCTCGGGTAACTACCACTCTACTTTAACATGTTAACATGTAAAACATTTCATGGAAAAATCTGCAATATCTCTTTTCATTCCATCTCACCAGAAAACTCCAGGTGGTTTCTGTACGTCTTAGCACCTACAGGATGAAATGAAAATGGTGAACTATGAGCTTCAAAAAATATATCATTCATCAACTAGTAATCCCCAAGGAAACGACAATATTTTTCCAAATATTAAAACATAATATTTATCACGGTTAAATTCTAGATATTTATCCATTTTAACCAATTTTACCTATTACTATAGCTCATGGTATTCCTTCTGCACTTGAATAATTCTGTCTGATAATGATGACTACTCTAAAACCATAATCAAAATAGAGGTATATCCTATAATAAGAACTTCTAATCCAAAATTCATGAAATCATTAATCAAGGGATCATGTTCCAAATGTAACATTGTTAATGATGCATGTCATTTTTGATGCAGGGCATCTTCCACATTATTTTATTTTTGAATATGAAAATTGATCATTAAATCATAATCCTTTATCATTTTATCCATAATCTACACGTCATGTTTAATTCCTTCTGAGTGATTATATATAATTCAGAATTTTTTGTTAAGTAAATATTTCAAAATTGTTCCTATATAAATGAGGTCTGCAAATTTTCAATGATAAAACCATAGATTCTAATTACAAATCATGTGTGGGATAAATTAACTCATGTTGTTTTAGTTGTCTTGAAGCATAAGCAATTAGCTAACCATTCTGCATTAGAACACAACCATGTCTATTACATGAAGCATCACGATAGATGACAAAATCACCATTTCTAGAAGGCAGAACCAAAACTGGAGCATTCAACAATCTCTTTTTCAGTTCGTGAAAAAAAAATCACATTCTTATATACAAATAAATTTATCCGTTTTGGGATAACTTATTTATCAGACAAGATAATGGTGAAAAGGTTTTGTCAATTCATCCGAAATAAAATACTGATCAAAGAAAACATTGAATTTCTATAACATTTGTAGGTACTGTCCATTCATAAACCAATTTTTTTGGAAGTATCAACTCATATTCCATCGTTATTCATAATGTTTCCATGAATAGAAATTAGTTGCAACCAAAATTCATACTTTCTGAAATTTTCATATAGTTTTATTTACATTATGGTCTAAAAAACAACCCTTAGATGTTTTTCACTCTCCTTTTTTCTTTTAGAAAATACCATAATGTCATCAATAAACACAACTAAAAAATTATCCAATAACCCATGAAATATACTATTCATAATATCCATGAATACCAAATGTTCTTTAGATAGGCCAAATGAAATATCAATAAATTCATAATGCCCGTATGTAGTATGGAACTAGTCTTTGGAATGTCTACATCCTTTAATTTCAAATAATGGTACCCTGACCTCAGGTCAAACATTAAAAAATACTGTGCTCTCCTGATCTAATATAAAATTAATAGTTTTGAGGAAAAAGATACTTGTTTTTAATAGTGAGGATCTTAAAATATTTATAATAAAATAAAAGTCTCATGGGAATATATTCCTTTTCTAACTAACTAAACTGGAGGAAACCATAGTGATGTTATTGGATGAATGAGGCCTACATAATGAAACTCCTACAACTGATTTTTCCATTCAATATGTTTCATTTGATCCGTTAAATAAGGGGATTCTGAAATTTCCTTATTATTAAGAACTAATTAAATTGAGAATTCATCTTCTCGACCAGGTATAACACTGGGTAAGTCATCAGGAATAACATCAAGATATTCATTTACCACTGGCACGTCATTATTATAATCATTTCCCTTTTATAAACAATATGATAATTATAACATTCATTTCCATATTTTAAGAGTTTCTATGATTCCTGATATTTGATCAATTATATGGGTTGATTCTTGTATACAAACTGAAACTCTATCTTAAAAACAACTTCTTTAGATCTATAATGAATCTTAATATGATATGAATGAAGGTAATCTATACCCAGAATGACATCAAACTCTAATACGAGAAAAATCAAAAGGTTTTAAATTAATTTCATTCCATTGATAACAATATAATGATTCTTATAATTCATCTTTTCTATAATATCCCCCCTAGTGTTTCAACAATATTTTTGGGTCTCATTTGTTGAGGTGATATTTCTAATTTACCATAAAATTTCTCCAAAATTAAGGGATGTGTAGACCCTGTATCAGCCAAAACATTATAAAAAATTGAGTAGAAAAACAAAGTACCTGATACAACATTATTGGATGGCCAAATATTTATTTACATGTTTACAAAAGATCTCAGAACTTCTTTCGGCATATATTCTTATTTCTTTTCATCATTCAGATCCCTCTTTAGGAAGAAATTTACATAACGACCCATCTCACCACATTTAAAACACATTATAGTATTCATATTAGGATTAGTCTTAGGATAATTTTAATTATGATATTGGTATACAAGTCCAAACACACCACATCGAAAAAACTTCCTAGTATTGGTAAGGCATTCCGTAGGGTTTATTAGTACACACTTTTCACAAACTAGAAATTAGACATTCTTTCCATCAGGTTTTATTAACTGATTCTTACCCATTACTTTCCATCCGGACCTCTTATTATCTAGTTTTTAATGTAAATGTGATCATAAAAAAACTCAATTTCTACCCTCTCATCATATTACACAAGTTTCTCATAAAATTTGAACTCAATGGGAGCCAATTCCCTTCCATATCATGGCTTTAATACTGAGTAAAAACAGCTAATTTTGCTATCAATATCCAGAATAACATTTGGATCATACCTCGATAGTAGGGTGATGTTTTGTTCATACAAATCCACTAAAACATCCTATTTTTTCTTTAATTAAATTTATATATTCTCCATCTTAAGTAAAACTGCCTTAGGAAGATATTTTCAAGGAAAAGACTTTTAAATTCATCACACTCTATGTCTTCAACAACCTCACTATCCCAGATATTCTTGACCATTGACCACCACTAATTAGATTCACCATAAAAATGATTAATGGAAAGGCTTACCTTAAGATTATCGGAATATCCCATTACATAGAATATCTTTTCAAGGGATGTAATCCATCCTCCACCTATTATTGAGTAAGAATATCCACTGAAAGTAGGAGGGTGTTGCCTTATAAAATTTCCAGATATCATCATGTTCCAATGTGTTATCTCTAGTTTTTCACTTGCATTGATTCCACCACCATTTATTTCATGAATCAACTGATCCATTAGTTTCATAAATTGCTTAGTTTGAATACCTACAATTCCAGGCTGCAAATTCGGAAGGATATCATTCTGTTAGTGCCTTTCCACTTCATGTTTCAAATATCTTCAGTGGAAAACCATTCTAAAAAAACCTATATTTGTTTAAGAAACATGGAATTCTTTAAATTATAAAACATTCCAAATTAACCAAAGAATAAGAACAATTTTGGGTATTATTTTACCATCATCCAAACCCCAAATGTTATCTCCACCATCCTATGCTACCAATTATAAGGACTAATCTTTATTAAAATAAATAATCATAAATTTTAGTTTATAACTCACTTCCTTTCACATTGAGGATATTATCAGGTTTATAAATCAATATTATAATGATATAATACATACATAACATTAAATATTTATATAGAGTGGATACCATAAAAGCAATATCCATTTCGTCTAAAATATATATAATTTTTAATTAAAATAGGTTTTCCTTGAAAAATCATCATAATAGTTAAATTGGCTTCCTTATTTTTCTTAAACATCCATATAACCATTGAAAATAATTTGAAAAAATATTATGAGAACAAATAATTTATTAGTTATATAAAAATAAGTAAAGAAAACATTAGTCCATGAATACATATAAATGCATGAAATCATTTTCAAAAAAGGCAAACTTTTCCCCCCTATATACATACATTTTGAAATATGAGATTTCCAAGAGGTATCAAAAAAACAGAAAGAACATAAATACAACCCTAAATGTATCTTGGTGAATTAAATAAATAATCTTTTAATACTATCCGATACTATATGATTTGTATCCCCCATTGCTACCTTACAATGTATTCCTCTTGACTACCTTATTCTGTAACCATCACTGTTACACTTGGAGTAACCATACGGTTGAATTGCAACATACACAAACCCAATGAATTGGAGAGAGATATGGGTCCCACCCATCATCAGAAAAATCCCCAAAAACAAGAACATAATCATATAACATGAATAATTTCATTAAAAATTTCATTTAGATTTTGTAAAATAGAATTTTAAAACATGATCTTAAAAGAAAATTCCATTACAAATAAAATATAATTGAAGTGTGGCATAATAGAGTGGATGAAATATGCATATAAAAATTAAATACATATAATAAAACATTATATAAATAAAATTCAACACAAAAATAATTTTATTTCCATATAATTAATGACGTAGAAGGTTAACCAAAAGAATGGAAATGAGGATAAGAATTCACATACCTCAGGTTCTTCTCACATAAAATGTGATTAAAAATATTTTATATTGTTTAAAATAGTATTAAAAATATGTTAAATAATCATATTCATATTTATAAGATCATATATGTTCATTTCATAACATCATTTCACCATTAAATTATTTCTATTTTGTTCCTTCCATTGTTTTGGTTGTGTTCTTTACATGATTTCCATGTGCAGTTTGTTTGTTATTTTCATGTAGTATGGAAATAAAATTCCAGATGTGGAATGAAATGGTATTCATATGTTTCTATAATATTAAATGATTCCATAAATCATTTGATAAATATTTAGTGATATCAGTTTAGATCATTTTGAAATTTTTTGATAATCACAACCTAGTTTCATTATATAATATAATATTATGAATATATTTTAAATTAAGAACATGAAAGATGATATTTCATACACATTAAAATCTATTTCATCCATTAAAATGGTTTTATAACTGGTTTTTTTATGATTTAAAAGAAATTTAAAACACATCTTCTATGATATTGGTAAATCGACAAATTACTAACAATGTTTTTATTTTTACAATAAGATGAAGAGGTGAAGAAGTAAATTGATGAATTTTCAAATAAACATGATAAAATGTAGAATATATTAGATTCTGTAATTTAATTCCTCTTGGAAAAGGGGATCAGAAGATAGTATAAAAATATATAATAATTTAAAATAAAACTCAATAAAATGAAAGTGGATCTTTGCCTCTTGATCTATTGTACATACAATCTTCCTCAAGGCCCGTGGTTTAAGCCTCTTTTTGATACCAGAATGTTTTGGATGGGGGGAGACCCTTGGGGAGGGATAGGTCAAATTTTAGTCAATTATAAAAACTTGAATGGTGTGAAAGGAATATGGGGAGGGAGTTGTATTTATAATGACACTGGGATAGTTTTTAATTAATTTCAATGGACACTGCATTACTGGTATTTCAAAAACCATCGTTATACCTTGCATTTTCTCATGTTATAGGCCACATGAGACACCTAATATAATATTTTAATCCTAAAGAGTTAGCCATAATGATTACATCATTATTACAAAATCATGATGTTGTTAAACACCCGAAAAAAAATATTTTTATTTTTTACTATTCACTAAAAATTCAAATGTCTCAAAAAATACCAAAAAACAACCTAACCATTTTTTCTGTTTAGAATTCAAAAATGAACTCAATTTTTTTGAAAATATATTTCTATATGTAGTTAATTTTTTTTCGATAAAGTAATATTTTATTCAATAAATAACCATTTTAAACTATAACTCATTTTATATCACCTTGAATGATTAATCATGATCTCAAGATCTTATAACCTAATGAATATAATATAATAACACATTTTACTATTTATAAGGGTCATATTACTATTAATTTGACTATTCATAAGTGTATGTTACTATTCACTAATAAATGATGGTTCTACCAGACACGAAATAACATAATGATCACAAGCATATATGGATTTTTTTTGAATTTCAAATCATATTAGGGAAAAAATTATGTTTAACATATAGTTCTTAAATTTATACTTAAAAAAAGTTTCATTATATGGATATTAATTGTTTCATGTATTTCAATTTATTTTTTAAAACTGTGGGGGTTATATTTAATCATGTTTTCAATACTACACTCCTTAAAATCAAAATTTCAAACCCCAAACACTGAAGATATACCTCCTTTTTTGTCTTCTTTAAAACAACCACTTTTATTAGTATCCATGGATTAGTACTTACTTTTAATTTCCAGTGTAAAAATATATCCCACAAACCAATTTAAACTCGAGCTCCTACAAAAAATTGACATACATGTTTGATCAAGTGTATTTCACTCATAATCAATTAATTGTAATTGTTCATATAAAATAGGGTCATATTAAAAGATATTATTTAATCCACCTCAAAAATAATTATAATTAATTTGATTAATGGATTAACTAGTTTAATTACTATTCTATTTTCATTTTGTAAAATGTTTACATAATATATAAATTCAATTATGAAAAATGTTTATAATTCATAAAATGGGGTATATATAAATATATTTTAATTTATAATATGAAAAATTCCATATTTGAAGTATATATAAATTGGTAATATCTAAAATTTTGTAATTTACATAATATTTAGCTTAATTATTAAATTGTTATAATGATATTTCATTTATGAATTATTCATAAAATATTTATCTAAT
Organism: Viscum album; assembly: GCA_963277665.1. Classification (NCBI taxonomy): domain Eukaryota; kingdom Viridiplantae; phylum Streptophyta; class Magnoliopsida; order Santalales; family Viscaceae; genus Viscum; species Viscum album. The sequence goes on from OY728130.1 coordinate 189,810,092, forward strand.
GATTAGATTTATGTAATTTTCATTTATTTAAAATTTATTCCTTTTTTTCTTCAAGTTTAGGAAATATTTTATAGAATGTGAATTACGTTTATTCTATATTTATATGATAAATTTATTCTATAAAATAGATAGCAGAATTTCATTCTAGGTTTAACACCATAAAACATATTTTTCTTCTACACTGACCTTTGTTTTTAATTCATTTTAATATCATGAATTTAGTTTCTAGTCATTGTTTTTTGTATATTATTAATCAAATTAATATTATTTTAAGTTTATCTTGAATAAAATGTCTCGAGGTTTAGGGACATCAGCTCATACATACTATTGGTCTAAAAGGTTATTCTTACTTAGAAAATTGTGGGTTAGCTATTTGTGGCTTCGAGATTACCCATATGGATATTTTATGTTTCACATAGATCTAAAAATATATATAAAAAGATAAGGTAGCTCATTCATAAGATGTATATTGATATGTATGAAAAGTTTCAGCTTCTATATTTAGGTGATTCAAATGAACTTATGGATTGTGTAAATAGTAACTCATTAATGTGGCCTAAACAAATTAATTTAGTGGATGGAATACAGATTAAAAATATAAATTATTAGAACAATTCATAAACTGAAGGAATAAAACATGGGATGATACATCTTGAATAATATTCAATATTTTAAAATTTAATTTTGAAATGATTTATATAAAATTGGCGAGTCATTTAAAATAAAACCCTCCAAATACTATTTTAATTTTCCTTAGCAATATTCACTTTTCATGACCTGAATTTTCTAACCATGTAGTTTTATGTAAAATTAGGGCTCGCTTGTATTATTTTATGTAAGGAAAACAAGTAATCAATTACTGTAGATTATCCAATTGGGTACATTCATGATAATTTTTTGTTCCCCTGTATTATTCTATGTTACCTAAGTTTTCACATTTTCATTATGATACACCTAGCGGGGAAAACCCAATTGGTGGGATGTAAAAAGAATAGAGTTAAATATTATAAATGTGATGTATATGGTAAAATATTTGTCCACTCAACTATACAAGAAGAAACATTGTTGTGATTTTGATGGTTTCCTACTTAAATAACTAAATTTATTAGTTCCACACCAAAGAGGGGTCAATATTTAAGGAAAATTGGATCTTGGTTCACTAAATGGATATAATGTATTGGGTTCTCATTTTCTAGGGGACATTTTCATAAAATTAATTTGAAAAAATAATAATAAATTAATCTCATCTAATATTATATTTTTTGTATAAAATTGAATCATTATAAACAACTTCAACTATTGGATAGGTTCTCAATAATTAAAATAATGAAATAACATTTATGGATGGGTATCGAAACATGATAACTATTCTCAAATAAGAAGAAAAAAATTAATGAAGGTAAAATTAAAAAAAATGAAACCAAATAGGGAACCAATTCTAAATATTCAGTTATATTAATATAATAAGTTTGTAATGGACTCACCATAGTGTCTGTAATGATTGTTTCCATGAAATGTTAGTTGTAAAAGTACTAAATTTATATAGGTGATTATATAAATATAGACTACGTAAATATTTTCTATCAAGAACACATTAGGACTGGATGATATGAAGCTTCAAAGGATCTTTTTGACATAAAATTGAAAAAGGATCCTCATTTTCAACTTATGTGCATAATATGATTTCAAATTATAATTATTTGGTGGGGTTGTGTTCATCTATTTAAAATGATATTATCATGTATTTCAATCTACAATCATAGAAAATAAAGTTCATCAAGATCTGTATTAATTACAATACCAATCAATTCAATATATCATTACCTCATCTCCTCAATAAACTGAGGATTTCGAGAAATACTTGGGTGGTATTGGCTCTAAAAATATGTTTATGGTATGGAAATTGAAGGGTAAAATATTTCACAATAACGGTAATAAATGAGTCCAGGATGTTTCAACAGAACCCATTAAATGAAAATAGAAGAAAAATTGGAAATTCTTCCATTAAATTTAAAATGGGAATTATAAGAGGGCTTGACCATAATAATCAAAATTGCATAAGATTACAAGTGGAGAATCTAAATCATGAGTGAATTTTTTTTAATTTTATTTGAATATTACAAAGTGTATTTGATGGAAAATATAACTTTTTTAAAATAATGTAAATATAGTAGAGTTTATAAGTAAAATTAAAATTGATGAACTAATATTTTAGTTATGGAGAATGTAGTTGTAATATATAGATTAAAAGGACATCAAGTTGAGATAAATTATTGTTAGATGTGTTTTTTTCTCTTTGAATATGTAAAAAAATGAATTTTTGATGAAATGAGAATATGAAGTTAATGTATATTTTAATCCTCTAAATTCTATAATTTTTTGGGGAAGGAGAGATGGATAAAATTATTTTATACATGGTAATTGTTTTATCCAGGATAAAAAAAAATTCCATTTTTTTAAATATGAGGTAAGTTGTTCCAATAACTCATTAGTGACACATCTTTATAAAATAATCATCTTTTTAAGGAATAGTCTCTAAACACAAATAATACCATGTAATATACTCATACTATAGTTTAATTGTTAAATATTCCATCCAAGTGGGTTTGAATGTTAATTTCTATCATAAATATGTTTTTTAATCATAGAAATATATTCTTGAATGAATTTACTATTTTAGAGGATAGTGGGAGTATTTATGAACATAGAGGAGTTCAAATTTAATAATTAAAAGATTAAACCAAGATTAGTATAAGTAATTATTTACTTAATATCATAAAATGTAGGATATTTTGTTTTAGTGAAAAATGTAAATATATACATTTAGTTACCATGGGAAGGTGAATATCACTATTTTCAAAAATGATCATTCCATCCTATAAAGTAAATTTCACATTAATGTTTTTGATATGCTAATTATTGACATTGAAAATAGTTTCATTATTTTTAATGTAACATTTCGATGGTAAATGATCTTTATATAACAATTATTTTAATCATAGAAATAGTTAACAATAGATGAAAAAATATAACCTCAGACCATATATTGATATAAAGTGAAGGATTTTGATTTTTTTAAAACAATGGAACCTTTGGATTATGATTCTTAAGTCTCACCAGTGTTAAAACTAGATTCCATCATATATTTTACTGACTAAAGTGTTTAGTGGGAGAATATTATTTGGTAGTCACATAGAGATGTAATATAAACTACATGATGGTGTAATGAGTTATCAAAACATATAAAATATAGAAAATATAAGGATAAATAAGTATTTTATCATATATGATATGAATAGTGGAACATAAGTATTGTATTTTATTTTTTTTAGAAAAGTGTTCAAGAATATAAATCAAATCATTGTCTAAAAATAAAGTAAATATCCATTTATAATTCATTAATGTGTGTTGTAACATTATATAAATTGTTGAATGATATGTTTCCTCTGAAAATATAATTTAATGTTATCATTAATCTTTAATCATCATGGAGTATAATTGAGTGTCATGATATGTTAAAATTATAAGGAATATAATCATTTACTAATTAAATAATGGTTTTATATAATATAAAAACTATAGATTAATGAGGCAATGAGTAAATACTTATTAATTGGAAGGAACTTCCAAAGTATAGCTCATGGAATTTAATATAGCCATCAGTATACATAAGGGTATGTTCTTATTATCAATCTTTATTACCTTAGATTGGAGAGATACCTAGAATTATAACATTCATACTTTGATAACTTACTTGTACATGTTAAAAGTGGCTTCTCTAATCTGAGTGTAGATGGGTATACTCATGATTATGTCATCAATTGGTGTGGAAATAAGAATATATTTTCCTTCTTTTTTGAAATAAAAATGCATTTATTCCTTTATTTAATCAGACAAATAAGATGCCTGATCATGATTAATTATAAAAAAAATGATATGTTTTCGATATTTATTTGATGGGTATGAGATATAGACCTCCATTATTTGAATGAACTATGAGGTTTTCATCTACATGTTCTAGTCTATTTCAGTGAATAAAAAATATATGAGTGGGCCTATACTAGATTAACATGATCTGTGTGTAGGGTTCAGACTATGTCATAGAAAAATGGATTATATAGGTATAAAAATTGTTGGATTACAATAAGGGAATACACATAGTCAGTGGGGTGAAATAGTGTGAAAAATAATTTTAAATCCCTTCCGTCTCATGATTTTTCAGCATATCTCTATTAAGTTTCACACCAATGAAAAAATATAAAAAGCCTGGAATGTTTGATATCATGTTCACTTAAATGTGAATGATTAAATCCCCAAAAAGATATTATTATTGTACCCCATGTATATTTCCATTCTAATTATCAAAAATACATTTGGAAATGGTAATTCCTTGATGTCGTACAACTTCTATCACAAACCAGTTACAATATTGCATCAACTAAGAGAAAGATATTCATTATAAAGAATGGACAAATATAATTATATGAGCCTTCACACCAACAAAAAAATGATGTCCTTCTTCATATTCCCCACATAGTTGTATTATGTGGGTATTCCATATGCTTCGTCTACTGGTTATTTGATAAAACAGTGTATATGTTCTTCCTATATAAAAAATATTTCTTTCCAGTTTCATTATTTCATATTATTTATATTCTTATAATTTTTCATGAATATTGATTCCATATTTCTTTTGAAATATATTTGGATTGTGGAGGCTTGGAACCATGTAAAATCTTAATATTTATCTCAATTATTAATTTAATTATTTATTTAAAACATCCTAAACACTTAGTAATTTATTCATTCATACTATAACTGAATTATCACTTCCCACAATCACTACATCCATGAAATCCACATATTCTCATTTAAAACTCCTTAAGACTAATGATTTAAAATTATCATGAAATTTATGTTTACATTACATCAATATTTCCATAATAATTTTATAATTTAATTTTAAGTTGGAATATATCACATGCATGGAAACATACACCTTGGGATATGATACTCATGCAGAAAATTCGTGAATTTTGTTATTGATGAAAAATGTTCAATGAAATATAGATGTGTCCTATGGATTCAAGATCAATGATCACCACATAATTCTTCATGGATCACCCTTTTGATATCCACAATCACCTAGTTTATACACCCTATCGATTTTCATCATCTAAAAATTATTAATTGACTACAATTTATCGACTATACAAGATATTTGGATTGAAAAAACAATACCACATCTTATCAACCATAATAGATAAGACTTAGTGAAATTCTTGATCAACCACTAATTAATAATATATTCAATTAGTGAATAAAGAATGTGTTTATACATGATAAAATTGGTTTATTAACCACGAGTTCCATCTATATTGACCACACATTTCGGTTATGCAAGTCCAATATCAACATTATACAGTTTTTTGATTTTTTAGAATTACCATGAGGGAGGTATTAACATTCCTTTGCAAACCAATAAAAAATTATAGATTACCTTTACATATGTATTTTCATATTACATAGGTTATAAAATATTAATATTATCACTATGCCATGCGAATATACCCTTAAGCATCATTGAAAATTTTTCCATGATCCTTATGAAGCTCGCAGCTTGTATCCATCCTTAAGAAGCTACTCCATGTTACTATTAAAAAGGATTCAAACTTTCTCTATAATTAGTATACAACTTTAATAAAGGTTTCATAGACTTTACATGAGAGGTCTGTGAAATTTACACAATGAATTGTCAACACATATTACACATACCTAGGCAATGAACTACCATTTTGCATCTTAATGAATGTCAGTCTTACCTTTATGCATCCTTCATATCACAAGTATTAATATAACTAAGATACTAAAAATTCTTCCAAATTGATTCTAGACCTTTCTTAAGAAACTCAAACATACATCCACCATGTAATATAGTATGTTCAACTATCCAGCAACATTTAATTATTAATTCTTTTAATGACCATTAAATAAATCATCCTGACTGACATAGAATGGAAATAATACAACATTTTTTATAATGCTTTAAAAAATATCACTATTTGTATTTTATGCAGTTCCTCAAACTCCCCCGATTCATTGAAATAATGAAAAAGAGATTAAAATTTACGAATTAAATAACACTTATATGAGAAAATGAATCCTGAATAAATCACCTCTGAGTCTATATGATATCTCTCTGTGTATAATATAAGTGTGATTAAATCTATCATTAATATAGTTCACAAAACTACTTGGATTAACCGTTTCTGATTTTTTTTTCTTATAGAAAAAATTGTTGGAAATAATAATCCATATTATTTCATATATAAATCAACACACATATCAAATAAATTAAAAATAGGGGTAACAAAATTATTCTCTATGAAAATAACCTGCTCAAGAATATTAAAGAGATAATATAGTAAATGAAACTAAAAAATAATCATCCCTTATAGAGAGGAGGTGGGTTGCACTCCTAGTTTCACCCTTATCTTCTAAAAAAATTTAAAAATGAGAGGTTTGGTGATAATATCAACATTTTTCTCGTTAGGGATACCATATTCCCGCCTTAATATACATTCTCCAACCATCTCCTTTGGAAAATGGTACATCATTTCAATGTTATTTTACATGAATTTTATTACTAGATTTTTTGATAGATTTATGGAACTATAATTGTTTTAACCCTTTATCAAAGAATCTATTACATAAAAACACAAATTAATAAATATTTTTTTATCTATATAAATTTTGTATCCACTAAGGATTTTGTCACATTATCACCCTCATTAAATCTTAGCCTCAATGATTTTTTCTTCAATAATTTACAATAAATAAACTTCTTTGAATGAAACATACTTCACCATATGTGGACATCATATCGTTAACATCCCCTACCCATTCAGCATTAGTGAATCCATTTAGTTGACTCTCACTTCTCTTATTATACATTAGACCATAACTGAGAGTGTTTGAGTTTTATCCCAAGAACATATTTTTCTATCAAAAATTGGAATTCTTTTATATTTGATTAATATAAATAATAAATACTGAAAATATATTCAATGTAATGTCTTTACTATATCATGTATATAATACATAAAACCAAAAATGAGAAGATATTATTTTTATTAATTTATTATTCATCAACTTTTCTTAGTTTTTTAACCCATATTTTTGTGGAAACTCATCTAGATTACAACATGAAAAGCGTTTTATGACATTCTTTAAATATTTTTATTTTCAGACAAAAATATATGTTTCTACATGAAAATATTATAGTCCCCAGAAGTTTCTCATTTTATCCATTACTAAAAATTCAAACCATTCTTCCATGTTCATTGAAAAAATAACAATCTAATCATTATTAATTACTATAAAATATTACATCATCCAGACACACAATCAAAAAGTATGATGTGGTGTTGGTGATTTCACATATAGATTTTTTCCACCACCGCTTTTGAAAATGTAATGTTTTTATGTACTCAACAAGCTTAAAATAATGTGATATTAATGTATAATTTAGAACATGGAGATATTTTTCAAGATTATATACTTTTATTCTATATGAATCAAAATTCAATCATTCATTCCATTTCATATACAATTCTTTTTCAACCTCACTATTCATAAAATTAGATTTCAGCTACATTTGAAATACTTAAAATATTTTATAAATACGAAAGGTTTGTAATAATTTCATGGAATTCATAATAACCAATAGAGAAAACGTTTCATTAAATTCCACCACATAAAGATATTAGTAACCCTCACAAATGAATCTATAAATATTTTTCTAGTCACCTGACCAATTTCATATAGCCTGTTTCTAAAGACCCATTATATTCTAATAAAATTATTTTTTGTTGTTATGGGAAAACATCCATAGTAACATTATTTTCTAGGTGATCATGTTTCCCATGGAAGGATGAGACCCAACCGTTTTTATTTAAATATTATTAAATTTATTTTAGCTTAATTATTTGAAGAAACCAAGTGTGGATTATTGTTTTGAATTTTCTTTTTGTTTTTACACATTGATTATGGTCACCAATTATGTTCTCAACATCTACATACCTTATTTGGTCTTTAACCAACACCTTTTTAAACATATTGTCATTTTTTACATGAATTAACTTCTTTTAAATTCTAAATATATTCATCATCACTGGAATCATTAGAGTCTACTAATTTTTATTGAGGTTGTATGATTTTGACTGATTTGGATATCGAACAAAATTTTTAAACATCATCCTCTCCATTTAAAAAGACCATTCTTCTAAATTGTCTTCCATACTAAAAAACTACTTCACCATCATATTTATCAATTCTTTTTAAATATATTTTGTATAACCTCTAGGCACTTACATTTTGTGTATTAACATGTAAAATTCCAACTTCGACCCATTCATCATAATTTCGCCCAATTATTTCCTTTGTCCTAAATAGACATGGACTCTTAAAAACCATAAGGTGATAAATATTTGGATTCAATATTATCAACATATCATATGTTTTTATGTCACACGTTTTCTTCAAAAGATATCTATTTTGAATGATTTCATTAGTTGTGATGGAATGTGCTTTAAAAATGATGATGTGTTATGTTTTCTGAACATTTCCTACCCATTTCTACTTAAATACTATTTTTCCTTTTAGCCACGACATTAATGATATTAATTTGTGGTTTTTATAGTATTTATTATCAATGAGTTAATAAGTGATGAATTACTTCATTTAAATATTTATTAAGAAATAATAATATCATGGAAGTCCATTTGTATTCCCAATCAAGACATTTGAAGATTTATGTGAAGTTACAAAGAAACTATGGGGATTATGTTAAGAAATATATTTTGAATCTTGAATGCTTATTAGTGACCCATGGATGTGTTTTTTGTGTTGAAAAATAATAATCTTAGAATATCTCTTCACATTTGAAAAATAAATATTTGAATTAGATCGATAGTTTGGATGGAGAAGCATCCATTAGAATTTTAGAGGTCATATCATATTTTGGATGAAATTGCGAAGCTTGGAGAATTGATATGGATTCATCTTATGGAATTGGATTTCATGATTGAAAAATTATCCTTTCAACTCTAATGATCAATTGAAATGATCTTAAATGTAATTTTTTTTGAAAATGATGAAATATTACTTTTAACAAGTGAAGATCATATGAATATTCATTTTCATTAATATTTGATTCTGTTTACGATTTAAGATTGTGTAAGATCATAAAAATAAATACATTCAAGAAGAAATTATAAGGACAAGAAATAAAAAGAAGGGTGAAAACTATATCCTACGTGAAGGTTTCATTTCGTTGGATTGTAAATATTAATCATTGTAATTAGTATGTATTGGGAAAGGGAAAAAAATTTCAATCCATTGGAGAAACAAGATCCCCCTCAAAAATATACATAGGACCAAAGGGTTCAACCACATGGTAGAGGGTAAAAATTTCAAGACATCATGGAGAAAGAGAGATTCGACATGCATAACTTATAATGTGTATAACACCAGATAGAGAGAGAATCAAAGTATTCATAGAGCCTAAATGGTACTCAGTGGACTATATAATTGAGGCGCAACCCATGTACGTAGTGTGTGGATTGTTGTGTATGTTGAACACCATTATAGGCTCATGAAATTCATGTGTGGGGTTTACTTATATAACATCTCTGTTCTCATTCACTAATAAGTATCCCAACCAGATCGCCACCAATTGTAAAGGATGCCTCCTTATATTCTAGAGGCTACTGACCAGCGATGAAGGTATATATATATATATATATATAATGGGGAGACTATACCATTATCATCAAATTAGTATAAAATTGTTTAGTAATGAAGTAAACTACAGATATAATTTATTGTATGAAATAGAATATAATATTATCCATAAAAAATAAATAATAAATAAAAAACATAACCTATGGTATATACAAAAAGTGATGATAATGACATGATTTACTAAATGTTGGGAATACTCGGAAATATTGCAATAGGAATATATATATTTCTATTTTAAAAATAAACAAAATTACCAATCTATCTCCAACATAGTACTAATCATAGATTCAGTCCTCTGATCTCATACTCCAAATTATTACCAAATTCAAGCATGCATAGCTGACCGCTTCCCCATGTACCTACCTGCAGCCATGAAATATGTCATAATATGAAATAGTGGTAGAAATACGGTGTGATATAAACATAGTAGTCCACCAAAAATAGTGTCTTTTATAATTGAGTTAGTTTATATAGTATGAGTATTGTGCAAGTAATTAATTAAGTAGAGTAGTAAATTAAAATAAATCACTTTGATCCAGGTTCATAATAGGACACCCTACTAAAAATTCCTTCTCCAAACTTAGAAATAATGTCCATATGAATTATTTATTACTATATATTTATATGTTAGTAATGAGACCTGGGACAATTTCAATTATTTAAAACATTATCATACTCATAGAAGGGATACATAAGTGTCATCACATTAAAGATTTAAGAAAGTAAATAAACAATGATATTATCTATTTAATGTTTGGACTGAATCTATTTGTGTTATTTTACATGGTAGATGAATCATAAAATTAATGTAATTTTATATTAGTCCCATCCAAGTAATTCAACATAGCGAACTCTGGTATATCACTAGGTATAATATATACTATCAACCTACAAGCCCATATAAATAATTCCTCATAAGAATCTAGGTATTCTAGGGAAGTGGTATAAATAAATAGACTCTTAAGCTCATCTTTGTATGCTCACATAGGTAAACCATGTGTCAATCGATTCACACTATAATGAACTACGCTTTGATCATATCCGTGGAATTACACATATGAAACCAATGTTTCAGTCCTAGCACATTATAATTTCACTCACCAAGTGATCCAGTATAGGGAATTCTACATTAGAGTCCTTGTGTATCCCTCAGAGTAAATATTTCCATTGTAATTCATTAAATTAATATAATATTTAAGATTACATCTATGGAGTTCTGAGTTAGAATCCTTATATCTCCCCAGAAATGTCATGCTGGATGGTCATGGATTGGGAAAGCAATACAATTTAACAATTAACTAAATTTTACTTATCCATTTATTTTAAAAATATAAATAACTCTATAAGTAATAAGGCTCATGTAACTAGGATCATGGGAATACAATAATGCCTTTATTTAATTCAAATTATAAATAATCTATACGTGACAACTAAGCACACTTCAAGTAACACAATGAGATTTTAAAATAAGAACATCATGTTGGATAGTATACATGGAAATAAAAATCATGAACATTAGACAATATAAAATATTTATATTTTACAATATATTCTATTTAAAATAAATTCAACTTCATTTATTTCATTTGATTCATGCAACATGTAGTTTAAAAGAAATGTGATGCTCTATTAATATTTTATTATACATGACCATTATGACAAAACCATTAAAATTGGAGGTATGAATAACAATAACTAAATTATTAAAATAATGTGGATCATAAATTTGTAAAATAAAATAAATGGATATCAATATATTATAAATAAAATAAAAATCATTTTAAAGTAAAAATAATGTTCTCTGGAAAACTGTTTAAAAAATGGTTTCATCAATTAATGTGAAATTATGATAAAATTATTTTTTTCCACTACTAAAAAATTTACATCATAGATAAATTAATTTTTTATATCTTCATATCATAATTATCATTAGATGAATTTTACATAATTTTTTTTGAAAAAATAATTATTTTGATGAAAAGTGAAAAATACATATATATATTGGTAGCTGTCTTTTCGTAAAAAATATTTAATAAGAAAAATTATATTTAAAATTGGTTAAAAATAAAAATTAGTTCTATTATATGATAAAAATTTAAAATTATTTAAGTGAAATCAATTTCATAATAAATTTTTATATTAGAACCTTATATACTCATGTGAAGTTTCTCTTTATAACCCTCTTTTTTGGTCACGTCTACATGTATAATTTTAAATTGAATTTAGCCACTTATACGAATTTAATTTGAAAACATTGATTCTATATTTTTAATCATACCAATTAATATTATATAATAGGGTCAACTTTTTTTAATAAATAATAGTGAAAAAATTAAAAATTAATTTCTAGGGTTCAGGTAAAAATGTGGTTGTTGGGGGATAAACTAATAAGATACGGGTTTAAATGACATAAAAAAATTCTAAAATATTATTTTCTAGAAATATGTAGTCCCAGGTTTTAAAAAACTAGAATATGGCCTCATTTGGACAAATTTTTTTTGGTAATTACTTTATCATTTTGGTTTATATTGGGATATTTTCAAGTAGTTTCCAAGACAATTCCCTTTCACCATTTATAAAACGGAACTCCCTCACTTGAGTACGTAAAATAAATAACCATTGAAAAGAATTTTACCTTATAAAATATATCCCCATAATGCTTATCCAAATTATATAGGATTTTTTAATCCCAAAATTCATACCGTTGGGTCCTTTAGTGGAGATTAAAATGAGGTTTCTCTTAGTGAATATAATTGTCTTAACAAATATATTTCGTTTTATTTGTTATTTTTAGACAATTAATAGTGTATTAATCCTTGAAATATAATAAAACAAGTATATAATATATACTTATATGATTTTATGTAATGTTAATGATCTATATCCATCTCCACTTTCATCTAATGGAAAATGAAACTGTCAATCGTGTGTATGGAGGACTACCACCTCGCGAACCAATGTAGTTAATTTTCCCTCACCACCTTCAACATATGGGTAACATGATGAATTTTACATATTTATTTCATATTTATAAAATTATTAAAATTGTATAAATATAATATTAGATATACCTTCTTGATTTCCATTCCATGATAAATAAAATTATTTCGTTCGTGTGTACGATAGACTACCGCCTCGTGAAGCGATGTGATTCATTTTATGCTTAAACATTACATAAAATATAGTAAGGATAATTTTATTAAATAAATTTTATATATATGACCTAAAAATAATTATATAAATATAATATAACATATAAGTTCTTACTTTCCAATCTATTCGAAAAAATGTCCCTTGTGCGTACGTGTGGACTACAGCCTCCACATAGCGATATGAAATGTTTTTAATTTAAATTTTTACATGGATGGTAATAAATAAATATTTTATTAATATAAATTATGTATAGAATATAATAATTATTTTTAAATGTGAATTAATATTTACTTTTATTTATTCTATCATTTGAGAAAAATTGAAACAGTGTTCACGTGTACGTACTGCCTACCATCTCCATATACGGTGTAATATATTTTCTATCTCAAAGACATATAGAATAATATAAATACATATATAATGAATATATATTATATTCACACCATGTTTAAAATAATTTATATGATGTGATCATTGTCAAATTAAACGTACTAGAATTACCGACCTAAATCATACATAAAAAACAATGTAATTATCACCTAAAATAGTGGTTTTAACAAATAATTGTTAATAAATGGATGATAAAATACTATACGTAATTAATATATGGTATGATATATATATATTTATGATCCATTAATATATTTATAATAATTTTTAATTTATTATACATGAGGTTCATACATGTATGAATGAAGTTAAATAAGTTGTAAAGTTTTCTCATATCAATTTTACTTCTGTGATATATACACCATATTAAACACTTATTCATTTGTTTGGTCTATAAATTGTCAATTTAATATTTTATATCATTAATATATTTATATTAATGTTATATAATATTTCAATTGATGTTACTTCATTCATGGGGCTTGTAATTAAAATGTTTCCAAAGATACGAGGGTTAATTTAAAAAGCTCTTCATTATTCGAGAATGTGTTTTTCAAAGCCATCCTTGGGTTAATATGTAAATATTTTTATCTTAAAATTATTATTTTTATTCTATTATTTTTATTCATGATATATTTTGAGTAATATTTCCAATTTTCACTCTTTTTTACTTTAAATTATCGATAAAATAGTTTTAATAAAATATGACATTATTTATCTCTTCGGTGGAAAATAGTTTTTCATCAAATATATTATCATGAACTATATTAGGTACCCTAGTAACCTGATAACAGATATGTACCGGATATATTTGGTATGGTTTTCCTGATCTCCATGTTTATGAGACTAGAACCAAGCATCATACAACATGCAAGTGGTGATTAATTTCCCACAAAACATACAGGAAGTAAGAAAAGAAGGCCAATATGCATGTAAAGGAAAATCCACTGAAAATAATATAGTATAATATGAAAAGGAATAAAAATATAAAATTAACACAATGAATGCACCAAATAAGGAAAATTATCCCATGTTCCCAAATTACACAACTCACCACGACTAAGGATCAACAGGAGGATCCTCCTCCAGGAGATTTTTCCCCTTGCTCGAACCAAGAATAATAATATCTACCAACACTCATAGGATAAAGTTGGATGTGCACCTATACATAGTTGGTTTCCACTGAAGATTTTACAATAGGTTCAAAATATAGATTATCCAAATAAAAGCATTCAATTTTCAAAATAAATAGTTTTGGCAATTCAAGAGCATATTTAAATAAAACATGCTATATAGTTTCAAAATGATAGAAAAACATTTAAAGAATAGGTGTTACATTAAAAGAGATGGAATATTTCTAAAACAATGACATAAATAAAATAGTTATAAAAAATAGTTTATGTTGAACCAGCAAAGGCATGTATGGAAATTTTACATCATTAACATACATTTTAGTCTCATATATTAATAAACTATAAAGTAACATAGTGACATAAAAAGTAGGTACAATAGTAATAACCAACAATATTAGTCCATAATATCAATGCGATATATACAAAATGCATATACTCACATGCCCCTCAAACTTTCTAGAGGTGACTCGTCACCCTCCCACCGGGGATGTGACCCTCCATAGGTATGTTTTACAATGTTGTAATAGTGTAGAGTTTACCAAAATAACTCAACAACAACTTAATGCTTGAATATTCTCTTACATGATGGTAAATTTCTTTTAAGACATCTTTAAATACAATTAAATATCATTATTCGATTTCAAAATTCCAATTTTATATTTAAAACCAAAATGGGTTTTAATAAAACAATATTCCCATTACACAAGACAAAACTATTAGGGTTCTAAAAAATCCTTTTATTCAAATTTTTTCATGTTTAAAATCCATTCAAAACCAATTCCATCATTTTGATAACGAATTTTAACAATTAAATTCAACCATTTAATTGAAAAATACTACATGAAATCCACATTTTAAATACAATAATTTAAACAAACCAATTTCCAAAAACATACCCCAATTCAATAGAAATATGGGTTTTCCAAATTTCCATTCAAAAACAATTTCATATCTCCCGATTCATTGTAATCAGGATTTAATCAATTTAATTGAAAGAAAATTTGTGCTGTTAAATTTAATAATTAATTGAAATAAATCATGAAATAAAATGGTAATCAATTTTTCTAAACGAAACATAACTACCTACCTTATCCAAATATTAAACACTCCAAACAAGTCCTTTCAATGGGAAAATAGTGTATAGGACCTCAAAACACAACATAGAAGAATGATCTAACACTCAAGGCATAGATAAATTAATACCATGATGATCCAAAATTAAAAAAAGAGAGATAAATGAATAACGATGAAGAACAATTACCCAGATATCACCCTCCATGAAAATGATATTTTTTCTCCAAATTAATGATTATGTAAGAGTTGGTTGTCCTTATGAATAATTGGGTAAGGCCTTTGGTTGAGCGATATGAAACCAGGGAATATGATGAGGGATATTGGATGTGCACTAATACATCTATATTATACTATCGGAGCATTACGAGGCTTGTACACTTGTTACATGTTGTGAAATATTTAATTATCATAATGATGAAGACATGTAGAATCTGTACCACCCCGTTAAAAATGTTATATTAAATGATGTGTTACACCAATTCACATCGTCTAATGCTTGATATTTGTAACAGACATAACTGTTGTACCCCTCTCTCTTGGATTTTAATGATCACAATCACTCTCATCGTGATCTAATATTGTTTCAAGTGTTCTTGTTAAATAGGCATGTTTTCAGGAGCAAGAAGTGGCAAAGGAGGAAAAGTGGACTGTTTTCAAGTCCACCGGCCAGCCGGTGTGAAACCACCGGCCATCCGGTAAGGGCACTGGCCAGCCGGATCCAGCCCATCGGCCAGCCGGTGGACCAGGCAGAAGGCCCTGCCCTCTGCCAGGTGCCACCGGTCAGCCGGTGTCTAGCCACCGGCCGACCGGTGGCTCCAGACAGAATGGCATACATTCTGTCCAGACCACCGGCCAGCCGGTGGACTCCTCACCGGCCAGCCGGTGGAACTCCTTCAAATAGTGAGACCTACTGTCTCACCACCGGCCAGTCGGTGGCCTTATCACCGGCCAGCCGGTGGCTCCTGGGCAGAAGCACTCTCCACATTCCAAGGCACCGGCCAGCCGGTGGAGAAGCACCGGTCAGCCGGTAAGCAAAGTCAAACTAGCCGTTAGAGCTTGACCAGACTTGTCCACTTGACCCCCAACGGCTCCGAAAGCCCTCCAACGGCCATATTGAAGTATTTGGGGATATTTCTTCTATAAATAGACGTCCATGGATGCCGAGAACATCACCGATCATATACCGAAGCATACCAAAGCTATTTTGATCATTTGAGGCTCCTACGACAATTCTCAAAGGCCACTTGAGATCCAATTGCCATCCTTGAAGCTTGGGCTGCCTCTACATCAACTACACTCACCTCTTGGCGCTCAAGGCTTCCTCTAGTTTGTTCTAACTTATTTACTTCAATTGTTTAGTTCTTAATTGGGTTTGTATTAAAACAAACCTCCCTTTTTCTTCCTTCTTTCAATTTGGGTTTCTTGCTACAACCATAATAAAAAAGCAAGCTGTAAGAAGGTGATCTAGCCTACCTTAAAACGTCTAGTGGGTTTCTTGCTATAACCATTAAAAAGCAAGCGGTCGTATAAATCTCCCAACGGTTGAGTTGGGAGCGGAGACGTAGGCTTGAGTTTAAAGCCGAACTCCGTTATCAATTGTGTCTTGCCATTTTACTTTCCGCTGCATTTAAATTTGTTTTAAATTGTTAATTAATTTTAAAAAGGCAATTCACCCCCCCTCTTGCCATCACCTCCGACCCAACATTTGGTATCAAAGGGAACGTTTGTGTAATACCTTAACCAGTTACAAACAAAAAATCCATAGTGATGGATTCTTTCTCACAAGCACCCGAAGGGTATTCCATGACTCGGGCTCCATACTTCGATGGAACCGATTACACATATTGGAAAACACGAATGATTACTTTTCTTAGAAGTATTGGCTATCCTATATATAGAATTGTTATGCAAGGCTACACTCTTTCTAGTAAGGATGAATCTAAATGGACCCCCGAAGACATTGAAAATTTTGAGCTTGATGGCAAAGCCATGAATGCTCTTCATTGTGGGTTAGACCGTAATGAGTTTAATCGTATTTCTACTTGCACCACCTCACACGAAATTTGGAAACTTTTGGAAGTGACCCATGAGGGCACTAACAAAGTCAAAGACACTAGGTTAGATATGTATCGTCAAGACTTTGAGAGTTTCACAATGCACCCACACGAGTCAATCACTGAAATGTTTACTCGTTTTACTGATGTTTGCAATGGGAGAAAGTCCCTTGGTGATGATGTTTCAGCAGAAACAATGGTGAAGAGAATTCTTTGGGTCCTACCAAGCTCTTGGGCACCAAAGGTGACGGCAATCCAAGAAGCGAAAGATGTCAAGAAGATGCCGGTTGAAGAACTCATAGGGTCACTCATGACTTATGAGATTACCATGAAGAGGCAAGCCGATAAAGAAGGAAAGATCTTCAAGGAGAAAAAGAACATTGCTTTCAAGGCAAAGGAAGAAATCTCCTCCGATGATAGTGAATCCGAGATGGCGCAACTAGCAAGGAAAATGAGCAAGTTCATGAAGAAAAAGAAGAAATTTCAAAAGGCACGAAAGGAAGAGCCAAAGGCGGAGAAAGAAATCACTTGCTTTGAATGTGGAAAGAAAGGCCACATCAAACCGGAGTGCTCCATTTTCAAGAAAAGGTTAAAAGAAAAGAAAAACATGAAGGTCTTCAAAGCATCAACATGGAGTGCAAGTGATGACTCCATGTCTTCAAGCGACTCAAGCGATGAAGATGGAAAATGCCTAATGGCATTTGATGAGGTATCCTCTTCTCACTCTTCTTCTCACTCTTCTTCCTCATCTTCTTCTTTTGATAATAATATGTCTTATGAAGAACTCCAAAATGCAAGAGATCAATTAGAGGAAGGTTTTCACGAACTTACCTCTAAATTTTTGACCTTGAAAAAGAAAAACAAAACTCTTATTTCCGAAAAAGACAAACTTCTCAAAGAGAATGAGGAGCTTGCCCTTAAAGTCAAAAATATTCCAAATGTAGATTCTTTAAATTCTACCATTAAGGATTTGAAGGAATCTCTTGCCAAGTTCACCCAAGGTGAACAAAACTTAACTAAATTACTAGGTTCTCAGCATTCGGCTAGAACCACACATGGACTTGGCTATAACAAGCAATCCACTTTTTCTAGGGCACCCACTACTTTTGTAAGGGGGAGCTCTCAATACAAATTTTGTAATTATTGTAAAAAGACCGGTCACATGATTTATGAATGTGATTGTAAAAATGCTAGGTATGGAAGACCCAAATCCATTACCTACTCGGATGAGTATCATAGAAGGAATCCCTCTAGAACATTATGGGTTCAAAAGTCTCTTTTTGCTAATCTTTCCGGACCCAAACTTATATGGGTACCAAAATCTATTCTTTCTTGATTTTGTAGGATAAACGCCAAAAGAGTAGTACCTCTAAAGGGTCGTGGTATCTTGACAGCGGTTGCTCAAGGCACATGTGTGGCGATCCCTCCGAGTTCAACTCACTTGAAGAATTCGATGGAGGATATGTCACCTTTGGTGATAACTCAAAAAGCAAGATCGTCGGAATAGGTACCATTGGTTTTGGTAGCTCCTCTTTTATTAAAGATGTTTTATTAGTTAAAGGTTTAAAGCATAATTTAATTAGCATTAGTCAACTTTGTGATAGTGGTTTTTCAGTCAATTTTCAAAATGATTAACGCAATGTGTTAGATTTTCAAAACAAGTTGATATTTTCTGCTTCCCGTTTTCAAAATGTTTACATTATTGATTTAAAATCTCTAGCTAGCCAAAATGTTAAATGTTTAAGTGCTCTTGACAATGAGTCTTGGCTTTGGCATAGAAGATTGGGGCATTGTAGCTCTCATTCACTTCTAAAGCTTAATAAGAACAAGCTCATTCGTGACCTTCCTAAACTTAAATTTAAGAAAGATTTGATTTGTGAGCCATGCCAACTTGGTAAGCAACACAAGTATTCTTTCAAATATAAGAAGGAAGTGTCCACCTCAAAATCTCTTGAACTCCTTCATCTTGATCTTTTTGGTCCTACTCCCGTAGCAAGCTTAGGTGGAAAATCCTATACCTTAGTTATTTTTGATGACTTTTCTCGTTTTACTTGGGTTTTCTTTTTAGCCCATAAGAATGATGCTTGTAAATCCTTTTTGAAATTCTCTAGGAAAGTAGAAAACGAAAAAGGATATAAAATCATATCTCTTCGTAGTGATCATGGTGGTGAATTCGAGAACAAAGAATTCTATGAATTGTGTTCCTCTCAAGGATACAATCACACCTTCTCTGCCCCTAGGACTCCTCAACAAAATGGAGTGGTTGAAAGGAGAAACCGAACTCTCCAAGAAATCGCTCGAACCCTCCTTAGTGAATTCGACCTCCCTCAATATTTTTGGGCCGAGGCGGTAAACACTGCTTGTTATACTATTAATAGAGTCCTTGTAAGACCCCTTCTTAAGAAAACCCCCTATGAACTTTGGAAAGGAAAATTGCCCAAAGTAGGTTATTTTAAAGTGTTTGGTTGTAAATGCTTTATCCTTAACACAAAAGATAACCTAGGGAAATTTGATGCCAAATCCGATGAAGGTATTTTTCTTGGGTACTCCAACTCAAGCAAAGCCTATCGTGTCTTCAATAAACGTTCAAAAACCATCTAAGAATCATCTCATGTCAAATTTGATGAAACTCTTCCAAAACCTCACCCGGTCATTGAGGATGTTGAAGATAAGCTTGATAAGCTTCATTTGGATGATTCCTCTTCTCCTCCCAAGGATGATGACCATCAAGAACCCTCTTCACCTTCTTCGCCTTCCACCTTGCCTAAGGTTTGGAAACCTTCTAGAGACCATCCTTTAGAAAATGTCATAGGTGACCTTCAAGCCGGTACTCGAACTAGAAGATCTATCCTCAATGAAGTTGAACATCAAGCCTTCATTTCTCACCTAGAACCTCAAACCGTTAATGATGCCATTAATGATGAGAATTGGGTTCTTGCAATGCAAGAGGAACTAAATCAATTCTCTAGAAATGATGTTTGGAATCTTGTTGAAAGACCCAATGATCATCCAATTATTGGCACTAAATGGGTTTTTAGGAACAAACTTGATGATCAAGGAAACATAACCCGGAACAAGGCTCGCCTAGTAGCTAAGGGCTATAATCAAGAAGAAGGAATCGATTATGGTGAAACCTTTGCCCCCGTTGCTAGGTTAGAATCCATTAGGATCTTGTTGGCATTCGCCGCCCACTTAAATTTTAAGCTTTTTCAAATGGATGTTAAAAGTGATTTTTTAAATGGTTTTATTTCTGAAAAAATCTTTGTTGAACAACCTCCCGGTTTTGAAGATCCAAAATTTCCAAATCATGTTTTTAAGTTAACCAAGGCTCTTTATGGCTTAAAGCAAGCCCCTCGGGCTTGGTATGAGCGGTTAACAAAATTTCTTTTAGAAAATGATTTTAAAATGAGTCAAGCCGATTGTACCCTCTTTTTAAAACACACTTCAAAAGATCTTTTAATAGTCCAAATTTATGTTGATGATGTTATCTTTGGTTCTACCAAAGAATCTCTTTGTACTGATTTTTCAGATTTAATGAGAAAAGAATTTGAAATGAGTTTTATGGGAGAATTGAAATTTTTTCTTGGTTTTCAAATCTTTCAAAATTCAAAATGTATTTGTCTAAGCCAAAGCAAATACACAAACGAGCTTCTAAGTCGTTTTGGTATGGATCAAGTAAAGGAAATTAGTACACCCATGAGTACTTCATGTAAGCTTACGTTAGACGAAGCCGGGAAACCGGTGGATAACAGGCTTTATAGGAGTATGATCGGGAGTCTACTTTACCTAACTGCGACCCGTCCTGACATCATGTTTAGTGTTTGTCTTTGTGCTCGTTTTCAAGCCAATCCTAAAGAATCCCATCTTAAATCGGTCAAAAGAATTTTTAAGTATTTAAAAGGATCAAAAAATCTTGGTTTATTTTATCCCTCAAATACTTCTTTTGAACTATCTTCTTATTCGGATGCTGATTTTGGCGGATGTCAATTAGATCGTAAGAGTACTAGTGGAACCTGTCATCTGCTAGGCAAGTCCCTTGTTTCGTGGAGTAGCAAGAAGCAAAATTGTGTTGCTCTTTCTACTGCCGAGGCCGAGTATGTAGCCGCTGGCAATTGTTGTGCCCAAATTATTTGGATGCAACACACTCTCTTGGATTATGGTCTTTCCTATGATCATGTCCCTATTCGGTGTGACAACACTAGTGCCATTAGTATCTCTAAGAATCCAATACAACATTCTAGGACAAAGCACATAGACTTAAGGCATCATTTCCTTCGTGACCATTTTCAAAAAGGAGATATCACTTTGGACTTCATTCCTACTGATTTCCAATTAGCTGATATTTTTACCAAACCGCTCCCGGTTGACCGTTTTGATTTTATTAAAGGGGAGTTAGGAATGATTCGTCAATGAGCACTATTAAATATTTGACTTTCTTGACTTGCTTATATTTTATTTTTATTAGAATTTTTTAAACAACTTTTTTTTTAATTCTGTTTTTTATATTTTTTATGACTTTTAGTACCACCGGTCAACCGGTGGTACATCACCGGTTAACCGGTGGTGTCGGGTTTTGCTTTTTGGGCCGACCCGAGGAAGGGTTAAAAACAATTTTAAAACCCTTCCTCCCTCATTTCTCTCTTCTCTCTCGGGCTGCTCCTCCTAAAACCGCAGGTCCTCCAAACCCTAGCCTCCCTTCTTGGTTTTTGACCTCTCAAACCTCCTTTCTTCTCTTAATCTCTTTCTTCTTTTTTCCTTTTGCCATCATGGGACCTCTCTCTACACGCAAAGGCAAGGGAATCGCTCAAGAAGCTCCTCCTCCTCCTTCAATCCCTCAACTCCCGGACATTTGGCATGACAAAGTCATTTTTCCGGGTAGAGTAATTGATTATTCTTGGCTGTCTACTGCTCGTCTTGAGCTTTTCTCGATTATTGAGTATCAACATTGGCATTCATTTTTTGAGCCACCTGAAAAGGATGTCATTTATCCTCTTCTTGTCAAAGAGTTCTATGCTCATTTGACGTGGTCCGTTTCTGATGACATTGATACCATCTCCTCCACTGCTCTTGGGAAACCCATCACTATCACTTCTTTGGAGATTTCCCGGATGCTCGGGGTTCCTCATGTTGGACCCCATGCTTTTGCTCAGGGGGAGTTTCCACGGGACCGTGAGTTTGATATAGCCGTAGCCCTTGAGAATCTCACAGGGCAGCCCTCAAATCCCATTGTCAAGCTCTCCCAGCTCTCTCCTAATCATCGTATTATTGAGCGCCTCATTCAAACTTCCCTTGCGCCCCGTATCGGGGATCATGATAATGTCAAATTCATTGATATTTATCTTCTCTCATTTATCACCCGAGGCATACATTTCAATTTGGTCCGGTTTCTGTTCCGGGCCATGACTTATGTGGCTGAGCACCCACGCTGGTCCAAAACTCTACCCTACGGACGCCTCTTGACTAAAATCTTTTCCTTTCTTGATGTGCCTCTTCATGATACTTCCTTCGAGCAGCCAACGAAGTATAGCATAGTGAATTTTATGATGGTGCAACGGATGAACATCCATTGGCACCCTTGGCATCAGGAATGGATTGTCGACAAGGACGGTCTTCTCAAGGCCTACTCTCCTCAGACTCATTCCCATCCTCCTGCCAATGCCATGCCTCCTGCTATTGCCGCTGCCTACCCTCTTTCAGACAGTGAGGATAGTGATGATGATGAAGAGGAAGGAAATGGTGACAGCGAAGGTGAGGCTGATGCTGCTGCTGATGAGGAGGCTGGAGAGGGTGATGATGCACCTGAGCCTGCTGAGGCTGTGCCCCCTCCTGCTGATGCTGGTGGCTTTCCGGTGACGGCTGATCAGTTCCTACGCTTACAGGATCAGATTGAGACCCGGCTGGACTTGCAGTTTTCTTACATCAGCTCTCAGTTTGATCAGCTCCACTCTCGGATTGATTCTCTAGATCGTCGCTTTGAGGCGGTCCAGGCTCCTCCAGCTCCGCCGACCTTCAGGCGTCGCCGTCATTCTCGGCCATCTAGGAGTGAATAGAGCCGTCCCTGTTTATGACTTGTCTTTGTATTTGTTTTTTTGAACTTCCTTTGTAATGTTTCATCTCTTATAAAATTCAATTTGTCTTTTCTATCCATCCTTTTTTGTCATTGCTTACCTCTTTTTTATTGCTTTTCTAACTTTCTTTCATACTTTTCCTCCTATTTTGATAATCCCAAAGGGGGAGAAAATCTCTCTATTACATTCTTAGTTACTTTTCATTTAATTAAGTGCTCTTTTTAAAAGTTCAATTTTACTTTAGTACTTTCATCAAGATCTGTTTTTTTTAAATGGTTATGTTTCTTATTTCAGTTGTTTCTTTTAAATGACATATGGTTACAATTTCAAAATGAACCATTCTCTTTATTTCAATCCTTTCAAGATTAATATCTTTCAACACATGGTACATCTATGAAATTCTTGTATTAAAATGATCTCTAAAGTTTTCCCTGTCCAAGTTTCTTTTTCTTTTTTACTTGGCATACCCTTTTTAAAGATTTATTATTTGTGATTGTGATCATCAAAATAGGGGGAGATTGTTGTACCCCTCTCTCTTGGATTTTAATGATCACAATCACTCTCATCGTGATCTAACATTGTTTCAAGTGTTCTTGTTAAATAGGCATGTTTTCAGGAGCAAGAAGTGGCATAAGAGGAAAAGTGGACTGTTTTCAAGTCCACCGGCCAGCCGGTGTGAAACCACCGGCCAGCCGGTAAGGGCACCGGCCAGCCGGATCCAGCCCATCGGCCAGCCGGTGGACCAGGCAGAAGGCCCTGCCCTCTGCCAGGTGCCACCGGTCAGCCGGTGTCTGGCCACCGGCCGACCGGTGGCTCCAGACAGAATGGCATACATTCTGTCCAGACCACCGGCCAGCCGGTGGACTCCTCACCGGCCAGCCGGTGGAACTCCTTCAAATAGTGAGACCTACTGTCTCACCACCGGCCAGCTGGTGGCCTTCTCACCGGCCAGCCGGTGGCTCCTGGGCAGAAGCACTCTCCACATTCCAAGGCACCGGCCAGCCGGTGGAGAAGCACCGGTCAGCCGGTAAGCAAAGTCAAACTAGCCGTTAGAGCTTGACCAGACTTGTCCACTTGACCCCCAACGGCTCCGAAAGCCCTCCAACGGCCATATTGAAGTATTTGGGGATATTTCTCCTATAAATAGACGTCCATGGATGCCGGGAACATCACCGATCATATACCGAAGCATACCAAAGCTATTTTGATCATTTGAGGCTCCTACGACAATTCTCAAAGGCCACTTGAGATCCAATTGCCATCCTTGAAGCTTGGGCTGCCTCTACATCAACTACACTCACCTCTTGGTGCTCAAGGCTTCCTCTAGTTTGTTCTAACTTATTTACTTCAATTGTTTAGTTCTTAATTGGGTTTGTATTAAAACAAACCACCCTTTTTCTTCCTTCTTTCAATTTGGGTTTCTTGCTACAACCATAATAAAAAAGCAAGCTGTAAGAAGGTGATCTAGCCTACCTTAAAACGGCTAGTGGGTTTCTTGCTATAACCATTAAAAAGCAAGCGGTCGTATAAATCTCCCAACGGTTGAGTTGGGAGCGGAGACGTAGGCTTGAGTTTAAAGCCGAACTCCGTTATCAATTGTGTCTTGCCATTTTACTTTCCGCTGCATTTAAATTTGTTTTAAATTGTTAATTAATTTTAAAAAGGCAATTCACCCCCCCTCTTGCCATCACCTCCGACCCAACAATAACCACAATCATTACACATTAAATCTTGATCTGGAACACTTAATGTCTTATATTGTGCATTCACGGTGTGTACTAATCACAATGTGAACCATTCTTCTTGGCTTGCATCTAGTTAGAGTTACCCGACATGTAACCTATTTACACGAGATGTGATTTCTTGACAGTTTACAAAAACACCTTGTTTAATGTTTAATAATTCAACAAGGGTCATACTTTACCATTATAGTTATTCACCCAATCCAAACAAAACCATTACACAAACAATAGAAAAGTAAAACCATGATAATGATTAAGACATACCTGTTATAATGGTAATGGGATGTTACAAACACCCCACCATAATGAACTTTATGTCCCCAAAAATTCTATCAAGAAGATTCCTTGCCAAAAATATAAAGCCACTAATCACTTATAAGCACCCCACATTCCCATGTCTCGTGACTGTCAGAACCATGATTCCATAACACCCAATCCAAATGTATCATCTTCCCATGAAGTACCTTGGTCTCATAATCATCAATCCTGAATGGATGCTTAGTCACAAACAAATTAGGGCCAATCTAAAGATTACCCCATCTCAAAATGTGAGATAGGTCAAAGAGATACATTCTCAGTTGTGTTACAGGTAATAAGTTTTGTGTTGATTTCATATGTAGTGGAAGTTATAAATAATAATAAA
Organism: Viscum album; assembly: GCA_963277665.1. Lineage (NCBI taxonomy): Eukaryota > Viridiplantae > Streptophyta > Magnoliopsida > Santalales > Viscaceae > Viscum > Viscum album. Next base: position 189,836,153 of record OY728130.1, read on the forward strand.
ATTTCCATACCATCTCCACAACCTCAAAAGGACCCACAAAATGATGAGAAAGCTTCCCTTTACTCCCAATCCATTGATTACCCAACCTGGGTGAATCATTCAATAGCACCTGTTGACCTACTAAAAACTCCAATGGACTAAGGCATCAATTATAATAGGAATTATATAAGATATTTTTTTTTATCAAAATTCATTTATGAATCAGCTGAATTTTACATGACATCTCCATTACAATGTTTCGTACAACCAATAAATGTTTATCAAACATCAACCATCATAATAGAGATTAAGAATTTTGACCATACCACGACTCCGAAGGTTCTATTCTGATCGTAGAATTGTATCTATTATTATAAGAGAACTTACCCATCCCCAAGTGAAAAACCCAAGACTCGTTGATGTTGATAACACAGTCGCAAATCATATCCTCAATAACCTATATAGATCTCTTTTTTCTGTCCATATGACTTTGGATGGTAGGTCATGCTCAAATGAACCTAAGAATCTAGTTTCTCATCATGGAATCCACAAAAGAAAGAAGTAAATCGATGATCTCTATCAGAGAATCTAGAATATGGATCATTTTAAAAAATGAACAATATCTCTCACATATATACTTCGTAAATCATCAACATTGGCTATAAGACGAATGGGTATAATGTGAGCCGACATGGTTAGTCTATCAAGAACAACCCATATCACATTATTATTTGTCTGGGTATAAGGAAACCCCACAAAAAATGTCCAGAGAGATGTCATCCCACTTACAGTTATGAACTGGAAGTGGTGGGAGAATACATAATGGTTTCTAGTTCTCAGTCATAACTTATATGAACATATAGTAATGAGAGAAAAACATATCAATGTCTCACCTCATCTAAGGCCACTAGTACTTCCACAGTATATCAGAGATCATTTTTGTGGTTCTTTAATACACTTCCCACTCAGAATTATGGAAATCCCCCATCACAATCATACTTTCCACTAAAAGCACAACAATGTGATTTTGAAATCAAAGAATAAAATCTTTTGAGAATGACCACTAATAAACCGTCTTCCCACCATAATGATACTCTCTAATCATTCAAAATTCATCATCTAGCTGTTGATCCTAAAGATTAAACTAAATAAGAGTCTAATTAAATTAAACATCGGTTAAACCATTTATAGCTACTTTCTCCTAAACTCATATATGAAACTAGGAAAAGAGTCCAATAAAATTCCACTCTTCAAAATATTGTTTTACATCATGGGATGGAATTTTCCAACTTAATGCATCTACAATGAAATTCCATTTCCGGTGATATAGGCGATGTTAATGTCGAACGACTGTAGGTACACCACCCAATACCTCTAGAGAAGATTAATTTTTTTAAAAGAAGATATAAGTCAACCTTTTGCGGTATGAAAACATTTTAAACCTTTCTCTATAAAGGTAATGCTGCTATCCCTTAAGTTCTTGCATTACACCTGCATCTTCACGATCATGGGTAGGGTAATTCTTATCATGTGGCCTATGTTGATGAGATCCATAAGAACCAACATGTTCTATCTGCATAACAACACATCCCAAGGCAGAACCCAATGCATCGCGAAAGGCCACATAACCCTGCCCTTCCTCTGGAATAGTCAAAAATGATGCAACTGTTAAAACATATTTCATCTCAACAAATTTTTTTTGTAATTTATCAACCCAAAAAAATTTAACCCCCCCACTTCTAGTTGGTGAACTCATCAGAGAAGATATCATTGATAAGTACTTCACAAAACTATGGTAATATCAGTCTAATCTCAAGAATCTATCAATATAAAAAACATTTTTTGGTCTCTCCCATGTACTAACAACATTCAACTTCTCAATATCAACTAATATACCCAATTTAGGCACCAAATGATGCAAAAATTTCACTTCCTAAATCAAAAAATCACAATTAGAGTGATTTTAATACAGTCTTTGACTTTGTAACAATCATAGAACTATTCCCAGATGATAAAAATTTTCCTGGTTAGATTTAGAGTAAACCAGGATACCATGCACAAATCCACTACAAATGTATCTAGTTATTCATGGATGATATTCTTCATTAAATCCATGAAAACTAAAGGGGAATTTTTTTTAGACACAAGAGCATAAAATATGTATTCATAATGGTCGTACATGCTCCGAATGGAAATTTTTTGAATGTAAAATTCAATTATCCTCAATTGATGGTAATCATACTAAATGTAGATCATTGTAAACCACCTATCACCTTTCAGCAGATCAAATGTATCGTCAATATGTGGAATCATATACTTGTTATTTATCATGAATCAATTGAGTTTCTGATAATCAACAAATATGTAAAGATATATACCAACATTCATACCATAGATAACGTGTACCACCCAATAGGAAACACTCGTGTCTATAAAGAATTTTTTATTAGATTTTCTAACTAAGACATCAAATAATTTAGTTTCACTGGTGCTATGCGGTAGTAGGGAATTGAAATTGGTTGAGTACCAAGAATTAAGTAAATGGATAAATCGATATTCCTTACTAGTAGAAGACAAAAGAAATATTAAAGAAACATTTTAGAAAAATCAATGATGTATGGAGGAAGGTAATAGATCAAAGATTCCAACTCAAGATCAAAATAATACACTGATATCACTTTTCCAAACTCTGGATAAGAAGGTCCCAATTTTCTCAACCTTGGATCCCAATCTCCTTGAAATACAAGAGACTTACCATGAGGTGTAGTAATGTAGACCCATATAAGATAACATTCCATCCATGATTTATAGGAAATGAACCAATACATCCTAAATATAACATCAAGATATTTCATGTCAAGAACTAGAAAAATATAGGAATACTCAACAACTAAATGATATAAGGTAGAGGATGGACTACAGAGACCCTACTCTCTCTTTGTACCAGGGTGTGTATTAATATCCATTGCACACGATAGTTCCTCCATAGGGAGATTAAGAAGATTAACAATATATGTTGAAATAGTCGAATTCAATACACATGTATCAAATAGAGATTTCACTAATGATGATGTTATATTAATAGTGCCACTCACTATTGCTGGACCCATGTATGATTCCTCTAGAGGCTCTTTCACTATGTGTTAAAGCTTCACATTGAATAAATATGGATAGAACCCATTTGTATATGAGGCATCATGTTTCCTAATAGTTTTAGGGGGATTTGATGATAATGTTGCACTACGCGGAGTAGAGAAATGACTGGAGAATCTCAATATGTTCTTTGAATGTCTGTAGGATATGCAGTTCATGGGTGCCTTAGTGCAAGCCCTCATAGAATTTTCATTCTTCCTACATTGGTATAAAATCAAGGAGATTCCTCCTTGTTCCATATGAGGATTAGATTGAACATTACATTGAGAATTTCTCTCATAATCATCAAGAATCCATTTTCCTTTAAAGGAACGAATGCTGCCATTGGGAAGAAAATGAACTTCCAATAACCCTAACATTCTAGCCAGGTCCTTCTCAACCATTATTACTCTACCCTGCACAACAACATAAATGGGAAGAGTTATTTAGGAAACGTGAGAATGGATATCTGATTGATGTCCCAAAGCAAAACATCGAGACTTTATCCTCTCATCAGATAGAATATCAAGAGAAAACTACACCAGATCACCAAAACAATTTGAATACATAGTCACTATTTTATCGACCTACTCATTCCTGAAAAACAATATATCCATAGTCAACACCATTTACTCTGGGTAGAACTAATTTGTGAAAATATACTTTATCTCCTTCCACTATAAGACCTCAAGCTTACCAACAATCGTTATTTTTTACCATCATCTTTAACATTGTTCTTCTATAATGAAGGTGGAACACTTTACCATGATCATGTACCATGATTCCAAGAACTCAAAAAAATGTTCTATCTTTCTCAACAATTCCTTAGCATGTTGAGGGTCCGTTAAGACTTTTAGAACTATTGGATAATGGTGAAGGAACTCTTGGGAATAATTTCAAAGAACATTCACTTGAGGATCCACAACTAGATCCTAAACAAAAACTAGAGGTGGTGAATGTCCCAGAGCTTGGATAGTGCACACAATCACCCCAAATAGATTGGGATCCACTGTAGGATTCTCTCTATTTAGTTTGGCAGAAGCTTCCTCTAAGATCCAACTTTCATTTCTTCTCAGAGACATGATGCTACACAAAATCACAAGATATCTTTAAAGACATTAGGTAGTGCTCATATAGGGAAACGAGAGAATTAATACAAATATATAGAAAAAACCAAATTTGTCTTCCACTCTATCCAAATAAGAAGAGGTAAATGACTAGACCTAATAAATAAGAAATTCTTCCATATCCACTCCTAGAGACATATGGTTATTTTTTGTGAAGGATGTCTAGGAACTCAATCAGAAATACCTGCAATGTCGCGGAAAGATTTAAAAAATGCATACTAACTTCCCGAAATAAGCTGAAAAACATCTTCTAATACCTATTTGTCAAGAACAAGCCTGGTTACCCCAGTAACCTGATTACTTATCCAGCCATGACATATCCCTAAGTCAATTCCTGATGTCTATGAGTTGGAGAAGAACACCGGGAATCATACAACATGCCAATGGGAATGAATTTTCCACAAAACATTGCATAAAAAAGGCAAGAAATACAATATGCATGTAAATGAAACTCCACTAGGAGTAATATACTAGAATACACATAGTCATAAGAATCCAAATTTACTACAACAAATTTATCAAATGTGTAAAATAAGCACAAGGTTTCTAAGAAAAAATCACACCATGACCAAGGATGAACATCTGGATAATCCTCTAATAGATAAATTCTAATTGCTCAAACCTTGAATAAGAAATTATAAAAACAACCAAATGTAGATGTAGGGTGTGATCCTAATCCCATTAGGAAACCCCTATAAATTCAATAACAAATTCCAAATATAGATTATCAAAATAAATGATTTCAACAATCAAAATTAACAGGGTTTGTAATTCAAGAGGATAATTAAAAAAATACGATATTGATTCAAAATGATAGAAAACCCCTTTTAATATCATTATTTATATTACAATGGATGGAATATTTCTAAAGTAATGGATTAAATAAAATTGTTAAATAAAACACATTATGTAATTATAGTAGGGAATGTAATATAGTTTTACGACATTCACATATATTTATATCTCATATATAAATAAACAAGTGAGCAACATGGCCATATGCCAAGTAGGTATGATAGTATTCACCACCTATAATATTTTGAACTCTCAATGTGATCCCATAAAAATGAGTATACCCATGTACCATTTCCTCAAGCTAGAGGAGACTTGTCACCATCCTATCAAGGATTTGAGCTATGGTAGGTTTGTTTTATAACATTGTAATATCGAAATGTATATCTAAATAACTCACCAACTACCTAAGGGATGCTTGTACTCATACATGATGGATAATTTATTTTGAATCTGCTTAAAATACAAGTAACTCCCATTATTCAATTTCAAAATTCCAATTTTCCATTTTTAACCAAAATGGATCTTGGTAAAAAAACATTCAATTTTCACAATATTAAACCACTATGTTTTGATCAAATAATTTTAATCTATTTTTACATGTTGGAAATCAATTAAAAACAATACCATCCCTTTTCACAATTAATTTCAACAATTAAATAAAAAAATCATTTAAAATATTTCTATTAAATAAAAATTTTAAATTTAAAAATTCAAATAATAGAAATTTCAAAAACACACTCAAATTTAATGTAATTGGTGGTTTTCCATATTTTCATGCAAAACAAATTTCAAATCTTCTGATTCACTGGAATCAGGTTGTTATCATTTCACTGAAATTTGAGTTAGAAGGCAACAAGAATAACTGGAAAAGTCCTTGGGCCGAGGGAGAGAAAACAAAAGTATAGGATAGAGAAAATGAAAATCACACTACTACTTTTATAGGGTGTTGTTGGGGTATTTAATGACATGTAGACCAATTGCATGCAATGAAATATTTAATATTTTTAATGGTAAATATGCATCGAATCTATAAAACCCCATAAAAAATTGGGTATTTCATGAAGTCTAACCTCAATTCATGTCATGTGATGCCTATGATTCATAGCCAACAAAACCACCAGCATTATTTATTAAAATTAAATCGAAATATAATTCAAATCTTCTAAAGGGTATTCATAGCATGTACCCATCACACCGTGATCCATGCTTCATAGATTGCTCCCATATGGAGTTATACTGCATGTAACCCTATTACACGACATTTTATTTCTGTTCAATTAACAAAAATACAATTTTTATTGTTGAAAAATGTTATAAGTGTCAGATTTTTCCAATATCAGTATCCTCCCAATATAAACTCAACGGTTACCAAAAATAACAAAATGGAAACGTACGACAGGGTTTAAGATGTACCTATTAGAATAGAAATGGGTTTTTACACATATATTTCTAAAGGTATTATAAAAAATGTCTGTAACCTTTAATAAAAGTAAATTAATTTTTTCAAAATTTTAAAATTTAAAACATTTCTTGAAAGGGATCTTCATATCATTTCAAAAACAAAGTAGGTTTGAATTTTACCATAAATGTTGAAGGAATCATTATTTTAGCAAGTAATTTATGAAATAAATTCTTCACCATAATAAATGAATTAAATATTATTTTAAATGTTTAAAAATATTTTTAAAAGGAAACGTATTTTAAAAATATTGTGAACTATTTGTGTTAAAAATATTTTGAAATTAAAAATTTTATTTTCCTAAATAATGTTTTTAATGTGATTTTTATTGTATTTATATAAATTAAAGATATAAAAAATTTATTGTACTTATTATCAAATGGGTATATGTTGTATTGAGATTATCCACCTATTCCTTGGAATCCCCCAATGGAAGGGATTCTCAAGATCATTGTGGACGCGTCGCTTCCAAAAGTTGGGCTTGTTTCCCTCGGCCTCCTTTCCCGAAATCATCTGGGGTAAATCCTTGCTGCTAAGTATGAACCACATCATACATTCTGGGAACTGGTGGTTGCTGAATCCAAGGCCATCCTTGCTGGTATGATGCTCGCTATTGAATGTGGATGGGGAGACATCATCATTGAGTCTGACTGTCTTTCTGTTATCGATGCTATCAATCACAACGACGACAGACTCCAGCCGTTTGGCGCCATTGTCAGGAGAATTCTCTCACTCAGCCAATGTTTCTCATTGTGCACCTTTTCCTTTACCAAAATGGAAGGGAACAACGCGGGCCATCAGGTAGCATCCTCAGTCCCATTCATCACTAACCAGCTCTAGCTGGACAATTTCCCTTCATGGCTTCGTGCATGTACTTATGCTGATCTTTGTCATTAATGATATATGATTTTCAAAAAAAAAAATGTTTATATTGACTATATTTCACCCCATTCATATAAGTAATACATTGGACACATTAAGTGACGATTGGATAATATAAGTAAAAATCCCATCGATGCATCAGAATGAATCATTAAAGAAATTAGCATGCATATTTTACGGATGTCTTACCCATTTATGTAATATGGATTCTAATGAGGCATGGATGGTATTATTTCATTGAATGAGGAATTGATTATTTTTTTGATATCTTGAAATATTCATTCCATCTTTTTTAATTAAATTATTTATATTCCATTGGATAATTTGATAATCTATAATACCAAAGCTATTGTTTAAAGATTATGTGAGTATTTATATGGAATTCGTTGACAGAAATTTATTTCGAAAATATTATACTCAAGTCTCGGATTAAATGGAACGTTTTTAATTTATTGACCATGAATTATTTTTTATTACTTATTTATTTATAACATCCCCTATACATTTACAATTACTAATAATCTTATATCACGACTTTCTTGTGTTCTATATTACCAAGGATATTAAGAAATGTCTTCTGATTTAATTGTGTAGATAAAATATGTGGAATTTTGGAGTTGAAAAAAACATTTGGTATTTACTAATTTCAATTATATTAAAAAACTCATGTATGTATCTGGTTTACCAGAACTAATAAACTATATGGTCCATTGGTATGTGATTCGTTGTATCTTATGAAAATTTAATAAAGATGAAACTGACTATAGGTTTTTGGGTTTCAAGTTGTTACAATTGGTATCAAAATTAATTTATTAGAAACCACTGGACCTATATTTATAAAAATATATATTAGTAAAATAATACAATTATAGAATTTGAGGATTAGTATAGATGAACATTGTAATGTTTTCTTAAGGAAGATGTTATATAATTTTTCAAATAAATTCATCCATTTCAAGATACTATATGGGGATATGGTTTTAGAACATATGTACCTTGGGGAGATAAATTATAAAATTGTGCATTAAGATCGACCCAATCATCACATGGCGCATGTTAATGGGTGTTACTATAAACCTATTTTTAGAATCCCAGAGGATATGTTTTGGATAATTCTTATTTTCATTACATATCATTATAAAGGATTTAAAAATATATATATCCCCAATGAAACCATATTTATGATTTTGAGATTTTTTATGTGTATGTTTGTCAAATTATGTTATGTGTTCCCATTGTTATTGTATTATACATTATGTTTCACAAATTTGTGATATAATATAATGTATTAAATTTTTATAAATTGTGCAGAGTAGAAGGAATGAAATTTTTATAAATTCATATAATCCAAAGTGTAATAATGACAGGTTCTATGATGGGATTAATACAATCATTCGATGAAAAATAGACTACAAAACATTTCGATCAATCTAAGAAATTGTATATTGTTCTATCAAGATTGAGAAACAACTCTCTATGTATTATGGATTCAAACAGAATATAGAAAATAATAGGAAAAAATGAAAAAAATGTATCATGTTAATAAAATAATAAAGGATTTTTCCACATGTGTTAATTATAGAAAGAAACACACTGGTACTTTATTGAATGGAATGTGATTCTTCTACATGTGTGGAGAAAAATTACATGATGATCATGATTAAAATGTCAATAAATAAATCTCCAATGTTTAATGTTTAAACTATAAGGGTAAGGGTAACTTTTAAAATGGAGACCTCATGTTTTGCAAGAATATACCTCAAAATAATTGAAGGGATCATGGGAAATCTTAGGTTATTACCATTGAAGAAGTGGAATGACTATGGTTCATCTGTTTTGATTCAATAATTATGCTATGGGGGTATTTTATCAGTTATATTGTAGTTATAATTATCATGAAATGCATAAGTATTGTGTTGTAGTACTATTTCTTAAATTATTTGAGGGAATATATTGAATAGAAACGATTAATAGTAAAAGTGATTAAATAAAATGATTAACCTCTTATAAACAACATGATTAAGGGAATATAACCCTTAATATGTGATCTTTATTAAGATAATAATGATAAAGATATGTTTTTGGGATAGTATCGGTGACCATGTAATTAGTTTGTTATATTATTGTTAATGTTATATTTTCTACATTTTAATGCATGTGTTGGATCTATGGAAAATATTCGACAAGCTATTTTTTTTATTTTTAGAAATATGCTAGTTTTCATTAAAGTGTTATAATGATCAAGGTATTGACATCTTTGGAATGTGACATTTAGAGCCGCATTATATTGTTGTGGGAATATAATTTGGGTTTAATGACCTTCCTTTAAAATATTGTTTTTTTAAATGTAATGGATGAGTATTAAGGTTAAAAATTAGTGAAAGGGATTAAAATGAATTTTTATAGTTACTATTGAGGTATTATAGATTAATGTATAATACTGGATAACTTGTGAAAATCGTTTTGGTTTTATTAATGACATGAGGAATTGTGGGATACTCTTTTATGGATATTATGATCCATTAAAAGATAATTTTAGTGCTTAGGAATAAAAAAATCATGTGGGACATTCATTTATTTGAGTAATAAATGATGTCTAAATTGATAAAATCATAACTAGGGGATGAAATAGTAATTATATTTTTGGGTTTTCTCTATTATAATGGTAAAGAAATTACTCCCCTCTAGGAAAAAGATCTTAAGAAAATATTATCCGATGAAATTTATCTTTGATTAATAAAATGGTTCATTAACTCATCATATAATTATGGTTTTTTATCATTAAACTTCTTTGGATCACCATCTTTCATGTGATAAATTATCTATATGACCTTCTACTAATCCTTTGGAGTTTGTATTCTCTTTCATATCAATGTTTTCATTTCCCACCAATGTTATACAACATGGAATCCTAGTACTTTGTTATTTTGTATGACAATTATACATACTTTTATCTCATATGGAGATGATATTTTATTTTACCTTTTTACAATTTGGGTTTTTAGTAATGGTATTTTTTAATTTAAAATCCTTGATTAAAGAAATCATGATCAAATGTTAATGATTTAATTTATATATGTGGGTAAAATATAACACCCAAGGATTTTGAAATATGAACATAGTGTTTGATAGCATTTTTGACACACAACACCATGGTTATAAGAGAATATAATACCCTAATACATTATAATAAATTTATTTTTAAATAAATTAAAACTATTTGATAGCTTGTGATGTATGAAACACTATGTTTAAATGAAATGTGATGGTCAGTTAAGATATTATTACACATTACCATTATAACCTTGCTATTAAGGGAGTGGTAATGAATTATAAAAACTAAATTATGAAAATTATACATTTTTTACACGGATAAAATATATAAATGGATATATGTTGATAATATATAAAATAATAATAATTTTAATGTAAAATAAACGATTCTCTAAAAACTGTAATTGTCAAAGAAAACGGGTTTGGGGCTTTGTGTGCACTTATGGGGATTTTTTTTAAAATTACTGATAAAAAATTGATAATTTAATCTTTTTTTGATATTTGTATTTCATTATTATCTTTTAGTTTATTTTTCAAAATTTTATTAAAAGAGAAAAATAATTATGAACAATTAAAGCTACTAATTTTTATAAAAAATTGACTTTTTTTAAGTTATTTGTATAGTTTAATTATATTTTTTTTTGATTTTAAATTAAAATTATTTCAATGATGTTATAATAAATTAAAATTATATCATAGTACTAAATTAAAATTTTAATTTTTTCTTTAATGCCTTCTGTACATTTGAGAAGTTTTTCTTTTGAAACATGCATTTTCATCTTGTCTATGGTTATAATTGTATATTAAATTATACCAACTTTGTGAATTGAATTTATAAATTTAGATTATTTATTTGGAATCATAATAATTTATACTATCTAATAAGTTCTGATTAATGTTTAACCAAATGAATAGTCAAAATATAAAACATTAATTACTGTGGTAATGGCAATAATGTGTTTATTATTTGGATAAACTAAATTATTAAGGGTTAAAAATGATATAAATACCACTAAAAATAATATTTTATAGATATATTTAGAAATAATACATCTATAATTATAATATATGTTCAATATTTAGAATTTTTCTTGGTAAATAATTTATCATTTTGGATTCTTTTGGGATATTTTCATGTAATTTCAATAAGGGTTCTGTTTCCCTACTTATAAAAGGGCACTTCCTCCCTTCACATATTCATTCCTATAAAGGTAATTGTATAGAATAAAAAATGAGATAATATATCCCTAATAATAGTATCCAAATTGTAGAGGTCTTTTCATCAGAATAGTCCAACCTTAAGTTTCTTAATAGGATATTCAATGTAGTTTTCTCTTAGAGAATGTAATTTAGAAAATGATGTTCTAATTTAAATTTCTTATTTTTCTGCATGAAAATTATTTATTAAAACATAAAAGTTAATAAAAATAATATATAATATACAATTATATGTTTTTATATTAATATCATGTCATATACCTATCTTCAATATCATCAAATGGTAAATGTAACTATCGATCGTGTGTACGACGGACTACAGCCCACAAACCGATGTGGTTCATTTTCCGTCACCACCTTTAAAGTAAGGAAATAATGATATATATAACATATTTATATGTAATTTTTTATGTTTTTATAATTCTATAATTATAATATGACATATACCTTCTTACATTCCTTTCATGGAGGGATATAATAATGTAACTCGCGTGTGTGACGCACAACTGCCTAATGAAGTGACGTGTTTCATTACCACTTATGCATTAAATAAAAGCAATTAAGTATAAGTTAATAAATTTATAGGATATATATATATTTATGAACTAAAAATACCACCTAAAATATATTTTCACATATATGTTTTTATCTTCCAATTCATTCAAAAACAACAACATCGCCCTTGCGTATGTGTGGACTACAACCTTCTCAAAGCGATGTAATTTTTCATTCATTTTATTGTTATATGGGTGCTAATAAGAATGTTTTTCTAAATATAATGATATATATTATATAATTATTATATATTTATGTGTTAAATAATATTTTTTTTCCTTTTCCATCCATTGAAAAAAATTGAAACAATGTTCATGCATACCTACTACATATTGTCTCTATGAATGGTTTAATGAATATTCATAATGTATAATTTATAGATTACTATAAATACATGTATAATTAATAAATATATATTATATTTTTATCATATTTTACATTCATGATTTTTAAAACCATTATTAAGATAAATTTACCAAAATTACTAAATTAAAAATATATGTAATACGATTCAATTATTACCTAAACTAATGATATTAACAAATAATTGTTAATAAAATGATTTTAAAAGACTATAATTAAATCATATTTGATATTATATATATGATTATGGTTAATTAAAATATGTATAATAAAACTATATATATTAAATTGGAAGCAAGAGGATGATATTTTTCTGTCATTTTCATCTTTTCACTGCTTATGGTAGGAGGTACGGCCATGCCATTTCCTATATTAGTGGTTTATTTCCCATAGAGACTAGTGACATAGTCCCTAAGGTTGTGGTTGGTATGTGCTTTTTGATTTATGGGATATGAAAAGACACCATTTTGGTGCCTTTTGGGAAAATACATTGAAGATGATGGTGGACGACGATGCTTTGATGGTGGTGGATAACACTATGATGGTAGTGGATCCTATGAGAAATAGGTTTTTTTAAAATCCCTTTGTTTCCTTTGATGGAATGATAATGGCATGATTTGTGCTATTCTACGACAATGATCGGTTCGTGGGTGATGCGTTTGTGTGGCTGGCATCAGTTCGACAACAGAATCTGAAGAAATATTGTTTATGACGATGAATTTGATCTTGTTTAGTGGATTTATAGTGGATGGAGGGGAAATCGTGAATCTATAGTGTTATAGACGGGGTGTTTCCCAGAGAGATTCAGAGGTGTTGGTATCCTGGTGCACGATGTTGGGATCCCAATAGGGATGTGAGGGCATCAGTGGATCAGGGGCCGATGTGGCCCTATATTGTTGTCTTAGCTCAAGGAATGAGGGTGGGATAAGGATGTATCGAATTGGCTCCTGGAAAGGTATGGGTGTGACATATATGAGGATGTATGCTCGAGGCATGAGGTAGTTACATGCTACATGGATTTTAGACACAAGGAGTGATTGATGCAGAGTGGACCTCGTGATGTAGGAGGAATTGGGGGAGACCATAGGTATTATTCTTGAATGGCTGGTTTTTAGACATTTTTGATGCTTGAGGGGATGTGTTATGGATGGTTTGGGTCCTCTCTGGCCTCTGGTGTATTTGAGAGTCTTTTAGACCGTTGTTTAAGGTCCATTGAGATGTGATAATGTGTAGGTCTTTGACTTTTTAAGTTTTTTGGGTGCCATTGTGTTTCCATTTTTCTAGTTTTCTGGTGCTTTGTGTTCCTCATGTGTGTTTTATTTCACAACATTTCTATTTTGGTTATTAATTTTTTAGGACTAAGCATTCATGAGTCCTGAATGTTATCGATGTTCGAATACTTATGGAGGAAGTCGAACAAGTGGTAAGGGTTTCTCATCTCAATTTTAGTTCAATGATACATATACCATATTCACCATTATTCCTTTGTGTGGTGAATTCCCATATCCTTTTTATATTTTACATCCTAAACATACCTATATACATGATATTTAATGTTTCATTTGATGTAATTTTATTAAAGAGGCTTATGAATCAATTGTTTCCACACTATTAAGGGTTATTTCCACAATTTAATCATTATTATAAATTATTATTTTATTATCCTCTATTGGGTAAATTAATTTATATTTATATCTTAAAATAAATATATTTTCTTTTTATATAGTTATTCATGGGAATTTTCAAGTAATGGTAATATGTTTTCACTCATTGGTAATATATATGATTGTGAAATATTTTTTTTAGAAAATATGACTTTTCTTCTATCATCAGTTGAAAATCATTTTATAACAAAACCCAAGTTTTATAAAATGTTTTTCATAATTTTTTTAACATTTGAAAATGGAATTATTAAATAAAATTAAAACCATTTTTTAAAACGAAATCTATTTAATCTTCATATCAATTTCAAAAACACGACTTATTTGGATTTTACCAGAAATGTGAAAGGAATATTTGTTTCAATGTGTGTGGTATGAAAAAAATTATCTACCATCATGGCCACCTAAATTTTTAAATCCAATTTTAAAATATGTGAATGTTTTTTTTCAAAGAATAATATTTTAATTTTTTTTAATTTTTTTAATTTTTTTAAATATTTTTAACGTTAAAATATTATTTTCCTCAAAAATGTTTTTAATGAATTTTTTTTGGAATTTTTATTCATCAACAACATCAACCCTTAAATATACTTTGGATCCATTTGGTATATGTTCTATTATTATCATACCTACTCTTTCTTTGGATGTTCTTTGTTTAGTTTGACTCATGATGTACAATTTCATTACCATTCACCACACTACTCTTGATGTTTTAGGATTATGTTTGTTTTATTAGGAAATGTACTAACATTTCATATGTTAGTTTTTAAATAAAAATTTTAATATTGACCATGTTTCACCCCTTTTATATTGAACTATTTTTATTTATTAAGTGATTGGTGGGGCTTGAAATTACATATACTGTAGATGCATCGAGAGGTCTTATTAGTCATATTATCTTGGGTATTTAGTTCTGTCCTTTCTCATTTATGTATGATGTCCTGGAATGAGAAACTTAGGGTAAGAAGTGTTGTTATGATGCATTGATGGTCTTTTTAAGATGATTTTTATTATAAATTCCGTTATAATGAATTAGTTTATTGATACTCCACGTCATTATTAAATTAGTTAAAATATTCATGGTAATGTTTCAATCTTATGTTATTATTTATATAGGATTTTTATCATTATTTATTCCTACAATAATGTGATATTTCTGTTGATTAAAGAACATATTTTTGAGTTATTTACACTTCAATATTTATTATTCCATATTTATTTATAGATACTTTTTCACATTTAACCATTCTGACCAACAGATTTCACCAATCTCTTATGTTTTATTTCCCCTTGGTTACTAAATATGTAACTATATTACCAGAACCTATATACTATTTGGTCCTTTGGGATTTGATTCCTTATATCTTATCACAATGTAATAAATTAGAAATTTTCTTTGGGTTATTGGGCTCAAAATTTTTACTTTTAAATTTATGGTTCAATATCATTTTCCAGCATATGCCTCATGTGCCTATTAAAGTGAAACACCTAAAGGTTTCCATTACATTTGAGGTAACAATTCTCCATTGAAGATATTAGGGTGAATATAATACCCTAAAGAATGAGGTTTTCTTTTATTTAATTAAATTAAGATTTAGAAGGTCTCTCATGGATGGTATGTTGAATGGAAAGACAATGTGGTGTATAATCATCAAGACTTTAAAGGAAGAAGAACTAGATCACCTACCCAATCATGGTATATGAATCAATATCTGTTATGAACATTGGATTTGAGCTAGAACAAAAGATATTGAAGAAACCTACGAATTCCTATAAAATATTTATATTAGATAGCATGGAATTTTTATTCCTTATGATGAAATAAACAGAGGAAGGAAGAGGATTGAAGAGTTTACCGAGACATATCCAAATTGATAGAACATTCTTGAATTGGACATCGTATGGGGGAGGATGATAAAATAATTAAAGATGGATGAGAGGTATCTCTAAAAAGAATTGTCTTATAGCAATGAAAAAGGGGAGAAGGATATATTATAACATAAGAGGATGTAGATAAAAAATGTAAATTCACCCTTTTTAAAATGGGTTCATTGTTTAACTACATGGTAGTCCAAAACATTCTGCAATCGTGCATACCACACAACCCAAGGTAGAGCACCCCACCTGGATATAGCACATGATTTTTATAACAATTCATTGCTCATGTGATCCACTATATAGTCCACTACTACTCCATGTATTGTTCAACCAAACTGTTTTTCCATAGGTATGTGGTTTAAACAAACTATGTGCCTGGACCATTTTCCTAAAAAACTATATCTATGGGCTCCGAACATGTAAAAAATCCTCCTAGGCCATTTTTTAAACTTTTAGTAACATTTATTTATACAAGAATTAAGGTTTAAACAAAAATTCAATGCATCCATGCCTCATAAAAAGTTAGGAAGTCACAATCTCCCTTAGAAACACATCCCTAAGTATCACTTTTGAGGGTTACAAAACCTTGTCTAATAAAATTTTCAGCCGCTAGGCATGTACATTGGAC
Organism: Viscum album; assembly: GCA_963277665.1. Taxonomy (NCBI): domain Eukaryota; kingdom Viridiplantae; phylum Streptophyta; class Magnoliopsida; order Santalales; family Viscaceae; genus Viscum; species Viscum album. The sequence goes on from OY728130.1 coordinate 189,852,884, forward strand.
TCTTAATCCTATGTCACATTCTATACATGGTATTGTTTCAATAAAGACTATACCATAGGTACATTCCTTAATCGGTGTTCCCTTTTATTTAATTGATGATATTAATAGCATGCTCCTCAAATGATGAATAAGTTTCCAATTAAATTTCCTCAAGAAAAAAAAAACATTTATGGGTAAAATAGAGTAAGTGAAAGACATGGACGATTTTATTAATACATTGATAGATCTGGGCAAGTTATATCAAATAGGTTTCCGGCATGACCCTCTCCATTATCTCAAGAGGCCTAACATAACAACGTGATAACATACCCAGCATCTGAATCAATCTATTCACCATCCTTGGAGAACCACACTATAAAACTCAATACTCAGACTTTAAATCAATACGTAATATATGGAAATCATCATAAGACTTATTCCAATACTATATTACAAACATAGTATTCATAATAATACGTGCTTTCTCTAGAGTATCTAAAATGAGAAGAGGTCCTGGTGGCATTGTCTCATCTACCTCTAACTAGAATAGGGGTGAACATTATTACCTATTATATAGGGACTCATAAGGCTACATGTTTATAGTACCATGAAAATTTTCTTTATAGGAAAATTTATTATTATGTAATTTTCAATACCACAATCCTTCATAGTCAAGGATTCATTCTTAGAGCATGTACTAACACATGTATTGTATGATCACACTTCTTATTGGTATGTGGTTGAGATGTTTTACTCAAAAACACCTAAAAACTATGTTCCTTCTATAACTCATACCATATCTACAATGTGAAGAAGGTTTCCCTAACCAATACAATGGTATAGGGAACCCCATAAAGTTGTTCAATATTATCGATATACATTATCCCCAACTCATCTATTGAGAAGGTATCTATAATGGGTAATAATTATGATAACATCATCATCATGTCAGAAATCATCCACACTATATCATAGACTCATGGTAACCTATGTGAGCACATAAAAAAATTCATAGTGATGCCATCCCATTTTTACTCTAGATAGGAAAATGATAGTAATAGTCCATCTTGTGACTGGTGTTCCGTCTTCACTTGATGACTGGTTGAACACTGAGTAATGAAACTGATGACCTAACTTTTCATCCCCTGACACCAGTACTGGTAGTGTAAGTCATGTTACATGTTGTTGAACCTAGGACATACATTTCAAGATGATTCATGATATTTTCAAAACAATTCCTCTGACATGTTTGTAGGAATCCATACATTCTGATAAATGTGTAACATATCATCCTCAATAATGACCCTTCAAGGTAGTGGGACCTCACATAATATGATCTCTTATTTGACCAATCCCTCAATAGATGGTAGTTGTCTCATATTTAATCTATAAAAGAGTGAAAAGTTAACCGAAAAAGATTAATAATATGCTATATATGATTACCTTACACTACATGATGCATATAAGAAGACATGTCCATCAACTACGACTAACTACTAGACTCCTAAATGACCTATGTATGAGTATTAATTCTCAAATAATATACCATCATATTTACTTTTCTAGTAATATTATAAGGATTGAATTAATATCACTAGAGTTATTAAACTAATATTTATTGTATATGTTTCAGGTCATGCTACGTGAAGATGTATATGAGGATTTTATTTCTATATTTACTAGAAATCATTATAAAAAATAATAGTGTCTCAAACATCATTATGCATGAAAAATATCTAATATATTGAGATCATGAATAAGGTAATTATACTCATGATTCCACAAATGGTGGGACCCATACTCTATGAATCAATCTTGAAGTATTATAATTTCTTCTAGACTGATAGCTAATGCATCATAGTGATCCATGTATAAAGTTCTTGGATGTAGAAAAACAAGGATTTGTGATGAAGCCAATTTTATTTTCACCTCCTAAAATAATTTCTCTTAATAATCCTACCATGAGAGCTTCATACCCTTATTTCTCAGGTTAGTAAGGGGTGATTCCTATAATGATAAATACTAAATAAAGTTTAAGTACTATCGATCCATCAACAAGAAACATTTAACATGAAATATATTCTTAGGATGCCCTCGAGAATTAACAACTCTCACCTTCTCGGGGACCATGGACACTTCCAATTGTGATGTGATATTACTCTAAAGTGATTATTTTTAATATAAATGTGTAATTTTGTGATATTAGTATACAGATAGTTCTCTTTTAGTTTACCAAAAATGATATCAATAATTTTGGCTTGTTTTTTTGAGTAGGTTAATACCCCAATATGTTTTTCAAGAAGACTACAAGAAATGAATCGCGATTTGGGAAGAAAACCCGATTCATCAATGCCATGAAAACTAGTAGTGCATTTATGATACCGAATGACATAATAAAATAACCACACATAGCATATCTACTATGAAATTTATTTTGTGGTATTTATAAATTTATAATATATACCTCATGATATCCCTACTAAAAATAAAACTTGGATAAAAACCATGCTTTTCAATGATAATCAAATATGTCATCTATTGTAGGTTATGGATATTTTCTTTTACTTGTTAGTTGGTTAAGTTTTCTATAATACACAACATGTCTGAGTGTCATGTCCACCATCTTGGTAAAGAAATAGAAATTCCCCACAAAGTAGTACTGGTCTATATAAATAAATTAGATCCCAAATCTTCTAGCTTCCCTTTGATATCTTAAAACATAGTTGTATTGATCTTGTGAGGAGGAATGTATATAGATGTTTCCCCTGAAACTATCTCAATAGTAAACTCCTTCTCTATCTTAATAGTTAGTTCATATAATTCATTGGGGAAGGTGTTCATATAATGATCCACTATAAAAGGGAATATAATATGAGGATTTACCTGATCATTTTTAAGAAAGATAGATATCTGGGGTAACACCCCACCCCGCTCATTATGCACTGGGCTAGCTCAATTCTCTTGTATATCCCATTTACCTTAATGAATATTATGACCACCCTATGGTGATGAAAATAAAACCAATTGGTGATTAAAATCAACATGATCATTGTGAGGAACCAACCATTCTATCATGAGAATAGTATGAAAACCTATTATCTCAAGTACAAAGAGTTTCCAAATGAAGTGATAGCTAAATATCAGAAGGGGAAAATCCTAAATTTTGTGTACACATTGTCATCACACACCGAGTGGAGTATCAATGGAAATTGAACCACAAAAGTACTCTATCATTATCCCCAGGATTTTCTAAATGGTCACATGTGTAACATAATTTAATGAAATTGTGTTAAATAATGAAAACACTAATGTATAGGGTACTAAAATTGAACCTCATACTGTTGAAGACTCATAACTCTACCCCTACCATACATGATATACTGCATGTAGTTATCTATGTCCATTACCCGAAGCTATATCCAAACTATCACGAGTAGGCATGCTTAGCTAGAGTTGTTTCTTATTAGACTTTCTTCCACGACCACATCCACCTCCTCAAACTGATCGATAGGTAGTATTAAATCCCCCTTTCAGACATGGATCTACTAATACTACTCCTAATTATTGAGTTTATTAATATAATTTCTCATTATGAACTAGAGGAAGAGTTCAGAAAATTCATTGAACGATCCCTATCATACCAAAAAAGGCACTCAATTGGGTCATTGGTAACTAAGTAATCTTATGGCCCAATATACCATAATTATGACACACTGTGCATCTATTAATTCATGGAATGTAACAATATTTTCCTTTATATAGTGACTTACAATGACATTTCGTGCTATTTGATCAAATACTCTGTTATCTCATTGTTGAACAATCCTGGCCCAAACTATCATCTTTCCTCAGGTTCCACTCAATGATAATGGATTAGATCGTTTTTTTTTTGAAATGATTGTAAAATTGAATATTTTCAACTGGGTTTGGATATAATACATGAGGCTATCATTAAATCACCTACTCATCCCCCACAAGAGTCATAGTGAAGTGTTGAATCATGATAAGATGTGTTGAATGTTCCAGCATAGACATAGCACCATGATAGAGGTGTATACACCCTTTAGTGTGGTCAACACTAACAATATTTTGAAAGATGTAATCATGAAAGATCCCATAGAAGTCCCCCCAGACTATATCCCTATGACGGTCTCTCTGATTAATAAAATATCACTATGTATTTGATGAATCATGAAGCATATGAGTCTAGATCTTAACCCACCTCTCTTAATGTGTCTCCAAAGGCTAAAAAATGTTAAGGATGACCTCTATACATAAAATATTAGCCTAAATACAACCTTCACCAAAAATAGAATGTGGGTAACTCTACTAGAACTCATGAAACAATTATTTCATAGTAGGGGTATGTCATGACACTGAAAAAATGAACAATATCAGTCATAGGAAACTCTCTTGAAAAAGGGCATTGGTTCCTAGATTATGAATAAAAAATTGTTTCTCATGTTTCATTATATGATGTAATAATTGTGGCTCAGGACCCACAATTTTTGGATCCTGATCATCATAAACTTCCTTGTATATGGTCGAATCCCTTCCTGGAAGAATATTCTTACACTATAAACTCACGTAAAAGAATATAATTTGATAAAAGAAAGACCACATGTATAGAAACATAATAGAAAAATCCATCATATATGAGTTTTGAAACCCATATGTCGGTTCTTAAATCTAGGTCTAGTCAGTCTAAAAATATCATAATAGTCTTAAGATACACTCTCTACTATCTAGTACTATGGTTAGGACTAGGTCAAGTTATCATAACTAATAGAAGAGGTCCCAATATATGGAGTATCGATTTTATGGTATAGAAGAAAATTCCCTTTACATTGAAATTGGAATCACCTTATAATGGGAAATAATTATTTATACTTTCAATATTATCAAGTTCATACATATAAAAACATCTTGGTCTTGTTAGATGAGTCACCATTCCAATGTTACAAAGGCATAAACATTATAATTTGCCATTGGCTTGTCATATAACTACAAACTGACCCTTACATACAAAATTTGGATATAAAAATCCATAAAAAATATTTTATTAGATGAATTTAAATTCTCAACATATAAATTACATAATTTATTAATTACAATTACTATTCATTTAAACTGAATGAACTAAAAACTAACTCCCTAAAAAAAATTTATGGTTCTAACAAGTGATAATTTTTTAGTTAAGGTTCTACCATAATGCTATATTGGGAAACTCAATTTAGGTTGATGCTTAAAATTTAATTAACCAATTATTTGTCTCATTTTCGATGAATAAGAATTAGTCATATGAATGATATATAAATTAAATCCCAACAAAAGGTTGTTGTAATAAAAATGATAAAATAATTATGTTTAGGAATATGTATGGCATGTGAATATCGATGTTCATATAAATATTCATGATCAAAACCTCCTTACCATTCTGGTCCAAGGGGAGAATCTGTAATGATAAACACGAAAAATCATGTATGTCGGACTATGGTGAAACCAGTGAAATATTAATAGGGAAATAATAGATCAACAAATCGCATCCCTGGAAACATGGCCATTCCCTGTATGTGGGTTAGCTACTCTAATTAAAAGTTTCATTTCCAATTTATAACACATTATAGTCTCCTTTTTACCAACCCAGAATAGTAAGGAAATAATAAGAATCCCTTTCATTCCATTTTTAATTTTTAGGCTCTGATTCACTAATAAGTAACTAAACTAAAGCACCATTATTCCTCAATTGTACCTCCCCATATGTTGGAGGCTTCCGACTAGTAGTGAGGGTCGATATTAGTATGGTGGGGAGACTATACCCTTATGATAAGAGTAATTCAAAAAGGTTTAATAATAAAGAAACATCATACATAATTAAATCTATAGAAAAATAATGTAATAACATCTATATATAAGGAATGAATATAAAATAAATCAGAACATATTTCATAGACTAAAACTGATGATCATTCCATGTGATACAAAATGTTTGGAATATAGGGAATAAATGTAGTAGGCATATAAAATATGGTATACCAAAAATAAATAAAATACTCAATCTATCTCAAATTCGAAAATGAGTATCTTCTTGGTTCTCTACACTCATTCTCTATGTAAGTATAAAGGAAATCGTCTATATAAGGCTACATCCCCTTGTCCCTACCTATATTCAAGGAGTCTTCCCGAGTATGAACATCTGGCTAAATTGGTTGAAAGAAATACTCAGTTGGCAATCACTGATAGTTTCTATTATTATCAAGTCTATGAATATACTTTTAACAATTTGCGGGAAATAAATTGAGTAAGAAGAAAATAAAATAAAGCACTTCAATTTGGGTTCCCTATGGGGCACTCAATGAAAAATTCCTAATTTAACCCAATAAAAAATGTATTTGAGAATGATTAATTACTATATAATTATATTATAGAAGTGGGACTCAGAATCATAGACATGGAATCCCTAGATGAACATACTCAAATAATTAATAAATAAATCCCATCACATTAAAACTTTAATAAAGTAAATATGAAAGGCTATTACATGTGGAATGTATTGACTTAGTCAAAGTGTGTTTTTTTGGAAAGGAATATGAATCCTTAAATTGATGTAATTACATACTAGGATCCTACAAGGGATTATAATTAGAGAACCTTAGTATTTCTGTAGGTGTATTATAACCCATCAACCCCAAAAACCCATCCTTGGAATTCCTAGTAGGAGTCCATAAATTTTCATGGAATTTCATTAAGACACATCCTCCTAATTAAATCCTTGGTCGTCCATATACAAAACCCAATGATCCCTCAAGTCCTAGAATAATGAAATTCCTTCTACAGCCATCCTTTCCAATCCGTATAAGGAACCAAATTGTCACTCGTGGAATAATATAAGTCTACTATTTATGTGAGGACATCTAAGGCATTCCATATAGGTGTCCAAATGTGTAACATCCTAGGTAAATAAAGAATAATAAATTTTCATATTTGTTAATATTTACGAATTAAATATCATTTTTACTTTAAAGGGGTTGCTATGTTCGATAGCGTACCCAATACACAACAAAGAGTTTCATTGAAATCTTACGTTGCACACTAGTAATAAAATAATATTATTTTAAATGGTAGTTAACACATAGCCGATGTATTAGAAGGAATGGATAGAAATAACTAAAATATGATTATATATGTTTTTTAAATGTTTTTACATTTATATAATAAAAGATAAAGGCTTAAAATATGAAAGGAATTCAATTTTAGGCATATATACCCTAATTTTCACTAAAGGTTCACATATCCCCTTTTGATGGTGAACCGTCATTAAATATAGTTTTGTTCACTATTATAAATTATATTGGACCAATAAAACTCTTCTTTAGAATCGGGACATCAAAATTTACTTTCTATAAATTTTTGGTATTTTTCCGATAAAGTTCATTTTTTTAATGAATAGTGTAAAATGTGGTATTTTAATTCAAAACCTCTTTTTAATCTAATATATTTATATGATTAGATTATCTTTTGAATTGGTTTTAAAGTGAAATTAGAATATATTTTCACTATTAAATCCAATAGTGGTCGTTGGAATTAATTTCACTTTGAAATCAGACATAAACTAGTGTCAATCGTTTGATACTTATTGTTTCATAAAAACACGCTATTTGCTCTGACAGCGGGAATTAATTATTAAATTAATTAATGCAACTTATATGTTTTGAATTTTGTAAAATTTACTTCATTTTTGAATTCAGAATATCAAATATAGCTTAGGGTGAAGTTTTGGTATTTTTCTGAAAAACTTCAATTTTTGATGAATAGTGAAACCACTAAGTGGTACTTATAAAAACTGATTTTTTGTTTAAATTAAATTTTACCACCTATGTGTTTTGAATTTCAAAAATCTGACATACATGGTTGTCATTAAGAAATAAATGTGGTTCAATGGGATTAAAATAATTTTTTGGTGAATAGTTACTTTTAACTTTTTAATCGCGATTAGAGGTAATTAGTGTAGTTTAAAGTAAAAATAATGTTTTAAAAATATGGAATGACCTAGACACATGTCCTACCCTTATTGGATATGTCATGGCCGACCAATAAAATCCATGGGTCAACTTGGGGACCCCATGGAGCCACTTTGGAAGGAAAATAACTTTAATATCTTTTTATTTAATGTTAAAGTAAAATGTCACAAACATGAGTTGTTATACTAAAATAATTTTTAACTGGGGTTATACAAGTCATATTTTTGACTATATAAATTCATTATAAATCTAAAAATATTTCCTACATCATTATAGTTTTTATATAATTATTAGGCATTAAATAAATTATATTATTTATGACATCATAATGATGCAGCGATTACCTTATTATTTAACGATTTAAATAAAATGAAATGATAATGAAAAATATAAGACCTAGACATGTCAAAAACCAATTGGATGAGTATATTTCGAACTCCTATCACCTTATCCTCGAAATATATAATTTTTGGACCATTTAAATCCTAAAAGCATTTTATGATAAAGTAACCTTTTATAACTTTCCAAGAGTGCCCCTCCTCTCCTCTTATAAAAGGCCCCCACCTCTACCACCATACCCACACTGCCAAAGCCTTTGGCTCGGCCAAACCCTACCAATTTTGTCTCTCCACATCCCTCTATGACTCTTAGAAGCCTCACTTTGGGCAGAAGACTTCCCAAGGAAGTCTTTGAGCTCAAATCAAAAAGAGTTACCCTTTTTAAAGGTAGTGTTTTCTCTTGTGTTCTTATGTTTTATTTTGCTTCTCCAACCCCATAAACTCTTTTTATTCCTTTATTTGAAAAAAACACCATTATCTTCAATATACTTGGATTTTGTTTTGTTAATTATTCGAGCTAAACTTACACACACCTACATATAATGGTTAAATAACATATTGTTTCTGTGTTTGGCGAATTTCTGCCTCACGAAACGATGATTGTTCAATCTTCTTTTAACACCTTTAATGGTGGCCATTAAGATGTAACTATATTTATATATGATATATATTATGTTTAAGTTTTCCTTATTCTTCTGTATTTTTCATTTGTGGCATACCTTTATGGTTTCCATTGTGGGTAATCACGATAATTTCATTTTAGGAAGTGCGGACTACCGCCCCTCAAAGTGATTTGATTCGTTAATGCCATATGTGGGACGTTTAAAGGATGGATTTAAAGTTATTATATATGATGTATGTTAAATCTAAATGATGAATATAATTATGGAATTAAAATATTCATACCTCTCATTTAGTTTTAATTACATTAATATGACATAGAAATGAAAGTAGCGTTCATGTGTACGTACGGCTTACCGTCTACATGAACGGTGCATTTCATTTCTTACCTCTAAATGATTATGTAATATTATAAATAAATGTATATTATGGATATATTATATATATACGATATACAAATCATGAATATCATTCTGGATATAAAGAACCTCTGACCACACGAACAACATGTAATTGTAAGAAGTCCACTTTCGACTTAAGAACCAAATATCGACAAAACAAACATTATTAACTTAAATGATTACATAATGTTTATAACATGGTAATAAGTGATATAAATGTAATAATGAACTTGAAAAAGTTTCTTAAGAAAGTAGAAATTAACTCAAGTTTATCATTCAGGATGATAAAGAACGATCGAGTCAAGTTGGACCCGAGGTAAGGGACTTCGTCTCAATCTTCTTTCATTGAGGCATATTTTGTTCTAATACAAGGCATTATTTTATATGGTGTATAAACCCCTTTTACTTTTACTTTTATAAAAAAGGAATATTTTTCTATGAAGCATTTTACTAAACGACAAAAAGGAATGTTTCTTTTAACGTACGCGGTGACAACGACCTTTTTCACCACCGTGAGTATTATTTAGTCTTTGGATTTCTCAACAAGCCGTAATGTTTTTAAAATGAAATAAATACCATATAATATTTTATGTATTTTGGTATTGAAAATGGTTTTTATAATTGATATGTTATGTCAATATATTTATGTGATATATTGTGATCAAAGTGTGGAAATGTTTTCTTTCCATTATATTTGTTTTATGTCTTATGATTTTATAATGGTACTTGGACATTTGACGGGTGGTTACATGAAAAAACATATGAAGGGTGGTGCCGTGAATACTAGGACCAGTGGTTACATTATAACATCCAATTAATTGGGTATGGAAGTTGGACGTATGGCTATTTCATTAAGTGATATGTATGGAATTCGGCCGTATGGCTATTCCATTAACTGATATGTGTGGAAGTTGACCATATGGTTATTCCATTTAAGTATGTTTATGTCCCAAGTTACCTTTATATGTTATTTGATCTTTATATGGGTTTTATGGTAATATTTTGGTTACAAAATGTTAAGTAATGATCTTTTATTTAGTGAAGAGTTTTTACTACTTCATAAAGGTGAAAAGTATTACTTTGATAATGTATACATGGTTTACTTGTGGTTTTGATAAACTATAAGTTTTCATTATTTGTGTATCCCTTACTAAGATTTTTATGCTCATCCCATGTTTTTGAAATGTTTTTCACAGGTCAAGGTAAAGGTACATGATATGATGGGAGTGTCAATGAAGTGTCAAGAAAGAATCCATGTTTTATTTTAAATAGGTTTCTGTTGATGGGAAAAATGAATACTATCTTTTTTGTAACCACTTTGTTTAAATGTGGAATGTAATGCATGTTTTATGATCAAATTATCTAAAACACTAAACCTGAAAAGATCCTCATCTTGTAATCTTGTAATAACTCAAGATTAACTAAGGTTTAAGGCTGGGGCCTTATAGTTGGTATCAGAGATCGGTTTAGACCACTTTAGGAATTAGAAAATTGTTAAATTATAAGTTAATTTATGGTATGAATGAAATGATATAGAATTTAAAGATTACAATATTGATTCACCTAAGATATTTTTGTATTAATCAGAACTAAACAGTTTGTTGTAGTGATGGCTCAGTTGACTTAGGTGAAAAATGTTGGCTATTTGTTTTCTGATATTTTGGTGTTTTCTAAAAGTAAAGAGGAGAATGAAAGTCATTTAAGGGTTATTTCGGAAACCTTAAAATAAAAGAAATTGTATGGGAAATTTAGCAAGTGTGAGTTTTGGTTACAACAAATTTCATTCCTTGGTCACATTGTTTCAAAAAATGGCATAACTGTTGAACCTGCTAAAACAAAAGTTGTTGAAGAATGGGCAAGACCCACAAATTTAACTGAGATCCGTAGTTTCCTTGGTTTGGAAGTCTACTACCGAAGGTTTGTTGAAAATGTTTCACGGTTATCTAGTCCGATGACTAAGCTAACTCGGAAGTGTCTTAAGTTTATCTGGACAAAATAATGTGATGATTGTTTTTAGGAACTGAAAATATGATTGGTGAATGCTCCAGTTTTGGCACTACCTTCCAGGAATGGGGAGTTTGTTATCTACAATGATGATTCATTGAAAGTAATTGGTTGCGTATTATTGCAGAATGATCAGGTAATTTCTTATGATTCACGACAGTTGAAAACTCATGAGGTAAATTACCCTACACATGACTTGGAATTAGCTGCTGTTGTTTTTGATCTAAAAATTTGAAGGCATCATTTGTATGGAGTAATGTGTGAAATATATACTGATCAAAAAAGTTTAAATTATATATTAACTCAGAAAGAATTGAATATGATACAGAGGAGATGGCTGGAATTAATCAAGGATTATGATTGTACAATTCATTACCGTCCGGGAAAAGAAAATAAAGTGGCTGATGCTTTGAGTCGAAAAAGTAATTCTTCATTAACTATGCTATGTTTGGAACGAGATCCTTTGGTTTTTTATTTGATGAAAATTGGCATAGATGTTTTTGGTGCAGGAAGTTCTTCTTTTTTGTTTTAGGTATCAGTGATATCATCCCTATCAGACAGAATCAAGCAAGCACAGAGGGAAGACATTGAGTTGCAGAAAAAGGTAGAGCTGGTTCAGAAGGGTAAGTTGCCTGAATTCAACAATGATAATGATTGTGTTTTGAGGTTTGGGAAGAGATTATGTGTCCCTGGTGATTCACAGTTGAAGAATGAGTTGTTATGTGAGGCTCATAGTTCCCCGTTTTCAGTTCATCCTGGCAGTACTAAGATGTACATGGATCTGCGGGAGTATTACTGGTGGGATGGAATGAAAAAAGAAATTGATGATTTTACTGTGAAGTGTTTGACTTGTCAGTGGGTTAAAGCAGAGCAGTAGTTACCGAAATGGATGCTTCAGCCTTTTCCAGTGCCAGAGTGGAAATTGGAAAATATATCCACGGACTTTTTTGTGGGATTACCGAGGACATCTCTAGGTAATAATGCAATCTGTGTTATTGTTGATCGATTGACTAAATCTTATCATTTCCATCCTATTCTAGATAATTTCTCTCTAGATAAACTTTCTCGATTGTATATTAAAGAGATAGTCAGGTTACATGTAGTTCCCCTCTCCATTGTGTCCGATCGTGATCCTAGGTTTACGTCTAACTTTTGGAAAGGCATTTAGAAGTCATTGGGTACTGAATTAAATTTTAGTATAGCTTTTCATCTGCAATCAGATGGGCAGTCAGAACGAAAAATTCAGACCTTGGAGGATATGCTACGAGCTTGCTATATGGATTACCAGGGATGTTGGGACCAACATATTTCTTTGGTTGAGTTTTCTTATAATAACCGTTTTCATTCCAGTATACAGATGGCACCATTTGAGGCATTATATAGGAAGCGGTGTCGAACTCTAGCTTTTTGGGAAGAAGTTGGTGAAAGGAAGCTGATGGGACCAGAATTGGTAGAAGAGATGCCAGAAAAAGTTCAGTTGATTCAGAAACACAAGAGAACATCTCAGAGCAGACAGAAAAGTTATGCGAATAACCAGAGGAAGGATCTATATTTCGAGGTAGGTGATCATGTTTTTCTCAAAGTTTCACCGTGGAAAAGTGTGATGCGATTTGGTAAGAAAGTAAATCTGATTCCAAGGTTCATTGAACTATATGACATTCTGGATAAAGTTGGATCAGTTGCTTACCGAGTGTCTTTACGTCCTAGTTTATCTCAGGTACAAAAAGTTTTTCATGTTTCGATGTTGAGAAAGTATGTGCCAAATCCATCTCATGTTTTGAGCCTAGAGGTAGTTCAGTTGGAAGAGAATCTCTCTTATGAAGAACAAGTAGTCCAGATTCTTGACCGAAGAGAGCAGGTGTTGCGAAATAAGGTACATCACCAGGTAAAGGTTTTGTGAAAAAACCATATGATTGAAGAGGCAACGTGGAAATCTGAAAATGCTATGAGGGATAAATACCCCCACTTATTTTGATAAGTGAATAAAATTGCGAGGACGCAATTCCCAAAAGGGGGGAAGGATGTAACATCCCAGGTAAATAAAGAAAAATAAATTTTCATATTTATTAATATATATGAATGAAATATTAATTTTACTTTTAAGGGGTTTCTTTGTTCGATAGCGTACCCGATACGCAACAAAGAGTTTCATTGAAATATTACGTTGCATACTAGTAATAAAATAATATTATTTTAAATGGTAGTTAACACATAGCTGTTGTATTGGCGGGAATGGATAGAAATAACTAAAATATGATTATATATGTTTTTTAAATGTTTTTAAATTTATCTAATAAAAGATAAAGGCTTAAAATACATAAAAAATTCAATTTTAGGCATATATACCCTAATTTTCACTAAAGGTTCACTTATCACCTTTTGATGGAGAACCGTCATTAAATAATGTTTTGTTCACTCTTATACATTCTATTGGACCAAATAAAACTATTCTTTAGATTCGGGACATCAAAATTTACTTTGTGTAAATTTTTGGTATTTTTCCGATAATGTTCATTTTTAATGAATAGTGTAAAATGTTGTATTTTAACTCAAAACCTATTTTAAATCTAATTTATTTATATGATTATATTATCTTTTGAATTTTTTTTAAAATGAAATTAGAATATATTTTTACCATTAAATCCAATAGTGGTCATTGGAAGTAATTTCACTTTGAAATCAGACATAAACTAGTGTCAATCTTTTGATACTTATTGTTTCATAAAAACACACTATTTGCTCTGACAACGGAATTAATTATTAAATTAATTAATTCAACTTATATGTTTTGAATTTTTTAAAATGGACTTCATTTTTGAATTCGGAATATCAAATATTGCTTAGGGAGAAGTTTTCGTATTTTTCTGAAAAACTTCAATTTTTGATGAATAGTGAAACCACTAAGTGGTACTTATAAAAACTGATTTTTCGTTTAAATGAAATTTTACCACCTCTGTGTTTTGAATTTAAAAAAATCTGACATACATGGTTGTCATTACGAAGTAAAATGTGGTTCAATGGGATTAAAATAATTTTTTCTTAAATAGTAACTTTTAAGTTTTTATTCGCGATTAGAGGTAATTAGTGTAGTTTAAGGTAAAAATAATATTTTAATAATATGGAATGACCTAGAAACATGTCCTACCCTTATTGGATATTCCATGGCCGACCAAGAAAATCTATGGGTCAACTTGGGGACCCCATGGAGCCACTTTGGAAGGAAAATAACATTAATATCTTTATATTTAATGTTAAAGTAAAAATGACAGAAACATGAGTTGTTTTACTAAAATAATTTTTAAGTGGGGTTATAAAAATCATATTTTTGACAATAAAAATTCATTATAAATCTAAAAAGAGTTCCTACATCATGATATTTTTTATATAATTTTTAGACATTAAATAAATTATATTATTTATGACATCATGACGATGCAGCGATTACCTAATTATTTAAGGATTTAAATAAAATGAAAAGATAATGTAAAATCTAAGACCTACACATGTCAAAAACCTATTATATTAGTATATTTAGAACTCCAATCACATTATCCTCGAAATATATAATTTTGGGACCTTTTAAATCCGAAAATCATTTTATGATAAAGTAACCTTTTATAACTTTCCAAGAGTGCCCCTCCTCTCCTCTTATAAAAGGCCCCCACCTCTACCACCTTACCCACACTTCCAAAGCCTTTGGCTCGGCCATCCCCTTCCCATTTTGTCTCTCCACATCCCTATATAACTCTTAGAAGCCTCACTTTGGGCAGAAGACTTTCCAAGGAGGCCATTGAGCTCAAATCAAAAAGAGTTACCCGTTTTAAAGGTAGTGTTTTCTCTTGTGTTCTTATGTTTTATTTTGCATCTCCAACCCCCTAATCTCTTTTTATTACTTTATTTTGAAACAACACCAGTATATTCAATATACTAGTATGTTTTTATGTTAATTATTCGAGCTACACATACACACACCTACATCTAATGGTTAAAAAACATATTGTTTCTGTGATTGGCGAATTTCTGCCTCACGAAACGATGATTGTTCAATCTTCTTTTATCACTTTTAATGGTGACCATTAAGATGTAACTATATTTATATATGATATATATTATGTTTATGTTTTCCTTATTCTTCTTTATTTTTCATTTGTGTCATACCTTTATGGTTTCCATTGTGGGTAAACACGATAATTTCATTTTAGGAAGTGCGGACTACATCCCCCTCAAAGTGATTTGATTCGTTAATGCCATATGTGGGACGTATAAAGGATGGATTTAAAGTTATTATATATGATGTATGTTAAATATAAATGATGAATATAATTCTGGAATTAAAATATACATACCTCTCATTTTTTTTAATTCCATTAATATGACATAGAAATGAAAATAGCGTTCATGTGTACGTATGGCTTACCGTCTCCATGAAAGGTGCATTTCATTTCTTACCTCTAAATGATTATGTAATATTATAAATAAATGTATATTCTGGATATATATTATATATATGTTATCAAAATCATGAATATCATTCTGGATATAAAGAACCTCTGACTACACGAACAACATGTAATTGTAAGAAGTCCACTTTCAACATAAGAACCAAATATCGACAAAATAAACATTATTAACTTAAATGATTACATAATGTTTATAACATGGTAATAAGTGATATAAAAGAAATAATTTACTTTAAAAAGGTTCTTAATCAAGTAGAAATTTACTCAAGTTTATTATTTAGGACGTTAAAGAACGATCGAGTCAAGTCAGACCCGAGGTAAGGGACTTCGTCTCAATCTCCTTTCATTGAGGCATATTTTGTTCTAATACAAGGCTTTATTTTATATGGTGTATAAAACCCTTTTACATTTAATTTTATACACAATGAATCTTTTTCTATGAATCGTTTTACTAAATGACAAAAAGGAATGTTTTTTTTAACGTACGCTGTGACAATGACCTTTTTCGCCGCCGCGAGTATTATTTGGTCATTGGCTTCTTCAACAAACCGTAATGTTTTCAAAATGAAATAAATACCATATAATATTTTATGTATTTTGGTATTGAAAATGGTTTTTATATTTGATTTGTTATGTCAATATATTTATGTGATATATTGTGATAAAAGTGTGGAAATGTTTTCTTTCCATTATATTTGTTTTATGTCTTATGATTTTATAATGGTACTTGGACATTTGACGGGTGGTTACATGATAAACCATATGACGGGTGGTGCCATGAATACCAGGACGGGTGGTTACGTTTTAACCTCCAATGCATTGGGTATGGAAGTCGTCCGTATGGCTATTCCATTAAGTGATATGTATGGATGTCGGTCGTATGGCTATTCCATTAAGTGATATGTGTGGAAGTTGACCGTATGGTTATTCCATTTATGTATGTTTATGTCCCAAGTTACCTTTATATGTTATGTGATCTTCATATGGGTTTTATGGTAAACTTTTGGTTACAAAATGGTAAGTAATGATCTTTTATTCAGTGAAGTGTTTTTACTACTTCATAAATGTGAAAAGTATTATATTGATAAAGTATACATGGTTTACTTGTAGTTTTTATAAACTAACAGTTTTCATTATTTGTGTATCCCTTACTGAGCTTTTTATGCTCATCCCTAGTTTTTGAAATGTTTTTCACAGGTCAAGGGAAAGGTACATGATATGATGATAGTGTCAATGAAGTGTCAAGAAAGAATCCATGTTTTATTTTAAATAGGTTTCCGTTGATGGGAAAAAGGAATACTATCTTTTTTGTAACCACTTTGTTTAAATGTGGAATGTAATGCATGTTTTATGATCTAATTCTCTAAAACTCTAAACCTGAAAAGATCCTCAATGTGTAATCTTGTAATAACTCAAGATTAACTCAGGATTAAGGCTAGGGACTTATAACATGTCACTCACAACATAGATAATGAGATTTTAAATCATTAAATTTTAATAATATCAAAGATCCCTTATAAGGTGTTTTGATTCAATGGTTTTTTTGTATTTCCATTAACATGCCACGATGGTTGGACATGGATAAAATAAATCAATCCATTTTTCAATTAGAATAATTCAACTTATCCATTTAATTTATAAGATAACTCAAGCTATATTTATGATGAATCAAGGTCCTAAGATCATGGGATTAACATTTTTCCTTTATTTTTTTAATCATTTTATATAATTCACAAGGGAAATCTAAACACACCTCAATTGGTGGTTCAATATTATTTTCAAGTATAAGGCACATGGGACTATAAGGGTGACTAGTCCAAAGGGGTTTCCCACATTGAGGTAACCATAATTCAATAAAGGATATAGTATCAAAGAACAACACTAAATAAGGTGATGTCTAATTATTTAATTAAATTCACATTTAGAAGGCATCACATACAAGGTCTATTGTGTGGTAAAAAAATTCATAATATAAGAATTTATACATTAAAGTAAGAATAACTTGACCATATACTATATCATGGTTGATGAATCCTAGCATAGTATTATCTTTACCATTGATGTAGAATGGGATAAATTGATGAAATAAACAAATACCCTGAAAATAGGGCACATTTTCTCAACCAGATTAAGAATTTCTCTTTGATAATTGAAATGAATGAAGGTGGGGCATTGAAGTGCTTATGAAGACCGATCTAACATGACATATGACATTGTAATCAAACTTTAAATTTGGGAGGTGGATTAATATTTATAAAATAGGGAAGAGGGACATCAAATGTGTAGTGTCTTCTAGAAATTAATATTGGATAATAAGAAGATATAATTTATGTGGAAGGAGAGAAAAGCTAAATTCAGCATCTTTTTAAGGGGAACATGGTTTGTCTTCATGGTTTACTAATCCTACCTTAACCGTGTGAGCCCCAATTCCTATAGTGAAAGACCATAAATGGTTTTTTAAAACATCGGAATCCCATTTACTCCCCTATGTAGCAAACTACATAAGCCTGCATGATTTTACCAAATTGTGCAACCTAAGGGTAACAATTTAAAACTAACATTGTTCCTAGTAGGTTATCTAATAACACTAAAGCTACATGTTCTAAACAATCATAAAATACTCCCAAACCCCTCATTAAACTCTGAAGGACATCCATTTACACAAAATAGGATCAAACATAAATTAAATGGATTGGTACCTCAAATAAAAAATTAGGATGTTATAACTTATAATGCTAAGATTAACCAATACAAGTCTAATGTGGGACTCACACAACACTATAAACCATTCACCCATTAAAAATATATATGTACAATTTTTGTATCTCGATCAAACTTATATCCACAAACTTAATGCCTCATTTGTTTTTTTGTAATATCCCAATACATGATGTTTTTGGCTCATCAGTTTTTTACAAAATTGGGAATTCAACTCATTTTAATCTCTATGGGAGTCAAGATTCCCATGATACAAATTTAGTCTACATCATGGATGGATAAAAATTGATAGAGGTATTTATTTTTATCAATAGAGATATATTGCATAATATTATGGATTTAAATGTAAAATGTAGATCAACATTATATGGTTCATAAAATTTTTAGTTTGTTATGTTATGGAAGATGAACAATTTCATAATCCTGAAATGAAAAGAATTCATAAAAATCATAGAATTGTAAGAGAACCTTCGACACAACCATGAAGAGTTGAGTATAATTTTGTATCACTAGAAATATGAAGGTCATCAAGTCACATGAAATATACTCGACCAAAAAAGTGATGGATCATATTTTACATTTCATTCAATTAGAGGAGTGTCCATACCATTGGAATAAGTGTTACGCCATTAGGGTTTCACAAGTACACTATAGAGAAATAAATAAAACATAAAAATTTACTACACCATATTGATTTTATTCATTTATGAAATAAAATGCATTTGTGGTCAATAATGAGAAGGTATCATTGATGAATATTTGATTATCAACATCGTATGATAGCGTAAAATAGAAAGAATCACTACTAGAAATTAAGGCTATAGCCACAGACCTATATCCACGGTTCTATGGATACGTGGATATATCTTGTTTATAGACACAGTTTAATAGGATGATCGTGGCTATTTGATGTACACCCATCATTCTAACCGATCCTCAAACCATACCATTCTCAAACGAACCCCTCCTGCCCTCATGATTCCTGCTCCCCCCCAATCTCCAACTCGTCGCGCCCTCCTCCCCGCCACGACCTCCTCTTCGCTGTGCCCTCCTCCTCCCCGACGTCTCCTCGCCACGCCCTCCTCATCACCGCGACCCTCCTTCCCGACACCTCCTTGTCATGCCCTCCTCATCGACGCGACCCTCCTCCCTAACGCCTCCTCGCCGTGACCCTCCTCCTCGATGCCGCTCTTCCGACGCCTCCTCTCCACGACCATCCTCCTCACCGCGACCCTCCTCCCCGATTCCTCCTCCCCAACGCCTCTCATCTGACACCGAGGTTGAGACCCCCATCGCCCTATCTGTCAACTTTTCACCAGAAACCCTCAAAACCCTCGACCCCTCCTCATCGTGACCCTCCTCACCCCGACCCTCCTACAGCGAAGCTGCTCCAAGCTGCCTCCCCTCCTCCTCCATTCCCGACAGTTCTCCCCCAAAACCTTCAACACCAGAGGTATTACCCTGTCTCTTCCTTCATCCCCATCCACCATTCATGTTGAAATTTTCAAACCTTAAGTATTTTTGTTATTATTCTGCACTAACTCTCATTTATACACTGATATGCACTACTATAACCCCTCAATTTACCACACAGTAACCACTGATTTAGGACCTGACCACATCAACCTACTATAATATGATCTGTGTAGTGTTTTGAAAATGACCGTCTCCTTAGAGTCTCCCACTTCAGTGGGCTATGTGTGAGGTTCTAGAAAGAAGAACAAAAAACCAACATGATTCATCATGCTTAAGTTATAAACTGTATAACGGCAACTTTGTATATTTTTATACAACAGCTCTGAAGAATCGGAATTACAGGAGGAGGAAAATAGAGAATAGGGGAAGAAGAGAGTGAAAGGAACATTCAAGTAGTCTCTCTTTTCTCCCTTCTCTAGGTTTTACCTCTTTTAAATAATACATTTTATATTAGTTTTCAATTTGATCATTATCTGTATTGTTTTATTTTGGATTCTTGTTATATTTTACTCAGTGTTTGCTGATTTTTACCTTGAACACCTATATTTGGAAATATGAATATACATTCCATATTACCACTATTAACTTCTTCAAATTTGCTATATTTTTTATCCTTAATTATTCATCACATGAATCAATGAATTTTGTGAATTTTATACGTTGTAATTAACCCGTTAGATACTTGAGAGAATATAATTGTAGTTATATAGTGGAAACACCAATAATAACTCATGGAATGTGATAATAGACCATCATAATTTTTTCAAAGCATGAAGGAAATTATTAATGTAGTTGATAAATCCTATGGTTCTTTCTATTTTATTTCTATGAACTATAAGTGTTCTAGATCATGAGCCCCACGTAATTCTTTCCTTCAAGAAAAAAGGTTCATTCCCACCCCACCATTACTTTTAGAGAAGGATCTACAATATCATGATTAGGGACCATAACATATGATGCATTTATGGAATTTTTAGGTGTTAAATTGATGTGTCAATTAAATTACACAATTTCATCCTTTGTATCTTAAATTGGAATCCTTCCATAATTTTCATGATTTTCCACTTTATTCATCATAATTTCAATGACTATCTAGAGTTTTGAATTTTTATATCAATGAAACAATCATCAGTTCACCCATTTTAAAATTTATTCTTTAAATTTTTTTAATTTTTTTATAGCCCACAAATTATTCCTTGTTTCAACCTCCAACTTTTCCAAAATGTCCATTAAGATTTATTGAGAAATATAACTCACTATTTTAATATAGCTTGTATTATTTCTTAATTTATTTATGGGACTTACATGTTGTTTTCACCATCGATATATGGAATCATTATATGTATTTAGATAAAAATTTTTTTAACAATCTATTGATTGGTTTTAATTTGATAAATGATATTCATCTTAAATTTATTATTCCGTTGGATAGTGAATAAAATGATATTGAGTTAATAAATTATTTTATTAGGGAAAATAGCATGGAGAGCTCACAAATAGTAACATACATTTTTTTGAGTCAACTAGTTTAATGGATGTTTTACTATTTTTCATTAGTTGGGAAAATTAGGGAATGACCAAAGAAGGTGAGACCAAATTTTAAAAACTTGTAAAATAACTATTCCATGATTTTGAATTTTTCTTCATTCATGTAAAATAATTTTTTTGAATTCATTAATATTAGGGTGGAATTTGTTTATGAAATGACTCACTGGGGCCCACCTGGATAATGGTGAGATGAGTGTGACACCACAAGCCCACCTCTAATTGGTTAGGGGTTAGTGACCATCCCTGAGTAGGCATAACACACACAAGGTTGTCCTTAGCCTATGGTAACTGTACACATGAAAAGAATAAAGTGGAAAATAAAATCCTACAAAAACAGATAAAAAAGACTAACTTTTTATGAGGGACGGGACTACTGACATATGCCACAACCTAGCATGAAACTTGGTCTATCTGGATCACTATATTATATCTTCTCTTGGTCCTCCTAGGATTCCTTTAAAATGAATATTGTCTACATAAGAAATGAAAAATATGGGTAGATCCCATACATTGTTTAGTATAAAAATTCTCAATAGGACACTCCAAAATCACTAAACAATGGGAATTTGGAGAATTGTTATATCATCATCACATAGACACATCATTAAAAATACGAGATATAACAATAGGAACAATAAACTAGATATACTCATAACATAAAACATGCCTCAATGGAATATTAACCATTATTTTATCCAAAAGATTATACTCAAGGATACAATTTAAAACTCTTCTGGTTTCACTCACAACATGATCTATGCTTTCACTGATGGTGCATTCCCAAGAGGTCATGCACATCCGACCTCACCAAAGATGTACTCAATGTGACTCCGAATATCTCAATACATAGATAGGGGATCTCTCTAAGAGAATCTCGGGTATACCATACCATACCTAGAATATCCCACTATATATGGGATTGTATACACAGATAAGTTGGTAATAATGATTCCACAAAATCCACATAGGGAAATAGAAAAAATTGTAGAGGATCACACCCTGGGTCACACAGAGGGATTCCCAAACACTATCTAAAACTAATCACACATAGGAATTCACAGTCCTATTATTAGGATGTAATACCAAAATTTACCCTCATGGGGATGACCAAGGGGAACACACAAAAATTAAGATAGTCCATTGTTGTATCTCATCTTCATAAAATTAATCTTCTTTCCAATTATATAATCATAATATTATAACAATAATGTAGAAATATATTATTTCTTCTAGTTATTATTCTCATTTTCATACCATTGTAATCCTCAGCCAATTCTTTAATATTAATGCTTGGTATATGATATGGTTTATATTTTAAAAAAGTCTCTAAATTTCAATAAATATTTGTAGATTTAATAAAAAACATCACAACTCGTTATGAATTAAACCAAACACTTTTGGGAATTGATTATTATTATCTCTCAGATTTCATATAAACTCTTTTTACTATAATCAATCCTCATTCTTGGAACTTATGTATGACTATTCGTGAATTATTATAATTTAAAACATTTAACAATTCCCTAATCGATAATTTTAATATATTTGTTATGAATTTTTTTAATTTTTATTGATGATTACTTAATATCTTATGAAACAATAAATATAATGTTAAGTATTTTTATATATTATTTATATAATGTTTGTTTATCTGCCTTAGAATGGATAGATACTGGATGTACAACATTGATCAGATCACTGATGAATTTCAGATGCAGTTAAAATATTTTTTCGACATCGCATTCACTAATGATTCAGATGGTTGATTGATTCGATGCCCATGTTTTGATTGTGTTGTAAGACCTTGGTAACTCGTGAGGAAGTGAGTTACCATATCACTAAAAGTGGATTCCAAAAAAATTATCATTTGTGGTATCACAATGGAGAAAGATCTCAAGTGTTGAATGACATTGATTCAGCAGAAAAGATTGGTTTGAAAAATCTGATTTCTGATCGGTTTCCTTTTGTTTCTGAAGCTAGATCCTCATGTAGACCAGTGAAAGAGGAAATGAATACTGGAACACAGTTGTCATATATTAATGAGGATGATGATGTTGTGAGTGTTAGAAAGCTGATGGAAGATGCAAATACCCCAGTATATCAAGCATGTGAAAAAATGAGCAAACATGAGTTTTTAATGTGATTATATCATGGGAAAACAATGTATGAATTTAGAAATAATGCGGTAGACTATCTCCTTAAATTTATTAAGGATTTACTACCTGATGATGAATGTATTCCAGAAAATGATTACATGGCATCAAAGTTGGTTGACAAATTTGGATTTTCATCTAGTAAGATTCATTCTTGTCTCAAAGACTATTGTTTCTTCTGGAAAGAGAATGAAGACTTGAGTCAGTTCAAACAGTGTGGAACATCAAGGTGGAAGACTAATAAAGATGGATCTCAAGCTTTCATACCACAAAAAATGATGTGGCACTTCCATTTAATTCCCAGGCTTCAGAATTTTTTTATGTCAGAACAAATGGAAAATAATATGAGATGGAATATAGATGGAAAAATAAGGATAACGATGTAATAGTGAATCCTATAAATGGGTTGGCTTGGAAGAAATTTGATAGGTTACATCCTGATTTTTCAGCCGACCCACGAAATGTTAGATTGGGATTATTCTGTGATGGTTTCAACCAATTTCTCCAAATGCATACTGCACACAGTACTTGGCCTGTTTTCATTCACATTTATAAATTTCCTTCGTGGATGTGTATGAAAAAGCCATTTACTATCCTGAGTATATTGATATCTAGAACCAGTGATCCTAGAAATGATATTGATATATACTTTCTACCATTAATAGAGGATTTAAATGAGCTTTAGATTGTTGGTGCACAAGCATATGATGCATTTAGAAAGGAGTACTTTATGTTTCGTGCAGCTTTATTATGGATGATAAATGATTTCCCTTTCTACAGAATGATGTCTGGTTGGAGTACTAAAGGGAAATTATCATGTCATATTTTTATGAAAAATACATATTTCTGAAGATTAAAGTGTCGACGAACATTCAGCTTCATAGGGCATCGATGTTTTCTACCAATGTATCATCCATACAGGTAAAATCAGATATAGTTCGATAATGACATCGAGACAGATGAGACCCCTCAATGAATATTAAGGACTGATATTGTTAAAGAACTTGATGATTTGAATTATGTTCTTGGCAAAATTCAATCAAATATTCGAAAGTGAAAGCATGCTAATTCGAATTCCAATAGAAATTGGAGAAAGAAAATCATATTCATTGAGTTTCCGTATTGGTCATCGAATTTATTACGTCATTGTTTGGATTTAATTCATATAGAGAAAAACATTTGTGAGATGTTACTTGCTACTATTATAAATTTCCAAGGCAAAACAAAAGAATATTTTTTGTGTCGTCGTGATTTGATGGATTGGGGTATAAGAACAAGACTACATCCTGAGTTAATTGGTCAAAATAAGTGGAAAGTCCTTTTTGCCTGTTATTCAATGAAAAATGTGGAGAAAAAACAATTTCTTCCGGTCTTGGAATGTTTGAAGGTTTTGGATGGTTATTAATGTAATATTTCTAAAAGGGTGAATACACAAGATGTGAAACTCAAATCTCTTAAAACCAATGATTACCATGTTATGTAACATGAGTTGATTCCCATTTCCATTCTGCATTTACTTTCACATAATGTTAGAGTTATGGTGATTAATTTATGTCAATTTTATCAAGATCATTGTGCCAAAAGATTGAGCAGAAGTGTTGTTCATAAATTGCAGAGAGATGCACTGATTATTCATTACGACTTGGAGAAAATTTTCCCACTATCGTTATTCACATGTTTTTTAAATTTTAATTTTCATATTCCCATGTAAGTTCTCTTTGGTGGTCCTATTTCGAGTCGGTGGATGTATCCTTCCGAAAGAATGATTTTTACATTTAAATATTATGTAAGAAATAAATATCATCCAGAAGGCTCTATTGTGCAATGATATTTAGCAAAAGAATTCATGGATTTCTGTTAATCATACATGGCTAACATCACTATAAGGTATAATATACTAATGAGAACTGAAGATGAGAAATATGATCCCATTGAGCCTACATTTCCTTCACTTCCCCAAATTGGGGGGATTTCTGGATCGTACTCGTTGTGTACTTTAAGCAGGGAAGAGTGGGAAATGGCACATCGCAAAGTATTATTCAATTGTGTTGTTCTTGATGATTATATCAAGTATGTAAACTAATAAATATCTATTTTTTTCATTGTGTTATTTCTTTATATCTTTTTACAATTTAATGCTTTCATATCAGTAGATAAAATTTCGAAATTATAAAAAAATACATCACTCTCTATCTATTAAGAGGAAGGAACTGTTGCACATCAAAGAATTTCTTCCCGGTTAACGTCAAAGGTAATAGATTTCCTTTTCTTCTTCTCATAACATAATCACAGGTCTCTGTTTAATATTCTATGTTGGTATCTTTTAGGTTTTAACTCTACCAATGATTGAAGTATCAGATGAAATAAAAGCATTGTCCTTTGTTCCAAACGATGTGGTACGTGATTGGAAGTCAATGGTTGTCAATTGATTTAAATTTGTTATAAATAGTTGTGCAAATAATGTCAACACATCATGAAAGTGTCATAATAAGCACCACAATAGATTTTTATGCGAGTGCGTCGGACAGGTAGCCTCAATCAAAAACATATATCATATTACAATGTTGTTGAAAGAATCATTTTATTAGATTACTATGCACATGGTTGTGTCACAATGATGAAATTCATGTGGTTTGATTCAATGACACGACATGGAATGCCTATTGAATACTGTTGATTTAGGGTGATTGATATTAACTGCCATATTCATACCGATGAACCTTATATTCTTGCCTCACAAGCGAAACATGTGTTTCATGTAAGTGACCCGTTATAACCTCAATTTTGTGTTATAATTGATGTTATTCCTAGACATATTTTTGACGAAGGCATGAGTGACAATGATTTTGTGGATGAACATGTAGGTATTTATTCGAATGTTTCATTTGATGATACAGATGATGCAATTGTTAGAACAGATTGTGAACAATAAATTGTCACAGACCCCACACAGTGTTGACACCTTTGTAAGTATTTACCTGATATTATCGCAATATTGTATGTGTTTTTTTAACATCCATACAGGATATCAAAATAACTTGTATATTTTATACCATTATCAAATATAAATCTATTAATATCATGACCAATTTATGTTTAAACAATTCTCTAGTAAATCTTCAACATAGAAAAGTCTTGATATTTTATCAATATAAATATCACACATGAAAATGTATCTCATTATTTTATGATACAATTATATTATTTAACCTTTTTCATTATTTCTATTTATTTGATAATATTATTTCTAATTTCAAGGTCAAAATGTCTGATTATGTTGATACTAGAAGGAGTAGAAGAATACCAAGAAATGAACAACGTAGGTCTCCTCCTGAAAATAATGTATGTAAAAATTATGTTTGGATATTATGGTCTTTCATATTATTTATCTTGTTATCGTTCATTTTATTTTATCATCTATGTTATTTTAGGCTGCATCATCGAGGAGACGCTTGGATTGTGCCACTGAGGATGATATTGTGGCGAGGGTATTGATTCTACAGGTCAGCCTACTACTATGCCGCTTGAGACACCAAGAGGCCATCCTACCATTATGACACCTCCATATTATCCATACCCACCTTTTCTGTATCCCTTTTTGCCCACACCCACATCAGATGGTAGTTATCAGACTCCCATCCCTTTATATCCATTCCCACCATCCACTGTACATGGTAATATTCCCCCATGTATCCCACCGCCATATCCATATCCATATCCACACGCTCTATCAATACGCCTAAGGAAAACAGTGAAACTATTCAAAATCATATTGTTGATGTCCCTAAGGAGAAGGAAACCCAACACTTCATGGAACCAGCGCTTCATGAATTTGATGCTCACAATGAATGAAAAATCCAAATTGCTTACCAAAAATTCCAATGTGGGGAAATATCTGCGGAGACCTACCTTAATGTTAAACAAGGTATATTTAAAAGGAGGTTCACTTTAACTTTAACTTCTCCAAATGCCTAAATTCTGATATATAATTGTCATCCTTACACGGACCATGGTTGTCTACTTTATGTGACTTCACTTTTGCTTCTTCAGTTCAATTTTTAAAAATTTTATCTGGGGTAAATGCCATTTTAGGATGTCTACTTTTCTGCTCAGTTAGATTGTTTTTTTTGAAAGTTTCTGGTTTTGTGATTTGGTTCTCTGCTGATCTGGTTTGGTTATTTACAGACTGAATGTTGGATTTTCTTGCTCTCTCTTCCAAGACACTACATTGTGTGCATGATTCTCATTATTGACTTCAGGTATTGAACAAATCACTGAGGATTTACATTGATGAATGTCTGCTAGAATCTAGAATGATTTCTCCCTGTTGAGGCATGTTTTGAAGAAAGTGTACGTCTGGAACTCACTTCCGTGTTTTGCATTGGATCTAATGGGATAAGCTGACTACATGAGTCCTATTTTACTCCTCATGAGGGCTGTATTTCATGGTTCATACTGCACGTATTGATGATTTTGGGTGATCAGATTAGTATCTGCTTGATAGTTCAACTTATATCTATTGAAGGAACTTCTCTTCTTAACATGTCTTGATGATAGAATGGTCTTCTACTTGGTCTTGTCCTGGTTTTTCTGCATCTATATGTATCTTCTGTTTTGATTTGATAAGCTACTATTATTATGTCTTTGATGTGGATTTGTGGAATCACATATATTCTGCTTCAAGATAAGGCCCTTATGGAATTCTCCATGTTTTTTGCTGGTCTGGAATTCTTTCACTATGACCTAGTTTTTAATGCTGGTATTGTCCATTGTTCAATATCTGGCTGGAACTGTTATGAATGCAGCCTAACGAATAGATTTTCATCTACAAGGTCTGATATCTATTTTTTCTCTGTTTTATGCGAGTTCATAGATCACTTCAGGGGATGCCATTGCAGACATGGACTGGTCATGATTCGTTCATTATGGCGCCTGCTTCCTCTATCAGGTGCTTTGTAAAACTGAAATTCCAGATTCATAGTTCATGAAGGATGGGGAGGATGGATTCCTTCCGGAATGCTCTTGATGGACGACTTCATGTTTTTTGTATGGTTTTATTGATATTTTCGTGTACCTATTTGATTTCCCTGTTTGTGTAAGCTATTTAAACCCCATTCTTGTACTGTTCACCTTTTGATATTAATAAATTCCATTGGGGGCATGAATTGGGATACCAATTCATGGCACCACCTTCTTTTAAAAAAATATTCATGATCCATATTCATTCATGTATTGAAAAATAATGGGTCTCATAATGATATGTGTCCTTTTCTAATAGCCATGAAAGGTTTTCTAAAACCAGAAGCAGTCATGACATGATGTTTGATTTATGGGTTGAGGGGCATAAAAGATGATTAAATAGCATCATACTCTGGTTGACCAATGTTAGGATGTTGTGGTCCCATATAAGGAATTATGATGGGTGTTATCTTTTACATTTTAACATCAATAAGTGGGGACATATTTGTAGTGCAGTTTTCTTGTTGTGTGACTAGGATGTTTTCCTTTCAATGAATTTTAAATACATGTGGTAAGGATGTTGCATCTGACATGAATATTGTTCAGTATGTTGTTGGGGACTCATTTCACAAGTTGTGGGAATTTTTTGTAGGAAATTTCCTTTATTCAAGAATAAGATTATTGTTGAGTAGCCATTAAACGGAGTGATAGTTGAATAGATTTATCACACATACATGAAATCCAAACATAGATCTGTGACTTATGAATATGTAGAATGGAATTTTATGGCTCTGACATCATTAAAAAGTTCTATATACTACATTTTTGGTATGTTCAATGTCATTACCTTTTTTTATGCATTTTAACATAATGCGACTAGGACATGTTTGTGCAGTTTAGTGTCTTGCGAGTAGGAAAACCACTGCATAGGCCCATCCAACATGAAAATAGGGGTGAATTTGCTTATCATATTGTGTGTTGTGGATGAAACTAGGGTTGATGATTTGGGAGTTTCTATGTATCCTGTGACGAAATTAATCAAGCCATATGTAGTTCTTCATAGAAATATACCTACATAGTTTTGACTCATCTGTGGGGGAATGCATACATTTTATTATCATGGATGGATGAACGAGTTGGATTTCTTAGCATCACTACGTATCTAATGGTAATAGGAACAAAAACACACATAGTTATTGAATAGAAAGTCCTCCACATAGTTCTGGCCTAGACGCAGAGGGCGATATTGTTCTTATTGATTGTTGTAGCAGGGCCCAGGATTTGAGATTTGGGCATTACTATGTTTCTTGTATTGAAAAGAATGAAGACCACACATAGTTCCTAAACATAAAATGCTCCATGTAAGTTTGACCCATATGGAGAGTTGGGAATTGCTCCCATTTTTTAGCTAGACCCATTATTAGAGAGTTAGGCATCACTGTGCATCATGTGATGAGAAGAATTATGTCGCATGAAGTTCCTGAAAATCCAAGTTATTTTACATTTTATGAGGGTTCCCTCATGTGAAAAGAGAATATTGAGGATGGATGGTTCTGATTGAGCTGTCATACCATTACATGAAACTGGACTAGAAACTCCATGGTACGGACGACTTGATCATACAAGGGTCCAGCACCATATGGTGCTGGTTTTTTTACTTATTGTGAAGGAATACAGCCATGGTTCTAAACCGTGGTGCTAAGGAAACCTGATTTCATCTCCATCCACAGTTCAAAACCGTGGCTGTAGGGCTTCAGCCACAGCTCATAACCGTTGCTCAAGGATATACCCTATAGCCACGACAATAGCAGCCATGATTATTGCACCTATAGCCACAGTTTTGAACCATGGATATACCCATATTTTGTAGTAGTGAATTTCAAAGTTTAAATTTTCAGATAGACATTCTATGTTTAACTATTTGAATGAGTTAAGATGCCACATGATTTTTGGATCTAATACAGAATGTGGTAGTTAATGACTAAATAAAAATATAGTGATTTAAGTGGATCTGATGACTGAGGATAATATTCACACTTAGTAAATATATAATTTTAAGAGAAGGTGAATGTTTGATTTCTTCAAATTGATGATTCATGTGGAAAAAAGTTATTATGTTAATAAATTGATATGATATAAAACATATACTATATATTCTTATATATCAAAGAGAAAAATAATATGAGGAACTAATGCTTGTTATAGAGAGATCATTATATACACTTATGAAGAAGGATAAATATTGATTATCAAGCTTATAATATATTCGTATATTGTTGAAGTCTGAAGAATTAAAATTATCAATCTGGATTGCTTCATAATTTGATATAAATTTTCTGATAGTGTATTTGATGAATCTGTTGTGATTTTTTTAGTGTGAGGAAGAAGATAAAATCTATTGATGTTTAATGAATAGGACATATTCTATGTTTTCTAATCACATTTGGTGGATAACTCTAACATCCAGCATCTGTTATATATTTAATTGTACACATTTTCCTATTTTGGTGGGAGTAGAATGAGTACATGAACATTCCCATTATCATGATTTCTTATAGTATACAAAGAAAGTAATGTGTCAATGGGATAACAATAACCATACAATGGGGATGTAGTTATCCATTTGGGAGGAAAACCTCTTTAATAATCCTTGGATTCTAGTGTGCCTTACAATTTATATACACATGAATGATAACCATTGTAAAAGAAGATAAATTATTAATTAAATGAATAAGTGATAGATCCAAAGAAAGTGATAAATGTTTAATGTAATAAAAAATCATACCACACTAATTTACCTATATCCTTATCAATGTGGTTATCCCAAAAGTGATACTAAAATATATTTTACCAGGTGATATAAGGATCCATGAAAGCATGTTTTATGCCATTTCTTTTAGTATATTAAATTATTCGGCTATTTCTATGCCAAATTCCCTTATTTTATTTTACCTCTTTAAATACATTCTTCTTTTCTTGTCAATAAGTATTTTAAAACACATTAACATAACTAATGTCTATTATTTTTGTTACATAATCATTATTCGTGTATTAGAGTTGTATTAATTTATTAATGTAGTAAAATAACATTCACCATTGGTTTATTTTTTAGTCATGGGGAAACAAACATCAAAACATTCCATCTCTTGATGTTGTGATGTGTGAATTTCACCCACTTTGTAATATTTTTTACAATAATTTCTTTCATCCTTGTTTTTTAATAGGAATTATTATCTACTTTTTGGATGAGAATATTTATCTTATCTATTTAATTAATGTTCTTCTTCATACACTTTAGGGAATGGTGTTCCAACCATATTTTCCATAAATTACTTTCTATTCATGTAAATAGTTAATAGTCAGTACTCACCTCGTCAACTAGAAATTGGTTTACTAAACTTATCTTCCCATTTATTACAATAGATCCATCAGTAAATCATTTCAAAATGAAACCATTTATCCTAAAAATAACCTCATTTCTATTATAAAAATACTATGAAACACTCATTAGATTATGTTTTAATATATAATCAAAAAAATTAATGTATAATTATACACATACTAATGTTTATTGTTCCAATGTATTTTGATTTCAGATATATATCCTTTGAAAATTTCATAGGATCTCCATCACATTTATCAACATTTTTTGTGTTTATTTGGTCACCAGTGGTGTGAGGTGTTCATAAAATGTCCATGAAAAAATGGTTTTTTGTTTTGAAAGCATCAAATATAACATATAATATATTTTCTCATTCCAAGGTCTGGATTTGATTATTATCATTTTACAATATCGCACAGATACATAAAATACCTGTAATGAATGAAACAGACGCATCTGAGGATCACTATTCTTGATCACACCTTCCACACACCTCTTCCATGCATATAAAATTGATTCTCACTTTAGTATTCTTTTCAGACTATTGATGCCTTGGATGTTCATTCACCCATTCATATTATCTACCCCTTAACTAATACTATATTATTATTCTAGGAACAAAGATATTGTTCCAACTATCACAATCCTTTTTAAAAAACATGAAACAACACTAGAAGTACCAAGGAAATATATATTTTTGTTAAACATTCTACTATTAGAATGTTTTTTTCTTTATATATTTCCATGATTTGAATGAGTGAATGTCATCAGGTCTTATTTTTTATTTCTAAAATAAGTTTTTTTATATGAAGGAATTTTTTCATAATTTCATTCCATCTAAATTTGAATATATTTGATTCCATCGTGTAAGAATATTGTTATTCAAGATTTTAATGAATCATTTTTTTCATTAGTGGAAGTAGTCTTACATTGAACTAGATGTTTTTATAGATTTTACCTTTATATATCTTGTTACAAGTTTAGAGTAGCTACTTACTATATATTTCCTACAAAATTATCCTTATTATCCTACATGCATGTTCTTATTAAATTTAGATTTCTCATTATGTACTTGGTGTCATCATTCTTCTTTATGAATTTATCAATTTTTTATCTCCCTTGATAATGGTGGAAGTCATGTATTCAATGATTTTTATATTTTTTAAAATATCAAGCATAAACATATCAATTTATTTGTATATATGTTCATTTTCATCTTGAAGTAGAATTTTATTTTTTCTTCTTGTTTTCATCTAATATTTTTCTTCTCTTAGCCTTCCAATCTCATTCATACACATATTGATCTCTATTCTCATTGTGTAATCCTTAGGAATCTATCCTTACCCTATTGAAAATAACAATTGTATTGAGATTCATATTTTTATATAATTACCTCTTCTTAATCTTACACCATGATTGATCTTTAATAGACATCTCTAGGAGCTTCTTTATCACAAATTTCTTCATAGTGAAACACATATTGACTAACTAACAAAAATTTAATTCTAAAGGTACTTAATAAGAAATTATTTCTTCCTTTTGATTGAGCATGTGATATATTTTTTATAATGACTTTATAGAAAAAAAATTATAATAATTTAATCATACATGTTTTATAATATGTTTTGTAATGTAGTGGCCAACCATTCCATAATCAAAACAATTGAAACATAGTTTACCAATGTACCAACCTCATCAAAATCTTATGAAATTTAACAAAATGATAGAAATGGTTTCAACATAATAATCCATGTGATCTATTTAATTCAAGAAGAATTAGAATAATTCTAAATTTATACATTTAATTTCCTTAAATAAATTACCTTTTATTTATTTCCTTCTCTATAGTGTGTCGTTCCAGTTGTCATCTAATTTCTAATGAGAGTACGATATAGTTAATCAACAGAAATTTCATCAATATCTCTATCTATGATATCTGATAACATTTCATAAAATTTATCAAGAAGGATCCTCATTATTTTCTTAACCAAATTGGATTCTTCTAGAGTCTTTTAAAATCTCTTAATTATGTTGAAATCCAGATTATCTCTAGTAAAAACTCATCAACAGTTTCATCCGTATACATCTTATTATTTTTAATCTATATTAAAATAATTTATAAATTTTTTTCTTTTATGTTTTGTGTATCCCTCATATATGATTTGAATCTTCTTCAAGATATAATTTGTAAGTATACATTCCGTTATCTTTTCTAGTTCATTTTTAGAAATATATGGTAATAGAGAATTCAAAGCCTTTATATCATTTCCAATTTCCCTTTCATCATATAGGGATCATGTTGAGGATTCATTAGAAATATTGAATCTATATTGAATAGAGTCAATAACATTAAGCCTTAATGATATAATTTAAGGACCTATCATTTCATTCCATGAGTAAAACAATTTTTCGTCAAATTTTTGGAAGAATTTTTTATTATTTGAATTCTGTAGTTTCATATTCTATTCTTGAGGTATATACATGAAAATATAGATGTGATCTAATATAAAATATTAGACCACATGAAAATAAATACAAATTGAGAGAGGGGAAATCAATATAAGCATAAATTTCAAATCCCTACAGTATCATTATTTTTCAGCATCACTCCCTCATGTAACTCATCAATGAAGAAATAAAAAAAGAAACATCATATTTTTTATGGACATTTTCGTCCTTCTAGATGACTAAATCTCTGTGACACTTGGTTATTATCCCCCCCAAAAAGTCCCTGTTTTATTATCAAATGGAGTTGAATCATGTGTATAACATTGAAATTATTAAATTTCTAGGCCTAACTAGTTACAATCATATATCTGATTAAATAAATATCCTCTATCTAAATAGTGATCATAGATGAGTAAACAATTCTTCACATGAACTCTATACGATGATTACCTTCCAGTTCCTCAATAATCAGTCTCTCGATATTATTCATAGGGTTTCTATAACTTATTTTTTTGAAATGGAAATATATCACTTCTTCATAGAAACAATTTTATCTTTTCTCTATTTGAATTTATTTTAAATTATATTGATGAAAAATATCATAAATATGTTTTCTGTAATTTTTAAAGAAATATCCTTTAATTTTTCAAGGAATATAAACATCTGAACTCATAATATTTAAATCAACGATTAATTCAAATTTTCGTTTAAAATCCCTTGAACAATTATGTATATCTTCTTTCATGTGATATATTAATTATCATATTCTCTATTCAATGCTTCCATGAAATCCATAAATTCTCATTTTAATATTTTGAAAACTTGAGATTTAAATTCCACATAATATTTCAATTTCCATTTCCTTAATATTATAAAATAAATCATCAGATTTACATTTGATTTTAAATACCCTATGTGCATGGAAACATAAATTAAGTGATATGGTACTCATTCATAGCCTTTGTGAATTTTTATTTTATTATGTAAACTCAAAAATACAACATGGAAACCTTTCAGGAAACATAGATCTCAGTACTAAAAAGAAACTACAATATAGATCATATCTATACATCCTAGATCACCTCATTCATACATCCTATCCATGTTTACCATCTAACGATTATTAATTGATCACACCGGATTTATCATAAAAGATATCTAGACCAACAGTATGATGATTCTTCCAATAGACTACACTATATCGAGAGTAAGTAAAGTTTGGATAAAACATTCATTGATACTTGATGTGTTCATTGGCTAGGCAATGTATTTATGCATTATGTAATTGGTTGGTCAGTTATGCGTCCCTATATGATTGAAAAAAAAATTCCTTATGAAAATAAAATATCACATGTATATAGGTTGGTAATTTTTTGAAAATTACCCTATGTTTGGAATAAAAATTCCATTACACAACTAGAATAACTATTACATTAGCTTTATGTAGGTTTAGATCCTTTTAATTCAGTTATAAAATATTATGATTACCTTTAGATAACATAAATCTACCCTTCAAATGAATGGAAAAATATTTTATGACCCTTATGTGTCAGGCATCTAACATCAAGCTTTAAAAGGATAGACAATGATAACATTACATATGATTTATAATTTCAATAGTACCCTCATAGAACATTAAAATTTATCTTGAACTCTATGACATATATTTGTGAATATTACACAAAATAATATCCACTCAACTTACACTTATATAGGTAATGACCTACCATTAAAAATCCTATAAAAAGTATGTCTGACCATTATATTACCTTTATAAGACTATAATTACATTAATGTGAATTCATAAAACACCTCCAAATTTATTCTAGGAAATTATAAATCTTTGCGGAACCAAGATAAACATGCATAATTAAAACATCAATGTCTTTATTTCATTAATATACCTCTTAAATAGTCACACAACCCAAGGACCTCATGGATTACTATCTTGGAGACTACATATATTTTATTTAACTGAACTACCGAGGGCCCAAATGGACATTGGAAGGCTGAGACACCACTACCCCAAGCCCAACTCCAATAAGCTAGGTCTATATACTAGTTCTATATAAAAATGCCACACATAAAAGACTCCTTAGTCTATGGTACTTGTACGTGTGCACATAAATATATTCTCATGAAATAGTTCAGAAATAATAAAACTAACAATACATAAAGAATGCATGAATATATTTATATCCTAAAAATAGAGTATGCAAGTATTGGAATGCATGAAATGGAAAAATATAGACCCAAAAAAATTGAAAAAAGATTACAACATACTCAAAATGAGGAGACTACATTCGAAAATATGATGAGTATATTCCTCGGTCATTTTTTCCTAGAACTCCACTCCACCCAATCCTAGTCCTCCAAGGACACCTCTATGATACCTTTTTTCTGCACAAGACAGATCATATGCGAAAAATACTTTGCAAATTGAGTATAAAAACACCCAAAAGGAACCCAACAAACCTAAGAAATACATATCCACTAAAAGGTATTAGTTATATTGGACATAATCTATAGAAAACCCTAGTAAGATTAAAAAAGAAACTCCATCCTGACCACTCCATGGTAATACATGAATAGTCACCCCATAACCACATAGTACGTCAACCATACAACAAATATCGTAATGTCCTTATGAATATACCACATATAATCATAGAATATTTGAAGTCTCTGGGTGAAAACTATAAAACTATACAATAAATCCTATTCAAGGATCAACCACATCACTCATCAAAGTGAACCCAATCCACGAGCCCATCCACCCCTGATGGAACTCATCTAAGAGGTATCACTTGATCATGTATCACAAAGATGATAGAACATCCTCTTCATCACATATGGAATTCATATGAGAGAAAAATAACATTGGATCTGTCTATGTAGCAATATGCAAGGAATAATCCATGATACACACTCGATCGAACTAATACCTCATTGGAAAGATCAAATCACGATACAAATATAGGGGGAAATGCTTAAGGATCTCTAGGGGACACTATTCCATATTAGAAATAATTTTCACATAATGGGTGTCAATACTCAACCTAAATCTCTAAAAGCTCACAATGTTGGGCGATCGATTCCCGTGTAGTGTTATTCATGAGAATTCCATGAACCCCACCCAGGGAAAACAACTAGGTAGAGCACTAAATATATTAGAACACTGATTGGGGTTAAAATACTTAGGCCCCACTTGGGGGACTCGGAAACCCATTGGAATAGTCTTACAAGATAGGGAATCAACACCGGTATATATATTAATCATGCCAATTACAAAAGACCATGACAAGGGAGTGTGATAAAATTTGATCCGTCCATTACACTTGAAGTGATAAACGATCTAATTCACTGAAGGGACGAAGACTACCTCACTATAGAATAACGAAATGAACCCATGCTGCACAACCACATTGAGTCCATAGAGGGGTCATGATCCTACGATGAGAATGTAATTCCACACTAAACCTTCATAGGAGTAAACTAATGGAACTCACACAAATGATATTGGTATACACATTTCTAACAGAATCGTCACAAAATGTCACTTTAGGTTACATCTATAATGAATCATTCACAACCAACATCACATCATACATAGATAATTACTATTGATAACATACTCATGGACATCTATATAAGTCATGAGAAAAGTGATACATGAGGAAGAAGTCTCCAAGGGTAATACACAGTGTGTATTCACATAATATTGTATATCTTTGGAAACCATCCCTTGGCCATATCCACTCTCATTACTCAGTGCATATAAAAGGATATATATAGAGTTTACCCTATTTCATAGTACATTTTACCTTATCTAAATCTCTAGGCCTATCAACACCTGCACACGACCCAGCTGGCCATGTCCCCACACATGGAGTGTACCCTTTGTACAAGATGTGTTCCTCTTCTGTTTGGACTTTGCTCATGTCCTTGGTCATTCCTGTGGAACACAACCCTTTCTCATTTTCTTTTTCCATATAATAACCATTTTCCATGTCCCTTGATATGGGGAAAATAGAAATGTCCATCAGCCACATGACATGGGTTCAATACATGTCATGTTCCCCAAATACATGGAATGTTGTCCTCAAAGATCATATTTCTTGGATGGGAAGAACTAACCATCTATGTCCCTAAACAACACATCATGTTATTAAGAATTATGAATTGGAATCCCCTATAAATAACACATAAACCCCCAATCTCTCCACATCAACTTCATATTGACCCTCACAAGGTCCGTATTAGTCGTTTACGGGATCTAAAACCATAAAATAAATGAATATACATGGATAAGATATAAATATCATAAATCTTCCTACCATATATTAAATTTCCAAAGCATTAGTTCTAATAAAACAACAAAACGTTGTATCACCTTGATCTGAAAATTGTCAAGATAAAAAATAGTGTCTCATAGTTCCTCCTCTCTCCACAGGTTGTTCATATTTATAAGAGATAATTCATCTCCACCTCTTCTTATTATGGGTTTCAAAGGTGGAGGGGTATGCTATTAAAGTTTGTATTAAATTTATAAAATCACATTTAACACTATACCAGTGGTTACCTTCAATCAACTGCCTGAAGCCGACAAACATTATGTTTCATGTAGGATAAAACAATATTATGGACTCAACAGTGGTCCCATATTTCCAATCCGGGACTCCAGTCAGGTTTTATTCCACATTTCATAAAAACAATGTATGAATGATAAAATATATTTAATTTTTTTATTATCAATATACTAGGGCACTATATACAAGATAATCTTGCACCGACTCACCTCTTAGATTTAGAAATATTCCATTAAATATTATGAATTATTGTATAGATAATCCAAGGTCTCTAATGTCTCCCCAACTTCAATAATTTTCATCCCAAAAAGAAAAATCCTACCAACAATGGAGAAATGTGCACTCTCAGTTGGATATCCCTTGGTAGTGATCTCACTAGTGGGATCTTATGCTATCTATAAGCATTCACTTATTGGAACCACTAGACCAAACATGTTCCTCTTTCATTAGATCCCAAACAACACGGATTACCATGCGAGGATAGTCCATATATAGCATCTAGCTAAAACCATGTCGACATCGCACAATGATGCATCCACATGTCTCTACACTTGTATGAGGTGAAAAAA